>OY283150.1:118028496-119473378 GCA_958299815.1 Sarcophaga carnaria
TTCTTTAGTTGTCACTCTTTTTCTATCACTTTCTTTAGCTTATAAAATGCTTGCTGGTGCGCTCTCTCTCTTTCTTGCTATCACTCACACTTTACCCCACTTTACACTGTACAAAAACAATTCTTTGTTTTTATTATTCCTGCTGTTGTTGTTATTCTTCTTTTTAACACTGCTGCTCGTAATAAACGATAAACATAATGACGATGACGACAACAACACAACATCAGAGTTGATTTCTTCGTTTTATTACCGCTTTTGTTGTTGCTATTGTAGATTTGCTTGTATGCCTGTATTCGGTTTATTCGATTTTCCCTGCTATGCTTTATTACTATTTTATTATTTTCGTCTTCTCTAACTCGTCCACTTCTACTACTACTACGTTGACTACAATAACAACTATGACGAAGAAGACAACGACGAAGATGATGAAGGCGACGAAGACAAATCACATTAATTTTTTGCTTCAATATGAAATTTTCATCAATACATTTTATACGACGACACAATTGCATTTTTACACATTTCCATTGTACATTTCGCTTTCCTTTTTTTTACCATGCAATTAAAATTTTTTTTCGCTCTCCTCTCGATTAAACACTATTTCTTTAATTGTTTTTATTTATTTTTAAAATTTAAAAGAATTTTTTGTGTAAAAATTTTTTCCCATCTATTCCAGAAAACTTCTTTTATCGGTACTTTTTCGCTACAAGTGCGTCTCGCGTTAAATGGCGTATGGAGGACAACACTAAAAAAACTGAACATACATACACACATGCCAAGTTGAGAATACCCGATATCACGTATTCATAAACACATGCACACACAGTGTCGTTTATTAGAAAAGAGATTTGTTTTACCTTTTTTCGTGTTATTTTGACAAATTGTAATTTACATATGACACACAATACGGTTGTCTCTCTTGCACGCACTTGAATGCTTAGCATTATGGTCGATAGGAAATGAAAGAGGTTTATCCTAATTTTCAAAATATTGTATATAACATTCAATATTTTCATTCAAATACACAATTTTGTTACTATGTTCGCATAATTATAAAACTTATATAATTAATTCTGTATTAAGATCTTTAAATTTAGTTTGGTATCGACATATTTTTTAATAGTTTCTTTAGCGTGTTCCTATTGGGTCGTTTTATTTTTTTACTTACATTATGGTTGAGTTTTCGTGAATAGTCAAATGTTGCCAGACTCAAACAAATTTTGCCAGAAATTTCTGTTTAAAGGCAAATTAAAATCAATAATATTTTTGTAAAATAAAAACAGGAATGTAACCCCTTAACATTTTTAGAAATGCGAGTTTGTAATTGCAATCAAGTGTATCACAAATTTTAAGAAGGATGTTAAAAGATCTCTATATTTTTTATAACTTGGTGGTTATACATGCAACTTTTGCTTGTTCATTTTAAATACACTGATACTTGCACTCACAATTTCAAAATTGAAGGAGCTTATTTCAATATTCGTTCAAGATCTCAATTTGAAAAATTTTGCTCCATAAATTTTTGTTATTTTCATTGATAAAAGCATATTGAAAATAAAAACCGATTTAAAGTTATATGCGATCAATTTCATTGAATTTAAAGAAACAGTATTAGGAAATAGTTGAAAATAGGGCTTATAACTGCAGGCTAAACTTATTTGTATAACGGTCTTTAAAATATATACAACAGCATAGCAACGGATATTTCAAAATTTATTATTTTATATTCTACTTCTATATTATTACCTATCGCTATTACAATTAAAATAATAATATGAACGTTTAAGGAAACTCCATAACAAAATGAAGGTGTTAAATATTTAAAAATTTATCTCTGCGGGTCTACGAAAAACATATTGAGTATTAGTAGGTTTGATGTACCGATTATCTTTTTTTTATTACAGAATCTGATTTGTTATAGAATAATGTACAAAATCACATGTGTTCTCGTATTCAGAAGAGTTTTATCACTTTTTTTATAATATTTAGTGTACCTTTTTCCTTCACAGTTTTGGGGATGGGGAAACATTTAACAATTTAATAGCATTTATATGAAATAGAGACTTCCGTAAGAGGTTTTTCTTGAGGTAATCTTCATAAAATAAGTGGTAAGAAAATAAAATAAATTATGAAATATAATAGATCTTTGTTTTCTGTTTTTTTTAATAAATCGATATTTTGTATCAAAAAAATTAAAAAAAAAACTTTTTATTTTAACTTTCTTTCAACTCCTTATTAAAAGCAAAAAAATAATCGTTACGGGTTTAGCCATGCAATCTGGCTGCTTTTGAGCATAACAATTTTTGTTTTGCTTTCTTATCTAATTTTCATCACTCGGTTTAATATATTGATTTCTGTTGTTTGCATTTGCTATGGTTATAAACAGGTTATTGGTTACAGCACTACTATAGCTGACTCTGTCTAATGCAAGGTGCTGCAATGTAAAATGTTTTCTTGACTCCCGGCATTTTTTTGGATTGTTGTTTTGTATCTGCATATGCGTGGACGTGTGTGAGTGAGTGTATGTGGATAAGCAAATGTGCAGTGCAGCTTTAACTTTAATTGTTTTCATATAGACTCGACAGCAACAACGGCAAAACGAAATAAAAGAAAGAAAAAACGAAAATAATTTGCAAATATTTTCTTTTTCCGTTTTGCAAACCTCTTCTCTTTCGTAAAAATTTGCAAGCCGTCAGTAGTGCAGTGTTGTATTTTTGTGTGTAATAATTGTAAAGTTTTTGGTCATTTTATTGTTTAGCCACGAAATAACAGAAAAAGCGAATTAAAAGAGAATTATTTACTGTAAAATAGTATTAAAAATCTGGTAAGTTACAGTTTTATTAAAGAAAGAGAGAATTGAAAATAAAAAATATTTATTCAAGGTGTTTTTTCCTGGTGTTTTTCCATATTTTGTTGTTGTTTTCTTTACAGTACTAAATTTTTGTTTACATTTTTAATCTAAAAATAGTGTTGCCAGTTTGTTAAGGTTTTGAATCAGTCATAATTGAGTGGAAAATGATTAACCGTTATTTTAAATATTGTTATAAAATGGATAAATTCGATAGTTAACTCTCTTATCCTTTATTTCATGAAAGTTATTTATAGAAGGTGGTGCTGGTGACAGCGCTGTTATTGTATACATACATATATTTACTTAAGTTAGCCGCTGTTGTATATTAATTTATTTCATTATATTTAATTCAGATACATTTTATTAGTACAACTATATTTCAATTTATTTCCTTTTTGTTTTATTGTTTAATTTTAAAATGTTTTTCCCTGGTATTTACATTTCTGCAAGTGCTGCTGCATCAGCAATTTTGTTTTTTGTACACTGAGAGAAATTTTGATAGTTTTTAAAAATTTTGAAGTGTTATCCATTTTTTGGTTTCATAAGCAAAGTTACACCAGCACCAATAATTGGCAATGTGTTAGGCATGCAGCGCACATGGACTGGTTTTTAGTGACCGTCAGAGCGAAGACGTTCAATTACGTTGCGAAAAGTATTCTGTCTGAAGCTGATGCATGGATTGTGAGACATAAAGTCAAGGATGTTAACTGTTTTCCAAAAAAAGTAGTTTTCAACTATTTTGTGCAGTGTCTTGGCAAAATCTTGACGAATGTTATACAGTCAAAGCTCGGTATAACGAACGATATATTGTCAGGCCCTTTCGTTATAGTGAAAAATTCGTTATATCGCAAAGTTTTTTTTTTCAAAATTTTATGAAAAAAAAGTGCATTTAATTCATTTTATTAAAAATATATAGATATGTCCTTAAAATAATGTTCGATAATCAATAAGTGAGTAAAAGTGTTAAAAATTATTTAAGTTGGTGGAAAAAAATCATTTATAGACGTTTGTTTACAAGTAACTTGAAGACTCATTTGAAGAGCTTCTTCCTGTATTTCTCGAAGTACTAATTGTTTTGAAATATTAATATTATTTTGGGAACCCTATTAGTATACATTTATCAAAACATTTTATTAATTTATGCTTTAATGCTTTATTTTCGTTTCATTATTAGAAAATTGGTCAACAATTTCAATATTTTCCTCATTTTCGTCATCTCCATCCAAAGTAATATCAAGTATAATATCTCCATTGTTCCAAACGTTTAAATCTGTACTAAAGGCAAGGATTTAAATTTGCTTACATTTGGAAAAATTGTACTTAATAGTCTGACTCCACGTCTTATACACTGTACTTCATCCCCTTGAAAAAGTCTAGAAAGGCGGATCTCGTCCTCATCATCAAACTCAAAATTTTCCAAAAATAGAATTTTTTCCAACATTTAGATAATGCGTCCTCCTTAACATTGTTTCAGACGAGACCAATCATACAGGATGCATCATAAAGAGAAAGACTTTTCAAAAAATTTATGATGTCACCTGTTTCAGATGCCACTATTTTTGAAAGGAGGCGAATGGCGTTTTGGTCCATTGTCTGGATAAGAAGAGTCACGTTTGGTGGCATGTACATTGTCCAAATTTTCCCATCTTTTGTATTTACTACGACTTCCTCTGCAGGAGGATGACTTGGAGCATTGTCCAGTATCTCAGCAAAGCCTTCATTGGCAAATTTTTATGGTCACTTGGTCAAAAGCACTGTGTGTTTGTATACAATGAAAACCAACGGTACTTTAACGAACATTTTTTGTGTACTCTTTTGTTACATTCTTTTTGTTTTCACCATTTTTTAAATCATTCGTTATACTGAGCTTGAAAATTATAAAACATTCGTTATATAAGGTAGTCAATGTAAGAAATTTACTCATTCGTTATATCCCAAATTCGTTAAACTGGGTATTTGTTATACCGGGCTTTGACTGTACTATGTTCAGACATGCACTTTTATTGAATCACTATTCGGTTTATTGATTACCAATATTTGTGTATAGACATAAAAATATACGCAGTTCAGCTGCTTATTTAATATTCGGTTGACAGCTGGTAAACAAAACAGATGGTTGTTTCAACATTTTTTTTGTTTGTCGTTGTTAATATTTGAGTTGTCAAATATCAATAGAAAGTGTTCGGAAAATTGTAATATGTTCACTGAACATACTTACGACTGTGCTGTATTTTTCAATATTATAACAATTTATGAAATTATTGAGCAATAATTAATTGACATTTTATATGAAATACTGAGATCAATAATGCCGTTTATTGCGATTTACTCAATATAAGTGCATGTCTGAACATAGTATTAGTCTTTGACGTAGACCCATTAAAAGTTTAACGGCGTGAAAACTCATGAACTTGACAAAATCACTATTTTTAGAACGTTTTTATTTAATACAACCTTTTTAGTAACTGATACGCCTTACGATGTTGGATTTATAGCTGTTTCAATAAAAATGAATGGTCATCGTATTTTTATTACCTGTTCATATATTCCGCCATCTTCTCCACAAGCTGTATACATAAAACATGCAGAAGCTATAAGTACTGTAGCTCATTCTTCAAAAGACGATGATTTTATTTTTGTCCTCGGTGATTTTAATCTACCTTCAATTCAATGGAAATACTTACCAGACGATGGTTATTTCATTCAAATGAAGCAGAATTCAAATTTCGACGAATTTTTTAATATTTTGTATGATTTGGGTCTGTTCCAGATTAATGGCATTCCAAACATTAATTTCAAAATATTGGATTTAATATTCGAATTATGTGGCTCTTGGCGTCGAATAAATGCAAAAAGTCGATTAACGGTTCTTTTAGAGTTATTTTCGAAATAATATGGCCTTATAACGCCTACAGATTAGAGAAATCCCATGGTCTAGCTAGCCAATTGATGTCACCAAAAGAGTGACACCACTCTTTTTGGAAACTTTTTGTGCAATAAAACCCAAAGCTGTCTAATTGTTTGACTTTTGATACATACACCCATAGCGATCTGAATGGTTCTTACAGATCCATTTTTGAAAAAATACGTCCTAATGACACCTCCAGGCAATGATCACTTCTGGGTGCTACACCGATTGAGAAGTGAGGTTCGTTTTATTTGATAAATTAGCATATCTATAGATTTATGAATGGCTTGAGTTAGACATTATATGGAATCAAAAACAAGTTCAAATGCATAATACGCCATAGTGAGCCGTAAGATAAGTGTAATTGTTGAGAGCTTTCACAAACAGAAGCGGTTGGTTCTAAAGCATACGTCATTGGTATTTTAAGTATCAGCAGAGTGCAGAATTGGCTTTAAGACAGCGGAAATATCGATACTCTGTCGAGTTGAAGATCGTGATGGTTTGGATATAAATTGAATTGAATTCTTAAATAAAGTAACAGTGCGTACGCGATTGCCCATCTCTAGGATAGAGATCTTAGAAAGTATTTTTAACGGTCCTTGGAATGGAATGGTTTCAAGCGAACATGAGGAGAGCTTTTTATATTTTTTATAGAACCCGGTTTTATCACAATGAAATCTTGGTTCATTTTAGAAGTTGACTCACAAGAAAGTATGGAACATGGATTGGAAAAGACTAATTCGTTTTTTCAAGAGTAAAGTCTGGAATTATGTGAGCATCATTACAGTTTTAGAAGGCGAACAGAGACGGTTGACATTTGTCTAGAATGAAGATAAAGCAGGGACGTCGTCCTCCTCTAATTTTTAAAGTAAGTTTTAATATCTTAAATTTCATATTCTTGGAAATTGCGTCACAGGTGAATATGGCGTTAACCTCCCATTTTATGTCTTTAGATATGCTCGTTAATTAAGCTTCCTTACTTTCTTTCCATTTCTAAAAGACTAGTTAATATGACATCTGTTTAGGCTGTGACACTAAATTGTGTGGCATAAATTACGACTAAAACATGATAATTGTGGCCTTTAAATGAACACACATGTGCTGCTGTTTTGTGCTTACATCTCATAGATTTCAAAAGCAAATCCCAACAAAACAAGTGAACAATTTCAGCAATTGTGCCAGAGTCTGAGTGAGTGTATGTGTGTATGTATGTACAGCAGATTTTACACTTTAAAAATATAATCCCTTGACAGACCGAAAAAACTCTCTCTCTCTACGGCTGACAGTGTTTTTGCTGGTGGCGTGTAATGTTTAAACATTATTTGCACGTTAGTTTTCTGCTCCTTCTTTTGTAGACATTTGAACATAGTTTTGTGTTATGCTGCTTTGCTTCCCTGGCCGTGCTGCGTAAGAACACGCAACACCCCTTTTATAGTTGGCCATTGCTGTGAATCAAGGAAGAATTCTATTAAAATTTTGACCACTTTTTTAGTACCTATCCTAACGGAAACGCTTACATGCCTTCCGTTTCCGTTTTCATTTTATTAAATTAGCTTGAGAGAGGAGGAGGAAATAGATGAGCAAGTTGTGCCATGTTGAACATAAATTGTTAAAACTAATCAGGTCTCCTTTGGAATACAATCTGAAAGTAACACGTGATACTCGAATTTGTTTTTTTGGTTTTATTTACAGAGAAGCAACAATTTTGTAGCACGAAAACTTTTCTTTTATTCTTGTTAAAAAATTCTTAAGAAGCTCAACTACCTGGAGGATAGAGAATCAAGGAAAATCCCCAAAAAAAAACATTTCAAATCGCTTTTCATTATCAAACACGACCAATGTTGTTGCATTCATAATACTTGCAACCTGTTGTGTTGGATTATACATATGTATGAGTACATACATATGTACGAATGGATATGGTACTTTAAAAGGTGACCTCATTTAATAGATTTTTGCTGAGCTAAATCTATGACATAAACGTATGTTATTATCTGAAAACTTTCAGAACTAGTTAGAGGTTTAATCGTATTAAGGAGGACCCAACACTAAGAATTTCAATTAAAAAAGTACTGGTACTCAATTTATGTTTTTAGTAGGATCTACACTCTGAAGATAGTCGCCACACATGCAATGCATTGTGTTCAAAATTTTTAGAGAGGCGGCTATCTATTCAAAGATCTATTTTGTTTTTCCGACATGTACCCAATAGGTATAGAACAATTTCCTCCTCTTGCTCATCTCTCAGCACTTGCAAAAACATTTGCCTTGTGCCCAAGATCAAAGCGCTTTGCATGAGTGTTCATAATGCAATGTTAAGTAATGACGCCTACAATCTCACTGAGCGTACTCCATTGAAATTTGAGCAGAATTTTCCTGCGCTCTATATCTAGCTTTAGCCAGGTTTGTCACCTTACTGCAGCCTGTTGTGTTGGAGCTAGAAAAATAAGTTATAGTAGGAAAGAAATGGGGAGTAGTGTTTACAGATGCGATGGTGTTCTAATGAATCAATAGATTTGGATGACTAATGTATTTTCGGCCTCTCCTGCATACGACCGAGAAGCTTCAAAGTAGACTTCGAAACACCGGTTCGATCGTATAAAAGTGATGTAAGAATATAAGATGACGAGAAGTATTTCTTACACTGTTTTAAATTTACTTTTGCTTGTTAAATTTTATAATAAACTGTGATATACCCTTATGCAGGTTCGATCAAACATGTCGTCTCTCATACAGTTTGACATTTTGTTTGTTTATCCTTAAAAACTGGTTTCCATTTTCCAACTAGTTTAGTTGTATTTTGCATTACTCCAACAAAGGATGCTGTAACGCAGGAATATGCAAAAGTATAAAAATAAAAGAATAACGGGTACATAAAAGTAATACAATTGTAACGGTAAATTGAAAAACATTTTTATTTCCTGTGTGAGAGAGAGGAAACCGAGAGCAAGAGTGTATGTGTCAACAATCAACAAAAGCAAAAACAAAAAGTGATGCTGGTTGTTCAGTTTAAGTTTTTTTTTTTTTAATATTTCTTGTGCGTAAAGTATGTGTGTATATAAGTACGTCGAACGTATAACAGATTTGCTTGACGGCTTTACTGCTTAAAAAGATGTTCGGTTGTAGTGCATAATAGTGTTCGTATTTGTATGTGTGTGTGTGCGAGTTGTTGTTCATTCAATTAAAATTGCGCGCGTTTATTTGTTAATTTGTTTTGAGTTTCAGTTTTTTCTTTGTTTTTGCTGTTATTGTCCTATTTTTATTTGTGTTGGTGCTTGCTTGTTCATTGTTGTTTTGGTTGTTCTTGTTGCTATAGTTTTATGCTTTAAACGGACACAACACTTGTGAATGCTGTATTTAAGTGGAACAACAGCAACCCAGAGACATTTAAATTGCTTTTTAGCGAAAGCTATCAGCAAGAGCAACACAACGACAACAGCAACTACAATTACCATCGGTTTTGTGAAGTCAAGGGAAATAAACACTTGATGGTAATTAAGCGCATTTTTTGCTTAAAAAGACCGTTATACTGCTTTGTTTCTCTTTAGCTCTTCTTTACTTTTGTCCTTTTGTTAATTTGCTCTTGTTTTTTATTTTTGGGATTTGGTTTTATGGTTTATTTGTTGTTGTTTTCTTTTGGAGATTATTTTTCTTTTTCAAGAGAATAATAAAATGGAAACAGTGTTGCTCGTTTATTCCTATTTATAAACAGTGATTATCGACAGAAAAGCGTTGCGGATGCGTTTTAGAAATTTACAATAAAATATTAAAATATTTCAAAATAATTCGGCTGTTAAAAGAAACAATAAAAGAAATAAAGTAAGTAATAAAAATATGTTTTATTAAAAATAACTAAGAAGTACGCAAAAAGTAAAAAAAAAACAAATTAAGTATGATAAAATTATAATCGAATTTTATATGTATTTATTATTAAATAAAAAAATTAAAGCAATTATTTAAAAAATAATTCAGCTGTTAATAAAACGTAAACAATAAAGTACTGAAAAATATTTTTAAGAAAAACTCATTAATCATAAAAGAGTTGTAGAATATTTTTACAAATTCTATATTTATTATTTAATTTAAATATTTACATATCTGAATCTACTAAGAGCGTATGAGTAATAAGAATTTAAATTAATCATACGGTGGTTGGACGAACTGAAACCCATATGCCCTATTGGGAGATGTACATATATCTACACTTAGCCACAAAAGTATACATATGGTTAACAAATTTCGGAAATTTTTTAACCAATCCGTTTTCGTTGAAAATCTTTATAATTGTCTGATAACTTTCCTCGATTTTAAGACGGTCTTTTGCATTGGTTCAGAAATTTGTGAAATTTGTTAATCGTATGTGCATGCCCACAAAAGTATACATACGGGCTTAAAACCTTCGGTTAGACGCTTAACCTTTTGATAAAATTTTCGAGCACCATTCCTACATCTATACATCTCGACTTCATCGCGCTCACGCCTTTCCTTCTCCCTCTTCTTGCGTTTGAAAAGGCGTCTCTCATCCCTTCTCCTCTCTCTATATTTCTCGACAATGGCTCGCGTACCGGCTGACTGCATTGTTTTCTTGTATGCGGCGTTTTTCGCTGCAGCTGCCTCGCGACACTTCTCATCGTACCATTGATTTCGTTAGGGTGGTCGCTCGAAACCAAGGACTGTTTCGGCAGTAGTGCGCAAAGAGTGGGAGATGTTGGCCCACAGTCCACCAATGTTGCTGAGATTGGATGGGGAACGACGGAGCTTATCCGAGAGTTGAGCGGAGAACGCCTCAGTTGTCCTTTGTGATCGCAGCTTCTTGACGTTCAGCTTTCGCAATGTACTAGAGCGCGCAACCCTCGAAGTGCTGATGCGCAGTCGGAACTTGGCTGCGACAAGGTAGTGGTCCGAGTCGATGTTTGGACCTCTGAATGTGCACACATCTAGTACACTGGAGACGTGCCATCCGTCAATCACAATGTGATCGACCTGGTTGGATGTTGATCTATCGGAGGACATCCAAGTGGCCTTATGAATGTCGAGATGCTGAAACTTGGTGCTACATACTACCATGTTACGCGCAGCGGCGAAATCGATCAGTCTCATACCATTGGAGGTAGTGATCGCGTGGAGGCTGAACTGTCCGACAGTGGGGCCAAAGATACCTTCCCGCCCTACCTTCGCATTAAAATCTCCGAGGACGATTTTTGCGTCATGGGCCGGGCACTTATCATATACGTCCTCGAGTTTAGCGTAGAAGGCATCTTTAACCACATCTTTCTTCTCTTCCGTCGGGGCGTGAGCACAAATAAGGCTGATATTATAGAATTCTGCCCTGATGCGGATTGTGGCTATTCTATCGTTCACAGGAGTGAACCCAGAGATAAGATGGCGAAGTCTGTAACTAATCACAAATCCGCATCCGAATTCGTGCTGCTAGTATGCCATCCAAGGGGGGCCACGAGGAGGCTGCGTGTCAACTTGGATACAGCAAGACAAGGATCGTCCTGGTGGTCGCCACGTTGACCACAGTCAGAGACTTTACCTTTTTTGCATGCATCCCATCCCTCTCTAATAATAAATATAATGTCTGGTGTATTATATTCCCTAAAATAATGGAAATACCAGGTACCGAAAGCTGGGCAAAGTGTTATTCCGTTTAGGTGTACGTGGGAGAAGGAGTGTTTCGCGAGGACACTCATCCTTCGTCTTTACTAAGTTCTAATACACTCATGGTTTTCCTTCCATCAGTATTGCTCCAGAGTATCTTAATATTTTTTTAATTTCTACTCTTATAGCGAATGACCGGCCGCATATTCACTAGAGCGGTTGAAAGTGCAAACATTTTGGCTGAGTTATTGGCAAGAACTCCATACTTAATGGAAAGCAATTAACCACTGCCTGAACTATGCCTAATTGACTCCATCCGACTCAGAAGATTATGTTTATGTTGAGATCCGTAAGAACCATTTCAACTGTGTAAGCTCGAAAGAATATACTGGGCATAGTTACATACAATACATAACAACTCTTCAGTGAGAATTACGACCTAGCTTCTCACACCACTTATGTTGTGTGTGTTAATTTTATACATGAGTGGCGGGAAGTCACCGAAGAAATATTTTTTCATTTCTGACCTGGGGTTTGGCCCTAATAAGCCAACACACTACCTCTTAGATTACGGTGACGGTGGTGAAATTCTATTACAACTTCAATTATTTTTATTACATTTCTGTTTCCCAGACTAATACTCCCCCTCTCTCTTTACTTCAATTATGCTGTATCATGTTTTTTATCCTACCGTTCATAATTAATTCGTACTCTTACATATTTTGACACTCTCTCTCTCGCTCTATATTCCGCTATCCGAGTTAAAAAAAAAAGGAAATAATTCATAACATTCGCTCTGTAAACTAACATTATCTCACCCCCTCTCTCTCACTCTCGTTCAAAATACGTTTTGCTTTATCATTAACATTACGATCTACAGTTATAAGGTGACAACAAGATTATAATTGCTTTTTATTTTTGCTTGTACAGTTTTTATGCTCCTTCTAAGATTCAGCGCGTTGGTACAATTGTGGTGTTACTTTGATTCTTACTCTTACCGTTACTATTTCAATAACAACAACAATTATTATTGTTTATGGTTGTTGGTTGCGTTGTTATTAAAGTCTTAACTGTCTTAACTGTATTTGTATGTAAAGGGTGTTTTTTATAGAGGTATAGAACTTTAAGTTGCAATAAAACAACGATGGATTATTCGATAGACATGAATTTTATTTATTCGAAAGATAATTTTGTGGCATTACATTTTAAATATGATTTCTTGCATATGACCGCCACGGTTGGCGCGGAGGTAGTCCAATCTAGACGTCCAATTTTCGATGACTTTTTCCAACATTTGTGGCCGTATATCGGCAATAATACGGCGAATGTTGTCTTCCAAATGGTCAAGCGTTTGTGGCTTTACCGCACAGACCAATGACTTTACATAGCCCCACAGAAAGTAGTCTAGCGGTGTTAAATCACAAGATCTTGGAGGCCAATTCACAGGTCCAAAACGTGAAATTAGGCGGTCACCAAACGTGTCTTTCAATAAATCTATTGTGGCACGAGCTGTGTGACATGTTGCGCCGTCTTGTTGAAACCACATCTCCTGGACATCATGGTTATTCAATTCAGGAATGAAAAAGTTTGTAATCATGGCTCTATACCGATCACCATTAACTGTAACGTTCTGGCGACCATCGTTTTTGAAAAAGTACGGACCAATGATTCCACCCGCCCATAAAGCGCACCAAACAGTCAGTTTTTCTGGATGTAACGGTGTTTCCACATACACTTGAGGATTACCTTCACTCCAATAAGAGTAAACGTGGTGCGAAAACGTTCCATGGTTAATCGAATTAACTGCTCTGATGGACGATTTTGTCGACGATGAAATGGACGTAGTGCGCGATACGTTTTCCGCGCAGAACCATTATTTTCGAAATAAAATTGCACTATTTGCAAGCGTTGTTCAGGCGTGAGTCTATTCATGATGAATTGCCAAACGAAACTGAGAATAAATCACTTGACAGCTGTTAAATCGGTCGCCATCTTGAAAAGTAATGCCAACTTAAAGTTCTATACCTCTATAAAAAACACCCTTTATAAGTTCATGTATGTATATGTATGTTTATGCATAAGATGTTTTGTTTTCTACATATTTTTTGTTTTTCTTTTTATTTATGTTTATGGTAAAAGTTTTTGTTGTTTTTCTTTTTTTTTTTTTCTTACATTTTGTTAATTTTCTTTCCTTACAATTTTTTTTGGAGGGGTTTTGTAACTGTAAATATATAGTATTTCTTTTGTTTTTCTACATCTTGTTGATGTGTATGTGTATTTAATTACTTGTTTATTTTCGCTTTCGCTTCTCTTTAAAAACCTCCATAATTAGTTTCGTTCGTTGCTGTTCTTCTTCTTCTTCTTCTGTTTACGTCGTTATAATTCGATAGCTGCTGCTACTGTTGTTGTACCAAATAATTGTTGCTTTCGTTTTTGGTTTTTATTTAAACGTCAAGGTAACTTCTTTATTTAATTAAAAAAATATTCATTTCTTGTTGATGAGGAGAAAAGATAACCTGAAATTCCATATTATAAGTGTAAGTATACTAAGTACAGTGTGTTCAATATTTATAAGGTTACTTAATGTTTTTTTTTTGAAATCTTGACCACAATATACTACTTCCTCTTTTAAGAGAGTATTTTTTGTAGCTAGGTCTCGTTGTGAAGCATTTGTTAAAATTCTAAACTGTTCAGAGGACAATTAAGAAGCTTGCTATCAGCCACTCGATTCCATAATGAATTTCATATTAGACTTCCATGAACCTAACCATAGTCTTTAACGCTTTGGTATTATCTACCATGTGGCAACAGACTTAAATCTAATAGAGCTTCCAGCGCCGCAAGCGGACATCATTGTTCTTCATATACCAATACAATACAATGCTAGTCTCTGTGTCTTGTCCAAGTGCAGTTAGGCTATTTTCAGATTCGTGGGACGCACTATATATCAAACAGCAAAAATTCAACATCAAATAATGCAGTCTCTAATATTTTTAAATATTGTTTAATATTTATTAATATAGTTTTTTGTTTCTATTGTTGTCATTGTTGACATCTAATTTTATTCTTCTTCTTCTTCTTCTTCCAATATTTTGTATTTTTTGTCTTTGTTCCTCCCCTATAGGCTACAAAACACTTGTTTTTTTATTATTGCCTCAAGTGCTTTCTTTATTTTCTCTCTTTTTTTGCATTTCACACCAGTACTACATAAAAAGGTTGTTAGTTTAGTGCATTTATGTGTGTGTGTGTGTGTGTTTGGATTTTGTTTGGAATCCTCTTTACTTGGCACAGTATTCGATAGACAGTACGAGGCATCAATGGCATCCTTCTATTGCCTGGTCCCCTAAATATTGTTTATTTACATGTACTAACACATACATAAACCCTACAATTATTCACAGGCAACGGATTTCGAAAAACAAAACTTTATTCTTTCATTCGGTTTCATTTTTAGTTTTTTCTTCGATAAATTTGATATTTTTTAAATACAATTTCCTTTTTTTTATTTACAAATTTATAAATTTAAAAATAAATATTTAATGGAAGTTTTTTTTATATTTTTATGAGAACAAACTTGTTGTTGTGCTTGTTAAAATGCTTCTATGGTAACACTTGTATTCTCTTGTTGGGACTTTTCTCTCAAAAAAAAGAAGAAGATATACAGGTATGTGGCTACGAATTTAAGACACAACATTTCTTGTTGATATTATGTATGGGTACCGTCTCACGATGGTATTCCTGGCAACTGCTGGGCGGGTGAACTGGTCAGATGTGGCTCAACCATCGAACGTCGGATTTGATCCGGCAAAAGTGACCAAACTACGACTTTTAGCTTAAAAGTATGTTTTTGCGAAATGTCATCGGTTTATTGCGATGTTCTTTCGATATTTGATATTTTTTTAACGCAAGTGGTTTGCTTTGCGGAATACACCCATGTAAGTTCTTCTCATTTAGACGCCTTATTGTCCTGGATGATAAATGAATACGAAAATCTGATGAAGTCTCATTTTTAAATTTACTTGTGCTCTTGATTGGGTCTTTAACGCTGCTCTATGAATTAGGCTGCTGTTTTTGATGGTACCGTGTTGCTTTATGTGATTCACTGGGTTGTAAATCTTGGATCTGGAACATTTAAATAGCTTGGAAATTTCCATGTAGATAGTTGGCTTATTAGCCGCGAAGACGTGGTTCAAACCTCAGCTTAGACATCTCAATCGGAACGAAATATGAAAAATTAACACTAAATTGACTAAATGGTTGTATGGGATTATCTACATATTTTCCGGAATAGAATTGCTGTGCATTGCTTCCCATAGAGCGTTTTCATATGCAAACCAAACTATGGACAGTGCTATTGTGGCCCACACATGATTTATTGGGTCTTTATGCAAAATCGATACGAGTTCAAGGGATATTCTATTTAATATAATTGTTGCAAGAAGTTTATTTATCGTCTTTGCTAAGTGGATGGATAAAAATATATTTACTCGGTTGGGTTAGGTTATCGATTGAATCAATTATCCCCAGAAATCCGATTCCGTCAATTATCTGTAAAACTCGGCTGGCAATTCTCAACCATCTAGATAATTTTATCACATACCCGCTAATCAATATTGTTTTTTTAAAAAAAATTTTTGAAAATCATCTTTATTGTGTATTTAAAGCTTAACTTTCAAAAATAAAAAACGATAAAAGTAAAGAAATTTAAATAAAAACGTTCCATTTAAAATAGTTAAAAAAAATTCTTCAAATAGAAATTCTTTTACATTTTAACACCCCATTTAAAAGCAATTTGTCCCCATGTATCATGGCTTATATGAAATTTTAAAACCAACAGCACAAACAAATGAACAAACAAAAAAAAAAACAAGTAGAGGCCTAAAAGAGAATTTCCACACTTAATTGCATACATTCATCAACATGTGCTTCTCCTTCTCCTTCTTTTTTTTTGCTCGTACTTGGCATCTACTGTTGCTTTCTTCTATTTTCCAAAAAAATTCAACTTCTCTCACTGTGGCCAAAGTAAGTAAAAAGTCGGCAATTTCTGTAAAAAAATGAGAAGAAAAATATAAACAAACAAATCCTGGGAGAAAGAGCGAGAGAGAGAGAGTACCAAACTAACCTCTAAAAAACTAAATAAATGATACAAATGGTTGAATAGATTGCATGGTATGACTGACAGTTGGTCTTTTTCTTTTTTCTTTTTTTTCTCTCTCTCTCTGTCTCTAGAAATAGGAAAATTGTTACAGTTTGTTTGGCCATATTGTATAAATAAAGTCTTTAGAAAATATGTGTACAAATACATACGCTTACTCACACATATTTACATATATACAAAAAACAACAAGCATTGGCATTTCTTATATATAGAGAGGCAAAGAAATATAAAGAGATTGAAGCAGGAGAACGTTTGGTTTTTTTTCTCCCAACAATTGAAAGATTGTAGCGATGTAGCTGTATAGCAGAGCTACCAACATTGCTGGTTAAGTGTCCATGCAAAATGTAATATAAATACACACATATGTATATACACAAGCTTACTCACTTATATTTAAAGTTTAAAGAGTATAAGAGTTGAGCTTAAATGCTTACAAAACATAAAAATATAAACTCACACTTACCGTATATAAAGGGTGTTTTTTATAGAGGTATAGAACTTTAAGCTGCAATAAAACAACGATGGATTATTCGATTGACATGATTTTAATTTATCCGAAAGATAATCTTGTGGCATTACATTTTAAATATGATTTCTGGCATATGACCGCCACGGCTGGCGCGGATGTAGTCCAATCTGGACGTCCAATTTTCGATGACTTTTTCCAACATTTGTGGCCGTATATCGGCAATAATACGGCGAATGTTGTCTTCCAAATGGTCAAGCGTTTGTGGCTTTACCGCACAGACCAATGACTTTACATAGCCCCACAGAAAGTAGTCTAGCGGTGTTAAATCACAAGATCTTGGAGGCCAATTGACAGGTCCAAAACGTGAAATTATGCGGTCACCAAACGTGTCTTTCAATAAATCTATTGTGGCACGAGCTGTGCGACATGTTGCGCCGTCTTGTTGAAACCACATCTCCTGGACATCATGGTTATTCAATTCAGGAATGAAAAAGTTTGTAATCATGGCGCTATACCGATCACCATTGACTGTAACGTTCTGGCCACCATCGTTTTTGAAAAAGTACGTACCAATGATTCCACCAGCCCATAAAGCGCACCAAACGGTCAGTTTTTCTGGATGTAACGGTGTTTCCACATACACTTGAGGATTACCTTCACTCCAAATGCGGCAGTTTTGTTTGCTGACGTAGCCATTCAACCAGAAGTGTGCTTCATCGCTAAACAAAATTCGCTTATGAAAATCGGGAACAACGGTAATCTCGTTTTGGGCCCATTCGACGAATCTACGCCTTACTTGATGATCGTTTGGCTTCAAATCTTGCACGAGTTGGATTTTGTAAGCACGCAAACCAAGATCCTTCCGCAAAATCTTCCATAAAGTGGATGGACACAGATCCAATTCCTGTGCTCGATGGCGGATGGACTCATTCGGGTCTTCCTCAATGCTACGCTCTACAGAAGCAATAGCTTCTTCTGTACGCACCGTACAGCGTCTCTGGGGATGCGAGTTATCAATAAGAGTAAACGTGGTGCGAAAACGTTCCATGGTTAATCGAATTAACTGCTCTGATGGACGATTTTGTCGACGATAAAATGGACGTAGTGCGCGATACGTTTTCCGCACAGAACCATTATTTTCGAAATAAAATTGCACTATTTGCAAGCGTTGTTCAGGCGTGAGTCTATTCATGATGAATTGCCAAACCAAACTGAGAATAAATCACTTGACAGCTGTTAAATCGGTTGCCATCTTGAAAAGTAATTAAAAATTAAATCTCTATACCTCTATAAAAAAACACCCTTTACATACACAGAGTTACTCAAACAACAATCACGACACTAGCTAAACACTTAAGCTAGAGTTAGCCGAACGTTCACGGAATACATTTTCGGTTTTAGAATATAAAAAGCAGCAATATGATCGATTACAGTGATAACTGTAATATAATTTCGGTACGAAATTTAAAAAAATATTTCTTCGGCGACTTCCTCTCTGCAGACTTCTGGCAAAAGCTCTGAGAGTAAATAAAATTGCCTTGAAAAGTTTCTCAAAAAATCTGTGTTTCAGAGTCGTCTTTAAACTGTAGGTTAAGCCACTCGTGAATAAAATTAATACACACTACATCGGTGGTGTGTGTGAGAAGGTAAGTCGTAATCCTAACTAAAGGACCAATTAAGTAAACAAAGCCCTATGGTCGCTTTCTATACTCGCTCAGCTATATTAGCCGTTGAGAAGAGTTTGGGATTCAAAAAGCCCCGGTTAAAATTGAGTTTTTAAAAAATATTTTTAACATTTAAAAAAACCTACAATTTTAAATATTTTCTAAAAAGTATGTACATATATGCCTGGTATACTGTTCTGTTTTAGTTGAAACAGTTTGAAACTGGTTATTTAAAAAATAAAATTTCTTGTTCGGATTAAAATACAAAGTTTTATCGTCTGTTCTTCTTCTTCTGTCATAATCTGATTTTTTATGACTTTTAAACTGCAAAACTTATTGCATTTTATGACCCAACAATTATTATATTATTCTGTTGCTGCTGCTCATACTACTGCTCTCTTATGCTTTCATTTTATTGAGGCCTTTAGAGCCAATAAATCAAAAAGCCTTAAAACGTCAAGTGCATAAAATTGAAAGATATGCGCTCCTTCTTTGTTTGTAACAGAGAAAAAGGGAGAGAAAAAAGAAAAAAACAAATGCAAGAAATACGAACAAGCAGTCAATAATAAATAGTTAATGAAATTTTGTACTTTATATATCCTGGCAACAATCAATATTATTGTTATATTCTCAGTATAAAATAAAGGGTGCGAAAGCAAAAAAAGAAAATATTTTTAAAACTCTTATAACGTAAGCTAAGCTGGAAATATTTGGATTTTGTTTAAAAAATAAAACAAATTATAAAAATTTGTATTTACTTTTCATTGTAGGGCTGTGGCACCCTGTATACTTTATAACAACTTCTTGAAGGCATACATGTGTGCAGGATGTTTGAACATAAAAATTATTAATTTAATAAAAAAAAGGCTATTTAAACAAAATGATTTTAAATAGCAGCATTAAATATGCCAAAGAATGTTAAACAAAAGAAATTAAAAGTCAAGTGGAAAAATTAAAAAAACGAAAATTTAAAATCAAAAAGTTTCGTAATTACTTAACAAATGTTATAAAATTTTATCAGTATTTTAATTTTTTGAAACTTAAATCGATAAAGAAACACAGGCGATGTGCCTACTCCATCTGCTAATCCTATGTCTAAAGGGGCCATGCCGAACGTTAGTGCTCCTGTAAAAGCTGTCGTCTCCTGTCTACTAGGCTAGTTTCGTTCTGACTTCTCCTCTTGATGATCATCCGAAATCATCATCATGATCATCCGAAAGGCCTGTAACAAAATATCACCTGCTTATTACTGACTGGTAGCAAAGGTCATACGAAAACGGAGTTGTACAGACCTTTAAGTTTACTGCCAACAATATCAGAACAGTTTGAAAAACTACTGTACTACGATCAGATTACTTATTGTACTGTTTGTCCCAATTTGCTTAGGGTATTCCAATAATATCTTTCACACTCACTATTGCCCTGACAAACTTCAACATAAAAATAACTCGCTGCCTAGTACTTGATCATACTCTGGTGTTTCCTTCTAGGATATATTAATGCCGCACAGGTTCCACGTATGTGTATATTTGCAAGAGGTTCCATTTAGGACAGCATTTAAGCCCATTCTGATACCATAATCAATATTCAATCCGGGGATCAAACATTCCCTAGAAGTAACCAATCCAACTCCAAAATAAGATCAAGAAAGTTAGAAAATGAGAGCTTAAAAGTCTCCATCTTTTCATGACAATAGAGGGGGACTGATAGACATTCTCTTCCGCATCATTAGAAGTCATAACAATTTTTTTTTTTTATAAATAATTTTTATTGCTTTAAACCGTTTAAACAGGCTGGTAATCAACAATAAAATTGAAAAAATAATAATTTTCTTAAGAGAAATTCTCTTATATTTCTCCTTCAGATACGCCAAAGGAACACACGACGTATAATTAAAAATGATTTTTAAGTACCACAAAAATATTAATCATACGCTATGGATACTACAACTGTTTACAATAAAATATTGAACACAGCGTGTTTGTTGTTGTACACAGAATCGCAAACATACACGAAATAACTCTTGTACGCCTAAATTGATCCTCTTTCAATCTCTCGTTTTCTCTCGTAGCTCTCTAATCTTTATTTAACGTTACGTACTGTATGACTATGTATTTTGATTTAAAGTGGGTCTATTTTTTTAATAACAAAATAACAACAACAACAACAATAAAATTTATTATTATGTTCATAACAGACAATAATTAAAGGCGACCCTGTTTAAAAACTAAACTAAACTAAAACACAAACAAATTATAAAATTAAACAAAAGAGAAAATGAACCGAACCACTATAAATTCAAATAAAATATAAAATGTATGAAATTTAAATATTTAATTAACGGCACATTACCATCATGATGATGATCATCATCTCCGTCATACACCACGAGCGAGCAATGGTTGGTTTTTTTGAGGCTTAACAATACAAACACAGAAAAATGAACACAAAAAAAAAACATACCTGAACTCTTATACTCTTGTGTTGTTGTTTTTTTGCTTTGCTCTTCTTTTTATACACAGTGGTGCTCTCTTGATGTTGTGTATTTTGTGATACTCTACAGGGCATGCACATACAGTCATACGTGGGTGTTCGTGTGTATAAATATGTGTGTGTATGCATTTCATTTTCTTTGTTAGGGCAAATAATTGTACAGACCCACTGAGCTATGCTCCTATAAAATCCAATGAAATAAACACTTACACTCCCACAGTAACATAGAGACTTAAATATGGAGAGATACGCTTGCTTTCCACATTATAGTTTTTATAAGTAGTTTAATGCTTAGGCGTACAGCTCTGTTAGTGTAATTAGCACAAACTTCAATTTGTAGTTTTAGGCTGCTAATAATTGAAAAAAAAAAAAATGTTTCCATAGAAAATTATAGAATTTGTAATAAATTAAATGTTAAACTCACGTTTAGTATTTGCATTAAGTAAGAATTTAATTTTCTACATAATAATTTACTCTTTCTCATTTTCTTAATTTTCTCTTTATGGAAAATAAGCGCAATTGTTAAATTTTTCTGTAGACAGCAATAATTTTTTTCTATATAAATTTATCGATAAATATTTTCTATAGACATTTATCGATTTATGTAGAATTGAATAAAAAATTTATATAGAAACAGTTTATATTCTATATAAAATTGTCTATTCTTGTTATTCATATCTCCACCACTGTACGGTTTTGAGGGTCTTTAAGATGAAGTCAAATATGAACTCAAATGCACACTTGTTCGCCTCTTCTTGTGCGTTCTTCTTCATTTTAGTCATTTTCTTATGCGATATCATATTTGTAATGATGTTAATTTAGGCACACGTATGTATGCATATGTGCGTATGAATATGTTCGGCCTACCCGTCACACAAATCATCATAAAGAGAACGTTGTCATCCACTGGCAGAGCCTTAAAGATATGCAGTATATTTCCAAAAGTATATTTCTTCATAATTTTTCAAAAAAAAAAAAATTTAATTTTTGACTATTGCGATGATATTACTTTAAAGTTTTGCTTGTACTGTACTCGTACAATAAATGTATTTCAATTCTTAAAAGAGTGATTTTCGTTTAAAGAATTGAATTCCTTTAAATAACTGTCATAAAATTTGCATAAACATCAAGGAAAATTTATTTTCATTCTCACACATTAAGCATGGGAGTGAGTTTGTATGTGTGTGTATAAAATAAGTGCCTCCTTTGCATACTCAAGCAGATGAACACGAGCAAGAGAACAAACAATTTAAGACGAGCAACAATCACGCATTCACACATACCCTCATAGATAAACATACACATACACATACATATGTACATACGTAAACCTCTTTAGGCAAGTTTGTCAAGCATCATATTGTTTGTGAAGATATAATGAAGAAGATAATAATGAGGTTTAGTTTTTATATTTTTATATTTGTTTTTTTTATATCTTTATATTGTTTGTTTATGCATGCAATACACACACGCTGTAGATATAGGAAGAGACGATAAAACAGCACTAGCAGATGAGCATAAAAACCATAAGGCTCTACTCCGTTAGCCACCTCTTTCTATTTTTATGACTTTAATACTCTCATGATCACTCCTACATACACACACCTTTTATGCTTCCAAAAATTCATTCATAGTGGCATTGTTGTCTACAAATGTGTCAATTTGTGCGATATGGCGTGTGTGCATACATTAAAATGTCTCTCTAATAACAATAGCAACAACATGATTTAATGTGAATGAAAGAGAGAAAGTGAGTCAGCGAAGAGAGATTTGTTAATGCATGTTTATGTACGTTAAGTGGACCCGCAAATAAACCTTTGGCTGTGTTGGCGAATGAATAATAATTTCGCTGAGAATAATTTTGAAACTATTCGGTTTCATTTAGAATTTCTAAAAACGTTGAATTGGATTGATTTCGAATAGTTTTCATGAATATTGGCAATGACGGTAAAGTTTATGATTTAAGTTTTAAAACAATAAGAGTACAAATATCCGTATGTCTAACAAATTTATGTTTCAATATTTTTTTGGAATTATAATTCTATATATAAGTACTTTTTAATTATTTATCTATTTATGCATAACATTTAAATAATGACAAATAAATTAAACCGTTTAGTTTCTTTTATCCAATTTTCTCGTTTCTCTTGTTATTTTTTTCAATTTATGCCACATTTATACAACAAAAAAAAAAAATAAATATCTGGCTTCTCTGTTGCTTTTGTTTTCTTTTTCCTCTCTTTAACGTTTTCTAAACATTTGTAATATTCGAGTCAACACCTAATCTTTTATGCTCTCTATGTGTTGTGTTCTCATTTTCCAACTGTTACTCTGTTTGTCATCTCAATGTAACGCGATTCTGTGCTTTTGTTTGTATTTGTTTTTTTTTTTTTTGTTATTCTTTAAATGACAGTGAGAGAAAGTATAGGTTTGTTGGGCATGTATTAGTGCTATTTTGTAATATTTTATTATTATGCCCAAAAGAAAATTGTCGCCAGATTTATTTTTTTTAACAGTTATTGTAGTCGTTGTTGTTGTTGTTTTGGTGTTTATATCAGCCAACAGTCCTTGAGGCGACAAATCATGCAGTGATGCTTTCATTAAAATTAAGTGTGATAAAAGAATGACGAAATAGAATAAATGCAAACACAAACACATACACACACATAGACACACATTTTTGTGCAAACACATGTAAGAAGCAAGTAGAATCTGGCAGCATGTCTTGCAAATAAGAGAGTATAAAAGTAGAAAAAAAAAAACAAAGGACTACAAAACAAAAACATACATATACTATACACTTACACTTACATACATATGTACATTACTTAGTAGTACATATGGGCTAAGTTTTCAAAATGGGCTGACTGCCAGGCCTTAAAAAATACAGACACCACACTCATACACACACTCATGTATATTGATATTCTTAAACTAAAAACGGTATTTTAGTGTATTTATCTTGTTATACAAGTTGTCAACATATGAGAGTTAAAGTTTTATGCTCTTAAACTATTACACTTTTACAGAGTGCTGGAGGGAAGGAGGCGTAAAGTAATTGAGTAAAAGGAATCTTAAGGGACCTGTTATTAAACCATAATTTTAATTGGATTTCGAATTTTTTTCGTGTGTTTATTTGACGTGTGTCTAAATTTTACTTTGCCTGTCACTTCATAAAATATCTTGTTTTGTGGGAAATGAACATGAAAAGAATTTTTTTAATTTTTTTTTTAATAATAATAATTTGACATTTGATATTTATGTTATAACAAATTTGATATTAAGAATTTAATTACATGTCTATCATTTCCAGTAGAAATTATTATTAAAATAAATAAATGACGTTAAATTTTCTATGGGAATGAATTTAATGAATTTAAAAATTTTCAATACAATGTTTTGCCATTCGATAAGTTTTTGGCACAGCAGAATATTGTAAAATTTTTATCATAATTCGTTCGAAACGATATTTTTCAAGTTTTCACTAGAAAAGTTTTTTTTTTAAACTAATCGATAAGTTTTCTATAAAAATTGAAATTAAAAAAATTACTGTAATCGAATGATTTGCTATGGAGAATAATATTATTTTAATTGATTACAAAATCGTTAGAAAATTTCTTTTTTCGATAAGTTTTCTATATAATATCATTGTTATCGATATATTTTCTATACCAAATTTTTGTTATAGAATATTTTTGTTTTTAATACAATTTCTACAGAAAATCTTGTTTCTACAGAAAACTTTTTATGGGTATATTTTCTACAGAAATTTTTTTATCGGTACATTGTATACTTAAAGTTATTGTTACCGATTAATTTTCTAAATATTAATTTTTACTGTTGATATAACGGGTGATTTTTTTAAACAGCTCACGCACGTTTCGTGTTTTGTTTCACTGTCAAACATCTTCAGTTTGGTCTATAATTTAACCATGAATCGTCTTACAAACGAACAACGCTTGCAAATCAGTGAATTTTATTATCAAAAGAAGATCCACTTCTTTATCGAAAAATTGTGTTCAGCGAGGAAGCTCATTTTTGGCTCAATGGATATGTAAATAAGCAGAATTGTCGATTTTGGAGTGAAGATCAGCCAGGAGCATTGCAAAAGCTACAAATGCATCCAGAAAAAGTCACAGTTTGGTGCGGTTTATGGGCTGGTGGCATCATTGGACCGTACTTCTTCAAAGATGCTGCGAATCGTAATGTAACTGTGAATGGTGAGCGCTACCGTGAGGTGATATCCAACTTTTTTTTGCCCAAAATGCAAGAGCTTGACTTGCATGACGTGTGGTTTCAACAAGACGGTGCCAAATGCCACACAGCACGCGTAACAATGGACTTATTGAGAGGCGAGTTCGGTGAACATTTTATTTCACGTTCGGGACCGGTCAATTGGCCGCCTAGATCGTACGATTTAACGCTTTTAGACTATTTTTTGTGGGGCTATGTTAAAGCTCATGTCTATACAGACAAGCCCGATTCAATTGACGCATTGGAAGACAACACTGAAGCATTTATTCGTGAGATACCGGCCGAAATGTTGGAAAGAGTATGCCACAATTGGACTAAGCGGATGGACCATTTGAGGCGCAGTCGCGGTCAACATTTGCATGAAATAATCTTCAAACATTAAATTATATGGACCGTACTATCGATTCAAATAAAGATTTCATGCAATTTTTCTGAATTTTATGTTTTTTTTTTTTTTAATTTTCCTATAGCTCTTAAAAAATCACCCATTATTTACTGTTATCGATACAGTTTCTATTTAAAATTTTTGTTATCGCTGTATTCTCTCTATAAAATTCTAGTTATCGATGTTTTTGCTTAAAAAATTAACTTTAATTATTAGTTTTTCTGTTTATTATTCTTGTTATCGATAAACTTTTTATTTAAAATTTTTGTTATCGATAAATTTTTTTATACAAATTCTTGTTATCGATATATTTTCTATTTATAATTGTTGTAATCGATAAATTTTGTATACAAAATTTTATACTCAATATATTTTTTATTTAAAATCTTTTCGATTTCGTAAAAATTTTTATACTTTTGTACATGATTTTATAAAGAAAATAGCGGTAGAGTTTCTAAAAATTAGTTTAGCAATTTTACTTATCGAAACGTTACTTATTAAACGTTTTATTAGCTTTATTTATGGTTAGAATTGCTCAATTTTGAGCATTTCTTGCTTTAAAATTGAAATATTTGAATTTTATTAATACAAGATGATGTTCTGTTCTTTCTTTTACCACAATTTGAGTTGATTTTCTAGTTCCGTTTTATCGTTTACCCTTTTTTTTACTATTTTTTATAATGCTTAAGTATTTAATCTTGCCACTGGATGTAATTGGATGTAAATTATAGAAATAAACATTTAAACAGTTTTTATATTATAATAGAAAATAGAAAAAAATATAATCACAATACAAGTTTGGAGTTCAGAGAATATTATGCATTTTACAGAATACTAGTTGTTATTCAACTATGATTTTTTATATTCTCTGAGTTAATTACTGAGAGTGTGAGCGTGTGTTGTTCTGTAATTTTAACAGCTGCTCTATATTTCATTCAAATGTCTTGTCCAATTTATTGTGCTGTTTAATCTAACAGGAAAGCAAAAAAAAAATGCAAATAAACGGGATTAAATTTAATCCCAACAACATACGAAAACAAAAATCACCAACAAAATAAATATTTTTATTTCATATTATTATACAGCATTCGTATATATTATTCATATTTTTTTTTGTTGTTGTTTGAAATTCCAATGAAAGTAGTAGAAACAAGCAAGTTGAATACAATCTTTGGTTGTGTGTGTGTAAAATGAAACACGTACTTATCTCAGAGTATATGAATGCAATGTAAATAATGAGAACTCAAACCTGGATATACGATAAAAGCGGCTCTCAGTAACTGTGATGGGGTATAAAAAGAGAGAGACAGAGAGAGAGAGAGAGAGAGTGAAACTAAAGTAGAAAAACAAGCCTGTGCACACATTTGAAAAAGTTTTCTTTGCAAATGATGCAAATGGTAGAATTGGGGTGTTGCTGTTCAGCAAATGCTTATTTCTACTACTTAATAAAAAATGTTCCCTTTTGATTAATTTTATGTGTAAATTTGTAGTTTTAAATACATTTTATGTAGAAATACTCTTGACTTGTTATTTAATTTATACATTGAGGTGATATTTTATAAAATTAAAACTTATCGGTTGTTGTCAACTTTCATTTGAAGTGTAATTTATTATTTATTTATTTATTAATTACAATACAATTACAAATTATATTCTAACATATGTATACGAGCGGAGTAACTTACCCAGTCTCTGGTGGGAATCGAACCCACGACCCTCACGCTTATAGTCTAGTACACCACCCACTAAACTACCAGGGCACCCTGAAGTGTAATTTATTCAGTGCAAAAATACATAAAACTGTTAAAACAAAAAGTGTTCAAATGTGTCTACTTTTCTTCCGTAACGAAATGATTAAGGCCATCCTAATACACCAACTATGCAAGGAACCACTAAGGTTATAAAATTTGAATAGAATAGAAAAGTTAGAAATGTGGTCAGGTCTGTTCAACAATCAGAATCGCTTATGTTATAGAAGAAATCCATCCAATTTAAATCCCACCATTAGGACCACCATGAGATGCTACGTTGTAATCCCGACTAAAGGGTTGTAATGACCAATTAGTTAGGTAATTATTAATTAATATAATTAATTAATGGAAAATGAAATAAAATTTTCATCGAAATCCTAGCTTTAAGTGTGTGTTTTATTTAACTTTACTTATGAAACCGATAAATGGAAAACTCTTTATAAGAATAAATAGAAAATATAAATTTTTCATTTGTTAGTTCAACAAATGTTTTTTTTACTTAACTTGACGATTTTAAAGAGCGAAGAAAAACTATGCCACAGTGTAATACGCACTGACAAAGCTTTTCAAAACAAATTTAAAAAAAAAAGAAAAATTATGTTGCATGGTTGAAGGATTTTTACCGTAACTTTATCCTCTCTTTACACACACACACAATGTAATAGAAAACTTCATACTTATACTTAAACCATATGCTCGATTAAAACGTTCCGTTTATTGCACCGTTACAACGCAATACGAATGCAAACAACAACAATGTTTTGCTTTAAAGCAAATACAGTGCTGGCTCTGTGAAAGGACTGTGAGATTATGCAATTCGAAGAGAGAGCAAATGTAAGCTTTAAACGGTCATTTTACTGTTTGTTGGCAGTGTTTTCTCTTCTTTCTTTTTCAAAATTTAATTGTAAGTGAAGACGCCTAAAGATTTATTACCACTCACCGCCCTCTTGTTGAAAATTTCGTTTACAAGGAATTTTCTCGTTGGCAATAAAATATAAGTCACTATGGCTCGCATATAGGCTAACTAGTTTTAACTTACCGGTCCATAATGGAGTTCAACTTTCCTTATCTAAGAGGGTTGAATATCCAGGGACCGTTCTTGATCCCAAGCTCTCATTCAAGGATAACATTATTGAGAGCGCCAGGGAAGCTACAAAAGTGTTTTCACCTGCAAACAGAACTTAGTCATGATTGGGGGCCTAAGACCAACCAACACGTATTGTGGTGGAACCAACCTTGCTTTGTGGTATACATGTCTGGTGGACGGTTTGCAAACGTCAGTGTCGCTGTCGTTCTCTGTTCCACTCCAACAAATTGGCTTCCCTCTGACCTCCTATTACAGCAGTGAGCTGAGTTGGCAGGTCGAATTTATCTTTCCTTATAACGTATTTTTTTTTTAAAGTACATTTGATTTTAGAATTCCAACAACGGACTTCTGGTCTGAAGATCCGGAGTTTCCCAATGGTACCTGATAGGAACAGAATTCATTTCAATTCATTTCTGTCCATCGTTCAATAGCGATTCTTACGGGCCCCGAGCTCTCCAGTGTAAAGATTGCTGCAATAGTAAGATTTATTTTGGACTAGGTTTGATTCCCGGTAACACAATGATTGTAATCTCACAATCTGCCTAAATGCTGGCCAAGCTGGGATCTATTCCTCTAGAGCGGTACACAACCTTACCTAACTTAAAAAATAATTTCTTTTTTAATATTTGTTCACATTTAGTGTTGTTTAGGCCCATTGTGCTTTTCAACGAGAGTGAAAAACAAACAGAAACAAATCTCCTCCACCATTTATGTTTTAATTTTGTTCTCGCAATTGTTCTTTTTGTTCGTGTTGCTTGTGCACTCATGCATTAACAACTACAACAACAGAGCAAGAGCAAGAGACCATTATTACAAGAGCAAAAAATGGCTAATATTTAAATGTATGTGTTCATACATGTATATGTATGTGTGTGTGTATTTGTATGTAATAAAAAGCGTTTTGTTTAATAACGGATAAAATGCATTTGACTGAGATTTATTATGGTTGAGTGAGTTTAGAAAATTATTAATTTGAAAATAACGGGGCTTTGTGCATATCTGTATGCACACGTGTGTATTTGAGAAATTATATGCAAAAAAATAAAATCTACCGTTACTTTTTAAATTTATTTTAACTCAAAAAAAAATTTATTATGTTACCATGTGTTCATCATATTTGATGAACGAACAACGTCAACATCTCTGTCACAATGTAAACGTCAAATGTCTTGATGGCTCCCGTTTTTTACACAAAACAAAGAGAAAAAATTTTGACATTTGAAAAGATTTGATGGCATAAAAATGATGAACATGTCAGTTCATGTTATAACATAATCATAATCAAAAACAAAAAAAAAACAACAAGAAAACGAGAAAACGCAACAGCGTCTCTTATAATCACACCGCACCAATACATTTGAATATCAAAACCTGTTGTATGTATTTTTTTTTTTGCGTTACAACCCAGCAATCAATTTTCTGAGCAACTGCTCATCGTCTTATTCAAGCATCACTAAAACGAACGAACAACTTGAATTAAAAATTGTATGAACTTTTCTTTAAGTAAAGTCGCCGTAGTCCAGTAGGTAGTGTGTTGGGTTATTAGACGTAAAGCCAGGGTTCGAGCCCCAGGCCAGACATCAAAATGAAATACAAAAAGTATTTCTTCGGCGACTTCCTCTCAGCAGATTTCTGGCAAAAACTCTGGGAGTAAATACAAATTGCCATGAAAAGTTTCTCAAAAATCTGTCGTTCGGTGTAGTCTTTAAACTGTAGGTCCCACCACTCATGCATAAAATTAACACACACAACATAAGTGGTGTGTGAAACTAGGTCGTGACTGAAGGGTTGTAATGACTATTATGTATGTATGTATGAACTTTTTAAGTTATCGATAAATAATTTTACTTATAAAACGCAGTAGAGAAACAACAAGAAAAGCATTAGAAATTCATAAATAATTGTTGGATATCTTTCATCTGAAGTGCCATTTAACAATCGAATAACTCGTAAAATTAAAAAAAAGTTCACATTTCTTGTATTAAGGGGTGATTGTAGTTGTCGAAATCTCCTTATTGTGCGAGGAATTCACAAAATTATAAAGCCGTCGTAGTCTAGCAGGTAGCTTATTAGACAAGAGTCCGTGGCGTTTCTTTGGCGACTTTCCTCTTGGCAGTCTTCTGGCAAAAACTCTGAGAGAAACATAAAATTGCTATTAAAAGTTTCTTTAAAATCTGTCGTTCACTGTTGGTGCCGTAACTCATGGATGAAATTAACGCACACACCATGAGTGGCGTGGGAAGCTATAATAATAATAATTTATAAGCTTCTAATATTTTCATTTTTTTTGTTGAAATAAATTTTCTAACTAATGTCCTAAGTATTGTTGTTCAAAATTTTTCTTGATAATCCTATGCTGTATGTGTATAGTTTTGTCCTTAATTGCAATTTTGAATTTCTATACTTTAAGAACTTCTGAGTTTAATCAGGATAAGAGTAACGTTTCACCAAAAAAAAAAAATGCTTGCTGGACTAGCATTTGTATAAGTATGTATGTGCGTGTGATTTGGATGTCTTTTTCCTATTGAAACCACAAATAAGTGTCACGTTCTATTTTATTGTGTATATGTGTGTGTGTCTTTTTTTATTTGCTTTGTTTTTTGTATTCATTACCCAGTAGACATGTGGTTTATTTTGTTTGTATTTGTAAGCAGCCTTATAAAAATATAATGATATTTATTCTTGTCTGTTTAAATCTGAATGAAAGAAAATAACAAAAACAAAAAACGAGAATGACATATTTCATCACTTCATTAGTGGTGTAATAAAACATGATGCTTACAGCTGCCATTCAAACAAAACCAGAACAGAATGAGAGAGTGTGTAATGCAATAAAAGTGTGAGATAGACAGAGAGGGAGTGAGAGGGAGTGAGCGAAGTAAAACGAAGAGAACAACAAAAAAATAAATTTATTTGTTTGCTTTGTTTATCATGACGTTTGACAAATAACTTGCGAGAATGTTGTATAATGTACATGCAGTACATATTGCTGCGACTCTTGTTTTTTTTTTTTTTTGGTTCGCTAATAATTTGTGGGAGAGTGCTTAACAGAGTAATGTTTTAAATCTTGTGTGATCAACGAACTACAGTGGCAGATACAGTTTTCAGTTAATAACACACTCAATTCCTGTGCTGGTGTATAATTGCCGTAGATTTACATTCATGGACAAAATCGCCAAACAACCTTTTACATTCTCAGACCCAATGTGACAATGTGAGAACATGTCGCCTCAAAGCTTAAAAGTGTTGCCTGATTTTTTACATAAATTGGTACTCTTTAGTTCTTCGGTATACATATACTTCCAGGCTAATTCGGTGACCTTAACGACTCCGCCTAAGAACTCTACATTCCGCCGTGAGTCTATATGAATTCCTAACATTTCTCCCAAAAAATGGAGACCGCAGCACCCGTGCTCGTCTTCTTGGATCCGTCTGTGCATATAGCCGAGCCTTTGAAGGTATTGTCGGTGTATCACAGAAGTGCAGCATGCAGCATTACCGAGTGACTCATCCTTCTAGAACTCACAACCACTAATTCATTCAGTCTAAATAGACTTCTAGTTGTGAACTTCTTCACATATTCCTCCATCGGGAGTGTGGAATGATACCCAGAGAGTTGCTGGAGGTGTGCTGCAACTGACTGAGGCAAAGCTCTGGACTTTTAAGAGAATATTCCGATTACTCCTTGTCTTCAATACACTCCATCATGCTGCGTAATCTTAGTGAAGAACAAGTCCATCAAGCGAGGTGTACATCCAGTTTACCATACTGGGTCTAAGATCTCACCTCCTACGCCTGGAATTTCTGCACTGTAGTACGCATTTGAAACTTTTTTAATTCTCTCCTGAATATTCAGTCTTCACGACAACATAGAGTCTATTATAACCCCTAAGTATTTTGATTTTTCTTTAATCTTATTTTCCTTTATAAACTTCTATAAGTTTTTCAATTTCTTTTTTTAGAAAACCTAACCACTATTTCGCGCTTATTTTTTTATTCAGCTGAAATAACTGTTTATTTACTACACTTTTTGTCTGGCATTGAATATGCTGTACTCCTAGAAACAACACAACAATATTTATTCACTCATATAAATACTTTCATCAAATACATGCACATACACATGCTTATCGTGATAACTGTGTGACTCTCACTCTCTCTCTCTCTTTGTTCTTTATTAAAGTAAGAGAACAATTGTTGTTTAATAAACAATAGCTACTGCCAGTTACATACATTGCAATGGCTATGCAATACATGAAATGCAATACAAAAGGAAATATTTTTATTGTTGCTGGTGTTTGTATTTCTTTCTCTCCTTATTTTCTATTGCCTTATTTTATTTTTATTTTAAATAAATAGTGTTGAGCACGTTCACTGCATAGTTTTGCTCACATACGATAAGAAATGAAATAAAAAACTCAAACGGAGTTTGAAAATAAAAATACTCTCTCTCTCTATCTCTTTCTATGGCATTTAGTTGTCTTCTTTGTTTTATTTATTGGGTGCTTTTTGGCGTGTGTATTTGTGAAACCGGGATTTTTGTATACCTTTATATGGTGGGCATGCAATAACAATGGTAGTAATTGTGGTGAGGTTATACGCTAATGTAAAAGAATAAATTGATGGAAATTTTAGTTTGTAAAGAGAAAAGTTTGTAAACATATTCAAAATTTTACCGTATATGTCGTGGCATGCATTCATTTATCGCAGCTAATACAATTTTACAAGTTTTCTGTGTTTACCCCCTCAAATTGTTATTGCAGCAGAATCCTTTTTATTTATTATTCCCTAAATTCATATTAATTAAACGCCTGAATTAATCGACATATCACGTGATTCAGCTGAGATATCTCGAACAAAACGAAATATTTCTTTCGCCGACTTCCTCTTAGCAGTCTTCTGTCAGAAACTGTGAGGATTAATAAAATTGCCATGACATGTCTCTCTCAAAAATCTATTACATCTTATATCTTTCTATTATCGTATTTATTTATAATTGATATTCAAATTTCAAATTTTCAACACTTTTCAAAAGTTTACATTCCTTTCAGGGCCTGTTACTGCTATGCTTACGCCATGAGTATAATTGTTGTGGTTCTTCCTTCTTATTATTATTTCTGTTGTTGTTCTTTTTTGTCGACAATACGTCTGTAATAGAAGCAACAGCATTATAAGTACCCCAGTGATAAACAAAGCAGCACAAATTTGCACAAAGAAGATAAAAAGTGAAAGAGAAACCAAAATAAAAATAAAGAAACACGAATTGCATAGAGAGAGAGGGAAAAACTTTTTAATAAAGTGTCATATTGTGAAAAAGAAAACATTTTTTCCGTCGTTATGCGTAGAATCTCATTAAAGACTTTGTATGTGTTTTATCCTCTCTCCCTCTCTTCCTGACTGTTTTTATCACTCTTTAATTGTATTGCTTTTAGCAAGTCAAGTTTATTTGCTTGTGCAATTGAAAATCCATACAAAAAGAAAGATAGAAAGAAAAATTAAAAAGAGCACGTAAAATAATGTGACATTTTGACTTTATTCCCGTCTTTTTGTTTTGTGCATTTAAATTGAAATCCTGTTGTGATGATAGTCCAAATCAATTAAAATTCTCAAAAAAAAAATGTTTAGAAAAAAGCAGTGCAAAGAGTAAAATAAAGAAAGAGTGAGAACTTAAGTTAAGCAAAAGAGAAAAACTATTTAATAAAAAGTGTTGAGTGAAAACTAACAGAGATTGATTAATTCAAGCGAAATAAATAAAGAAAATCGTAAATACGATTTAAAAAAGAATCATTATAACATTCTATGCTAATTGAGGGTATCGTTAGAATAATACAAAAGAGGGAGAACAAAGCAAATGATTGTTTAAAAGAAAGAAAGAAAGAGAGTAGTTAAACATAAGAGTCCATTAATAAACTATAAGGAGCACAAAAACGAATTGAAATTGATTTGTAAGAGTAAAACTGTAACGAAAAGATCTTCAGCTATTTATTTCAATTGATGAAAAGGAAAAATCAGAAGAAACTGTGGGAAAATGTAAAATCAAATGAAAAAATAACAGTGAAAATAGAACTTAAGTTAAATATAACAACAGAAGTTGTAGAAAGTGCATAGAAATTAATTTTATTGTGAATTAAATGAAAAAGAAATCCTTAAAACCAGAAAAAACTAAAGGAAAATGTAAAATCAAATGAAAGAGTAACACATTATAAAACAACTTAAGTTAAATAAAACAATTTTTTTTTTTTTCACGCCGAGGAGGGGTAAATGTACCTAACCGCACCATAGAGGAAGTCGTCACATCCTCCGTATGTGGGGCCCTCACCCACTAAATCCCCCCCTCGTCTCATGGACTTGTTGTGCCCACTCCGGAACTACGGTGGTATTACTTCGGAGTGGAGTCCCTTTGGCTCTTTGGCCCCTGCATGTTCATATCCGCGTCCGGATTGCGTGTTGAAAGTTGAAGAGACATCTAAGCGTCTCCACTATTCCTTTCCTCCAGATCTTTACTTCGAATTTCGATTGGCACGTGTGCCAGTTTCATCTATTCCGGCGTGCCCACATGTTCTGCAGCCTCAAGATCCCTCTTCTTCAGTTTTAGAATCCTCTCCACGTAATTCGCCACTGAGGTCCAATTTTCTCTACTCGCGATCATAACCCCGACAATGTTACCGGGCGTGATCGTCCCAACTATCGACGTCAGTGCAGAGCGATAGCTCTGCCAGCGTGCACACTCGAAAACGGTGTGCTCTGCGTCATCAATTATCTCCCCTTCCTCGTAAAGACAGTAAGGTGAGGCGGTCTTTAACATTCTGTGCAGATATTTCCTAAAATATCCGTGACCCGATAACATCTGTGTAACGTAGTAATTTACCTCTCCAAATTTCCGACCAATCCATGGCCTTATGTCTGGAATAAGTCTCGCCGTCCATCTTCCTCTATCTTCTTCGTTCCATCGTTGTTGCCATTTTGAAATGGTGTTTTCCCTGAAATGAGCGGTTATGTGACTCCCAGCCGATTTCGCCTTATAGATCTCCATCCGCTCCGCTGCCAGCAGATCCACAGGGATAATACACGCTATCACCACTACGGCTGGAGCGGATACCGTACGATATGCCGACGCGATACGCAATGCAGCCGTTCTCTGTACCGCTACCAGTGCGTTTGTCCGCTTCTTAACATTCAGTGTTTCGGCCCAAATTTCGCTCCCATAAAGCATAATGCTGTTTCCGACCTCCATCAGGAGTCTCCGTCTCGACGGTAGCGGGCCTCCAATGTTCGCCATTAATCTACTGAGCTGTCCAACGATCCTCTGGGCCTTGTTAGCCGAGTACTGGATCTGATGTGAAAATGTTAGTCTGGGATCCAGCCTTATTCCCAGGTATTTCACCGAGCTCTTGGTCCTAATTACTCCGTCTCCTATTTAGTTAAATAAAACAATGGGAGTTGTAGAAAGAGCATACATACATATGTATATAATTTAATAGAGAATGAATCCTTAATGTATTAGGTTTGGTAACTACTTGGGCAGTAAATTCCAAGGGTATGCAGATGATATAGTCTGGATGGGTAGAGGCAAATTTGAAGAAATGCTCCGCGACATCATACAAAGAGGTTTTGATACTTAAAACATTCTGATTCATTAATATGGACTCTCATCACTGAACTGATTTTTTTGTTTTTTTTTTTATTAAATATGGCCTAAAAAGCATTTTTTGCTTTTCATTCAATATTAACTTATTAAATCTTTTAATAAAAAACCATGGTAGTATTGAAGCATTATTTCTGTCAATTTGAGTTCTGACCACTTATTCATATTTGTAATTGTATAGCAAACAAATATCATCCGCAAACATAAAAAGTTTCATATTGAAAGTGATGTTTTTACTTAATGCCATTTACAAAAATTCTAAATAGTAATGGACTAAGTACACTACCTTGCGTGGTCGCCACAAAACAACCTCAATCTCAGAATTTCTAGCCTCGTTTATTTGAACAAATTGCTTCCTTAAAGTAATCTTCAACTATTTTAAGTGATTCAACAGGATAAGTGTAATACTGTGTGAATAAGTAAAAAAAAAAGCTTTCGAAAAGTAAAAAAAATACGTCAGCGACTCCCTTATTTCTCGCATCAAGACCGTTACCGCCACAGTCAATGACATTAACAAAACCTTCAGTGGCCCCACAATCGTATTGACGGTCGAATAATGATTTATTTACTTCCAACTTTGTATTTATACTGTCTTCGTCACAACATGAATATTTTTAATTCAAGTTAATTTCTTATTTATTTGTTTAGAATTTTAAAAGTCATCCATTTAATAATTGAAAAATACACTCTGCGGGGGTATACTAAATTATTCTTCCTTGACGTGCTGTGTTATTTTGATGCACTCTTGTATGACAGTACTAGCAAACTCTATGGCGTATGATTAATATTTGCTTTTGTTAACACACAGTGTTGCCAACTAAACACTTTTGTTGTACGCCACATGAACAATTTTTTTGCTCTAACAGCAGTTTTTAAAACAACAACAGTTTGTTTTGATCTCTTCTCTTTAGCGATGTGTATTTACTCTCACTTGTTTGGGTTGGCATTACTGTAAAACTGTTTAATAATTAATCACTTATACGCACAATGGGGGTCTTTTTTCAATGATTTATGATTTTCATGTTGCAAATGGAGGAAGAGAGAGAGAGAGAGAGACATTGAATTTTTTTTTTGGAATCTCCATCACTTTAGGTGTTAAGGTTATAGGGTGATGGTGATGGTGCTGGTTGTGTGGTATTTTTAACACTTCAAATAAGCAGCTCTAGATGTCTGCAATGAAAGTAAATGAAAATAATGTTGAAATTTAATAAATTCGTTAACATTGTATAACATAGAAACAGAACCTATCTGAACAATTCATAGACGGGAAAACTTTTTTAAATACATACATAAGTACTATGTTTCATAAAAATCTTTACATTTTTCCTTTTATTTACTTTTTAATATTTTTTAACAGTTTTTTTTTTACCGTTTTATTAATTAATGGCTATGTGTGATTGCCTTTTATTAAATATTTATATGTTGTGGTTTAAAATGATGTAAATTTAATAAAATAAGCAATTTGTGGTAAAAACCGTCAAATAAACGCAACCGAAAAAACTCTTTTAATTGCCCTCAATGAGAGAAAAACAAAAGGACATAAAATAACCGTTTTGATTCCCTACAGAAATTTTTAACTTAGCAGAAAAAAATTTATTAATTGTCTTAATAAAGTTTCTGTTTACATGAAATTGTTTTGTCAATGTTACAGTAACGAGCTATGGGAGTTTTTGTTTTGATGTGGAATGGCACTTCTGGATCTAGTATATTATCCTGTAATTAGCTCCTAAATCAATGGGCCTTTCCAGATAGGTTCTGTTAAACAGTTAACAGTGGTCTGTTGGTATAAAAATTTTTCCCTGTTGCCAAATATTGTTCCGTTGCGTCCTTGGTTTTTAACCCTTTCATGCCCGATGTTGCTTATAGGCAACATTGTACATTTTTGTTCATAAATTCCGTAATTTTTAATTTTTTTTTAAAAGATTTTTTTTTTGCAAAGAAGCTTGGTTAAAAACGTGTAAAACCAGAATACGTAGGACTCTGAATTTAATATCACTTCATATTTAGGTCATGACTAACAAACACATGTCCTTAAAAAAATTTTAGCTCTGGCCCAAAAAATTCGGGCATGAAAGGGTTAAAACGAATTCCACCTTACACCTCGGATCTTGCATCTTCATATGATGTTTTTTTTTCTTTAGGTTCCGCAAAAAGATCTTGAATAAGTTTTTCGTTTAGAAAACCCAGAAGTTCTAAGCACTGATGGAATCGCCAAGAACGCCGTACTCGATCGATCTAAACGGGACAGACCATTCATTTAATAAAGTTTGTTTCAAATATAAGAAAAACGTGTTTCAGTTCAGTGATAAAATTTCTAAAAAAAATAACTTCGATTATCTAATATTTTTTAATCGTTTTTCTTCTTCAGTTGTTCTTTTTATTATTTGTTCAATATTTATTTAAAATTTTCAATTTATTTACAAACTGACTTTTTATAGCATAACATAATTATTTATTTTTTTTATTTTTTTCTTTTCTTGTTAATATTTTATGTTAACAAATCTATGCTTGTGTAAACATTTAATGCTGTAGAGCAACTATAAGAGAATGAGAACGTGTGGCTGGCATTGGATAAAACAGACACTCTCAATTACATTTGTGTGTGAAAATAACGGCATTTAAATACTAAAGAGATTATTCCGGAAAAAAAGAATAAGAAAGGCAAACAATAACAAAACGGCAAAGAAACTACGAGGATATGGATAAGTATTGTATATCAAATTACGGTAACAAAAGTTGTAAAGAAAAACCACAAAAATATAGAAAAAAAAAAGAATAACAATAACAAATCAACAAAATGGTTTTAGAAGTTGCCAGATCAAAAATAAAATAAAAATACAAATACATACATACAGTTGTGTTCAAAATAATAGGAACGCCCTTCATTTAAAAGCAAAATTTAAAATTAAGAAAAATAAAAAAGAAAATATCAAATTTTTTTTGAATTCAAATTTATTTCTAATTCATTTTGAAATTTTTTAACACTTAATTATTTAAAATAAAACTACGAAAACAAAAAATATATTAGGTAAATAAAACTTACTCTCAAAATTAATTGTTCAAAATAGTAGGAGTGTTTGGCGAACAATCTAATAATTTTTAAACAAAAGGCACAAAAGTTTGATATTATCTTAAAATAGTAAAGTTATTTTAATATTTGGTTGAATAACCATTGTTTTTAATGAATTCATCACATCTACGAGGCATTGAGTCAATAAGATCTTGGCATCTCTTTAAAGGAATTTGATGCCACGCATCGCGCACTGTGATCCATAGTTCTTCTGCATTTGAAGGTTTTTTTTTTGTCTGCAACATACTTTTTAACATCTCCCCATAGATGTTCTGTGGGATTAAGGTCAGGAGACTGAACCGGCCACGCTATAACCTTTACCCCATTAACCCGAAACCACTCATTTGTCAATTTACTGGTGTGTTTCGGGTCATTATCTTGTTGGAATATCCATTTTAGAGGCGTGGAGTATGGTAACATCACTTCTCTCAAAATGCCAACATAGACGTTCCTATCCATTATGTCTCTAATTGGATGTATTGGGCCTACACCATTATATGAAAACCTTCCCCATATCATTAGTTTTGCACTACCATGTTTAACTGTCTTTTGTGTATACTGAGCTTTATATTTGGTGTTGGGCGGACATCTAACATACTGTTTAGACCCACTGCCACTAAATAAAACAATTTTGCCTTCGTCGGTCCACAGTATGGTTCTCCATTTTTCTTTCGGCCAATTGATATGTTCTTGGGCAAACTTTAAGCGTGGTGCTACCTGTTTTTTTTGTCGGCAATGGCACCTTTCGTGGACTTCTTGCAAATAAATTGTTGTCCATCAGACGCCTACGAATAGTAGGGCCACTTACGGCAAGATTCAGATCCTTTTGAATTTTTTTTTTGCATACGCCGAAGGATTCACTTTGCTGTATCGCACAATTCTGCAGTCATCGACAGTTGATGTTTTGCACTTGCGCCCACGCGTTTCGAGCTTTTTTTTATTATTTAATGCATTGATGCGATGATTTGATTGGAACAACTTAAGGTGTCCTCAATTTCTTTAGAAGTTTTGACTTTTTTTCGAAGATTTTTTTCTTTTCTTCAGTACAGTGCTTTCCTCGTCCCACTATTACAAAAATTTATGTGAAATACTGTAGAAAAAGTTGTAACTACATTTTTACGTAGTTATTTTTCAGTTTTTTTCTTTAAATTATGTGCTGTTATATTTTTATTTTTAAAAGAACACTCACACTCCTATTTTTTTGATCAACTGAATTCAAGGGCAAACACAGAAATGAATCAATTTCATCGTAAATATTAAAGTTATTACGAGAATCTTTTTTGTATTTTATTTCTTACATATCCGTTGTAACTACCATTAAAATATATCATGTTTTGCAAATTGGTACAATAAAAAATTTTAACTTTGAAAATATTACATGGTAGCACTCCTATTATTTTGAACACAGCTGTACATGTATAATTGGTCTACTAGTACTACTTTCCAGACGCTTCTGCTTTGCATGTGAGTTGGCCACACCAATCGATAACAGGGCTTTCTCAACTTGATCGTTTATGCCGATATCCATTGATCACGCATCAAATACTTGTTTCGACAGAACATGTTCCACCAATCCGAACGACATGGCAGAGAAAACGTCTACGATATTGTTAATTCGGTTGACCGAACATTTTGCGTGGAATTTTTCTCTCGTAAACTCCCAAGATAAGCACAGGAGGATAAGGGACTTGTAGAGCATCAGTTTCATTGCACGAAATCTGTTAATTATTTGCCGATTAAGACCATAATAGCACCTACTCTTGATCTCTTGTCTCACATCATTTTCGCTGGTAACGATAAATTCAAGTGAATTAGGTAGGTCTTGTAGATTGACTTATTAAGAGAAGATTCAATGTGGTTCAACAACACTCGGCTCAGACATCTGGAGCAAAACAAAATATGTATGAAAAAATGTATTTCTTCGGCGACTGGCATAATCTCTTAGAGTAAATAAATTTGCCATGAATAGTTTTTCAAAAATTTGTCGTTCGAAGTCGACATTAATTGGGGGTCCCGCCATGCATGGATAACATGGGTGGTGTGAGAAACTAGATCGTTATTCTGACTAAACGGTTGTACTGACTAATTAAGTAAGTCACTAATATCAGAGATATATGTATGTAGTTTTCGATCGGCAGCATATTGTTTTTCGTTTTGTCCAGCGATAATATTTCGTTTGCGACATTGACATCGCGTAGCAACTGGTTACTTTCGTAAAAAAAAATCGCACGACTAGGGGCACGTGATGTTATAAAATTGTGAAATTTGATCTTTGTAGTAAAAGGAGCGAAGTGAAAGCACAATGTTGTCAATTAAAGTGTGTTGGTAAATTTAAATAAATAAAGAATTTATTTAAAACGTAACAATATGGATGTCAAGTTTTTAATAGAGGCTATATGGTGTAGCATATTCAATTGCCTCCTTTTGCCGTTAGGGATTTTATAACGTCAATGATTTTTTTTTTTGTTTCGTGTTATTTTCATTTAAATAACGTTTTTATTTATGGCCTCCACACACACAAACTTTTATTGTTTTTCTACATGATTTTTTATCGAATTAATGGGAATAAAAAATTATTTTTTTCTGTTGCAACGATACAATTGCTGTAATTGTAACAAATCGAATTTTATTGTTGTAACAAAAGTTTTGCATTAATTTTGTAAAACAATTTTTTTTTTTAATGCAGCATTGACAATTTGTAAATATTTTACACAAGTTTGTTGAAAAAATAAAAAAATGATTGATTCAAAGAACGGAGGTTACAGTAGTTACTAAATACAGAATATTCGAAAAATTGTGAACGCAGAAAAACGACTGATCGCCACAAATGCATCGTCATGTCAATGTCAATGTATAGTTCATCTGGACCTCCCTATTGTCTAGACGATACCTGAAACCTCTTTCGATTCTGGTTTCATAACAAAGTTACCGAAGAAACTGAGAACGTTATCCACGTATTTACTATCGTAGTACTATTCAGAATAAAATTATGGATGTAAAGACTGCCAGTCTGCGAATTCGGTATCTTAGTATATCGGATACAGATGCATGCATATTCACTAACAGTGAAGTGGCCCACGCTAGCCTAGACATTTCGAACAAAACAAAATATGAAAAAATGTTCTCCTCTGACTTTCTCTCATCAGTTTTCTACCAAAAACTCTGAGACTAAATTAAATTGCCATTAAAAGTTTCCCAAAAATCTGACGTTCGGAGTGTATTTTAAACCCAAAGACAAATATGACACATACAACATAGACAGTGTGAGAGAAAGTAAGTTCTAATCACAACTAAAGGGTTGTAATGACCAATTAATGAAGTATATGGCTAGTCAAAGGAATTTTGAATAAAATCTAAAATTTCATAAAACTATGAGGATATTGGATGCCAGCCAGGACGATGTTATCGATATTACAACAGGATCTTACACGACCCAAGAAAGCATCTGCTTGAAAGCATATGCTAATTTAACCTATCCTAACCTAACAAATACATTTTAAAGCCTTTTTACAAACGCTTGTTAAAATGATACTTTTTTTTCTTACATTAATCATGAACGTTTTGGTTTCTCCCAAATAAAAAACGAATTAATATTTTAGCAACACCTTATCAAGCTCTTTCCATCTCTCTCTCTCTCTCTCTCTATCTCTCGTTCTTCTGTTTTGATTTTGTAAATTGTCCATTTAAAATTGTTGCATTTTAATCCCCAAACAAAATATTATTGCCTGATGACAGTTTTACTATCACAGTTATATTATACACCATATACATGCTTTCATACGTATGTGTATACCACATCCCTATACATACATGCATATATGTACATATGTATGAAAGAGAATGTGTGTTTATTATTTGTTTTTATTATATTTTATAGTACAAGTATTTGCACTCTTCTAAAATGCATAGTTTTTTGTTATTTTTGTTCGTATTCATGTAATACCTTTCGTGGCACTCTTTTAGTATTTGCATTGCATACTAATGAGTATGAGAAGAGAGTTTTATTGTAAACAAACTAAAAAGACATTGTCTCACACAATGACAATTGCACATATACATGCTCAAACGTGAATGATTGCAAATACTTGTCATAATATTCAATGTTAAAGAGAATATAATTCAATAACAATACCATTATAATTCAATAATACACTCATACATACAGATGTATGTATGTATGTAGGTATGCATGTGGGTACGTAATATATGTATGTATATTATAGATTAAAACAAAAGAAAGCATAATGGATGAAACATTCAATTGCAATTTAGATTAAATCCCCATAAAATGAGTTAATAATATTCAAATTAGCTGAGGTAATCGGAATACCTGAAGTCGCCGTGGTCTAGTAGGTAGTGTGTTGGCTTATTAGACGCAAGGCCCGAGTTCGAACTCCAGGTCAGACATCAAAACGAAAATAGGAAAAATATTTCTTCGGCAGATTTCAGGCAATAACTCTGAGAGTAAATAAAAACTGCCATGAAAAGTTTCTCAAAAAATCTGTCGTTCGGAGTCGACTTTAAACTGTAGCTCCCACTACTCATGTATAAAAACTAATGCACACAACGTAAGTGGTGTGAGGAACTAGGTCGTAATCTTGACTAAAGTGTTGTAATGACCAATTATGTATGTACAGTTTGTCAAAAAAATCTTTGCACAGATCAAAAGAAATATAAAATGTGATCTTCATTCAAGAATTCCAACAACAAAATCTTTACATACTTTTTTATTTTTGCACACATTCTATAACTGTACTTGTTTACGACCATAAGGCGCCAATAGTTTTCTAATAGTCACACACATTACGATAATAACAACAATAAAAGGACTTTACACAGTAGAAAGGGTGTCAAAAAAATCTTTGCATATTGAATGAAGATAATAAAAAAATGACAAAAAATGCCGTTATTTCCCAAGAATGTTGTGCATTTTGGGTTTTTTACAAATGAGATGGAATGTGAAAGGGGTAAACAAGGTTTTAGTAATGAAGTGATCGTTTTATGTAACAAGTGTCCTTATATTAGAATACAAAAAATTTCAGGAAAACTAGTTTCAAAAAATATTATACAATTGGTCTATTTCAACTACTACAAAGGCAAATCTGCCAAGTAAATCGCCGATATGTTCTCCTTGAACATCAGGACTGTATATAATATTATAAACCGTGCTGAAAAAGAAGGAGGACTAGACTTAAAAGGAGTTATAGGCAGGCCAAAAAAGGTGACGCAGTGAGTTGAAAGAAAAATTATTAGAATCGTGTATGGTAGCACACAATCCAGTACGAGCTGATTAGCTCTTCAAGTGCAAAAAGACTTTGGGTTACGTGTGTCCCAAGAAACCATCAGAAATGTTCTTCAAAAACACAAATATTCTTCAAGAGTGGCTAGGAAAAAACCTCTGCTGTCAGCACAAAATGTCGAAAAGAGATTAAGATTTGCCACCGAATACATTTCACTTCCTCCGGAGTACTGGGACTCTGTTATTTTCTCAGATGAGACAAAAATAATGCTTTATTATCATGACGGACCGCAAAGAGTTTGGCGTAAGCCTCTGACAGCACTAGAATATTAAAATCTTATTCCTACAGTAAAGTTTGGAAAACTGTCTGTAATGGTATGGGGCTGTATATCCAGCAAGGGAGTTGGTGTAATCAGGATTTTGGATGAAATAATGACTAAGGAAGTATATCTTGATATTTTGAAAAATGAACTGACCGCCAGCATTGTTTTTATTGACCCGGTTAACCCGAATAAATTTAATTACAAGTACTATCAAGATAATGATTCTAATCATAAATCTTATTTATGTAAGTCCAGGTTACTTTACAACTGCTCCAAAGTTATTGATACTCCTGCCCAAAGTCCTGATATTAACCCTATCGAAAATTTGTGGGTTCATCTAAAGCAAAAGGTAGGAAAAAGATCGCCCACAAATAAAAACGACTTGATAAAGTTCATCAAAGAAGAATGGGAAAAAATACCACTAAAATATGACATTCTGAAGCTTATTTAATCCATGAGAAGGTGTCTGCAATCGGTGATTGATGCTCAAGGTGGACACAAAAAATATTAGCACTATAATTTTAAAAAAATTGCATAAGTCTTAATATTTTATCAAGTGTGCAAACATTTTTTTGACAGCAGTAAAATTGAATTGTTTTTGTTTTTTAATATTTTACATTAGAATATTTTCATTGTTATAAAAGTTTTTTATTTATTATATTAACAAAACATATGTTTATAAAATCCTGTTTGAAAAAAATGAAAAAGTTGGTTATTTATATTAGAAATCAATGAATTTTTCGAAGTTTTTTTATTTTTCTCTATGTGCAAAGATTTTTTTGACAAACTGTATGTATAAGAATTAAAACAAATATATGTATGTACATATATAAGAACGTGTGTATCTTTAAAGCTCCGCTATGCACTTAGTAATAATAGCAAAAAAAAAAGAACACGAAACAAAACAGGAAGAACTGTTGATTTCTCATTGAAAACTCTTATATTTTCTCTTTGTCTGCTTAAAACTTTTGTTTATTTATTATTTTCTTTTCGTTGCCTCTTTCCTTTCCTTTTATTTTTTTCTTTTACGATTGTGTGGCTTTCCTCAATAATACAATACAAAATAGCATAAAAGTTAAGGCAAAAAAGCATACAAACAGTTACAAAAAATGAGCGAACAGGAGAGAGAGAGAGAGAGAGACAACATAGAAAAGAGCATCCTATTTTTCCATGAATTTTTGTTGTCTCATTTATTATTTGAAGTATTTTGCATAATTTCAATTTAAAACTTTCAATTCGTATCATATAGAAAGGAAAAGAACAGCGAGCAAACAACAAAGTTTGTAAAACAAGTAATACAAGCACTTCGCTGTGAACTGTACAGTTTTTGTAGTTGTTTTCATTATTATTGAAATATTTTGAAATATTACATAGTATTTGTTAACGAAACAATGCAAACAGTTATTTGAGCACACTTTCGTTTAAAAAAATACTACTTGGAGGGAAGGAGCATAACTGTTTTTAGTTTTACACAATTTGTATTTTTCTTACAAATCGATTTCATTGTGCTATTTATTATTTACTTAAAATTTATTAATTCTCTTGTTCTGTTTTCTCTCTCTCTCTCTCTCTCTCTTTCTTTTCTGCTCTATATGTAGCAGCACAGGCGAATATAAATTAAACATATGAATACACTTCTTCATATGCAAACATATGCATAAAATAAACACGCATGCATGCCTGCATACATTTTACCCAACATCCATACCATTTAGCTTGCAATTGTTGTTGCTGTTTTTTTTTTTCGCAGAAAATATTCAACAGTAAGGGAGGTAGAGAGAGAGAGAAAAAACGAATATGTGATACATTTTTTGTGTGTGTTTAATAAAATGAAAATATGTTTGCAAAAAAATTTATGAATAAAAAGTGTGTGTGTGTGTGTGTATGTGTGTGTGTGTGTGCATCTATACGAGTTGTAATGTGGGTGTATACGTTTTTGTTGTTGAAGTTACAGTGTGCAATAGGAAATTGGGTTTTAAAACCACTTCAGAAATTTAGAAACTGTTTAGTAAGCTAATTAGCGAGTCTGCCATAAACATGCTTAAACAAAATTTACGTTAATTTTCCTTTTGTTTAATTATCGATTAATATACAGTGAGCGTCAAAAGTAAGTAAACACCACTGAAATAATTCATTTTCTTAGGATAGCGAGAAAAGTAAATGAGAATAGTCGAATAAATTTCCAAAAATAAAAACGTTTATCTATTACTTATAAAATGTTAAAACAAAAACAACAATTCATGATAAAGGAACTTTTTTTTATACTTAAGAACATAATAGAAAATTTAAAATTATAGTGGGTGTTGACTCAGTTATGGCGCTCACTGTATATATTCATAAAATCAAACTTTTAGTATCTTAATCATTTAAAATTAAGAAAACGGTTCATCCATTAAATAATTTCGAAAACATTGATTGGCATGGATATCGCGTGCCACTTGCAAAGGTTACTACTTTTTGAGCATTACCTACTTGCTTAATTGGTCAGTGCAATCCTAAAGGATCCTAACTAAGGTTAGGATTACAAACCAGTTTCTCACGCCATACAGGATGTGTGTGTGTTAATTTTATACATGAGTGGCAAGTCTTACAGATTAAAATTGACTCCGAAGGACAGATTTTTGAGAAACTTTTTATGGTAATTTTTTATTTACTCTCAGAGTTTTTGCCAGAAGACTGCAAAATATAAATATAATATAATTATAAGGTGATTATGGTCGTTATTGTCGATCTTCTTTGCAAGGCATTCACAAGATTGTAAAAACGTTTGAAGAAACTGACAAGTGATTGCAGAAAAACCATTGCATTCTAGTAATAAAAATAATGTTGAATGTAGTTGGGCCGTTTTTATTTTAAAATGACCTTTAATATAGATTGCTATGCCAATACAATAAACCACATTTTTGGTCAAAATTGAAGAACTGCATGGTGTAACAGTAATTTCATATTTTGAAGACGTCAATTGGCCACCAAAATCAAGCAATTTGACACCGTTCAACTTTTTTCTGGTGAAACTACGTTTGAAAATATGTCTTCACGTATAATACCCTCTAATGTTGGAGCATTTGAGAACTTGCATTCATCAATTTATCGCCAAGATTGAGCGGGAAATGTGGATCGACTATCGCGAATCAATTCAGAGGTGGTCATTTGAATGACTTTGTATTTCGTACATTATGGCACGGTTCAAGCATTATAAGGAAATAAAAGTTTCATTGAAATCATAACTTTGTGTGTCGTTTTTTTTAACTTTAGTCTTGGAATTGATGAATAGTTTGGAACCATCCGTTTTTATAGAATGTTTTTTAGTTTTGTTTTATTTTCTTTAAATGTACACATTTTTTTAAAGCACACACGTACTCACGCTTTAAGTTTTGCTCATATATTTGGCTAAAACATGTCGGTTTGAAATGGAAATCCGCATAACAGTTGCACTTCCTCAATATCCCCAATGGTATAGAGATGGAAATATCACACACACACACACACATATATGCATATATATATATTCTTACGTGTACGGGTACAGTAAGAAACAAAACAAGGAAACATGCAAACTTTGTAACAACACATGGTACATGAAGACATCGACTATAAACTAAAAAAAAATTTAAATAATTGCTGTTTGAAATTTAAGTTTTGTTTTTAGAAATTATAATACTTAATATCAAAAAAAAAGTGGACAGAAAACAATAATTGATTACCGTTATTTTTAAAAAGATTGAATTATTCTACCCTCTACTATACATATACATATATATGGGCGAACATTCCATCATCATTGGTGTTTCAAATTTTGTTGGATTTCTCTGTCTCTCTCTCTCTCTTTCACGCACAACATTCCTTATTTCGGTGTCTTTTTTTGTTTTTGTTCTTTTGGTGCCTCGTTCTGACTACGTGTATGTAATTGTAAACGCTCTTTGTAATCACACCCGTCCACACACGCGTTGAGTGTGGGAAGAAAAAACAAATTCACACGAGCTCGGTGAGTTAAAGGAAATTAAATCGAAAAGAAAAGAATTTAAAACAAATTCAAAAACAAAAAAATTAAATTTAAATTTATAATGATTGTGAGTGAGTTTTTTTAAAAGCTCGGTGGACGATCTTATCCTTATGTACGGAATATGAAGTCATTTAGTTTCTTAGCAAAAACTTGACGAATATTGTTCCTCAAATGCTCTAACAAATAGATAAATAACCAGGTTGATACAGTCTTCCTTGTAGCCTTATAAAATATGTGCAGCGGCGTCAAATATAATAAAATATTCTGGGTGTTTGAATTGACCATAACGATCTGATTGTCTCCCATGATTATTAAATCTTAAAACGTAGAGTTTATAAATATAGTTACATAAGATTTATTAAAATCAGTGAATTTTCTATACAATTCTATCGCTTATTATGAAATGTATATATAAAGGAGGTTTTTTATAGAGGTATAGAACTTTAAGTTGGCATTACTTTTCAAGATGGCGACCGATTTAACAGCTGTCAAGTGATTTATTCTCAGTTTGGTTTGGCAATTCATCATGAATAGACTCACGCCTGAACAACGCTTGCAAATAGTGCAATTTTATTTCGAAAATAATGGTTCTGCGCGGAAAACGTATCGCGCACTACGTCCATTTTATCGTCGACAAAATCGTCCATCAGAGCAGTTAATTCGATTAACCATGAAACGTTTTCGCACCACGTTTACTCTTATTGATAACTCGCATCCCCAGAGACGCTGTACGGTGCGTACAGAAGAAGCTATTGCTGCTGTAGAGCGTAGCATTGAGGAAGACCCGAATGAGTCCATCCGCCATCGATCACAGGAATTGGATCTGTGTCCATCCACTTTATGGAAGATTTTGCGGAAGGATCTTGGTTTGCGTGCTTACAAAATCCAACTCGTGCAAGAATTGAAGCCAAACGATCATCAAGTAAGGCGTAGATTCGTCGAATGGGCCCAAAACGAGATTACCGTTGTTCCCGATTTTCATAAGCGAATTTTGTTTAGCGACGAAGCGCACTTCTGGTTGAATGGCTACGTCAACAAACAAAACTGCCGCATTTGGAGTGAAGGTGTATGTGGAAACACCGTTACATCCAGAAAAACTGACTGTTTGGTGCGCTTTATGGGCTGGTGGAATCATTGGTCCGTACTTTTTCAAAAACGATGGTGGCCAGAACGTTACAGTCAATGGTGATCGCTATAGAGCCATGATTACAAACTTTTTCATTCCTGAATTGAATAACCATGATGTCCAGGAGATGTGGTTTCAACAAGACGGCGCAACATGTCACACAGCTCGTGCCACAATAGATTTATTGAAAGACACGTTTGGTAACCCCCTAATTTCACGTTTTGGACCTGGGAATTGGCCTCCAAGATCTTGTGATTTAACACCGCTAGACTACTTTCTGTGGGGCTATGTAAAGTCATTGGTCTATGCGGTAAAACCACAAACGCTTGACCATTTGGAAGACAACATTCGCCGTATTATTGCCGATATACGGCCACAAATGTTGGAAAAAGTCATCGAAAATTGGACGTCCAGATTGGACTACATCCGCGCCAGCCGTGGCGGTCATATGCAAGAAATCATATTTAAAATGTAATGCCACAAGATTATCTTTCGAATAAATAAAATTCATGTCAATCGAATAATCCATCGTTGTTTTATTGCAACTTAAAGTTCTATACCACCCTTTAGTAGAAGCTTATCAATCAATAATTATAATTCCTATAGAAATTCATTTATAGCAATTGATAAATTTCGAGAAAATGTTTATAGTTATCGATATACTTTCAAATATTTATATTTATCGTTATTTAAAAATATTTTCTAGAAGTTAATCAATTGCTATAAATAATCTATACAGATGTATTGAAAATGAAAGCACTTCAAGACTATTTAACATAAAATAACAACACATATTTGACAAATAAGTAGAAGTTGCACGGGTGTTATGAGTAATAATTTTATTTAATATTTCACATACGTTATGTTATACGTTATATGACGTACACATCAGAGGACAGCAATGAGCATTCAAAACGATGAGTAGATTCGAATCATACTTATAATATCTGAATACTTATACGCATTCATACTTATTTTTATGGAATAATCATACTACTTATATTCAAAGTCTGAAATACTTAACAATACGCATGATGTTATTGATTTCGACTCTCCATGACTCATCGTATACACGAATCACAAAATAAGTATCATTCGCGCACGAACACTACATACTCACAAGAGGGTTGCGTGTTTGCTCTGCTTGCTGTCTTTCTTCTTTCTTTGTAAATGCAACAACAACTAAGACTGTAAATTTTGGCGAATGATTCGAATCACTCGAATCATTTATAAGTATTTTTCTAAATTTATGAATCAGAATGAGTAGGCGTTTGAATCAAACATAGTTCGAATGTTATAAGTTTGATGTCAACGTTGTACTCATACTCATTGCAACCTGTATGTACTTATAAATCAATGTTGTACTGAGTACGAATGAATCGAAGAGTAGTTGGATTTCAATACTGTTGACTCACTCATACTCAAAATTGCATGAGTATTTATGAGTAGCGAAAAAGCGATTCATTGCAGATCTCTGGTACACATGCAAACATTGCTTTAATTCTTTAGTTTTCTCTTTAACCTTTAATAAGCACAGGCATTTATATTCTCTTTAAAAATATAGAGAAAAAACAAAAGACATTGCTTGTCTAATGGATCATTTTAAATATGTAAACAATTTGCATTCTTTTGTGCACAAATTGCACTCACACTCATTTCTACGTGTGTACATACATACATATGTATGTATGTAGTATATAAACACATACATACATATGAATATGCAATCATATAAAAGAAAAAAAAAACAAAATTATTGTTTGCTTAAGGAAAACTCATTCAACGTGTTTGTTGTCGATAAACATACCAAAATAAAGAATAATATTTTTACAAAAACAAAAACAAACATATACTCTTATGTATATTGTTAAAAGAGAAAAAAAATATATAAATACAGTTATTTATTTGTTATTGTATATTTTTTTCATTCTCAGTTTGTGTTGTAGCAGAGAATGTACTTAAAATGACCTCAATGGTTTCTTTATACTCAAACAAATACTTAAAGAAACTATTAAATACACATTCATACATACATAGGTATAGAAATATAAACAAATATGCGACAACAAAAACATAAATACACACACAAGCTTGTACCACTACATGCATGCACATAAATAAACATGTAGAGCATTGTTAGTTAATGGTTTTCGAGATTTCATTACATGCGAATGGTTAGAGCCATACGTAGGTAGATTCAGAAGGATATTTTAGATCTCTTTATAACCGTAGTAGCTCCGTTTACAATATTTATTCAACAAATGTGCTTATTATAGTCTAATTTTATTTCATTATGCCAGCACCATCTCCCTCGTATAATGCAAAATTTGAAAATATTCAATTCAGAATACTTTTTGGTTTTTGTTGTTTTCTACACTGTCAATTTAAAATATAATCAGCAATGGTAGCGTTATTGTGGCCAACATTCAATTATAATATTTATATTCATTTTGTTTCTTTTATAAACGTGTGTATGTGTATGTATGTTTTAAAAGTAGAAATCAAACGTGAGACAACATTTTAAAATAAAATATTTGCACACCTCACCTGATTTACTTCGAATGCTCAAATAAAATAACGGTTGAATGAATAAATGGTCGTTGGTTCGTTGGCTGCCTGTCTGTCTGCCTGCCCGCTTGGATAACTGGTTGCTGCCATCAACAAACATTAAGGTGACCAATATTTTGTCTCTAAAGAGGACAATGCAACAAGGGTAACTCATTTACTGACTTCAAATTCAGTACTCTGTTAAATAGCTTTTTATCTGACGTGTTAGTGATAGGTTTACCATTTTTAAATATGAATCATTTAACAGCTGAGGAACATTACAAGTTTTGGAGCATTAGTGAGTGAAGATTAGATTAGAAGTGCTTAAGGTCACCATATGTGTTACATATATGTATGTATATACATATATTTTTATTGTCCTTAACCTATGTAGGGTATTCTTTATATAACGTCTCCCCCAAAACTATTACCTTAACGAACTGCAGAATGCTGCTCGAGATCAACGATGACAATCCTCTGCTTAGCACTTGATACGCGCTTAGGTATTTCCTCCTGGAATGCTTTAATGCCTCACAGGTTCCAAATATGTTTTCTGATGATTCATTGTCTTCATCACAAAGTCTGCATGCTAGATTCGTGTAGATTACCATTCAGAATAAGTATACTTTGAGTCTAAAGTGCCCTGTCAAAAGATCGGTTACAAACCTCAGGTAACATGTCTTAGAGGAAACCAACCCGAGTCCTAAATAAATCTTGCTATTGCAATAATCTTTAAATAGTAGGGCTCGGTTAAGGGAGTCAGAAAGCGAGAGGTTAAAAACCTTCGTTTTTTTTTCGTGACAAAAGCACGTCACTGACACTTGAGGAGAAAGACTTTGAAGCTATGTTCTTTACTAACTTAATCGCAGCCTGGCTGTGAGAGTAAATCACTTTATTTTCAGGGAAAATTACGCCACCCATCAAGCGTTGCACTGCTTACAAAATAGCCATGACCTCTAATTGAAAAACACGAAAAAGAACCCTTAAAAGATATATTACACGTACCTTTGAGCCGTCAATATAAACCTCAAGGGTCGCATTGGGAATCCTTAGATCTTCAGACCAGAAGTCACTTATTGAAATTCTAAAATCGAATGTTCTATTCAAAAAATTATAACGAAACGATGGTATCGACCGACCCGCATATGTCTATGTCAACTTACTATCCAGTGATATTCTCTGATATTTTAACTCTAGTTTCCGTGGTATTATCACACCCAGAAGTCGAATATCTTTACATTCAGGACTTTTTTTCTTGTTCGTAAATTCAGCGGTCTTGCCTGTCACACACACACACAGCTCAAGAACTCTTTCAATACCTGTCATCTCCTATAAAGGTTAGAGGATGTGTACCTGTCAGTCAATACAGGTACAGTACCCAGAGGTCAGATTGACCCATTGTACATCTCCTATAAATATTTTTATGATTTTTTTCTACAAAAACTTTTCTCTATAAAATCGAATTCCTATAGAAAAATTCACATTTTCATTGTAATAGAATGTTATCGATAAAAATTCATTGCAATAAATTGTACGGGTGAGTATTCTACTTTTAATAGAACAACAAAGTATAAAGTGATCGAACGTTGAAATACTCATTCACCAAATTGCAACTGTGTGTGTATGTGTATGGCTGTATGTATGAATAGTTTGTTAGTAAATATGACAGTGTTCAGTGAGTGACTGAATAGTGTAAGTGTATGAGTATGCGTCTGCTCTTAATTGAGGAGGCTCCCTTTACATATTTTTAATTATTCTAAAAATATTCATTCTACACTATAATATATAAAAATAGATAGATAAACAGCCTTGTAAAGCATTATTTTATAAAATATACACTTGGGTAACGGTATATTTTATGAATAGAATATAAAAAATCGATTTTTTTTTACGATGACTTTTGCCCTCTCTTTTCGTATTTGCTTGTGAACATAAATTTAATGCAACATTTTGCACAAGGCTTTCAACAACATTAATTCCTTTTCAATTTTTATTAAATAGAAGAGAGAAAAGGAACAACAAAAATGGAATAAAACGAAGACTTAAAAGAAATAAAAATAAAATTTCAATCTGTCCTTATTAAAGTGAAAAAGTTTACAGTTAGAGTTACACTACATGTACATGTACATGTACATTGTACAAATACACAACGCAACACAACTCAAAAATATAAAGGCATTTACAAAAAGACTTATACGTGTGTGTACGTGTTTAATGTACGTGTAAACGTGTACTCACTTGTATCTGTCTATTACAAAGATTTCTAAAGGAGAATAAAGAAACAAATAAACATACACTTTCGTACACTCGTACGCTCACATAAATAAAATCCAGTTGTATAGTTGAATTGTACTGACAACTGGGTGTGCACGGTTAGTTAAACTTAGGGACTAGTACAGGGAAAAAAAGCAAAAAGGCGCTAGCAACAGAAACGAGAACGAATTTAAGAACCCATATTGTAAATTTAAAGTACGATTTTTATGTTCCTCTACTGATATGTATTGTTTTGTTTTCGTTTTGTTGTTTTTATTGCTTGTAGTTGTTTATAGCAACATTTCTTTTTGTTATTTCTACGTTTCTCTCACCCATGTACATATGTATATATATATATATGTAAACACTTACATAAAAACACACACTATTTTATTTTTTCTTTAAATTTCTCTCACAATACCAAATTGAGTATAACGATTACACCACCATAAGCAGTATTACGGAAGTAACTATTCAAACAGCAACAACAACAACAAATAAAAATAAACAAATACTGACCGAACAAACAAAATAAAAAATTAAACACACACAAACACACCCAAAAGGCAGAACTATAAAAAATAAAAACGGACAACAAATAACACAAGCATGCTTAGTCATGTTCATTTTAGTAAACCAATATACTCACAGGTGTCGGTTGGGGATCTGCCGGTTGTGTGCTGTGGTTTGTTTAAAAAATTAAATAGAATTTATTCTTGTTTTTTATATTTTATCGAATTAAAGCAAAAAAAAAAATAATGTCAACTCGACAAGAGAATAAAAAAATGTAGGTTTTTTTTCCCCTAAGGCAGAGTATGAAGGAGTGAAATTCTTTTGAAAAAAATTAAACTTGGAGTACAATGCAATTGATGGACTCTTATAAGTTCGAAATTTAATCGTGGTTTATTGGCATAGAACTTGCACCACAAAAAGGTGAACATTAAAAAGTTTTCAATATGTAAATGCACATGTCGCTTATATGAAGTCGTCTTTGATGTCTAGTAAGTAACGTGTAAACTTATTAGACACGAGCTCGTGTTTCAACCGCTGGCGCACACATCTCGAACAAATTCACTTCCTCTCACCAGCCTTCTGGCAACAACTCTGAGAGTAAGTAAATGAAATTGCCGTCAAAATTTCTTAAAAATCTTCCGTTCGGGGTCAACTTTAAACTGTAGGTCTCGCCACTTATGGATAAAATTAACACACACAACATGTGTGATTGAAATCCTGACTAAAGGGTTATAATAACCAATTAAAGTATGTTAAGAAAGCCCAATGACTTCGTAGAGGAGATAACATCAATAATGAACATCATTTGAAGGTCTGGCAGCACCAACATTCAAGAAGAAACAGAACTCAACAAGAAAATCTCCTCTCTCCTTTACCCAATGAAAGAAGGGAATACATTTTCAAAAACATCATTATTTCTAGCCAACAACTTCCCTATCAATCTAGCGACTTTATGACAAAAAAAAAAATAACGAAGAGCAATAAAAACGTTTATCAAGATTGTCTATAGTTTGATGATGACCGCAATTATTCTTATATTCCTTCGACCACAAGCTAATTCCATTGGGATTATTAATTAGAAATAGTTAATGGTCGCATGAGATCAACAAGGTAATGTTCAAAAGTGGTTATGTGAACAGATGTATTCTATTTCAACACGGCCTATATGATCGGCCATTTCCTGCACTACCTCAGGTGGGATGCCATCGGGCCCCGGTGCCTTGCCGGGTTTTAGTCCGGCTGCAGCTATTTTCAACTCCTCTTCGGTAAATGTTAAGAATTCTATACCGAGTGTATTCTGCCGTCTTTCGATCCTCGATTCATGAGTAGGGAATAGTGTATCCACTATATTTCTCATCACTCGTTCGTCCATAATTCCCACTGGTTTCCTCCTGTTCAGTTTGTCCATTACAATTTTGTATCCTAGTCCGTAAGGGTTTAGGTTTATGTCATCGCGTAGTTCCTGGAACGCCTGGTTTTTCTTGCGCGATATCGCCTCCTTCAGAGATTTCTTTGCCTCTTTGTATACTCGCATTTCGTCAACGGCCGGTCCGTTGGGTCCAGCTCTAGTGTACCTCTGTCGTAGTCGTAGACACTCTCGCCTGAGTGCTGCAATATTTTCGTCCCACCAGTACACAGCCTTCCTTCTGCTATTCGGGGGTCTCAACAAGGGCATTGCCTTTTTACATCCGCGTCTTATTATCTCCATAGTTTGTTCCACTCTCGTCCTCGCGTCGTCCGAGAGCTCAACACTGCTACACAATCTGTCAACCTCCAAGATCAGCCGATTTTTATCCAATTTACGTGCATCCCATCCTCTACTGTTCGGAGTGTAATTGTTCTGCTCTCCTCTATTTCTCGAAGCAAAGGTGTACGATATGTACTGATGATCACTACCCGTATATATTTCCAATACCTTCCAGTCCCTGACTCTGTGACATATGTTCTCCGAGACCATAGTTATATCAGGGATAGTGCCCTCACATCCCGGTCGTCTAAAGGTAGATACGTTCCCCAAATTCGCGAAGATCAGGCCGATTCGAGCCAACGAAAGATAACGACGTATGGTCACTAAATGGGCTCTGGAAGCGCTCAATGATATGCACATGATAGAATTATGATGTAGCAGTTAGGAAGTCTATTTATTCAGGTTCCAATACCGATAAGCCAGTTTTAATAGCAGACAATAGTCTAAAAAGCAATCTGAAATGTCCTGTCGAAGTCCTGAAGTTTTCTTCATCCATAGTTGTCCAAAGGCATGACAATACTGATTGAATGTTTTGAACGTATTGCCTTCAGCATCAATTGGATAAACGCTAAGCGTTTACTTACTGTTCTAAACAAATAGCCGGCTCTTAAAACGAAATGAAAGTCGTGTTCTAAGCGACCGCTAAACATTTATATTTTGTTGAATACAAATTACCAACAGCAAATAAAAGACTAAAGCAATAAAAAAAAAACATAAAATTTATGAGCAATTATAATTTCTGTATCGCGAACTGTGTTTCCGAATTTGCCCATCTCAAGCAGCTACATGGGAAAACCCCAAAAGCCTTCAAAAGATTCGACCAAAAACATTTTCATGGCATTCGTTTTATTTATTTTATTTTAATTAAAAATTTCCTTTTATTTTAATTAAAATTGTTTGTTTCATAATCTTCTCAATGGAAAAATATTGTATTAAGTAATGTTAACTACAACAACAACAACACCGTTTAAATTAAAATATTCTGGTATTCAATTAAAGTTTGAATTACTTACAAATAAATGTAAGAAGGAATTCTTCTTAAATAAATACACGGTGTTACAGGGTCAGCTGTACAATGCACTTGAATTATAGCTGTGATGTTTTCAAAAAAAAAAAAGAAAAAAGAAACGTCTAACAATGTATGCGTGACAGGACGTGACGGATCTTGGATTTTTAGGAAGGTAGGAATCTAGATTCGCTGAGCAAAAATCTAACCTCAAATCTGTGGAGTTGTAGTAATTAATATGGACGGTGGACGGTGTGCAAACACCAATGCTCTGTTCCACTCCAGCCAATTGGCTCCATCCTGATCTTTTATAAAACAGAGGACTGAGTTGGTTGCAGTAAGACTCAATGCAGTCCATGCAGTCCGTGGCATGCTGCTATTCTGGGAAGACATAACCATATTATTTCCTTATAATTTTCTAAACAGATCGTTCGATTATGGAATACCAACAAGGGACTTCTAGTCTAAAGACCAGGATGTTTCCAATGGGACCCCTAAGGTTCCCAATGTGAGCCTTTAGGTTTATACCGACCTAAGGTGTGCAACAAAGTGGGCCTTGATATAGTTATTAAGGTTTCTGAAATTGAATTTTCTTATCGGCTGCCTGACCACTGCTTTGTTTTCCAGATACCCCTTGTTGTGACACCCTCTATCTCATTTGGCTGTATAGCTTTGGTATTATAATGAAATGCACAACAACAGCAAACATGTTTAAAAAATTTTTTGCATGAGCATGTTGTTATTGTTGTTGTTTTTTACGGTTGTATTCCTGCACTCCTGACTAAATATTTATTCGCATTGCACAGCAGCCATGTTGCTCGTTACAGTCATGTTTAAACGGAGTGGAAAGGAAAAAATAAAAATAAAAACAAAAAGCGAAAAGCGAAAAGGAAATTTAAGGTTTATTCGTTTACTCACGAGTTTTCCTTCATGTAATAAATGCAATAGTAAGGGAATTTACTTACATTTTATGGATATTCTTGCATGGGTGTTTGTAAAAGACTTTAACCGGTTGTATATGTTTAGATAGGAACAAATGGCAATCGCTTCGTGTTAGATCCAATCAATAAGGAGGAGAGGTAAGAACTTCTTAAATAAAGTCACGGAGCTTCAATCAATCAATATCGGCGTTCCCAGTTCCTCAACTTTTGGTCAAAAATGGTTGGCTTGAGGTTGTTGTAATTTAATGGTGTTAACCGTTTAAAATTCTGTGCATGAGGTTTTTTTGTTTTAGCTTGTATAGAAACAATATGTTCAATATCTCAATTCAATATCGACGAATTTAACTGTTTTATCAAGAATGTTGAACTAAATCGTCTAAACCAAAGGATATTTAACGAAAAAAACAAAAAACAAAAAAAACGTTTGTAAGGCATGACATATTTTCTTTTTGCTGGTGTCCATTGTTATTCAATGCTTAGGCCAGTAATCAGAAAAATGTCAAAGAGAAAAAACAGTTTACCAAAGGGAACGAAAATCTTTTTAATACACCTAATATGATTTCAAGGAAACCAACGACACGATCAGAATAAGGGGATCAAAACAATACATGCTTTAGTATAGCTTGTGTCAAATGTAAGAAAAATGTTTTTCATCTCCTGCAAAATTTTTAATCGAACTTTTTCGAACACCCAATATTTTTCGTTGTTTCGTTGTTTCTTTTAAATATTATGTTTGCTCATATTTTTAGTTTCTGGATAAATGCCAGATAATTTAAAAAAAGGTGGAGGTTTTTTTTTGCCTCACTGTATGAATACACAGATGAATAAATGAAAAAATCGTGGAAAAAGATACGAACAGTAAACCGTTTTGGAACTTTATCATTTCAACTTTATTATCATTATTATCCTCATCATCATTGTTATTCTTATTATCATCGGAGTTATTTTTTTTTCTTTTCTTTTTACATCCATTTTACTTTATAAAAATACCATAAATTCCTGTACGTAATGAAGAGCAGCACGAATGCCTATTGTAATAACAATTCCTTTGTGAGCAATAGTGCTTATAAATGCGAATACCACTATTATTTGTGAACTTATTTTTTAATATATATATAAAGGGTGTTTTTTATAGAGGTATAGAACTTTAAGTTGCAATAAAACAACGATGGATTATTCGATAGACATGAATTTTATTTATCCGAAAGATAATCTTGTGGCATTACATTTTAAATATGATTTCTTGCATATGACCGCCACGGCTGGCGCGGATGTAGTCCAATCTGGACGTCCAATTTTCGATGACTTTTTCCAACATTTGTGGCCGTATATCGGCAATAATACGGCGAATGTTGTCTTCCAAATGGTCAAGCGTTTGTGGCTTTACCGCACAGACCAATGACTTTACATAGCCCCACAGAAAGTAGTCTAGCGGTGTTAAATCATAAAGATCTTGGAGGCCAATTCACAGGTCCAAAACGTGAAATTAGGGGGTCACCAAATGTGTCTTTCAATAAATGTATTGTGGCACGAGCTGTGTGACATGTTGCGCCGTCTTGTTGAAACCACATCTGCTGGACATCATGGTTATTCAATTCAGGAATGAAAAAGTTTGTAATCATGGCTCTATACCGATCACCATTAACCGTAACGTTCTGGCGACCATCGTTTTTGAAAAAGTACGGACCAATGATTACACCAGCCCATAAAGCGCACCAAACAGTCCGTTTTTCTGGATGTAACGGTGTTTCCACATACATTTGAGGATTACCTTCACTCCAAATGCGGCAGTTTTGTTTGTTGACGTAGCCATTCAACCAGAAGTGCGCTTCATCGCTAAACAAAATTCGCTTATGAAAATCGGGAACAACGGTAATCTCGTTTTGGGCCCATTCGACGAATCTACGCCTTACTTGATGATCGTTTGGCTTCAAATCTTGCACGAGTTGGATTTTGTAAGCACGCAAACCAAGATCCTTCCGCAAAATCTTCCATAAAGTGGATGGATACAGATCCAATTCCTGTGCTCGATGGCGGATGGACTCATTCGGGTCTTCCTCAATGCTACGCTCTACAACAGCAATAGCTTCTTCTGTACGCACCGTACAGCGTCTCTGGGGATGCGAGTTATCAATAAGAGTAAACGTGGTGCGAAAACGTTCCATGGTTAATCGAATTAACTGCTCTGATGGACGTTTTTGTCGACGATAAAATGGACGTAGTGCGCGATACGTTTTCCGCGCAGAACCATTATTTTCGAAATAAAATTGCACTATTTGCAAGCGTTGTTCAGGCGTGAGTCTATTCATGATGAATTGCCAAACCAAACTGAGAATAAATCACTTGACAGCTGTTAAATCGGTCGCCATCTTGAAAAGTAATGCCAACTTAAAGTTCTATACCTCTATAAAAAAACACCCTTTACAATATATTTGAATAAAATAATTGGCTATAATGAGTGCACATAGTTGAAAAAAAAACATTAAAGTTTTAAAGACTTCAGTTATTTAACGATTTTATATTTAAGTTCGATTAAATTCCGTCAAATTATTTGTTGCCATAAAAAATGTTTTTAAGAATTTGTATTAAATTTTGTAGCTGATGACGCGGATAATATATCTCACCAATATTATTTATTATTGTCGTCATGTAGTGGTGTCATAGTACTACGACCATCCGATCTATTGTAGTGCACTTTATCTATGTAGGGGGTATACCTATAATGTCTCCACCAAGCTTAATCGCCTTACAAGCTACACACCATAGTCTCTGCAATTTGCCTGCCTCTATTTGAGATGTTTTTAGATTTGTTTCGTCTGACCAGACTATTATTGGTCTGACCATCGTGGTATATATTGGATTACAAAACATACGAAGGATTTCCTTCAAGTGCATCTCCATATCTTTTGGAATGTCTGGCCTATCTAAGTATGTCTTCCGATAATTCATTCTTATCATCACACAATCTACATATTGCATTCGAAATGATGCTCTTACAAAACAGGTGTTCGTTGAGTCTACAGTGTTTTGTCAAAGGGGCGATTACTAACTTCAGGATATTCCTGGATAGCTTGATTCATGGCTCAACAATTCCTCCTATTATTTAGATTGCCTCAAACCTATTTTTCCGTCTTTTTATCTTCACTTTCGTTGAGTATATATCCTTCTAAAGATGGGTCCCCAGCCCAATCCGCACGGATTGTATAACCCATACCTCTATTTAACGTCCTGAGCCATGATTTATAAGATCATAAAGCCCAATGAGTATAGACTCCCTCTTTAGCTGATTGCCAACACATCGGGCGACCACCGTAACCAGCCGAGGAGGTGTATCGAATTTTTAAGTGCAAATCTCTAACGAATAATAATAATATCGACTCATTTTTAACAAGGATATGAAAAAATAAGGAACGCCAAGCGAAAACTCTATGCCGAAACGTCTGAAGCCAGTAATGCTCGCAACGAAATAACTTTGGTCAATAGAAGAGTAAATATATTCACACGCCAATAAAAATTTGCTTACAGCTCCAGAAGCTTAGTAAAGTGTTCCTTAGACGTCTTTAAAATCCTAGCAGTTCATGATCCTACAGAAAATTTCACCATAAATCAGTTGTATCAATTGTTTTTTTTTCAATATGGACTAGGATCTCCAACATACGGGAATAATGTAGAATTTAATGAATTAAAATAGCAACATGTTATTGAGGAAAACGGCACATACCTGTAATTTCGATGCAATTTCTAATATCTATGAATTTGCGTATTTATAAACAAAGTTTTCATCAGTATTTAGGTGAAGTATTTAGGTCAAGTTTTAAACACAAAATACACCTAATATGCATATTTCCATTTTCACGTTTCACTTTTCACTTTTTAATAGAATGAATCACTTGTTAATAGAATACTAATTAAAAACAATAAATATAAATATTTTGCAACAATTTTATTTCATTAATTCCTAATTGACATTTTTCATTGGCCATCGAATGAAATTCGCTTGATTTTCAAGCGCCCGAGTTGTTTGCTCTTTCCTCTCTCTCTCTCTCTCTCTTACACTTTCATCTTTATCATTACCTTGGCAACTTATTACATAAATTACAATCAGAAAAAATAAAATAAAATAAAATTAATGAATGACATCGCACGATGGTATATGATATGATACTTGAAGTGTTTTTAATTATTCAGAATTTCAAATATTAAATAATAGCACCATAAAGTAAGCTTCAGATTAAGCTCATAAGTTATAACGCATGCTATGGCTTACAGTACCTATACTTGTATTAAATAACTCAAACGCGATCAACAAGTGAAATTAATAAAGTATGCACTGTAAACGGAAAAAAATATGCACAAGGTCGTATTGGTAATACTGCTGATAATACAGTAATCCTTCGATCTACGTCGCCTCGATTAACGTTGTATTTCAATTTACGTCGTCAAATTTTTTGTTTCCTCTAACTTCAATTTGCGTCGTCATTCGATTTACGTCGCCTTTTTTGAAACCAACTAAGACGTAAATCGAGGGATTACTGTACTTTTAGATGCCAAAATAAAAACGAGCAAGTCCAAGGCCAAGTCCAGAACGTTTAACTTTGAAAGTATAAGCGAGGTCTTTTCAGCACTCAATTCTATTCAAATTTCTTGTCGACATTTTTTTGTCAAATACCAGGCCAACAGAATCACACTCTGGATCCATCGGACCTACTGCAATGAAAGGGGTGCCATTGGAAAGGTCAGAACTCATACTTTCAGATAGTGCCAAAATAAATACGAGAAAGTCCAAGGCCAGGTCCAGAAAGTCCAGAGGTAAACAAAAATGTTTAAACGCTTATAACTCTGGATCCATCGGACCGACTGCAATGAAAGGGGTGCCATTGGAAAGGTCTGAACTCATACTTTCAGATAGTGCCAAATTAAAAACGGGCAAGCCCAAATCCAAGTCTAGAAAGTTTAAATTTGAAAGTATAAGCGAGGTATTTTCATCACTCACACACAGAAACAGTTTTTCTATTCAAATTTCTCGTCGAAATTTTTTTTGTCGAATACCAGGCCAACAGAATCACGCAGCAAGTAAATGCCGGTAAATATAAATTTTTAAACGTTTATAACTCTGGTTCCATCGGACCTATTAAAATGAAAGGGGTGCCATTGGAAAGGTCTGAGGTCATACTTTTAGATAATGCCAAAATAAATACGAGCAAGTCCAAGGCCAAGTCCAGAAAGCCCAGAGGTAAATAGAAATTTTTAAACGTTTATAACTCTGGTTCCATCAGACCCATTAAAATGAAAAGGGTGCCATTGGAAAGGTCAGAACTCATACTTTCAGATAGATAAATAAATAATATACCAGGCCAACAGAATCACACAGCAAGTAAATGCCGGTGAACAAAAATGTTTAAACAGTTATAACTCTGGATCCATCGGACCTATTAAAATGGAAGTGGTCTCTTTGGAAAGGCCTGAGCTCATATATAACATTTTTAAGTTCCTTATTAAAAACATACTACTTTGTAGTATGAGCAGTATGAAATTCGATTTACGTCGTTTCGATTGACGTCGCCTTCTTTTGGAACCAACTGCGACGGAAATCGAGGGATTACTGTGCTTCTTGAAAAATTGTTAAAAAAAAGTTGACCACATCGATAAAGGTTAATTTAGACGATAAGACTTTACATTCGTAAAATCAAAGAGAAAATATCACAGAATTCTATTCGTATTTTAAAAGTGAGAATTAAAATTTTAAAACAGATTGAAGTGCGATGGTTTTTAATACATTATTGATTTAACCTGATGTTATCCGATCTCTTCTACACAAAAAATGAACTGGTCGTGCGTAAAATCCTATCATCCAGGTTGCCCTTAAGTCATACGGTAATGAAATTTCAGCAGGATGTGATGTTTACAATGTATAGGTACCTAATAACATCACAACTGATTTCTGTCTAATTTGCAACTTCGTTAAAAAAAAATACGATTGATTACCCAAGTCTTACATCCATTTGTATATACTAATCAGAGATTAGCAATGAATTGTTTTTTCGGTACTCATTAGTACTCATGAAATTTTAAGTATGAGTGAGTCAACAGTATTGAAATTCAACTACTCTGATTGATTCGTATTCACTACAACATTGATTTATAAGTACATACAGGTTGCAATGAGTATGAGTACCAACGTTTACATCAAACTCATAACTTTCGAAATATGTTTCATTCATAAATTTAGAAAAATACTTATAACACTCATAAATGATTCGAGTGATTAGAATCATTTGTCAAAATTCACAGTCTTAGTTGTTGTTGCATTTACAAAAAAAGAAGAATGATAAAAACAAAGACAGCAAGCAAAGCAAACACACAACCTTCTAGTGAGTATTGTAGTATTCGTACGTAGTATGATTAATACTTATTTTGTGATTCTTGTAAATGTTGTAGTATGAGTATGATATTAAAATAAGTACAGTAAGACCCCGCTTAACGCGGGAGATACATTCTAATAAGTTCGCTATATAGTGCACCGCTTTTGTACTACCGCGTAATACTGAAAGAGCGTTAAGCGGAGCAGCGTTAAGCGGGATCTTACTGTATGAATGCGTATAAGTATCAGAAATTATGAGTACGATTCGAATCTACTCATCTTTTTGAATAGTCATCGCTGATCTCTGAAACATATATGATGTAATTTGAAAAATATTAAATTGATTGTATGTATAAATTACATTTTGTACCACTGTGCTTTACTTTATTTATATAGAACAAGCATTTCGAAAGTTTCTTTAAATGCAACAAACATATTAATTGGAAATTAAATTATAATAGGAATCATTTTATAATTGATGGAGAGCATTTAAGAAAACTGAATCAATTTTAATCATTAAAAATACCGCACGAACTCATTAATATTTAAATAATAGATACAAATTTCACATCAAGACGAATGGCACTTTAAAAAATGGCACAGCAAAAATTATATTTATTTGCTAATATGATGATTTTTATCATATCATATCGTATATAGAATAATGCATAAATTAATTATCGTTGAGAAGAGTATTGAATTTCTATCATTACATCTTCCTATTGTCTATTAAATATATGTATGTACATACATACATACATACATATGTACAAACAAAATGTCCGAAATCAATAAACAATTTATATTTCTTATTTTTCATCGTAATATTTCCAGATGCACACAAATCTATTTATATTGATTTGGCGTCGTAAAATATCACTTTTACTTGTGGTCTCCTCTCTGGTTCTCTTTGGTCTTTGGACTTGGGCCTATTTGGATTCAAGGCAAACTTTTTCACAAACATTTATTGTAAGTACGAGTATAAGTATAATCATTAAGCTTTTAATTGTTTTTTTACAAAATAAATTCACACACATGCACAAACAGAATTTACCCAGTGAAGAGAATACCGCCGCTAAGGAGTCATATAAACACATATACGTACTGCAAAAACTTATTTCCCAAGCAAATCGTATTCTCAGATTTCAACAAACTCAAGAGCAATCATCAGCAATAAAAGATTCCCACGTTCAACAACATCCCAATAGTTTGGCTAATTCTGGTTTAACACGTTTTGTCAAGCCCACTAAAAATCCACCTGCAGTAGTAATTGAGGAAGCTTCGGCACAAACGCTGTCTTTGGTAGCCCGACGAAAAAAATTGCCTATAGTGGGTGAAAGCTATCTTTTCGAAGAGGAACGCTTAAGAATTTTAGAGAATCAACAAAAATCACGAAACTCCGTCATGGATGATTTACAAAATCAAATGGAAAATGATGCTCAAATGTTGTCATCGGCTGAAAAGCAAACCCAATACGAACATGAACTGCAACGTATGGGCGTACCTGTAGTAGCTGGCATAGGACCAGATGCTGCACATCCTCCTAATGAGCGTCTAGTGCATTTTGATTTAAAGGGAGCCCCTCCTAAGGTAGGTATTATTATGGAAAATATTAAAATGATAAGATTTTTAATAAAATTTTAATATTTGCTTCAGCTTTCTTTTCTGAAAACTCTTTTGCCAGTGCTAAAAACTTTAGGTACTACAGGCCTGCTAATCGAGTATGAGGATATGTTTCCTTTTGAGGGGAATATTTCTGCATTATCGGCTAAAAATGCATACAAGAGAGAAGAACTTAAGGTAAATTCTGGAAAATCATAAATGTAAACTTTCGATGAGAAAACCTTTAAACAATTTGGTTCACAAATTAATAAGAATCTAAGAGTCTTCTGAAACCAAGCGTTAAAACAAACAGTTACGTTTCCTTTTTGTCTAGCAAACACTAAGTCATTTTGCTTTAATGACAATAGATCGATTGATTCATTTAAGACAGCTGTTTTTACACTATACAACCTTTCTCCCTTCTTCACAGATGGCCGCCTCTTCTCCGAATACTTGTCTAAACGGAAGACATTTTATTATTAGACGAATTCACATTATAATCCATCCATGGCCATCTCTATCACTTGAAAGATGCTCTCGGTTTAGAGGCGGAAGGCATAATATAATTTAAGTTTTCTAAATTATATAGAACATCTTCTAACTGAATAAATCGATCATTATTATTAGACACTTAACACTCTAGAAATATCAATAAACGTTTTTAACAATCTAAATATTTCAGATTACTTTGAGGACTAACAAAATCACTTATTTTTCTCCTTTCAGGACTTTCTTGAAGCTTGTGCTGTTCATGGCTTTAACGTCATACCCTTAGTACAAACCTTTGGCCATATGGAATACGCTCTTAAATTGCAAGAATTCGCCCATATGCGCGAATTACCCGACAGCCCACAATCCATATGTCCCAGCCAAAAACAATCAATGAATTTTATTGACGCCATGCTAACCCAAGTTATCGATTTTCATTTGCAATTACAGCAGCACAACATTGAAAAGATACCGCTGAAAATGTCACACATACATATTGGTTGTGATGAAGTCTATCGTATGGGTGAATGTACTCAGTGTAGACAGAAAACCAAAGGTGAACTGTTTCTAAATCATGTTACTACCATAGCCCATTTCATACGCATGAAATGGCCACAATTAAAGGTCATTATATGGGATGATATGTTAAGAGGCATGACTTTAAGTGAAATGCAACATTCTCAAATAGGCAACTATGTGGAGCCCATGATTTGGGTATATATCAACGATATTTACCGTTTTATACCGCCCATGTTATGGGAGCGTTATACCCGAGTATTTCCTACTGCCTGGGCAGCCTCAGCATTTAAGGGCGCTTTTGGTGAAAGTCTTCTCATACCGCCCATACAAAGACATTTAGAGAATAACATACGCTGGTTGGCTGTTATAGCTAAAGAAGGTGCCCGATTCTCTAAAGGTTTTCAGGGTTTGGCTCTTACAGGTTGGCAGCGATATGATCATTTTGCTATACTTTGTGAACTCTTACCAACGGGTATACCTAGCCTAATGGTATCCCTATCAACTGTTTCTAAAGGTTATTTCAATACAAATCCTAAAGAAAACGATTTGCTTAAAGTACTGCAATGTGTCTATCAGTTGGATAAACGTCGCTCTGGTCACCCCTGGCTGGAATTGCAACCCAACTCACATCATAATCAATTATTTTCAACATGCATATATTTGGGTCATCAATTTTATAAATTCTCTTTACGTTTATACGACATGTTGAACGAAATCGAAATGTATTTGCAACAGGTACAAGATAAAAGTGCCTGGATGTCAGATTACAACGTACGGCACAATTTCACCTCAACGATTCGGGTACATGAGTTGACACACAAAACACCCATTTATATAAGCGAATTACAGGGTATGGCCAGGCAGGCTAATGAATTACTATACGAAATATACGATGAGGTAAGCAAAAAAGTAAAATGCAACATCATATAAACAAGGGAAGGAAAAAATTAAAAAAAAAAAAACTGCAAGAATGGATTTTTAAAAAGACGTTGTTTAAAGGTGCAAAAAAGGGATACAATGAATAATACTTAATCTTATAATCTTTAAATATACATACATATTTGAATAAACATTGTAAATTTTTCTAAATTTGGCTATAAACGAGCTAATCTAGTCTGAAAAATACATATTTACGTATCCTATTTATTATTTTCTGTCCGTTACACCATTAGTACGTTTTTTCATTTCTATTTCTATCTAAAAAAAATTATGTTATTTTTTCAAAAACTACATCTTAAAAAGGTCAGAAAGATACAAAAAATTGCATGAAAATGTATTTTTTTTATTCAAAACATTAAATTAGATTGGATTATTTGAGCACACACAAATGAACAAACGAGTTGGAATGAAAATTATTTTGCATATAACAAGTTGTATGCTTTTTTTCTAATGATATGATTGTATAAAATTTTCTTTTAAAAGGTATGAGTTTATTGATAAGACAGAAGATTGCAATTCTCTTGCATTTTCAAATTCGTAATTGCCAAATAATTCTCAATTATTTGAATAAAAACATTATTTAAAAAATTTGTAGCCATAAATCATAACTATTTTTGAATAGGCTTTTCGTTTAATAAAATTTAAAATAATCTGCAATGAAAAATTTTAAAATTTTAATACACTTACACTTTTCATTGTCTTCCAGTTTACCATAGCGGAGTTCATAGAGCAATCAATATATCCCACTATCGGTTCATTGCAACGTCATTTGGCCAATGCTCAATTATTGTTGCAGCCCAACACTTGGCCACAACGTCCATTGCCAATAGCACAAGCTTTGCATGATTTAAATTTAATACCGAACAATCAACAGCAGCAACAGCATCAACAACAGCTTCAATATTATCAACAGCAACAGCAACAACAAGCACAACTGCATCAACAATATCAACAGTACTCACAAAATCAGCATTTTAACACAAATTAATAAAACAAAAAAGGAAAAATAATGATAAATTAATAAAAAAAACAATGATATTCAACACCCTGTCCATATTTTAACTGTCTTCCTAAAGCTCATAAGCTCACACAGACGAATGATGATAAAAAGCAAAAAAAAAATAAAAATAAAATAAATAAAAAGAAAATACATGAGTAAATAAAGTCAACCGCACTTATACAGACTGGTGTGAAATAAAATTTAGTCGAAAATGTTAACATTAATGGAAATCATTATATAAATATTATCATAAATTTAAACAAACAAAGCAAAAACATAAAGCATTAATCTAATTTTTTATATTGTTTAACAAAAACAAATTAATTTTAAATTGAAAAAAAGCTAAAAGCTTATTTTTTTTAAAATACTAATTAACAAATAATATATCTATACATACAATGTTATTAAACTAAATAAACGAAATCATATTAATAATTCAAATATTCTTTAATAAAAATCTAATGAGAAAAAAATGTTGCTTATTAATGTTTACAAACATACTACATACACATGTATGTACATGCATAAGTATATTGTATTCTAAAGACGAAGAAGAAAGAAGTCAAAATTTAACAAAAAATTATATTATTAACAGTTAACAGTAAAAATAAATATTTATTTATTTATTTTGTTTTTTTTTTTTTTTATTAACCTTAAAAACATATTTCAAATTAAAACTTTGTAAAGTATAAACGATTAATAAAAATGATATCATAAAATATAAATAAAAATAATAATTATAAAAATTAATACGAATTTGTTTTATTTAAATATTATGTGCTCATCATCTCCTTTTTAGGTGTTTCTAAAATAGAACTTCTAATATTATATGATATTATGTTTTCAACATCCAGCGTGACAGACAGAACTTTACAACATGCGATCCATTAATAAAACTCACACAATATCTAAAAAAAAAGAAAATCGAAAGCGAAAGAAAAAGCAAAAAAAAGCGTTATTTTTTCAATAGATGGGTTTAGTAATTTATGATTAATTCTCTGCCTCGATAGGCCATGTCTAGCAACTTTATTTCCTTCCAGTTTTATCGGCTCTTTTCGTCAAATTTTTTTTCTAAGTAGTATTTGGCTGAGCACTTCTTCTGCTTCCCGAAAGACTCCAATACATGCATTGATCCCTAGTTGTTTCTTAATAGGAATCGGCATTATATTACATTGTCTACAACGTTTGACTATCAAAGTTTCAGACGTATTAGTTGATTTTAGCCTCTTTGGAAGTTAGCTTACTTCTGTTTGGATTATTTGGCGGAAAAATGTAGCCTCTTTACTTTATCGAAATTCGAAAAAACCATGACGAAAAAAAATGTCTTCTGCTGTATTAGAAGACCCTTGTCCGCTCGGTATAGAATCGTTTATTTTAACGAATATGTGTTAAAAAATTTCAATTTCCATTGTATCCTGTATACCACCATAGAAAAGTTAAAATTGCAAAATATTCTGTAGAAATTAACTGATAATAAAGGACTCGATTTTTCTACTTTTCGTACAGTTGTGTTTAATTGTCGGTCGGACTAAAATATTTGTAAACGATTTCGTAGACATTAATGAAGGATTCATATCGTTGTCTACATTTAACAGCAGCAAAAGGAGATGGGTCTTATTGATAATTTAATAGGATATGTTGAAACTAAACATTGCCATGTTAATGAAGCATTGGCATGTTAATGGCATATTAATGAAGCAAGACAGCAAACGCATTTGAACATGTGCCCACCTCTTCTGTTTACATTATTCCACTTATTGCTCGGCAATGAATCGAAGCCTATTGAAATAATTAGCACAATAGCAGTGAAGTTTGACAAATCTATGAGTAAACTATATAAAGTAATATGCTATATCTCTGACTACTGGACAATACAGAAATAGTTGAAGTGTTCCATACAAAGGTGGTAATATACCTGTCTACGAGAGGTAAGAGTAAATTTATATAACACTGTGATTGTACAGTCATTAGTACAATAGTTATGTTTCAATCCACTTTTTTAACCTATCCTACAACAAAATTAAATATTCTGTTCATTCAAAAAAAAAAAAAAAAAAAAAAGAAAAAAAAAATTCAAATAAGAAAACTTAAAAGGGTATTATAAATCACAACCCCGTTATTTATAGCATTTTCAGTTTAAATTAAACCTTTTTCAAAATAAATGAATCCTTTTTCAAAATGAACGAAACCTTTTTCAGATTAAACGAAACTCTTTTTAAATTAAATTAAACTTTTTTCAAAATAAATGAAACTCTTTTCAGAATAAATGAAACTTTATTCAAATTCAATTAAACATTTTTCAAATTAAATGAAATCAGTTATAGAATTTAATAGAAAACAAACATATTCATTATTATATAATACTTGTTAAAATTAACGAAGAATATGTCCACTGACCGCTTTAGTAATTGTCATGATCATATCCATCACATAGTTCGCACAATCATTTTGATTAATTTGTGCGACAATTTCCTTAATTACACTTACTATGTTATGCTCTGTGGTAATGTCACTTAATAATGATCGGGTGTGGAATTTTATCTTAGAAAATGTTTTTTCTATCGGGTTCAACGTAGGAGAATAAGGTGGTAAAAATTTAAGTGTAGAGTCACTATTATCCAACATATTTCGAATTTCCTGGGTTTTATGGATTCTGGCATTATTCATAATTAAAAATGAATTTTGTAACTCTGGGCTGCTTTCAATTTTATCCAGGAGCTCCCTAAGAAATATTTGGAAACGGGCTGAATTTACAGTGGAAAGGGAAAAAACTTTATGGTAAACAACACCAGCATTATTTATCGCAGCAATTAAAGTAGCGTTCCTTCCCCTTACGGTTGGCACAACGACATGAGCTCTTTCACCTACCTTAGCACGTGCTTGTAAACGCCGTAAATGTAAGTTAAACCCGCACTCATCTATAAAAATCATTTTTTCTTTTTGTTCAGGAGAACAATAGTCGATGCGCTATTCATACGGTCCATTTCAATGGAAGCAATTTTCAGCGTTATTTTAAGTTCTTTTAATCCGTTGAAAATTGTAGACAATGCAAGCGTTACATTAAATTGTTCAAATAACTTTTATGCGAATATTTCTCAAAGTTATTCCCGGCTTACTCTCGACAATTTTCTCAATTTTTTCCGGGATTTGGGGAATTAATTTAAAAAAAAATACAATAAATATGATAAACCTACAAATTCTATAACTGATTTAATTTAATTTGAAAAATGTTTAATTGAATTTGAATAAAGTTTCATTTATTCTGAAAAGAGTTTCATTTATTTTGAAAAAGGTTTCGTTTAATTTAAAAAGAGTTTCGTTTAATCTGAAAAAGGTTTCGTTCATTTTGAAAAAGGTTTCATTTATTTTGAAAAAGGTTTAATTTAAACTGAAAATGCTATAAACAAAAGCATTGCCAGTGTTCAAAATGTTTTATTATTTCTTATATTTGTTGGCAATACCTTCATGTATCCTTTAAAAAAGAGAGGGGTTAGAATTTTGAAAGTTCTCTTATTGTAAACAAAGAAAAAGCCGGCTCCAGGATATTATGAAATACAAAAAAGCAAAATACAACAACTTTTCGACAAAAGCCTGACCATCTGTATGGTGATGTTTTGACAGATTTGACAATCACTGCAAAAGGAAAATCAATGAACAAACTTAAACCGTTTTAAGATAAAAAGGGGGTGCGTGCAGAAGCTATCAAAAGGCAATTAAGGAATACAGGATTTTATAACAAAACTATTTAATAAAAAACTTTTAGAGAGAAAGGAAAGTGAAAAATCGAAAAAAAAACTATTAAAACATAAAATCTAAATAAGCTTGAAGTTTATTTGTTTATTAAAAAACTATTCAAACTAAAGTCACTACTTTACTACACCACTTTTATTTATTTTTTTTTTTTTATTTATTTTTTACCAACAACTATTATACATTTAAGGAATACACATAAAAATTGAAATTTTTGTTTAAAAGAAAAATAAAAATTTTGTGCAGTTATACTATGGGAATCACTGAAACACCCAACCAAATGGCAGTTTCCGTATTGAATTATAATTCAAATTTAACATTGGAATTATTTCGAGACATTTTTAAATTTATTGAACCAGAAGTACAAATCGATTCGTTTGAAGTAAGTGGCGGTCTTGCTCTACGTACTACTTGACTTGTACTTCTTTTTGATGTCATTATTTTCTTCCTATTTTTTTTTTTTTTTTGTATTTTTAGGAAGAGCAAGGTTCAGGTCGTGGTGATAATTATACAGCAACATTATATCGTATACATTTAACAGGACAAAGAAAATGTTTAGTCGATGGCAAAAAACAAAAATGGGAAAAGAATTTAATTTGTAAACGTTTACCCGAAAATCTACAACTACGAGAAGCCTATAAAAGTGACAAATTATTTAGGTAAGTTGCAATTAATTAAATGTAGCGAAGGACCGTTGATTGAAGATTGGCTTTGGAGAAAAAGAATCTTCAAATCAGGCTTTGAGATGCTCAGGGGACTAAACCAACTAAGGCAATGTTTACTATTCGAAACTGGCTACCACCAGATATATTGCCGTAGCAAGTGAATGTGAATGCTACAATAAGACTGACCGCTGCAATATGGAAAATATAGAAATTCAGAAGCTATGATCAATACCTGAACAAGCATTCGATCCTGGTTGTATAATAAAAATAGCAGGGAGGTCTTATAACGATAGTAGTTTCCACTTCAATGAGAACATCATAAAACTGTTTACTGACGAAAATCGGATCGGATGTGGAATCTTTATTACTTGTGGTACCCAATTACAGTAGAACTATTTAAACTAAAATAATATATATAAGTATCGAAAAGAGTAATACGCGTATTTACTGGCAGTAGAAACTATTATTAAAATCAACGAGAGTGTGTACAAAACATTTAAAATTGTTCAAGAATGCCGGTGGTCTCTGGAAGAGAAGACAAACATTCGAAACATTCGGCGGTTATCCTCATATGGGAATTTATTTACGAAACATTTAGATAAAATACACATTTCCACAAAACTATCAGCATTGTAGTGAAATGCCAGCCATGATCCAAATAAGCTATGTGTTTCAATTTAAACATAAATCTCCAAATCTAAATTTCGAGAACGTTAAATCAAATATATTCAAAATAAAATAGTTTCAGAAATAAATGAAGCACAGTTACAATTTAAACCAGCCAAAACTCTCCTTCCCATTATGTTAACGTGTATAAGCCAACATTTTATTTGGTATTCTTTATTTTCATTTACAACACGTTTTCTTTAAAAGAAATTTATATATTAATTTTAGAAATGAAGTTGAATTTTATACCACCATAATGCCAGAATTATTGAAATTTCAAGCCACCAAAACTGATGAAGTTTTTAAAGCTATGCCAAAATGTTTTTATGCCCGTTCTGATCTTCTTATAATGGGTAAGTTTTATTATAAACTGCGTTTTGGGTTCCTTTAATATTTATTTTATTATTATTATTATTATATTATTAAAATGTCACTCTCTAATAATTTAAAGAGGATTTACGGATAAGAGGATTTGAAATGCCCGATAGAAAACAAGGCTTAACAGTGGATGAAACATACGCGGTATTAAAACAAGTGGCACAATTACACGCTTTAAGTTTGGCCTATAAGTTTGAAAATCCTAAACAATTGGAAATTCTAAGGAAAACAACTGAGGAAGCCTTATTTTGCAATGATAATGCCAATTGGTATAAAAATTATTATGAAACGTTAACAAAAAATGCTATAAAAATGGTGAGCTTGTTACATTCATATTAAATCGGAAATATGTATATTTAATATATAAGTTTGTCTAAAAGGTCTCCGATGTATTGCCTGAAGATTCAAAATATTTACAACTATTTAAAGAATTTGCCGAAACTTCGAAATTTTTCTCGCGTATGGTTCAATTGGTTAGTGAAGAATCCGCCTTAACAGCTTTTTGTCATGGCGACTGTTGGGCTAATAACTTTCTATATCGCTATGAGAAATCGCTAAATGAAGAGAAAAAAGTATTGGAGGTAATTCGTGTGTACATAATTTAATGGTTTTATAGTTAATAGTAATAAATTTTAAACGATAGGTTTGTTTGGTGGATTTCCAATTGATACGTTATAGTTCCATAGCCTTAGATGTGGCAAATCTACTTTACTGTTGTACTAATAAAGCCATGCGAGATATACATTTAGATGCGTTTATTAAATTCTATACCAATGAGTTATTTAAATGGTTAGAAGTCTTATGTAGCAGCATACCGGACTTTTGCAATACTAAAGACAAGTTGGAAAACACGTAAGTTGAAAATGAGATATTTTGTAATATTTTATAATAATTAGAACTTTTTATACTGTTTTTTAGCTTTCGGCAAGAACTTAAAACCTATGGGCGTTTTGCTTTGGGTTTATCCCTAGATATTATACCTATTAGTACATGTTCTTCAGAGGACGCTCCTGATATGTACGGCCGTCAATATGATGAATCTTCGCTGAGTAGCGAATATGGTGCACCTGAATTAAACTTTCCGCCCAACGACTTGTGTCGCCAAAAAATGTCGGAAATTGTTATAGACATGGTTAACAACGGTATGCTTTAAACTATTATAAAATTATGCTGTTCTCTATGCGGAAAACGATATTTTCAAATCAACAAACAACCATAAGAAATAACAAAAAAAAAAAAGGATCCCTAGATGAAAAAGTTAAAACTAATTTCAAATTAGAAAAGATTTAAAAGCATTACTTTCGTCTCTCTTGGTATTAAAAAGCGTTTACCATATCTTATTTACTATAGGAAAATGCCAAAAGGATTTTGTTGATGATATGCTTTCTAGAAAAGTGTCTACAAGAAAATTTTTAATAGGCAGTGTTTTTTTATTAGACAATAACCTCTTTTTACTGTCTTTTCGGTCTTAAAAATTTGAAATTGAAAACATTATTATAAATTACCGAAAATAATACAATCGAACATTCGTTTTATTTTATTTTGTATTTATACTTTAATCCACGTGTTTAATATTGTGCCAACTTAACAGAAAAAAGGAAAAAAAACTCAATAATTGTATGTTAATACTTCTACACATGTTACTAAAACAACTAATATGTATATAAATTACAATTTAATCATCTTTATAGAGACAATAAATTTGTAATTTATATAGACAAACTAATAAAAATTAAAACTCTATTACAAAAAGTATTGAAATTAATTAACTTAATTAAATTATTTTATTTTATTAATTATTTAAATTAATTAAATTAAGTCAAAATGAACAAAGGAAATAAAATTATTACCTAATAATCAGCCTTTGCTGTCCACGAAGACTTTGTAGCGGGCATTTCCTTATCACAGTTATTACGTAGAAAACGTAAACCAGCTTCTATGGACTTTTCCAACTCGAATGATGTTTTCGGTTTTTTATTGTGTGAAGGTAAATGGAAATCTTCTAAATTAGAAGGTGGTGGTATACAAACACCAGTTCCGCTACTTGTAGATGTAAAGTTTAACTTGTCATCTTCTTGGTCTAATGCCGTTTCATTATAATTACGTCTCTTGAATGTTTTCGATTTTTTAGTACTTTGATATTTCGAAAAGCCAGAGTCTAATTCCGGCGGAGGTACATTGTGATAGTTTATATTTGTTTGCGCATCAGTAGTACTTTTGAAATTTGTTCTTTTTAAAGGTTTCTCTAAAGTTGGCATGGGAGGTGGTGCAAATTCATTTATGCGTTCATTACGTTTATATTCATTCCACTGTTCCTGTGTCATGGGTTCACGTTCAGGTTTATATTGCCATTCTTCTTCAATGTTATCACCTTTCTCTTTTGTACTGTTTTCTGTCTGTACGCCTTCCTTATTCTGGTCCCACGGCCTTATATGATTAAGACGTTCCATTTCACGTTCCTGTTCTTCTTTTAATCTCTTTTTTGCTAATTTTTCTGCCTTCTTACGTGCTCTACGTTCCTCTTTTGATTCAGAAGGTTTTTCTTCTGTAACTTCTTTTTGCTTGCTGTATTCTTCTTTCTCCAAGGGAGGTAAACCCAGTCTGGCTCGTTGTCTGTTTTTAGCGGCCAGTACTCGTTCTGCTATAATTTTCTCTCTCTGTTCTTTAAGAGATTCTCTTCGTTTTTGTTCTTCCAAAGTTTGTTCCCTTGCTTTTTCTAATTCTCTTTGCTGCTTTCTACGCTCTTCCTCATCGGTAGAGAAGGCATAGTAGCCCACACCATGTTGCCGCGCCTCATCGAAAAACACATCCTGATAATGGACATCTTTCTTTTCCAGATTTTCTTGTTCTTTGCGCTCCCAATTGACCTTTTGCTCTTCCAGCTTAGACATAGTCGATACTCCATCGCCGAACAAAGACGCTGGAGGCATGGGCCCTACCATATCATCAGCATCTACAATGTCATCTCCACTTAAACTCTTTGTATGAGAGCCAACTGTGTCAATCATCCAGTTCGCTTTGGTTTGATCTAAACGTTCCGGCATACTGGCTGCCAATTTTTCATCTTTTCTTTTGTTTTCCGCCAAATCACGTCTTAAACAGGTACGTGTTCGACCCAAGCAATCGGTATATTCCACCCATTCTTCTTCTGGATCATCCGTATGAGTGCTGTCATCGTCCACTTCACTACTAGAACTGCTGTCGTAATAACTGGCATCATTCTCCACATGTTCAGGATTTTCCACCTGTTTCTTTTTATTAAATAACACCAAACAATTATCGTCTGAGTTTAACTTGCCTCCTGATTTCTGCATGCGTTCATAGAATTTTGCCTTAGCTTCCAATACTTTCTGTGACTTTTCCAACAAGGCCGTGTCTTCGTGTTCATAGAACGACGCATCTTTCGTTTTTTCCACTTGCTTGTTACGATTCTTCTTGTCCTTTTTCTTCGAAGATGAAGGACTATCTTCAAAAGCATCTGAAGAAGTTTCCTTATTTTTTTGTTTATGAGCAGAATATTCTTGGCCGGTGGTGGATGATTTGTTAGCATTGTTAACTTTAGCTTTGTTCACTTCAGCCTGTTTACGTAAAAGTTCCGCTTTTAAACTCAATAAAGAGGAGAGATTTACATTAATAACTTTATTGGGATCATTCATTGTATATTTAAGTTTTAATTAAAATTTATTTTCTTTTCTTTTTTTTTTATTATTTTAATCGGAAACACAGAAAATAATCGGGAAACCGCTTAAAATTCACAAAACAAAACATAAATTTTTCAAACAGCTGGTTAAAGATAACAAAATAGTGATACACATTCGATAAAGAAAATGTTTAAGCAAAGCAGTACCATTAAATTAAGTTGCGCTGATTTTTCCATCCCTGCTACAAGCATATGTAATTATCGATATAAAGAAACTCAAAAATGAAAAGTGTCAGCTGTTGTTGGCTCTTGGTTGCTGACATTTCTCTGACATTCTCTTTTAATCAGTCATTTGCAGCAGAATAACTCTTGTTCTGTTCTTAAAAAGGGATCGTTTTTTAAATAATTAATTATTATGAATACTTATTTTTTATATATATTATTAATAAAAGCAAAAGATAAAAAGTATTAAAACGTGTAAAACGCCATAGTTTATAACAAACTTACAAATGAAACATTAACAACGGAAAATAAAGTCTTCAGCAACAAATACACAATCAGAACGAACATAAGGAACAAAAATCAATAATTTCAAAAATCAAACAAAAATACAAGAAATTTGACAAACTTAGTTTATTAAAAACAATAAAATTTACAAATAAATACTATATAAACCTAAAAACAAAAAAAAAGACAAAGAAAAAACTATAAGCGGAATATTTGGTTGGTGTTTTTTCATATTTGTTGGTGAATAATTTCAATTACAAGGCCATTTCAACAAAACAAAAAAAAAAGTCAGTGTCTGAAACAAACATCAATAGAGCAAATATGTCTAATGCGGAAGCACCTCTGGTGCAATTGGAAGATGTGGATTTAATGAACCACTACAGTGATGATGATACGACAGAAAAATTTACAACAGCAACAAATAAGCAACAATTAACCACCGAAGTTGAGGTAAAACTGATTTTATATAGATAACATATAATCCCCCTTAAACGACAGAACAGCTAAATAATGTTTTCATTCGTGTTCTAAAAAATTATGTTAGAACATTACATTTCAATTAAGATTTGCCGCTTTGTCAAGTACTCTCCATAACAGTCAATGTAACGATATAAATTTACTGTATTATCTTCAAGAATAATATTTAAGAGAAAGGCTCTCCTATTTCCAATTAAGGTATTTTTGCATAGTTCTTCTCTAATGAATGAAATAACCGTAGCATACACCTTAAGCGTCTTCTAAAACTGTTTGACCAAAGGAATTATTTATTAATGCGCAAAAAATAAAAAGATGAAAGCTAAAATTATTCGTTGCTAGAATAGTGATTGAAATGACCGATAGCATTTATGATAATAATAGAAAATAACATTTCAAATTCCATTATCTAATATGTATATGAGAAGAAAAACATTTTATGTGCAGCAGGCACTCCATAGATAATTTTCTAATTCTGTGCTATTTATGCAGTTGCTTTACGTTTCCAAAAAATAAATGTTTATGGAACATAACTGATTTATTGATAATGATTTTTTATTAAATTAAAAATTAATTATCCAGCAGCAACTTAGAAGGTGTATATACAACTTTATATTTAAATTTCGGGCCTTACAATTTTGCCGTTACTACATTAAAATTTTAAAACTATAACTTCTCAGATCGTTTTCTGCACTATCAAGACAACGCTAGGTAATACATATTGATAAAGGACAATTTTAAGGTCTTGGTGCTTAATAGACGGATAGCATCTGTCTGCCTTATTGTCCGAACATATTGCCATACATTTCTATATATAGTGAATAAAATTGTTTTTAACAGAATATTGCGGAACTGATTTTGCCAGTTTTATGTCACTAGGGACGAAAACTCAAAAGAACCAAAAAGAAAAAACTGCAGTTCTATCTAAAATAGCAACAAGTTAGCAAATAAAATGGTGAATTTTTGCTCTGCATGGAAACATTACTGCTATGCTAAATAAAGCGAGACTTGAGATTATATTTTTGCTTTAATATTTAATTATTAATACTTTTCATAATATTGCTAAAAGTAATTTTGTTATTGAATAATAAAAAAAAATATTTTGCTGTTCGTCGCGTTAATTCTAATTATTCTTAGTACATATATTACTTGTTTTTTTCTTTTTCAATTCTTTTTTAGATAAACACTATTGGTCTCGACAAAAAGAAACGTAGAAAACCAAAGAATAAAAAACAACAAGAACAAATGCTGTTATCACTAAAAGACGACGACGATGATGACAATGGCGTCGAAGAATACAGTGATAGTAGCTATGATGATGATGATGATAAAGCAGAAGACAAAATTCACAATAATGAACGTTTATTAGAGGGAGTACAAACAATTAATGAAAACACTGATTCAGCTATGCAGCAAACAGTTCTAGCATTTGAAGAACAAGATTTTTTTGGCAGCCACAATAATCATTTACTAACAGAATCTTTTACAAACAATGGTCATATACATTCCCAAAGAGCAACAAATGCAAATGTAAATCAGCAATCTGCTAATGTGGCAACGACAGCACAGACGAAAACAACGTCATCGCTTTTAAACACTCACAGTAGTAGTATAATAAGCACTTCTTCAAGTACATCTCCCTCACTAGATGTTAAAACAAACGTAGACGAAATAATTGAGAGTACTGGTAGTAAGGCCTCAAATAGTAAACAACAGCCCTATAATAGTAGTAGTAATTCTCCGCGCTCCAACGGTAAAAGTCTTACGAATTCGCCTGCGTCTCGACGTCAACAACAACAGCAACTTTTAGCTCCACGGTTATTTAGCAGTAATATTTTACCAGCACATTTACGTCAAGAATCATATAATACACATGATGATACTGATGAGATTTGTTTAGTTCCTGAAGTGGACTTTGAATGTTCAAGCATTATGGATCATTCAACAGATAATAGAGAATCACAACCATTATTGGGTGGCGGCCCTTGTGGTAGTGCAGGTAGTAGGGATCATTTCGATGCTGTCTGTAATACATTTACGGGTAAGTTTATTATTATAAACACCTTTATTATTGAAATATTTTGTCTAATTCAAAATAGATTTTTTGTTTTTATTGCGTTTTTGTGAAAAGAAACCGTAAAAATGCATTGTACACATATTTATACTCTTCTTATCTCAAAATACAGCGTATATACATACCATGTATAAAGTGTTGTTTCTCTTTTCTTTTGTTCAGCAATAAAATCATATTTGTATGTAAACAACTTTTGCAACTATTGTCTGTGAGCATTTATTTGTTTAAACTTTTGAAACCATAAAAATCTCTCAAGATAAAATAAATTTTTCTAAATCATAAAATATTTAAAAATTCACAAATTTGTTCAACTTTGTTACGTTATGTTAATTGCTTTTCGAGTGCGTGTATTGCGAAGTGTCCGTATAGACGCTCATTAGTGTAAGTCTCTTACATTTAGTCGCAATATACTGATGGTTTTCAATCCATCAGGATCATCTCAGTTCTTTCGGCACAATTTTTTCTACTGTGGCAATTTTCCATACATGTCAATGTGACGTTTTCGTCCACTTTTGTAACCTGGATTTCAATGCACTAAAAACATTGCGCTACCAAAGCTTTTGTTATGAAATACTCTGGCTCAATTAGCCAGATATTCGCCTGGGCATGCCTGGAGTAATTGTTATTCGTGTTCTTGCATTCCAGGACAGTCCTTAATCTCGTATCTCTGAATACCATTGTCTTAATTTTATCAGTGCGGATAATCAAATCCCTATAAGTCTAGTTTACCAAATTATCAGTGGTGTAGATCATACATTTCCCGATCGCATGTATTTCCGCCTAAAGGACCATATTAATCGGAAGCGAAATTGGCTCTGGTTGATCCTTTTCCCATAGCCTGAAAACGATACGCCGTAAGTGCCGCCTCAAATCGAATCCGTATCGGTTGGATGAGACTATTTTTTTAAACAAATGAGATCTCATAGAGATTTTTTTAAGCAAATGAGATTTCGTGGAGTTATAGATAAATTTATTAATAATGTACCAATATAAATTAATAGATTATTTAATACTGAAGGACATTTTAAGGTTACAAAAAATTTAATGAATTCTCAAAAAATGTTAATAATAAAATCTTAAAAACCATTGTGTAATTTAATGCAAAAGAGTATGACATAAAACAATATCGCGTTTTACATGCATACATATATGTATATTCCAACCTCAAAAATTGTTAAATAAATTATAAACATGACAATGATGATTCGTGAATGCATTCATCAGTATTACTATACTGGAATTTCTTGTGCTATAAAAAGCTGACACTTATTGAATTGATGAAGATTGTCTTCAATAACTTAAATTATTTCTTAAGCTCAAACTTAAGAGATAACGAGTGAGCTTATATGCTAAACTGTTTATAAAATTATGATTTTGTTTAGAATAAAATAAAAGATGCAAGCTATAATATTTCTGAATATTTTTATTCCATTATTATCTAAAATGTGTCATTGTAGTAATTGGGGAATAACATGAATTGTATTGTAAAGTTTTTAATCTATAAACTATTTCTATTAACAACAAACGAGCTTCTTTATGCAAAAAATATGCAGTACAATCAGTAATAAAAGCATATATTGTTTATACGCTTCAGAACAACGCAAAATATTTATATTTAAAAACTTATCAATGCCCTGGAATTAATATTAAAGTGACTCACTTATCATTTAAATACTTGTGATTCCTTCAGATTGAATAAAAACAAAAATTGTATTTTATATTTACTATACATTATTTTGTAATTTTTTCAATAAAAACTGTATTAAAATATAAACCGCCCGAGCAGGGACTTGAACCCTGGACCGTTGGATTAAAAGTCCAACGCTCTACCGACTGAGCTACCCGGGCATGTTGCATGATTAGGTTCAAATGTAAACATATTCTCAGAACAATTTAAGTAATAATTATTGCCATATTTTTTGTTTTGTTCTAAAGAGCTTTCAGTACAAAAATTGTTACAGTTTTTGTTATTGCCAAGGGTTTTCAAGGGTTGAAATTTACAAAAGAAAAGCTTTTCATTGCTTTAAAGGATACGTTTCATGTTGTTTGAGTTTTAAACATCTTTTGTTAACAATCTGCTCAATTTAATAGAGAACTTGTAAAGTTCTGCTGAAGGAAATATATTTATTTTGTTGCATAATAATATTTATAAAAATTCAACAGTAGCATACAGTATAGCAAACAAAAAAAGATACATTTAGAAGCATCTATTTCAAAATAACGGTAATAAATTCATCTATTATTTTAGCTGATCATAGTTTAGGGGGTTTATTTTAGTTTTTCTATTCCTATATTTTGCTATTCTATATCTACAGCTTAGTTTTTTTAACACACTATTATTTAAAATTTTCTCATCACTTAATGATACACAATATTAAAATGAATGTTTTAGTTGTTGAATCGTATTTTTGTTTTGAATTAATTGGTTAATATTCTATTTACGTTATCGTAATCGAATATTGACATATTTTCGATTTTCTCGCTAGATATTTATTTTTTTTATTTTCTTTTTAGTTTTTCAATTTTTTTTTTTAACAAAACAAATAAAAAAAATTTAAACTAAACTACAACAAAATTTTTCGTTAACAAAATCTCATCTTAAAATACAAAATTTATCCAATGATAAGTCAATGAGCGACAATTCTTTACAAGTTACCCGCCGTTTAACACATCCACAATTTCATAGTAATAAACGCGAACGAAGATATGAATGCAAATGTGATGAAAAATATTGTCCAGGTGCATGCGCCGATGATGAAGACATAGAAAATTTAGAAACACTTAAAATTAATGCTGTTGAATCGACTATAAGTATAGATAGTTTTCTAGTATTGGATTTATTGGAAGCCCAATGTCATTGTATTAACTGTCCGTTAAAAAATTTATGTAAGTTTATACGTATTTTGAATTTATTTTTTAGCTTATCGTTTATTTAGCGAAACCTATGGTAAACAATTTTTTATCACTTTAATATGTAAATTTTCTTTTTGGTTTATAATTTTCCACTTAAAACCTATGGTTTAGTTTATTCTGAAGGTTTAGTTTCAACTATGTCGGCAATTAATTCACATTTACGCGATCTAAGTGTGTTTTATATAAATCCTTTATTTCACGATAATTACGCAGATGAATTTAGTTTTAATGAGAATTTCGAATTCAAAGGTTAGTCTTAATAATAAAACTAATTACGTTTTCAACTCAAATCGGTCATTTGATGACCGTTTAAATTCTAATTTAGTAAGATTATTATAAATTGAGTATCCTCCTCCTTAAGTACCTGAAAATTGACAAATTTTGAATTGACTCACTTTAGAGGAAGCGGTGTGATATGTCACTTGCAGTAAAATACCTTTTAGATGATGACTTAACATGATAGTTTATTTCCAGTTGGAAATTTTCAAAATATATTTTTTACTAAAGCAATTGCTGGCGTAATTCGATTACAAGCCATAATCGCTTAATGAATATTAATTAACTTTGTTAACATTAAAAAATATAGGAATTTTTTTAATTTTATAGAAATTTTAACAAAATAAAAATTACCGTATATGGGATGATGTCGGGGCACACTTCCGTTACAATACAGAAATTTGTTTCGTACTCCTTTGAAAAACAAATTGTAGGGAAAATTCATTATTAACAGCCAACGCTTCTAAATTCACATTTGTTTTGGCTCAAATTAAGTTATAAATAAATAGAAAACATGCAACGAATATTTAAATATGTAGGTTACAAACTTATATTGACCTTCAAACTGATGAAGACAAAGATTTTTGTTTTGAGAATCTAATCAAAATATACATACAACTTCTATAATACCACCTCATAAAGCTTATATTGTAAAATATAAATTTTGTAAAAGGTTTATTTGTAATTCATACCTGACACTCCAAATTATTTGTGTACACCATTAGGAATCGTAGTAATTTAATTTTTCTTTTATGTCCCCTGAAGAAAGCAATCCTTAGAATTTAATAAATATTTTGTATAATTAATTTTTTTTAATACGTACATATAATGGCAATTTTATTGTAAACCTAAGAAATTCTGCAAAAAAATGAAAAAAAGAAAGACAAACCGTAAATATGTTTATATCAGTGGCTGGCGCCAATAGCCACCGGGGGCCCAAACTCTGCTGTTTTTTTTTATAGGACACGAACAGCATTGCCAGTAATTTTTTAAAAAAACTTTATTTTTGGAAAAGAAAACCTTATTTTTCAAAAAAAGAAAACTTATTTTCTACGAAAATACCGAAATTGTAAAAGAAAATACTGGAGTTCGGAGTTTCTGTTAGTTTCCCTGTTGGTGTTTAATTGTTAACTTGCCCACGAGTAAATATTTCATGTTATTGATTTTATTGAAAAAATTTAAAATGGAATTCTGTTGAAAAAACTTGTTTTGTAAGAAAACAAATTTAATAAAAACTTTTTTGCATATCAAAAAACTTGAAAAAAAGGGAAAACTTGGCAAATAGCAACGCTGAACACGAACATTAACAATGTACGTAAAAAAGAGAGTAAAAATGCATTGAGTTGCTTGTCAGCTTCTAAAGAAGGTTCTAGCCGCAATGACAAATGATCTGGAATTGGATTTTTGGAGGAATATTTGTCAAGTTAAATATGCTGCCTTTAGGGATTAAGCACTGTACATTTTTTCTATATTTTCCACTACATATATGTACATACATATTGTTAGGTTACAGTTGAAAATATTAAGTTACACTTCAAAATATTACTAACAATTTTCCTCTGGGTTATACACATGCTTCTCACAACTACAATCACATTTTATTCATGTTCTCTTTGTACCTTCCACTGGTTTATATGGATAAAGTACGAAAAAAAACGAGGTTAATCATCATCATATGTAGCAAGTACCACACCAAAAAACACACACTCACATATATGAAAAGAAACAACAAGAACTTTTAAGAATATTTCAGTTTACAAGTAATGCTAAATGGGAATACACTTTTTTCTGCATTAAAACAATTTCACTTCAACAATAAAATAATAATAATAACAAATAAAACTTGTTCTTCGTCAAATATGGATAATATATCCCTAAAAAGCAACGATTCATTTGACTATGTAACGTCAATAAATACAACGCAATTTAGTGGTAAAGTTCACAATAAAAACTTATAATTATTAAATCTATAAAAATTAAATTGCTTAAGTCACCGCATTTGGTTTGTTTTTTCCTATTCCTTTTCTTATGTCCTCGGAATGTGATGTAGTTGCTTATGCTACACACAAGTGTGATTTTAAAATACTTTCAAACTAGTTTACAGTACAAAATTGCATTTGTATTAGGCCTGAAATTATGTCCCTTTTTTAATAAACAAATAATAGGGATTTCCTTTCAAAATTTTAATACATATTACTGTTTAAAGCCGCTATTGGTGGTAAAATGTTGTTAGTCTTCTATTAACATTATCAATAAAATGTTATGTCCTTTGCCGTATTTTTATAAAAGACAAAATTTTAAAAGACCACCCGGTCGTTTAGTTGTATTAAAAACGAATTTTTTAAGTAAATTGTTCATATGTGCTTTACAACATAATGTTCTTCTTTCTCACGCCTTGTAATAATAATTATTTAATTTATTCATTTTTCAGATGACCCAAGTTTTACGGACATCGTAGCCGAAGTTGAATTTGCCATTGAGCATGGCGTAATGCCGGAACGTATATACCAGGGCAGCAGTGGTTCATATTTTGTTAAAAACTCTTCTGGGGTAAGTTCTATAATGAAATAAATGTTCACATACATATGCATACACATTAAACCAAAATCAACAGTGAGTAATATAATTATTAGTGGGAAACGAAAAAGAACGTATTAAGCGTGCTGTATTAAATGTTTTAGAGTAACATGTTTTTATTATGTATGTACTTAGTTATATCGAAGTAACTGTCCACCGAAAGAAGTGGAGAGTGACACACTTAGGCCATACATATAAGGTCCATTGTGATGCCACAGTTATCCATTTGTACCTAGTATCAAAACCATTCGGAGCTTTAGACGAAGCGACTTAGACATCTAATGTTTATTATTGGCAGATCGTAAATATCGTTCATATAGTAAACACAAAGGTGCCATTCTCTCCTCCGAAATAGTTCTGGGGGTGTACCTAATAGGTGAAGAATATTTTCTTCCTTTGCCCCATAATGCAATGTACAGTAATGTCCACAATAACCATTATGAGTGTGCACCTTTGGAGTCTGAGCAAACTTTTCGTGAGCTCTCTGTCCGACTTTGGCCAGATTCCTGCACCAGTCTGCCAACCGGCGTTGACGGAATCAATAACAGCATTGTTAGTCATAAACTCTCAGGGTTTTAGAAAGGGTTCTTAAAGTAGACAACTCACCGGCCAGTTTATCCGATATGCAGTTACCTGAAGCACCGCTATGTTCCGCTACCCATTGAGAGATCTGCAACAGCTATAAACCGTCCCGGTGTTCGTTATGTTACGGATATACATACATATATATATATAGTATATATTTTTTCAATTAATGTTTCGAAAATTAAAAGAATATTTTTAGCTTTAAATTTTGTTTTTAGCAACATTTTTCAAGTCATAAAATTGTTCTGCTTCTAACTAAAGCTTATATAAATTAAAATTGACTATTTCATGGGGAAATTTATCAATTAAGCTTATATTTGTTAAATTTTTGGTTGTATGTCAAACATTTTGTATTTGAAAATAGATTAGAATTAGCCAGAATGAAACAAATTTTTAGTAGGATGATAAACTTATTTATAGAAAACATCAACGCTATTATGAACGATTGTAATTACATTTATTTGTTTATATTTTAGAAAAATTTAGCAGTTTTTAAGCCGAAAGATGAAGAGCCTTATGGTCGCCTTAATCCAAAATGGACCAAATGGATGCATAAATTATGTTGTCCGTGTTGTTTCGGCAGGGCTTGCCTAATACCAAATCAAGGGTTAGTTTTTAAAATAAAATAAATAAAATCAATTAAAAAATAATATATTCTTTATTCGTCATATGTACAGTTATCTCTCGGAAGCTGGCGCCAGTTTAGTAGACCGTAAACTAAATTTAAATATTGTGCCAAAAACCCGAGTTGTACGTTTGGTCGCCGAAACATTTAATTATGCGCGAATAGATAGGCAAAAAGCAAAATTAAAAAGAAGGATAAAGGAACATTATCCCGCTGCAAAATTTAATCGTATGAGTTTACCCTTAAAGGTATTGTAATATTGTTTAATTAAATAATGTATAGCATTAATTATGTGTGTGTCTTTCTCTTAGACTGGTTCGTTTCAGCTATTTGTGGAAGGTTATAAGGATGCAGATTTCTGGCTAAGACGCTTTGAGCAGGAACCCTTATCCCAAAGTTTGACAAAATCCTTTCAGCTGCAATTTGAACGATTGGTAGTATTGGATTATATTATACGAAATACAGATCGTGGTAATGATAATTGGCTTATTAAGTATAGTCAGCCAAAAATCACCAAAAAAGTTAATGGCACTGGTGGCAAATCATTATCTGCAAGTCAAAATGAACTAAAAAGCGAAAATATCAATACATCGGGCACAGTGGATCAGATACAAAATAATAATATGAATACCAGTTTAGCAGGGAATAAAAGTGATACTAATAAACAATTGATAGATGTAGCCATATCGGTAGCTAATTCAGATTCCAGCAGTAGCTCTAGCGGCAGTATCGTCGATGATACAAATTCTGCAAGTGTATCAGGTGTTGGAGGAGCCAGTGATAATCAAGGCCAGGAAACCACTGAGAGAAATAGCGACTGGAACGTTGTTGATGCACCTGAAATACTAATCGCTGCCATTGACAACGGTTTGGCTTTTCCATTCAAACATCCGGATTCTTGGAGAGCGTACCCCTATCACTGGGCATGGTTGCCACAAGCTAAAGTGCCATTTAGTGAAGAAACTAAAGAATTAGTACTGCCACAATTGTCAGACATGAATTTTGTTGAAGAAATGTGTACAGATTTATTTTATTTATTTCAACAAGACAAAGGTTTCGATAAACGGCTATTCGAACGACAAATGTCGGTAATGAGAGGACAAATATTAAATTTAACACAGGCATTAAAAGATGGCAAATCACCTGTCCAACTGGTGCAAATGCCAGCCGTTGTTATTGAAAAGTAAGTGTAGTAAGCGAATTTTAACAAATGAGCTTAAATGAACTTTATTATTTAGCTGAGATTTATGTTTTTGCTTATTTTAATGCGCATTATATTTATTTCTTTTCTCTTTCGTTTTCCTTTTCAATTACAGATCGAAGGCATCACGTGGCTTTTTCTCGTTTACCCAGCGCTTCCAAAATAAAAGCCCATTTTTCTCTTGGTGCTAACATTTTTATTTGATCGAACAATTGTTTATACACTCATATTACATACACCAACGCTTTGGGTTTATTTATACATAATTACTTAGTTGTTTTTAACAAAAAAAAAAAAAAAAACAAGAAAAAAGAATAAAATATAAATGGTGAGGTCTTTTATAGTTTTGTCATGTTGAAAAGCCTTTAATTTAGTTCCTTTTGTTGTAATTTTAAAGTCCCATGCGCATACACATATATATATATACACACATATGATATATTTAGTTCGATTTGCTAAGCGAAAACAAAAAAGGAAAGGGTTCAATTTGTTATAAAGAATGAATGGTAATGAAGTGTTTTGGTCGGCCTTTTCTTCATTTTAATTAATAGCGCTACTTCTGTTAAATAAATAATTGTTTACGTATAACTATTATTTAAATTTAATTACTTCTCATAAATAGGATTATTTATATACAAACTAAAAAAAACGATTACGAAATTTTTAGATGGTTCAAATGTATGCAATTATATACACATATAGTCAATGCCGATGAAATTTTTTATGCAAAAGAATATTTATTTATCACACATTTCAAAAACAAACAGATTTAAGAAAAAAAAAAGAAAACTCATTTCTCACTCGAAACTTTGTCATGCCGTATTAGAAATTTTTAAAAGGGTATAATGGATTGAATTACTTTAATTTTAGGCACATAAAACAATTCTTAGTTTGGATAAATATTTATGTGGTTAAAATAAATTCTCCTCAGCCATAGTCTAGTTAGTACCTAAATTGTTTTGAAAATTGTAATCGTCTATGTTAAGGATCAAAATGATACGCTAACTTATTTAAGTATTCAAGTGATAATCTGGAATATGAAAACTAAACTATTTCCAAATGATAACAATCCCGACTTCTATTTTTAACAGAAAGCTTAAAAAAAGTTTTGTAGGTGTTTCGAATGTATTTAATTAAACTGATTAAAATTTATTGTCAAAAACGCATTTACGTACGTTTAATTAATTAAATGTTTGACTTGATTTAATCAAATTTACTACAAAGTTGACAAAAGAGCGAAAAAGTTTATCGGAATGTTCAATATTTAACTATCATTTTTAGATAACGTATTATATTCTGTTAATCGCTTCGAGCAAATTTGAAAGTAATAAAAGTAATCAGGCACCAATAAAATCTAAATGCCTATAAATTGTCCAGGTTTACATCAAGGAAAACTGAGCCCAAGTTACGGGATATTTTTATTAAATTTTATGTAGATTAAAAGTTCTAATAGACACCGAAAAAGAAAATAAATTTTTAAAAATTACTAATTGTAATTGATTTGAATTTTAAAATAAGGGTTTAGGAAACACATACATTGCAATAGAAATGAAAACTTTGTTTTTCGAAATTAATACCACTTTCCATCGGCTTTGATTTCATATGTTTGCTCAATGGTCTTTTATTTTTTAGATTTAAAAAATCGAAAATATTAGCGAAAAAATGTAACTATTATTGTTTAGTAAAAATATTTAAGTTTTTTGCGAATCTAACGAAAATACATTTAAACCACATAAAAATTCCAGAAAATTTTTTTAACGATTTCTTAGGCATATACTTTAATGCCAATAAATGTTTGAAATATATAAAACAAGGATTGTGTATATTATACACTTTTACCACAAATATATAGAATATATTATTATAAATAAATGAAAAAACAAAACAAATATTACTACATAAATATATTATTTAATATTATTTCATTCCATTAAAACTATAAAAAAATGAAATTTCTAAATGAAATAGATTGAATTAATTTATAATTGTAGCTAGAAAAATGTTTCTTATACATTGTTTCATATTTGTTTGCAGTTAACATATCATCTAAAGAATTCTTACCAAAAAAAAAAATGAAGAGTTTTAAACTATATTTCCTTTACTCTTAATTTTTATTTTTTATTATATTTATATTTTTCTTTTTTTTTCTACTCTTTTTTATAGTCCAACTAAGAGAGTAGTCCTAATAACAGATCCTTATTTAGTTTGTTATTTTATATTTTTAATTATTAAAATAAAAAATGGAAAAAAGTCTAACAACATTATTCTAAAATAATTAATTTAATGTTAGTCTAAATATTATTAACCAGTAATTTATATACATACATACGAGAATAAGAAAATCTAATTGCATACTTTAATAATAAAATATTAAATTTTTAGTTATTCATGTGGCGTAAATATTTTATATCTTCAATAAAGGAAACAAAAATTGTTATACATATATGTACCTATAATTTTCGATAAACCATTTATTTTTATTTATATGTTAACACTCTAATCTTTTTCTCTGTATATTTTTTAAATCGAAACAAAGCAAAAAAAAAACGATTTTTCTATGAACAGAAAAAGAATTGCATCTTACGTAGATGTATCGATTTGAATTTGATTCGATTTTAGTTTAAATAATATGGGAGCATGACTCATTATTGCGTGCATAAATATACATATGAATGAATGATGGTTAATAAACAATGAGGCCTACTGAAATTGTCAAAAAAATTTAAAAAGAAATATGTAAAAGAATTAAACAATTATAAATACAAATACTATATAAAACAATAAACTGAATCAAATGTTTGTTATTTAATTAAAAGAGAAAAAGAAATGTTATTTTTCAGCTATCGTAAAATAAATCCATTATTTTTTAAACAAAAGTTTAAGCTAGGTGGTGTTAAAAGGATAAAATACATAACACTTCTTCGATAGGTTTGTGATTGCTTGACTCTTCACATTCTGCCGTTCGAAATCAACTACAGGCCCCGCCATTTATAGTTAAAATTAGCGTACACAACATGAATGTAGTGAAAAGCAATGAAACATGTTACAGTTTTTCTTTCTTTTTTTTTGACAAGAACTAATGAGCCGAATTGCTATTTAAGAATTTCTACTGCAGCCACGCAGTGATTGTCTTTTTATTGTCGTTGTCTTTTTAACAATCTAGTTTTGAGAATAGCGCAATGAAGAATTCAGTGACTCGTACCTTACTCTACAAAAACTGACGGGAACCACACTATTTTTTAGGTTAAATTTAACGTTAAACTATATCAGCACTTCCTGACCATAAATATTTCTTAAGAATCCCTTAAAGCTAATGTTTTCAAGAATGTTGTAATTTAGTATATTCCGAAGAACTGAGAAATTCCTTCACACTTCTTAGGTTAGGTTAGGTTAGAAGACGTGTACTTGTCAATTAAGGCAAGTACAGCACACGGAGGTCGAATTGACCCATTGTACAACGCCCTAGTTTCTCACACCACTTATGTTGTGTGTGTTCATTTTATACATGAGTGGTGGGACCTACAGTTTAAAGTCGACTCCGAACGACAGATTATTGAGAAACTTTTTCATTCAATTTTATTTACTCAGAGTTTTTTGCCAGAAATCTGCTGAGAGGAAGTCGCCGAAGAAGTACTTTTTGAATTTTGTCTTGATGTCTGGCCTGGGGCTCGAACCCTGGCTTTACGTCTAATAAGGCAACACACTACCTACTAGACTACAGCGACTTCACCATAGTTTCCCACTTGTAGATTTATTCTCTAACAAGTTGAGGTTACGGCACACAATTAAGGGATGTGAGGACCAACCTTTTCTTTGATCATAGACGTTTGGCCACCGAAAAGCTACGACTTTTTAATAAAAGTTTTCCAGTGATGCCACTTGAGGTTTATTTAAATGCGAATGCCAATATTTTGTTAATCATTTGGTTGGATCCTGTTTTCTCCGGTTAGAGTAATCTGAAACTTTCTTATTGTTCTAATTGCACAAAAGGTTTCTCCATGATTTCGTTTTGCGTATATATATGTATATAAAGTTTAAAATAATTTTCAAAACAACTGATAAAATTAAAGCATTCATAAATACTTTTATTTAAAAATGTAAACAAAGTCTTATCAGTTCATAAATATTAAAATAATCTGTACTAAAAATATGTATATCTATAATTTAATTTAATTTATACGAAAGAAAAATTTATTACTAAAATAACAGAAATTAATCATAAGCAAACCAGTGCTTCGCAAAAAGTGAACAAAAAAGAAAGGATATTTTAAAAATAATACTATTTTACTAAAATGTTTCAATTACTTGCCGTATTCTCTTTATTGTTATTATTCAAGCCACATTGTTTATCCAGGGCCTGTTTAAACTAAAAATTAAAACATATATAAAAAAAAATTAATACAAATAAAAGATCAACTAACTATGAAGGTAAAATATTACCTCTAACTTTTTCTTTTCTAAACTTTCTTTCACGCGTAACTGAATTTTAGCCAATTGGGCATCATATTCAATTTTCAGTCTGTCGTACTCTTTAAGCATATGAGCTTCTTTATCTTCTGAATAACGCTGTAAATAAATTTATGAAAATTATCGCGTATTTATATGGAATATTGCCTATTTTACCTTGTAATTTGCTGCCGTTCTTTTTGCTGAATTATATTTTGTCTGCCATGATTGTATAGCACTTTCGTGCGCCTTTTGCAAGTCCGTAAATTTTTTCTTCCAATCCATCTCCACATCATCTAAAGTTTTTCTCTGCTCCTCCCATTGTTTCATAACCGCCTTCATTGATTTTCGCTCAGCTTCGATTTGTAGTTGACGTTCGTTTAGTTCATTTGTTAGCTCCTTGATTTTTTGTGTTTTCATTTGAAGTTCGTTTTGATTTTTCTGCAAAGAAATACCGTGTCTTTGAATGATGTCCTTGTACTCATTATCTTTTTGTTGGAGAATTTCAGCCATTTTTTCACGTTCCGCTAGAATTGCTTCTTTCAAAAGTTCAACTTCTGTTTGACGTTGCTGCAGCTCCTGATTAATATGTTGATATTCACGTTGTAAGCAAAGACTTTGTTCTTGAGTCTCTTGTATTTTATTATGAACACGTTTTAGCTCAACAGCAAAAATCTGAGCCATTTCGTCACGTACTCTTGCCTCAATCTTTTTGATTTCATTACGTTCTAATTCTGGCGAAGTAAAGACACTTTTATCGCTTAGTTGCCGGGAATTTCTAGGAGATGTATTAGAAAGCTCTGAATTAGAACTGTGCGTTTTAATGTATTCTTCAAATTGGGTAGCTTTAGTCTTCAATTCCTTAATTAAATGTTCCTGCTGTTCGCTTAATTTTAGTTGTTCATTAAGTTCGGCTATATGATCTTTAGAATTTTTTAATTCTTTTGTTAGTTCATCGATTTCTTTTTTGCTAATCGCATTTACGTTGGCCAGTTTTAGATTTTGTATTTCAAACTTGTAAATTTAGAAAAAGTTTAGAAAAAGTATTTAAATAAGTTTATTATTTATTATATTATATTTTTTATAAATATATTTATTATTTATTATACTATTTCGAATTTTGATATAAAAAGTCTTAACTTACCTTTGTCAATTCAGACACATAATCCATGCACTTGGCACATTCATTGGCAGCTTCTTTGGCGGCTTTTGATGTTCCCATTTTTTCCTTCTCCAGCTTTTCTCTCAATTCTGACAATTCCTTCTCGTGGCAAAGTTTTTCTGTTTCTAATATTTTCGACAACTCCGAATACTTCACCTCTGTCAATTTTAGAGCTCTTTGTAAATTGGCGACTTTTTCCTTTTCGTCTTGCAATTCTTTCGCTTTATCAGACTTTAATAACTTGTCCATTTCATAAGATAACGCCTCTTTCGCGTTAGATATCTCAACATAAAGATTTTTTAGTCGATCACATTCAGCTTTAGAATCCTTTAAAAGAAATTTATGTTTTTCTAATTCCAAACGTAGATTATCTGTTGTTTGCCTCTGTTTAAGGCCAAGATTTTCCTTTGAGATTTGTTCATAATTAAGTTTAAGACTCTCATGTTCCTGTTTCAGTTCCTCCAAATCAATTTCGAGGTTTTTTAATTGAGTGTCAAGATTTTTCCGTTCAAATTCTTGTTGGCTTTTATGATCTTCTAATCTAAGTGTTTTCTCTGTTTCTTTTTTCAATTGCAATTTTACATCCTGCAATTCTCTTTGTAAAGATTGAGCATGATTGTCATTTTCCGTTTCAGTTTCCATAATTTGCGAATTTTTTAGTTGATCAAATTCTTCTTCTAATACTTTTAATTTATTTTGTAATTTTATATTTTCTTCTTTTAGGGTTGATATGTGCACTAAAGATTTATTTTCATCTTGTCTTAAAAGTTTTATCTCCGATTGTTTTTCTTCTATTGTTAGTTGTAGCTTACGGATCTCTTCCCTTTTGTTTTTTAGACTAGCTAGAGCTCGATATAGTTCTTGTTTTAAATTTCCAACTTTTTCTATGGGATTAAGAGGAGTACTGCCGACTACACGGCCTTGTGTTTGACTGAGCCTTCTGGGTGTATCTTCTTCGTTGTATTGATGCAAAACGATATCCATAGAATCTAACTCCGCTGTGGTGATTTCCAAACGTTCTTTCAAAGAGCTTATTGTCTTTTCCATACCTTTGATTTGCTCCTGAAGACTGCCGATTAGTTTTTGTAGTCTTATATTCTCTTGAAAATAATCTGGTCTTGACAAAAGCTCTTCACAACGTTTTTGAGTTTCATTTAAAGCATAACTAAGTTCATTAATTTTACTAGCCTTTTCACACAACATCATTTGATGTGATTCTTGTAGTGCCTGATAGCGTGTGTTCATATTATCCAATTCAATTGATTTTTTATCCAATTTATTAGCAATCTGTTCCATTTGCTGTTGCAAGATTTCAATTTCGGCTCTGTGACGGTCTTCCATTTGCTTGCGTTTAAGCTCGTAATTACGTTCTTGATTTTTATTTAAATCTCTCTCTACCATGTCATATTTTCTTTGCACATCCGCCAATAAAGTTTGTGCTGTTTCTAGTTTTCCAAGTAGAGTATTGTTTTCGTTTTCCAGCGTTTTTCTCTCCGCTTTTATTTTTTTAATCGTGTTTTCCAAATTGGAACATTTTTCCTTAGATTCCACTAACAATTCATGATTGTTTTTCTTGTTGGCTAAAGCTCGATCCAATTCCGCTTCAGTTATGGTTAATTTTTTCTCCAAATCATTACGATTTTTATACTCTTCGTTTAGCAATTGTTGCACATGATCCAACTCCCGGGTTCGAGACTCTAAAAGTGTTTTAAACTTGTGTATTTCCTTTTCGCATGCAGAATGATCGTTAGTACCATTCGTACCTTCTTTAAAATCCTGATTGAAATCATTGACATATTGATGTTGGGGATTGCGTTGATGTACAGCCTGTTGGTCTATTAAGTCGGATTGAAAATTTGTCGTAGAATCGATGGTTGTTTCATCATCATCCAAATCATCAAATGCATTTTGCATCATAACTTTAAGCTACAATACAAAAAAACATTAAATTAAAAACAATGAATTGTATTATAAAATAAACCACCTCTTCATTACGTCGCCTTTGATCCTCTAGAGCGTCTTCCTCTTCTTGTCGTTCTAGACTACTATTAAGTTTGATGCTTTCTGCTCCTTGAAATAAACTTAAGCCGGCTGCATTCATTCTGAGTCTATTTATTCTTTTCTTTTAAACCAACTGTTGCAAATTTTCAAATTTTTAAACAAAATTTCAACGCAGGCGCATTTTAATTCTTCACAACTAGAATAAACAAAATAATTAATGCTTCTTCTTATGTCTGGAAGATATGCACATTGGTAAACTAATTAAACCTCTAGTGTTGTATAACGCTTTTCTAAGATATTTGGGCGTTTCTACATTGTTTATGAAACAACCGTTATAAAGGAAGAATTTAAATAAATCAAATAGATTTTTTTTTAACAAATTTCACTAGGAAAGAAAAATGTAATCCTACAGCGCTATAATTTTGATGCGAAATATTGCCAAATAAAATAAAAAAATGCAAATAATTAATTACCTTACGATTACAAAAGGGTTTGCAGAGACAATAAGTTTATATGTATCTGTACCATTTCTAGCTCGTCTAGAAATTAAATATTTTTGCATAAAATGCTTTTTTCATATAGGGAATGTAGACTACTTAGACATGCGCTATTTTATTTAATAACATTTTCAATTTTCTTTCATAAAAATTCTTTCCCTTCTTACTGTAAGAAAAACTATGCAATAGTATCCAAAGGACATGGTTACTTGTCGGCGCATTACTTGTCATTTAACTCAACAAATAAAGTCATTGACTAAAATACCTAGTTTCTGAAATAGCAATTCGATTTGGTTTAATCTGAGACAATGTTATCTTGCAACGCTAGATTTATTCGCAGTTCAAAAGATGCTCTCATATATTGTTCTTCAGTGGGTTTGGTCCTTTATTTTGACTTTCTTAACGTATTTTCTTTGTCTTGACATTAAAATTATTTTAAAGCAGAGGGCTGCAAAAAATTTTTAACAATGACGGCATTATTCTTTGCAAATAGTGAAAACTTGTTTATAGACAATGTTTGTTTGTTTGTTTCTTAATTCTTGAACGCAGCTTTAATAATGAGTACAAACAACGAGAAGAATATGTTGTGCATGAAAACCCTAACGTCGAAAAAGTCTCCGTCCACGAGCTTCCTAAATAATAAATACAATTCATTTCTACACCAAAAACCAGATAAAGCAATTGCATAAGATTATACCTACAGAGAAACATGAGTTCCCTTCGAAAAAAGTAGCAACTAATAATTCTTTAGCAAATAGACAGTAAATAAAAGAAATAAAAAACAGAGAAAAGCAATAAAAATAATGCAAAAGTCGTGTTTCAAAAATTTTCGAAATCTTGTTTGCATTCATATTCATGGATCTTGTGTTAACATTTTATGAAAATCCATTTAGAGCATTTATTTATTTTAAAATTTTTAACGTGATCAACTGAAAACTTTAAAAATCTCAGTGGATTTATTTTTAGTATTTTGTGCAATGTGGATAAATTAAAATAAGTCTCCGTTTCTCCTAAATAGTGGTTTTACGTTAAATTGTTTAAATTTTGTTTAAATAAATGTTTTTACCATTTTTTATTATTTTTCTTTCTTTTCATGCTTTTTTGCGTTTTTTAGCCTTAATTAAAAAAGATTTGTTTTAAATATTACTTTAAAGAATTGTTTTCGTGTTTTTTAAGATTTTGTTTTTTTTATTAATATTATACAGACTGTCCATTTATGTTCATAAACGCACTTATATTGGGGCATTTATCTAATTTCTCGGGGTCGATTTGGAAAACCTTGGACAAACGTTTCCAACTCTGCGCATCGAAATAGTAAAAGGTGCCACGTTCTTTTGTACCATTTTTCTCATATTGATTGGGGCCAGGAATTCGAGTTATCCAAATTTTTTCTTCTATATGATATCTCCATTCGCGACTATGTCTAAAATTGAAGTGAATGAGAAACCATTAATAAATTATAATTTAATTAAAATGAGTTGTTTTCGCCTTACAATTCTGCGGCTGCCATGAGTTGCATGATATCGCCGATATTTGTATAGAACAGGAAAAACAACAGATCTTCTTGCAGCTTCTTTAAGTGGGGCGAGGAAAGTTTATCTCTTATCGCAAAATTTATCAAGTATTCGGGTGGCACATTGTATTCAACGTCTTGTGCTCTAAATTTAGAAATATAAAAATTGGAAGACGTAATATTAAAAACTTGTCCAAATTTTATTTTTCTGAAGTTATCTTCTTAGTTTTATAGTTAAAATAATATTGTGGCAATATTTTATAACAAGGGATTTGAAGTTAACATTTAAATATTTACCTGCAGGGATGATCCGCAAAGGGTCCAGCGAATGTTGGATGTAAACTTTCTTGGGAATTAAGATTCAAACCGAGACCGGTTAAATCAATGCCTGAGGCTAACGTAACCAAATTTGGATCGGATTCAGCGGCACGCATGAACGTTAATAAGCCCACCATACCAAATTGATTATTTACCATACTGGCTGGTATATTTGTGACTTTGCCTATAAGTGTTGAAAGAGAGAAAACAAAACAAACAAAAATTGATCATTTATATGAGGAACTTAACATTTAAAACACAGATAACATAATGAAATATATATTGATATACAATAAAAGCAACTTTAATGAAAACCGTACCATCAGGTGATGTTTGCACGCCGGTTTTCATCAATTTGTTTTCGCTGGAATTATCATTCGGATGCTGTTGTTGCTGTTGTTGTTGCTGCTGTTGTTGTTGTTGTTGTTGTTGTTGTTGCTGTTGTTCAATGCTACCACTATTACCCATACCACTAATGCCAGATGTTGTACCACTACCACTGGGTGCTGAACTACTCACACCACCAGAGCTAACAATACCACCGATACCACTGCCAAAATTGCCACCTGCTGCACTACCAGGTGCTCCAACACCACCACCACCAACTACACCAACACCACCTGCTCCACTACAACCACCGACACCACCACCAACTGATGAGCCTGATCCTACTGCACCACTACCCACAGCTCCCAACCCACTGTTGGCTACAATTGAATTCATTGTCTTATCCGTACCATCCAAATTATTACTATCTGTTAGACCACTTCCCGCATTCGTTGTACCATCCGAGTTTTGAGTGCCCGGTAACGCAGGGAAATCTTCATTAGACATCGTAAATTCCGATTGTTCTGATGTTGGTTGTTTTACCATGCCAACTAAAAGATGTCATTTTCGATTTTCGTGGTTTCAGTTTTTGATGAATTTCATTTTATTTTTTATATTCATTTTTTTTTTCGGGAAGAAACAAGAGAAGAAGAGGGGAAGAAATACTCTTTAGCATTCAATTGTCATATAAAGATGTATTTTGTTTACGTTTGTTTTCTCTTTCTTATAAAATGGGAATAGAATTATTGCACTATTTCGGAAACAGATAGACATTAAAACAATGAGGAGTAATTCATTCAACTCAAATTCAGTATACACTATAAAGAAAAACACTATAAGACTATTTCTTTATAACTGGAACAAACTAAAGATACTACCGAAATTTTTAACAACAACAGATAAAACAATAATTCCCTAGAATACTATAACATTACAAAATGATTCATGTGTTTGTCGATATATAAGTTTTAAATAAAAGGTTAGATACAAATGAATACATTTGATGAATTTAACAATATAAGCTGTGTTTTAGCTACCGAAGTTTCAATTTCGAAATTAATTTCTTTACGTACATTCTGTATTTAAATTTAATGCACTTTTATCAACTATACAACGAATGTCTATTACTAGTATGTACAGAATGTTTCTATTCACATATCGTAAAGAATTTTATAAAAAGTTGTGTAACAAAAAGAAAGTAATTGCAAAATTAAACTATTTTAGGTAGCGACATACAATTGTCCTAAATTTGACGTAAAGCCCCAGTGCTTTTAGAATTAAATTATTTTATTATCAAATCAATTGATACGATCTTGTTTTTCAAGTTTAAAACGGGATTAATGAAATTCATTAATTTAAATATTTTGATCATTGTGATCTAAAAACACGTTATATTATTTTTTACTGTTGAAGCAATTAATTTCCTGTCATATCTTAAAAATTTCGATGCATAACAAAAGTTTTAATTTTTTTTTTTACTAAAGTTTAGAAATTTAACTAATTTTTAGTGTAGTAAAAAGTAAAATCTTCGAATGTCTCTTTTTAAGATTTAAATGACAAATAATAGAATCCTACCATATACCTCAAAAACTATTCTGCTAATCAAATGCTTATTGTACACAGGAGAACAAAATTGAATTAATTTAAAAACTGAATTAATTGAAAATTAAATGCAAACGAATACGATGTAATATTAATATTTGATGGCATATACTTAGAAAGATAGATATGTAAATGATGAAATTTATAGTAAAAGAAAAAACACAAACTAAACAAAATGAATACGAGTACAAAAACTATATAGAAAAATAATATATAATGAAGTAAAAAAACGAAGGATAATATTTCGTTGAAAAACTCACAAGAGGTAAAGAAATTACCATAAGGTTTGCTTCCCGGCGGCTGGAGAGGATTCGTCTGAGGCAGTGATTGATCATTCTGGCCGCGTGCATTTGTCAGAGATGGAAATTCTGATGGATCGAGAAGGGCCGGCGTTGTTGTATCCCCACTGCCACCGAAAACATTATGGAAATTATTTAGAGGACCACCAGCAGAGCCGCCACCACCTCCTCCACTACCAGTCGTACCGTAACCACCACGATTTTGCATAAAATTACCCATGTTGGACTAAATTATACAGATAACAGAAATATAATAAACATTGGAATAAGGTTAATGACAAACTTACCATAGGCCCTTGACCCAGACCCTGCATACGTCTTTCTACATATGGACGCTGGTTAAATACATTTGCACGATTACCACTTGTTAACGCAGGACCACCAACCGATAGCTGAGCATTTCGATTCGGTGATAACTGAGGTTGCGTCTGTCCATAATTAGCTATTGTAAACGAAAAAAATAGAGAATATTCAATTAATTCGAATTTCTGATAAAAAAATTATGGTATGTTTTGTAACATACCGCTGGGAAACATGCTTGACGTGGGTGTTACATGACCGGATAACGAACTACCACCAAAACCGCCTGTAGTTCTGCCCGTTAGAGATGCATTTGCTATGCTTCTTGGGGGTTGTTGAAAATTTAAATTCGCCATTATCTATTGAAAAAAAATTAATTGCAAATAAAACAAAAGCACAATTAACATTGGATTATACCACTATAAACATTCAAACAAACATGTGAAATGTATATAAAGAAATGTGTTTTTTTATATTAAATATGTCAAAGTCTCTTCTATATGTTTACATAAAATGATTGTAGAGATATATTCATACGAATATCAATACAAAATAAAATAACGAATTTTTAATTTAAAAACAACGAATTTAGATTCTAATCCTAATTTTTGCCTTAGCTATCCAATAACACACATATATTTTAAACATAATATTATAAATTCAAATTTTACTTGCAGAGTCATGCTAGTTACATATCGATACCTTAATAAAGGCAAGAAATATCGTGACTTTGGTGTGTCTCAGACAATGTCAAAAACCAAATTTTTTAAATAAACAAACTAAATGGACAGTCTGCATAAAAAATAAAAATTTAACTCTATTATTTAATTTTTAAACAAAAACTATTTTGTCACTGCTTTAATTCTTTCCTTTAATTTTCTCTTCGAAACGAAATATGTAGCAGAGATTAATCAATCATATTTAAAGAAATTAAATTAATAATTTCATAAATTCTTGTTTCTCTATACATACAATATTGTTTACAAATAAAAAAGGATCTAAATTTAAAAAAACGCACACAAGTTTATATATAGACATAAAAGATATTCTCTATTGACTACCTGTCGTGTTCAATGCACCCGTTTATTTCTGTATGTATTGTACATTCATACCATTACTGTAGTAGTTTGTTGATGATGATGTTGATGGTGATTACTGACCCTTACAATCAATTACCAATACCATAAATTTATCTACCGATAACCATCAACGCTTTTACTACTACATCTAACACAAATTTAAGCATGAAAATATTCCCACCTATAATATATGTGTATGTATTGCCAAGCTTCATTAAAATAACGATGCAAAAAAACAATTATGTTGGAAAAGAGCATGAGGTCCATCCAACAAAAAAAAAACCGGGAAGAAAAAATTAAGCAATTTCAAACAAATTTAATGGAAAACAATTGAATATTTGTAGGCCAACAATTGTTTGTTTATATTATTTTATTCTATTATTGAAATCAGAAAGATATTAATCTTACCGCCGTTTTCTTACGTAAACAATATTTTAAATATGCATATACATACATACATACATAAAGAAGTTTGCGTTTACATGCAATACTATAGTATGTGCCACTAAGCAGTATAAACAAAATTACATTCTTAAATTAAAAGTTGTATTTATAAATATGAAATTAGAAAAAAAAAAGCTTGCAATTTTCAACTAAAAGCAATCAACAGGACATTAGCTTTCCGCTCTTGGCGTAGCATCTTATATAAATGAGACAAGCTTTAATTATTAACTCTTCGATTGTTCAATGCAAGACACATGTGTATGCACAGACATAACGCTGATGCACAGCCATTGATACGCTGATGCAAAGAACACTTGAATAATAAAATTGAATTATTTTTTTTTTGTATCGCATATGATGTACATCAAAATTACTGCCGTGAACGTACAGCACAAAAAATATTTCACAGGAACGGTAAAAGGATTAACAAACCAGAAACACAATACTTTTTCCTTTAAATTAAATTCATCATAAGTTGGCTTTTACACTTCTACGATATTATTTGCTGTGGAATTTATTTAAAAATCCTAGAGTCAATACAGCACATGGAGAGCATAGTTTAACCAAGAATCCTATTTTGTAAAATTAAGAGAATTTTTCTCATTGATCATATATTCTAATTTAATAAGAAATACGCATTTATGACTAGTACATATATATATATATGTATATACATGAGTATATATATATATATATATATATATATATATACAGACGTGTTCGAAATAATAAGAACATTCAAAGCGAAACAAAAGATCGTTTTAAAAAAATTTTTGAGAAAGATTTGAAAATATGGCTTTTATTATTTTTATTGTAGACATCTTTAGCTTTTTAAAAATACTTAAAGTTATGTTTTAACTCATCTAATTTTTTTTATACTGCCAATAATGTTGAACTAAGTCGAAAATCAGGTGTTCGAAAAAATAAGAACAAATTGGAAAATTTTTCCAAAATTAAAATTTCAAATTTTACGGGAATGAGTTATACTGAATGTTATTGAAATAAATGCTAAAATGTTTGGTATTTGCCCGATCAACACATGATCAAATGCATAGTTTACGATTCAATCCATTTGAAAATATTCTTAGTGGCGCCAACTATCGGAAATTAATCGCACCAACTTAGAAACCTTCGTCGACTTATGCGCAACAACTTTGCTGAAGATCATATCATGATCAAATGCACAATTTACGATTTAATTCATTTTAAGTAATTTTCAGTGACGCCACCTGTAGGAAATTGGTCATTCCAACTTAGAAACCTTCGTCGGCTCATGCGCAACAACTTTGCTAAAGATCATAACATGATCAAATACCCAGTTTACGATTTAAATCATTTTTAGTAATTTTCTGTGGCGCCACCTGTCGGAAATTGGTCATACCAGCTTAGAAAACTTCCCCGGCTCATACGCAATAACTTTGCTGAAGATCATAGCATGATCAAATGCATACTAGTTTACGATTCTATTAATTACATACAAACAAACATTCATTTATATATATATATATATATATATATATAGATTTAAATATATAACAAATTTCATGGAAATGAAAAAAAACGTTAAATAAATGATTTGATTTAGATAAACATATTAACGGTCTTACGGATTGACATAACTGCGTGGTATTAGTTTGCCGAACTAAAAGTTCAATTGGAAGAATATAGTAAAAACTTTACTTACTAATATAATAATAGTCGTAGGTGTATTAGGTAAAAAATTGGAGTTTTCAATAGACTTTTGTCTAATCTAGCATCGTACGGTCTTAGTCACACAGCTAGTAATATTTATAATAACAATGTACAATATAATGTATTTATACATATATATCCAGAATACGTAAAGAACTTTAATAAGGCAATGAAATACATAAATTAAGGCAAGTAATTTAATCTCATTCTTTTACATTAGGGGATCATTTTTTTGGTATTTTTGTTATGATATGTAAACACATATTGTCAAGTTTATCGGAAATGTTTTCTAGTCTTGAAAATCATTATAAATTTTAATCATTTTACATTGATATACAAATTAGATTGACGAACCAAATTAACTAGAAGGTAACAGCCTGATAATCGGCTTCTGGTATTATGAAAACAAGATCTAAACCATCAGCTTAAGGAAATTGATTCACATAAATTCAGTAATGTGACGCTTTTTGTATCGAAATGTTTACTTACAATCATTTGATTCAAAAGGGCAAAAACTTGTAAATGGCATTCATTTGTTTTTACATCTCCTATTGGCAGAAAATTGCTACAACAACAACTAATGTTTCTATTGCCAAGAGTCTGCGAATTTTATCACAACTTAAAATTGTTACCTCTCGAAGTGAAAAGATATTGATAAGAATATTTACCCGAGTAATCTGTTATTGTATATCCTTTTTCCGAATGTATTGTTACTTTAGTTGTTTTCAAACGGCTTGTAATACTAGAACTTTTGCTGCCTCTACTGCTACGACCATAAAAACCGTTCACCGCATCTAACATTCCAAAGCGACAAAAGATGGAACGTTATAAACGTTACGTAGACACAGCACTGCCCAATATTTGCTAATAACAATGATTAGCAGAACACAGGCAGTAGTTAGTAACTTAATGTTCTACACTTCACTTAGAGCGTCGCTAATAATATTGCCACTAGCTTTCTATTAAAGATGTTATGGCGCTCAACAACCTTGATTGTTGTTTATTAAAACGAGATATATTTTGCTGCTGCACAACAAGAGTGACTGCAGTTTGGCTGTGCCTTTACGGATTTTGTTTTGTTTCTTGGTTTTAACAACAAAACAAAGCAAACACACAATTGGGTAATGGATTTTTTGTTCCGTTTTCCTTCTGCTTTTGATATTATAGGAATTTTGTTAAGAGCAAGCGCAAGCTGGCTATCACGAAGAAAAATGGCACAAAACGGCGTCTCTTAACCAAAATATATCCTATTTGGTTAGGTAGGAGATATACTATATCAAGAAAATCACAATAAATGTTATACGCGTTTTTTTGTCCACTTTGTGTAATCCTTTGGTCTGTTGTTGTTCACTTATTCCCAGACCTTAGCAAAGGATTGGAAAAGCAACTACAATTCCCTTAGAAATTATTGAATTTTTTCTAGAAGTCGTGTTAGAGTAACTACTGGTCGATCTGATCGTTTGGTCTTTGATGTTTGTTACTTTTTTAACTTTTTTTGTTCGTTTTATTGGTTGGTATTGCTTGTCCAATTGATTGCAACACACAAACACACGTAGGTTTCTTCTCCTCTGCTGTTCGACACTAACACAACCTCAACTTTTTTTTCCTTTTTTCTATATAACCACCGAATTTGAGATGTTATTATATTTTACAATACTTTATATTTGAATTAAAATTATTCGTTTTTTAATTGGAAACAATTGTTTATGTTTTGGTTGAATAAAATCCAACCAAAATTGTTATTTCTTGACTTATTGTTTGCTTTTGCTCTTCGACTATTTTTTGTACGCTTCTTCTTCTTCTTATTCTTCACGACGTCTTTATTCGTTGGTTTTTCTTTTCGCTTTTTTAAATGTGTTGTGAATATATTTTTCTTTTTCGTCCCAACGTCTATCGTCGTCTGTAACTAGCCTTTGTTTTTTATTTCACAAAGCAGTTCAATGAAATTTCACCCGAACTTATCAAAAGACTGCTGATGGGAGAAGAGAAAAAATCATGGAATATTTTTTCTTTTTGTTGGCAAAATCACACCGCTGATTTCGTTTGTTCTTATAACTTCCATAGAGTATATTTTCCTTTAAGGAAAAATGTCTTAATTTCCGAAGGGCTATTTCTCTTATTAACAATTCGTATTTTGCGTAGAATTTCTTTTAGCTGAAATTTAAAACACACACAAAAAAACCTTCCGCAAAATTTTTTTATGGCTCATAGCACGAATACATTCACACAGAAAACGAAATATCGTTCGTTGCGTTTGCATGTATTTGGTTTATAAAGTGCTGTCTAATTTTCATTTCACTGTCAAGTCAATAACTTTGCATCGGCTAGTTATCTCTCTTTTACACATGTAATTTTACATGCTTCTTTGATTTGATAAACATAAAACAGAAATGTTTAATTCTTATTTTACATACAAATGTAAACATATTGATATACAACTCTGAGTTCTTATTTCGGCACTACACATAGGTATGCCGAATTTTATTTACATATTTACGAAAAAAATAATTTAAAATTCAATTTTGAAGTAAAAATTATAAATAATATTTACATTTGCAAACAAAAAAATTATAACTTCATCAATTCTGTACAATAGTACAATTTCACGTGAAATCAAATTTAAAAATTTTTGTGTAGTATACACCACCGTTCTACACATTGACTGGTTTCGTTACTTCTTTTACAAAATTATTCAAAATTTGTTTACGTTTTTTAACAAATAAATTATAAAAGAATAATTGCCCAAATTATTAAATACAACATTGATAATGTCTCTTACTTTTTCAAGTTAAAAACGTTATTTAAGATTTTAAACCCTATTTATAGAAAAAAACGAAGTTTAAAAAAATAAATTCGTATTGAGTTCAATATCTAGTACATTTATTTAACAAAACCAAGTAGAATTATTTACATAATGAAATTTTTACGAAATGGGTAGAAAAAACTATAAAAGTAAGTCACTTTTAAATTCAATAAAATTTTACAAATATATTCGTAACTACGAAAATAAAAATGACTGTGTACATATAATTTGTTTACTTGGCAATACTATACATAATAATATTTCATTAACTTGACATCACTTTATTGAGAACAAGATTCCAAGAGTTGAAAAATTGTATAAATCGTAAGGAATCTAAATATTTTTTCTAAAACAAATATAAATTGAATTATAATTCTAACTTGCATAGAAAATATCGAAACATTTTATTATTTTTGAATATAAGCACACAAATTATCAAAAAGAAGTGGTACCAAGCCGATTTTGCAGCAGCTCATACCTACTACACTACTATTTGCAAGAAAACGAAATATTCCAGAAAGTTTTTCAGAGAAAAAAAAATTAATAAAAAAAACAAATATATACATATGTAAGTTGAATTTTAAAAAAATTGAAAAAAAACAAAATTTTAATTATTTTGATAACGCCATTTCTAATTTCTTTTTAATTTATCGGTATTATTGCTGCTGATGTCGACGCCAACGCCGCCGACGTCTGCTTATTTCTGGTATATATATACATATTCGTTATTTGTTGTGTGTGTGTGTGCTGTGGCTGATACACTTGAACTTTTTTTTTGTGATTTTTCTTATTCTTTTTTGTACTGAAATTCGTTTCGTTCATTCGTCGTTATTGTTCGTCGCGGTTGCTGTGTCGTTTTTTCTACGGATTCCATTTAATCATCAGTGATTTTTATACAATATAAAGGAATATAAAAAGAAAATAATTTTGCTAACAAATTAAAATTTTCTTTGAAAATATATTTGCCAAACAACTAAGAAGTTATAAACAACTTAAATTAGTATACAACAAATAGTTGAATTGCAAAGAAGTTACAAATAAGAAAATGCAGTCTCTCGAACCAAATGTGAATCGTTTGCAAAATTTTAAAAACAAAGGCAAGGATCAAGAGGTAAGTGCATTTTTAAATTATATCTTTTAACGTAATCCTGTAAGAAAAACCACACCCACAAGATTCATAAATTTATATTTTTTGTAAAAAAAAGTTCCTTGAAAAAAAGAGGCACATGTTTTTGTTGTAATGGTGGTGTGTTATACGTATGTTTGTGTGAGGGAACCGAAAGGGAATTGGCAAAAGAAAAATTGCTTAACCTCCATTTTAATTTCAAAGTATTTATTTTTCTCTTTGTGTTGTCGTATTCTATCGATTTTTCTGTTCAAAAATGTATTTAATTGAAAAGTTCAATAATATTTAAAAATATAGCTTTCCCTATTTGTTTTGTAAATGCACCTTTCATTCTTTGTTAATTTTCATTAATTTCCTCGTGGTTTAGTTACGACGTTTTTATTTTTTGTAGATTTTTCTGTCTATTATTCATTTATTTACTGTTGCTTTTTTAAACTCTTATTCAATGAGAATAATTTATCTGTCCGCATGTTTGAGAGCGTAGTTTTAATTCCCTTTTGTTTACAATTTTCGGTATGAAATTTCAAATACAACTCTGTATAGAAGAGATCTTTTTTAACAGAAATGATACAGAGGTGAACCTTTTATCTGTATTCGTATGGCAGAAAATATAGAAAAATAATTTTATGGATTTAAAAGAGAAAGTAAGATGGAATTGGGGTATGCGGACACTAAAATCAACACTTGGTCTTCTCATATTCCCCCGTATTGAAGTGCGTTTTATGTGCATATTATATTACGCTAAACTACCATAGTCATATAATTAGGTTGGATCATGAAAACAAACCTCCAAAAAGAGGTGCACTATAGGTTGCCTTACATAGACCATGCAACAAAGAAATATGAATAGATGAATAGAAAGAAATAAGATAAACTGAAATTAAGATGATAACATAGTTGAGAAGGATAAAATGAAAAATGAAGAGAAATGAAACAAGGGAAATCTGGGAGGTGATGACCTAGCGAATGTATTAAATGAATCTCATCTGTTTAAAAATTCTTATACACACAAACATTCTACGGCAATTAAAAAGTTCGGGTCTAATAACCAGAGTGAATCTCTGAAGGCCAGTAATTCGCACTCGAAACACAATAGCTAGTCAGAAATTATGGCCTTAAGATACTCACGATAATAACTTGATGTCAGAAATTATATTAAGGTCCTAAAAAGACCACTCCGCTCTATAAAGCTCCAGTTAAGAGAGGCTCATTTTATTTGTCTATACACTTCGCTAATCCAATGCAATACAAAACTTTTTCATAAGCGTCTCAGCCTGGGAGTGTACAGGATAATTTTTTATTACTACCCAAAAATAGATTACTCTGTCGGTGTCATCCTTTACCTTTGTCCCGTAGGCTATTAACATCTTTTCATTGCTCCCTCTTCGAAAATACCGTTGCCATTAGCATAGAAAAGTTCAAACTATGCGTCTTTAATATGGATATAATTCAGACTATTTTCAATATGTTTCTACCTCATATAGACTTGCTGAGCTCCTCTGAGAGTTCCCTTGTCGATAGTATTTCTAAGGAATAAATCGATTATACTTTCCATCCAGCTTAGAATTATAAGCCCCCCTGATGTCAGGTAACATTAAAGATAAAATCCCTTTTCATATACGTAAATAATAAACAGGTTTAATAGATTTTATTTATTTATCATTTACAATAAAATTATAAATTACATCTAATTATTACGATCTGAGTTACTTAGGCCTTACGCTCGGTGTAGTGTAACAGACCTTAGTCTCTGTTAAGAATTGAATCCAAGACCCTTACACTAATAGTCTAGCAAGCACACTATTAGACTACCAAGGTACCAATAACAGATTTTACTAAAGTTAACACTTCTATTATTCAACTCTTTTTAGTGTTTTTAGTTAAAGAAAATCCATCTAATCTGGGTAATTTCAGTCATATTTATCTTAAATATTCATATTTTTGTTTATTTTGTTTTATAGGAAATGCGTCGTAGACGCAATGAGGTCACAGTGGAATTACGGAAAAATAAACGCGAAGAGACAATCCTCAAGCGACGCAATGTTCCCAATATGGACTCAAATACAGACGAAGATGATCAGTTACCAAATCAAATAAATTTAAAGAAATTAGCCGAAGCTGCTGCTGATTCATCAAAACCAGAACAACAATTGGCTGCCGTACAAGCTGCACGCAAATTGTTATCGTCTGACAAAAATCCACCCATTAATGACTTGATTAACAGTGACATTTTACCCATATTGGTAAACTGTTTAAAACAACACAATCAAACAATGCTGCAGTTCGAAGCAGCATGGGCTTTGACTAACATAGCTTCGGGCACATCACAACAAACAAATCAAGTTGTAGATGCTGGTGCTGTACCCCTATTCCTGCAATTGCTCTCATCACCCGCTCCAAATGTTTGCGAACAGGCTGTCTGGGCTTTGGGTAACATTATTGGTGATGGTCCAGCATTGCGCGATTTCGTTATCGAGCATGGTGTTGTGCAACCATTGTTATCATTCATTAAACCTGATATTCCCATATCCTTTTTACGTAATGTCACCTGGGTTATTGTAAACTTGTGCCGCAATAAAGATCCACCACCACCAGCTGCTACTATTCATGAAATTTTGCCTGCTTTAAACATTTTGATTCATCATACCGACACTAATATTTTGGTGGATACAGTTTGGGCCATTAGTTATTTAACCGATGGAGGTAACGATCAAATTCAAATGGTTATCGAGAGTGGTGTTGTACCCAAATTGATTCCATTGTTGGGTCATGCTGAGGTTAAAGTCCAGACAGCAGCTTTACGTGCAGTCGGCAACATTGTCACCGGTTCTGATGAGCAGACACAAGTGGTACTCAACTATGATGCTCTGTCGTTTTTCCCAGCTTTGTTATCACACCAAAAGGAAAAGATCCGCAAAGAGGCCGTTTGGTTTTTGTCTAACATTACTGCTGGTAATCAATCACAGGTGCAAGCTGTTATAGATTGTGGTTTATTGCCCAAGATAATTGATAATCTACGTCACGGTGAATTCCAAACACAAAAAGAAGCCGCTTGGGCTATTAGTAATTTGACCATCAGTGGTAATCGCGATCAAGTTTTTACACTCATTAAAGAGGGTGTCATACCACCATTCTGTGATTTGTTGAATTGTCAAGACACTCAAGTTATAAATGTAAGTTATATTTACATTTAGTTTTGTTATTTATTTTACTAAAATTATTGTAAAATATTTATTTTACTAATATATCTACTAAAATTGAAAATTGTGCTTAAACAATTTTAAATTTTTTATTACATTTTTAACAAACAATGTACAGTCAAAGCCCGGTATAACAAATACTCACTTTAACGAATTCGGGATATAACGAATGAGTAAATTTCTTACATTGACTACCTTATATAACGAATGTTTTATAATTTTCGAGCTCAGTATAACGAACGATTTAAAAAATGGTAAACACAAAAAGAATGTAACAAAAGAGAACACAAAAAATGTTCGTTAAAGTACCGTTTTTTTATTGTATACAAACACACAATGCTTTTGAACAAGTGGTCATAAAAATTTGCCAATGAAGGCTTTGCTGATACTGGACAATGCTCCAAGTCATCCTCCTGCAGAGGAATTTGTAAAAAATACAGAAGATGGGAAAATTTTGACAATGTACATGCTACCAAACGTGACTCCTCTTATCCAACCAATGAACCAAAACGTCATTCGTTTACTCAAATTACAGAAATAGCCTCCTTTCAAAAATAGTGGCATCTGAAACAGGTGACATCACACATTTCTCTTTATGATGTATCCTATACGATTGGTCTCGCCTGGAACAATATTAAGGAGGACGCATTATCTAAATGTTGGAAAAAATTCTAATTTTGAGTTTGATGATGAGGACGAGATCCCCCTTTCTAAACTTTTTAAAGGGATGAAGTATAGTGTATAAGATGTGGAGTCAGACTCTTAAGTACAAATTTTCCAAATGTAAGCAAATTTAAATCCTTGCCTTAATGTTTTCACATTTTGTTTATCTGTTCGTTAATTTTAAATTCAATTTAGTACAGATTTAAACGTTTGGAACAATTGAAACTTAAATGATATTACTTTGGATGGAGATGACGAAAATGAGGAAAATATTGAAATTGTTGACCAATTTTCTAATAATGAAACGAAAATAAAGCATTCTGAAGTAATAAAATATTTTGATAAATGTATACAATGGGGTTCCCAAAATAATATTAATATTTCAAAACAATTAGTACTTTGAGAAATACAGGAAGAAGCTCTTCAAATGATTCTTCAAGTTACTTGTAAACAAACGTCTATAAATGATTTTTTTCCACCAACTTAAATAATTTTTAACACTTTTACTCACTTATTGATCATCAAACGTTATTTTAAGGACATTAAATGTACTTTTTTTTTGTGATAAAATTTTGATGATATTTTGTGATATAACGAATTTTTCACTATAACGAAAGGGCCTGACAATATATCGTTCGTTATACCGAGCTTTGACTGTAGAAATATATTTTTAATGATTACAGGTTGTATTAGATGGTCTTAATAATATGCTCAAAATGGCTGAGAATCATGTTCAAGATGTAGCTAATCTAATTGAAGAATGTGACGGTCTCGAAAAAATCGAAAAATTACAGAGTCACGAAAACGTGGAAATTTATAAGCTGGCCTATGAAATTATTGAACAACACTTTTCCGAAGATGTAAGTCGTTGACCTTCATATACTATTCGTGATTTAATTGCAATTATAATAAATATTTTATTTACAATTTACAGCCTGAACAAGCATCAATGGCACCGGCTTCAGATGGCACTCAATATCAATTTGATCCAAATGCCGATAGCAGATTACCGAACTCATTTAATTTTTAACAAAATTTCCCCTATTTTTCAATGTGACCATGATTTGAATGTTGACTTGTTTAATTTGCAAACAACCAAAATCTTTTTATATATAAATATTTAATTTAGTATCATACAACACAGCAACAACAAAAGAAAAAGGATTTAAAAATTACAAACGAAAACAACATCAACATTACGGAGTCCATTATAATTTAATTATTGTAATTTAATACTTTATATAAACAAAAAATATCGATATATAATTCTATATATAAAAACAGCCAACCTAACAGATTGATTGAATTTTTGAGTTTTAAACACATTTCTGGAAAAAAGTAAAAGAAATAAATTCTTTTACTGGACTTTTTATCTTCTGAAGTTGACTTTTCCCGAAAAAACAATGTCTATTTTATTTTATAAAAAAAAAATAAGATTATTAAACTAAAAAAATTATAACTTTTTAGAATTTTTATTTTTAATTTTGCATCTAAAAACAAATATATTGTAGAAAAAAACTACCCTTTAAACTTTATAAAAAACGAAGTTTGTATTTTTATTATTTTATATTCAAAATCACATACGTTTTGCAGTTATCATAATTTTTATTTCAAATTTCAGTTTTCATATTTTAAAGGAATTATTTATAAACATTTTTGTTATTAAGATTTTATCAGACTTTGGTTTGGTGTGTGTGTTAACGCAGTTTTTTAGTTTGATATTTAGAAAATTAACATCGTGAATATTTCATTAAATATCACATCAACAAAATTCCACGCTCATTGCAACAAGTTAAACCAAGAGAAAAATCATAAGTATTTAAAAACGCCAATATATTTAAAAAATATTTCAACGTTTTTAAAAAACAAAACATCTTTTAAATCGTAAATATAAATTTAATTATAATAAAAACAGAAAAATCGTAAAAAAAAACAAAGTTATATATATACTATAAATATTTGTCATTAATGGTGAGTTACATTTTCTTGACTTTATGTTTGCAAACTACTCTTAAGGAATTAGGCATTTGTTTTTCGGAAACAATATTTTAGTAAATGTTACTAAAAGCAGTTGTTAATTTTTTTTAATACTTGCTGAATATGAATACACTGTATCTAATAATCATTCGGTTTATACTTTGATACTTTTCTCCTTTCTGGTTCATACTTTTCTTCCTTAATTCAATCAGGTCTTCCCAATCATTATTTACTACCACCTACGTGGTTATTACTTTCTACTGCTTAAAAATTTTAGTTTTAATACTTTCAAATTGTTTAAAAGACGTTATTCAGTTTTTAAGTAATATATTGTAATCTTGGCTTAAAATCTATAAAAATATAAAAAATTAAGTGAATAACTCGAAATTATCTGAAATTTTTAGTTACAATTTGCTTAGTTAAAATTGGAATGGTACCAAGTAGCAATGGTACATTTGTTATCAAGTATTTATAATGGAATAGTCGGTACTGTTGACAAAATTGTACCTAATAAATTGAGGCCATTATGGATGAGTGCTGCCGGGCCTAAAACCGTTTTCTTTTGGGCTCCGATATTTAAGTGGGTAAGTTAAGCTAATATAAAGCAAATAAAGTGTAATTAAAATGTTTATATTTATAGGGTCTCGTATTCGCTAGTTTAGGAGATTTAAAACGTCCAGCAGAAGCGATATCAATCAATCAATGTACTAGTTTAGCTATTACCGGAGTCATATGGTCACGATATTCTGTAGTAATAATACCAAAAAATTATATATTATTGGCCGTTAATGTTTTTGTAGCTCTAACGAATGGGGCACAAGCTTTACGAGCAGTTCAGTATCAAATGCAACAAGCAAAATCGAAGGAATAAATTTTCAAAACATAGCTCTTACGACTCTGCTAAGTAAATGGTCAGCGTTTCTTGTGCTGCATCAATAGTGTTTGCTGCTGTGCATTAAATTATTTGAAATTAAGAATTCACAAAACATCAAAGTAAATATTCGATATTTTTATATAATAAGGTAAAATGTACACAATCTTATGTAAAATTCTTCATTGTAAATGCTACTCGCTTCAATTCTGGAATATTATTTTAAGAAATCGTTACTAAATTAAAATTTTTATACTCTAATACGAGCTGAGTGACTAAGACTTTATGCTCGATGTAATGATATAGACCGTAGTCTCTGGTGGGAACATACGACCCCAATCTAATCATAAGATGTTACTATATCTTTGGTAATATCTTGGATAGCAGAACATATTTCAACGAGAAGATACGGTGGTCTATTCCCAACATAAAACATATTCTCTTTTTTCCATTGCCATAATGCAAAAAATATCATAAAAATTAGATATAAATTCGCCTATATGGATCTTAGTCCAATACACATACATATAACGTTATAGAATGCAAATAGTTCATCTCAGCCATTCTCAAAATTAAAATCGACCTATAACAGGCTTTTTCTTGCACATTTTTCAAGAACTTGGCAACACTTTCTAGGAGACGTTAAATTTTCACCATTGTTCACCATAGTTTACTAGGGTAATCAATCAGCTGACAGGTTATTGTTAGCAATTCTATTTGCCTACTACGGATATCAGAAAATTTGTGTTTTTGTTTATTAAATTCGTACTATAATGTATAAATTAATAAACAATGAGTAGTACATGTCGCACCTGTTTAAATGCATCCTTTAAAGGATTGCAGGCTTTATCAAAAATTGCGACAGACGATGAGGATAAACCACAAAAGTCTTACGCACAGCTTCTTAATGAGGTGGCCAACATTAATGTGAGTATCAATAGAAGCCCTTAATTATTTATATATATGTTTTAATAATTTATTTATTTTGTATAGGTAAAGAAAGATGCCAGTTCGAAGTTGCCACAATTTATTTGTGTTTATTGTTCACGTAAATTAAAGGCAGCTTATGCTTTTGTCCAACAGGCACAGAATGCCAATGAGAAACTTTATTACATGCTGGTCCAACAAAGCGATGCTAGTGATACTAAACAAGTGGACTGTTTACAGGAAACACAAATCGATATTGATTCTTGCCTGCAAATAAAACTTGAATGTGATGATGGAGACGAAAACGAAAGTATGGACGAGGACAATACAAGGGACAATGAATTAATGGGGAAAAATAGCCAATTAAAGAAAGAAGTTAAAGAAGACGAAGATGCTTTAGAAACGAGTAATTGTCAAATTGACAAAGAGTTCCCAAACAGGTAAAATTAAATTCTTTTTGAAAATTTCTAACTATTGACAGCCAAATTTTGCAAATAGCAATATTTTCAGGAATTCCTTGAATGAGTCGCCGGACGATTTAGATATAAAAGACAAAAACATACTTGATACTGAAAACAATGTTCTTAATACTTCGCCAAAAAATTCTGATATAGCTGATGATAACAGCGTTAAAGATATAACCTCTGATTTTTCTACGGATAACGATGAATTGCAAAAGAAAATAAAAATATCGAACAAGAAAAGAAGAATAAAGAAAACTTCCCCTATAAAAGTTCTAAAAAAAGCTAGGACTTCCAAAGAAGAGCTAAAAAATGAGGATGATGATGAATCTTTGCCAGCAAAATGTGAGGATTGTGACAAAGTTTTTGCTAATTCACGTCTGCTAAATCGCCATAAGCGTGGTACTCATGTGCCGGAAGATTTGAAAGTACAATGTCTTCATTGTGAGGTCAAATTCAGTCGACGTCATAATATGTATGCTCATATGCGTCAAATCCACAAGTCGGAAAACCTAGAAGATCTTCAAATACAAAATAAAAAAGTTGCAGCCAATAAACAGTACCCGTGTCAAGAGTGCTCTCGTTCATATACAAATAAGTACAAGCTAATAGCTCACGTTAAAAGTCATCATAACCCTGATAATAAAAATAGCGCTAACACCGATAAAACTTTACAGCCAAGAAGGCGTTTCTTGTGTACTCTTTGTGGACTAACATTTGAAAGTCAGTCAAATTTAAACATACATTTTAGACGTCATACGGGCGAAAAACCATATAAGTGTGATTTCTGTGATCGTGCCTATCACAGATTGTATGATCTCCAGGTACATCGTCGTTCACATACGGGCGAAAAGCCTTATCAATGTAATCTTTGTGAAAAGGCATTTCGAAGATCGAATAAGTTAAAGATTCACTTGCGAACACATACAAATGAACGACCCTATAAATGTACTCAATGCGAAAAGGCATTTAAACAATCGAAAGATTTAAATATACATAAACGAACACATACCGGCGAAAGGCCCTATAAGTGCGGTGTGTGCCAAAGTACGTTTACACAGAGTAATTCTTTACGTTTGCATCAAGTCAAACAAAAGCATTTTGAATCGCCGGCCCCAGTGGGGAACATAGCAAGTGAAGTACCACTGCCCGCAGACCTAGATTATCTAAAAATTATGTAATAAAATATTTAAATTTAATTTTCTACTGAAAGCTTTTTATTTCGTTTTTAATACTTCGTGAGTTCTCAAGAAACCAGGGAAATAAATAGAACAAACACAGTCCTAAAGGGCTGCAAATCTGCAAATTTTTTTTGCTATCCTAGCGTTATTCTATATTAAGCTAATGATTTATATCACTTAATACTTAACTAGTAGTTAATTTAACTGTAGCTAAGGGAAGGAGTGAGATTTTTTCCAAAATCCTTTAATAAGCATATGTATATGCATACGATTTTTACAAAAATATCGAATTTGGGTGCATACCACCAGACCATAATTTATTGGCATTATTATTATTATTTGAATTCAGTGTTGAAAAATTCACTAGTTTTGTATTTTTTTCAGTACTTTTTCATTTCAAAAATACCGCAGTACCCCCGCCAAGCTTTCAGTACTTTTTTCCATCAAATTCGTTTTTGTTCGTTCAAAAAATAAATATATGTTTTAATAACTTATTCGCACATTATTTTTCCGTTTCCGGGTTTATTAAGTAAAAATTAAGCCCCGTTTGTTTAATGCACTTGTGGTCTGTCTCTCTAATAGGTAGTTAGTGGCCTTATTAGACGCCCAAAGGCTACGGTTTAACCTTAACCCCAGGTCAGACAAAACGAAAAACATAACGGCGTAATGTGTGGATGTTGTTGTTGTTGTGTGGATGGATGATGATGGTTTGCTCGCTGTTGGTTTGCACAGGGGAAAGGAAAGAGGAAAAGCAAAAAAAATGTTTTTCTTTTACATTTTTTTGAAGAGTGGTGAATTTTTTAGTTGAGGTGAGTTTCTAGTGGTAAGTTTTTACAAAATGTGGTGAATGTATCCGGTGTGGAATAAAATCTATCTAGTGCGGTGAGTTCTTACAAAAGGTGGTGAAGTTATGCGGTGTGGTGAATAAAATCGAAACTAACACAAACAAAGTTTGAAATGGTACAGTATTATCACAAATTCATGTACTGTACATCGTGATTTGGACGGTGCGTGTCTAGAATAAGTAATTTTCACATCTGTTAGTGGAGGCATTCACCAAAATGGCTGCTTACCATTATACACTGCATTAACAATGTTGCCATTGTGTCATTCTATTTAAAATTCTAAAAAATTAAAATTGGAAAACTGAATACAAAAAATAATTAAATTTAAATTATTTTGTAAATTAATTTTTGAATAATTTCTTTCTTTTATGTTTTATTATGTAATGCTTGCAAATTGTAAATTCTTTGCCGAAATATTTGCAATTTTTTGTGCTTTGTGCGAAAGGCGTATCGGATTTAAATTTAACATCAGGAAAAATTATTAAAGAATTCATTAATTTTTTTTTTCTTTTTCAGAAGTTGGTTGCAGATTTTTAGTTTCCTGGCAACATTTCAATTTCAAAACAGTTCAGTACTTTTTTATTATTACAGATTTTATGGTTTGCGCTTTTCAACTATAAATGGGGTTAGGCTAATGCTAAAGGCCTTTAGCCCCTGTTAGCCAGGAGCTAACGTATGTATGTTCGCTTTTAGATTACGAAAAGCAATGAGAGAACGGTTGCCGAATGCTGTGTGAACCGTTACGTCGACATTTGACTAAACCTTTTATATTTGAATCAACTGCTTTTGTTTTGTATATGAGAAACATGTAGTTAAGTTAGTCTTTTTATTCCATTCCGTACAGTATTAAGTATAAATAAATATATTTTTGTAAAAGTACGATTTGATGCAAAAAGGTACTCTTTCAGTTATAGTTCAGTACTATTTCAAAATTTCAATTTTGCAACACTGAATTATGAACTCCATTGCTTACTGTAAACAACAGTGCATTGTAGTTTTGAGCTTTATTCAAGCTCAATTTGAAAATATTTTTTAAAGCTTTGACAATACTGTTGATATGTTGTTCCTATATTTACTAAATTATTCCATCAGTTTGTGGTTGACGTTTTATAAATGAAACTTTAGACACGGCAAGTAAGTGATAATAAACGCGGGATTTCTTTATTTTTTTATTATAAGCATTCTTTCTGCACGTGAAAGACATTTGGAGTAAAGATTAAATTTACAGTTTTACTGAGAAAAAGTAACACCTGAGAAGTCTTAATTAACTAAACAACACACACACGCACTCTGTTTTATGAATTGTTTGGTAGTGTTATTAATAGAATTGTGCAAAATTTAACGCAATTTTTAGCATTGTTTGCTGTTTAAAAATTTCCGCAAGAAATTTACGGAAGTATAAAATACGTTTTTCATGCTCATTTATCTTGTGTGTGAATTTAGTAGTGTAAGCGTCAGCAATTTTGTAGAAAAAAATATATGTACAACTATTTACGTGCTATGTAGTGTTGTCAGATCAAATTAGCTGAAAGACCCCAAAAATCTCCCATATTTTCGAATAATATAAAGTTTTTTCATAATTAAAATTTATTCTGGTTTAGTCAGTACTGTACATTTATAAAAATTTTTGTAATAGAGATAGACTTTTTATAATAGAAATTAAATATATTACTTCGAAAACTAATTGTCAAAATGTATGTAAATAATTAAGAAGTTCGGTTGCCATTTATAATTACACCAATATTGTTCTTATAAAATGTCGGTATGTTATATAATTAAGGCCCTGTTGTTTTAACTAATTTCAATGTCTACACGCTTTTCCATCAAAAATAACAATTCCCAATTTATATATTATTCTTAACATCTGGCCACACACTGTATAGTGATTGGTCAAGGCCAAGGTGAGAGAAAGCTTTGATGTGTTGCAAAAACTCTTTTTCAAATTTCCACATGTACTTTTAAGCTCTTTTGAGCGAGTGTTTCTTTTTATTTATTTTCTCTCTTACATTTTGTGTCTTTTTCTCACAAAAACAAATTTACAACAATAATAATAAAAGATAAAAACAGAAAAAAATGCTAATATTGTGCTCTTATTATTCCTTATGTTTAATTTGATTGTCATATTCACAGCGTAATTTAAACAATAAACAACTTTGAATTTTAAATCTGTGATCTGTGTGTCCGGTGGCAGATTTTTTAAGATTTTATTCTTGTCTAGTTTAGATAGAAAAGTAAATACAATTCCAAATGGCTTCAACTGCGGTACCACCATCTGTTCCACCTCCACCAGCTGCTCCCGCTAAATTAGGTTTACCATCGAAAATTTATAATGGCTTAATTGGTGCCGTAGATAAACATGTGCCAAATAAATTGCGTCCTTTATGGAATCATCCAGCTGGTAAGTTTTTACATGCTTTAATTTTTAATTAAATTTTAATTTTATTTAAAATTCCAGGACCTAAAACCGTTTTCTTTTGGTCACCTATGTTTAAATGGGTAAGTGTTTTATATAATCAACAGTGTAATTTACAAACGTAGATACATATGTATGCATGTATTTATGTATGTAAAATATGTCGAATGTACTATTTATTTGTTGTTTTTTGTACTGTTAAGTTCCTAGTATTACATCAGAGATGTTAAATGAAAATTTTTAGCAAATGTTCTGCACATACTTGAACATAATATGAATTTTGTGTTTTGTAATAAATTATGGACTGCGACTAGTGTAAGAATAGACAAAAAAAAAAAAAAGAAATTTAAAATATGCAAAACATGCTGATTTATTCCAGTGTTTTTAATTGAGTTAAAGTAAAGAGGAATTGAAGAAAATTACTTAAAACCTTTAAAAATATTAAATGTTCTTCGTCATGTTCCAATTTCTGGATTTCAATTAATGCTATTCGAAAATAAAAAAATAAGATTAGTGAACAAATGAGTTGATATTGATTTGTTTATTAATTAGAATAAAATTACAAATTATATTATAATTATTACGAGTTGAGTAACTTTGACCCTATGTTCGGTGTAGTGTAACAGGCCAGAGTCATTGGTGGAAATTGAACCTACGACCCTTACGCAAATAATTAGTTTCGCAGATTACTAACTCACTAGATTGCCAGGGCTCCCAACTATGTAAATAAAATAAATGTTTTACTTAAATTATTTTTTTAAATTGAAATTTATTTAAGCCAAGTAGATAGATATCTTCATTTTGTTATAAAATTTGATAATAAGTATGTATATATTTTCTGCATGTCAAGCAGAATACAAATTAATAGAATTGCTAAGTTGGAAGCCAAGAATTTAAAATATTCACCTTTGATTTGAAAGGCTTCTGGTAATTACGAGAGCTTATGGATTTAATATTTAGATGCCAGTGTTATTTTGCAAATTTAACATTATTTAAAATTAAATATAGAAAGTTGGTTAACCTTACTTTGATTTTCAAATGCTGCCTTAATAATTGTGTTTGTAATAGTCGTTTTATTTGAAAGAAGTTAGAACAGCATATCACTATTACTTGTATTATAGTATTTAACTTGTTAGAAAGTTTTGAATGCTGAACTCATTTTTTAATACGAAATTCCAAAAGCCTTATTATTTTTTATATTAAAAAAGTGAATAATAATTCTAAAATTTGCCATAGGAATTTTTAAAAATCATATCTGACTACCACTAATTACACATTTGATTTTATAATAGAAAGAAAGTCAAGGTAAATAACTTAATAGAGAGTATAACGAAATTTATTTCTTTCTCTTTAGCGTGTAGCAAATAGAATAGGAAATATAAACAAATCGCATGATGTTGATTGAGACATAAATATACTTTTTTTTCTTAAATGTGTGGGATGATGCTTTCTATGTATGTATGTATGTCTTTAAATGTGTTGCATTTTACGTTTTATTTCTTAAATTATAGCAGATAATTTCAAACGCGGATAAGGTCGATGGCCAGCGTAATACCATGAAGAGGATAAATACATTAATATATAATTTTAAATAAATTGTTTTCATTTCTTAAATTTTCAGTACATATTTATTTTCCCTTTTTTCAAAATTTATGTTATAACTGCGAAAAAAGGTTATATTTTATCATTATTTTCCACGTTTAAATTTATTAAAATGCATATAATACTTTTTATGTTTTCTAATTACAAAAAAATCCTACTGTATAAAATGATCCATCTAATTAATTATAATTTAGTTGCAGTTATCATCATTATATAGTAAGATTTTGTTTATTTTTATCATGATAAGCGTTCATTAAAAATCATGCAAAAAGTTTTACTACTTGAATGGGTTTTGTGGGTTATAAAGTACCAGACTAGAGATAAGGAACGTGTGTTAGAAAGGAAATTTTTTGACTTCTTATTCTAAGATTAATTTTAAATAAAATTACTATTATGACGTTATTAGAGAGATTCTGAAATATAGACACATACTCTTAAATTATTTTAAGTGCTCTTTAAATAACTACACATTCTATTTTATTTTCATCTCTGATAACAACTTACGAATTACAAATTGTTACCAGACTAGGTTTTACGTTAAGCGTGTTTGTTTATTACGGTGATAAACAATAAATTCTTCTATAAGAAGACACTTTAGATATATTATGTGCTTTTGTCCTTAACTCCATGCGATATTAAATAAGAAAGTCATTAGTTTATTCAGCAAAGAAGTCTCAAGATAGAGATCATTTAGGTATTATTCAGTAGATTATTCACTTGGAAAAACTTGATTAATGAAACTGAAAATCAGCTTCTTAATAATTAAAAAGGGGTAGATGATCTGTGTTACTCCAATGTTTATTAAAGGAACGAAACATATTAACGAAATATAAAAGTTTGTCAACTTTTTATGTTGAAGTAAAATAGAAAACAATTTTACTTAAAAATTTGCTTAATTTTCATTTTCAGACAATAATAATTTGTTGTTCAATTATTTTCAGGGCCTCGTTATAGCCGGTTTAAGTGATTTAGCGCGTCCAGCTGAAACTCTTTCAGTTTCACAATGTGGTGCCTTAGCAGCGACCGGTATTATTTGGTCCCGTTACTCGTTAGTTATTATACCAAAAAATTGGAGCTTATTCTCTGTAAATTTATTTGTCGCTATTGTTCAGTGTGTACAATTGGGACGTGCCTATGTGCATCAACGTGAAAAATCGGAAAAAGCGGAAAAAGAAGCCGCTGCTGGTGTCGCAGGCACTACTCCCGCCGTAGCAGCTGCTAAGAAATAATTCAAGAAACTAGTAAGTTTTGTTCATTAATATTTCAAAAAAAAAAAAGAAAAAATTAAACATATCTGTATACATTTTCCGTTATTGAAATTTGTTATTGCAGTTATCTTTCAAACGACATGAGGTGCTAAAACGTGAATGAATTTGATAAGTGATATTTTAAATATTTACTATACAAAATATGTTTTAATTATTTTCCACAACACAAATTGTTATGTTAATGATAGCACAATTATTTATAAGCGAAAACACCAACACTAACATTTAAGTTTAAAATTACGAATAATACCTTAATTATTAACACCATTATTGTTTTTGTCTTTTATTTTAAAATTTAAACAAAAGATAGCTCAATATGTTCAATAATTTGTTTTGTATATAAAGATTATAGTGGGGTTATTATTGGCTTATGAATTCGTTATAAGTTTAAATAGTAGCCTATAAATTATTAAATATGTATTTTTAAACAAATTAAAATAAAGACTGTAAAGTTAAAAAATAAAACCAATATAACTTTTTTGAACATCGTCTACATACATATGTGCATACATTCTTGCTTCAACATCAGAGATGTTTATTTCATTTTTTCTAGGCTAACGTGTATGCGAATTAAGTTATATATTTTTTAAATTTAGTATGATGTATTAAAATTGTAACTTTTGTCTGCCTTTACTCTATTTTTTGGTATTTACATTAATTTTTTAGTACAATGGGTCAATTCGACCTCCGTGTACTGTACTTGTCTTTATTGACAAGTACACGTCCTCTAACCTACATTAATTTTACTACTGGGGTTACGAAAGAAAAAATTTTACAATAAACCAATAACGTATATATCGTGATCAATTCAAATAATCTCGAAATGAGAAATACGTTGTATTTTATGAAATAACTTTAATTGATCGAATGTACAGGAAGAATTTTATTATTGTCATATGCATACATATAAATCTGTAAATAGTTTGATAATGAATGGTTCAATAAAACGATATTGTATTGATAATGGTTAATTGAAATTGCTCGATAAAGACTACACTGATAACATTATAAATTATTTATTATTGCAGGCTCTTACAATGGGAAAATATTTCTTTTAGTTACGTTCTATATTTTTATTTTACGTTCCGTATATTATCACAAAAAATTCGGAAATAACTTATGTATTAGTTTAATTTAGACAATTTTGAACTTAGCTTAATTAAAATATTCTAATTTAATTAGGCCAATTCTCCTGTTTACAGGTTTTCATTACACTCAAAATATGAAATGAGAATTTTTTCAAAATTGCAAAAGTACCATTAACTTGGAAAGCAATGGATATTCAATGTACAATGAAAACAATTTCATTTATTGACGGTAATAGATTCTGTACATAAAGAATTTCTTTAAACATTTTGTATTAGAAAATAGAAATGCGCCTCCGCATTAAGATTTTCTCGGACAAAATTTTTAACTTCATACTAAGTGCTGAATAGCAACAATATCGCTCCAATTCTAAAGCCGATTGTATTAAAATGTCATGGAAAAAAGGATCAACACAGCAATTTTTAGCGACGTTGTGATTCAAAAGAGTAGGGCACTGGCCCTATCATGATTAACTGTCAGAACTGTATTCTATTGCTACTATTAACACTCGGCCAGATTTGGTCAATAAAAGAGGAATACTATTCAATTAAAACAACACCAAACTCTATACATCGAGAGTGACACCTTTGAAATTTCTTTATGCATCCGTTCTTGAAATTTTAATACAAACACATTTTATACATAGCAATGGAAAAAATTAAACAAAAATTTTAATTATTCTTTAGGAATAAAATATGAATAATTTTATTAAATTACTTAATGGAGACATAAGCAGCTTAAGTACCAAACAGTTTATTTATAAAACATATGGTTTGTTGTCTTTAAGTTAACATTTAGATACAAATATAGATAGAGGAGTAAAGGATAAGGAGGAATATTAAACATTTTAAAACAAATAATAATACTCAAGTATTTAAGAATAAAGCTGAAAAAACTCATTGATAGAAAATGTAATAAAGTAGTGCGTAATATGATATAAAACCATCATCAAATCATCATATCATACGATGATATATCATTATTAAAATTATATGTATGTGTGAAAGCTTAAAACTATAAGAACAATTTTGATGTAAATAGAGATTTATGCAGAAGCAGAGAAAGAGAGCGACCATCATATTGGATAAAATTTATCAATTGAGTTGTGATGCACAGAAAAAAAAACACAACATAAATTCAATAAATATTTTGTATATAAATGCGTTTGTTGTTAGCTTTGTTGTGGTTTCGTTTAATTCAAAGATTTCTGCATTATTGACTTTACTTTCATGTAAGTTTGGTTGTTGTTTTTCACTATAGACTTGGCAATTGGTCATAATACTGCTTTACCAGAAACCACCCGAAGAGTGACCACCAGGTGGCACACGTGTTTTGGTAGCAGGATTTGTGGTAGTAGCACCATTACCGTTTGTGGTAGCATTGGTATTCGGTTTTTCAGTCTCCTTAACGGCATTAGCTTCTTTTTTTTGAATTACTTCTTCACGTAATTTTACTACAGCTTCATTGGCATCCGTTGAACCCATACATGCATTCAAATTGGAAGAGTTCTGTTGATTATACTTGGGACGTGGTGCATTAACACTGACTTGTGGTTCACCAAAAATATTTGAATGGCCACCGCCTGGAGGTTTTAAGACACGGCTAGATGGACGGGCACTGTTGGTCAAGCCAATTTTCAACTCTGTACTTGTCATTATAATTTATTTAAATCTATAAAATGTTATAAACAAAAACCAACACACATTAAATATGATGTATTCATAAAAGTCGGAATTATTAATACGTATGAATGTATATTATACAAAATTAAATTAAGGTAAGTTTAAAGTTGCACACACCCTATTCCCTGTGTTAGCTTGAAATAAATGACTTCACTATGCTTTTTTTCTATCTTCTTTATTTGCGAATACAACAACAAACATACAATAGTACAACCATCAAATAATAAATGAAATTACAACGAAACAAAGGCATAAGTACACACATATACATAGATATTTAGACCTATTAATATGCGATGGTATGAGTGTATTTCTGTGTTCATGGGCGAAAAAAGTACATAAAAAAACGACAAGTAATACTTATAACAAAAAATACTGACGAAAATATAATACAGCACAGTCAGTAACACTAACAAAAACCAGAACTTTCACAACTTTTAATATTTTTATGTGAATTTTCTTTTCTTTTGTTTTGTTTTATTTTCTCTTTTCTCTTTTACGTACTATATGTATGTATTATTTTTTTATTCGATTTCTGTGGTTACAGCCAGTCTTTTCTGCTTTTTTACTTTCTGCAGTGATGTTTATTATTACTGTATGATGGCGATGATAATGATGAATCTATGCAGTAGAAAAAACTATTTTTGGAGAAATGAAATCATGCTGTTTAAACTGTATACTACGAATGCGCAATTGTCATTAAAATACATATTAATTAGGATGTCATTCCAACAATACATGGTATCAATTGTAGAGCGCGGATTACTCATGTGTGCAGTTAAAATGTATTCAAAACGAAAATGCAATTTAAATAACTATGCGAATGATCTGTGCAATTTACGTACCTTACCCCATTCAATGTGGTATATTTTGTAGTAATACTTTACAGATTTTTGAAATTAGATCTAATTTGTAATTTAGTAACTTAGGAAAAATCAGGAGTGTGCAACTGTCAATGTCAACAGTAAGTTGCTCCCAGCAAAATAGACCCCCATGATATGAGTTAAACAAAATTAGGCGCGAGAGATAAATGGTAAAATTTAAAATAAAACCCTGTTGAAATTTAGTTATATATTCGAAATAGTCAACATTATGTCAAATATTCTAAAAAATTTTCAACACATTTTAATAAAACATCACCACAAACATTTTATCTCACAGTCGAGAGCATTTTCACAAAAGTCAATACAAAATAAATGTAGCGCCAACAACTCCAATATTCATTTAAAAATAAGTTCAAATGAGATGTCTGTAAAGGAAAATCACTGCCACAGCCATTGGATATTAAAAACAATAGAGAAATTAATTGGCATAATGAACGATAAAATTTTCCACCTAGACAAATACATGTCGATGAGAAGATAGAAAATGGCACGGTGATAAAACCAACCATTACCAATCCCTCCCCACCATTCTTCATCAGTACATGACGAATGCTTTTCTTTGTTTGGAAAACCATAAATTACCCATCCACCAAACAAAACCTAGCCATCTTAAAAAAAAAACACATTCAATAGGTATACAAGTATGCAGTATATAGAAACAAAGTGACGTCAGCGTTTTTAAAACGAATATTAAATGATGACAAAATGTCTAGTCGAAAATAAAACATTTTACTTAAAAAACAGTAACATATTTGTTAAAAACACAAACAGTCCATAAACATTTCCATGAAATCTGTTTACAACAATACATGCCGAGACTGTAATAAAACGACCTACACTTTGTTTTCATTTAGAATTTTGGAAAATTTAACAAAATAACATGTTGTTTATGGTAAAACACCTTAAAAAACTTGCATTAGCCGTTAAGCAAACTGCCTAAAACTAGTTTTAACCGCTTTTAGCCGGGACTCCCTATTACCGAATTAATTTGAAAGCGAATTTTTTTTTTATCAATGCAAACTTTTATCTGCCTCCGTTTCACTTGTTATTGATTTTTCCACTTGCATTTATTTTATTACTTAAGCAGTAAACTCATTTTTGAAATAAAACTTACTTTTTATTCACTTTTCTTTGATAAAATTGATCAATTTCGCAGAACTCTTTCGTATTACAATTCCACAACACTTCACATCCACAAATACCGCCAAATGAATAATTTCGATGCAGCTTTGTTTGATTCACTTCTTTCTGTTTTTAAAATTACAAATTCTTGCAGACAATGAAAATACCAACAACAAGAAAAAACTGCAGGAATTTGCGCATAAACTTAATGAGTTGCCAGCCTTTAACAATCAACTCTGCTGTTGGTATTAGGAAGTGTTTGGTGTATTAATGTATACGCACTAATATGTTTAATTAAAATGCAACTCTTTTTCACTTTATCCTTTGTTTATAAATTTATTAATTTTTAGAACTTACTATTAGCACAATGATGCCAACTCTTGCATTAAATAATAAAAGCTGTTAAAAAAGAACTATGATATAAAAACATTTGATAAGCAAAATGATGATTTATATCAAAAATGGTTATAAGAATATAAAATATTACACATAATAAGTAGTTATAATCAATGAAAAATTAAAAGAGATTTAGTATATTTCATATTTAAAGACCTAAAACTAAAAACAATTTTACAGTAACCTAAAATTAAGTTAACGTTTCATTACAAGTGCTCAGTTGACATCACAGGTTTCAGTTCTTATAAGAATTTTTATAGCTGCTAATTGATGAAAAAAATAATTTTTGCATTTTCAACTTAAGTTTTTGTTTGCTAAGTGAAAAAAATTGTTTTTAATACATTAAAATTAATTAGTAAGAATAATAATAGAACAATTTAATCCAAATATGAATGGATTGTGTTAAGAAAATAAATATCAATTTAAATGTAATAATTACCTATGAAAAAGTATATGAAATATTTAGTACCAATGAAAAAATGGTAGACAAAGTTGGTGTGTGTGTGCCTGTGATTTATTTTTTGTGTGTTAAATGAAAAGTTAGTAAGAAAAATAATGAATTTTAAAATAAACTACAAAAAAGTGCTCTTTTATAATTAAAAATGTATACATGAAGGAAAAGAAGAAGCTGAAGAAATAATTATTTCAGAGTATTTTATGGTAAAGATACTTTATTATTTCTTGTTGTTGTAGTTCCATCTTTTAGTGTTTTTTCTTATGGTTCCCAATTTTAAATTGACAACAATTGTACAATTAATTAGGCAAGTGGGCATTTTATTGCATATAACCCCTCTAGTTTATACAGAATTATTTGTGAGTCAGTCTTCCTCACTCATGCCCAACTCAGTCAGTAATTTTTTCTTTTACGAAATTATCTCTTTTTATTTCTGTGTTTTTTGTTTTGTAAAGTTATCAATTGCGTCTGTTCGTCTTTATTGTTGTTATTGTTGTGTCTTTTCTTCTTTTGTTTGGGTTATTTCTTTTCCTTTGTTTTTATTTTTGTAACTTTGTTTACTATTTTTAGTACTTATTTTACCGTTTGTTTTTGTTTTCCCTTTTTTCTATGTTTTTGTTTACATTTGTTTGTGGAATCTTTCACAATGCAGAGTAAAAAATATTTCTTGTTAATAAGAAATGAAATATTCAAATGAAAAAGCCATGGTATTGTCAATTAATTTTTATATTTAATTTAATTATTTTATTTTATGTCACAAAAACATAGTAATGTGAAATTTATATTCCCATATAAATCTAATACTTAGTTAATTTTTTTACTTTTCAAAACTACGGTGGAACCCAGTTAAAATTTACAATAGTAACAAAAAATATAATTTTAAAATATTTAAAAATTAAAATATAAGTCGTTAGAAAGGTTAGAACTTGAATTTATTGACATCTGTTTTTTTTAATAAAGTTTAGAAATATACATATACATATACATATATATATAGTGTATAAATCGAACCGTGTTAATAGACTTTCCAAGACAAATTTATCGGATATCTGTTCATATTTTTTTAAACGCATTTAAACTCGGCAAGACAAAGTTAATCAATTTCCAAATAGGTATAAGGTTCAAATAATTATTTTGATGCAATATTTGAAATAAATTTTTCTCATTTTTGTACCTTATATTCTGTTATGTACTAAACGTACATATTATTTTCTCGTACAAATTAATTTTACATATATATGTATATATATGTTGTGTTAAAATATTTAACTCATCTAAGAATATATTATTATGGTCTTTTGTTGATAAGATTTCTTAAGAAATATAGCCACTGCTGTTATAAATAATGGAAAGGAATAGAACTGATATAAGTCAGTCGCAGAATCCTACTACAACAACTCATCATACTGCTGAACAACTTCAGCATCAGCAGCAGCAGCAACAACCACATACTCATCATCATGAAATGAATGAAGTTGAACTTGAAGTGCAACAGCACTTAAATGAAGAAGTCGAAGCTGCTAACTTTGAAACTGTTTACGTTATAGAAGTATAATAATAAAAGCTATGCACTGAGGGGACACTAATGCATACAATGTTTTTTATTTTTCCAGGATGTTGGTTCAGATGTATCAGCCAGCCGTGCACATTTTGTGCCACTTTCTGCTGAGTTTACAACACAGGCAACAAATGCCACCACATCTCAAGCGACTGTAACAACCATAACTGAACCTCAGTTACAACAACAAAATCGACACTATTATCCACGTCATCATTATCATCATCATCACCATCATCATCATCAACACCAACATCAACATCAGCCGTATCAGCGTCAGTATGCTTGCAGCTCATCACCTTCAGCATTTGTATCAGAATATGAAGCAGATAGTGGTGATTATCAAAGACCACAACGCGTACCGTATGGAGGACATTTGCATCATCATCAAATGGCTCTAACATGTCGTCCACATTACCATCATTTGCAGCAGCAACAGCAGCATCATCATCATCATCGTGACACGCAAACGGCTCCACATTCAGCACATCATCATCAGCGCGAACAGGTTTCGTGTCCACCTGCTCCCGTTGTCCAAATGGAAGAACCTTCATTTAATAGTCCGTTATCTGTTGATTTTGGTCAGCTACATAATCCACATCATTTACAGCATCAACAGCACCACCATCATCAATATAATCCCGAAGATTATGGTGGTTTTTATATGGTCCCGGTAACACCAGCCGTTTCGCAATCTTGCAACTGTAGCTCAACTAACACCACAAATACTCCACCTAGAGCATGTGAAACGTGTAATTGTGCCCCTTTGACCCACAGTAATAATACTGCCAGTGCACCACAACAGGAACAACAGACTGAAAGATCAATAACTGCAGAAATTCATCCCACCTCTAGCACAAATATTATTTACGACACTCATGCCGCCGCCGAAAGGGATAGTGATGCACGACGACATTACGATGAAGTTGGTACCACCACCTACTCTTCTAATTTAAGTGATGAATCTAGTAATCTTCTTCATCACGAAGAAGACGAGGTCGCCTCTACTACTTCAAATTCTATGAATACATTACCTCCGGAAGAATTGGAATCATGTAGAGGTTCTCCATTTTCTCTAGTAATGCCGGCACCACCGAACAATCATGATGAGGTTTCATCTGCTTCAGAAGCTGAACATGTACAATTTGCACACACTCGTACTACCAACACTACTACAACTACATCGGCTGCTGCTATGAAAAAACACAAATCCACCACAACAAATGTTGTGGGATCATCGCCGACTTCAACATCGTCTTCATCACAGATTTCTTCGAATAGTAACGGTAACGCTGGTGCAAATGGTAATGGAAGCAATGATAATGCAGCCGGACCCTCGTCATCGTCATCTACTTCTAGGAATCATTATGTTGTAGATTTAGTAGAATCTACTACGCCTAGTAATTCTTTTAGACGTTTAAGCGATGACCAACCGTCTACATCGCATCGTGTTCGGTTACGAGATGCTGATCGCAATGGTCGATATTGGCAGAATTATGATGAGGAAACTTACGAACAACCCCCTGTGGCTTGGAATTTGCACAAATCTTCAACATCTTCACATCACACTGAGCCGGGTCAATCTAATCCAAATAATAACAATAGCAGTGAGAGAAGTTCGTCTAGTTCGCCTTCATTAAGTAGATTTCATTTGCGTTACATTCGCTCCGAAGAGAGAAATCGAGAGGCAGAAGAGGATGAAGGACTTACTCGTTGCTCAAAAATACCAAGACTTAATTCTAATCACTCGGGCGGCGTACACAACGACAATGCTTTATTGATGCCCCGAACACTGCATCAAGCGAACTCGAATGGTTCTTATGTAATTACCTATGCTGGGCATCAGCCACCACCGCCGCCTCCTCCACCTTTGCCACACCGAAGAAGGCGTTTGGAAACCATAACATCATCTGATCAAGCGCAAAACTTTGTTTTGTCAGATCGCTCCCAAGATCAACTACAAAGTAGCAGTGATGTGAATGTACAGCCCTCAACATCTAGAGGACGTGTAGGTGGTGGAGCCGGCGTAACAGGGCAAACGAAAACTAAAACAAAATCGAATGAGACGAACATTAAACCTCCAGCAGTATTAACTGCGCCTGATCTACAACTTGATTGGCTATCAGATGCCACTACTACTACGACAGACGGGGAAGATGATGAAGTAGTCTTTGTGCATTCTAGTCGCGAACCTATACTCTCAATAGATTTAACAGCCGATGACGAATCACCGCTAGCTTTAGAAATGTCCATAACATCTGAACAAGCCACTTCAACTACGAGTCATCATCATCACCACCATAACCATCACAATGCCGGAGCTTTAGCTCATTCCAGTCAACATTCTGAGGCTGCACCATCAAGTGCTGCTCATACCTCCGTAGGTGACGACTGGTACGGTGTGCAATCTATATTTATACCACCAACCATGGTTCTTCCCCCTGCAATTGATTCATATAATTTGGCTCCAGGTGCTTCATCATCGGCGATATCTGAGCCACAAAGAGCACATCAGTCTACGACTGGTTATCCGGTGTTGCCATTCCAAGCATATGAATCACGTTCTCAGCCTGCGGAAAGTTCAACTTCTATGAATTCCCGACATTGGCAAGATTCTTGTTTTGACTGTTTAATGCCTGAACCAAACAACCAGTCTGCTGACAGAGCTGTTAACAGCAGAGAACAAAATAGTAATTCTACAATTAGTTCGTCAGTCGAACAAGCATCTACCGGAAACATAAGCATGCCACCACATTGTATTAGTTCGACATCAAATTCTGGATTGGCACGACTGAGGCCATCTGTTTGGGGTTCATATTTAACAGAAATTCCAGCAACACCTCTTCCGCCTTTACCGCCCATACCAAATTCACCTCCACCCATACTGATAGTAAACCCCTATACAGTTGCGGAACATAACAATCCACATTATGGCAGTGCAACAAGTATGCCACCAGTACCGTCTCTCGGTTTAGTGGGTGTCATAAACCCAAATCCAAATTCCTCACCGCCCACGCCGTTATATATACAACCGACGATACAAGATGCTCAATCTCAGCGACAGTTAAATCCGCCTCATTTATCCACATCTCCTCGATCAACCACACCGAATGCCAATCAATATCATGCTCATCCCATATACCATCACAATATTACCTACCCGGCGCGACCGCATGACAACCATATTATAACCCACAATCATCATGGGCATTCGCATGCTATACCCCACACTCATGGCATGCCTCATACACACACTCACACATTCCGCTCGGCTAATGGCAGCCATGGTCCTCCGCCACCTTATTTGGTGCACCAAAATCTGTGGTTGCGTCAACATAATGTACAAGAAATCCATAGACGTCACATGACACCGACACCCATTGATTTGTCCTCAAATCCTTTGAATTTAACAAGTAGTTTTCGTACAAGATTCCAACAAATGTCTAACGTTTGTTCATGCGTTCATGGTCGTAATGGGCCTGTGTCAAGTTTGGATCCTGTAAGATCAAATAACAGTTGTTGTAAACGTGAAAAAATAAATTATTTGTATTTTATTTTTTATTTTTAAAGGCTTATTATTCACCTTATGATTCACGTCCCCAGCCACAAACTAGAAGATGCCCAGTTTTGCGTAGGTCCGCCGTTCATCATCATATGTTTCATCATTATTCACCCGTACATGTGGAAATTGATTTATCGACACCACGTATTGTTATCGGTTCATCAATGCGACCACCGAGGGGAGCAACTTTGGTATAAATCGGTTATGTTTTATTTGCTTTGAGGGATTTTTTTAAGAAATTACCATTACCATTACAGGAAATTATCGAAAGAAACACTTTACCACATAAATATAGACGCGTTAGACGGCCCAGCGAAACAGATGAAGATGCAGAAAAATGTGCGATTTGTTTATCACTGTTCGAAATTGAGAATGATGTTCGGTTAGTCGATTTCATGATGATATCAAACGAGTAAAGTTTATTGTAAATTGTTTCTTTCAAATTTCTAGACGTTTGCCTTGTATGCATTTATTCCATACTGATTGTGTGGATCAATGGTTGGTAACCAATAAGCATTGTCCCATCTGTCGTGTGGACATTGAAACACACTTAAACAAGGACGCTATAATAGCAACATCAAGTGGTAATACTGAAAATGGTTCAAATAGTAGCTGGTGGCAACCAACGGCTGACTGTTAAACTTTATACGAACAGGGTTTGTTGATAACATAACTAAAATTAAATCACATAAAATGTTAGTGTTCCTTATATAAGAAAAATCATAATAATAATAATAATAATATTTCTATTTGAAAATGAAGTTATAATAAACATAATAATTATCTGATTTAAGTGTTTATACATATACATACATATAAATATAATATATATTTAAAAACGAAAGTTTAGGAAAGTTTCCAGAGGAAAAATTTTTTTTCTTCTTTAAGGGAATAAAACTGAATAAATTCAACGTCTCTATTCAAAGTGAAATTTAATTAAAAGTTTTTTCTAAAAATGTTTAAGTATGTATTGCGAATGTAATTATTTCTTTTTTTTTCTATTTAACTTCAAATATGTATTAACGATACCTTTTAATGATGGAATGTTACTTAGTTTTTGAAAAATAATGAATTAAAGTTTAACATTGAAATATTTTGCATAGAATCGAAAAATGTTTAGTATGGTACTCGTGAACATATTTGAATTTTCCTTGATTTTAAGCAAAAATTTTGTTTTCTTTGAGTTTGTTATTATTACAATTTATGTACTCTTATAATCTTTTTTTTTATATATTTTTGGATACTTTTTTTTTGTTGTATTATATTTCCAATATATGTTTATATAATTCTTTGTTTCTTTTGTTTAATTCTATTTTTTTTAAATATATTATCTGTGCCATATGTATATTATTATTATTAGGTTGTTAGTATGTATGTATGTATGTATGTATCCATATCTCTTTTTTTACAATTATTTATTATTAGCTTAAAAGCAATCAAGTGAGTTTCTTCTTAACATTATTCTAATGAAACATGTGAAAATATATCAAAAATAATATTTTTTTTGTTTATTAAGTCTATTTTAATATAAAATTATTTTGAAATCATAATTATCGCTTTATTATTGCCTATACTTAATAATTTGCACAAAGAAGAAAATTAATAATTATCAATACGAAATGTTAATATGACAAGTTCAAAGGAAGTCTGTGGAGACTGTATATTACATTCGACTCTTTAGAGTGTAGCCGTTGATCGTTCTCTTTTTTCAAAATCCAAGATGCTTCTGTTCTGTATTGATTGTCAACTGGTGGGTCTGTGCTATACGCCAGTGTATCTGCCGCTGTTTCCGAAATTTATTGTAAGAACTTTTAAGTACTAATCCTCCTATGAACAAAGTCTTTGATGTAGAGTACTGAAAAGAATTTTAAAACTATTCGTATTGATTACAAATCAATGTTGCTGTAGTTCTAAAAACTGCTTAAACGAGTAATATTCGTTGATGTATTGCCACTGTTTAATTAACGACCATGTGTATACTACAGTTTCGGTACAAAGACACGATTCCTGTAAAATTATTAAAAAAATGTATGCGCTTTCCATTTAGGTGCTGCCATCATGGGCAGTCATAAATAAAGTAAATTCTAAAAAAAATTTTGAAGCGATTTCAGGTTTCCATTTTTATGTTAATGTTTTTTTATTTTTGGTATAGGACCAAATCTTCTTTGGAAAGAAAATTTATTTATGATACAACTTTTTGCAGAAACTTAAAAAACTTAATATTTCGATTTGAAAGGCAATAACGAGTGGCTCACATCACATTTTTTTATACTGAAATTATTTGTAGTTTTTTTTTTGTGTTTTTGGCTTTCTGATATTTAAAATAGAGAGTGGGAAACTCGAAATAAACTGTGAGCCACTGTACATGTATTAGAATGATGCTTCTTTTGGGCGTTTCAAGTGTGTTTTTGTATGAAATAGAAATAATTCGAAATCTAAAATTATATTCTTTTTTTTAATTTAGATTTTTCTTTATAAATAATGGTAGTTGTTTGTATTTGTATTGTAAGTTTTGTAATGAATATTTTGATTTCTTACAAGAGTTGTTATAGTTTTTGATTTTATAAAAGAAGTTTTTGGTTATATGCTATTGGTTAACACAATTTCTTTATTTTAATGCTTTTAATGGCGCTGAATATAAAAGAAAAATAAAAATCGTATTTGTTTTAAATAAAGATCTTCCAAATTTTGTATTAACTTTTAGTATGGTATATGTACATATGTTAACTTATACGTCCTTTATTCGTAATACGCAATAAATTAATAATTTTTTATATAAGTTTCAAGCATTAGAAAGGCGTTTATTAAATATTTTAAGCAATTTGTTACATTATGCCATTATATACATACATTTATTTAAGAAAATTCGAGCAGTAAGCATGAAATATACACACAATATATTACAGTAAATCAAATAAAAAAATCCTTTAACAATATTAATGCTTTTTGATTAATTAAGTATAAGAGAATAATTATAAAAATGGAAGTTAAACATAAAATTATATAATTATTATATTCATAAATATTAAAAACAATATATTAAATTGAAATGGAAATTTTTTTCAAAAATCCTTTGTTTTCCCTTAATTTTTTAATTTATTTTGTTGGATTTTTCTTTGGTACATACCTATAAAAACATGAATTATATTTTGTAATCAATAAAGAGATGATTCAATAAACTTCCAACTCAATAAGAAAGCCATAAAAAAGTTCCGCTAATAACTCTAAAAACTTCTGTCTTTAACAATGTTTATTTTCCTTTTCGTGGTTATGAAATTTTGACTTTCCACGGGATTTAAAAAGGTATTGATGACAAAATTAACACACACAACATAGATGGTATTAGAAGATAAGTCGTAATCCCGACTGAAGGGTTGTAATGACCAATTAAATAAGTATGGATTTAGACGCCATTCTAGAGTTAAAGGTCACAGAGATCCAAATTTAAAAAATAATGTAAACATGTAATGTGCTACAGTTGCCGTAATTATTTTGTTAACTATTAAACTAATATTTTGCAGATTGTCTTCTATTTGGCACAAAAAATTTGTAAGCAAAGCTTAAATAAGAAACATTCTAATATTCTTCTATTTTAATTCATAATAAAAAAAACAACACAAGTTACACAAGAGTATGAGAATTTAATCAGATCAGTTCAAACTAAATACATACAGAATATCATATTATACTATAGATAACCCTTAATACTAAAATAATATCGATAAATTACATTCGATTTGGTTTGCTTGAAATTCGTGCACTCAGATATTTTGAGTATTATTTACTAACATAGCTTTCTTCACTTTTCTCTCTTAGAGCCCGTAAATCTGGATATAATGCGCCTGCTGTCACGTACTGATGATCGCCTTTATAGTTCTGTTTGTATTCATCAATAACAGCTTTACCTGTATTTTTAACCATTTTTTTAGCAATGCCTTTCGGCAGCATATAGTTGACATTACGGCTTACTATGAAAGCGTTGCCCAGAGTGTCAAAAGTTTCCGCGGCTACATTACCAGCAGGAGAGCCATATCTGAAAAATATTTGGAAAAGTTATAAATTTTTGTTTGATTTTATAAAACTGTATTTGAGACAATTACTTGTGTTCAATAATTTTAACGGAGTTTTCACTTAAGTTATTACCCAAAATTGCAGCCGACTTCTCTAGGCCATCAACTATGGTGCTAAAACCTTCAACAGCGCCAGCCGCTAAGGTTAAGGCGCCTTCCATTTTCGAATTTGCCTCTTGTTGATTATAGCCACAAGTTTTTTGCAGCATATTGGCACCATAGTGCTGTACATGTGGCGCTAAATATCTTCCTATAGCCATTGAAGCTGAACCCACTTTGCTTGCTACCCAACCGGTTACGCCTACAGCGGCAGATGTTACTCCCTTAGCAACTTCCACAGTTGTTTGTATGCCTGGAGCTACTGGCGGTGGATTTTCAGGAGCTGGCTTTATTTTCGATATAATATACGGTGTACTTTTCATCATTAGTTCACCAGTTTTTTCTGCGCCCTTTACCAAATTTTGAGCTATAAAATCAGCAGCTGTAACTATATGTTTTGAAACCTGTTGACTAGTATCTCTAGTCGGTCGTGTGGCAAATGGTTGAGGCAGCTCTTCAATTCTTCCAGCTAAAACAGCTTCCAGTAGATCTAAAAAGAATTGCTGTAAATCGATAAATTGTTCCTCATCCAATACCGTTGGTTTGGTCAAAATTATGCCAAATGCTGAACCGATAATGTCAGCTTCTAAATCGGGAAATATAAATGCTCCATAATCGGTGCGATAACAGGTGGTTATAGTAGGTATTAAAGGATAAATCCAAATCATATTGTCGACTTGAGAATTTGAAGCGGCTTCCTCTTGCAGCGTTTGGCCTTTTATGGCACATTGTATGAAGTTTATGCCATTTAAATAACTCCATTCGCCGCCTATGGTACACATAACCAAGGACATCGAAGTTTCACCCTTGAAATGTAGAGAAAAATAATATTTAGTTTTGTATTTTGAATATATTGAAGGTAATGGAAATGAAATTTACAAACTCAGAAAGGAATTAGCTAAACCTAAAAGGAGATTTGTTGCTGATATAGAAAGTTATATATAGATCGAAAGTAGTGTCTTTTGAGTGAGTGGTGTTTGATAAAAATAACAACATAAAGTGAAGCACAAATACTGGGAAATGAGTACGCCTTCAATACGACACAGCAAACAGCCTTTTACGAGGTAAGTACATATATAAAGAAGTGGGTAGTGCCCAGTTTTTGGATCTATTATCTTGACTTATGTGTAAGTATTTTAGCGTTCTACATTAACTTTTCAAGCATATTTTTCATATTATGTAAATACTTTAAAACTAACATACATATATTTGATTACAGCGTTTAAATTTTTTCAATCTGAATCCATTAAAAGGTTTGCTTTTCTTTGGAAACTTTTTTTGTTTTTTGGAGAAACATTTAAGTTATTATAAACGGTTTAAAGTTTAATTTTATAAACTGCATTAGTAATACTCACGGCCAATGTTTGCACTACACCATTTGGTAATATTTTATACAATTTGACTTGTGCGTGAAATAGCGTATCATACAGAACGGGTATATCGTGATTAGCTATTACTTCTCGTAAACCTTGGGCAATCTGTTTGTATGTTTTAGGTGAACCATTACAATTATTTGGAATATCATAATGGGTGGCCGGATTCTCTAACAGTGGAGATTTCTTTTTGTCCTGAGCTGCAGCTAAATCGTCATTCAGCTCTTGAGCTTCTTTGGCTTCCGTATCTATGGTTGCATGTTGTTGTCTTAACACTTTCAATCGGTAAGTTACTTCTGTTTTTGCGCCTTTCAATTTTTGTATTATAGTACAGGCATCATTCCATTCCGACTCAATACCATTGGTATTATCGGGCAAGCCTACTGGTATAGCAAATACCGTCTCAATTAAGTTTAAACTTTCTTCATAGGCTTTAATGGCATCCAAAGGTTTTTCTAGTTCTTCAAATTTAATAGCACGTTCCACTTCTTTGAGAGCCAATTTATTGGCCTCTTTTATCAGTTCATAGGAACGAAGAAATTCTGCATCTGTCGTCATGGCAATTATCTAGAAATATTCAAATGTGATAGATGTTTATATTTTTTTTATCTTTTTTATAAAAACGAAAGAATTTTCTCGTTTGTTAGAATTTTTAATTTGGTGAAGATACACATGAATTAACGTACTTTATTTATTTTATGATTAATATCCATAATTGTTATCTTTTTTTAAAGATTAAATTACTTTAATACAATTTAAATGCTCTAAAAAAACGTGGAGAAAATTGTATTTCCTCTGAACGTAAGGAAATGCGAACGAAAACTAAACTATAGAAGACATTTGTAAACTTATTTGTCTCTTAAATCACTTGTACAATTACAAATAATTCAGTTATGTTTGTACTGAAATAATCAAATAAGATTTTCGTCGACTAAATTGAATTTGTGCCAAAAATTGTGTTAGGAAAAAGGGAAACAAATACCCTACATACTGCATGAACATTGTAATTGACTTATTTATTTTGTAAAAACAAAATTGGTCAATTAAGTTTGGGTGGTCATTTCAAATGGTTATGAGTTAGTTACCAAACTTACGAAGTATAAGATTTAAAACCTGCACAAAAGCCAGTTCACCTATCATTTTCATGTTAATGCCGTAGCATTCGTTTAGTAACCTTATAGAAATTGTGGTATGTACATACTAAATACATATATCGGTTACAGTGCAATTTACACAACTCATAATATGAATTCGGAACTATATGAGCAAAGATTCAGCTAAAATGGAGAAAATTCTTTGATGTTCATTTTTGTTCTTTATTTAAATCACAGTATGACTTGATTATATCAGTTATACTACGAATTTAGAATTTTGGAAGCAAGCGAACCTATGCCATGCTTATGTTCTTTATTTAATTCAATAAATAATCGATTTAAATTTGAAAGAAGGGTCAATTATAAAACGAATTGTATTACACTTTGTAAAGCAATTGTTTGGAAAATATATTTAAAGTAAATTTAAAATTGTAATACATTCATCTCCTGACCAAAGTCCATCATCTCAATATCAATTTTTTGAATCATTTTTTACTTTCATTACATTTTAAAGCGTTCCATTTAAAACGATATAATTGTTATCACCTACTGACACAGCGTAGCTTAAAATAATAACAAATTGCGAAAAACAATTTTCATCTATGACGTGGTGCATCATCATTAAATGATGAAATTTATTTAAAAGTTATATGCGATGCTTTTGCCCGGCAAATTGTTTTTGTTTCAGAATTTATTTCACTTACAATTATTTGAGTCACAGATTATTTGTTTATAAATCGTCAGATAGAACAAACGTACTTTGCTCTTTTGTCTTATACTTATTCCTATTTTATTTCAAATTTATTTACTAAAGAGTGAATTGTAATTGTAGACTTACATTTTATGTATAATTAGGTCTTGTACTTTTTGTTTTTATTCTCTTACCCCTTGAGAGAATTGCAAAAAAAATTAGCTTTCTTAAGTGTATTTATTCAACTCTGTCGTCTAGTTTATTTAATATCAAAAATGACTTGTTGTATGTATAATACTTTATCGATTAAATGCTTTTTACACGTTTTATTTTAAATAAGATTGTTTTTTATTTAAATTATGTTATTATATGTTTTTAATTGTTTAATCACGATTAATTTTTGAGAAGTTCTCTTCTGGTGGAATCATCACAAGTGTTTGTAATTTTGTTTTGGTTGTCAAATGATAGTTAAAGCAGCTGTTTGTATGTACACACTACATATGTATATATGTTTTTGTAATAATTAAATACAACACTGTTATAATAGACGACGGTTAGAAAGAAATTAAATTCAAAATTTCTTTAAAAATGTTTCACAAATTAAAAAGAATTTTTTCGTTTACCCATATTTTCATTTATCATTTATTTGTATCACACTTTTGATTCATTAGATCTTTAAAACATTCTCTTAGTTTCTTAATAAAAATATCGATTTCTGTTGTAGTTAAGCCTATAGTTGCAGCAACTGTTAAGTACGGCAGTTTAACGTCATCTTCATGTGTACCCCAATCTACCAAAAAATTAATATGTAAATCCATATTGAATATCAAAAAGATGCTTATTTACTTACTTTTAAATTCATAACCATCAATCATCTTTGGGGAACTTTCTGCTAAAACCCTGGTCCCGGAAATGCCTCTGGTATAAAGCATTGAACCTAATTTTGTAGGTTGTTCAATGCCTAAACTATCTAATGATAAAGCTATAGATATGGGATTATGTTTGGAATTTATAACAGAGCAATTATTTTCTTTCGAGAATAAAACAAGAGAAGATTTTAAGTATTCATAACATTTCTTTCGTTCTTGGGTAAGGGCTAGATAACCATTTTTACCCAATGATAGCAGAGTCATCAAAACATCCAATGATTGTGAACAAGAGGCACGACCTATGGATAAAATTTTTAAAATTTAGAACATTTTTTAATAAAATTCTACTGGCAGATCTCAAAATCACAAACTATATATAAAATATAATACCTGCATATGTTTTGGCTACGTTATGTACTATGTCCTTATCAAAACCAGCTACTATTGCTCCTCCGACAGGTACCATAAGATTTTTATCCGAACTTTGTATAAAAAGATCAACTCTTCCTTCTCGTTGCGCCGTTTGTATATAGGAATTTATGTAAGTACTTTGCAAACCATAAGCATTATTGATGACATGAGGTACATTAAAAATCCTAGCTAGTTTTGCCAATTCAATTATATTATCCATATTACGTGGAGCAAAACAACTAGTCGTGGACATTATACATAAAATTTCTTCTGTATTTAGAGTTGACAATTTATTCTCAAATTCGATTATATTCGTGTTAAGGCAACCCGTTTCCTCTCGGGTAGTGTTTATAACGATGGGTATAAATCCTGGCGTTGTCATGCTTTTAAAACAAGACTTTTGATCTATGCGTGACCATAAAATGTATTTAGCTTTAGGCCGGTGTTTTTTTAAACTCAGAAAACACAAAGTTAATGTCATTCCTGTTGCCATGGGTACAAGGAAACAACTTCGACAACTTTGGATACCCATAGCTTGTATTAGATGCAGAAGTAAGGTATTTGTAAGTTGTGATAGTATAGTAGAGCCAACAGCTTTCGGTTGAGCTTCCAAGAGATCTCCAGATCTTCCAATACCATGGCCGAAATTATAGTGACGACGCGCTACAAGATCTATTAGTAAATAAATTGTATTTTAGCGTAACTCAATTATTTCTAGTTGTTTATTATTTTGTTATATATTTTGTGTATTGGAATGTTCAAACGGTTGCTAACCATCAACTTTACGCGATTCCACTACAAAGCTGAACTAAGCTTCTGAGGTTTTCTTATTACAAACTATGCAAGGGTAAATAATATAAACCCCCAGATTGAGTAGTCAGTTTTAATGATGAACTTTTTAAGCTAATACAAGACGGAAAATATTATCCTTCTATTTTTATGTATTTTAAACTTACTGCATACAATGCGTGCTTCCCTTTCGCCTAAACCAGCTTTATGTTGAAAATTATTGCTATCCAATTGCGACAACTGTTCCACCACATACTCTATGAGATCATCGTTCCAACCATCCTCAGGTAGTTGGCGTTTTTCTAAGAGTTCTTTTACTTTAATATCTTTACATTTTTGAGACTCTAGAGCCAGTTTTAAATAATTTGCTGGTACAAGTTTATTACTTATTTTAATATTGTTTAAATTCATTTTTATTTAATTAAATAAACTATAAAAACATTTATGATTACAAATAATCTACGGGGCTACAAACAAAACAGTGGGTCAGCTGTTTTTTATTTACCTTTTCAACGAATTGTTGTTATTCGAAATTTTAACGGCGGTTTAGAAAAATGTAATGAATATTTGATTTTTAAAATAAAACGACGTTCAGAAAGCATTTCATTAGCTTTGGTGTTTTCTAAACGAAGTGCTATTGTGAATGTTATTTTGAAATTAACGTGTAGATTTGTTTTTCGCTAGACTACATTTTAATGTTTTAAATACTTATAGATGATTTTGATAAATATTCTTAAAATAAAGAAAAAGTGCAAGTTTTTATTACAGAATCATAATTTCAAATGCAAAATGCTGTATTCGGGTAAATAGCTCTTCAATAAATTTTATGGGTAAGTCCTTAATAATTTTTTGCAACTGTTTCTGATCTGACAATAAATATGTTTGTGAGACATGGTTATATGTATGTAATATAAATTTATAAGTTGTGACTATGTTAAATATTTCAGACTTATTACGCTTTTAAAGAAAATATCCATTTTGAAATTATCCAATCGATCCATAAATAAAAAGTTTATTTCGAGAGGGTGCAGTGCAGTTATTGTCATGCTAAAAATCTTCAAAGCTTATAGTTAGGTTAGGTTGAAAAGGTGACGAATCACTATATTTAAAGTTTCACTCCTTCACCTAGAGATCCATTGGCCTATTGTGACCCTTTATAAATGAATTAAGAAAAATTGCAAACAGAAGAAGGGAAATAACCAAGAAAAGAGAGAGGAGGAAAGAAGAATAACAAAAATTAGCCATTATGACACCCGTAGATTAAATATCCCTCTAAAGATGTTCGTCATTTCGTTTATGAACCCTGTTAGATCTTAAAGTTTGCAGTCCTTTAGATCTAAGAATTCGTCCCCAAATTAAATAACTACCCCAGTCTGCCTTCATACTTGCAGGTAAGAACAGGAGCATAAAAAGTAAGCAACTGTTTCCTCTGTTCCTTCACATAGTCTGCAGAAATTCGTCTAATCCTATGTTTAAAGGGGCCATGCCTATTAGTACTTCTTTAATAGCTCTCATCTGTCGCCTACTCATGCTTAGGATTAGTTTTTTTTCTTATAGGATTAAGCTTTGGCCATAAGGCTCTTACAACCCTACAGTTCGATAGTGCCCATTTTCGGCTCTTGGATTTTCTGTACCCACATCTGTAGAATATTTATTACAACAGTATAGTAAGAATGAAAATGGCACAAGACATCGACATAATACAAATCAACTAACAAGAAATTTTTCGTAAGGACACAGTGCATAGTGCCAAAAGACCTAAGACTCGTGACCACAAGCACTGTTTTTCATTACCATAGTATAGTGCATTAGGTATAGTGACCCAAAGGTCGTTTAGATTTTAAAGGATTAATTCTATTGCAGGAAGAAAATTAAAAAAATAAGCCGAAATTGAGTTAAAGTATTTAGGTTAGGATAAGTAATGTTGCGTACCCCTTTGAAAGATGGGGTTTGGACCCATTGATATATCACAGTTTATATTCAACCCGGCGATCAAACGTTTCCTAGAGGAAGTCAATAAATCTTGCTGTTGCAGAAATATTATTTAAAAATCTCCGCCTTTTTGTTACAAGAGCAGGACACAAACACATAGTGAAGTTATTTGCCGGAATGCTGGCTTTCGAAGATCTTTTCATAAGAACTGGGTATGACCTCTTAAATAAAAATTGAACAATTATATTTCATTTTGAGTAAATAAATTCATAAATGATTTATAAATGATCTATTTGTGAACTTTTTAGATTTATTTTTATTCTACAAGGATAAAAATACCCTTAAAAATATAAAATAAAAACAATAACCTTAACATTTCGTTGTAGAACAGCTACGAAAAAAATGAGAATCAAAATAAAAATCAAGATCAAGATTATGATCATAGAGATCTTAAAGGTCTGTATATGGAACAGAGTCATTCATAAATGAGAGTAAATAAAGGAGGGTAGTTTTCTTGTTTGCATTTTGAGGTAAAGTTTGGTTTTTTTTATTATAAAAATAATAATTACAAAAAACCAGCCTTTTTATTATTTGATATAAAAAGACGAACAATGAAAGAGAGAGAGAGAGAGAAGAGAGTGGAAGGAAGAAAAAGGGATCTTAAGCCGAAGAAAATCTTTTGTAATGGAAACGCCTTTGTATGAATGTAAAAAGAATAATAAGCAAAAAACTATTTTCAGTTGAATAGGCCTATTTATTTTTGAATTTTTCTAAACACATCTTTAGGATATTTCAAATAATATTCATTAAAAAGAATTCTGTTAAGATGAATTAAAATGAAAACAATCAAAAGGGTTTTTTCCCATTCAATCATATTAGCAAGCAACACGTGTTGTTTGAATTTTTTCAAATAAAGATCTTTGTGATCCTGACAAGGTGGTAGTTTATTAATCCTTAAGAACACAGCTGCTCTTTTTCTCTCTTTTTATTTTCATTTTTGCGAACTTTAAAATATTTGTAAATTTTCTAAAACTTGTTTTGTTATTTAAACACAGAAAATGAAAACATTCTGCTACACGTGCCAAATAACTGTCAGTATCTATCAAGGTTTAAAAACATCTTTGCAAAATGGGTCTTTTTTAAGATTCAAATTTTTTTCTTACCGTAAACTGTAGTTTTAAATAAACGAAAAGAAAAATTAAACAGATTTCGTTTTAGGATTTCGTCAACTCGGCGTGCCATTGTGCTTAAACAAACTCGTAATACAATCCAAATCCTCTAGCTTGTCAAAGTTTTGATTCACAAGTTCGCATTCGTTTAAAAAAGAGGTATTCTACAGTTCTCATCTCCAGATAAATGACAAGTTTAATTAAACACGAAATGTTAATTTATTCATAGTCCTGATCGGATCTAGATAATTTTATTATTTTTACATTCTATGATTTGAATTTTTTTAGTTTTAAGTTTCTAGTTAGCTTACCAAGTACGTTGTCTAGACTGTGGTGCCAGTTGCTATGATTTTCGATCAACAAAAGTTGATAAGTAATATACAAAATGTTTCCTTCACACTTCTCTCTTGGAATTACATATAATTACTTTCTCTAAATCCGCCTAGCGTCCGTGGCTAATTTCCAGAAACAAAAGAGACTGATCGATCTGCAAAAGAAATTATATACTCTGCATTTTTGCCTCATTTAAATCTCTTCTGGTTAGATTGTTGCCAAAAATAATTTTATTTATATGTCGACGTTAAACTTTAGATGCTGCCGCCAACAATTCGACGTCTACTCCAAATGACAAATCTGAAAAACTTTTTCGAAGCAGTTATTCACATAGTTCTTTTTTCAAAAATATAATAAGGCTTAAGCTAACTTACTATCCAGTAGACTATTACGACCACCAATGCTCATATTCTACTAAAATACACTTTTATGGCAACCCTCGTGTAATATTTGATTCCTTCAAATATTCTGCATATTTTTTGCGAAAGAAAACAACTCAAGGTGTTACTACTAAGTATAGTCAATGTCTTTTGAAAAAATAAAAAATATTTCTTTAGCTGGATCTCGTCCTTTTATTTTACCCCTTAAAGTAAAGTAAATAATTCGTTCGCTACTTAAACATCTGCCGCCAAAATTCGCATTTTATTACTTGGCGGCTGGCTCATCCATCCAGTCGTGTTAAGTTTATAAACCAGTTCAATGCTTCAGTTGGTAACTTATGTTGATTGCAGGCTCCTCTTTTAAGTTGAGATCCTTTCTTATAGTTTTTGTTGATTGTTTTGCTGTTGTGCTAAATGCAAAAACAAGGACTTGTTCGGTTGTGTCCTTATGTTTTATAAATTCATTCATTCAATGGCATTTCTTTTGTATTCGTTTGTTTCTATTCATTTTTTATTTTGGCTCCTTCCTTTAACTGTCTTACTTGAATTGTCTTTCATTATCCTTGCAATACCAGATGTCAGATAGTTAAACGTCTCTTCTTCTTAAATCTTCGTATACAATATTTTCTTCTTTCTAGAGCGTAGTAGTATGATTGCGTTTTTCGTTTCGTTTCATTTCTGTCTTTGTTTTATTTTAAAACCTTGTTTTTATGTTGATTTATTGTTTCTTTCTATGTTTCCTTTCAGGATCTTGCAGAATAAATCTTTTTTATGGCAATTTTTTTCTTTCTCTTTATTTGATTGTCAAGGATAAGTTCATGTGGTTCGAATTCATTGTCTCCGTTTTACAATTACTTTTAAAATATTGTAACCGGTTTTTCCTTCATAAAACCTCATTTTGTTATTGAAATAGGCCTTCCAAATAACAAAAAAAAAAAAAAGAAACTAAAATTTAGAAAATATGAGGCAATTTTTAAGTAAATTCTACTTGAAAATGAATTTAAAAGTAAGCACTTTCTTGAAAATGGATTCTAGCCTTGAACGAGAGGTTAATATTTAATACCGAACAATTTTAGACAGACAAATCAATCGTCCTTGCAATTGTTTCGAATCTCTTAATTTGATCTTAACATTCTTATATGACGAACAAGTTTACAAAGACTGTCATGTCAGCACAACGTACTAGAGAGCAGCAAATATTTATTCGTGGCTTTCGATGATATTATGCCTTTATCGATACCTGGTGATGATCGTAGTGCCACAACATGTTCGTTATACCTAAGGACATCAAACCGATTCTTCAGCTTCACTGTGGATTGTATTCTATAGTCAATTTTGCTTTTACATATATCATGGAATTTTCTGAGGATGTGTCTTTTAAAATGTGAACGTGATATGAACTTTGCAATAAGGAAAGTTCGGATATTGTTTTTTTTTTTTGCCAGAAAATGCTCCATGTTAATATCAAACATGAATTTAACTTTCGTAAGAAATTATACAAATCGGACGTCTACCAACCAAGCTTAATGCCAAGATATTTTATGTACAATTAGTTATTATTATTTTGTTTACACATGCACTAGAAGAAATCAATTCTTTCCCTTACATTGGATATTCTTCAAAAACGTTTTGTAACTTTGTTTTTAAAGATTATTTCATAAGTATTATTCAGATGACGGATGTAGAGTATTTACCAAATTAAATTAATTTTAAATTAAGCAATAAAATTTGCATTAATATTTAGAATATAAACAATTTATTCAATTATTCGTGATCTACTTCTTTTGTTTATGAAACTCCTTTATACGACATTCTTAATAAAATGACGCACCCTTTAGATTTCCGCTAATAAGAGACTCAAGACTAGGAAAAAGTAAAAAAGAAATCAGAGAATGTAACAAAAGAAGAAACAAAAAAAAAACGTGAGAATTTTACTACGTCATCAGTAAAATAATAGTAGAAAACGTAATTTGTTTCCTCTTAAGTTTTCCTGAAAAACATGCCTTTCGGTATGCATGTATTCGTTACTGTACTAATAATTTAAAATAAAAAAGAAGCACATATCTTAAGTATTTATGTATTTGGAAGTATTTGTACATGAAAAGATTTTGTTTATTGTTGTCCTCAACAAGTTTCTTCCCTTTGAATTGAGATACGAAGAAAATGCGTCGTTGAAAAAGGATGTTTTTGGGTTGTTTCATACGCCCCATTTTATTTTCTCTTCTTTTTTTGCGAATTGCGTTGCGTTGTATTTCTTGAGTGGCAGACAGAATATTCTCCACAGAAATTTTATCTATTATCATTAGCCAACGGATATGTAGTGTCGTTTTGGCATGTTTAACATTTTTTTCTAATTTTTAAATTTTTTTCCTCGTAACGTCTGAGCTCGGTATTCCTGCAAAGATGACAAAGCTATGTAAAATAACTTTAAGCAACTCCTGCATCACCGTCAAGATGAGAATAGACAAAGCAATCCTTTATCATTTGAACGAAACAATTAGCTTAGTCGCCCATCCATCTTCGGCCACAAGCTAAAATCAACCGTAAGGAAAACTGTTTTGGAACACTTCATACCACGGCTACCCATCCCACTATTTCCCCACAAGTCCATTTTTTATCCAATTTATCCCCATTTATACAGAACACTTTTTTTGCTCATTTGAAGAAAACAATTAGCTTTTTTTATTGTATCGAATTCTGCGCAATTGATGTAAAGCACTTTTTTGCTTCTTTAAAAAAGTTAGCTTCGTCGCCTATATCTTCGGTCGCAAGGGTTACCCGAACTTAACGAAAACTGTTTTGGAATCCCTGATAGCATGGCCAACCAATGTAAAGAAAATTATGTTTTTAAATACACATCTTTAAAGAAATCTCAATATTTTCACCATTCGTTTCTTGAACGACAGATTTCTTTGTATATTTTGGAACAATTCATTCAAAAACAGTTAAAAAACGGTCAAGACCGACTATAAAATAACCTGCATTGCATTGTACAATTTTTTTTCCCAAAATTTCGGGATTTAGTACAGCCTTGAGATCTGTTTCTTTTTTTCGAGAGAAGGTAACCTCTAGTCGGTCGTACTGTCGTAACATTTATTTAAGAAATAAATATAAAATGAATATTATGAATATAGACGCATCTCGTGTTTTTGGAAGTGATATTTACGTGGTAAAATTTATTTGAAGAAAAAATGATTTGAAAGGAATGAAGTGTATATAAAATTAAAAACAGAATTGTTTTTGAAATGTTACAAACGTTAGCTCGAATAGAATATAACCTTATCATCAATGATGTTGGGGGGTATGAGACAAAAAAAAAAAGAAGAAAATTAGACACAAGATTTTAGTGTTCCTTTCTTTTCCTTTTTACATTTCCATTCAAGTGCACAAATACGCAGCTTGATGATGATCTTGCAAATCTCTGTTGCTTCGGCTTCATTTCTTTAAACTGCTTAAAGAGCAGATGTTTGCCAAAATTGAAAACAAAAACAAAACAAAAAAAAAAATAATCCTTCAGAGGGACAATAAATATTTTTGCAGTTTTTTTGAATAAGATTTTAAAAATTTTATTAAAAGAAAAAAGAAAAACCAGATTACAAGAGATTAAAATAATTTACAAGTCGGAAATCCTTCTACTGCTGGAAGAGACCACCTTTCACTTAATGTGCCACTATCCGGCTCGCACACTAAGATGTGTGAAAATACTGGAAAACCCAATAACGGAACTGTCGGAAATTATTAAAAATAGCTCAAACTAAATGGCTTGCATTTGCGTCTGCTCTCTGGTAATATTAATTGCATTGGGTTATATTTAGATTGTTTGAATGGTAGCATTTTATGCATTATACTTTGTTAGAAGACGTTTTTAAAAGTACAATATTCTGTGAAAAGTTATCAAAGTTTTTCAATCGCAATACCACCGTCATATATTACTTTTCTACAATATTATAAAAAAGGTTAGAATTCGTCGCATTACCGATTCTATGTTGTAACTAAGAAAACAGCAGTGAAACAAACCTTCAAGTATATGTCGTCAGTCTATTTGTCCATTAGATGTAAGGCTTGGGGCAAGGAATCCCTAATGATATCCTCATGCCGGTTCTGAAGGAAAGTCCAGGCTGCTCAGCCCATGAAGAGTTCATATTTTATGAGTGTTTAATACAGAGGGATTGCGGATTTGTAAGAACTGTTTGCACCGTCAGCTCAACACTGACCATTCTAGACCTCAGTATATTCAGAATTCTTAGAAGGATCGTATCAGATGGCTTCTTAAATAACAGGACATTATCAATTGCTTTTTATAATCAAAAGCTTCTAAAACATCTGCAAATGATCGATAACTGTTCTTAAAATAGTTTCATTTCTATCACCCTTTTTCTCTTCTTTTTCTTTAATGAATACACGTTTTCAAAATAATTTGAAAAAAGAAATCAGAAATATTTTGTTGTCATCTGTTTGAAATATTTTATTTTTATTTTAGTTTTTGCAAAGGACAGATATTGAATTACAGATAAATTGTAAAAATAACTCTGCAAACCGGAAGCTTAATAAAAACAATCTCTGTTAAATCAAAATACTTTACCTTGCCAGTTTCGTAGGCATTTTTGAATTTAAAACAACAATGATTGGATTACAAACAAATAAATATTTTAAGGACAACTTAAATCTAAAGTATAGTAAAAGACTTCCATCTTATAATAGTATCACACTCGATAAAGCAGTAATACAGTTTTGTTACTTGACAACAGTAATGATAATTATAATTGGCTATTACAACTAACATTATGGCGAAGATATTATAGGGAAAAGTACAATAAATCGTTTGATTGCAGCACCTTAGTTCATCTACACAATAATACAATACAATTATGAATTTGATTTTAGTTATCGTCCATTTAAAACCATTCGTAAATAATAAAATGAATAAATTTTTAATAATTATCAATAAATGATAAAACTATGGTAAAAGTATACATACTTTTTCGTACAATTTGGCATCACAAAGATGAGGGAATCCAAAGTTCTCACAATGAAATGCTTACAACTTGAGTATCATTGTGTTGTTGTGTTGTTTTTATATTTTTAAGTATTTCGACTTTATGCGAAGCCTGTATACATTTGTTAGAAGAAACAAACAAATCTTAACAATATCACTTCAATATAAAAAAATCTCTCTTTCTCGTTCTCCTTTTATCTTTCAGCAATACTGCTATATTTGGTACGTATTATGCAACAACAATAACTTCATTATTTTGTTATGTATTGTGATATGCAATTGTATTTGTTGTAATATTGATAACATATTTATTTACAAATATTCGATAAACTTATTGTTCCTTTTTTGAAGACTCTGTTCAATTTAACTCGTCAAGTAAATAGATCTGTTGCGATACTGATTATGGGTATATTGAGCCTACCCGTACCCGTTGTTTTGCTTAATTAGCTTTCACTTGGATTACCTAGAATCGGTCATTTGCCCATGACCTACTCTGACTCGATGCAGACTTCTTCCAACGGCTCGCAATATGTACACAAGCGAATATTGATTTTACAAAGCTGCCACTTACTCGTATCCTAGCCTACCGAAAAAGGTGTCGCGTATATTCATAGATTTCCCCTTTAAATTTTTACCCAAAACTTAGTTGAAATTGAGTAGAATAACCAATACTCATAGATCCCTGATATAAGTTTCAATGTGGTAAAGGTCTTAACCGACTTGGACTTATTTTTTTTTGCTGCTGATGGTTTTTTGTTGTTTTTGTGAACGATTATTGTAAATTTGTCGATAAAAAAAAAAGAGAACAGCAACATTTGTTGTTTCCCCATTCTCATCATCATTATCATGTTAAGGATTGATCTTTATTCTGAAGCTTAATGATCATCATAATGAAGTTGTTATGGGTAAATAAAGCAGCTGCTTTTATTTTCTTTGCTGTTTAACAAACAATTTGCAAGTAAAAGCTGCAAAAGTATAACAACAACAATGAATAAAATATTGTCTAAAGATGCTTCAAACAAAAAAACTCTCTTGCTACTCATCTCTACCCTCTCTTGTTTAAAACCAACAACAAAGAGATCTTAATGATTATTGAGAGAGAGATAAACATATGTTTGTGTGTTTCTGTTGTTTTTTTTTTGTTGTTTTAGTTTCAGAAAACGGATGTGAAGGAGTCGTTTTTTTATAGAATGTTTTTGTTGTTATTTTTCATTGGTGTTGCCATTGTCTGCCTATAGTGGAGCCCTGTATGTATGAAATGTATGTATTATTGCCTTCAAAAACAAAAAATTAAAATTGAAATAAAATAAGATTAAGAAGAAGAAGAACAATAAAAAAGTAAGAAATATACTCACATCATGCAACTGTCTTTTTTGCAGACAGACGAAATGCAATTTTTGGCAGTATCAGTGAAGGTAAGTGCAAAAAGTACTTTGAAATAGAAAAATGCACTTTTACTCCTAATATACACATGCGAGTAAGTTTTTATTAAAATTTCACATGAAACAAGTATCAATAGTAGAAGTTACAAATTCTATATAATACGCAGGCTTAGAAATTTGCTTAATTCGTCACATCAATTCAATTTTACTTAGCTTTATAAATGCTTCGAAAACGTGACTAGGCATGACCAGTGATATTTCTGATTTATTTTATTTGGACAGAATAAAGATTGAAATGCAGGAAATGCCGGATAACTATTTCTTGTTTTCAAACCTAAAGAACAATTCATCGGATAGACACTAAACTCTAAGGAACAAAGCCTCTTAAACAAAAACTTTTTTGATGATTTCGACCAAGGTTTGGGTTTTGGAAAGGACAAACAAAATTGGAAAAACAAGGAAAACCAGAGCTTCGTTTAAAAAGTCACGGTCTGAATAAAATAAATCATTATAAGCTATACAAGCCGAGAAGAGTAACTTCTGTTTGGGTGATCTGAGATACCATCAAATAATCAGTTGAAACCTTTTCGATTAAACAGTACTTTTTTATGGTACTTTCCATCACTTGTGAAATTTGTTTTAAACATTTAATGTTTTTAGTCGCCCAAAATGATATTCGTACATATGTATGTACATATACGGATGAAATCGAAATATGTACGCAACAAATTCGACAATGAAACACATAAATTGTGCGACAGGTGTGTTTTCCACAGTGCGTTACGCATTAATTTTTGCTTGGCTTTGAAAGCGACTTTTTTACGTTTCGCTTGAATGAAGTACCAAAAATTATTGTCCGTTTGTTCAATAACCTCCAAAATAAAATAAACGAAATCAGTGTTGTTCCTTTATGTAAAGTTTTCAAATCAAAGCTCCCACGATATTTTTTTTTTCTTGTTTTCCGCTTAATGTTGATATTCTTCCATCCAAGTCTCCTTCTGATGGTTTGTGGAAGATTGTAAAACAAAAGATTGTCAAATTTCAAGTAAAACATGGCTGTGAGACGTTTTTAAAAGGATATCAAGAAACAGGCAAAGAACAAGAAAATAAAAAATAAAAATACTTGTGAGATGCTGTGGTAATAGTGCTGGTTACCATATGTTGCCAATACGTTTACAGGAAATTACAATCAGGGTTTATTAAGGCGGAAATTAAAGGTACATATTTAATGATGATTTCCAATTTTTACGAGTACATTTTGAAATAAACACTAACAAACATCTGTTCCTTTTAACATAAACTCGTATATCATTATACACGGATTTTCTCTTTCCGAAAATTTTGCATGCATTTAAACCAAAGCTGTGTGTGTCTACCTGATATTTTCCAATTCATGCTATTATGCAAATCATGGTTCCTGGAGAGTTTTAGGTTTTCAAATAATATTCTATTGTAATGTTCTCTTTGTTTAGAAAAACTAAGATTTTCATGTGTATTAATACATAAAAATTGTTTCTAAAGAGAGATTAACACAACATACCAGTGAAGGTTATGAATAGCGCTGTATTGCAGGTACCCAAGTATGTACATAATTTAAATCTTATGGTTGTACAAATTTATCTAAAAAGTATTTTAACAAAATCTGTTTATAAAGTTTTAAAAGAAACCTGGTAACAACATCCTTCGAAATGGGTGTTCGTTTAAGAAAATTGTCCATTGTTACACTGTATTTATAGCTTGTGAAAACAGTTCTTATGAAATGTTTATTATGAAACGAATTCTATAGCATTGAACGACTGTCTTTGTTTCTTCTTTATTTGTCGTGAAGGTTAACGAATCATTGTCTAGAATATTTTACTGTTTATTACTAATATAAACGTAGGTTAAACCATTTTCGTATACCTCACAGCAATGACATATATTTCATCCGTATTCCACTATTTTTCTTTGCTCTTTAACCTTCTAAAATTCTTGTTATCTCTGACCTAAAAAATTAAACTTTTTGTCATTTAATTGTTTTTGGCAATTCTCTTTCCTTTCATAGTCTTCTCAATACTCCTAGATTGCTGATAATCATCAATCTAAGAAATTTTCAATATGCGTCTATAGCATCGTGTTATACATCTTCTGTCATTTTCGTTTGTGTTAATTTGTTTTAGACTAACAAAATCAATATTCAATCTGAGAACCAAACATTCCTTAGAGGAAGCCAACTCGAATACAAAATAAAGGCAGAAAGTGAGAGATCAGAAACCTAAGTCTTTTCATGACAAGAGCACATCACTGACACGCCTCTTTCTCCTTCTCTGAAACACATCTTCTGCAAAAGTCATTTGCCGGTGTGCAAAGAGTTTCGGACAGTGGCAGTGACAATCGCTGTTGAGCAAGGGATGGCATGGCAATTTTAGAACAGACCTAAATCAATCCTCTTTCTATCCGTATGTACCCAGCAGAGTCTAGTAACAGCCCTGACCAGCTCATCAGCAATGAAATTATCCCGGAAAATGTCACAGAAGCCATATAAGAGTTACCTTTGAATGAACCGAAATTTGCCTGAAAAATCATTGCCATTCATGGGCAAGGACGAATGTTGAAACTACGTTTGTTAGGGAATTAATCGCAGACTGGCTGCCCCAGTAAATGAAGCTTTCAAAATAGCCATAACCTCTGTTTGGAATCAGTTATAAGAAAATTTAATATCGTGGCTCATCTTTGAGCCATCAGTGCGAACTTCAAAGTTCCCATTGGGAACCTCCTGGCCTTTAGATGAGAAGTCCTTTGTTGAAATTGTGTCTATGTCTTCCTAAAATAGCAGCAGGTCCATAGTCCAGGCTGGGTTAGGGCTTGCTGCAGTGAATCTTTTTGCCATCAACTTAGTCCTCTGATCTAATAGGAAATCAAAGAAAAACAATTAAGTATAGCAAATAATGCCTTCATTGGAGTGGAACAGAGCGCACTCTGTCTATCAGAATGCTTAAAACTAATGAGCCAATATTTGTGGAATTTAATCTCGAGAATTAAAAAAAGCACCGACTCGACTGTATTGGCTGATAAACCCTCCTAAGTCTTGGTGCCGATTTTACTATAAGAAACCCACTGTTGCGATTAATGTTTGAATTCTGCTGACGTCAATAGGATCCATAGTTCTTAGTCGAAAACTTCGTTTTCCTATTGCTATGATTTTGACTTGATTTTTCTTAACCTGCATAAGCCCTACAACACGACCAATATTGATTTTATTCCATTTAAAGTTTCCAGAAAGGGAAGTGTCACATTTTTGACGCCATCAAGATCATAGGATTTAAAGTTGTTAGACTTTTTTGGGGAGCTACTTCAAGTAGGATGACTCAAGTTATCAGTGAGATATTGCCAGAAATGCACGAAAGTGATGCAAAACTATTAAAAAAAGTATCTACTGTGCAACCAATCCAGAGGCAGATATTTAAATGCCAATGCATTTCTTACATACGCTGTTAGTTTTGTACGATTTTCCTTAAAACCAGTTTTGTTTCCTTTTTTGAAATGCCGCAAAAACACATTTCATTTGAAAAAAGCATTTTCTACTCAACAGGTTGCAGTTGCATGTAACGAAGGTGGTGGATTAGTTGTTTAATGTTTGTGTGCATGTTCATAGCTACTCCTGTATACGGATATCTGTCTATCTGCCTGTCTGTTTTACTGTCTGCCTACTTTAGCTATTGCATTTCATTAATCATCGTTATAGTCATCCTTTTGCACGTTTTACCCAAATCCTTATTTCTGTCTTTCTCTCTCTCTCTGTTTATCTCTTTATTGTAAAAAATTTTTCTTCAATTTCTTTCTCTTCGGCGCTGTTCATATTCATAAAACAACAGGTGTTTCTGGTTTTTGGGGAATGGAAGTGGAAATTTTATGCAAAATTATTACAGTTGCAGTTACAGCTGTGGATTTTCTCTGGCCTTAATGATGATCAAAGATGTCAAAATATTTTTGAGTTTCAAGAAAGAATATCAATTAAATTGTGTACGTACATAGGTTCACATGCTAGCAATAATAAAATGCGCGACCTTCGTAGTAAAGCCAGGAATTGAGTAAAGGGAATTGGTTCCTTGAAAACGTGATAATAAAAAATGCAACAAAGTTTTTTGAATTTATTGCAGGGTTTTATCTTTTCTGGAGAGTGTATTATATAATCACCTCTTGCTAGTACACGTACTGTCACCTAATTTCGCATTTTAACTTCCGACTGAATATTTAAAAAGAAAGTCTGCATACTTTTCCCCCTAAATAGTGTCGATAATTATTTTTTCCTTATGTTTTAAAAACTTAAAAAGAAAAAAAAAACAACAAAAAAATATAAAACAATGATGCAGCTTGTGGCAAATGTTTGTTAAACAATATATTCGTTTAAGTGGAACAACTAAAACATGCAGCACGAGTCAACAGTCAGAGCAATTAAAGGCCAAGTTGCCAATTGAAACGCACGAAATGTAGCAGGTCCTTGTTTTCCTTGCTTAATAACCAAGCCAAGCCAAGCCAATAAACATGAAGAAAAGGGTTATTTAGCATACACTTGTGCTATGTTGCATATGTTGCGCACACAAATACTCAAACTTACCTTAATTTGCACTGACGACAATCATTAAAACGTTAATGACACAGCAACTCTTATAGTAGAAGCAGGTGATTTCAGACAAACGAACAGAAACTGCTGTTTGCTGCTGCTGCTGTTGTTGCTCTACATCATCATCTTGGAAGAAATAGTGAGTCAATCATCAGCAGCGTCAGTTATACGTTAGGCAAATGTATGAAGAGAAAAAGAAGCAGCTTGTAAATGATTTTTTCTGTTGTTTTCGGTTTTCTTTAGCAATTGGCCTCAAAACATGTTTTCGAGGTTTGCAAACAACAGACTGTCAAGAAAGACACACAAGAATCTGCAACTTTGTAAGGCCAAAACATAAACCAGGATAATTGCAGTAACAACACTCGCCAGGACATTGTCTTGGGACGTTTTAACAGGCTATACAGGTTTATTTTCTGTCTCATAGTAACCAGCACCACCACCACCAGCATTTCAAAGTATTAAGGCTTTCTTAAGAGTTTTAAGGATTAATGGTATATGCGTGTGTTGCAGTATAATACAGAAATGAGCGATTAAATAGCACATTCGGAAATTTACAATTAAAATGTTTCTAATTCAATAGATTATGTAGGAGAGTATTTGCTCTCTTTTAACATAATTTTTTTTTTTTAATGATCAGTTGAGTATGAGAAAACTTTCTGCAGGACGAGTGCTGTGTTTACTCAGACTCAACCACAAACGCAATCCTGTAACAAAATTTACGGAGGGTTTGGTATGATTTAACTACAATGTGAAAAAGTTTTGTGCCACAACGCGCTAGGGAACAGATAGCAATCGAAACAATAGTTTTTACTGGTATAATCGGCAGAAAAAAGCCAAGATAGGTTTGTCTGACAATAAAGTCAAGGCAATCATTTTAAATTCAACAGGGTAAGGCACTCCTACGAACTCGTTGGAAAGATTTGGCCAAATTTGATCAAGAAAAAAGTTATTTTGTCACAGCACAATGCAAGAGCGCTAACATTTTTAGTTTCCATGACAAAAATCCGTGTAATGGGCAAAGAATTACTCCTTCTTCCGTCATAAACCCCGGGTGACGTTTATTATTCCCAAAATCTAAATAAATTGCTCTTGAGAAAAAGGTTGAACTTCAAAAATTAAAATATCTTACATTTCGATGACTTCGACAAGGAACTGTTCTTCTTGAAACGATAAATTTGAAGAAAGTTTGGATAAAGTGTATAGAGCTTGAACTTACAAACTTTCACTTTAAGATCATGTGTCATTTTATTTGATTTTGAAGGCTTTAGGGACTGTTAGTGGTAATATGCACCTTAACCTATATTAATTAATTCTATTCGGATTAACAGCATAAGGCTTATAAAGTGCAATTTTGCAAATGTGATACATTTTAAATGCTCTCCCATCGTGAACTTGGTATAGTGAATGGTGATTCTAATCTAGAAATTCTGTTAAAAGCAATACCAAACTCTACACTTTTTTGAACTCTACTGTATTGTATCCTTTCAGGTTGTACAAGTTTTTCAAAATTTATTCAACCTGAATACAGTCGTAGAATCTCATTTAACATTTTGTGTCTTGTGCCTCAAAGCTATTGCAACATTGGCAATGTTATTGTTGTTAATCTTGTTGTCATTGTCCCATTTCATATATGTACTCGTAAAAGGCTCACGAAACATTAATTTTATTGCATGTAAAGCTGTTTGTGTTTGTGTGGCTCGTATGCCGATAAATTTCGCTTTTCATCAGCAAATACAACATCGTTGAATGCGAACATTACAAAACAGAAGAAACCGCATACAAACCCGAACAAAGACCTACAGAAAGATGGATACAGGGGTACAGATGGAAAGTCAAAGGAAAGACCGGGCCGGGCATGGAACAATAATTAACACGCACGTCGATGTCAATTAATCTTGGATAAGGTTATAAGCGTTTATATACGACAATTGAAATATTGTTTAAGATTTACGGACTTAACTGGGAAGCTCGATTAAGAAGGATTCCTATGTTGAGTGAAACTTTTCCCATTTGCTTATAAAACCAAAACTTTTCTAGTAGAATGTTTTCACTTTTAGTTTTTTCAAAGAAATCTTTTCTGGATCATTCATTAGCACTTACCGCACATTAACAACCCCAAAATTGACGCATATCAACTGAAAACAATCTTGTTAATCAGGTTTGCTTTTATTTCTTTACTTGATTACCAAAAAATTTTAATACAAGAAAGACTTTTTCATAATTCTTAAAGTTTCTAACGAAGCAAACTGGAAAGAAAATATGCAATAACAAACGATCCCTGGAATGTGTTCCTTTTGTTACTGCTTTTCTTTCAATTTTTATTAATTGTGTTGAAAGCCAACATACATACATACGTATGCCATAGAACAGGATTCCTTTGCAAATTTAATCTACCGTAACACATTTTTTGTTTTGATTGCACTTTGTCGTTTTTGTCTCTTACTCTGCTTAGAATTTCGCGTTTTCTCTTTTACTTCACAGTGATGGCCTGACATTAAACTGCCTTATCGATTTAATGCGATATACACGTAGGGGATGTTTCCTTCTCATAAACAACATTATGTTGGAAGTAGGAAAATAGATTTTGGGAAGAAGAGGAAAGGAAGTGCCGCTAAAGGATGAATTCTCTCTGTAATGCATTGTAGGTCCCAGATTTTCGTGTACGATCACATTCGGAGAGTGAATGTAGGTCGGATGCCAGTAAATCGTTAATACTAATCTGTAAAACAGTAGATAGGATTGGAAGAATAGATATTTAAAAAGAAATAGAGTGAAAAACAGGACAGAATCTTGGGGTATCTCTGGTAAACTTGAAAGAAAATATGCCACAAACGATCCCTGCAATGTATTCCTTTTATTACTTTCTTTAAATTGTTATTAATTTTTCAGATTGTTCTAATCATATTGTATCGTAAATGTTGACAAGCTGATGGTGTTACTTATACTTCCAATAACATTGATAATGAAGAAGAATATTTGTAGTTTTTGGGGTTATTAGTCTTATAATTTTTGAGGATTGGCAGCGTTACATTAGCAACCTTCCGGCAAGTTTGAAAAAGTATCGGCTCTGAAAATGTAAGCTAATGGACGAAAGAGCGTCAAGGGAACTGTTTGATGACAATTGGTGGAATACCATCCGGCCCGCAATGTGCAATGTATAGTTAATGATACATTTACGAGTTCGGACAAAGGTTGATCGCCTTCCGACAGTTTGGATTTATTTGCAAATATGTATTTCAACTAAAAAGTTAGCTCTAATCACCGGATTAGTGAATGCAAGTAAAGTATAGGAGTAGACGCGGAACTTAATTGGATTTTCATCGTTTTAATGTATGACTAATATTTCTCATTTCTCCTTGAAAATTAAGAACTTTATGTATGCGGTTGCTGCTCGTAAACTGCTTTTTCGCACGTGCATACTCTGGCCACGTCTGATAAAACTAAGATTTGTGAAAACTGAAATTTTTTTTATTTTTCCACCTTAACAATTTTATAAGGCAATTCGATATACGGCCATGTAGCTTTGTATACATACATATATGCAGACGTCGGCACAAAGAGTACATGATAAAAATGTGAGTGTATTTGTATTTTCCAGGAGGAAAATTGTTAGCACCGTAATATTCCTTTGGGTGTATAAGCTAAACGTGAAAAAAGCGACATGAACCCCCTTCTTTAGAAGCTGACAAGCAACTGAATGCATTTTTACGCTCTTTTTAACGAACATTGTTGATGTTCGTGTCCTATGTGTGTAAAAAGCCGAAGTTGTTCGACCCCCGGGGGCTATTGGTGCCGACGTCCGTATATATGTATGCCTAACGGTAAGGAAGGATAAGTATCCTCTATGTAAGAGAGAGTGAGAGAGCGCGAGTTAATGTTTTTAGTTTTTAATATTCTTGTTGCTTATTAAGCAATGCTTAACCTTGGCTTCTTTTCGCCAAGCGAAAAATTGCCAAACTTTTTTTGTTTCTGTTCTCCTAGGATATTTGATTTGAAAGGAGAGAGAATGAAAAAAGATCCGTTTTAATTTTTGTTGCATTTATGGTTCCTGTAGAAGTATTTCTTTGAAAGTGGTGGTAATAAAATTGTTGTTCTTATTTTTTTAATTGCTTTTTAACATGTTTGTTCATATTTTAAAGTAAAAAAAAAATAATGAACATTTAGGTATGTATGCGTTGTTGTGTTTTTCTCCCTTATCGGCTATTTACGTATTGGTGTGTTTGTAAAAAGGAGCGCTGTTTTAGAAACTCTTTATTTTAATGTGTGTGTGTGTGTGTATAAATGTATAAACAATAACCACGGATCAAGGTTTTTCCTTTTATTTACTTCATCGAGCATGTAATATAGAAACGTGTCTTATCAACATTAGCAACTGGGGGTTATAAATAATTTAACTGTTATTCGTATGATCATTATGATTTGACATTAATTGTTAAATATTTGTGTAATAAATAAAACACTCTTTTAACTTTGTTGTTAATAAGAAAGTTAATGAAATAGATCGACAATATTTTTTTTTTAATAAATAAAAAATATTTTTTTAAAATCTTTAAATTTAAAAAAATCATCGGATACATCATAATTACCATATGGCACGACAAGTATACGATGAAACTCTGCAGTACTTTTCTTCAAATGAAAACAAAACATTAATGCTTGTCGCATTTTCTAATACAAAATTCGCCATCTTTAATACAACAAAAAATATTATAGTGTATGATATAGCAAGCCATAGTAATATATATCTTGTGATATATTGAATTTGCACCTTGAAGTTCAGTTCATTCCGGTACACCTGGTAATCAGCGTTGCCAGTAATTTTTTTTTTAAACTTTATGGGAAAAAAAAAACTTTTCTGCAAAAGTATCAACATTTTTAAAGGAAACACCGCAGACCGGTGCCCTCTATTGGTGTTTCTTTGCTACTTTTGTCCGGGACTAATAAAATACATAATATTTTATTTAAGAATGTAAATATTTCGTGTTATTGTTGAATTCATAGAAATTTTGAATTTTTCGAAAAAACTTTTTTGTTAGAAAACTTTTTCGCATCTCAAAAAACTTGGAAAAAAAGGAAAACTTGGCAAATGGCAACGCTGCTGGTAATGCATGTCTTTTACAACTTTGCTCAAACTTAAACGGCTCTTTCCAACATGTTGTTTAACAAATTTGTTTGACGGCTGGATCCTTATTTTACTCGCAACATCGGCGGTATGATCGTAACACGTTACGGACAGCAGCTTTAAACATACAGAGCAAAAGAAAGACAAGATGTAAAGGAATTTCTTTAAATTTCCTAGACTTGCCAAGTTTTAAAATAAAATTTTAAACGATAACGGTAAACATTACAACAAAGATGGTAATTGTAAATAAGAGTACAATAAATAAATGAATCCAATTCAGAATGATTGGAACAATAGTTTTGTTGTTGTACTTGTATGATTACATACATACATACATAATTGGTTATTACAACCCTTTAGTCAGGATCACGACCTAGTTTCTCATTACGACCTAGTTTCTCACCATATGATTAGTACCCCTTATTAGTTATTTCCTTGTAATTGCAATTAAATGAAGTGGAGAAGGATGGAACCAAAAACGGTTAGCAATGAATTCCACAGAATTCCAAAATAATTTGAAATCGATCAACTGGTTGCCGAAGTAATATCTACACTGTTTTCGCTCTGTGTGGATAGATGATTTAAATTTAATTAATTTTAGAGAGCACCTTTTTTGAATATGTAGAACTAATCGCAGACAATTTTTCGATTATCTAAACTCTTGAATAATTACTTGGCTTGGTAACCCTGAAATAACGTAAAATTTTCACAACTATAATACACCGTTTTGTATTTGTCGCAACGCATTGTTTTTGCACTACAAACAAGAACACTACATTCTCATATCTTCACTAAACTTCTTTAACAACATCACCCGTAAACTCACACATACTTACTTACCTAGGCTCACGTAGAGTCTATGAATTGATGACGGTGGTGGTTCTTGTTTGTTTCTCTCAAAAATACACAAACATTTTTGTTTTTTGGTTTGCGTTCGATGTTTGAGCGAACGACATAATTATGTTGTGTGTGGATCAATGGTTTTAGTTATTGTTGTTGTTGTTCAATGTTGTGTTATTTGTTCGTTACTTGTTTCTGTTGTAAAGAAGAAGACAACATGAAAAAAGAAACGACATAACAACTGTTTAATTGTTGTTGTTGAAAAATGCAAGAAGGCCAGCTTAAAATTTAAGAAAAAGGAATCACTTGTGCGCGCGCCTTCAAAGGCGATGGTTGAGTTCAACGGTGTATTTTTTTTGGAAGAAATTTAAGCAATTTCGGTGCAAAAGAAATGTAAATTTTGAAGTCAGAAAGTTTGTTGTTTTTTACATTTTGAAAATATAACTTAACGGTATTTGAAAGCAATGAAAAAATGTAATTTTTTTCAAATGTTAAAAGCAAACATTGAGTTCCCATAACAAAAGCCGTTATTTGGCTGTCAGTTATATTACAATTTGTTGTTGGTGTAAATAAGTGCAAAAATAATAAAGAGAAATATAAACAAAGAACGAGATCACGTAGTAAGCGAATTAAAAAAAAAAGAAACGTTGAATTTTTTAAACTTGAAAGAATAGTGGGTGCGTCACTCATTTGAACCATCACTGCCATCATCATCATCATTATGAACTTGAACCCCGTTTTGTTTGGCTCTGCGAATCAAAGCTGTTATGGTCTTCTCTGTTTCTTGTGCAAACATCATTGTAAGTGTGTAACAGTTTTTTTTATATTTTATGAGCAAAAAAAAAAAATAGTGCTGCAGCCAGGAAGTATTTTGTTTTTTTTTTGTTTTTTATAATGTGGGGTTATTTCTTTGAGCTCGTTTTAGTTTTGAAATTTTTTTTCCTTTTTTTGTGCGAGTGTAGTAAATCACCATTAGTAATGGTAATTTTGCGCTTTTTTTACTGCATGATATGGTAGAATATTTGTAAAAATATTACATCTGTTGAGCATTTAGTTTTTACAAATTTTTAAATGCAATGGTATGGGATTTTTTGTTTGTATCAATTTGTCTGAAGAAAGACATTATTCGGGTTTTTTCTAAAAAAAAAACATGATAATTATGTGCAATATAATTTTTATTTCTGTTAAGTTTTCAAATTTTTTGTTCTAGTTTTTAACCTAGTTTAACTTCAAATTATGGGCCTGTAATGAATAGAACTTAACTTCAGTTGAGTTACCAGCTAACAACCAAATTATTGTTGTTAAGAAATTAAATTTTTAAATGTTGGTTGTCAATTGACATTTGTAATACAGTTTTTGGCAACTAGCAGTATAACTAGAGTTACGTTGCCATCTATATAAACGAGTTATTATTTCATGGGCAAGAGGTGCAGATCGACCGAAGTCGCCGTGGTCTAGTAGGTAGTGTGGTTTATTAGACGTGAGGCCTCGGTTCAAACCCCAGGTCAGGCATCTCCAACTGAACGATATAAAAAAAATATTTCTTCGGCGACTCAGCAGATTTCTGGCAAAAATTCTGAGAGTAAATAAAATGGCCATGAAAAGTTTCTCAAAAATCTGTCGTTCGGAGTCGATTTTAAACTGCAGGTCCCGCCACTCATGTATAAAAATTAACGCACACAACATAAGTGGTGCGAGAAACTAGATCGTAATCCTGACTAAAGGGTTGTAATGACCAATTAAGTATGTGTGAGGTGCATATATGCACCTTAGCCAATTTAATAGCAAACGGTTGTAAAAATCCGAGTTAGGAGAGAATGTAATAATTCCGCTTATGAACATGTTTGTGGCTATACGCCTCTTTTTTGCTCTAAGACGAACAATTTCAGACGACCGTTTATTTGTGTGAATATAACTCAAATTTATGCGAGTGTTTTTAGAAGTCGCAGTAAGGTAGTGTTTTGGCTTATTAGACGTAAAGCCACAATTCAAACTCCAGGTTAGACCTCTCCACCAAACCGAAATATGAGCAAATATTTCTTGGACGACTTCTTTTTAGTAGATTTCTAGCAAAAAAATTTGAGAATAAACAAAATTTCCATGAAAAAATTTTCTTAAAAAATCTGTCATTCGGAGTTGACTTTAAACTGTATGTATGTATATAATTAACATACACAACATAAGTGGTGTGAGGAGCTAGGTCGTAAACCTGACTGAAGGCTTGTAATGATCAACATTTACTTCATACATTTAGACGTTTGTCTGAAATCGTTCATCTTACAAAAACAGGGGGATAGTTTTCAATAATTTTAGATACCCTATATTTTCTTTGTTTAAAATTTAAATAATTTTAATAAATGGAAGTATATGGCTTGGCTTAAATAAAAATGGCTTGCCCCCGCTATTTTTCGCGACTTTCCCATATTGCAACGAAGATTTTAGTGAATTTAATTCCATAATCTCTTTACTTTGTTTTTTTTTTTATCAATATTTTATTTAATTTTTTTTGAAGCGTGAGCGCTTATGATAATTGAAAGTTTTTAAAAATAATTTAACTATTCTATGTAATATAAACCTGAATGCTACGGTATATAATATCTAAGAAATCCGGAACTTTGAACTGAAGTGTATCAATAGGACATAAAAAAAGAAAAATTAATAAGGATCCCACTATTACATTGATACTTTGTTGCATGACGTCATTTGTCCCGCATGTTTAAAAAATTAAAATATTGAACAAGTGACGTCTTAATCTTTAATTGATTTTAACAAACATTATTGTAATGTGCGTATTGTTCTTAAAAATTAGTTGCTTATGCATTGTTTGCTACGCATCTGTTTGCTAAATTACAGCCTGTAATTAGTAGAGTATAGTTTTGTGGTACTCAATACTGAACAAACCATCACTATTAGAGGGGACCTTGCTTGCTTTTGCTTTTTTAGTGCGTTCAACTAAACTGCTCTTTGTGCAGATCTTAAATCTTGCGCATTATATATTTAAATTTTGTTCGAATCAATTTTTTTTTTATTACAAATCAAATTTGTTTAAAATTGGTTATCATATAATTTCCCAGAACGTTTTCACCTCTTGGCACAGATTAATTTTTATACCTTTATTTTTTTCACAGTTTTTTAAAGATTTTGTAAATTCGTTTCAATATTTGTTAATAAACACACATTTTAAACCCGTTTTTACATCATAATAAACCATAATTTTCACAACTTAGCTTTTCACAATTATTTTCCCTGGCTAAAATTTAAATTAGAAAAACGCTTTTATCTCATGTGATGAAATTTAATTGCATGCACTGATTTACTACAATAATGAGTAGGATTTTACGATCATTATTACTTTGTTGGTATTGTTTTTTTTTTTTTTTGAGTTTCATGGTTGCATATTTTCAATACGAACATCCTCCTCTCTTTCCCAATTTCATGAATTTCATCTTCAGTAGGCTGCTGTTGTTTAACGGACACTTTCGAATAGAGAAGATGTTGGTGACGGTGATGATGAGTGTGTGTTTGTTTAACTTCAAATTTTTGTTAATGCTGTTGTTGCTTTGTTGTAATTTGTTTATTTTACCACATGAGAGCACAAGTAACAAAAGGAAAAAAAAATTTGCTGAGTTTGCACTTCTTCTCTCTTTTATATACATACATACATATTTTTTTTTAATATTTTCTAAAGATAAAAAGAACAAAACAAAAATCAATAGTCTTTTTATAATAATGAAAATACTGATTATGATGTTAAGTTTCTTGTTGGTTGTTAATTTTCTAAGCAGTTTTCTCTCACTCTCCCTCTCTCTCTCGCTTACTTTTTGATTTGATGTTAGCTAGCAAATCGTATTGCCTTGTCATCATAATTATATTCTCCTGTCTTGTGTTATTATTGATAGGAATTCTTTTTTGGTCTCCTGTTAAACTATTTTATGCAATTTTTTATGCATTTGTATATGTGAATGCGTTTGCTTTAAGTGCCGAAGATGATAAAGTTGTCGTTTATTGTTGTTATTATTGCTATTATTACAATGAACCAATCAACCACAAAACTCGTGCTTGGCGTTTTCCACCAATAAAGGTAATCCGTGTTTAATTTTGTTATTTATTTGTTGTTGTTACATTTTTATTTTCTTATATGTTGGTACGAGTGTGTATGTGTATTTTTTCTCTTCATACATTTTTTATATTCACACATCTACAGCATGTAGGTTTTGCTGTTGGTGAAAGGAGAGAGTGTGCCTGTAGATAGCTGTTGTTGATCTTTTCAGCATAGTTATTAAATTGTACTCTTTCGGTTATTTCCGTGTTTGTAATGGAAATATGGAGTACTACTATATGTATTTATAAGGAAATTATGGTGTGTTGTATGAGCTTAATTAGTGTATTTATATATGTATATTGTAGTATACCGTTATAAGTTAAAAACTTAAATTAAGAGAACATTTTAAAAACAATGTTGCGAGCGTATATGGCAAATTTTAACGACAATGTTGATATTGAATCAAATATTTTAAACGTTTCAAATTCTGTTTATATACATATGTATGTACGTACATAAATATGTACATATGTATGTATTTGCATACACACAAAAATTGGATTTTTTTTAAGAAAATATTGTTTCTTTTTTCCTTATTTTTCATATTTTGAGTGACTGACTGCCTTTGGCTTATGCAATACATTTACTCAATTAAATACAATGCGCACACATATAGAGATATTTACTCTCTATTCACAATTGCATACATATATACTCACACTCATTAAATTTCTTAATTATATGGTGAGGCGTTAAATAAAACAAAAAAAAATTAAAATTAAATTCCAAGAAGTACATATAAGGAAAAGAACATCATCATGAACAAAATTAAATAAATTATCATAAAAATCCAATTTTAAAGTAATTTTCTCCAGCCGAAATGTTTATACGACGACGGCTGCCAACATGAAACGACAAGAAGAGAGCAGCAAAAAAGCGTTTATAATAAAGGATTAACACAACGGCAGTCTTTGTTTTTTTGCCAATATTTTATTTTTCTGCATGTAGCAGCACGTGATATTTTATTTATTTATTGGAATGATTGTTTTTTAAATTTTTTCCACAAATTTTTTTTTGATTCTTTAGAGTATTTAATGAATATTGAAGTGTAAGGAGAAAAAGGGGACCAGCTGTGTAAAGTGACCAAAACTAATAACATTACTTGCTCTTTCTCTCCATCACAACAACATTTGAATTTTCTCTTTTATCTGTTTTCATCCTTGACTGAAATTAAAATCAAAAATTTTAAATGACTCATACAATTGCGGGAAACACTATTTTTGTTCGTTGTGTGTAACAGAAATTGTTGCTAATTTTGAGTTTTTTTCTTTTCTTTCATCAAACGGCGCTTTTCGGAAGAAATTTATTCCAGAAAAACGCAAAAGAATTCAAGATGTAAAAAACAATATAAATTTATTTTATTTTCGGTTTTATCGAATATGTTGTTTTCAAAGTGTTTTAAGCAATTTAGCCTATCTTACGTCTCATGGTGGCGCATTTTGCATTTGAGTCAATACCTCCTTTCATATAAAGTCCAACTTAAGCAACAATTAATGCCGTAGATATGCTGAATACGGTGCTACAGTAATATGCTCTCAATTCTGATTTCTCGAATTTCTATATGATTTGAATAGCGATGATGATCATTTCTCAGCCAGTATTCACGTCAATAAGCAAGATTACAGCATATGTAGATGGGGCTTGGGCGAAGATAGAAGTGATTGTGGAAACGTCATTGCATCCGGAAAAAAAGACCGGTTGATAGTGTGTATTGTGGTCTAAAGGTGTCACTTGGTTCCATTCAGATTTTTTTGTGCCTGCAATTCACATACTTTATGTGGTTACAATAAGACGGTGCCACAAGCCACACAACACGACCAATTACGGTTTTCTTACATGCGGTATCAAATGGCCATCAAGATCATGTGATACACACTAATTAGAATTTTTTTGTGGGGCTTCGTCAAAGACCGGATAACCATCTAAGGTGGGAGCATTTGAAAATCAACGTTCGTCTTCACTCGACATATGTATGCGTAAAGGTGGTCGAATGCTGTGTGCAATCAATTCAGAAAATTATAATATTAAACCTTTATCAGTAAAGGACATTTACATTTACATATGTATGTAAGCAAGTGTAAGCAAAACAACGTCTCTAATACCTCAGCGTTGGGCGTTTTTTAACTCTTTGTTTCGCATGAATTTACGTACTGCGTCATTGAATTCCTTTGTAATCACGGGTTTTTTGTTGTTATTTTGATTTCGATTTGAAATGAAATGGAATTTTTAAATAAAAAAGTTACAAATTGATCAAATTATACCAAAAATATATTGTTTTAATATTTAATTGTTTATAATAATATTTAATACTGGAGTTTTTCTTTTATTGCCCCAAAACAACTTCTGGTTATTGTTAACCCTCCCTTATCTATCCGAAATTATATGGTAATTTTTAAAAATAATTTTTGATGACATATTTTCAAGTGGTTTTTGAGTATTCGTAGTTGGTTTTCTAATTTCATTTTTGTGTAACAATTTGGGGATGATGATGCTGATGACGATGTTTATTTACAAAACAACAGTTTATTTCTCATATTGCCTGCCTTTGGCGTTTTAGAATTATTATTGAATAATAAATAATGTTTGAATAAAACTTTGAAATTTCATTTTCAATTCTCGTATTTTTTATTATCTTTTCAAACTTTATGGGTGGTCTATGCTCTTGTTTTCATTGTAAACTGAGTACCACCACCAGCCACAATAAAGTTTCGATTTTAAATTTGTCACAAACGAAATTGAAAAGAAATAAGAATCAAATTTAATTACTGCTGGCGAATTGAAATGAAATTCTTTTTTTTATTTTTCATAGAGAGGAATGATGATGGGGGGTGCTTAGTATAGTATGTGATTGGAAAGAAAAAAATTTTGAAAGAAATAGAACGAAATATCGAAGAAACCTAGTGATGGTGGACCCATCTAAATGCTAAAAAAAAATGCGAGTAAACATAATAAAAAGGAGTTATTCATTCTATCCATCCAATATACATATTTACAGAATCCTAAAGTAAAGTTAAATAAAATACACACATAAAGCTTTGATTTCAATGATATCATATCAGGTGCATTGATGACACTGAGCACCATCCTAATATTTGTCAGAGCAATAGGCTCGGAGGAGAGATTATAGTGGGATACCCTACTAAGGTACCTCGTCATCACAATAATAATAATAACAAGAAGCGATAACAAGTTGTTGCACTATGAATTTGATCTTTGTGGGTAAAGGATCCTATAAAAAAATCGACAAACAAATCATTTATTTAAATATTGAAATAACAACAAATAAAAGTGAATAATTTCATCTTAAATACTCGGAAATACTCGTTTTTTTTTTCAAGGTATAAACGTAGAAATACATATATTTTTTCATATAATTAGCCCGCTATGGAACAAAATTAGTATTAAAATTTGCCTTATATACCGCATAGCAGTTATAACGGTGCTCTTGCTTCTGTGTGCATACATATGTTCAAAGGGGGACGTAAGGATGTGCCTCGCAACGTCTTGTGCAAAAGTTGTAATAACGAATAAGAAAAGGCATTCCCATTACACGGCACTCGGGAAGCTGAGACAAAAAAATGCTTGTGTAGCAAGAACTATTAACAATTCAACAATTCCAAGTATATACCACTTTGTTTAGCTCTCTTTTAATACACATACGCACGCTGTCACAGATATGTACATATGTACATACATACATATATTCATATATTTGTATTTATGTCTGCAATACGCATAAAACAGTATGGATTTGCTTTTCTTAAATATTGAACTTCCTCGTGCCTATTGAAAAGAAGTAATAAAAGATGTGTGTGTATGTGTGTGACTGTTATTGCGTTGTTAACAATTTAGTTCACCTTTAAAAATATTATTGTTTTCATTTAAAATTTTTGTTATTTTTATGCTTTTCAGTGTGTATCATCATCATTGGTATGTTGTTTGCATGAGTTGTGTTGAGTAATTTTTGCATTTTGGACCTTTTTTTTTTTTGCCGAAACGACGTTTCCATTAAGATACGATCTCTACGATCTCATTTAGGCAAAATAAAAAAAAAAGACGAAGAGACTTCCTTAAAAAGATCAATAAAATTTTACCGCTCTCGCACCGCACTACTACTGCGTTATACCGAGTTATTTAGTATTTTTTTTTTAATTGTGTTTTCCTCTTACCTTTACAGAGAAGAGCAGCAAGTAGCACATGTTTTTTTTTTTATCAAGAAAACAATTTTTTCTCATAAATTCCGTTATAATTTAATGTAATTATTATTGTTAGCGAAACATTTTTATTGTTCACAACATTTCTTTTTTGTAAAATGTATAATTAGAGTGCTGGCTGGACTTTTAATTTTTATTTTTATATGTGTTTTCTTTAAATGTTTATAAATTTATTACTTTTGTATCTTATATTAACACTCTCTTCCTTCTTACTATCTCATTACAGTCCTATTTGACACTGTTGTGTGTTGGTTGTATGCATATGCCGAAAATTACATTTCTTCGCCAATTTACAAGGTAATTAAATGTCTTTTAACTTTAATTTTTTCTCTCTTTCCTTCGGTGTTTTAAATATTTTCTTGGTTAATTACCCGTGTGTGTTGTGAATGATTACAGTGTTGAGAATTGAATAATCTCTGTAAATCATATGCTAAAAGAAAACAAAATCAAAGAAGAGCAGTGTTACTGAAATTTGTTAGTGTGTAAGAAATATGAAAAAATATTTCTTTCGGCGACTTCCTCTCAGCAGTCCTACTGGTAAAAACTGTGTGAGGTAAATAAATTTTATATAAAATGTTTCTCAAATCTGTCATTTGGAGTCGATGTTAAACTGTAGGGTGGTGTAAAAAGCTAGGCCGCTATCCTAACTAAAGGGCTGTAATGTGTAAGGATGCTTCAAAACTTTCAATGCAATGTCTCGGTTTCTGTCGTGTGTAGGGTGTGGTCTGGCATTGTCATGAGGAAACGTTAGACTTGCTTGCTTCAACCTTTTTAACTTTTACCTGTAGAGATCAGGAAAAATTCTATCCCACAGGGCGTCATCCAGGCATTCAAGTATGTAAGTTTGACCTGAGTTTAAAATGAGACTGTCTGAGCAAGTTCAATTATCTAGACCCTCTGCTATAACTTAGGTCATGTGGGAATTTGCGGCAACGAACAAACAGATGAGCTTGCAAGAAGAGTAGTTTTCACGCAACTGCAGTGCAGAAGGAAGAGGAGTATGGAAGGGTTTCTTTGGCAAAAGGAAGATGGGAATAAAGGAAGACACCTCGCAAGCGAAAAGTGTTTCAAACAATCTGCGCTGTTGCAGACAATTACAATGGAAAGAGTTTTGCATCATGCATGAGACCATCCAGATGTCGCCTGTGAATAGTAATTGTATTATGGACTCAGAAAATATATTCATAATTGGAATCTCTCTAAGCCTAATATACATATAGCATCTATAATGAGAAAGTAAAGCAAAAATACATACTTGGAACCTGTGGATTGCATGTAAATCACTAGTCAAGCAGTTATCGTTACAGAAAACGGACTGCGTCCGAAAACTTGTTGAAAATGGAATACAGATTGAGGGCAGTACAATAGATCGTCTGGTTATAGTGCTCGTAACTCCACTTCTACACAAAAATTCATTGCTATAACCAAACCTTTGCTTTTTACTGTAAAAGATTCATCTCCAAAGGTAATAAGTTAGTAGGACTTTTAAGAAAAGCAAGATATCTGATCGGAATCAATAAATAACGTAGATTCGAATTATTGAAGAGCTGTAAACAGAACGCTGTGGTAGCCACAATGCATGTTTTTTAGGTTTGTTGTCTTGGCTTAAATTTTTAAACTTTATGGATTTCCTTATGGATTTGTTGTTGTTGCTGATGTTTCTTAACACAAAAGAAGAAAAAGGTCTCAAGATATTGCCGTTTTTTTTGTTTTTTTTAATTCGTTTTAATTGTGTGTTGCTGCTGCTGCTGTCTTCTGTTCCAGGTAGAATTTAAAATTTGTTTTCCAATTTTCTACGAATTTCGTAAAAAAGTTTTTCAATTCAATATCGCTCCTAATCATTATCTTTTTAAATTGTTGTTGTTGTATTTTATTTTATTTTATTTTCGAAAATATATTTGTTGAAATAAAATAATCGGTTCGGTGTGTGTTTATGTTTGCTATTGTTGTTGTCTGTATGTTTAATTATTTCGAAATCATGTGTGAATAAAGCGATTTAATATGATGCTCTGATTTAAATGTTTTTTCTCGTTTTTTTTTTAATAATTAATTTTTTTTTTTTCTCTTGTTCTTTTTTTGTTTTGTCGAAATAAATCTTTATTTTCACAAGAAATGAAAATGAAAGAAAAAAATCGGAATTCATTCATGCCATTCTATTGCTTCCTTATTTTTAATCGCCTTAAAATGTGGGAATATATTTTTTGTGTTTAAAAAAACAACTTTCTTTTAAATAATAAGGGAGGGTGGTAAAGATGTGTTTAACAAATCTTCATAAAATTCAAATAATTTTTTTTGTACATTTGCGAAGAATTTAAAATAATAATTAATATTAAGAATATTTAACGTTATTTTGCTTAAAATTTTATTAAATATTTATATTTTTCTAATTATTTTGTAAAATAAATTTTTCATTATTGATGTTTTGATTTTCCACTCCACAAGCAAAACCTGACGTTTTTATTTTGATTTCAGCACAATCAGTGTTGCCTTCTTTTAATAACTGTTTGCCGTTATACCAACCACAACATACATGCATACATATGTATGTACGTTAGCTCCTTTGGGCCAACCATTCCATAGTTTGGCTGCTTCATTACAGTATTAGCAGCGGCAGCACAGCCTACTTCTTGTTTTGACTGACAGTTACAAGGCAACAGGCGCGATACAGAAATAAATACACCACATGCTGCCATGCCTGTATTACTTTGCTCGCCTGCTCTAAAACACGTTTTAGACACTGAAAAGCCTAAATTATGGGAGAAGAATATTTTGTTACACAAACACATACATATTTATACTATTACAAGCATCATATCTCCTATTTATAGGAGATTTTCTTTCAGGAAAGTATTGACACACTAGTTAATTGTACTACATATACCGTTAGTTATACTAGTTGTAGTTGCAATATACAGAGAGGGAGAGAGAGAGAGAGACTGGTTATATTCTCCTTCCAACAAGGTTGCCAATTTTATATTATTTTTTTCGTTTTACTTTAAGAAAGCGTTTTTATTTTATTTTTAAATTCCTTTTTGTAATTTGAGTGGGTGGGTCTCGGCACAGAGGCAAGTGTTGTAAAACTTAACAGTAATTCTTCTAGCACGAACAAATCCAATGAATTGAGTTTTAAATTTAAAACTATTAAACTCTACCGAAAGAACAATTTGGATAAATAAACTCAAAAAGAGAGAAGAACGTTTTAAAGCAAACGGCAGGAGTTTCAAATCGGTTACTTATCTATAATGAATTAAACCAGATTATGGTACTATATATGAGTGTTTTTTTTTGTTCTGGAAACAAGATGCTAAACTAGACCAGGCAGATGCCTCAACGCCCTGTAGCTATGTTCAAGGTCTTATCCAAACTCCATGAGGTTCCCGCAAGAGCTTTTCAAGGGCTCTTTTTCATAATAACTGTCGTATTACCGAATTACTCTTTAATTAAGCAATGTAACAGTTATTTATATCCAATGAGTCTGACCGTTAAAACCCTTTTTGTTTTTTGTACTAAAAATCAATTTGACCAAATTGTTAGCTCATGTTATTTCTCTCATGCTGTTTTTTACGACTTGGCAACACGAGTTTTTCATTTATTCTGTTCTAGCTTCCACGACATTTTCTTCTCTAAAAAAATAACGAAAAAAATATACAAGAACTGTGCAACAGAACCAGGTGAATGTTGCAACAGCTTGCAAACATTGCCAACTACTGCAAACGGGACTACTCATGCTACAGCTTGCCGAACTCCTCTTCAATAGCTATACAATGAAGGAATCAAGAAAATAACCTGTCATATAGTTAAGGTATAGAGAAGAGAGGATTAAAGCAATCCAGCAATGGCACTTCTTCTATAAAGGAATCATTTGTTGTTGTTCAAGATGCTATTTTTCTTTAAACTTGTGTTAGAACAGCATTATCAACTTCGTCTGGTGTTCGTGTTCTTGTTCATATTGATTTTTGAAAAAGTTCTACTTTTTTTATTGTATTCGCCATCGCCGTTGCCATTTCCAGTTGCCAATTGCCATTCGTTCTACAATAAAGGAAGAAACAAAAGAAACAAATTAAATCAAGATCACCTCCAGTACTGGTGAAAAGAAAAACACACGCACATAATTTCTCTCTCTCTGTCTCTTTCTATGTCTCTTTGAAAGATTAGTAGGAAAATACCACAATAAGAAAAACAGAAAAGAAGGAGTGTGGCGAAAAACTGGTTCTGTGTTTATTTGTTTTTTAATTTGCTTTTTAAGCGTTTTCTTTCGGTCAGGGTGTTGCTTTTATTATTTGCCTTAGAGGAGAGAGCGTCTGTTATGAGGAAATATTTCTGCTGGTTTTTGTTTTTTTTTTTCTCTTATTCTTGTCTAAAACTCAAACTATTATGTGATGTCGCTTTGTGTCACCCTTCTTCTCTCTCTACCACTCTTCCTGGTCTGTTGTAATTGGGTGTTACAGTTATTCTTTCACAATTCCTTTTAAAAAAGACTTAAAGTACTTTTCATAACACACTCAAAAATATATGCCAGTAAATTACTGTGGGACAGTTGAGAAGGAAGGATTTTTATAACAAAGACGACTTGTCCATTTTTCCGTTTCAAAAGTAAACATAAAATCAGTAGTTGCGATGATGCACAGGGTTTGATCACATCTCTAACGCCTTCTGTCTCTTCAAATTTCTTTATAATCTTGCCAATTCCACACACTGTAAGTGGATAATGAAGATCAATTTATCATTTCGTTTGTCTCGAACTGTTACGATTATAGGCGAATTATGTAATAGATGACTAAGCAGTATCTTTAATCTATTACAAAATTGTTGAATATCGTTTCTATCTAATTCGACAATCATAAAAAGGCTGAAAGAAGGATATTATCTTTGGGGAGACACTTTGACTTGAATCCGCAAACGAAATGAGTTCATTTTAAACTTAAGTGTTATCCTCTTTCTGGTGTTATTTGATTGCATCAAGTCGATATTTTTGAGAAAAAGTAATTCGGCTTTAGTCTATCCTTCGTTCTTATGTTAGGTTAGGTTAGGTTGGAGTGATAGCTTTAATATCAAAGCTCATTTTTTGATCAAGAAAATATTCTAAAGTTTTTGCCATCGTTATCCATTTTTTTTCTCTTCTTTCTCGTCTAAGAGAGAATCAGACAAGGACGTGGTTTCGGTCAAAGCTGTGTCAAAAGAATTAATTGTGTTGCTGGTACAGATACCCAGAGATTGCCTAACCCGACCTAGAACACCTGATTGCCTGCGCACACTCTGTCTATCAGTTTGTAGTGACATTGGGATTTTCTGCGGAATTTATTTCCTAAGAGATGTTGGAAGTCTACGGTCTGTCACATATTGTGTCAAGATGTCTTTATAGGTTAGGAGAGAAGAAGGTATAAGGTCATGCGGAATGAACTTGTGCATGTAAAATATTTTCTTTGTTCCAGTTTATTTTTTCCCTAATTCAAACGGTAATCGTTTAATTTTAATGTGGGTTTTGGGGAGGATACAACAGGAAATTGTCTAAATTATTGACTATTAATTTCGGCCAAAAGAAATCCAAGACGTCTTTCTTGAAAATATTCAATTAAAACACTTTAAAGGAAAAGGCTCATAACGAAAATGGAGCTACTGCTGAATGCTGTCACATTAACTATGTGCTCCGATCAATAGCACAGGCTAGAAAGAGATTGTAAAAGACGACGTACACACCGTGGTGGCAGCATGCCACAGTTGCAGTAATAATAGTAGCTGTATTAGCAATGAAATTATATAAATAATGATGCAACATTTAGGAGACTGCAGCTGCAGCAGCAGCAGCAACAGCAACAATAACAGCAGACCAGTTGGAGATGGCCCAGTAACTATAACACGCTCTAACAAAAGCACAAAAAATTAAAACGAAAAGAGAATGGCCAACAGACCTGGCCAGGCCAAGCAGCATTACAAGAAAACAGGAAGAAAAAATACGGCTTTTAGTGACTGCAACTTCACTCACAAACTAGAATTCTTGAAGCAAAAAGTCAAAGAAAATTGTAGAAAAGCAAAACAAAATAAACAAACAAAGAAAGAAAGAAATAAAGGAATGAGAGAAGGAAAGGATGAAAAAACTCGAGAGTCCTCTATATATATCAGTGTTGCTGTGTGTTAGCCTAAGCAGCAGACTTTTTAACCCAAAGGCATACTGACTCAGCTTGCATTTGTAAGCAAAAAAAAAAGAAAAGAAAAAAAAAGAAAAACTTGTATTTTAAAAATTGTATCAATGGGTAGTAGTTTGTGGCAACCAGCAGCCGCCAAAAGCTAAAAACTATTGCAACAACCAACTGCTTTTAGTAGCAGTAAAGCAGTAGCCGGCTTGCAGCCTTGCCTCCCTATAAACGACGACGGTCATCATCATCACTTTTGCAGCTGCAAATTGCATGCAACAGTTGGACGTTTTTTTTTTTTTCATTTTTTTTTATTTTTTTTTTTTTATTATTAGTTGACCATTTGTTGTTACACAAGTGGTGGTTTGTTTGCCTGCAATGTGCAGTTTCGTGCAAAAGAAAAAAAAGAAAAAGAGGAAGAAGAAATACTTGTAGTTTGTGTCATACCCGCCATATAGAATTTGTTACAGTTACACTAGGTTCTTTCCTTTAATACCCAGCTGAAAAAAGGGGGTTGAGAAGAAGGAAAAATAGAGACTGGTTGGATTGGTTATAAAGTTGGTCTTCTACTTTTAATACTACTACTGTGTCTGTCTCTTATTGTCTGTCTCACTTTTAAAAGTGACTGAGTGTGATGTTTATTTCAAAATTATATTGAAAGACAACAAGAGAAGGGATAGTTCCTAATAAAACGGATTAGAAGTTAGATTTATAGGTTAAGTTCTGTTTATAATCAGCCATCAACTCTTGCTATATTTGTAAACCAAGTTAAGCTTGAAAACAACAGTCAGTATGTCTAAAACACTTGATTATGCTATCGATTCTTCGTTAGATCACTCAAGCTTGAATGTTGTGCAAAAAGTTAGTTTTAAAGATATGACATCCGGGATTTAATTTGAGTCACCGATCCCCTGTGTGGGGTTTTCAAACCACCTGAATAGGTATTTCTAAGATTCAGATGTAGTGTAGTTTTGCATGGCAAAAACTCTTCTTACCTACTTTGCTAATGTGTGAGTTTTTCGATGCATCTGTAGTAGAAAGTCTTCTCGGTATGTTCAGTTAGAGGAGAAGTTCAGAGGAGAAGATTGAATACGGTGGCTTAAGATAGAATGTCATTTTAAGGGTATACGGTCTACGGGAGGATATCCAACTCTTACTGATTCATTGGAGCACCGTAGCAATATGACTCGTGTTTCACTATTCTATAAACGTAGACGTTTTTTTTTACAGTTACGATATAAATAGATTTAAATATAGTGCCCATAAACACTACTCCCTCTTTCCTACCCCCCTCAGTCTAATTTGCCAAATCCAACACGATGCACTGGATGAGTAGGGGATATCCCGTGAGTGTTGGTTTGCTAATAAAAAAAGATGGTGTTCATGTCTCATAACTGTTACTGAAGATACGATAACAGTATCAATACTATACTAATGATATGTTCACATTAAGCAAATAACATTTACTAGATGCAAAAATGAAGAAGTTATTTTCGAAATATGCTTTCGTTTTCCTAGTTGTTTTAGTTCAGTTTACTTCTTTCGATATGAACAAAGAGACAAACAATGGCTAATTGAATGTTATGGTAAATAAATTTACATTTTCTAAATAGTTTTACCATATCTTTCTGACTTCATCAATAACCTTTGGATGGGAAAGATTATTTTTCTGTTATCAACAAAGTTCAAACTAATGTTTGTTCAAATTTGTTTTTATTTTTTCGACAAATATTTGCTTAATGTGACGTATACGTTCACGAAAATCGGCAACTAAAACTTGATACTATTTTTTATTTTACTTTAAATTATTGTTTTCTAAGTCAGTGTTCGAAAAAGGGGGTCTGTTCCTCAGAGCCCCATTTTATTTATATTCAGTATTTAAACAAACAAATAATAAAATATGGATATGAATATTTATCATGTAAATACGCCCCCATCTATCGTTCTTTGATATGAAAAAGAGTCGTCTTGGCTTATTTGAAGTTGTCTTGTCTTATCTTTCGACTTTAAATAATACGAAGAAGAAGGGGGGAGGTGAACTGTGTTTTCATAGAGTTTTTCCTTAAGCAAAGACAACAGTACATACTAAAGCTTCGTATAAAGTCTTCTAACAAATGAAATTATTTTTAACCCCCTTCGTTATTTATTTTTTAGTTTTATTTGCCATTAAAGCGGAAATGTGAATGAATTATTAAAAAAAAAAAAGAGTTTAGAAGCTAAAGAGCTTATAAATCATCCAATCTATCTTTTTTGTTTATTTTTTTTTATATAATATTTATATAAAGATATTTTTTTATGTGATACTTACTACATATTTGTATAGAAACATACATACACGAGTCATAGGACGCCACCACCGCCACTAACCAGCTGCTGGTGTGTTTAGAAATATTCTCTAGGTTTTGTATTTTTAAGGCAATTCACATATACGGGAATCAGCAAATATCAGCTGTCGATGAGTTTTCTCCAAATTACTTTCAAGAATTTTTGTTTCGAAGCGAGTCATTAATAAAGGCTTTTTGTTATGTTTGTAGATCCAAATGAAATTTTATTAAATGCAGATAAGAAAAGTGGTCCAAAAATTAAGATGAGATAAAATTTGTTGTTAGTTTTATTCAAGAATGACGCAGGACCTACGGTTTAAAATCAAATCCGACAAATTTTGCAAAATTTTACATGTCAATTTTATTTACTAGTTTATACCAGGAAACCGCTGAGAGGAAGCCGTCGAAATTTCTGTTTTTTTACTTTGTTTTATTCGCGATGTGTGGGCTGAGGTTTGGACCACGCCTTCATGTCTAATAAGCCAACATACTACCTTTATACGTAACGAATACAAGAGGAATTATCCACAGTCTTTGAAAATGTGAAATGTGTGTTGGTTGTGCTTATAATTTTCTCCTACACTGTTGTAGCGCAAGATTTTTTTTTATAATCCATAAACAAAAATTTGAATTATGATGTTAAAGATAAAGAAAAAAAAAGGAAATGAAGGAAAAAAAGTTAAAATAATAAAATAATCTCTAGCAATTGACATACAATACCTTTTGTTTCTTAAATCAGATTTTTTTTTATATTTTTTGCCAAAAACCAGGAGACCAAAAAAAAAACTACTCGTATTCACGTAAAAATCGAAAAAGTGATTTCATGTGAAAATAAAAGTATTTTCCGCATGATTTGTTCTTATTAAAAGAGACGATCATCAACATCATCCAATCCACAACATCCTCGTCTTTCTTCTCAACACTTTAAAAGAAGAGACACAGTAATGGAACCAAATATACAGAGCCCCAGCAGCAGCAGCAACATCATCCAAGATGTTTTTGCTGCTGTCTTCTTCTACTCATATTGCAACCTGGCGATTTTTTTTTTATTGAGTTTCTATATAAAATAAAGGAATTCAATTCCTGTTTTGTTGTGTGTGTGTGTGTGTGTGTAGCCATCGAGTCGTTGTTTTTTTTTTTTTTTTTTGTTGTGTTGAAAGAATTTTTTGTTGTTTTCTTTTCGAGCCATAAATATTGAATTGAAAAGGCGGCTGATATTTTCTGTATAGTTTGGCTTAAATATGAAGAGGAGGATGATGATGATTGAAAATAACAACAGGTAGAGACAGACAGCAGGAAAAGAATACAACAAGAAGAACAATAACAACAACTTGTCCTTGTTGATCCTTATGTTATTGCCGTTGTTATTGTTGAGTTCTTAGAGAGCCATTATTTTATTTTTTTTTAATATTCTTTTTTTTTTTTGTATAAATATTGTATTTAAGGTCGCTGATATTTTATAATACGACGGCTGCCGTTTAAGGTTTTTTCGTTTTCTTGAAGCAATTTTCGTTATTAACCCCTTAAAAGCAATAATATTGAATACCGCACGAGTTAAAACCGCAAGAGTATCGTAAGATGATTTTACATGTCAATTGCAAGGATTTTTAGTGAAGATAAAAACGTATACATTACGACAACAATACCAGCCAACTAACCGAAAATCTAAATCTCCGCGGTAAAAACTGAACATAGAAGTTTATGTCGGCGTAGGGTGGGTAGTAGGTAATGTGTTGGTTTATTAGACGAAACCCCACAAAGGGTTGTAATGATCAATTAAGTGAATAAGTATAGAAGTACTATTTGTTACAAGCGGCTAAAATCGAAGATCGTACGGAATTTGTACTGAGTACAACAGGTTTCTTGAAGGAAATGGGATGATGGCTATCAAACAGGCTGCTTGCTTCTGCGTCATAAAAAGAATTCGTAGGAAATCCGTATCGTGTACGTATTTCTTAAATTTCGCCCAGTGTTTCCTCAATGAACTGTTAAATCACAAATTATTTGGAACTTTGCGTTCAAAAAACGAGCAATTAAATGTAAACTGTTTACTCTCCACATGTCACAAATTCTTCGCTAAGCGATACAAATGCCTTCTGTATAGTCGAGTGCTCCGGCGTAATAATCCAGCTCAATTTACTCTGATCCAGACTTATAAGCTTATAATCCTCTCTATAACTGACTCACTCCAGAGTGCCTGTTGTATCCATACTATTCTTACAATTTAGTTTTTAGAGACCCGAAAATTCTTGAATTTTTCAATTTTACCCGGTGAGTATATCTCTAGCTTTATTGGCCAGATCATTCGCCACTACATTGCCGACCACTAATTCGCTCTATACTATACCCGGATAATAATAAACAGTCCTTGACACCATGTGTCCCTAGACATCACTACCTTAATTGCGAATTGATTGTCAGTAAAAATTTATAATTGACGTTTAGAGGGTTAAAATTTTATTTCGTGTGCTTGTGCTATTTTTTCTGTACCGCCTAAAGAGTGGCTCCTTTTAAGCGGTGTTTTTTTTATTCATTTTCTTTTTAATTTTTATTTCATTCTTACATTTCGGCTATTGTGTTAATGATGAATGTTGTCTTTCTGATGATGACAGTGTGCGGTAAGAGATGAACGTATCGATATTTATTTTCTTGAAAGATAAAAAAAATTCTAAAGAAAGAAGCAGCAGTTACATGCAGAGTTTAAAACAGCCGACTTGATAATTACGCCCTCAACTGTTTTAAATTTCTACCTTTTCTATATTCATCTTCGTATTTTTTTTTTTATGGCGTAACTGTACTCTAAGGGTTCTTAGCTCAATGCACTTCTTTTCTTTGGCTGGACATGAAAGTTATTATAATTATTGTGTGTGTTATTAAAAGGATTTTAGTTTTTAAATTTTTGCTCTCGAATTTCTTTGTGTGTGTATGTGTTAAACTAAGGGCGGAAATTTAATCTCTTTCATTTCTGATCGTTTGTTTTTTTTTTTGTTTATAAAATTACGATTTTTTTCCCCTAAAATAAATAAGTAACCTGATCTATATTTGTACATTAAAAATCTTATTTTTTTTAGTTTTTATTTTATAACTCGAAGTTTTTTTTTTGATATAAAAATTACATGTTCAAGGATTTTTGCATGAAATACTCTCTTGTGAAGTGTGTTAAATTACAGTGTCGTTTATTAATTTTTTTTATACAGGAATTATAATATTAGTGAGTGCCAGTAATATTCCAATAGATTGCATTTAGGCGGGGAAAGGTGTCAATGTTTTCATTAACTTGTAAAAGCAACACAATAATATTGCACTTGTCCCGGCCTATAGGCGATTTATAATCAAACAACGTTAAGTGTAAAGTGTTAAACAAAGATTTTATTTTAAATTTAAGTACACATTTTTATTGTTATGCAATATTTTTATGCTGCAACAGTACTCATTTTAAACTGAAATTTCCGTTTTTATTTTCTTTCAGTATACTTCTGTGGCAATATAAAAGTGCAGTGTTCTCTTAAATGCCGTCAGCATTCGCTTTGTAATAATGGTGGGTAAGTTTTTTTTAAGAGATTCATTTTCCAAACAAAATAAAAAGAGAAATATTTACCGTAAGAGAAAGTAAAATATGTACATTGAAACACAGCTTATTTTACACAAAGAAAAAAAAAGAAATATTCTTTATATGTGTTTAATTACACTTACAGAAATTTAGCATTAAAAACAAATTCATAAATTGTTTTTGCAATTGTGAATTGCAAAATTTCTCCAGTCATTTCTTATGACCCATTTGCATTTCACCTAGAACTCATACTCTTCATATTTAAGCGAGCCTGTCACTGCGGTGGCTACTCCGTAGATTCTATTAAGGGCTTCACTACTTCCTGTTCATATTGCATTTATCGTATAGCTTTGTGGGTTCAATATTATGTTTGGCCAGTATTCTCCTGGAACATCTGTTTACAAATACCTTGATTCTATTAATAGATCTGGTTCATGTATTCCATCTTTCGTATATAGTACATGGAGCAAGATAAACGTTATGTTGCAGTTAAAAATGTATGCATATCTTGGTGTAACATTTAATCCAAGATGATTTCCAGACACTGTTCAAAGCTCCAAATACATATACTACATACTACATTTTTAATTTTTCTGCCGTTAGTTAGTTTAGCCTCAGACAGATGTCAATATGGTTTCAAGGTAGTTAAATACCACAACCTTTTCCTATGATGTAATGCTAAAGTTTAGTGGCCGTATATTTCCGACATTCATAAGCATGTATTTGGGTTTTGAAGAATTTATTGCCAGACTTTTGACTTTGGTTAAGTTTGTGCTGATAATCTAGTAGGTGCACACATCTACACATATGGCCAAAAAAAAATAGGTGTGAACTACATAGCAAACTATATCCGTATACTTTCGGTTTTATTTATACGTCATAGTTTAGTCAATTATTTTTATTAAATTAATTTATTTTACGTTCTTAAAAGTTAAAAGGAAGGGAAAATAACAGTAAATTATGTTTAAAATAAAGTGAATTAAAAAAAGACCAGCTTTTGATGTGGACAAAAAAATAGGTGTATGCAAAACAAATTTTTCCTCTTTAAATTGTTTGTTCTAAGCAGAGGGACTTTGTGAGCTATCCTATCTTGTAGGCCTGCCTTCTGTAATCGTCTTCGCACAGTTCGTGATGACACTGTATTTTCAATTTCTCTAGAAATCGCCTTAGATGACTTAAAAGGGTCCCGTTTGGATAGTATGACTATGCGTTTGTCTGTAGTTAATGAAGTTTTTCTATGTCTACCTCGTTTTTCAACGTTATTTTTTTTCTTTTAAAGCGTTGGTTACAAAATTCTCAGACCGATTTAAAGCATCTGCAATGAATTCGTAGGTTTTACCTTGTTCGCGAAGGTTAAGAACGAGGAGTCTTTCTTCATTACTGCAATGGCGCCTACGACCCATCTTAAAAATTAATTGCATATGTCTGATATAATGTTTAATTAATTTTTAATTAATATTATTTCACTTATGTTCTGCCTTTTATTAAATTTTTTTACAATAAATCAAATTTTAACTAAATTAAAAATCATACACCTATTATTTTGTCCAAGTAAAATTCGCACTTGTTGTACAATGGGTCAATCTGACCTCCGGGTACTGTACCTGTCTTGACTGACAGGTACACGTCCTCTAACCTAACCTAACCTAAAATTCGCACTTAAAGGAAAAATGCCACACTATTTATCTGAGGCAAGCTTACTTTTAGTGGAATTCCAGCTTTTTTCTTTCTGCAACAATAATACCAGACTATTTATTTGGTAATTTTAGCATGGTTGTAATTTCTTGCATTTTTTAATAAGTTGAAAGAAAAAAAATTGTACACCTATTTTTATGGCCATGAGTGTATGTATATATATAGATACAGAATGCATACATACATACATACATAATTGGTCATTACAACCCTTCAGGCAGGATTACGACCTAGTTTCTTACACCACTTGTGTTAATTTTATACATGAATGGCGGAACCTACAGTATAAAGTCGACTCTGAACGACAAATTTCTGAGAAACTTTTCATGGCAATTTTATTTATTCTCAGAGTTTTTGCCAGAAATCTGCTGAGAGGAAGTCGCCGAAGAAATACTTTTTGTATTTTTTGTATTTTATTTTGATGTCTGGCCTGTGGTTTGAACCCTGGCTTTACGTCTAATAAGCCATAACACTACCTACTAGACTACGGCGACTTCATGCATACATACATACATACAACAATTTTACAGGGTGAATTTCTATTTTAATTTTAATTTAATAAAAAAGAACATTTATAAAACTGGAAAGAAATTTGTTTTTGTAGTATATAAGCTGAGATTAAGTGCATTTACTTAATAACAATTTTTTGCATTTTACTTACTTTCTCACCTAATCTCTAAACGTCACATTGCTGTCCTTATTACGTATCACATTACTGTATATCATTAGCATAGACGAAATTGCAATCGATGAATTCACTGGAAATATTCATTTTTAAAACGAAAACATACATAAAAATGTAAATTTATGGAAACCTACACTTAATTTATTTAACTTTACCGCAATACTTGAAAATGATTCATGATATTGGTTTATAATTATAATTTTCTTGAAAAACCAATTTTAGCATAATTATTTTAATATTTTATACTGATCCATCATAACCAAGAAAGAAAGACATTCTCCTGTTTTCCTCTCAGTGCATGGGTTTAATTTGCAATTAAAAAGTTTTTATTTTTTAAACGTATATTTCATTACGGTCGCCATGGTTTAAGAGAACCCATTGCAAATGTAAACAAACAAAAGCTTTGTTCACATCAGTCTATCTAACTGTGTGAATAATAGCTCTTGTTTTACGCACACATTTACAATTTATGCCATTCGAAGAGTTTTCTTTTATGGTAAGTAGGAGAGATTAAATAATTATTAAAAGTTTTATTAGACTTTTTGTTGTAATGCTTTGTATATTTACATACAATTGTTTTTGTTGTTGTTGCTGCTACTGCTAATTTAGTGTTATGTTATTATATATGTATGATTGTTGTTGTTGTTCCTAATAATAAAAAAGGGTAAGTGGGTAGGTGATTGAGAGCAAAGCAAAGAGCGTATGTGTAAGAAAACTTAGCAGTTTTTCGTAGACATAATTATAAAATATAAAAAGAGCATTTGAAAAAAAGAAGAAGAGGGATGGGGTGATGTTATTGGTAAGGGAGTAACAATTTATTGTTGGTTTTATGGGCAGAGAGAAAAGAGAGAGAGAGAGAGAGAGAGAGAGTAGAGAGCGCACTGTACATTAATGTATACAAAAAGAAGAAATAAAAACGGCAGAGAAAATACAATATTAATGCCTTAAATTATTGTTATATATTTTATAATTATAATAATAGCAATTATTTGTTTATATTAAAACAAAATATCCATACAATTTATAAAACAAATTATACAATTAAATTTAAAAGATTACTTTTTAATTTTAATAAACAAACAAAACCACCATTATACATGCATAGTACGTACATACATATGTACGTACATGAAGTACAAAACATTTTTATTTTTTGGGAAAAATTCACAAACATTTCTCGATGGCTGGCTAGCAGACACAGGGCATTTTATTTATTTAATCCATCATTGATTTTTTTTCTTTTTAATTTTAATTTTATTTTAATTATAATCCAATTTGTGCATGTATAAAAATACATATTTTCTACTTTTTAAATTAAAAACAAAATATATATGTATAGTGTATTTGTTTATACAATATTTTTGATGAATTTAATTTATTTATTTTGTTTTCTCTAGAATTTAATTTAAAACCAAGTCATACCTTTTTTCTTCTCTGTAATATAGTATGACTCATGTTTTTGTTTTTTTTTTTATTTCGTTTTTAATAATTTATTATTATTTTTGTTTATTATAGTATGTATTTAAATCGTTTGTTGATTTTTTTATTTTCTTTTTTTTTTTTACTTTTATTATTTTTTTTATATATTTTTGTTGTGGTTCTTCGTTATTTCTTTGCTTCTTGCTGCTTGCTCTATAATACTACAATAATTATTTATTTATTTATTTGTATGTAATTAAATTCTAATTTTGTTAATTTTTGTTGTTGTTATTGTCTTGACGTTCACACATAGTTGAGTGTGTGTTAGTATTTTCTTTCTTTTTAATATAGAACATTGTTGTTGTATATGTTTTTTTTTATTGATTTTTTAATTTTGGTTTGTAATAAAAAATGTAAATTACTATTTATTATAAGAATAAAAAGTAATTGAAGAATGGAAATTTTTTAAAAGCAATAGGCAATTAAAAACGGAATAAATCTTCAATAAATAGTTTTGTTAGTTTTAGGATTTTCTTGATTCTTTAATTTTCTGAAAATAATTACTTAAGCTTTAGATTAGGTTTTTAAAAAGAAAATATTTTGTTTCATTACACAGTTTTTCTTTTGATATATCTTGGCTACATTTTGTTTGGTATCGCCTAGCTATTCTTCAATGAAGTTAATAATTATGCTATGTTGACAAGGTTGATGGCTGCTCACACATAAATCTTCGACTAGTTGAACCTTGTCTAAGTCTAAGTACCAAACTCACAAATAAAATTAGCTACAATTGCTGGTTAAATCCTTTCGATTTATAACTATGTATTAATTTTCATGAACAAAATAACGTCATTTGTTTTTTCTTATTCCTTTTTTTGGCCTCTTAAGGAAAATTTATGTTTTTATGTTTTTTTTCCAGTTTCATTAATCAAGTTTTTTAGTCGCCTTAGTGTGTTGGCTTATTAGACGTAAAAGCCAGGGTTCGAGCCCCAGGCCAGGCCAGACATCAAAACAAAATACAAAAAGTATTTCTGCGGCGATTTGCTCTCAGCAGATTTCTGGCAAAAACTCTGAGAGTAATTAAAATTGCCATGGAAAGTTTCTCAAAAATCTGTCGTTCGGAGTCGACTTTAAACTGTAGGTCCCGCTTCTCATGTATAAAATTAACACACACAACATAAGTGGTGTGGGAAACTAGGTCGTAATCCTGCCTGAAGGGTTGTAATGACCAATTATGTACATACATATGTATGTTAATCAGGTTTTGCCAGTTAAGAAGATAATTGGTTTAGACTGATATGGTTATCGCCTAGGTTCAACTACAAAAAAGGGCTCTCTGAAAATGTATGTCGAAGGCTATTGTGTCATCTATAGTGTTGAGGAATTTTTAACATAAGTTCTGGTCCCTGCTGCCTAGTGCATAGTGTTTTTAATTTATTAAATGAGAGCTTAACCTCTAAATATAAAATGAAATGATTATTTCGGCGACCTCTCCTCTGCTCCTAGCTCTATCAGCAATTGATTGGCCCGAAAAAGTCCCTAAAATCTATCAATCGGGATCGACATAAAACTGTAGATTGGTCCCCCCACTTATACTATATGAACATATAAAATTAATACACACGCTTTTGATTATTTTACTCTTTTGAAGATAGTCAGTCTATCTTCATTTCGCGCTGCTTTTTTCCGAAGAACTCTAGAGTGTTGTGGTGTATTAACGTTTCATTCATAGCGTTACAAAACGGTGTCCTTTAAAATCTAGATAAGAATTTAAAAAATAAATGTTTTCATTGTTTTTATTAATAGAAAAAGAAATTTAAAAGAAATACCATAAATTTTAAAATTTTATTGAACCAATATTATGGAAATTAAAAACATCTGTATGTATGTTCAGTATACAATGCATTCAGTAATTTTTATTTAATAAATACATTTTTTATATTATTTTTATTAAAGGAATTTAACCGAAGCAAATTAATTTTTCCAATTTTATAAAATTGACCAGTTTCTTCCTATTTTGTTTAATAATTTTAATATATACATACATATACTACAGATAATTTCCCACACTATTTGCCGTTTCTTTACCATTATTTTTTAATTATAAAAATAAATTTTTGTAGAGAATTTTTCTCTTGTAATTCGTTATATAGGCCCGACTGACTGCCTTTATCTAGTTCGTTAGTTCAGTATTACTGTACTAAAACTAGTTTCTTCCAACGAACGATAAAAATAAAAAAAAATGTTTATATTGTATTTATTTATTTATTTTTATTTCCATTTTAAGAAGATACAATACAATACAATACAATACAATACAATACAATATTATTTCTTTATGATTTTCTGGTTTATCATCAACTTCTTTGTTTGCATGTTTCTTAAACAATATTTTTTAGTTCTTTAGTTATACTAGTGCAGTCAGTATTGTGTGTTATTGTAGACATTTTTGTTTTTATTTTTATTTTATCTCTTGTGTTTTAAAGTGTACAATCCAAGTCTTATTTATTCTTATTATTTTTTTTTCTAATCTTTTCTTTTCTACAATATTTCTCTTTTTATGTACTACGTATATATTTCTATATATTATTTTTATTTATAACTTAAAAAAATTTTTATTTATTTATTTTTTTTTTTTTTTGTATTTCATTTTCAAATTTAATTCTTTTAATGCTTTTCCGCTCTACTGCGAATTTTTATGTCTATCTGCTTGTCAGTCTATTTTTATTTACGTTCATTAAATGTAATTAAATTTGATTACTTAAGAAAATATTAAAAAAAAATACACAATTTAAAATTTAATAAAATAAAAAATAAATAAAATTACTCAAACAATATGGACACACATCCATGCATAGATACCTTAATACATTTATTTGTATATGTATATGTAAATAAGAGACTACTAATCTCTTAAGAGAATATTTATTGGTTTTGAAAGAGCGAACAGCACAACTTTTTTAAAGAAAATTTCTTTAATTATTAATAAGGCTTCCTTTTCCTACTGACTCTGGAGAGTTTTATTTTTTGTTTTCTTTTCTTCTACTTCTCTTTTCATAACTTATAACTACAATAACAAGAATTTTTTTGTTTTGTTTTATTACATTTAATAATTAAAATCTCAAGAAACACTAGTTTATACACAGAGCGAGCGAGCGAGCTAGAGAGAGAGAGAGATGCCAGATGGGCCAGGTAATAATATATCAGAATAGAAGATAGGAATTCTCTAATAATAAAGGTTACGAATATTGTAAATAAAGGAAAAGAAATATGTTTTGGAAGAAAGATATTTAAATACCTACATTTGAATTTGGAATTAAAATAAATTGTTTGAATTTCAAAGTAAAAAATTTCTGTTTTTAGGAGATTACCAAAAATAAATACAGATGAAAAGTGTAAACTAAACATTAGTTTGTAATATTTTTTCCATAGCCTGGTGAATTGCAGCGAAATTAAAAAGTATTTGCCATTTAAATGCACCTGTGGAATTGCAACAAAGAAGTATTTGTCAGGTAAAAGAAGTATTTAATACATGTAGGTACATACATATTTCTGGGAAAAGGTATAGAATGCAAATGTGTTATATTAATTTTGAAAGGTTAAAAAAAATGTTTTATAGCCTTTAAAATCAATATGATTGCAATTTTTACGCAAAATCTTTACAAAATGGTGTACTGTACTTTAGCCTAAACAAAATCTAGTTTATTACTTGCTGAACAATGTGAAGTATTGAAAAACAAAAAGAAGTTTTAGTACCTAAACACGTTTATTTTATAACGTCTGGTTTATCATCCTCATATTTCAAATCTGTTAGCAACAAAATATAAAATTTGACTAAACTGGTTTAAATAATTTTGCTTAAAAAACCTTGTCTTAATTCTTTATTGGCTCCTTTTATACCTATGTCTTTTTGTAATTTCTTTTGAAAAAAGAAAAATTATTCCCCTTATCATAAATGATTTTTCTTTCGGAAATTCCTTTATTCCACATTATACCTACTATAACTTGAAAAATTCTCAACGATTAAAATAAAATTACTATTAAGGGATGAAATTTTAACTTAAAGATTTGAATTTCAGACAAGGCGTTTGAAGTACTTATCAGTATTTTTCGTTTTTTATTTATTTATTTAAATAAAAATTGAAAAAAGCTTTTCTTCGAAAATATTGTCATATATAATTAATTTTTATTTTATTAATTAAATTTAATTAAAATTTTTTGCGTAAATATATATGTATGTATGTTTTTCGAAATTTTTTATCAACAAAATCGTGACAATGGTAAAGAAAACTTCTTCCGAATATATAAAATATTGTTCAAGTCAGATATTTTCATATATATTCGATATAAAATCATATATTATTTTACCACATTTAATAATTAATATTACTTTATGGTTGACAGAGTAAAACCCCCATCAGTACAAAGCACATTTGTCTACAAACCAACCTGCTTTGAAGCACTTTGCATCTTGATACTGCGTTCTTTATATCACCGTTCAAAACATTTCAGAATGGTTTTGTAGCCAGAAATCATAGATATGCTTTGCTCGTATACTTATTTTTCAAAATATTTCTTAATTAATACTGTATATAGAATACAAATAAAATTGTACGCATATTTTTTTAGTTTTGATTAAAAAGCCAAAATGCCACACTCTGGTGGCATTATAATCGTATGATTTTGTCATATTTATTACAAAATTTACTTACTAGTCTTGAAAATAAAAAAAAAAATTCCTCATTTTAAATTACTTTGTCTTTTTCATTACCTGACATATTTCAAAAGTTCTTGGCATGCTCGATCTGGCAACAACAATCGTGAAAATAACGAATATTATTTTGTTTTTGTTACTCTCGTCTTTAAACTCTTTCGAATACAGTTTTTGCTCCCTTGTTATATGAAAGAGAGAAAGAGTGAGTGAATGAGAACAAGAAAAGTGCTTGTTTTATGTCTGTGTGTGTGTGTGTATATTTAAACAAAACAAAAAAAAATGCTATTAACCGCTATGCATTGGTATTGTTGTATATGCCTGCTATGCTATGATTATGGTGGTTGTTTTTATATTTTAAATACAATTCCGTTTAATTTTTATTATTATATTGTATATAATTTTTAAATTTTAAATTACAACAATGCCCAAGAAAGAAATGTATACAATAGAAAATTAAATAAAAATATATATTTTTTTATATTTAAGTAGTGTAGTAGGTAGTGTTGATATGGTGGTGGTTGTAGCAGGCAACAACACGAAGAGCCGTAAAGAGTAGAAAACAACAACAACAGTATGTATGGCAGCAACAATAACAACAACACTACAAACGCGCGCGTTTATTTTAGAGAAAAAGCAAACGTAATAAAAAATAAAATATAAAAAAAAATTATTTGTATAAAAATTGTTTTTAAGAGTTTAGTTTAAAATTAAATGCTGAAGCGTCAAGACGTTTATATAATATTTTTTTTTTAATTTTTTAATTAAAAAAGAAATAAATTAAAAAATTTTTCGAGAGTGCGTGTATGTGTCTGTGTAAAAGTGTGATAAAGAAAATAATTATAATTAATTGGATAATTAATATATTGGATTGGAAAAAAAATAAAAGGAATAGAGAAAGAATTACCAAGGAAAAAGGTATGTTTAAATTAAAAAATAATAAAATTTTATAAATAAAGAAAAATTATCTTTAAACTTCAAAGTTCAAAAAAAAGAAAAAAATATGTTTTTGTCATTAATATTTTTTTTTTATTTTCATCATGTCTTTTTTGCTTGGTTCAGAATTAATTAAATATACAATATTTTTAAGTTTTTGGTTTGTGTGTTAGTTTATTAAAACTCTTTAATTAGTTGTTTTTTTTTCTTCTTGTCGTTGTTGTTGTTTTATTTAATAATACACAACAATTTTTTATTTTATTATTTTCTTGCTGCTAACTAAACTAACGTTTTAATTTATTATAAAATTAACCGCAGTGTGGAAAAAGCTCTTTATTATTTTTGTTTTTTCTTTTTAATATAAATTTTCTTGTTATTGTTTGTCGTCTCAGTTTATTAAAAATAAAAAATACAAAAAATAAATTTAATAAATAAAACTGCAAAAAAAAATAATTTTTTTCCATTTCCCAAACGTTTTTAATAACCACAAAAAACACACGGGAGACACACACAAGAGAGAGAGAACATTAATAGCTGAGTGCCAGAGAGTGTGAGAAAGAGACCTAAGTAGAGTAGAATGAGCAAAACTGCCCATATTTAGCCATGCGCTCTTTCTCAACATGTGCTTTATAAATACAATATTAAAAAAAAAACAATATTTGTTTCGATTTTTTTTTTTGTTTATTTTTATTATTATTGTTTATAAAATATATAATAATGACAAAAGCTTTTTTCATGCTCTTTTTTAATTTAATTGTTATCAATAAATTTTAAAGATAATTTATTTTATTTTAATTAATTTTTCTTTCTCCATTTTTCTCTGATTTGGCTTTTTATTAAAAAAAAAAAAACAAAAAGGAAAGGAAATAAAATAAAAAAGAGAAAAAATACAAAAAAAAAATTTAATTTATTACAATTGTAAAATTAAATAGCAGTTGTAATATTTATACTATTTATATTTATATTTAATTGAAATTTGTTTTTAGCTCCAACCTGGCCTTTCTTAACGATTTCCAACCTCGTCGTGGTCGCCCGCGTGCTCTTCCCCAAATGGGTGAATTTGATTTGAGTTTAATTGCTGAATTTCGCAGCCGTCCATCGTTTTACGATCGCAATTCGCCACGTTTTAAGGATAAATTATACAATGCCCACGAATGGCAAGAAATATCAAATAAATTGGGTTTTGATGGTAAGTGGTTAAGAGGGGTAACAGGAGGGCTTGAGGCGGCGGTAGTAAAAATACAGTTTCATTCAAAAATTGCAGGACCCCCCAAAGGGGAAAGTTTTTCACAAACTAGATTCTGTACATTACAAGAGAAGTCAGTCGATTACAGGCAATAATTAAATTAAATAATAGCAATATCAGTAACGACGCTATCTCATGAGAAAGAATACAAATCGTAGTGCAAAATTCTTCGCCATTTTACTCAATATATTTTCTAGATAACGACAGTTGGCAACCCCATCGTTCTAGTTAGTATCTGCTACAGTTTATCAAACACTTATGCCCACTTTAAACCATGGATGTTTACTGTATTAATGAAATTGTAACAAAGCAAAGAAAGGAGAGCAAAGAGGCTATGCAACAGTCCTATGTTTCTTAAAGGAACGAAAAACGGATAAAAAAAATAATTTTCGTATTTATCTGACTTTAAATAAGATTCCTTTTCTCTCTGAAATGTGGCAATGAATTCGTAATGATTGAAAGTAAAAAATTACTTTCTTTGAATGTCTCGCAGCTTGGAATCCTAGTTTTTCTAACTTTCTACACTTGAAATTATTCCTTCTGCTTATAAACATTTTGAAATTTGCTGCTTGAGTGGTTGCCAATGAGTAAACTGCAAGACTTGAAAGGTTTTTGGCTGACGGGAGCATCCCTTGTTTTCCATGTCAAAATCATCTTTTCTGATTTTGAATTCAATTTATTCAGCATATGATTCGTTAAGCATTGGATATGCTATAGCTGCACATTTCTTTTCCGCAAATTCAAGAAGTAATGTATATAAAGACCCAAAATTCCATATTTTTTGAGCAAAAAGACCCCCTAAATAAATGGGAGTGGAGACATGTGTTTACTCTCTAAAATTATTAATTGCTTTTTGTGAATCTCACATTTTAAAGTTAGACGCAATAAATAAAGCGGAATTAAATAATTTTTAGAATTGATTATGTATCCTGCCATCATTAAAGTAATCAATAGGTTTTCTATGTATTACTAACAATTAAATTTCGTTAAAAGGAGGGTTTTTGTTTAAGTCTCGATTTTTCTTCTTTCATAAACTATTTTTTTTTCTTGCACCTAAGTCCAGTTCACAATTCAGAAAATTTAAAGCACATTATTGTTGAAAAATTTTTAAACGAAATTCTTCCACATATCCTTTCTGAAAGTCATATTATGAATCATGTTATAAAAACTACGATTTTTATTATTTTTCCGTTTTTTTTTTTTGATTAAAAAAGTAATAAACCAATAAAAAATAATATACAACGTATGTATGTACTCTCAATTTTTATTTATTCATGAAAACAATGAGCTTTTACTCTATATTTGTTCTATGAACTTTCAAAACAAACTACAAATACTGTCTGTGCACCCACCCCATCTTCAATACAAATTCACCACCTACCAGCAGACTAAACCAGCCATCTCAGTAACAATAACCTTTGAAGAGGGTGTTTAACGTTAGAATAAAAAACAGAAACAAAATAAAAACACAACAATAACAAAAAGCCTAAATAGATTTGTTTACAAAATAAAAGTTAGTGACATTTAAAAAAAAAAAAATAAAAAGATATTGCACATGGTCTATACAATGTTTTGATGCGTAAAAGCTTTAATGAATTAAATAAAATATAAATAAAAAAATAAAATAAAATAAGAGAATTCATATGTACATACATATATTATAGGCAAAAAAAAGTGTAACAATTTGAATGAAACTGACTAAACACATGTTTTAATTTACTGCTGTTATCATCGACAACAACACGTAATTTTAACAAAAATCATTATCAAACTGTGCCTACATCACTCACCACACTGTCCGCCGCACGCTATACAACTCTCAGAAAAAACTCTCCAAACACCCACTCCACTCATCTCTATTATATATTCTTGCTTGCTATGGTATATGTTTATTTGAATGAAATCTTTTATTTTCGTTTATAGTTTCCATTCTAAAGGATCGTATTTTACAACTACGTAATCGTTATAATTTGGAAAAACGTCGCATTGAACAGTTGAAAGAAGAAAACCCCACTAAACAATATGAATCGCCTTGGCCGCTGTACGATCATTTACATTTTCTATCGGATCACATTAGAGCCCGTAGATCCTATAAGAAAATGTTGCCTTTAAATGGCGCCGCCGAAAAATATTTAGTACAACGTCCAAGCGATACTGGCCCCGACTTGAGTAATTCGGGCAGTAATAATTCCACGAGTAATTTGCATCAAAGCACTGATGGCGGCGACAGACTTTCAGTTGGCCAAAATATGGCCGCTTTTCCTAATGGCTTATTGGCTGTTAAAATGGAAGATGATTCCGAAGACACAGAGGCTGAAACGTAAATGAAATTATTTTTTAATTTGTTGTTGTGCGTATTTTGAATCCATCTTTTTTTGTTTTTTTTTTATAGGGAAAGTCAAAACAATGATTCTGAGATAAATACCTACGAGCCTACAGCTGTTACACATTCCTCCTCCGCTATGCCTCCACTTCAACAGCCGCAACAACATCAACATCAGCATCGTCAGCGTTATAATAATACCAACAACCAATACAATCAACGCCATGAGCAACAGCAGTTACAAATGCAACAGCATCATAAACAACAGCAGCAACATCATCCCACCATCAGTATACGCCGTTTAGATACGTTAAGACCAGATTTTACTAACACCACCTCCTCTACACCTCCAATCAATACTAACACTATTCACACTAGTAGTAGAAAGCGGTCCCATCATGCTATGGCGGCAGCAGCGTCATCATCCTCAACAACTGCTTATAATCAGCAGCAGCAACGGCTGTCGTCTTTAAGACAATCTAACGATGACAATGAGTCGGCCATTTCTTCTGTAGTTGCCCACAAGAAGCGCCACAGACATTTAAATGGTCGTGAATTAAAGTACACAGCATTTGGAAATTTTATATCCTCTTCTCTAATGGATTTACCAGCCAGTATTGCTTTGGAATTGGTAGAAAAATTTACGTCTGACGTTGTCAAAGCGCTCATGGAAAAGGCCGAACAAGAGCAACACTGTAAAGATGTGGAAAATTTCCATTGAATCATCATCATTCATTTAAGCATTAAAATCCAATTTTATTCATATTATTACATATTTTTTGTTTTTAACTTTTAATGTATATTACATTATACATACGTACGTACATAATATGATTTTATGTTGTATGTATTTAAAAACAAAATTAAATATTTTTTTTTACTTTTAAAACCAAAAACAAACAAAAAAAGACTACTATACCATGCAGGAGTATAGTATAATTTAAAAACTTTAAATTTAGGCTTCTTTTTATTGTGGAATTAGCGTATAAAAGAAAACAATATTTGTGTGGAAAAAAAACGTATCCCCCAAATACGCCTGTGTCTTTTTATTATTAAAGTTTGAGTGTGCTTTTATATTTCAACACAATTTCTTTTTTTTTTTTTAGTTTTAAGAATGGATGTTTCCTTATGTAAAAATTAAAAAATAGAATGAAGATATGCGTATAAAATAATTACATAGACATAAATGAAATATATCAAAACTATATACAATAAATAAAGTTTTTAAACAAAAAAAAAAAAAACAGAAAATTAATTTTTAATCTTAACTCAATTCTACACGAACGATCCAAAAACAACAGTAATTTTGTTTTTTCCAAATATAATAAAAACTAAAAATTCTGCTGGAAGAGTAAAATGTTCATTTTATTAATTATTTATTCCTTTTTTATTGTAATTATTTTTATTTTAATTTTCTTTTTTATTATATTTCTTATTAGTTTATTTATTATTTTATTTTTTAATTTCTTACTTTATTTTTTAGGTTTTTAGGTTTTTATGTTTTTATTTTCCTTTTTTATTGTTTAAGATTTTTTTTGTTTTTACTTTTCTTTTTTATATTTTTGATTTATTTGCTTTTTTTAAATTTTTTTCTTAACTTTTTTTTCTAATTCATTTACTTTTCTTTTAATAATTTTATTTTTATTATATTTTGAAATTTCTGTACAAATAACAAATGTTTTCCAATTGTATACAAATCTTTTTATATATTCGTATCCCCTATTTCAAGGAAGAGAGTTTTCTTATTCTTAAAAAAGATAAAGTTCTGGTGATTTTTTCTTTTTTAAATTAAACTGCGCAATATTTAAATGGCTCTTTTGCGATTGAACATTAACTGAACGTTACACCAAAAACAATTTGGAATCACTTAAAAAGGTTGAATGGTTTGATTATCTTATAAAATAAATTTCCTTTCGTTATTCACCACTGAATCACAATAAAATCGACCCATTTTTCCAATGGATTGTAAATGGTGATAACAGCAAACTACCAGAATTTTGGTGGTCAGGAAGGGTTTGCTGAGTTGACAGGAAAACATCTACTTGGAGCTTACTTGCTTACTTAATTGGCCATTACAACGCTTTAGTCAGAATTACGATCTAGCTTCTCACACCAACCATGTTGTGTATGTGTTAATTTTTTTCACGACCGTGCGACAGATTTAAGAAACTTTTCATGGCAATTTCATTTTCTCCCAGAGTCTTTTTTGTCAGAAGACTGCTAAGAGGAAGTTGCTGAAGAAATATTTTGTTCATATTTCGTTTAATAAGCCAACACACTACCTACTAGACTACGGCGACTTTAGCTATGAGTTTGCAGCTCCTCAATAATTGGACCATTTGAAACAATTTTGAAAAGAAATTCTGTTTCATGGGAACACGCCTAGACCGCTTGTGTTGTAAGTGGCTCATTTGAAGCTTTTGGAATATTATTATTAGAGATTCTTATGCAGAGAGATTCTTATGCATCCACCTAATAGTTCAGACTTGATACCAGCTTCTATTGTTTAATTCACCTCAATAAAAGCTTGTGAAAATCTATACACTGATTTGGAACTACGATTTCCGTGAGTCTGTGTGAGAAGGGTATAATCGAATTACTATTAGACGACAGGCTACAAGTTGTGAAACAAAACAAAACACCTTACTTTGTATTGACAGAAGGTTTAGAGGTTAAACGTTTCAGTTGATACAGTTCTATTTAAATTACTATTTAGGAAAGGGGGCTACAAAGGCTTCCTCTTAGATGGACTTATATCCGACCTGGGGTTCGACTTTTATCTTTTAAGTTTTGAGGTGTAAATATGTGTCTGAAGAATTCCGCGTCTACTGCTGCACAGCATCCTCTAGACGAACCTCGCTCCAAGTTAGCTTAAATATTTATTGAACACAAAAAGAGTTCTTTTGGATCAAAGAGTCTGCTGTGTTGGACAATCTACCGAGTATAAGAATATAAATGGCGTGGCTTTTCATTCGAAATAAAAAATATTTAAATTTCAAAATTTGTACTTTAGTAAATGCTAAAAATATGAGATAAAATACATAAAAAATTGAAATGTATAAGTGTTACTAAATTAACAACGCCAGTGATGGAAAAGTTAATGACAACAAAATGCTGGATTCAAATACAGCAACGAACTTGGGGTTTTTTTTTTCGAAATCTCAAAATAGTGATTCCTGCAATTTCTTTTCCTTATACTTGTAAGGATCATTTCAAACCGATTGAAAATACCATTACCGCCGTTTAAGTGATTCTCTACGGCCGATTCAAAAGAAAACATTTTCGGCAATACATTGCTACAAAAGCCATAATTATACAAATGATAAGGTTTTTAAGAAAACAATTTAAATTTTCTTTAATTTCTTATTATCAAAATATCAAAAAAGAGTGGCGTTTATTTATTTTAACCTTTCTATCAAAGGTGATGAGATGAGATGAATTTTAAACACTTTGTAATCTCTAGGCTTTTCATCAACGTCCAAACAATTTAATTAATTGTGCAATTGTAGAAGATCTTTTGCAAAATACTTGAAAGAAAATGCCTTAGCCTTGGCTTGCTCATAGTCAACATGTAAAATAACTTTTATTTACGATGCACTCTAAAGCAACGTTGTTAATAGTTGGTGGTATTATGAGTTCCAAGCAAATACTGGTAACATATTAAATGAAAAAAATTTCAAATTATAGAATTTCAGGTAGATTTCTTAAAAATAATTTTCTATAAATCATTAATTTTGTTTTTATTGTTTTCTCCTACTCTGTTGCAGATCTTTCGAAGGCTTTTTATTTATTGAGCTCAAGCCGAGATGGTCTCCAACTCTCCTATGTTAAGGTATAAGATATGTAAGTAAATTTAACCGCAAGAAAATTTTGTACGCCATGGGTACGGATAGTAGTAGTTTACAGTCGCCTTTTACCTTTAAAAAAAAAATACCAGAACATTTATGTATTTTTTCTCTCATTCTTTACTTTCAGATTGTATCGTCGTTCTTTTTCTTTTCTTGTGTTACTCCTTTTTGCACACACTTAAAACTTTTTTAGAAAATTTCTTTTCATGGACATTCTGATTAAATACGCAAATTACATTGTAAAGCAAGCACAGTGTTATTATAGAATACAAGTTCCCCGCTGTACTGGAATAAAATAGGGATGTGCTTGAGGGGAGGGAAAATATAAACTATAGTTGAGCTAAGCATCCGATGGATCATTAAATAATGCATGAAATGTTTTATTAGTTTTTTCTCTTTTCTCTATTTTCTCTCTCTCTCTCTCTATGGCTATTACAACTTTTTTTCACCCATTTCTTCAGCAAAATGTTCTTGTGTTAATAAAACTTGTTAATGAACAGCAACTTTACGACACTTTTTTTTTATAACGTCTGTTTCTGTTTGTGAGAAGGCATAAACCTACATATACATGCATATGTCCCACATATACATACACATTTATATACATGATATATGTATGTATACGAGTACATAGCCAATGTGTAATTATTTTACACATTTCTTCAGTTTCTTTTTTATTTTCACAGGAATTGTTAATCTTTAAAAAGTTAAAGCTGTAGCCAAGCCAGTCATAGCATCTTATCCCATACACAAGTAAATTGATAAACGAGAATTTTAACTGTAGTTTATAAGAGCTTAGTTTTGCAAAAGCCATGATTTCAAACGTATTTTTAATCTATTTTTGAAGTAAATCACTCTTATTGTCTAAGATATTACTACCATTGCCTCTTATCGACTGACTGATGTACATATTTGTCATATTTTATGAAATATGAACAGCGTTGATTAAATCAAGACGTTTTTGTTAGTATCGAGTGCTCCTTTATTGCTTCTTTCTTATTAACAGCACTGCCTGTATTATGATACGGAAAAACTGACTTCTTTGTGACATTTGTCATTGAATACTACATTTAACACGTTCACGACGGCGCTGTAATTCATGCTTGTCGCCCACTGGCGGCTGCACTTAGTGCTGTTGGCTCTACCGGACGGCAGCTATTATGCAGCATAGACAATCCAACAAACAATGCAACGGTATCTATCGTGTAAAGTTTTGTGTGAATTTTGGACGAATTCTTTGTGAATTCATCTCATCCTCACTAAATATTCTGAATTTTTACCGTGAAAATAGAACAGTACTCAATTATGACGTTAGTAATTATAATTGTTATTAAAAATAAATGGTTTTAATAGAGCCTGACTCTCAAGTATTCTTTTTCGGCAGTTGAAGTGTTAAAGACCTAAATATGTATATGGTGTTACGTATCGTCTCATAGCACAATCACATGCGTACCAGCGGTTGTACACGTCACCCGATGTGGCAGTTTAGTGCGGGTCACCGGTGGTACGCGCCGCCAGATGAGGCCGTCTAGTTCTGGCCACCGGTGGTACGCGCCGCCCTATAAGGCAAACTAGTGCGGGCCACCGGTGGTACGCGCCGGCGTGAACGTGTTAATTGTAATCACTATGTGTACTCTGGTTATTGCATTAACAGAGAAGTTCATGTGACAAATTTGGGTTAATTATTGATTACTATCTTTACCTCTATATATCGGTTCCTTTAAACTTAAAGTTGGATTGGATCGAGTCGAACGATTTTACTTAATTTTACAGCGGCCTGGAAAATTTAATTTTGTAACGAAAGGAATTATTTCTGTCTTTAAACTTAACGGTAAGTTACAAATCATTATCATTAATTAATATGTGTAAATACTTTGTGTGTGTATATAATTTCAAATTGGATGTCATATTACGTAGGCCGTGCCTGGTGCTTTATTGTTTTTTAATTTCATTTCAAATTGCACTAGTCCCGGCCTGCAGACGTTGACTAAATCATCATAAAAAAAAAGGTTATATTATAAGATCTTAATTTAGAGGAAACTATAATTAAAAACTTCGAAAAATTTATTTTGAAAATGTATTTCGAAAGTACATAGCAGATCAGTATCCAAATATTGCCACTAAATTCTGTAGGGATTCATTTCAAAATCTTTTCAATAACTTTTTAGGAAGGGCGGTGGATAGATGTGTTATCAGTAAGATTTTATTTCCACCTTGTTCTAATTGTTTTTGGAAATTGTTACAATAATTATAAACTATGGACAATAGATTGGTTCGATTGAATGTTTTGTAATGGCTTTAACACCGACGCTGAGTGAGCCTTATTAAGTATGCAAATTAACAAGCTTTGTCCATGACCATGTGGCGTTATCAGAGTTTTTTTTTAACACATTAACAATCCTAAATTAGCAAGTTTTTATTGAAATTTCAAGAATTAAAATTTGCTCGTCAGTTCGTTGGCTGTGTGTTGTTGTCTTGCCTATTTATTTGCTAAGTTTTAACACAAAATATCAATGACAGCTGCTAGCTGGCAAAGCAACTGTAATTCGGTTACTTGTTCATAATTGAATCAATAGTTGGAGAATTTTCTCAAGACTATAGAATTATGTTAGTAGCTGTTTTCTAGGATGTGGTAGGTTAGGTTAGGTTAGAGGACGTGTACTTGTCAATTAAGACAAGTACAGTACCCGGAGGTCGAATTGACCCATTGTACAACGTCCTAGCTTCTCACACCACTTATGTTGTGTGTGTTAATTTTATACATGAGTGGTGGTGGGACCTACAGTTTAAAGTCGACTCCGAACGACAGATTTTTGAGAAACTTTTCATTGTAATTTTATTTACTCAGAATTTTTGCCAGAAATCTGCTGAAAGGAAATCGCCGAAGTAATACTTTTTGTATTTGGTCTTGATATCTGGCCTGGGGCTCGAACCCTGGCTTTACGTCTAATAAGCCAACACACTACCTACTGGAATGCGGCGGCTACAAATAGGATGTGGTAAGTTGTAATGTACTCGAGGTGTACTCGATTTGAAGAACGCAAAGAATTCCTTAACATTGGATTTGAAAATCCTTTACTTTCCTCCCAAATAATCCAACCATTGACTACATAGAGAGGATAACATTTGAAAGAACATCATGGGAAAATTGAATAATAAGCTTTATCATAACCTTTTCATAGGCAATGCCGGATGGCAACCCTATTAACCTAGGACCTACTCTACAGTAGCCCAATCAACTGCTTAAATAGCAAAACTTGACTGATGAAAGGAAACAAAAAAAGAAAAAAAAAATAACGGAAACATAATACAAAAATGAAAATACTCTGTATCAGTCCTTAATCTCCTTAAAGAACTAAAGGAATAATATTCCAATAACAATCGATTCTTTTCTAAATGCTCATTAAAAAGGAGTTTAGCCCTGTTTTTTATGCGGAAGTCAAATTTCGGCTGTTCAAACCACATCTTTAAATGATTTCCAACAAGATTTCACTTAAAACTTATTATCTTAAATAAACTACTTGGCAATTGTGATTTGATTTCTTTCAACTCAGCAAAATCTTCCATAATTACTTGGGCACAAACACGTTAAAGCATTCATTCATATTCTTACGTTATTTATTTAAAGTGCTGATCTTTAATAACTTTTTTCACAGTTTTATACCAAAAAAAAAATGAAAGAAATGGAAATCATCATAATATTTTAAAACACCCCAAAAAACAAAGAAGAACAGTAAAAAAAGAGTTATTTGACTTCTGCAAGGATAAATTATGATGATGATGACGATTCAACATTATTTTTGGCTGCTACTCTGGCTGGTATTGGTGTCTGAGAAAGAATTCGATGAAGAAGTAAGTAATAAATGAACCGAATGGATAATATGAATTGGTTGCATGATGCATGCATGCGCCCTATAATTATACTATTTAATCAAATTGTATTGCATATGTTTAACCAAAAACCACAAAAATTAAGAATTAAAATGTATAAATAATAATGTATACATACAGAAATAACAATAATTTAGTAAATGTATACGTTAAAAACCAGATGAGGATAAATAAATAGCAGAAGAAGTATACATAGTAGCAGACATGTGATATTACTGGACATATCGGTACTGCGTGAATGGTCAGTCTTGTGGCCCTACTTCTCCTATTTATTATTTCTCTTGTGGTCTTGTTAATTGCTTTTGTTCACAGTGTTCATCCTTAACTCTGCTGCAATGTAATGAATAACGCTCCTGTTCTTCTCGAACGGGAGCACTAAGTTGATTACATTGATAGTTTGATATCACGAATGTCCATTTGGCATTATTTGAATCACAAGCATTTCAACCCAAATGTTCCTCAGAAATGTTTTAAGTGGCACATAAGAACGTGTTGGTGATCTATGGTGTTCGAAGCGGTGTAGAAAGGTCCTATAATTATCCCGTTTGGTCAAGAACTTAACTTGTAACTGATCTCTGCGTGGCTTAGAATTATCAATTATTTATTTTTTTTAGAATTAAATTATGAATTCACCCACTATTAAACTGGGTATTCTATCTTCTTTGCCAATTTTTACAATTTTTTTTTATCTTTTCGCAGATTTCGCGTCGCATCTCTCGGCGATGATGAATATTAATTTTTATATACTCTAACGAAGTCGCCGTGGTCTAGTAGGTAGTGTGTTGGCTTATTAGACGAAAAGCCAGGGTTCGAGCCACAGGCCAGACATCAAAATAAAATACAAAAAAAAAGTATTTCTTCGGCGACTTCCTCTCAGCAGATTTCTGGCAAAAACTCTGAGAGTAAATAAAAATTGCCATGAAAAGTTTCTCAAAAATCTGTCGTTCGGAGTCGACTTTAAACTGTAGGCCCCGCCACTTATGTATAAAATTAACACACACAACATCAGTGGTGTGAGAAACTAGGTCGTAATCCTGACTGAAGGGCTGTAATGACCAATTATGTATATATGTATACTCTAACGTTTTAATCGATTATCCGCTTAGACAAGGCCTTGGGTGAATAATTAGTTGTTTCAAATTCTCTAAAATCATACGAAAACAACAAGAAAACAGAACTTTAGTGGTTTAAGTCTTTCCAAACACATTGTTGCTATATTTTTAATGTCATGTTTTGTTTTCGTATTTTTTCTTGATACATTATTATAATGAATTAAAAACTGTTTTCAAAATTTTATCAAACCAACAACATATGCGTTGATTACCAACATCATTCAACATCAACAGACAAACAAAGAAAAAACAAAATGTTTCGATCATTAGGCCTCCCTTTTTTGCAAGATTTCTAAAGGCAAATACCGAATAATGCGTTTAATTCTCCTTCCATACCTACTGCAATTTAATAAAAAAAAAAAAATTGGTAAAAGGGAAGGCTCAAAGAAAGTAAAATTCCTGAGGGTAAAAAGGAAGGCGAAATTTTATTGCAACTTTTTAATCATTTTGAAAAATTTTGAAAAAGTAAAAAAAATTTTTGGTAAAATTATTAGTAACAGCATGTTTCTTGACAGCTGACATTAAAATTGTTGCAAATAAATCATTTTTTATTTTCTCTCACAGGGATTCTAAGAAAAGATGTTGTACACGCACTTCTTCATGTGCTCTTGATAAACGAATTTACAAAACAAAAACAAAAAATGGAAAATAATAGACATCCATCCTGGATGTTATTAAGTAGTAATCGATAATTCCTCATTTAATAGACCGTACTGCAGATAGTAGAATGTGTTAAGTGTAAAAGTACGATAGCCAAGGTCATGCAATTTAAAGAAAGAATGCCTTCAGTCATCTTCTTATTCATTTCAATCCAGAGGAGTCTAGCAATATAGCACGTGCCCTCCTATCGCCAACGAAGTTGAGCCTTCCAGTAAAATAACCGGAGAATATTTAGTTTAACTGAGGCAATCGAAATATGTATCTATGCCTTCTAATATATCATAAAAATATGAAGAGCAACCGATAGAAACAGACTATGAAGCTCACGATAGTTATTTAAACATGCTGCGAAGAGTGAAAAGAGACAAACAATTGCTGCCTTGCGATATCGTATCATATCAATCCAGAGGAGTCTAGCGATATAGCATGTGACCTCCTATTACCAACGAAGTTGAAGTCTCCCTGTAAAATAACCGGAGAATACTTAGTTTAACTGATGCTAATCGAAATACCTATGCCCTGTAGTATGTCGGTGATCGTGAGTGATTCAACCTCCAACAATATCCCTATGACCTGGAAGTGTAACGATCTGACGCTTAGGTATATGAATTTACAACTAAAGAAGTCAAAGAAGTTGCAAATGTCTTCTGTATAATAATAACCTGGGACGTCCTCGTCAGTGTAAAAATACATATATTAATATCACGGATCAATGTATGGATCATCAGTATACAGCCAAGGCAGACGGATATGTTATACATTTTCAAAATAAACTGCTTTGAATATATTGTGGTATTGGCACCTTATCTCCTGAATAAGCAGGAATTATCAATCAATCAATCAATCTACTACATATTGTCTGTTCTCCTATACGGCATAAAAATATGAAAAGCAACCGATAGAAACAGACGAGAAGCGTTTGGGATGTGGATTAAGTGAAACTTGCTAAAAAAAAATACCATAGACCGCTCACGATAGTTATTTGAATATGCTGCGTAGAGTGAACATATACAAACAATTGCTGCCTTGCGGTATCGTCGGCCCCTTAATTCAAAAATCGGAGATAGAAGAGGTATCTGGCGCAAGCACCTGCCTTAGTCACTGAAAATATGGCGATGGAGAAACTGCAATAAATTCTGGAAAACTTGAAAGGCTACGCTTAACCAATTCACCCTAACCGATGAACTATTAATCTAGTGTGTAATATGCATATTGGTCAGTTAAATCTATGGATTACTTTACTTTAAGTACGATTTTACGGAGCTTTATTTAAAACTAAATACTGCAAGCTTTAGTTTTCTCCGCTATCTACATAAATTATTTCAAGTTATTCTATTGTATTAATAGTTAATGAATTAATGAAGGTTTAATGAATTGTACATATTATATTGCCAACTACATATTATGTTAATTTGTAAGCCGAGCTTTTTTATTGGTTCGGTGTTTTGCTTTAAAGTTTTAACTCACTATGTAAAAAGCACTCAATATGGAAAAATATTGCAAATTTATGAATTTTTTTTTAAATTTTGCATGCGTTAAAAATAATAAAATTACGATTAAACCATGCAATTTTGTTCCTTTCTTCCTTCATCAGTTTTATAATGAATAAATATGGATTTATATGCGCTACCCGGTTGAAACAGGCTGCCTCAAATATCAATTAAATTGAAAAATCCTCCTGATTGGTAGGTATTGCTAAAATTTTTGATTTGATTTTCAAGCAAAAATATAAGTTATAAATTGCAATATTTACAATGAGAATGAAAGTACATGTTTGTAGCTTTCATTTGATACCAATTTTATAAAAATTGGTGCCTTCGTTATTAAGTTATAAGAAGTTAAAGAAAATAATTTGCCAAACACCCCCTTGCTACACAATTCTGTGCGCCTGGTAGAACACAAAAAATTTTTGAAATGAAATTTTCGCTAAAATTTCTTGTGTTGGTTGTGTAAAAAAGTATTTTCTTTAACTTCTTATAACTTTGTAAGTAGAGTACCAATTTTTATAAATTTGGTATCAAATAAAAGGTAAAAACGTGTTCTTACATTTTAGGTGTAAATATTATTATATTTACCACGTACACTTACAGATATTTAAGACAATTAAATTTAAATGCTTAAAACTTTGCTTATCAGGCATCCATTGTCATAAATTTGGTATCAAATAAAAGCTAAGAACACAGACTATCATTTTCTTACATTATTTGCCAAACCCACTTGTTCTTCATCTTCTTATTCTTCAATATGTGCAAAGTTATAAGCTAAAACATTTAATCGATCTATACATGATTCAGTGGGCGTGTCAATACTGGGTGTGAGAAGAAAATGTAAGTTTAGGTTCTTAGCTTTCGTTTGCTACCAAATTTATGAATATTGATGCTAAACAGGCAAAGTTATAAGAGTTCACATTTAATTTGCTTAAATATCTTAAAGTAGGCGTGGCAAAAATTGTAATATTTACAATGGGAATGAAAGTACATGTTTGTAGCTTTCATTTGATACCAATTTTATAAAAATTGGTGCCTTCGTTATTAAGTTATAAGAAGTTAAAGAAAATAATTTGCCAAACACCCCCTTGCTACACAATTCTGTTCGCCTGGTAGAACACAAAAAATTTTTGAAATGAAATTTTCGCTAAAATTTCTTGTGTTGGTTGTGTAAAAAAGTATTTTCTTTAACTTCTTATAACTTTGTAAGTAGAGTACCAATTTTTATAAATTTGGTATCAAATAAAAGGTAAAAACGTGTTCTTACATTTTAAGTGTAAATATTATTATATTTACCACGCCCACTTGTAGATATTTAAGAAAATTAAATTTAAATACTTAAAACTTTGCTTACACAGCATCAAATGAAAGCTAAGAACCTGGACTTTCATTTTTTTATATTAAAGCGAAATATTAAAACCAAATAAAATTTTTATTTATTATTTATTAAATTAAATAAATCCTTTATTATGTGCAATTGTAAATGGGATTATAATACAAATACAATTCTTTCTTAAGTAAAGTTGGACAGTTTGTCAGTATAAAATTGACACCAGCAAAGATGAAAGGTGCGAAGTATCAGTTTTTCTTCACTGGAGGTGAAAAGTACAGCCAAACACCTAAACCTGTTTGTGATATTGTAACATTTAAATATACATAATTTTAGTTTTATTACTTTCATTCCAGTAATATCACCATGTTTTGAAGAACTAATTGCCGAATTTATTGTTGAAGACTTAAGTCAAGACTAAAGTTGGTGGATCAAAAACGTTTTGTTATGGGTTTTTGAAATGGCGTGCAATTATCAGCTACTCTCCTGCAACCAAACACTTTGTGTGAACTTAAAACTGTCAACTGCTTTATGTGAAAGGAAACTAATTATGTTTCATTAGAACAACACTAGTCCAAAGCATCGAGAATGACTTAACTGAAGCTTGATTGAATTGCAGTTCTTCCTCTAACTGTAGCTGAAATTGTTGGTGAAAAAACCAATAGAAGAATTGATTTTTAAAAGAATGACAGCTATTGTTGAAAGGTTGGTCTTCTTTCACATTTCCTGATTAAGTGCTCAACTCTTCAATATCAATAATTTTTGAGTAGAAACTTCAAGAAAAGACACTAAAATTAGAATAAAAGAAATAAGGTGGATTAATTAATTAGAATAACTAATGAATTTATTTGTGCGTCGATTATTTATGGCAACCGAATTTCAATTGAGTTGTCAATTGACCAAAAAGGTATTTTAAATGGCTACCGAAGACCAACATTTTAATATAGAAATTATAGAACTTAAATTCGGTTGCCACCTACAAACGGCTCATTATTAACAAGTAATTCAAGTAGTATTACTAAGTATAATTTAAGGATGTTTATTTACTCACATGTATTTTTAAATTTACTCTCAAATAGAGGATTTATATTGAAATGAAATGCAATACAAGGTTTTTTCTGTTTCTTCAATATTATTATTTTTCATTATCGGTTTTATTGCATTTAAATTGTGTATAATTTTTAAATTATTTATTTAAATTTAAATTTCAATTATTAATTTAAATTTATTTTCTCTTCTTACCGCACATTTGATTATTATTAAGATATATATATATATATATAGTATATATTTATCGTATATGTAATTTGTTTGTTGTCTTTTTTCACTTCTCTTTCTCTCAATATATGTAAAATATTAATATTAATAATAATAATATTTATGAGAGTGTGTGGTGTATTTATTAGTTTTCATCAAGTACATCGTTTATAATTAAGAGTTATTTTCTTTTTGTTTTTTGTTATTAATAATTAATTACACTTGTTTTCAAAAATTGTTGGTAGTTTTTATTTTATGGAGAGAATGTAGAATTTGTAAACACACTGTAAAGAGAATATTATCGATTTATTTAAATGTTCTTGTTTTTTTTTTTAGTAATTAATGTGACTTTTTTAATATTTATTTTTTTTAAAGACAATAAGTAAAATATGTAGAGATATTAATTATTATTAATTCGAATACATTTTTATCATTGCAGATGTTTAAATTTTAATTAAATAATTTAATTTTTAGATTTTAATAATTACATACATAATATATTATAGTACATATAAGTATAATCATAATAATAATAATAATTCATTTGTATTGTATGTATTGTATTGTATAATATATAAACGACGACAAAATAGAGATATTATTGAAATTCTTTTAATTTAATTGTTAGTATTTCTTTTTTTATATGGGTTTTGTTTTAATTTGTATAATTTTAATATAATATTTGTTGTAATGCTGAATTTATCCGCATGTATAAGTCTAATTTTTAGTTTCCTTATGCGTATGCGTTTTCTTGTAAGATTAACAGACGTTTACATTTACATATGAATTTTAATATTTATAAATAGATAATATATTATAATACGAGGAGACTGTTAAGACAAACAGATAGACAGACAGATAGATAGAGAGAGAGAGAGAGAGAGAGAGAGAGAAGGAGAGAAAATTAAGTAAATCTCTTTAAAATTTTCTTTTAATACACTTTCCGTTTTAATATAAATTACGAATTAAATATTATATTAATATTTATTTTTACGATAATTGTAATTATCTAAAGACTAAATTTTTTAATTATAATAATTAATATTAAAAAAAATAATTTATAATTAATTTTTGTTTCATTGTTTTAGATTAAAAATATTTAAAGGGAAGGGAAGTTTAGTAAATAAAAACAAAACTACTTATGTTATGGTGATGATTGTGTGAACAAGTTTTAAATTCCATATGATTTTTCTTTGCTATAAGACAGTTAACTTGTTGCAAATTATTATTAAAAAAAAAAAACAACACTTCAGATATCAGAGTTTAATTTTGAAAAACATTTTTGCTAGTGTAGCAGGTCTTTTTTATACTTTTATTACGCTTGATTCAACTTCCGTTACGTACATATACTTTATTAAACACCTTGTATGCTTAGTTTTATGGGTCGATTATGGATCGAACGAACGAACTTCATTCGCTTTGCTAGCTGCTGGCAACCATACATTTGTAGTTGCAAAAATAAAAAAAATGTTTACAAAGACATTTTAAAATACTGATTGTCAGTTGCAATCCATAACCGATTTATTAAATTGCAATAACAAAAAGCCTGACTATATTGACACACGTTAAAATTTCTTATTCTGTAAACAATTGATTTGAAGATTAATAACTTAATTCATAATTCATATAAAATATCGCAAAAATTATCCCCGACTGGCATCTGCATGCAATTGTTTTGGCAGAAAGGGTTTTGGCGAAAAAAATTGTTGGTGATAGTGAACTAAGCCAAGAACGTAGAACCTTGCCTAAAGATCGTAGTAAATTCAAATTCTAATTAGTCATAATAGTAAAATAATTTATATGAACAACAATTACTTTATTAGTACATTTAATTCAGCCATATATAATCACGACCAGCGCCTTCACATGATTAAGAAAAAAATGATAATAATTGTAATTCAATTCAGTGATTGAAAATGACACAGTTTAGTCATTCAAAATATGCGTTTCTTTAAAATTTTATCCGAGAGTTTTAATACATTTTCTTTGAGTTTTGTTACGTTTTAAAATTGAAATTTAAGCAAGTAATGTTATGCCGTTTTACTTCTGCCAAACATATTCCTTACAAGAGAATTTATATACGATAATGACTGGATGTTATAGATATAGAAATGATCACAATCATTGTGTTAAAAACTTTAAGCTTAAATCATCCTTTCCACCTGTTATAATACATTATAAACCAATTGTATGTCTCATAGTGGCTTATAAAGAAATTAGTTTTTCAGTTTATAAAATCATTACGATGACAAATTACGTGTAATAATTCGATTTCGAAAATCAAAGGAAACTCACAGTACTAATGGATTCATGTCATGAAGTCTGAATCAGACTTTAATTCAAATACAACTATTCTCGAACTCGAATTTCGATTTTTATTTTGAAAAAATCTGTTGAGTTTTTTCTTTCGTTGGTTGTGTATTCTGGAGTTGTTTGAAAGGCCGTTTCTATAGGAAGTATTCTAAATCAGGTTCGTTTAAAATTTTATTTAGAAAATAAAAATAATTTAAAAAATCTATTTTTAAATCCGATTTAAAAATTCTATGAGCCCATGTTTACTAAAGGTCGTTTGTGCAATTGTAATCGAATTGTTTTTAATTTGAAAAAAGCATATTATAATCTGTTAAAGAGTCTATCTACTCCAAATGTCTGTAAAATTACCTCTTCATATGTATTTCGCAAAAAATGAAATTTTTTTTTAAATAATTTGCAAAAGTTTAACTCCCGCAGACAATGTTAGGTTTATGCGCGACTGCAGCTGGTTTTTAGATGTCTTTGACGTTATTAGTATTTGGTGTACAAGAATAATAAAAAATAGATCGTAAATCGAAAGTTCAAGAGACAATGGTTGTTGTCGCATTTTACTCTCTACACCGTTGCCGATTTCGTTACCTGGTGTTTGGCATATTGTCACATTTATCATGCGTCACAATTCATATGCGATATTATTTTGTTCATCTCGCGTCTTTCTCGCCTTAAATGGTGCCGAGAAATGTTCAAAAGCAGTTTCAGGTGTAAATGACGAGGTAGAATACGAGCGTAGTCTACGATGAGGGGTTTTTGAAGATGATGTATGAGGACCAGAACTACGAGATCTCTGATATGGCGGACGACCAAATGAACTGCTATATGTTGTATGGCGACCACTGGCACCGCCACCGCCACCGCCACCACTGCCGCCAGCTCCAAAGCAACGCATGGCAGCGCAAATCAAAGTACACCAACGCCATGACGACGGAGAGAAATTGTAAAAGGGTGGCGCAGATTTTGGTATCAAATGTTGGCGACTTGTGTGTATGTAAGGATTATAATTAGTACGAAATGAATTACCACTATCACTACTATTGCCGCTATCTATGCTACTTTGTAGAGCCGCAGAACGAAAAACATTGCCATTTTGTGGAAAGTAAGGATCATCTTCGGTACTATGAAAACCGTGATTGTCAGCCGCTGTCAAGGCGGTTGCATTGTCCGAGCGGGTATCGCGATCAAAATCTCTATCTATGGAAACGGCTGGAGTTATAATCATAAATTGACTGTATTTTGTACGATACGAGCGATTATTAGTGGACGATGATGTTGAAGCCTTGGAAGTTGAACTGCGTGAAGAATATTTTGTTTTTGACGAATGGGTACCAGCTTGCTGATGTTGGTGTTGGTGTGCTATTGTTTGACTTTGCGTTTGTAACTGTTGTTGCTGTTGTTGTTGGCTGGCTACAATGGAGTTCAAAAGGGTCTGATTTGTATCCACCGAAGAAAAAGAGGCTGTAGAGGATGTGGGCGAAAGGTCGGCACCACTAGAAGCTGCATTAAAAAATGATGATGTATTGCCAAGAGCTGCAGTACTGCTGATAATGCCAGCCGCTTGGCTTATAAACATACCAGCCGGAGAGGGCTGGGTAGTGGTTACCTGATATTGCAACTGCAATGGCAGTGAATATTGCTGTTGTATTTTGGCATGTTGCTGCTGTTGCTGTACGTTTCCTAACGCTGATGAGGAATGTTGTTGTGTTGGTGGTAAATGAGAATGTTGGGGAGCCATTGATTGGGTTAACGACTGCTGCTGTTGCTGTGGAGCTGGTGATGTCGTGGTTGGTGTTGAACCTACAGAAGGCATCCATCATCTTGTTTCCTCATTACCACTGCTACTATCTTCCGGTTTGACAATTTTATAAGTAATTAAATATTCCGGATAAGCCTTCAGGAAGGAAATTAAGGATTATTAAAAATAAGTTTTATATTTATTATGAAAGAGCATATACATACCTGTTCTCCTCGATAAACTACATATTCCGCAAAATGCAAACCACCCGCAGAAGGGCGACCTATAACCGAATGATGGCCCGGCGGAGCGTGGGCCATTTTCATGGCACTATATTGCAAAAATGATTTACCCAAAGCCACTCGACACAATAGCAATTGTCTAAAAGAGAAAAATTGCAATTGTAATATTTTCATTATTTCTACTTTATCACAATGCCCTGAAATAGTTTACCTTGGACACATATAACAAGATTTATCCTTGTGCGACGGACAGCCTATACCACCGCCTATACCGTAAACATATTGATTACTTTTTGAACTATGCTCGGCAAAATAGATGCCAGCACCAAACATGCCACCTATATAGGCATGCCGTTCATCAAAACCCTTCTGCACAATGGCATTTATGAAAGGACTACCGTGGAATAACATGCGCTCATTTGCTTGCATAGTATTCTCTTCTGAGACTTCTTGACGCCGGTGAGCATAACGTTCCCAAAGTTTGCGATTTTGTACCTTTTGAACCTTTAAAGCAAAATCCGTAAATGATTATGATAAGTTTCATCGTTTGAAAAAATATTTATACTCACCCTGATTATATTGTAACGTGTAAAATAACCGCCCGCTTGTCCGTTATCACGATGTTCCCTAATAGTGGCTTGCATTTCTTCTTCAACTGCTAAGAATTCTTTATCGTCGGGTAAAAGATCAACTAGCAGTGTACCAGGATTGACGTTATTACCAATGCCTTATTAAAATAAAACAAAATGTTAATTATTCAAAAACATTCTCTAAGCAAAGCAAAAATGGTAATTGGATAATGTTAACTTACCTGTTGTGGCCCTCAATTGTGCTATACCCTTTAAAATCTTATGACGAAAACCATAAGCTGATACGCCAACCTGTTTTAGATCTTCATGACCCATCTCTGCTAAAATCTCCAAAGTTATTTGTTCTCTTTCAAAGAGATCTATTAGATGTTCTAATTGTAAGCTGGCCAAGAAGCTGGCTATATTTGTTATCGATTCAGGGTCTGTAACATCTTCACCCAAATCTGTGGAATTGGCTTCGGCACCCTGAGCCGGACTGATGCGTGTAGAGAGTGGCAAAGGTACAGGAACACTTAAAGTCATAGAGGCGCCCGAAGGCAGTGTTACAGTTTCAGTGCTGGGCGATAATACGGTACAGGCATTGACATTAGGGCTGGTGCTGGTTGTTAAATTGTTTGAGGAAGCTGTAGTTACAGGCGCCAAAGGTGTGGAATTATTACTAAGTAATGATTGTTGGGAAGCACTTAAGGCTGAACTACTTAACGAAGTAGCCATAGCATCTTGCAATAGACATTTGACATCATCTGCGGTAGCTAATTCAATAGGTGTTTGGCCCTCTTGATTTTTCATGTACGGATCTGCACCATGGGCTAGTAAGAGGGAACATAATTGTGTACGACCCTTTTGGGCTGCTTCATGTAAAGGAGTAAATCCCCACTTATCGGTAGCATTTACGACAGTCTTGTGTTTAATGAGAAGAGCGGCAATTTCTAAATGACCATACGAGGAGGCATTGTGTAGAGGTATCAAACCACCCTTGTCTTGGGCATTAACGTCAGCGCCATTTTCTAACAAATACTCAGCCACTTCATAATTGTTGTAGCCGGCAGCCAAATGTAAAGGCGTAGAGTTGCGTCCCTGAGCATCACGGCAATTTATCGTTTCAGGTGTTACCAGACGTTGTACCCTAGCCAAATTACCCTTTTTGGCGGCATCCAATAGAGCGGAATTACCTCTTAATAGCTCAGCCACATCGTGATCCGATTCTTTAACTAAGTCTGCTGGCGTTGCCCCATCACGATTTTTCTTAGTAGGATCAGCGCCATGTTTTAGGAGAAGTTTAACAATATCGTATTTTCCCTTGGCCGCAGCTTCATGTAAAGGTGTAAATTTCCACAGATCGGAAACATTTACATTGGCTCCAGCCTTAATTAGTAATTTTGTAACTTCAAAATGACCATAAGAACAGGCATTATGTAAAGGTACCAAGCCACCCTTGTCAGCTGCATGCACTTCGGCTCCATGCTCTAAGAGAAATTCTACAACTTGAACCCTATTAAAGCCGGCTGCAAAGTGAAGGGGAGTGGAATGCCGCCCATCTAAATCACGACAATTAACCGAATGTGGATTGGCCAAAACTATACGCCGTACCGTATCTAAATCTCCCGCTTTGGCGGCTTCTAAAAGATGGGTTTCAGTGTCTGGAGGATCTTTTAGAATTTTTAAAACACTATCGGAGGCTAATTGAGCGGCTGTATAACCTTCTAACGAGATAATAGTGGTGTCTATGTTATACGACAGCAATATCCTGACAGCCTGTTCATCTCTGGCACATTTGTGTAAAGCAGTCTGACCCAAACCATCCAAAGCATTGATCTTGGTACCATTCTTCAATAAGGTATCCATAATATCATAATGTAAGTGTTCGGCGGCCAAGTGCAGAGGTGTCAGGAAGCCCTTGTTTTTCTCATTTAGCAAGGAGCCTTTGCGTATAAGCAGTTCTGCGATCTAAAAAAAAGAAATTAAGTTTAAAAAGTAAAATTATAATTTAAGACAGTATGAAATGGCTTTAGTTTACTAACCTGTTTACGCTTCGGATCTATAGATACTGCTGCAGCATGTAAAGGAGTGTCACCGGAATAGGGATGTATAAAATTGACTGTTTCCGAGGATAGGAATTTCTTTAAGCGCGGTATATTACCAGTTTTGCAAGCATCCAAGACACAATGCCCCTTATATTCATCTAAAAAGTTACGAAAAAAAACATTTATTATTTAACAAAATAAAAAAAGTTTGCGTAATAACTTACAATGTATCCTTTCGCGCAACTCTCTTGTGGGAGCTGAATCAATGGCGGATTTATTATGACAATTTAGCAATGTTGGATTGGCTCCTTTGCTCAGCAAAAGACTACAAACCTCGACACGACTTTTTGAGGCTGCCTCATGCAGTGGCGTAAATGCCCACAAATCATTTGCATTAACATCGGCTCCTGCTTTAATTAACAGTTTCGTTACCTCAAAATGGCCATACGAACAGGCATTGTGAAGCGGTACCAATCCTCCCTTATCCTTGGCGTGGACATCTGCACCATGAGCCAACAGTATTTCTACAATTGCAATACGATTATAACCAGCAGCCAAATGTAAAGGTGTTGATCGCCTCCCATCACTGGCATGACAATTGACATTTAAGGGGGTTAACAAAGCCAATAACCGATCTTTTGCACCCGATCTTGCTGCCTCCAAAAGCTCATCCTTACGATATTCACCTGTTAAAACAGGCAGCGTATTTTCATCGGCCAGCTCAAGTGTGGTTTTATTTTCAGAATTTCTTATATTCGGATTGGCACCGTGTTGTAAGAGGGCTATACATACATCCACTTTTCCTTTGCTGGCTGCCTCGTGTAGTGGAGTGTAATTCCAATTATCTGTGGTATTCGGACACGCACCGGCCTTCAAAAGTAGGCGAACAACTTCAGCATGACCAAAGGAGCAGGCATTGTGTAGTGGATGAAGACCGCCTTCGTCACATGCTTGTATGGAAGCACCATTATTCAAGAGAAATTCAACAACCTCTCGACGACCATAACCTGGAAATAAATAGACAACAGAAAGTGAAATGAGAAAAACGATTTATTGAAAACGAAATAATAAAATTAGCATTACAGCAACTAAAATAGCAGTAGCAGCAGCAACAGTCGAAACAATAACAACAGCAACAGTAATAACTGCGATAGTCTTAAATGTCAATTACTAATGCATACACAATCACAGTATACAGATGGTGTTAAAAAAAATGTGACATAAAAAAATCAAGAATGCAAGATTAAGAGAAGAAAGATGAGGAATCTGTGTTGTTTTTTTTTTAATGTCAGTTATTGAGATCTTCTTTAAAAACCTTAAATTCATTTAAACATGAATTTCGTGACAATTTGAATAAAATAACTCTGCTGTGGTTTAAATTCGCGTAAGTTAAACTTTATTGCTGTTCCTTTATTAAGTTTTCGCTTTAAGCAGTGAACTTCAGTCTATGCAACAGATAGTTGCGAAGCGATCTTTAAACCTGAAGTGATTTTAAAGTTCAGGAGACACCTGCAGTCAATTTATTCTTCTTGTGATGGACTTCAGTTTTTCAGAGAACTTCAATTGTAATGTGGCACATTAACTACGGATGAACACCTTAAAGCCGTGTTCCCATTTTGTAAATGACACACCAGTTGGCGAATGTTATGTATTTTTTTTTAATGATTTAATCATGAAATGTTCGGCAACGGAATTTATTCCGTTCATTAACTATTGGATGACATCAAAAACGATCATCATGTGCTTAAAACAAGCGAACTGACGACGACTCGGGGATAAATGGTTATAACCAAGCTTTAACAGCTCACCGTTTTCTTCGATTTAAGGTAAGTAGAGCCAGAGAGAATTATTATTTAAGTTGCCGGAAAACAATACGCAAAAATGACCTGAATTTGCGATAACGTGCATGATCATATTAAACAGATTTAAATTTCAACCACTTTATTCTGTTTCAAAACTGAAAAGATCTAAAAAAGCTAAAAGATTTTGTAATGATTATGAGCATAAAGGTTGAATTGCAGATAGAACTCTAGATTTTATCAAAAATCGCTTATCTAAAGATCATCGAATATTGAAAAAAGAAGGCAAATAGATGTCAATCATAAGTAAACATATTTTTTGTCACCAACTGTATTGAAATGTTTTTCATTCGCCTCTTACTAAGAGCTGAGTTTATGTGGACGTGTGCTTAATAACGTAAATCTTTTCTTAATGATGTGACTACTCTGAGGTGGCTGGTTACTCGTATTGAAATCTATACTCGTTTATTAAAGGTCTTGCTGATTGTATGGATATACGTATGCATGCATGTAGGTTTTTCTAATTTTTATGTTCTTTCTCTTGTGTTGTGATTTGCAATTTCTTTCTTTCTTTTTTTTAATTCTTATCGTAATTTTCTCTTAATTAAGAAAAAGAAAAGGTGACCAAGGTTATATTATATCTTAATTCACATATTTTCATCATTATTAACCATTATTTTTCTTTTTTCATTATATTTATTGTGTGTTTGTATGTATGTACATATATTTCGTTCTTAAAGATGAAAAAAATATTCTGCTTTTGGTAGATATTGTTTCTTCTTTTTCAAATTAAAGTGGTTTAGAACTGTTGGTTGTTGTCATTGTGGCATCATAATACAATGCCATATATGTACATACATACTCCATATCGATCGTATATCATTTTGAGGTTATTAACGCATTTTTTTTATTATTAAGAAAATAAATAAATTAGATGCCACTTAAATATTTTCTCAATAAAAGGAGAAGAAGAAACAAAATATTATAATTTATCATATATTATGATGGCGTATTGTAATGTAATAAATTTAATGGATGATGCCATACAATTTCAAATACAATTCCAATGAAAATTTATTAATATTCTCATCAAAACTTAATTTAAGACGATAAACAAACACGAAATTTGTGTGCAGAAACTTATGAAACTTATTGTTAAAATGGCAAGAATTTTGAAATTTGAAGTGAAGCAGCAAATTGAATTATTTTACATTTTAATGCACGTTGTAATAATAATATTGTGCTATACACACAGAAATATAAGACGGAAAAAGACTTAAAGTCAAATGGTTGAGAATCTGTCAAATGGAAGTACTTGCCATCTTCATTAATGTAAGAATAAGAGAAGAAATATGTGGCATCTGTGATTTATTTAATATTAATTACTGAGATCTACATGAGAACCTTAAATTAATTCAAACATGGACATCATTACAATTTTTAATGAAATGGCAAAAAAGTTCACATGATTTAATACAGTCAAGTCCACGCTCCTTTATAGATGCAAAAGATCCAGGGAATATTCTAGTCAAGATTAGTATGAAAACCTCTATTACGACTGAAAAGATATATGTAATTGGCGGTAGATTGGCCATACTTTCACAAGGTTAACGCGGAAAACCTCTTTTGGGGGAAGGCAAACTAATATAGATCTAACTAGAATGTGTAAAAACTACGGCAAACCATTGGCACAACACAGGAGTATGTCCAACACATTTTTTGAGACCATATTGTTACGAGGACAAAAACAAACTAAACGAAAATAAGCATGCATGACAAACGGACAACAACAAAATACACACATCATACGGTAAACAGAAGTACATATAGATATAAAAAATACGTACGAAGTTATGAGAAAAAACAAAACAAAGATGAAAAATCTAACAGAAACAATTTTATAGAAAGATCGTGAAGAATAAATAAAGGATATATTTAAATAAACAAAACACTCGATAAATAAACGTTTTGCAAAATTAAAAAACTTAACAATACATGTATTTTGTTTTAATTAAAATCGATTTAAAAGATATTGAAATAAAATTAAAATTTAGAAAAATGTGTTTTTTTTTAATTTGCTTGAGAATAACTTCAATCGATTTTTGAAAACATTATTAAAATGATAAGATGTTAATCTAAAATAGCAATAGGATAACGTAAGATGAAATGATGAACGAAATGAAATTCTATATAATATTTATAATATTGTTTAAATATTATTATTTAAGCTGTTTGAAAGATAATGTGACCAGGCAGATTAATATTACATGTCCGTTTAAAATTTCATTATCAAACAATCGCAATTTCCTCTATGAGATCCAATAATAACTAAATCAGTCGGTAGCAATTTCTTTTTTTTTTTCCTTTTTTGTTTTTATCGTTTTACTTATGAACAAATAATAATAAATTAAAGCAAAACAAAACAAAATATAATGCCATGTTATGATAAGATATTTTATTATTAGTAATTTTTTATTTAATAAATGTGTATGTATGTATGTGTGCATTGCACAAGTATATGTATGTGTTTATTAAACAAAAAATTATATAAAATTATTGTAATACGACAACAACAAAAATAACATTTTTCCTTTTTGTTTTCTATGTGTTATCGGTGTTTTTTGTAAACAGCAAAAGCGATTAATACAGCTAATATATGATAACAAAACGAAATAAAAATAAAAAAAAAAATAAAAGGAAAACAAACATAATATATAGGAAAATGAATTAATTTTCCTTATAACAATTGATTTTCAGATTTTAAAAATAATTTACAAAGCTATTTACATTTAAGCCACAATTAAAATACAACATATTCAAAAGTGAAAACTTTCTAACGATTTTTGTTTAAGTGGATCTAAATTGGAAACAAATGTATTTTAAGTATCGGTCTTTAAACACCATTTTCAATTAGAAGACTAATGACAGCTGGTGTTATCGTATAGTTGTTAATCGGCACATAAAATGCTTTAAAAAGCAGATGATATGCTCCCAAAATATTTAAAATTAAAGAATAACATAATAATAGAATAATATAACAACTATTGGAAAATATACTTTAAAAATATGTCATAAAGAGAAAAAGTGAGGTGGAAGATAGTCCCTTCTCACTCCTCAGACCCGCAGCTACTGCAAAAGTCATTTGAGAGCATGCCAATCGATAGACTTGCCTTTAAATTAGAAGACTGTGAGAACAGCAAAAGAGGGAAAGCATTCAGTTTATGAAAAGAACCTAGCAATACTAAACAAACCCTAAAGCTGCCAACCAAGTCGAAGGATACCTAGTTTAACTGAGATAATGTTACAGCCCTCGCCAAATAATCAGAAAGACAGCATCTCTATGTCCTGGAAACCATATAAGAGTTCCGTTTGAATGACTCAAAATATATCTGAGAAATTCCCCAGCACAAGGACGAACTCATGACCTTGATAGTTGGGGAAACGTTACGTTACATAACAAACATTGTACCGCTCTCATTACGAGCATGAACTCCGCGTGGAAAACACCGCAGTGGTCTGACAGCCTATATGTTAAAAACCTTAACAAGAGTTAATTGACAGATGCCTGTTGACAGGAAGGAATAATGGATCATAGCCCGATTATTTTTTGTCTTCTTTTTTTTTTCTACTTCCTTGAAGATTGTACATGGGGGAATGGTAATAAATTTCCTTTTTTTGGATAACCTAATCAAAATCGCTATCAACGACTGCTGGCCGGCAATATATTATTTTATGTTTCTTTCGTTTTGTTATTTAAAAATTTTAAATTTATTATTATTTTTGTAGATACTTTGGCGCCTTCCAACGGTTTCCATTTCTAAAATAGTTTTCCTTTGTAGTTTACATACATATAGTACATTCTTATACATATATTTGTTTTTCTTTTTCTCTTTTTTCTTTCTTTGTTTTTTATTATTGAATATTTTGTAATTTTGTGTGTTTGGAAAACCTTGATTTATGGTTAAAACGTGTAGTCACTTCTCAATACCCTTTTAATATTTTTTTACTTGTTATTTATGCAGACTAGATTTACAAAACTTTAAACGTTTTTACAACTATAGAAAATCAATGGTATTTATTGTGTATAGACATATAGACATTATTTGTGCATAAAGTTCATTGGATGCATGGGTCGTTTCAACAATTTAAAGTCGTTGCTATTGGTAAAAAAAATGGTTGCTCTTCTATTACTATTCTTAGAAAGAGCCGGTTAAACTTTAAAAAGCAGTTTAACCAAGTAAACTTCCGGTCTAAGATTCATTGGCTATTACTGAATTTGGTTTAAAATATTTATGATAACTACCAAGTACCGGTCAATTATTAATCCAACAAACATTGTTCCAACGAGTTTAGCTTTTAAAATGCAAACTATTTCAAACTCCTGATGATACAAAGAACGTTCTTTCGGTGCATTTTCCGCTTGCCCAAATCAGTTGGGAATTAAAATCTTCTTTTACAAACTTTAAAATATTTTATTTCTTAAAAAAAAACTGAATTATAAACCAATTCCCAATAATGCGATATTTTTTTTATAACACTCAACGAAAGATTGCAAATTATACGACTCAAAAGGCAATTCCCATTGTATGTGTAGAGAATATACACAAACATGTAACACTCTATAAAATATTCAAAACTTTCGCTTTAACCCACGTATAAAGAAGACTTACACGGGTATGAATATATATTTAACTCTTCTTCTAGGACCAACAAACGTAAAATATTTAAATCGTATAAGAAATCAATATAAATCATTAGATATATTATTTAATACTTTGTGATTTAAAGCCAATTCAAAAAAAAAAAACAAAAATATTTAAAGATGTTAAAAAATAAAATAATTTAAGAAAAATTTCAATACCGGTAAATAACATACTGCATTACAGAAAAATTAGTTGTACAACCAAATCCCTTGTCTTGCTAATTAAATTTTAAACAAACTCCATTCAAACGTCCATAAACACTACACCCTGCCTTTTTTAAAAACTAAATGCTGTTCTATTATAAAAATAATTATTTTCGATTTCAAATCAGTTCCACAGGCCCTTTATTTAATCAGGCAGATAATCGGTAATTGGACAATAATATTAAATCCATTTTTACACAGACGGCTCAAGAATGCTAAGGCCGATGCAGGCCTTTTCTTCCAAGGACTGAATATGGCAGGCTACTAGATTAAGAAAATGTTTTTTTTTTAAAGGTTGCAGCAGCAACAAGGATTACAACAGGCGAAAATGTCATGAAATTGTCGATGATCAGACGACGATACATCAGTTGAACGTAAGCACACAATGCAAGTAGTAATAGATGTGTTTTGTATCGAGTGGTGCAGTTATTTTGTGTTCACGTCCAGGACACTTTAATGTTGCTGAAAATGAGAAAGACGACGAACTGGCCCATAAAGATACTGCCCAATGCCACCAGAGACATTCAAGTGTTCAAGTTTTCGAGATATTGATACATTTTTTACAAAGGCTGATAGTAGATAGAAGAGTTTAACTATTTGTTCTATTACAAGACAGACACACTTGTAAGCAAATTGGCCTAAAATTTTATTATCAATCAAGGAAAGGCGGCACTTTACATTTGTTAATCGTATGCATATTTTTGTGGGTCTGTGTATTTGTACAGCAATTTTCAATCATAGAATGTACATCTTTATTTTTAATAGATTAGTTAGATAAGGTTTTTAACGTTAATTACAAAATACATACATATGTATTATTGTATTGTATTGTATTGTATTGTAAAACCATTTTTATTTATTAATAAACTCAAGGAAAACTCAATGAAAAATTGGTGAAAACCACAATCATTTTAAAGAAACTCTATTTATAATTTTTAACGCTGTTAACAATTAAACGAAATAGAAAAAAAAAATAATCAAAAAACAAAAGCAATAATTAATTACAAAAATAAATAAACAATACCGTGACTTAATTTTTTGAAAGGTTTTTCGCTTCTTACATATTTTTTTAAACGTTTTTACTTTGAAAATAAAAATTATAAAATAAAATAAAGAAAAAAAAAAATTTGTTACAAGTATTAATTTGGCAATAACAACAATTTTATAAAATGGTATTGAAGCAGCAACAGGCGCTCAAAAAGAATGAAATGATTAATTTACAGAATGATGAGAATAACAGAATTAAATGAACTCAAGACATACGAAAAAGAAAGTCAATTTTTTTTTCCAACAGATTGGCTTTAATAACCGCATCTCCCATTGTTAGATAACTTGAGGCCCAATCGCTATTTAAGCTCTGATTCTGTTGTTCAGGATCTAAACGATGAATCGTTACAATTCCTGACTAAACTAAGACTACTAATTGGCAAAAATATTTGTTGGAATTATCAGGAGATCGTCTAATATGAGTTGGCTACCTTAAAGCTAAAATCTTAATTCGAACAATTACAATCAGAAATTGGATCATCGGAAGGCAGCTCACAATAACTTGATTTGGTCAATAATTATGAAAATGTGTTGCATCACTACAGTGTCAGACCGCATATATCGATATTGACCAGCCTGAAGTCCCGAGAACTTGACTAAGGACTGTTTAGGTTAGATAAGATTGGACTGACAGCCGCCTCATTGGGCATAGCTTACTTGGGTACTGTTCTTGGTTTGCATTTTTTAACCATCCCGAGAGCCTTATGAAGATATTAATGCAGGGTGCCCAAGTTTTTTTATTCTTAGTTTCCCAAAAGCTTCTGCAGAAGTCGTTATGACTTATTCCCAATTTTCAGTCATATGCAAACAGATGGTTAAGCATCCGTAACAAGTTCAAATGTGTGAACTTAAGTGGTAATAAAACGCCATATGAATGACGGGTTTTCTTTCTAATAGAAATTATTGGCACAAGAACACAATGTGCCTGCTTTAATTGCAAACTTAGTTCTTCATACAATCGTCCATTAAGAAAACTTGCTAAAGAAAAGGTTTTCTACAAAACAAATCAAATTTAAGTGATATTTCCAAGCTTCTACAAAAGCGTTAAGAAAGCAAATGATTTTAATTTCAAAGATACCATAGGTATTGCATTCACTCTTTTTTCTTTTGCTTTTTTTTGGGTCAGTAGGTAATGCGATATTTTATGTGAAGGTGCTTGGGAATGAAAATTTGAAAACAATGACAACAAACGATTAATTAGCCAAAACAATTAGACAGACAAGACGACGTCATCCCACTAACCACATTTTCATAACATACCGCCAAACCAAAGAAAAAAATTTTTTCTTTTCTTATACAACAACAATAAAATCAAGACATTTTTAATTTGTCTTTTGTTTCACAAATGATTTCTTTTACTTTCCTATTGTTGAACTGATTTAAAGAGAGCCAGTTTTTATTGCCAAATATCTTCCTTCTAAAGCAGTTGCCAACAAATTGGTTTTGCTGCCATTGTTTTGCTAAAGTTTTCCTGACTCTATCATCATTATCATCATCATTACCATCGTCATATATTAATCAAAAGAAAAAACAAATTTATTGTAATGAATTTGTGTAATACACCTCGTACATGGAAAAGTTTCACATGTAAAACAATACAAAATATTTGTCATTCCACATCAAGCTGAAATAGTGAATAAATTCAGACCCACTGACTTAAGGCGATGAATAGTTGAAATTTATTATGTAATTAGGGGAAAACGCGAATATTATTTCAAAGGCAAAAATTAAAAGTAATTCATTAATACGCTTATAAATGGATATTTATTTCCCTTTATCTTAAAAGTTAGCTTGTTAGAGATTTTAATTTGCAATACCATCGCGAGAACTTGGCTATAACGTACTTACTTAATTGGTCATTACAACCCTTTAGTCACAAATACAACCAAGCTTCTTACACCATCCATGTTGTGTGTGTTAATTTTATCTTTCAGGGGCGAATTCTACAGTTTAACGTCGAACCCGAACTATAGATTTGAGAAACTTTTCATGGCAATTTTATTTACTCTCAGTGTTCTTGCCAAAAGACTGCTGGAGTGAAGTTGCCGAAGGCAATTTTTTTCATACTCCGTTTTGTTTGAGATGCTTGAGTGGGGGTTTGAACCACGGACTTTGGTCGTACAAGCCAACACACTACCAATTGTAAGAAAAAATGCAACTTTACTTTACAACCCAAATGCATACAACTCTGGCTTGTAGTATAACAATCAAATATAACACTAATTTTGTCATTCGATTACTTATAATTATTGAATCTACACGTGAAATAAATTAAACTGAATTTATATTATTGAATTATAAAACCAATGGTTATGTTTCTTTGACTACATCTGGGTATCACGTCAACTTCCACTGAGTTATTTAAAACTGGAATAGTGTTTAATCCAACAAAGGTTATGGGCCCAGGACCCAGGCAGTCAAATTGTTAAGGTGTGCAAATTTTTGAGGTTAAGGACGAAGTGTTGAAGCGTGTATAAGGTTTTAAATTGTTTTACCCAATATAATAAAACAAGGCTGAGGAATGGCAACCGGTGTAGTAGGCATTGAAAAACTAAGCGGCGATAATTACGCGACGTGGTGCATTCAGGTGAAGAGTTTGTTGATAACGTTGGATCTATGGAATACGGTTATTGATAAGTGTCCTGAGGAAGAGGCAGAGGCTAGGAAATGGATTGTAAATGATTCCAAAGCTCTTGCTACCATTACTTTGAGCGTCAAACCAAGTGAGTTAATTCATATCAAATATTGTACCACCGCAAAAAGTGCGTGGAGTACTTTAAGTTCTTTGTATAAAGCTGATACGGCATCAAGAAAAGTTAATTTATTTAAAAAACTTGTCAGATTCAAATTCAGTTCTAATCAAAAATTTGCCTCACAAATAAATGAATTTAGTTCTATTGTTGACGAACTAAAAGAAATAGGTATTACTTTAAATGAAGATTTTTTGTCAATCCTGCTATTGTGCAGTCTACCAGATGAAATGGAAAACTTTGTTATTGCAATAGAAAGTAGAGACCATTTACCCAGTTATGAAAAATTAATAGTAAAAATACTTGAGGAAGAACTAAGACAAAGCAACAAAAATAATAACCAAAATGAAACAGTATTTGCGGCAAATTCAAAGAATGAATATAAAAAAAATAAGAAGTTTAACTGCAATAACAACAATCAGCACAAAAATCGTACTAAAAGTGATCAACGTCAACATGAAAAAAAATTTAACGACTACAATGTTAATAACATAAAATGTTATCGATGCGGCAAAAAGGGTCATATTCGCTCTCAATGCAAAGACAGTAATGAGAGAGTTGATTTTGCATGTTCATTACATGAACAGATGACAAAGTTGACAGAGGTTTTCGTACTAGACAGCGGCGCAACATCTCATATGTGCAGAACAAAAGAGTTCTTTACGCAGTTAACACCATCAAAACAAGAAATTGTATTAGCATCTGGTGAGAGCATACATGCAGAAGGTATTGGTGAAGTTAGAATTAAAACAGAGTTTTGCAAGCTTTCTTTACATAATGTTTGGTATGTACCAAAACTGCATTCAAATTTTATTTCGATAAGCAAAATATTAAAAGCTGGTCATTCTGTTAATTTTGTAAACAACAAAGCTGTTATGAAAAGCAAAGAAGAACACAAAATTTTAACAGCTGTTTTGGATGCTGGTATGTTCATTGCGAATGTAAAAATAATGAAAGAGGTTGAAAGTGTTAATTCTATTTTTGATGATTCCATTGCTAGAAAGTGGCATGATAGATATGGACACATCAACGTAAAAGATTTAAACAAATTATCGACTAAAAAAATGGTAAAAGGCTTGGACATAAAAATAAACAACAAAATTGATTGTGTTACATGTGCTGTCAACAAAATTGCTGTGAAACCATACAAAAATTATGGCAGTGTTCAATCAAATGATTTGTTAGAGGTAGTGCATACAGATCTCTGTGGCCCAATTGGAGTTAAAACTGTTGGTGGATCGTCATATTTTATGACTTTTATAGATGACTACTCTCGTTACATATCAACCTATTTTCTCAAACACAAAAGTGATGCATTTGAAGCGTTTACTAATTTTGCTGCGATTGCGGAGAAGCAGACAGGCCGCCAAATAAAAGTTGTCCGGAGTGACAACGGAAAAGAATATATTAATTCTAAATTTAAAAATTTGTTTGCCGAAAAGGGAATAGTACACCAGACAACAGTAAGTTATTCTCCACAACAAAATGGCGTTGCCGAAAGAGCCAACAGAACCCTAGTCGAGATGGCGCGATGTTTATTAGAGCAATCTGGCTTACCACAATGTTTATGGGGAGAGGCCGTGTACACGTCCACATATTTAAGAAATCGGTCCCCAACGAAAGTGTTAGGTGATATAACCCCCTACGAAAGATGGACTAGAAAACAGCCATCAGTATCTCATTTCAAAACGTTCGGTTGTGACGCCGTCGTGTTAAACAAAGGCCTAAAACCAAAAGGTAGTAAATTTTTACCGAAAGGTTCAAAAATGAAATTTGTCGGATACCAGTTACATACCAAAGGGTATCGTTTATATAACCCCGACACAAAACAAATTGTAATAGCCCGTGACGTCATATTTTTCGAAGAATCATTTGAACAAATTGATTTAGAAAATAATCAACAAGAAAAGTTTTATGCTAACATCTTTACAGAAAACGAAAATAATGAAACTGATTCTGCAGAACAAATTGAAAGCAATGATGAAACAAATATTCAACAGGTTAACGAAATTATACTGTCAAGTGATAATGAAGAAGAAGAACAAGGGAATTCATCAGGTAGGGAAACTGAAAGAGAAGACACAATTTTAGTTGAAAACAAAAGAAAAAGAGGCAGACCTAAAATAATTAAAACTGGTAATAAAGGTCGACCTCGAAAAGTTTATCTTACCGAAAATGGACCTGAAATGTTAAATTCTGTAATCGAAAATCCAATCTCTGTCGACGAAGCATTAAATTCAGAAGATTGCGAAAACTGGAAGGCAGCCATGCAAGCAGAATACAAATCTTTAATAAACAATAAAACGTGGCAGTTAGTTGAAAGACCTAGCGACAAAAATATAATAGGTTGCAAATGGGTGTTTGTAGTAAAGCGTTCGCCAGACGGTGCCATAGAAAAATATAAGGCAAGATTAGTTGCGCAAGGGTGTTCGCAAAAACTTAATGTCGACTATCGAGAAACATTTGCACCTGTAGTGAGACACTCAACTATACGTTTATTGTTGGCTTTGGCAGCTAGGAACAAATTATTAGTAAACCACATTGATATAGAGGCAGCTTATTTGAATGGAGACTTGGAAGATGAAGTTTACATGATACAGCCAAAAATGTTTGAAGACAAACAATATCCAAACAAAGTATGTAAGCTTAATAAGGCTTTGTACGGTTTGAAACAGGCAGGCAGAGAATGGAACAAAAAGGTAAACGATATTCTACTAGAAATGGGATTTAAAAGATGTCAATCTGATACCTGTGTTTATGTTAAACGAAATGGCAACAATATATGTTATATTGCCATTTATGTCGACGATATGCTATTGGCATGTTCCAGTGAAATAGATATGGAAAATATTTTACTTAACTTAAATAAACATGTAACAGCTGTAAATCGTGGCGCTATTTCGTTCTATTTGGGGATGGAAGTTAGTAGAAAAGGCTTAAGAGGTGACATTACAATTCATCAAAAGCGGTACACCGAAGAATTGTTGGAAAGGTGGGGTATGTCAAACTGTAAACCTGCAGCTACTCCATGGCCTAGTGGTACAGTTTTAAAGAAGTGCGAAAATCAATGTGAAGACTTAAATACTACGGCTTATCAAAGCATGATTGGAGCCTTAATGTATTTAGCAGTAATATCGAGACCAGACTTGACACACGTAATATCAAAATTGTCCCAATTTAACACACATCCACACAATGAACATTTTGCAGCGGCAAAATATGTCCTCAGATACCTCAAGAAAAATCCAATAGGTAAAATTATTTTTTCGAATAATATAAATAATTTTGAATGTTTCACAGATTCTGACTGGGCAAGTGATACCAACGACCGTAGGTCCTACTCAGGGTTTGTAATATTTATGGCTGGTGGTCCTATAGCATGGGAATCCCGTAAACAATCTGTGGTGGCATTAAGCACGATGGAAGCCGAGTATATTGCTTTATGCCAGGGCACAAAAGAAACAATTTTTCATCGATGTCTTTTACGTGAAATGAATTTTGAAGATTATATCGTATCCCCTACTCCAATTTTTTGCGATAATCAAAGTGCAGCGTTCTTGGTTAAAAATCCTACGGTACAGAAGAAAAGCAAACACATTGATATTCGTTTTCACTATATAAGGGAAAAGTACGACGACAAAGAGATCGATATAAAATATGTCACAACAAATGAAAATGCTGCAGATATTTTAACAAAAATATTAACTAAACAAAAACATATGTATTGCTGTAGTTTACTGAAACTTAAAATTTAATGTTTGTAAATGCATTCGGTTTGAGAGGAGGATTGTAAGAAAAAATGCAACTTTACTTTACAACCCAAATGCATACAACTCTGGCTTGTAGTATAACAATCAAATATAACACTAATTTTGTCATTCGATTACTTATAATTATTGAATCTACACGTGAAATAAATTAAACTGAATTTATATTATTGAATTATAAAACCAATGGTTATGTTTCTTTGACTACATCTGGGTATCACGTCAACTTCCACTGAGTTATTTAAAACTGGAATAGTGTTTAATCCAACACCAATTAACCGAAAAAAAATTAATGATTAAAAAGTAAATGGTAATCCAATTTTTTTCAAGTGAATACCGATTGTCCAACGGCGCGTGTACACCTTCAGAAGGTTTTGCTATCATTTACTGTCAGGCCTATCTTAATAGACACTATGTTGTCAATGTCGTCAGCGTAGATAAGTAACTGCACATTTTTGTAGAAAATATTGCCATTCCGATGCACTACCGCCATCCGCAGCACACTCTTCATTACGAAGCTGAATAGGTCGCATGATAAGGATTTGCCTTGTCTGAAACTTTGCACTGTTCGGAGATGAGGATGACTTCCTATGGAATTTGCTTTGAATAAGCAACGGATCAAACAAAATGTTGTATATTAAACCTCAATACAACCATTCTAACAAGGCTTAATAAACCTTCAATTGCATACATAAATTATAAATTCCTTTTTACAACCCCTTGTAAACACATGAAGTCGCCGTAGTCTAGTAGGTAGTGTGTTGGCGTATTAGACGTAAAGCCAGGGTTCTAGCCCCAGGCCAGATATCAAAACAAAATACAAAAAGTATTTCTTCGGCGACTTTCTCTCAGCAGATTTCTGCCAAAAACTCTGAGAGTAAATAAAATTGCCATGAAAAAGTTTCTCAAAAATCTGTCGTTCGGAGTCGACTTTAAACTGTAGGACCCGCCACTCATGTATAAAAATTAACACACACAACATAAGTGGTGTGAGAAACTAGGTCGTAATCCTGACTGAAGGGTTGTAAAGACCAATTATGTATGTATGCGTATGTAAACACATGCTTACATACATGGATGGATATGTAATTTTGACAATAGATTAACAAAAAGTAACAACACAAAAAATGAATAAAAAAAAGAAACGAATAACAATAGTTTTTCGATTTATAGAAACCCAGTAGTAACCTTGATGACAACGTCAAGAGATCTGTTGTCACAATAAATGTTCCATTACAACCGTCTCCGGTCCCGTCACTACAAAAATAGTGCCTCAATCACACCCTGTTGTCAATGCTGTTGTTTGACAAATATGTATGTACCTCTACCCTACCTCTTGTTTGATAACGTTTGTTGTTTTTGTTGTAACCTTTTTTATAAATACTATGTATACATATCACTCACTCTATATGTATGTATATTACTATAATGTTGTGTATTGTTTTCCGAATAATAAGAAAGAAATCTTAATATTTACAAGATGCTGAAACAATGCATCAAAATATATGTTGTAAATAAAACAAAAGCATAAAGAAACCTTTTCCTATTTTTTATAATAAAAAAGCATTTATTTTATAACGAATAATAAAACCATACATACATACATACATACATACATACATACATACATTATATGTACAATCCCAGCTAGCATTTGGAAGATTGTTTTTTGAAAAATCACCTTGCTGAGTCTTTTTAGAGTACTTTTGGCGATCAAAAACTTATTAGTCAGTTACACGATTAAAAAAGGACTCATAAACGATTCGCGCCAATGAGCAAAATAAGTTCGATTTAAAATACAATAAAAAATTGTATAGCAATCGAAAATTAATCATCCAGATGTTTAAAATATGACTATTATTTACATTATTTATTATTATATTCTACTTATACTGTAGATTGAAAAACTTTTAATCAAAAACACATCATGCAGGTATTTGAAAAGTGATTACAAGTATGTATTTATGATCATATTTTGAACAGATGGATGATTAAACAATGCTTTTTTCAATTTTTTCAAAATTTTCATTAATGTAAAAAGATGGCTATGAAATGAAGTACAATTTTTTAAAAATATAAATATAATATTCTTTCTTTGGTAGTCGCCAACTTCCCTTCAGTTTAGTTTCTAAAAAATCTGTCGTTCGGAGTCGACTTTAAACTGTAGGTCCCGCCACTCACGTTTAAAATTAACGAACACTGCATGAGTGGTGTGAGAAGCTAGGTCGTAATCCTAACTGAGGGGTTGTAATGGCCAATTATGTATGTCCGTATGTATGAAGCCCCAAGCTCTTATTAGCCTGGGGGCTAGGTTAAAGTCGGATTTTAACAATCTTTTCGTTGTATGCCTTTAAAGATGGCCAATGCATTTTCATTTTTTGCCATCTTGATTAGTAGTTGGGGTCTGCTAAAAACACATTTTGAAATACGACTAATAAATGACTCAAATTATAATCATAAATGACGCAAAAAGGAGTCCAGATTAATACAAACATGACTGATAACTGACAATAAAAGGACTCCTAAACATACTGATAAATTACTCATAAAAGACTCGCTTGCGAGTAAACAATGACTGAAAGACGACTCGAAAAAGAAGCATAAACGAAGTTAAATACGACTAATAAATGATCAGAAAGCGATTCAAAAATGATCACAAAACTATTCGAAAACGCATCGAAAATTACTCGAAATTAATATAGAAAATGACTCATAAATGATTTTTTGAGAAGAGTCGCCCGTAGTAACACTTTTCTCCCGACAAATGAGTCTTTTATGATCAGAAAATGAGCGCATATTCTTACTTTTCAATCGTGCAGAAGAGTCAAAAAAGACTCGAATTTGATTAAAATTTTCAAAAAATGCTAGCTGGGATGTAATATCATAATAGCAGTCTTATATAAAATATTAAAATAATAATACACACATTTGTATTAACATATATTCATTGTTGTTGTTGTTAATAATTGATATGAAAAATACCTTTCTTTCATTGAAATATTATATCGTAGTTTCTCTAGTACATCTCGTATTAACTATTTTTAGATTTTTCTCTATTGTGGACAGTATACGCAAGTGATACGAAATATAAAAATAAAAATATTGTAATCCATTAGGGTTGGATCACTAATTAGGGCTTTTAGACTAAATTAATCAGTATGACTTCCATTGGCGTTTTTCCTAAACCACATGCCGGCAAAATTAATAAGACAACTAAGATAAGTAGTCGTGCCTCTATAAAAAAAGACTCCATAAAAATGCTAGATACGTTGTCTTACTCCACTCTTACTCATATTCTCTTACTCTCCATATTCAATGAAATCGCGGCTGAAGAAGAAATGCTCAATTCGCTACAAACAAAGCTGAGCTTTGCTCGGCTCGAATAATTTAAAGATAACTGGCTACGAAATTGCTGAAATTGCAAGCGAAAGTCAAATTAATTGTGCAGAAGTACAGGTAGGAACACTCATTCAGGTTCACGTAGTCGGAAGATGGTCGCGGATAGCGCCAGGTAAAACAATTAGTGAAGTTTTCTGTTAATAAGAATAAACCATATACTACAGTAATCCTTCGATTTAAGTCGCCTCGATTAACCCCTCTAACTTCAATTTGCGTCGTCATTCGATTTATGTCGCCTGTTTTTTGGAACCAACTGCGACGTAAATCGAGGGATTACTGTAAATTTTTTATGTTCCTTGTTAAAAACATACTACTTTGTAGTATGAGCAATATGAAATTCGATTTACGTTGTTTCGATTTACGTCGTCTTTTTTTGGAACCAACTGCGACGTAAATCGAGGGATTACTGTATTACTTGAGGAGGCTCTGTGTTGGATGAGGATGACTCATTTTGTGGAACTATATTGCATTGATTAGGACCAGACTGCACGATATCAACCGGATCAATTGAATTCGAAATAAATCAGTTTTGTCCCTAACGGCGATTTACTCAACTTAATTCAGAAAACGAGAAAGTTGCTGTTCGAATAAGAATTTCAGCCACTCTCTTTCTTTTTGGGGAATAAACGGATGAGATTGTACCAGTGGACGTTGACGAGGGATCTTTTATGATTGGGTTCGCACTGATAATTACGGAAGGATGGTTATAATGCGTTTGTTAATTAGGACACAAAAGATCTTTTGCGTCAAACTTGTCTGAATGAAATTTCACCGATTATACATTCATATGTCCAAGATATTCATTTTTAACTGATAGTAACGCAGCTATAATGGCCGTCGTCAGCGTGCGAATTGGTTGGCACTGGCCTGACTTCGAAAATAGACTCTATATCTATATATTAGAATTTACCAATTGTGCTAACCTAATCCCATTGAAAGATCAAAGTTATTCACAATAGAAGTCTGATTCCGAAATTTGAAACAATATACAGTTGTGTTCAAAATAATAGGAGCGCCCTTCATTTAAAAGCAAGGTTTAAATTTAAGAAAAATAAAAAGAAAATATCAAATTTTTTTGACTTAAAATTTATTTCTAATTCATTTTCTAATTTTTTAACACTTAATTATTTAATTAAAACTACGAAAACAAAAAATATTTTATGTAAATAAAGCTTACTCTCAAAATTAATTGTTCAAAATAATAGGAGTGTTAGCAAACAACCTAATAATTTTTAAACAAAAGGCACAAAAGTTTGATAATATCTTAAAATAGTAAAGTTATTTTAGTATTTGGTTGAATAACCTTTGTTTTTAGTGAATTCAGCACATCTATGAGGCATTGAGTCAATAAGATCTTGGCATCTCTTTAAAGGAATTTGAAGCCACGCATCGCGCACTGTGATTCATAGTTCGTCTGCATTTGGAGGTTTTTTTCTCTGCAACATACTTTTTAACATCTCCCCATAGATGTTCTATAGGATTAAGGTCAGGAGACTGAATTGGCCACGCCATAACCTTTACCCCATCAACCCGAAACCACTCATTTGCCAATTTACTGCTGTGTTTCGGGTCATTATCTTGTTGGAATATCCATTTTAGAGGCGTGGAGTATGGTAACATCACTTCTCTCAAAATGCCAACATAGACGTTCCTATCCATTATGTCTCTAATTGGATGTATTGGGCCTACACCATTATATGAAAACCTTCCCCATATCATTAGCTTTGCACCACCATATTTAACTGTCTTTTATGTGTACTGAGCTTTATATTTGGTGATGGGCGAACATCTAACATACTGTCTAGACACAATGCCACGAAATAAAACAATTTTGCCTTCGTCGGTCCACAGTATGTTTCTCCATTTTTCTTTCGGCTAATTGATATGTTCCTGGGCAAACTTTAAGCGTGCTAATACCTGTTTTTTTTTTTTGTCAGCAATGGAACCTTTCATAGACATTTTGCGAATAAATTGTTGTCTATCAGACGCCTACGAATAGTAGGGCCACTTACGGCAAGATTCAGATCCTTTTGAATTTTTTTTGCATACGCCGAAGGATATATTTTGCTGTATCGCACAATTCTGCGGTCATCTACAGTTGATGTTTTGAGCTTGCGCCCACGCGTTTCGAGCTTTCTTTATATTTTAATGCATTTGCGATCATTTGATTGGAGCAACTTAAGGTTTCCTCAATTTCTTTAGAAGTTTTGCCTTTTTTCGAAGATTTTTAATTAGTTTTCTCTTTTCTTCAGTACAGTGCTTTCCTCGTCCCACTATTACAAAAATGTATGTGAATCACTGTAGAAAAAGTTTTAACTACATTTTTACGTACTTATTTTTCACTTTTTTCTTTAAATTATGTGCTGTTATATTTTTATTTTTAAAAGAACACTCACACTCCTATATTTTTGATCAACTGAATTCAGGGGCAAACACAGAAATGAATCAATTTCATCGTAAATATTAAAGTTATTACGAGATTCTTTTTTGTATTTTATTTCTTACATATCGTTGTAACTACCATTAAAATATATCATGTTTTGCAAATTGGTAGAATAAAAAATTTTAACTTTGAAAATATTACATGGTAGCACTCCTATTATTTTGAACACAGCTGTATATATGTTAGGCGCCATTTACTGACAAATATTGGCGCTTTCGTTTAAATCCTCGACTTGTACTATTGTGGTCTGAATAAGTGCTTCGAACTTAACTTTGTTTATCCTAAAGATACTGTATATTTGTTATACGTGGGATATGATGATAATAAATTTAATACATACATATGTATGTATATACATAATAAATATTAAAGACAATAATCAATTGTAGATTAAAAACTGATTTATTTTCGAAAATTGTCATATTTTAATATGTTTCACACCATTTAATTCAATACAGATTAAAATAACCTTGAATTCGTCATTAACAAAATGCAGATTTATTTCATTTGTTTCTATTAAAATAACCGAAAAATTGTTTTTTTTTTTGGAAAAATTGAAATCAGTAACGATTTTTGAACAAATGAAACAAGCATTCAAACACGAAATAGTCAAAATGTTAAAGAAGCAAACAGTGAGTGAGTAATTTTTTTTTTTTTGTGTTATTAATTTATTTAACAAATAACATACCAATGCTGCTGACTCATTTATTGTTTTGGTTTTTGAATGTTTTAAACAGAATTTTATTTTTGAATATTTGCCATTTAAAGTACGAAGCAATCAAAGCAAATGCAACCAACCAACTTCAGTTAATTTTTTTTTCATTTTTTTGTTTAAAATTCAAACTTAAGAAACGTACATCGTAAAAAGAGAAAATTTTTTTTATTATTGGATGAGTAATAGTTTAAAAGGGTTGTATATTAAATATTCCACATTGCAATGTTAATAAAAGTGCGATTTGCCATAGAATAGGTGTAACAAAATTGAAAGTTGTAAAGCAATTAGCAAAAGTTTTTAGAAATTATTCAGATTAAGTAAGTATTCAATCGTACTCTTAAGAATTATGATATTACGGAACATTATTACACCTTGTCGTTAAACTTGGTGTTAGTTAAAGGTACCTTTATCTAAAGGGAACTGTAACGTTACCTTTAACTTATTTTCGTTATTACAACTTACAGATACAATTTTTCAGAAATATGACAGTGCCGGAGCAATGTCGATAAAACTGCTCAATTATACAAGTTTTTTTTTAACGCAGTGGCAACCGCGGGCTTTGTTTTTGTTGTATATGCTCATTTTATTTAAATTAGAAGTTGCCATATTGAAAATAATACATAATATGGCAAGTTCAAACATAAAGTGACCTTTAAATGTTAAAGGTAGGATGATCCTCCCTTTAGCTTAACGATCACTTTTATCTTATTGGGTACTCATAATAACGAAAAACAATTTATCTGCCTGTTAATATCCTCACTTTAGTTAACTGCAAGTTGTAATAATTGCCCTAAGATTATTATCCATGCCTAAAGAGCATGCCGATCAGTAAACTTTGCTAATTTAAGGGTGGTTTACATGATAATAGAAGACGTACGTCATGCCAGGATTTCTTAATTGTTCATTTTACTACATGGAGACATTAAACAATAGTGCCCACATTCTGTAAAATTATTTTTCTATATTTATATCACTCCAACTAATTGTCATCAGAGTGTGACCGTATTCCGCCTGAAATATTTAAGTGCTGTTCATGAAAAACAAAACAGCAATTTTACACGCTTCTTCAGAATATTTGGCGGGAAAAAACTTCCCAATGACTGGCTTCAAGGCATTTTGACAAAAAAAAATAATCAAGAAAGGGCAACCTCTTCAAATGTAAAACTTACCAGGGGAATCTCACTTGTTTGTACCAAACCAACTAAGCGATTTGCGAGTATACTAGTTAACACAATTAATGCCAACATTACAGAGGGAATAAACTATTTTCCATAAATTTCAATTATTTTCATATAAATACACTGAGCATCCACATCCACTAAATGAAGGATTGAATGGGCAAGTGTTGTATGCGTCCACATTTGTTGACTACATTATTGCATTTGATATTCCGATATAGAACTACAGGTAAGCCTAAATTGACGAGCCACATGAAAGTTCAATCTGATCGTTTCCTCTCTATTCCCCCAAATTCTTCCGCCAAATTGCACATCAAGCGATGTCCCTTGCAACCATTACAACAACGAAATGACTGATACACCGGGAAATATTCACCGCGCACTTTAATGGTCATTAACCAGACATCTTAAATACCTAAATTAAGCTTATCCACCAAACAATCGGCCAGGCAATTGAACCCTAATGATTTGAGTGGGTGAAGCCAATGTCGGTTTGAAAATGAACACTGGAAAAACGAAAGCACTAGTTATACGATGACCAACCAAAAACTCCTTTTTAAAGGCCAATCAAGCAAAAGACCACAAGGAAAATAAGACCGCGGAAAGGAGCTAACGGAATAACATTACCAGCGAATAATAGAATGGTGCGGCAAATTTTTTTCAGGGTTTCTGTGGTCTTCAGGGTGATAATAAAGAAAGAGAATCATAATTGGACTAAAAGTATAATCTTTAGAATAATAGAAGTAGCATCTGGCATAGGCAGTGAATATTTATGAACATGTTTTCGTTTACTACTCAAGAGATCCAAACCAGATTTTTCAATTTTCTATCAATTGAAACGGCTTTTAGCAAGACTTAAATAAAGGTAACAAAGCCAACCAAATGTTCTGCTTGTTTATTTATTTAGTAAACCGTTATTACAGTATAAAGGGAAATAATTTAAAATAATTTCATTACCGTTACTAATTGACAAGTCTAAACAAATAATACAGTAAATAAACAAATCATATACAATTATTGTCGGAGGCTTTCTAAACATTAAAAAAAAAACATGTGATATTTACAGAACCGTGACTTTTTGACTTATTTTACTTTAAATTTTACATTTGTTTTTAGGGAAATAAAGGTTTAGTTATAAAAAAAAACTTTTCATTTTTTTATTTCAAATGGTAACAGAAAAATCCGACGTGTCTGTTAACCCTTTCATGCCCGAATTTTTTGGGCCAGAGCTAAAAGTTTTTTAAGGACATGTGTTTATTAGTCATGGCCTAAATATGAAGTGATATTAAATTCAGAGTCCTACGTATTCTGGTTTTACACGTTTTTAACCAAGCTTGTTTGCAAAAAAAAAATCTTTTAAAAAAATTAAAAATTACGGAATTTATGAACAAAAATTTACACTGTTGCCTATAGGCAACATCGGGCATGAAAGGGTTAAAAACGGCAACAAAAAAAACTCACTAATTGACACCTGAGTCACCCAACAAACACTTCAAGTGCAAGTAAATTTAAATAAAATTTTATGGTTGGAAAAAGAAGAAGAAAAACTAGCATACAGTTAGTTTTTTTTTGGCCTGCATAAAGGTTTGACATTCAAATTTTGACCTACAAACAAAAAAAAAAAAAAAAACTTCAAAAATTGTGAAAATAAAAAACAATTTTAACAAAACTATTGTGCTGGTGTATGTCTTGAATTATTTTTCTACAACTTCTTTTCTCTCTATTTAAAAACCAAAATCAAAACAGTTAATGTTGTAGAAACCGAAAGACCGGCAGACAGTTAGACCAACAGACAGACAGCGAAAGACAGACACTGAGGCAAAATATTGTTTTTGATTTACTTGGTAAACCTTAAAAAGTTTTTAGGCATTCATAATACGTTACGTTAGTTTTAATTTGAATTTGAATTTGAATAGACAGTCTTGTCTTGTACGAATGTATTGACGATTAAATTGAAAGAGACGCACTTCTGACACATAAACGAACGTGAGGACGGAACATTTACAAACAATTGCAATATTTTATTGTCATTTATTGTTGCGATTTAAAAGGTTTTCCAATTTAAACAAGCTCATTTACTTTTACCTGAAAATTAATAAAGTAAACTTAAATCGAACGTTTGGTTTTGGTCTTGGAATTTAAAATGAAATAAATTTTATTGTAATACAAATAAAACAAATAGAAATTAAATTGAGTTTTAATTTCCCAGGTCTTTCGTAATAAATCGGAGTATGGACTCTTGCGTGACATTCATTTCCTGAAACACAATTGATACTTTTTAGGGAGCGGATTTCGTGTGATTCACGCTGCGTTCGAACAGTGACAGAGCCTTTAACATATCCAGTCTTCTCAAAAAGTTTGATGCACCGTTAGACAAACATGCGACTAATCCTCAGTGTACAGAGCGCTTTGAAAATATCACTTTTCTCATATTACATTTAAATAGCGCTACAACTCCGATACATTTCTTTGTATCCGACAGCTTTGTGGTGAAAACCGAAATAATTTAGAATTCCTCGTATGGAATAATTTCATAACAGATTATACTTCATAACTCATGTGGTAACAATGTTGTTTATTCAATTTTTCCACTATAATGAGTGTGCTCAAGTTGAAAGAATATTTAATTAATAATTATAATGACTAAGATCAATTGTTTGGTGACTATACAGACTATAATTTAAGATAAAAGAACAATTCCAATTGAATGTCTCATTCTATAGTAATAATTCAGCTTAGAAGACTTAACGCTGCAACAATATGAATATGAGTTGTTTTTATAATATTTTTAATCTTATAGATTATATTGTATGCCACGATTCTAACTGCATCAATTATACAATCAGCCAAAACTTTTCAGTACAACTCCAACGCTATAAAAATTTACAAAAATGAGGCATACGTTGCCAGAAATATGTGTGTGAAGATATAGTGTGAAAAAATGAGACTATATACAAATTGTAGGTGTTCCCTAGTCTAGTAGGTAGTGTGTTGGCTTATTAGACGTAAAGCAAGCCAAATTAGACGTCGAGCCCCAGGCCAGACATCAAAACAAAATACAAAAAGTATTTCTTCGTCGACTTTCTCTCAGCAGATTTCTGGCAAAAACTCTGAAAAATTGCCATGAAAAGTTTCACAAAAATCTGTAGTTCGGAGTCGACTTTAAAAACTGAAGGTCCCACCACTCATGTATAAAAAATTAACAGACACAACATAAGTGGTGTCAGAAACTAGCTCGTAATTCTGACTGAAGGGTTGTAATGACCAATTATGTATGTATGTATGTAGGTGTTCCCAAGAAAACCTATTTAGTGGCATATCCAAAATAATTGGGGACTTGAGAAATCGGACTTGAAAAATTCACTATGTTAACAGTGTCTGGGTAGGATGATCGATATTGTGGAAAAATTGGACTTACTGCAGGTATCCTATTATATATCCATGATATCAAGGACTCTAAAACAGGTTTCCTTACGGTCGGTCTTTACTTGGGATCGTAGATATGTATAGGCATCGACACTAATACAGAATTTTTTCAATTTCAAAACAATTTGTGAATTACCAAAGAAGCTGTTCAACTTTGGAACGTGTGGAATATAATTTTTAAGGAATGGAATAGACATTCCATTCTCCGATATCGTATATTTGAATGATTTCTTTCATGACCATTTTTTGTATCGTCTGTTAAACACTTAACTTTGTTCTGTTAACTTAGCGTGTTAACTTTAGCGTTTGCTAGTTAAATTCAAAACATGCCAAGTTCTTTTAAAAAGTATATTCAAAAAGTTTTCGTCTCAGATTCACAAGTACAGGACAATAACAGAGAAGATGCTATATGGTCTTCAGCAGTTGATGCAGAATTTGTTGTAAAACGAAACTCACAACAATGAAGCATTAAAAAGTATTAAAGCCAATAGATTTGAAGAAATTTGATAAATGCAATGTTAACATAATATTAGTGTTGCTACGCTCCATTTGAGCGAGATACATATTACTAAAGCCAGTTCTTGGAAAAGTAATGAATTACTTTTCAATATCCTTGCAAGAAGTATTTCTGCATTGGGGATGATGACATTTTTCGTCATGGAAATTTTTCGTAATTTTTTGAGACGCCGGTTAATATAAAAGGAACACAATTCTTTGGTTATATTTAAACATTCAATAGCCAAGAACTTTTTAGCATTAAAATTTGTTTTATTATTTGCAATAATTTAAAAACAATTGTTAACAAATGTACTAAAATTAGACACAAAATAACAGCAAATTCCATACATTAAAGTTTTTTTTGTTATTTTATTAACAAGTTTTGTATGTATGTACGCATTTAGGCATGTTAAAAGATAAATACTTTAATACTATTGTTTATAAATTTATAACCAGTGTAAAATTATTACCAATTTACTTGTATTTGATATGAATACACAATACATACAAAACAATTCATTTAAACTTTTTTTTTTTTTAATTCAACCACCAACGATTTACCTTTTCTTTAATTTTCTTTCAATTGCTTGATAAAAGAAATGATATGATAAAATCATTATTTGTACTGTTATTATTATTATTCATACCAACAGCTTGTGTTGTGTTATGGCTTTTTTTTATTATTATTATAAATAAAAAAAAAGATATAATTTACCAAAAAAAAACTAAAGTAAAGAAAACAGGGAGAAATTTCACTTTTTAAACGGCCAATTTTGTTATTCATTTTGTTGTACTTTAAATTACAATTCATGTCTAATACGAAACAGGGCAGCAAGCACTGAATTGAATAAATTTCTTTATTGAAAAGTTAATCAAATTAAAAAAAAATTGTTTATTTAATGCACATTTAAAAAAAAAAAAAGTAGAATAAAAAGTTTATTGTTAAAGACTAATAAATTGAAAAACAATAAATTGCAATTCTAAGAAAATAGCTGTGACAAATAGTACATTTACAGCATTAATTTCCTAATTAGAAACAAAATTCTGTTACACTTTTAGACGTGAAAACAAGGTTTTCTTATTATTATACGATGTTGTTACAATGTTACAAGCGCAGTCAAAAAATGAATACTTTCTCGAGGACATAGAAAACTCAACTTGTTATCAGAACCACAAAAACAAATATTTCCAATCTCTACCCATATAAATTGTCCTTCGGGAATACAATAAAGCTGTCGAGGATAATATAACAAATCAATAATTAAGAAATCAATGTATATCTCGGTATAAAACAGTAGGCTCTCATTGCTTTGCCGTGTGATCAGTAACCTGCCTGTATAAGGCCTTAGATCGATAACTGATGCGTGGACCATAGATGGATCTGTACCATTGCTTGTCACTTATAAATGCAATCGATAAGATCGCAACAAGTTGAGAGTAAAACAGCATAGAGCTTGCTTGGGTGACAATTGTCACTAGAATGGCAACCAGCATTCTGTTTATAGAGAATTTTAAATTGCAGGCCAGTTGCACAGATAAACGAAGTGTTTTGTTTGTGTTAAACCTGCCACTTATAAAATCAATAATAAGTCTGAAAAAAGTGGTTCTCCACCATAGAACTTCGACCGACGTGTTACGCAAATTTTAATCGGAGACGGAAACGAATGCTGTCTGAATGCTATGTCATGTCATTTGGCTCTGTCCAATATTACAGAAACAAAACCAGTTTAATGCACCCCTTTGAGGGCAATATAATTGCATCGGCTCACATTTATACAGTGCAGTAGGTGAAAAGTGGAGCAGATCAGTAATAGAACATGACCTCAAAATTAAATCTTCTTCCAGATATCTCTGATCATTTTGTTTTATTTCCTACAAATTGTCGCCGTAGGCTCGTAGGTAGTGTGTTGGCTTATTAGATAAAAAGCCAGGGTTCGAGCCCCAGGCCAGACATCAAAACAAAAATACAAAAAGTATTACTTCGGTATTACACACACAACATAAGTGGTGTGAGAAACTAGGTCGTAATCCTGACTGAAGGGTTGTAATGACCAATTATGTATGTATGTCCTACAAGTTGTAAAATTGTTTACAGAGTTATAAATATTTATCAATATTATTTGGAGTGAATTATTGATATCAATTGTTAAATGCATTTTTTATTTCTTGAATTTTAAAACATTTCAAAAGTTTTTTTTTTTCTTTTTTTTTTTGTGTTTCATAATTAAGCCACAAAATAATAAATTTATGATTTTTTTTTTTAGTATTTGCCCAATAGTTATGCTGCTGATTATGGTTAAATTGTAGATGTTGCAGTTTTTGTGGTTAAAATATTACGTTAAAACTGTTTTTTGTTTTACTGTGGGTATACGAACGTTTTTAATTTATTTTTCTTTTTTTTTTCTTTCTATTTTACGATTTTATTTCAACAGCAACAATTGTTTATAATTAATGGCTTCAAATAAATGATTATCTATCTGTATTACCAAGTGGCTTATGCTTTATTATTATGGTTGTTCATTTATTGTATATGAAATATAATTGCGTATGAATCCCTTGTCTAATGGTTTTTGTTTTAGCGTATTTTCCATTTTAGCAAATAAAATTTCGTTAAAAATAATTATTTAAAATTTTTTCTTACATTTGAAACATATAATTAAATTATATTTAAAAAAAAATGTTGGAGAAATTAAACAGACTTTAAAGAAAAAAGATATTTTAAAGAAAAATTTAATCTTTAAAATCGTTATCACAGTAAAGTTATTGGAATAATATGACAATTAATATATTTAAGAGAAAATTTATATAAATCGCTTATGTAATCGATTGACAGAATAAAAAAATATGCTTAAGGTAGCAAAGTTATGAGACTCTCTAAATAATCTAACCATCCTGGAAGCTCCTTGACTTACATCCATGAAAGATAACATAAACTACGAACATTATCGGAATGTAATGAAACCAATACATGGCAACTATATCATCCTAGAACCTAATACTAATAAGATGCTTAACTGGAAATACTTGCTCCCTAACTGCTCTTGTACACTGAAAGAAGTAGTGTAGTGTCATTAGATAAACTAAAAAAGTCAGTTAAAATACTGAACATACTGCTCTGAATTAAAGGGAACAATACTTTTTACGCGATCAAGTTCCATATGCGGCAATTTTGCTTTTTAACGTCGCTTTTCTTAGTCGCTGGTTAAAATTTAGTTCGAAAAGTCAGAGTTGACAACCTGTTGCTTTAGTATGAGTTCAACTTTATGTATATTTAGACGGTTTCAATTTCAAATGCAAACTATGTACGCTAGAATTAGCTGCAAGTAAAACCCAATTTCTGAGAACGGATTATTCGCCATACTTTCTCTAACAGAAGCCATGTTGTCGACAGTGCATAAATTACGATGATGTATGGGTCTAACCACGTCTGTAAAGTGGGAAAAGTTAAATTTTTTTATAATCCTGCCAATTCCTAGCACAGTATGCCGATTATGGGCACCATAATCAACCCGTACTGCTTGAAAAGTGGCTACGTATGGATCAGCCATTTTGGAGTAATTTATGGCTATTTATACGTGTTCATCGATTATTAAACAACCCATATTCGTAAATGGCAAAACTTTCATTTAATATATTTGATAAAAAAAAATATTTAAAAGCTGATAGCCTTGCAAGATCAACGGTATCGAAACCACTAAATGAATGACTTTTCGAATCTTTGCTTGTGATAGATTTTTTTTAACTTCATCTTTAGCAAATATATGGGTTCGCCGCTAAAATGTTAAAAACTGCAGCGAGAATTAGAAAAATTTTTCACACAAATATAGAAGAAGGGGAAGAATTACTTTAGAGGTGATAAAATCGATGAAGATTAAAAAATAAATATTGTTCGAGAAACAAAAATCACTAGGTCTTCAACAAACGTGAAGAAAAATATTTTATTGTGATTGTTAGAAATACTTTTAATAAAAATAAGAATCAAAATAAATCTTTAGATTTATTTAAAAAAAATTTGTTTCTATTTTATTCTCAAGGGTATTGATTATTTTGCATCCGTTTTACAATTTACGCAAAGTGTATTAACATTAGTTGGTGTCCTTTATTTAAATACGTAAATTTTCCAGATTTTTCTTTTTGATTCAATTTTTAAGGTAACGAATGAAAAATAACAACGATGTTTTTATTTCAAATGCTACAGTTTTCCATTTGTTGCTACCGCTTCTCTTCTTCTTCGTTTTATCAGTTATTGTTGTTGTTAAATGAACAGAGAGAAACTGGGTCAAAGTCAATATTTAGGAAATGAAAATAGAAATGCGAAGAATGTAAAAAAAAAAAAAAAAAAACATGCAGCCTACAACTAAAAACAAATAATGGGAGAAAATATGAGGGAAAAAAACGAAAACAATGACAGCCATAATAAATCATAATATAGAGTGAATCCCCCTCCCCCTAGGGAGAAAGAGAAATTACTTGAGAGAAGAAGAATAAAAATAACAATAAATAGATTAACTGATGAGAGAAAAAAGTAAATAAAACAAAGCAAAACAAAACAAATATTTTTATATTTAATATAACATACGTTGTAAGTGCATGTGTGTGTGTATTTGTTTAAAAAACGAAACGTAAAAAATTATGATGAAGGTCCGTTCAACAATGGTTTCGTATGGGAGAAAGATAGAGAGTTTACAAGGATAAAAACTATGCTCGTAGGCATCTATGTATATATGAATGTGTGTGTGCAGTAAATACATCCATCTATACTAAATAACTGCTGACGTAGTAGCAACAATTTGTTGTTTATTTGCAATTTTTGTTGTTGGCTTTGTTGTTATATTTTTGTTTATTTTATTAAGCATCAACAATGTTGAGAACAGCATCGGCAATACACATGCATATGGAAGTGTGTGTGTATATGCATAACAACAATAATAGACGTTTATGTTGCAATAAAATTGCTACAATGTAATGCTTTTCCTCTTTGTTATTTTCTCCTCTCTCTCTCTCTCTTTAAAAAAAAAATAACTAACAGAGAGAAAGAAAGGTGTGAATCAGGGACACATGCAATAAAAGGAAGAAGAGTCATAATGGCGGCAGGCAACACAGCAGTAGCAGCAACAGCAATAGACGTTGAGAAAATAAACCGAGAAAAAAATATTGAGCAGGAGTATTAAAACTAGGTCATCGCATAATCACTGGCAATGTCAAATTGCACAATGGTCAGGTGGCTACACAGATTTTTTGTTTTAAATTGTTTGCCGTTCAATAAAATGAAAATCCCTTTCGGAAGTCATCACATGCAAATGTTTTTATTTTTGCCACTTAGGGTGTGAGAAGATAGGACGTGATCATGCCTTAAAGCTTGTAATGTTTTTAATGTGTTTTTAATTTAAAAAGTACAGAATATGTATCTACAAAAAATTATTGAAATATTTACATATTTTGCATCATAAATGAATTACAGTATTTTGCTTTTGCAATTTTCTTTGCTCTTGTTGGCATACTATACAATGATGCAGCCTTACCAGACGCACTTACCAGAGTGCAATGGAAGTTCTTGAGGCGTCTCAGACTGCTCGAATCACATCAAGATTACGAAAAATGTGATCAAACCAGTGTTGGAAATCAGAAAGCATTGTAGCACACATTAATAGAGAAACTGTGAAAGAATCATTCACAAACTGTTGTCCCTGGGACATTACTTCAGGCTGATCGCTCTGGTGATCAGACGAAAAGTGTTGCCTGCAGGGCGAAACAGAGGAGATTAGAGGATCTCCAGGCTTCTTTGTCTGCACGAAATGTTCTAGAACTGAATGGCTTCTAAAACTTTGGTGGGTCTGTTAGAATATTATTAGAATTTTTGACGGGACGTTACGCCTTGAGTTCTACTTTGTGTGGCAGCAGCTGCTCACTTATTCCTAATTGGGGTTGCTTGAATGGTTTTGTTGAGTTAGCCTCTGCATGGGTTTCTGACATTGATAGTTCATCTTTGGCATTATTTGGCTTGTGAGATGATTAAATTTCTCTCCTCCTATATATAAATCTCTCTCTCTCTTTCTCTAACCCTTTCTTCATCGCTTTTAAACAACTTACTCTTTGTGCGTTTCTATCCCATATTTCGTATTGCTTATTATTTTCATTGCCTCTTTGTTTGACTCACTTTACCACCTACGAAATGTTCCCATATGTAATTATTTTTCTCATAATACAGATTTTTATTCCCAATTAGAATAACAACTTCAATTATTCATCCGTTCATAATTTTGTTTAAATCTATAAAATTTCTTAATAGAATGGAATTTACAAAATGTTTCTATTGTGCAAGAACATTTCATCACGAAAAGAAATTCTCTTAGACACCACTTTGATTAAGTAAGAGAAACAAATGTATTCCAATAATTTATTATCCATTGTGCAACAGCGTGTATATATAATAATAATAATAAAAAACATATTGAATTAGAAATAATAATATTAATGCAACAACAACCGCGATAACAACAAAAATAATATAATAATACAAGAATAACATAATGTGATTAGCGTCATCATGCTGCATACTTTTCGCATCATCAGCACAATTTTGATCTTGAGAGTATAACAACAGCAACAACAACAACAACAACACTAACAAACAAAAGTAAAAGGAAACTGCATCGCTGCGATGATATTGGTTGCTTGCTGTTGTTTTTCGCAATTTTTGTTTTGATATTATTTTCTTTTTATTTTGGAAACTTAAAACAACAACAAAAAATGGGAAAAAGCAAAATAAAACTGGCTCAAGGACATTAAAATTTTATTTGATTTGAATTTTATTCTATTTTTTCTTTTTGGTAAAGCCTTAAAAACTTAAAAAGAAAAAGTAGAATACCTAAATATGGGGAAAAAAGGGTGTAACACTGTTTAGGTATTTTTAGTTTAAAAACAAACAAAAAAAGAAAAACAAACAAAAAAAAGAAAAACAAAAGTAAAGAAATGTAAAAAAGATTTACTATTTACTCACCTGCTGCAAAATGCAAAGGGGTGGATTTACGTCCAGCCGTGTCACGGGCATTTACTGTCTGCGGTGTGATTAACTTTTTTACTTTGGCAATATCACCCGTTTTACAGGCTTCGAAGAGCTCGCGTAATGGATCATTGGCCATGACCGCATCCAGGTTAACATTAAGTATAGCTCGACTGCGACTGGTCATGGTGACACCAACAGTTGGAAACGAAACACCATCAATTTTAAATACTTCTTTCTTTTGATTTTAATTTAAATATTTCACAAAACTCTACAATCGTCACAGTGCAATAAATTTTTTGCGTAAAAAACACAATCTTACACACACCCGTGCAAAACTCCCCACATATGTACGGTACTCCCCACAAACCAAAAACGAAAAAAAACAGTAAAAACACCAGCAGACAGTGGGGAAGACACAATTTTTTATGTTTTCTAGACTTTTTGTTAAAATTTCTATTGAAATTACTTTTTTAACTTTTTTTGTTATTTATATACATGTTTTTAATTTGTTTTCGTTTTTAAATGGCCAATTTAAGATACATTTTATTTTTCTCTTCTGGTTCCACCACAAAAAAACTTTTCCTTGTTTTTTTTTCCTTTTACACACAATTTCTTTTCATTTTTTCGCATTAGCACTTCAGACACATTATTCCGTTTGGTTTTCTAGTTTAGAAACTCATAAACGCATTCCATATAGAAGATAATTATCGAATTTAAAATTTCTTAAGTATTTCTCCATAAAATTGATTATTTTTTAAGATTTCTCTACTTTTTGCTCAACAGCTGAAATTTTCGTGTGTCTCGTCTCGAGTAAAATGCACAGAATATATACAGAATAGAAACAAAAGTTTGACGTTTAACTTTCCATGGAGAAAGAGACAGCAAATATTACCAAAAAGTATTTCTGTCTCTCTCTGATTGTAACTCTGTTTTGTTTATTTATGTTTTTTTAGTTTTCGGGGTGGTTTTTTATATTGGCGAGAGTTAATAAAAAATGTAATTTTTGTCTAAAACTATTAATAAATAATAAAAACAACTAATAGCAATAATAATTTTTAACTTTTTCTTTCAAGAAATTAAAAAATATTGGCAACTTTCAGCAAGAAAATTTTTTTATGAGCAGTACGTCTTATTTTGATCTTGTAATATTTAGCTTCTTAATTACCTCTTGCACAAGAAACTATATTCATTGTGACCGAAAATCACACACATTTCGATTAATATTTAATTATTTAAGAATCTTTAAACTTTTCATTGAAGAAATTAAAAAAATATTCCAAATTATCCCTTTTTTAACACAAAATAAATCTTTATTTACATTTAATTTTTCTACTTTAACCGCCAGTTTTCACTCTGTATATCTGTTGCTTCTAACACATTTGATTCGCAAAACATTAAAATATTTTTTTTCTCCCTCTACGAGGTAGGTTAAAGTGCTGCTTTGAGCGTTTTTAAACGTCAAAGGTTTCAATTCTGTGTATATTCTGTGGTAAAATGTTCCGTAAAACTGCAAAAGTGCACAAGAAAAATATACGATTTTTTACACAAACACATTAAGTGCTGCTAAAGTTCATTTGCAGACCGCACGGAGGCGCAATTGGTGAGTAGTGCTGCCAACGCGTTTGTAAAATACACTGAAAGAATTAAATGTCAAGTTATGTGCTAGTTATAGAAATTAAAAAATCTTTATTAACGACGAAATTAATTTAAAATCACAATAGGTTAAAATATTATTAGCTACTAAAAACATTATTAATTGATTGATCTTAGACAGTTGAATAAACAAATATTAAGCCTGTGTGCGTTTGATTTATTTATTAAAAGTAAATGTAATAATCATTGTTTCAATCGGTAATATTCGTAGTCATTCAAAATTGAAAATTGTTACTATTATTTTTAACATTTTTAAGGGTAATTGTAATACAAATAAAAAAATCAATTAATATATCAATGAATCAATAATAATAATAATTTTATTACTATTTGTGGGAAAGAACAGAATGTATGGCCTTTTTCTTAAAGAACAACTTGTCATATAACTGTTTTGAAATTCTTAGTGGTGGGTTTACTTACCATAAAATTATAATCAATAAAATCTTAATAATCTTTAGTTTTCTTAACGTTTTTATTTACACATATAACTTCGTTCAGTTTTCAGCAATATGGTAGCACTATCATCAAAAAACCTTGGCAACCACCTGCAATACAACAACAAAATACACATAGTAAACAAACAAGAAAATGAAGTAAAAGAATGAAAACCTGATGAAATGTCAGTAACAAAAGAAAATTACTAAAAAGGGCAAAATGGCGTTTTTGTAGTTGTAAAGGCACACACATACACATTAATGAGAGTTTCATTTTTTAGTTGTACTCAAAGAAATAAGAAAAATTCCTGGCGATTGATTTTAAGCATTCTTTTCAAAAGAATCTCATTAAAGAACAATTAAAATATTAAGTTCACAGTGTAATTAAATAAACAAGTGAAAAGAATTTAAAAATAATAGAAATTAAGAATATGAAATTTTTGTTTTAACCCAAATAAAACGCACAAAGAAACAAACATACGGAGTACCACAGCACAACACATATCCACAAAAGAGTAATACTGAGGCTTGTTTCAGAAAAACTAAAGAAGAGGAGAGGCATAAAAATAAAATCCTTGAACTTTTTATAAAACATTGAATGAAAATAATTAAAAGTTTTGTTATAAGAAGAAGCTTTAAACAGAAGCACAAGAAGTTTTTTTTTTTTGAGTAGCCCCAACGACCTCAATCAATAATATCGTTGTTGTTGCATAGTAGCTGCTGCTGCTACTGCGAACGCTGGAAATGGTGTGTGTCACCAACATTTAAGAAGCTGCTGCTCTGCAACTGCAGTCTTGTGTTATTTTTAATCGCTAAGCTCTTAGTGAAAAAGCAGAAATAAATCAACAGAAAACCCTAAAAGGAAAATCGAAAACAGAGGAAAAAAGAATATTAAAATCAACATTACTAAAGTGCAAGTGAATTTATTCACTTTTTTCCACAACAGCAATTTACAAGTGCAATAGCAAGAGAACAAGCAACAAAGCAAGGGAACAACAACAACGAAAACAAAGAAAATAAAATCAAGTGGATAAATGGATAAAAAGTGAATTTTACAAGAGATTTTATATGGAATTGTTAGGAAAACCACTCAACCAATTCCACTTATGGAAGTTTTGGATTACGAAATAACAAACCCATCCTTAAAAATTTTTCCTTTAACAATTTGGAACGACAACTTTATTGTCAATGGTTCAAACGCATTAAATATTGAAATTTGTTTTTTCTTTCAATTTTAAATGTTAATTTTGTTTTGTTGTTGTTTCCAATAATTTTTTGATGTCATTACGGTACGTTGCACATGTTAAGCTTCATTTATTTACATACAAAACAACAGCAGCAACAACTACAACAATAAATATAATAAATACAACGCCAACATCATCCCCATTTAATAGTATTTAATTAGTATTTAAACTAAATTCAAGCAACAAAATCAAATCGCATGTAAAGAAAAACTCAAAAAAAAAATTCAATAGAATTTAAAAGAATCAGGCCATCAACTTACTTTTACCATTTCAACGTTGTTATGGCAATTTAGTTGTTTCGAATCACTTCCTCTGGCAATGCACTGCGTTAGAGCTTGCTTCCAACGGGGTTCCAAACGTTTGCGACACTTAAACCTAATTAAAGTAGACAGCCTAACAGTTTAAATTGATATCCCGGTGGTGATAGCGGACACAGAACACCATTATGGAATTAAAAGTTTGGGTTGAAGGCATTCAAAGGATTGTATGCGGTGTTACTGTCAATACAACATGTCAGGTAATTTCCTTTGTCAATTTTTTAAAATATCAACGTGGAGCTATTAAAACTAAATGCTCGAATGAAAACTTAAAAATAGGAGGCGGCGTATACTTTCCCTACAGCTAAGAACAATTAAGTCTTTTGACAACAATTAGCGTTTGCTTTGACACTATGCTGTAGAAGCCAAAAGAGAAATCATTTCCATCATTTCTACATCTGTAGCACTTTCATTCTGTTGTACTTTCATTCTTGTATTTTCTTTTAACATATTAACATAACAATTCCATAAACATATTTTATTGAATGGTAAACGTATGTCAAGCGAAGATCTAGAACACAATGTGTGTTATGGTTCAAATACGTACTTCGAGTAACGAGAAAAGCAAAAATAATGTAGACTAGATTTATGTAATCTCAAATGAGAAGAAATGCTTCTATTTGAGAAACTTTCTGTCTAAGACTGCCACTTTCCTTGTTTGGCATGTTTGTTAAAAGAGAGGCACAGACCGAGTAAAGGCCTCTGCGGGTTGAATGCACAAAAAATAGACGAGTAAGCTTTAGGTTGAAGCAGCCCTTAAGTAGTATTCTTTAAGCCTAAATATCACTTAAAGATAATCTGAAAACGCTATCGAATCTTCCACTGAATTGATCGTTAAAATACGTTAAAATTCCGTTTTTAAATAGAGAAATAATACATATTATTTGGATTCCTTCAATTCCTCTTTATAATTGTAAATAACTATTCTTTTTCCTTTCTTTGTAGGATGTGGTCTTTGCATTGGCACACGCTACAGGAAAAGTTGGACGATTTACACTAATCGAACGTTGGCGTAATAATGAACGTCTATTGGCACCGAATGAAAATCCCTTAAAATTACTACTCAAATGGGGAGAATATGCCAATGATGTGCAATTTATCTTGCAACGATCGGAAAGTAAGCAGCAGCAGCAGCAACATCATCAACAGCAACAGTTGCAGCACACTAATAGAACGCAGCAAGAGACGCAACAACAACAGCAGCAGCAACAACAACATAATACAACTAATAATAATAGCAGTAGTAATAATAACAATAATACGAACAACAATAATAACAATAACGAAAGCACAACTGTGATGTTAAATAAAAAATCATTGGGTTTAAGCAATATTAACAATAACAATAATTTCAATAAACAAAATAACAATAATAACAACAATAGCAATAATACTAACGCTAGTAGTAATAATACAATTGATAATGCATTAAATACAAATACAAGCACACAACAACAGCAGTCGCAACAGCAAAATCAAAAACCTTTAACTATGGAATTAAGCCTAAATGCCGCCCATGAAAGAGCAAAAGAATTGAAAAAGACCTTTGGGCAAGTATTAAAGTATTAACAAACGAATTTTCATATTCTTCAGATTCGATTTTAAAATTCAAAACTTCACTTCTTAATTTCATTTCAGTGTCCATGATGCGAATATTGGAATTGTTAAGGGAATACCGCAGCGTAATAACAATAATAATAACACTGCTGCGGCAACAATAACAACAAAATCTTCTAAATTAATGTCCACAACTACATCCACAACAACGTCTACAGTAGCAACTTCATCATCTCTAATACCACGTCATGAAAAATCTCATTCAAATCCCATTGAAATGCCTTCTTCTGCTAGCAATACGGGCAATGGTTTCGCTCATTTTGATAGTGGCAATAGTAATATTTCATTTAAAGGAAATGGTGCTTATCAGGAACACAACAACAGCAACAACAATAATAATAAAAATAACCACAACACCAATAACATATACCAACAGCTGGGTGCTCATAATAGTAAGTCGATAAATGAAATAAATTTAGCTGAAGTGCGCAATGCTTTAGATCGTCGCACCATGTTAACAGCAACAACAACGAACTCTGTACAACAGCAACAAAACATGAGTAGCGGTGCTTCCGGTGGGAGTGCTGAAATTATATTTACCAGCACAAATCAAAGCAACGAAAACCTATTGGATATTTTCAATGGCAATGCCACAACGCAATTGAATTCAACGAATTCCAGTAATACAAACAGTACCAATAGCAGCAAGTTTCTAAATTCACCCAATGATTTGTATAAGCAGGCAACAACAATATCGGCAAATGGTGCTTTAGTACCACCACCCTATAGAGATCCACCACCACCACGTAATAGTCCTTTGCAGCACAGTGCAATACCGTCAACTGCACAATTACAAAATCAAAATTCAAATTTTTCTTCTCCGAATTCGGGTTCGCCTCAACATTCGGGCAATGCTTTATATTCGAATCAACCATTACCAGCACAACAGCAGATGTCATCTCAACAGCAGCAACAGCATCAATCCGATTATGATTTTGCCGATTATCAGCAAATCGATGATCTAGTTTTGCCTGCGACTATGGATGAAAGCGAAAGTATTTTTCAGGCTACACAATACAATGATCTCTTGCAACTGATAAAGTTTCAACGCGAGAAAATCAATCAGCAACAAATGGAATTAAGTAAGGTAAATACACGTATACTTATTATTTAAATCAAGTATTTAATTGAAAGGAATCGTCTTTTTGTATTAAACTTATGTTTTGTTTGTAGTATGATGCCGAAATTGTATATTTGGAATCAAAAGAACGTGATCAGGCTCAGGAGCTAGAAGCCATATCAAGAGAAATTACCAAGGCTGATCAATTGTTTAGACAAGGCAGTGAACAGGTAATTTATCATTTTGTTTTTATTACACTTTTTTAATACTTTTTCCCCTTCTCTATTATAGCTTCAAACATTACAGTATGTTGAGGAGGAAAATGAACTTGTTAAACAGCAAGAGAAAACACTAAAATCCGAAATTGCTCTCCTACGTTCAAAACTTGCTAATTGTGAAACGGAATTATTGCAATGCAAAAACAAAATACGTTTATTAATGGATGACATAGAAATTGAACAGAGAGCCATTACAAATTCTAAGCAAAATCTAAGGTAAACAAACCCTTATACCATCGAAATGAATTTGTTTTTTTTTTTAAATTTTTTCCATTTAATTTAGACAAAATGTTGAACGTGATTTTCTTATGGAAATGGAACGCATACAGAGTGAAATTGATCAGGCTATACACAATACCGACTCCTCGAACAAAACTGCAGAGAGTTTGAAAAAGGAAATACTACTAATAGAAACTGCTATAGCTGAGAAGAAAAGACAGGTTAGCCCGAGAATAATAGTAGAGATTTTAAAAATCTGGATTTGAATTTAAATTGTATTTTTGTAATATTTAAAGGTGGAACAATTGGTAAATGAAATGAAGGAGGTAAACTTACAGAGTTTAACAGTAACAACATCAGAAGAAATTAAACATTTATTAGAAGGTAAGATATGTAAATAAATTTTTTTATGTGTGTGTTCCATTTGATTTGTTTGTTTAGCTTTATGAGGAATGAGATCTGCTTTTAAAGTTTGCTTCAGATGTGCTATTGAGTCATTTTAGGTGACATTTAAGACCTCTTTCCTAGTTTTATGTTTGAGTGTTCGATAAAAATTGACGCTGCTAAGGGGAAAATACATTATATTGTTAAAGAAAATGTGTATAGTGTTAATATATTGACATTGGAACAGAGAATAAAACTCAGTTAGGTTTCAAATCTAACAAGTGTAGTTAACAAGAGTCTAAGCCAAGTACTATGAGCTGGCGTCCTGCTGTAAACCTGATTATTCAGACTTTCATTAAAGTATCGATGGTGCTCATTACTATACAACTTATAACATCTTTTTTAAGAGTTTCCTCTCTTTGATTTTAAATCAAACAATATGTGTGTGAGATATAATCGAAAATTTTTGTTCGTTTGAAATACAGCTGAATTTGACCGATGAATTGGGTATTTAGGCTTTGCAGACCGTTATGATATGATATGATATGACCGTTAGGATAAAGAAAAGCAAAATGTTCAGAACATTGCTTATAGTGGCCATAACAACAGCACTGAATGATCACTTATATTAACACTTTTTGCTGTATTCTCTGAATGACTTGAGCGAATTCGAATTGAAATACACTTCATACATATGTATATTGATATATTTTAAAGCATCACAACAAGCATAGTTATTAAAAAAAATTGTATACAAATTTACTGAACAAACACTATAATTTTCAACTCTTTTTAGGTTCCAACAAACCAGGCAGTAGTCGGCGTATAATTGGCTCACCGCGACAACTAGAAAATGCAGTTCCAACTAGCAAAAACCCTCACGGAGTTTGGGTTTAAATATCAACAATAAAAGTCTTCGTTTCTTAACCACAGAAAACAATAAATTTCGTTTAAAAAAATAATGGTAATTATTTAAAACGTATATAACTATAATAATATTTTACATAAAACTCATTAACGAACTTAAAATGAAATAAATGGGAACAAAATAATGTCAAAACACAGACACACCCTATTAATTGAAACATATCGTTTATATTAAAGTAGTAAAAAGCAGAAAATGAAAAATCGAAACAAATTCTACGTACAACTGAAATGAAAGTCTAACAATAAAAAGCTAATTATCGTATTAGATGTTTCCAAAATTTAAAGCTTATCTTACAATGTATGAATTAAACATATTAAGAACTTTAAAATTACTTTAAATTATGAATAAAATCTAAAAATTATTTATTATTCACTATAATTTCTATATACAATCTAAAAAAAAAAAACAAAAACAAAACGATCTCTATACTAACTTACACAATATCAATGTTATTAAACTAACTTTAAAAAATTATGCAATCTCCTTATCATATCAAGAACAAAAACACAAGTATTCCATTATTAAACTATTGTTATTTATATTCTTTAACTGCCTTTGTTGTTACAAATTTTTACTTTACTTCACTGAGTAAAGTTTTAGTAAATATTGTATGTTAACATTTATTATTATCCTCTACTATATTTTTCATTTTTAATACGAAAAAGCTAACTTTATTGAAGTTCAAAAATACTTTGATTTTAGCTTAAAATCATTCTTTATATTTAAAGTACCGCTCATAGATTTTAATCTTCTCCTAAGATATGAATCTACAGGTTTCTGCTAACCTTGCTTTATCCCACATCTTTAATTTAATCCATCAAATCTCATTATTAAATATAAAGCCTCAATTGACAGAAACTACATCTGGATGACACCCCATTGGTGTATAAATGAATATAAGACGTCAATCAATATTATTGGGTTTAAAACCTTATAAATAGCAGATGTTTCACTACACCCGAGTGACGTATGTATACATCTCATTGTATTACATATCGAAAGAGAGATTAGGACCAGTAATGTTGCAGGTGCACACCCGGTTGACTTGTATCAACCTTATCTAAAGATCTTTAAAAATACGCCTCGACTATAAATTACAGGTCATAACTTTTTTAAATTTTCGATACAATCTATTGGTGAGAGTAGGACTAGTAGTGTTGCAGGTGCATGCCAGTTTGATTTGTGTCAACCTTATCTGAACATCTTTCGGAATATGCCTCAACTACTAATTACTGGTTATAATATTTTTAAATTTTCAATACAAACTATTGGTGCTTACCCTATTTGCATATGTATGTATATCTCTCTTTCAATTGAATTGAAGAAGATGGAATTTTCTATCTTCTTTCACTGTGTGTTTGTAAATTCGAGTCTTGGAGCTTAATTCAAGATGAGATGATAATACAATTGCTCTACTATAACTATGTTTGTTTAATTTTTTTAATTAATAATTAAATACTTAAAAAACATTAGGACAAAAAAAAATTTGTTTCAAATTGTTGTGTTTTATTATTTTGTGAACGCAAATTAATTTTGACCACCAAATTAATGGCATCTAGGTGCCACAAAATAGGCGGAGGTATATACACATTTTTGTTTTGTTTTTAAACATGCTAGTAACAGTGGTGTGTATCTTTTTTATTATTTCTTTAAACAATTATTTTTTATTTTTAAATTGTTTTTAAAGCATTTTTAATTAAAATTCTAGTCTTTAATTTCAAAACAAAAAGTCAAGCAAATTTAAAGAAATTTTCCAAAACTTTTTACTTTAAATTTATAAGAAAATGTAAACTTTAATGCCATTATTGTTCTCTAATAAACAAAAAACTATAAAAGATTCTTTTCAAAAAGAGTGCAAAAAAATGAATGCAATCCAATAATTTTTCTCTAAAAAGAAAAAAAAAAAATAGAAGAGAATAGAAAACAAATCTATTAAAACTATAATAAAATGAATAAATAATGCCTTTTAGTATTTAGAAATTTTAGGAATTTTATAATTAAAATTAATAGTTTATTATATACTTGATTTTGATTCCATTTATTATAAGCAATTAGTTTAGGTTCTTGTTAATTGTTATAAAGTTTTTAAACTATAAATTCAACATGCTAATTATGTGCTATTTTTTTGCCTTTAAATGTTTTATAAAAATTTCTTTAAGCAGCAATATTCATTTATTTCATTTTATTTTTTAATATTTTTTATTTAATAAAACGGAGTTTAACTTTTTCATTAAAATAATTATTAAATTAAATACATAGTATTAGTAATCGTATTTTTTTGTTTACGATAACAATTCGTATTGTAAACGTATTTAAGTAGATATTTTGTTTATTGTAATAGCAAAACAAATGGAATTCAATTTATTTTTATAACTTTAATTAGATTTTTATTAATAATAATATCGAATTATTTATCATTAGTAGCATTTACGTACGTCATTAAGCTTCAATTATTGAAATAAACTTTACGTATTAGTGTTTAAAATAATTAAATATTATATTACAACAAAATGATGAAAGAAGAGAGAAAAAATAAATCGAATATTTAGAACAAATTTCTTAAAAAATACAATAAAAACAAAAAATCAAAATATGAAAATTAAAAGTAAATAAATAAATAAATAAATAATTGCGCAATAATATTAAAAATTCTAGCTGAAACAAAACGTCTATAAAATACTGGTTTTATTTTTAAAGATTTTAATTCGAATGAATTCATAGGTTAAATGATTAACCCACTTATGTAGAGAACGGACAAATCTGGCCCCTTATAAATATATATGTATATACCCACTTAATAGGCCATTACATCTCTTTTGGAGTAATACCTCACAACGATTACTGCAAAAGCTGTAGCGAAAAGAAGAGAAGATCACAGAACATCTTCTTTGTCATTGCCCAACACTTGGGAACGTGAGATGAAGGATTCTAGGGCATCCAGAATTTATTGATAAATTGCCCCTGAGCTAGGTTTGAATAATGTGACAAAGATCCAAATAGGGTATCAAAGGTGGAGTGTCCAGAGAGATTGATTAAGATGGTAAGAAAAAATGCTACCCAAAATAAATTGAATCTGCCGAAGTTACTGACGTTTTTTAACCATCAATTTACATACAAAAATTGTTCACACTCTCATTCTGTTCTTATTCTAAGCTTCTACTTTGGGCGGCCTAATAAGGCCTATTATCCGTACATTAGGAGAGTTTAGTTTATGAAAAATCAGAATGAAGTAATGTTAGAACCACTAAAAAATTCTGTCATAAAAGTTATCAGTTTAAGAAAGTTTTTTTTTGTGAATTATTGTAAAATCTATCCACCAAGTAAGAATGCTAACAGTGTTGTAACAACATAAACTAACAGTATGTTAACGTGTTAAATGTTAATCATACGTCCCAAGTACTACACAAAGCACAAGTGAAATAATAAAACACTCGTGCAATAAAATGTTACATTATTGTATGCGTAATAATGTAATACAGTGGCCTGTATCACACACACGCATACAGGGGCAAACGCAAACACAATTTGGAAATGATCATTTAAGAGAAAATTATTTCGATAGGCTATCTGCGCGGTTGTGTGTGTGCATGAGAGATAAATTGTCGATGTTTTTCACTCTAATGGATGCTAAAGCATGTCTGTTATTTTTTTTACACTATACTCGTTGTTGTTATTGTTTTTGTTTCGTTTTCGTTTTTGTTTTATTTTTTATTTTTCCATATGGAAATCGAATATTGTATCAGAGTTCAGTAACAGTTGCAAAGGATATGTGAGGCCAATTGGTTGGTTATCATGACGGTTGAATTGATTTTCGGGGAAGAAAATGATAATAAATATAAATTAGATTAAGAAAATGCATAAAAGCGTGAATAGAATATAAAGAATAAGGACAGAGAAAAGAATCGTAATATTAAATTGGTTTACAAAAATATTAAAAATAAATTGAAATTTTATTGTTGTTGTCCAAAAAGTTCCTTGAAGTCAGTAAAAATGAGTTTGTAATTTATGAATTAACTTAGACAGAAATAGCACTCTTTAAGGCTTCATTTTAAAAGATGCATTTTATCTTCAATAATCACTGAAAATTTAAATAATGTTTGCTATTCATTTAAAGAGACATTATGAGAGTATTAGGAAATTGTAATTTCAAATGAAAGGCTATTCAACAACCTTGACTGAATTCTTGTTCATTCTCTGGTACTTCTATTTCATTGAAAGTTGCTATTTAAGTACTTCCTGATAACTATTCTGTATTAGACGTCGTTTTTAAATTTAGCTGCAATATTTTTTAAATGTTAAACAATTTTACGTCATTCTTAAATTAGTAAAAAAAAAACAGTGAAACGAAATTTTTGAAAATCAACATTAAAACGCATTCGTGGACATTAAATTTACATTTTAAACACAATGTAAAAGGAAGCATTACAGTGTTAGTTAATGTTACAAAATAAAATGAACTGAAATATTAACCATACGCCACTTATTAATATGTAAACAATAATGCAATGAATTTACAATAAAAGAAATAATACTCGTACACCACGAAGAATTCATAATTCTATCTCTTCCCCAATAAGTGTTAATCATACGTCACATGAAAACACAAACACTAACACAATAATAAGACAAAGTGGCCATAATAGAATAAATAATTCACCACAATTGTTGTCTCTCTAATATTATAATAAAAGTACGTGAGCGAGTACTTGTAAAGTGGTCAATTCAATTGAAAATGATCATTACTTTATTAAAGTATAAGTGAGAAAGGCTTTTATATTGGAATTAAAGAGCACAAAGTGTTTGTGCTCATAAAATATTTTACTTTTAAGGGAAAGAAAGTCTTTGTGTTTATCTGTTTGCTTGCTTGTTATTAAGCGACAAATACAATAAATTCTTGTTATTGTTATAGTTGTTGTTTTATATATTATTCTTGCTTTTTTTTTGATTATGAATGGAAGCTGGCATTACGATTTACCACGAATGCTGGACGTCGGTTGATATTTGATTTGTTTTTTTTTTGTGTATTTGTGCGTGTATGTTTTGTAATTTGCTGAAAACAAAAAATAAGACTCATTGAAATACAATCAGTTGTAAACGATACGTGATGACAAAAGGATGTCTTAACGCTTAAATGGCCATCGAAGAAAAAAGGGTCTTTTCGGTTGTTCTTAACGAAAAGATAAAAACGTTAAAACTAAAATAGTAAAAAGGATATATATTAAAGCCTAAACTATTTTATTAACGGCTATTTACACATGAATGGGAACAGAAAAGAAAAATACGAAAAATAAAAATGAATATAAAAAAAATTAAAGATTTAAACAAGAGTGATTTTGTTTCATTTTTATTTTAATAAAAGTGAAAAAATTTAAAGTTTTAAAAATATATATGTGTGTGTGAAAGTGTTTCTTAGTGAGAAAATAACTGAAAAATAGTTCACCATAGATATTTATATTAATTAAAGTCATGTAACGTTCAAAAAAAAATTATTTTGTAAAATATTTAAAATAAAAAAAAAAAAAATCAAATTATCTGTCACTTAAAAATTTTAATGAAACTTTCAGTAAAAATTCTTATACTTTGGAAAATAGGCCTCCAATAATAATAAGCAAATGCTTAAATCTTTCAAAGATTGATTAAAAATAGATGCCACTTTATTGTCTGCTGACTTATTTAAATCTTTTAAGAAGCATTGATTCGGTTAATAGGCTTCTGTTTTTGTGGCATTAAATACTTGCAAGAATTAGTAACTCTTTCTATTTTATAAAAATTTATTCATGATAAAATTAGTATTTTTTTTTTTGAAGTGATTAGAACGCAAGAAATTATAAAAATAAGACGCTCCTTTAGTGTTTATGGTTGATATAAGGTCATACGATTTAATGTTTCCCTCTCAAACTTTATAGAGTATCCCTTTGATGTCTCTTCCAAACCAACTTATTATCCTAACAAAATTTAAGGATATTGCATCTGATATATATCCAAGAGTGCATTAATGTCCCACAAGTTTCAAGAATGTGTCCTCGATGATTTATTCTCACATTCATTCATCGTCACAGAATCTATGTGTCAGACTCGAGAGAACTCTCATTCTAAATAAGTGTACTTTGAGTCTACAGTGCGTTGTTAACAGATCGGTTACCAACTTCAGGCTAGTCTGTTGAATGATTTAGGTTTCCTCTTAATGCAAATTTCCCAACAAAGTTTTGATTGCCTCAAACCCACTCGGTTTGAGAAGAGCTTTTCCTCCCTTCCACAGCTCAAAAGGCTTTTGGTCTTATGAGAGGAGTGGAAACTTCACTACTTGGTCATTGTAGAGAATTCCTACATACCTAGGACCAAACGAGGGCAACCTTTTTTTGCCTATCCAGTCGATTCAGTCCCACACTACCTTTGATTTAACCTCAAAAGAGACGGGTGCTCCAATAGCGGCCTGACCATGATGATGATATTACTATGTCCTGTTTTTTTGTAGCTTCGACTTGAATTGAGCACATCTTTCGATGTGACTTTCGCTGTGAAGATAACCGCGAGTTTACCAATGGACTTGGAATATTAGAAGCTGGGACAAAAATTTGTGTTCCTGTTTTAAAATTTCTTCTTGATTTATCGGCGTACCATGCTGCTTCCACATTACTTCATTAATTTTTGTTACTAAGTTTTGTTGCGAAGCACATCCCAAAATCATAGTCTTCTACTAGTTCTTTATAGGGGACAGCTTAAAAGGATGCTGTCTGTAAATCGATTCCTTAGCTTCCAAATTCCCTGTTAATTCCATATTAGATTTGTTTTCCATCAACCTAACCATAATCTCCAAAGCTTTGGTCTTGACTACACTGTGCAGCGGATTTAATTTTTAATTAAAACTACTGGGTTTCCCTACTGGCGTTTTGCATGTCTTTATTCGTTGCTGTGGTTTGGGTTTAGGGGGTTTCGTCGATAGATTATTTAAACGGTCATCGAAGTCTTTTCATTTAAAATAAATCGAAAATCAAGCTGACAATATTTTTCTTCTTCTCCCGGATAAAATAGAATCTTGCAGTGACAGATAAATTGTTTATTTATTCTATTCTTTAAAAAACTAACTCAAGTTGTCATAATAAATATTTATTTTACAAATAATTTAAAATTTGTTTATAAAATTTGAAGAAAAAAAATATTAATATAAAACTATTATTTAAAGTTTTCTAATAATTTCGAAATTATGAAATCGTTTTTTTTTAACATTTTAAAAAATATTTGTTTCTTGGCATAAAACGTGTATAATTTAAAAGTAAACAAATAAAGAAATAAATCAAAAATTATTTATTTTTGAGTAATAAAAATATAAATAATTTAATTAAAATGTTAAACATTTTAGTATAAATCAGGTTAGAATTGTTAGCTGAGTTAAATGTAACTGCCCTCTTAGAAAGATTGTATTTTAACTGCACCAACGAATAATAAAAATAGTTGATGAATGATTTAAAAAAAAAAATAAAATAAATAAATAAATAAATAAAAAAACATCCAGTTGTTATTCGTGTGTGGCTTTGTTGTTTTGTTGTTTTTCAAAGTTGAATTGCTTTTTTAAAAAGTTCATAAATAAATGATTAAAATAATTAGAGCCTCGAATTTCTTTATAAATGATATAAAACTGCTAATTTAAATACTTAAAATGATACAAAAATGGCTAAAACATGTTAATTCTTGTCTTGGACTTTTAAAATATTTTATGAATCATTTAATTTGAAATTATTACGAATATATTTTGAATTTTATGAAGAATAAATCTTTTAATTAAATTCTTTTTTAATTATTATAAATATTATTTTAATTATTTCCTGTTCATATTAAGAGTAACAGTAACGAACGTTCATCATACCGATGGTAAGTCGTCTTATTGTCATACGACAGGGCCTTGAGTGTGAGGACCAATGTGGGCGTTACAGTGGAAGCTGTACCATTGTACAATTTTGAACGAATTCACAACGATATTTTTCAATAGAAGTTGCCGTAGTCTAGTCTAGTAGGTAGCGTGTTGGCTTATTAGACGTAATGCCAGGCTTCGAGCCCCAGGCCAGACATCAAAACAAAATACAAAAAGTATTTCTTCGGCGACTTCCTCTCAGCAGATTTCTGCCAAAAACTCTGGGTGTTCAAATAAAATTGCCATGAAAAGTTTCCCAAAAATCTGTCGTTCGGAGTCGACTTTAAACTGTAGGTCCCGCTATTCATGTATAAAATTAACACACACAACATAAGTGGTGTGAGAGACTAGGTCGTAATCCTGACTGAAGGGTTGTAATGACCAATTATGTATGTATGTATGTATGTATTTTTCAATATGGATGAATAAAAAAAAGGTAAACCCTTAGACTGAGAAATGGTATTGTCAAGTATACAATGCGTATACTTCTATCCAAACATAAGCTCATGGGATCAATCGATAGACTTCGTTTGATATGCAGCAGATTAGTTGTTTCGAATATTGATTACATCAACGTTGTTCCATTTGTTGAATTTAAAGTGTAGGTTTCATAACCGTTTTAAATACAAGCACACGCTACTGGTTCTAGAGAACATGTTAGTCCTTATTAGGGAGCAAATGCACCGATTAGGTTAGGATAGGATAATGAAATGGTCCCTTGGAAACCATTTCGAATTCAAAATAAATCTTGTTATTGTACTAATCTTTGGATCCTGATCCTTAGACCCTTTATAGCAAGACACTCTCACTGACACATACTGTAAATGATATTCTCATTCTTCTCCTCAGACCTACAACTTCTGCAGAAAGCATTTGAGGGAATGTCAAGTCTATTGGCATCCCTTACAATAAGGTCCATAATAGTGCGATGGATGGCCATGTGATTTTAAGGAATAATATATTCAATTCAGCAGTGCTTAGCAATTAAGACTCCCGGTGAAACAAAGCTGGACATCGTTGAGACGTTTACAATAATCTTGTTTACAACCTGGCTGTCCGAGTAATTCAGATATTTTTCAGGACAAACCCATCACCTAACAAGCACTGCGCTGCTTTCAAGCTTTCAGCAGTCAAGATTTAACTGCAATGAGGCTTACTGCCACCATCTCAGTATTCTGCTTTAACAGAAAAGTAATAAGGCCTTAGCTCGAGTGGAACGGAATGTACTGGTGGCCAGGACTACTGTTTTTGTAAATGCTACTTACGCGAGATGCTCTTTTGTTTAATGATTTTTGTAGAAGTAAAAATTAGAGGAAGACAAGACTATTGCCATTGATGAAGCTCAATTGGGCTCAATGTAGTTTTATGACATGTTTATTTTATTTTTTTTCGTTCTTTTAAGGAACATAGGGTCGTCTCTTAAAATTTAATTTTTTACAGTTTTTAATTTTTTTTTGATTCATAGATTTTGGCATTTTACTTTATTTAGTTTCTTTAATTTTATTCTCTTAAATGTTGGATAGATTTTGACATAGAAAATTTCCTACATTATCCGCTCGTTCCCTTCATAAATAATTCATTAAAAAGTCTACTCCAACTAACATTTAAAAATTTTATACGAATTTTATTTAAATCAAATGGCCTTCCCTTTACAATTTAAAACAGTTTTTAAAGATATTTATAAACAAAATTAAAAAAAAGCTTTGCTCTGCTCCTTCCCCTTGTCAAAAGTGTTTAAAAATTGAATTTATTAAATTCCACTTATTATTCAAGAGGTTGTATTGAAAACTTTTTATTAAGCATTCTAATGTTGGACCAGCACTCAGGAAAAAGACTCCTAAACATACAAAGCCTTACAGTGATACATACTTAGAAATTACGAATATTTTTTGTTTGGGACGATAGCGGTAGAAATGTTTGCTCACTCTCAAACGCTTTTGCCAATCCGCTTTTTCCATTTTTGGTCAATAATTTATCTTAAATTTAATGGCCTTCATGAAATGGAAATAAAACTGAAACACAAAAAAAAATCGACCATATTTTTTCATAAAGTTTTAATGAGGGAATCTTTGTCATTTACAGTTATTATTTATGATAACAAAACCGATAAATTTTAAAAATCGATTAGATCGTTTCTTTTTGTGTGAAAGTTTAGTAATTTCAAACACATAGAAATATACGAGGGCTGTCCTAAAATTACGCTACCAAGGAAAACACAACAAAATTTCATTATTCCTGCAGATAAGGACTTAGGTCCACACACTTTTCTCATATTCAATGACTTCGATCGCATGTTACACTAAAAACATGAGCCACTTAAAATAGCCGTAATGATCAGTCTTTAACTATCGCACCATTTTTTCGATCTTGAAAAAATATAAAATAATCAGTAGACTAAAAATTGAACGAATAAGTTGCCTGACAGTATAATAAATCTAGTAATAGATTTGATGCCACGTAACTAAAGCTCTGTTAGACTATCTAGAAAGGCGATGAGCCAAAGCTAATCTGCGCTTTTCATTAAAGCACCTGCAATCAGTCCGAAAGTTGACTCAAGCTAGTTGTCGATTTGATGTCAAATAATAAAATAGTCCATCAGACTATCAGGAAAGGGGAGCCAAATTAGAGAAATTTGCTAGAACGGACAAAAAAAAAATGAGCAATGTGCTGTTTCTCTTCTACCAATTTACATCGCCGTGGTCGTGTGTGTTGGCTTATTAGACGTGTGGTCTCGGTTCAAACTCCAGGTCAGACAATCTCAGCGGATTTCTGGTAAAAACTCTGAGAGAGTAAATAAAAATTACCATGAAAAGTTTCTCTAAAATCTGTCGTTCGGAATCGACTTTAAACTGTGGGTCCCGCCACTCATGTATAAAATTAACACACACAACATAAGTGGTGTGAGAAGCTAGGTCGTAATCCTGACTAAAGGGTTGTAATGACCAATTATGTATGTATGCTATGTATAGATGTGATTAGAAGGTAAGCGAAGACTACGCAATGGTTTGTGAATATATAAATAGTCAGTTGGTACGCTTCCTATCTATTATAAGTGATTTATGTCCAGCAATCAAGTAAGATTCTTTCTTAGCTTAGGATTTTTGTACTGGAAAGTTTAACGGAAGTAAATTTCTTAAATAGATTGGTATTCAGTAGGAGTGTATTTGCTCTAGTTATGTCATCAGATGCACAGTTCCCTGGGATGTACCTGTCACTAGGAACTCATAGGGGATTATCCTAAAACTGCTGCAAGAGTCGTTCAACGGGCTGGATGTACGTAGTGGGTTTTCGAAGAATATATAAATAATCTATACAGGAAGGGTCCTGATACCACAAAGAAGGATAACATGAACAACAAACCTTTTGAGATGGAGCAACAACTCATTACTGTTTCATAGAGTAACTTATTTCTTGACAGCTGGCAACCCCAACATGCCTGGATCTGCTGCAATAAAATAATCACCTGCTTAACTGGAAATGCTTTGTGCTAGTCTTGAAAGAAATTAAAAAGGGATAACAAATATCCGTTTTGAAATACATTTTAATTATTTATTTTCGTTCGTATTTGTTAGTCATTTATTAAATTAAATTTGCATTAATTAAATAATAAAAATAGATTTAATTGAGGAGCTATTAAATCCATATTGCTTTGCATTGTCATTCTATTTTCTAAAAATGTTTTCTATTCAGGTTGTGCTTTAATAAGTGTTTACGGTTGTTTTTTTTTTTGTGTCACAGCAATAAACCTTAATAACGTTTAACTAACAAATAAACGAACATTTTACGTTTAAAAGTTTTTAATGGCCTTCTTTTTTCATGCGATATTTATTAGTTTTCTTTTGTTCGAAAATGCGAAAACTCGAAAACCCCAAAACTGTTTAATTGTTTTGTAATATTCCCCAGAGATGATTAGAACATTAACTCTGTTAATAGAGTCTTATTTTCGTTTATTCACTTTCACTTTCGCTGTCATTTTCATTTCTTTTTATTTTTTTGGTTCTGTTCTTTATGATTCTGTGTCGTCGGCTACTAAATCCTTAAAGTGGGTGTCATTAATTAAGTGTCCTCTTTTTTGGTGTTGTTGCTGTTCAATTTTTTCTTTTTCTTTTTTTGGTTCAAACAATTGCACTTAAAGTTAATGGTCACTTACTTAGTTTGTCTTTTTCGGAGGTTTATCTTCTTGTATTTAGATGGTTTTTGTTTCCATTTTTTTTTATTGCTTTTGTAAGAATTTCTTTACTTTATCGATTCTATGTTCCAATAAATAAGGAAGTTTTATGGCGCCTTTATTAAAAAGAAACAGAGAGGTAACTATAATCTGGGCTTTAGCACTTCCTCTTCTTTCCATTAAAGCTAAATTCGGTTTATGAGCAATTGGTTTTCGTCGTTGTTGTAATTTTTCATTAGAAAATATAAATATAGGCCAGGAATTTATGCGAGACGAACGTGATTAGTCTTGATATGATTTATTTGATATTGTCGTGATACAGGACAATGGATAAGATGTTCTGTAATACCATCCTGAATAAACTTACAAAGATTAACCCACCTTGCAACAATGAGTTTGTTTTGCCGCATTAACAACGAACATCGTAGGAGGCTGCACCTCTTAAGAAAGAGTGGAACTCAATGAGTAAAAAGTAGACTCATAGGAGCACGTTGTTTCTAGGTTACAACAGATGGGCTTGCTATAGATCCCAGGGTTTATTATTGTATACCCATCATCTGCAGGCTGGGGAAAATTTCATTAATGCACAGAAAAGTATAGAAATTAAGTAGAAAATGAGGTGAAGCGCTTTGATTTCTAAAGGTTTGAAAAAAAAAAATATAAACCGTCTTCTAATCTTAGATGCAATGTAGAGTATCGCGCAATCATCAGGAGTTCGAATTCCAATACCATTAAAGCAAAGTTCTCTTAAAAGTAAGTTTGGACACTGGGACAGCTTAAATTACATGATTAACTCTTCTGGATCCCAAGTCATGTGAGAATTTGAGCAGGCATTCCATGAACCAGAACTTTCCTACTTTGTGGGAAGAGACGTTTTGAAGAGTATACTCGACAAAAGAAAAAAATTATTCTACAATCAAAATTTTTGTTGGATAATTATAATATGTGCGTAGCGCTGTCCTGTTGAAAAACATGTCGTTAGTGTCCAGATCATCCAATTCAGGTCCAAAAGATGTTGGTAAGCATTGATCTATAACGTTCGCCATTGTCAGTGATGACTTGGCTAACGTCGATCTCAAAGAAATGTGGATCGAGCATGTCGCCAGCCCAAAATCCACACCAAATAACGATTTTAATTTTCGCGATAGATAGGATGATAAGAGATAGGAGTCATGCATCGGACTGTCTAAGAGTAGCTTATAAATAGGCAAATTACGCTTACAACTGCGTTTAAACACACGTATAACTTGCAATACATAGAGCAAACTTAGCTGATATACTGAAAATAAGATTATCGAAGGAAAGAATAAATCTCGAAATCCATATGGACTAAAATTATTGCCAGACGGAATTGAAGTTTAGGAAACAACAAGTTAAAGCTTTGAAAAGTCATTGTGGCTGACTTTCAAAATGTATCAATACAAAGTTTGTATGCAATTCTACTACTTTATATAAACAATGTAGATATGCAAAGTAACTAAACAGTGCATCAACTATAAAAGCGATGCCTGTTTGCTTTTTGACTGTGTTAAAAATACACATTGACGATGTTTTGAAATAGAATACATTGTATATATTTTGTACAGCGGCATTATGAAACACGGTACGTTGTTCAAACACAAAGCAACTAACATTTTGGAAGGCAGCCTGTATTTATGATTGGCTCTTGTTATAACATTTGTACAAAACTTTTTCGAGAATCTGGTGTGAATTAGACATGCCAGAAGTATTGACTGATTTGTAGGGAGTCCTTTTTGTCCAACAGTTTTATTAATTCAAATTTCGCAAAACAAATGAGTTATGGTGACAGTTTGTGTTCAATTTGCTTACTGAATTTACTTTACTTGTGAATACGCTTTATTAGAGAAGTTGTTAAATGCGGTTATAAACACTTAAACAAAGGGCTATAAATTAATAAAAGGGCCAAAATAATTTATTTGCAATAAAACGATTTGAAGGCAATAAGTCAGCTACAAAAAAAAAAAAAAACCGCAATATTTTGTAACAATATGTTCAATGGCTTTAAAGTAATTCAGTTTCAAAGAATAATTATTTTGTAAGTGTTTACAATTGTGAAAAATTAAATAAAAAAATTTGGTACCTTACACTTTACATAGATTTTGTGAATTCGGACGTCCATGCAAACATTGTAGTTAAAGTACAAATTAAAAGCTTAGGAAATAATATAATAACATTTCCTAAACTTATTATCTTATTACGACCTGTAGCTGAGATTCAAATTCAGAAAGAGACGACCCTCCCAGAGAGTGTAACATTAGCAACAGGACAGGCAAAATTTTTTGTAATCCTGTGCTTATTGAGTTTAAGTTAGGATAGAGGGGTAGCTCATCGTAAGTGGTTTCACTTCAAGGCCAATGCTGACAAAACTTTATGGAATTAATGTGTGCAGGTCTAATATTTGCTTTGTCCTCAAGGCCTTAAAATAAAGGTCAAAGGCTGTACTACAGGAGTAGCCTAAGGATAGTAGCCGGCCGTTTTGAAAAGAGCACTGTAGATGCAAAAATAGGTAATGTCTCAAGCCCGTGGATCCTCTGATGAGAAAAATGAATTATCAGAATACATATTTGGCATTTGGGTGTCTTTTATGCATCTCAAAAGGAAAACCTAGCTGTATATTAAGTACTAGGCAGAAGACAGTGAATTACTTTTATTAACACCGCACAATATTTTGAAGTTTGCCAGGGCAGCAGGATTCAGAGAGGCCTTATAGAGATAAGAGCACCCTCCAGTTTCTTCTTGGCAGCAACCGCTGCTGTCCGTTGTTTCCTCTCCTCATCCAACTCAGCATCCAGGTCGCGCAACTGTTTAACTAATCTTCCGCCTGCTCTTCTTTAGCTTGAAGATCACGTTCAAACTGTGAACGCAAAGCTTGCATATTGACTTCCAAGCGCAGTTTTGCATCTTCAGTTAATTGTAATTGCTTTTAGTTCGGCCAATTGCGATTCCGAGGCACGTTTAGCCTTCTCCAATTCGTGGACATTCTTATCGACAGTACCCTGTGTGTCTGCCAGATCGTCTAGTTAATTTTGCAAAGCCTTACGTTTGACTTCCATATCTTCGATTAGGCTTAAAGTATTATAGCAGTTCTACATACTAACAATAATAAACACTTTATCATTAAAACAAATCCCGCACACGACTGCGACACTCGGATGACTTGCAATACATAGGCTAAAATCAGATCTATTCAGGGTGGAAGAGCAAACCATATTGATAATTTCTGACATTAACACATGTCACGTATCTTTTTTTCTATGCTGAAATATTAAAAAAAATTCATCCGCGATTACAGAAATGTATTCTGCATTAGTGCAACAAGATGTTGTTACTAACCCTTCGAATATTGGTGCGTTTAAATAATTTCGCAATTAAACAAAACAATTCCTCAGAGAAATTCCAAAATTCTGCAGCAAATATACTCAAATACTACGTTCAAAGGATACGGATACAAGTTATTTATTTTTTCCCACTGCCATACACACGCAAGGAGGTGAATACAAACAGCAAGAGCGCATAACTATTCAGAGAAATTCAAATTTCTACAGTCATAACGTAAATCGAATTGTGAACAATACAAAGAGAGCGAGAACGAGAAAGAGAGATAGGTCAACGTGAGAGTTCATTCTAAATTACAATTATTTTTAAAATATTTAAATTTACATTAAAAAAAGAAAAACTAAATTAAAAAAAAAAATGAACAGCAACAGTGTTAAAATAGAAACAAAAAAAATTAAACACAATAAATATTAAAAAGCGACAGTTTTAATGCACTCATCATTGCCACTTCATAACGTTAATGTGAATGGTAATGATGATGATGATGATAATGATAATGATGATGACAATGTCATTGTAAAGCATATCGCTGTCTGCCACTAAATTGAAGACCGTAATGAACTGGCCGAATGATTAATCGTTAAATTCTTTTAGAAACGGAAGTTTTTTTTGCGGAGTCACAAAAACGAAAACATTCCCAGCTTCCTCTAAAGAAATCTTGGAATCTTTAATAATTTAATAAAACAAAATGGTGTCTGCATTTAGTTTTTTTTTCTTGTAGCTATTAACTAATACCAGCGACATGATAAAATTGATAAAAATAAACACAAAAACAATTAAATAAACGAATGGGAGGGAGGAATATGAAATAAACGCGTTAAAATTGTTTATCATGACGGACTTTGTTGACTGTGAACATATTAAATTACTAAAGATTTCTTTCTGAATGTTTATAAGAAAGTTTTCAATTTTCTTGTTCCTCATCAACGTCATCTTAATAGTAACGAAGCAAAGCAGACAATTGTTGTAAGAGTTTGAGATGGTCTATGGACGGAGTATAGCAATTGGCGTTTTGTTTTTGGCCATCGTTTGTGCTCTGTCAGCTTTAATATTCTATTTAAGTTTGGGTAAGTATTTCCAATGAGACACTGCATTAATGTAACTTAAATTCTTGAAGAAATCGTTCAATTTTTTTTTCGTTTTTTTTTTCTTGTTAATGAAATTTAAAGATTAATTTGTAATTATGCTTGAAAATTTTTTGATAATCCTAGAGGCAAAATAAAAAAAAATCACGTTGCCAAGACCAGTAATTTGCGGCAATTAAATGTAGGAAATTAAACGGATGTCTATGCAGAAATAGAAAAATATTCGCCAACTTGTAAATGCAAAATTAATTACAAACTTTCATTTGTAAATTTATGAAAATTTAACAAAAATTAAATAACTGAGTAGAAGCTTGTCATCACATGGAGAATAAAGCCCATTGTAATATATCTGGAAATAACCAATTAAGGAGTATCCCTCTATCTATGTATGTCGGTAGGTTATACTTAGGATAGTATTAGTCGTTATTCACGCTTCTCTGAGTGTTCCAACCTAAACTTGGACAGCATATTTACGCGAGTTGTTTCCCGAGTGTGTGCCCTATCCATTTCCTTCTCTTTGTAATTGCAATTTCAAACAGTTTTTTAAGGTGAGGCCACAGTTTGAGATTTGTTTAGGTTAGGTTAGGTTAGATTGAATTACCGTTGTACCGAATGTACCGAATAATACAAGATGAATCTTGTACGCGTGAAGGCTCTTTGCCAAAAATTCTCTTCAAAGTGTTCTGTGATTCCAGAATTAATGTCTGCATATCTTCGGCAACAGTGTCGTTTTATTGTATTTTTTTATGTTATCAGCCTCTATGTAGACTCAAAGGAGAATCTATTTTTCAATCGTTCAACTCGTGAATTTACACTACTATTCTTTGACCTAAAGTACTGGCAAGTTTGTAAGCGGTCCCGGCGATCATTTTGGACTGTGTTGTCGCAATTCTGTTAGTTTGTGAATGTCGGTCGGAAATCAGGCAAAAAAAATTGAAAAATTACTTGAGATACATACATATGTACATAATTGGCCATTACAACCCTTCAGTCAGGATTACGGGCTAGCTACACACCACTCATGTTGTGTTCGTTAATTGTATACGTGAGTGGGGGAGCCTACAGTTTAACGTCGACTCCGAACGCCAGATTTTTGAGAAACTTTTTCATGGCAGGTTTTATTTACTCTCAGGGTTTTTTCCAGAAATCTGCTGAGAGGAAATCGCTGAAGAAATATTTTTTTTCATATTTCTTTTACTTGAGATACCTTATCACAATTCCGTTTTTAACCCTTTCATGCCCGATGTTGCCTATAGGCAACATTGTACATTTTTGTTCATAAATTCCGTAATTTTTAATTTTTTTAAAAGATTTTTTTTTGCAAACAAGCTTGGTTAAAAACGTGTACAACCAGAATACGTACGATTCTGAATTTAATATCTCTTCATATTTAGGTCAATGACTAACAAACACATGTCCTTAAAAAAATTTTAGCTCTGGCTCAAAAAATTCGGGCATGAAAGGGTTAAGAAACAATTCCAACGTTTAAAATGCCAATTAAAATATTGTTTAAGTCAATTCGTTTAATAAAAATTAATTACTTTGAATTCTATCATGTAAATTTTGGACGGGGTAGTAGTAAAATTAAAATGCAATTTAATATTCATAACTATTCGATAATAAAGTTGATAATTTTATTTACCATAACGATTGAACATCAATTTAATTTCTACCATACATGACCGCCCTTTTTCTCCATGAAATGAACTTTTGTTTTCCATTCATTTTTATGATCTGTTTTAGAATATTGTTGTAGCTTTTCAGCCTTAATTTTTAACAATGTGCTTAAATTTTATTCTTTTTATTTTTTTGATAAGAAATTTATTGAAAAAAAAAAGAAAACGAAAAAAAAAACTAAAAAACAATCTGGTTTTTGTTCAAATTTATAGGAGTTGACTTCATTCGGTTATTAAGTATCGAAGAAATTATCATAAGAATATTAAAAGATAAACTTTTGTTTTTTGTTGTTTCTAATTTTATTTCGTTTTTAAATTGTTTTGCCTCATAATTAAAGTGGCAAAAAGATTTGGGGGCCATGAGAGTGTCTTCTTCATATAATTGCTTGAAATTGTAAGTGTACAGACGTTGTAAAGTAGACTTTACGGGGGTTTAAGTAAAGTGTGAAGACTTATAAGCGATAAAAAATTATTGTTATTATTGTTAAAGTATTAAGTTAATTTCGAATGGTATTACAATTATGGCCAAAATTGCCATAATTTAATGGTTTACTTTAGATGTTAACCCCTTATTAACGCTTGTATTTAGAAATAAGTTTTTAAACTAGTTTATACGGCACTCTACGCTACAATACAGGAGGTAGAATCTAAAGATGGTATAAAAATACATGTTAGCACAATAAGCAGGATAGTAGAAGTGTTAAAAGTCAACGGTAGCGTTCACAAGCTGGCTGAAAGCCCTTCGTCCTTACAAGTACTATAGCAGCTCTTGCAAGATAGTCAAACAAAATACGAGAAAGAGAAAGACACAGTTCCAGTGAAGAGGTTCCTTAGTACTGCAACCATGCGATCTATTGTATCCCCACAGTGTATTCTCTTGATAGGCTTTACGATGCTATTCAAGGTCAACAATGACATTTGATAGCATCTTCTATGCACCAAGGTGTTTCCTACTGGAATGCAATCATGCTTCACAGAATCTAAACGTTGGGCTCGAGACAATCCCTTTTATGAAGAATAGGTGCCCTGTCAAAAGGCCGATTACTAACTTCAGGTTATTCCTGGATAGTCTGATGCAAGACGAAGATCTTCTTTTATTTTTAATTTCCAATCAAAAGTTTTGATTACTTCAAAACCACATGGTTTGAGAGGAATCTTCACCCTCCTTTTCGTTGAGCATACAGTTCCGAATATCTGCTCTCACTCCATAGCAGGTTCTAATCTCATCAGCGGAGTGGAGGCTCTCCTCTTAGCGATTTCAACTGATCCGCTTGCGAGGAGAAGCAGCAAAGGGTAACCTTAGTCTTCTGGAGCGATTTTAGATTACTAATTTGTTGATAGTCCTGTTCGTTATAGTCCCAGATTATAACAATTCTCAAACAATTCTCATTCAATAAATTACTAAAGTTTTTTAAGAATGGATTTCTTGTTACTACACCTATCACATACCGGCATTAATGAGTTCTTATGTAAAACCAATAGAACAGCCTAATCTCTTCATTATGAGGCCATAAAAATCACAGTGAAAGTAATTTTGAACATTAAAAGTAATTGACTTCAGGCTCTTATCTATTTTGGCCTTTTTCGTTTTGCTCTGCATACTGCCTTCTTGAGGGAGGTTCTTACCACATGAATTGCTTGTGATTGAAATGAGCGTCGTCAAATTCGTTTCTAAATCTTTGTAAATTGTTTTCTTTTGCTTTTTTTTTTGAATTTTTGGTCTATTTAACCTTTAGTTCAGTGTGACAGACGTTAGTCAGTTGGGTCGTTAGAATTTATGAATTTTTCTCTTTTAAAATCTTTTGCTATCATTTCAATTAAAATAAATTTAGAAGAATAATTGTCGTTCCATAAAATTTTTTCTAATTCATAAAATTTTACAAGGAATTGTGACTGCAAACAGTTGGAAAAGAGATGTGATGAAGAAATTTGTAGAATATGAACAGAAAAGATTGTGCTACAGAAGTGAAAGACAAAAATTTACAAGAGTTTGTTTGTAGCCCACATCACATATAGTATTTGATAGAATTATTATTTCCCATATTGCTTTAGGAGTATTAAGAAAAATGGAACTCATATCGACTGAACCTCCTTCCTTTCGACTACTCTCTTGTCCTTTGATATAAAGTCAATTAGGATTCTAACAGACATAACTAATATGCAATCTATGTTTGGGTGTATGCCGTAATGTATTGATTACCCATATTATAGCAATTATAGGAGTTGTGAAGAAGATGATAAAGTGGATTTTGTCACTTTCCCCTCTACAGAATATTAGACCTATGTACTGATCTCAAGCATGTACTATACAGACCGTCTCAAGCATGCTTCCCTGACAAATCCAGTCTTGTACAATAGTGTATCAATGATACTCTGGCGTGGTCTGGTGCTCTTTTTTGCTATTGGCCGGAACTCAATTAGGCTCATTGCTCATTGTAATTACTGGACACTGTTTGATCACATACAATACCTAAACGCATTACGTCTGTACAGTGCCTTCTGAGAAAGATGGACGAAGACACTACAGTTTTTACCAGCATACTGCCTCAGACATGTGTAAGATATGCCAAGTCCTTGATTCTTAATGGCACCACATGGAATGTCTATGGAACTGCACTTTCAATGCACCAAAGGACGTTAGTTTGGAGCAACGCTGTAACAAATCAGGTTCTTAACTTTCCTATTCATTTACCAAGTTCTTCTAGATAAACAGGTAATTCGTCTACTATATCTGGTCCTTAAATGAAAGTGTTACCATATATTGCTGTCTAGAAACAATGTCTTGCATGAAAATGTATTGGGTTGCGGTGTTGAATGTAGAGACGAATAAAGATTTATTGCATTCCACTCTTTCTAAGAGATGGCTCCGCCTGACTTCACTTCTTATTGCAATAGATTTCGGAATTTCTATTAATTAGTCTGTATTAGAGTACCTACGTTTCTGAACACTCAGAAAGTTAATCTCAAATTGAAGCCAGTTTCTTATCTCAGAACTCTTTTGAACATTTGATTTCTTTCACATCCATTTGGAACTAATTTGACTTTACAAGACTTTAAAGCCAGATTTAATACTTTCGGCATCCTCATGGAGGAAACATGAAGAATCAAAGTTGAATATATTAACACACAGATTTAAATAATTAAGAACTTAATGAGAAGAAAATTAAAATAAAGATTTTTATGCTCTTACGAAGATGAACAACCGACACCTGTTTAGTGTTATTAAAATTAATTAAAAATTTTAGCATAAAATGTTTTTTTTCTTTCTTCTTTTTGGTCTTTTGGCAAATATGGCGAAGAGATTATCAAAGAATTTTTAAGCAAGGTTAAGCACTTTAACCCTTTAAATAACAATTACAAAAGAGCGCAAGAATTTCATTAAAACTTAATAATTTTAAAAGTTCGTGTGTTTTTCAGTTTTTTTTTCCACAAAATTTAATAACTTTTTATGTGCTCTCTAACACCTCCCCCTTTGACACTCATCTCTTTATCTTTCTTGGTTAAGGTCCTTGTCCTCATGGTACATTTGCTTGTGATAATGGTGAATTGTGTGTTTTACAACGGCAAATATGCAATCATCATAGAGATTGTCGTGATGGCAGTGATGAAGATCCCGTTGAGTGTGGCCTACTTTATGGCAGTCGTGAAATGACCAATAAAATTGTGGGAAATGCCATTGAAAAGCAAAGACGTCAACAGCAACAGCAGCAACAACAACAACAACACCAGCATGAACAAATTGAGCTGACAAATTTATTTAATACAACATCATCACCCACAACAAACCCAACGGATACATTTACGGAAACAACGTCGTTGGTAAATAAAACAATACAAATAATACAGGATTTAAAATTTAAACAAGAACAAGAGCAACAACAACAACAGCAACTACATATTATAACAACACCAGCTACATTATCATCAACATTAACAACAACAACATTAGAAACTGTTACTACCACAACAGTCACACTAATAAATACTGTTAATAATAGTGGCATTATTTGTGGTGAGTAAGTAAATATTTATATATGATGTATGTATGTATGTATGTATGAGAATGTATGAGTAAAAGTTGTATACTTCTCTATTCATTTTCATGCTCTTTGTTTTAATTAAATTAGAATTTATAAATGATGTTTGAGAGTCACTCTTCTGTATGTTTCAGTTGATTTCTTTAGTTTAACACAGATAGAGAGAAAGAGTAAGTGAAAGAAAGTGAGGAAATAAAAATTTATTGTTATGTTGCTGTTAGACTACACGTATGACTGCTAATGTTTAATAGAAGATAAAATATAAAGTATACGTCGTGTAGGCATCATTGAAGAATTATTTTTAAGATAATAATTAAACGATTTATTTTAAAGCCTTTAAAAGCAATAAATGACGTAACTTTTGTTCATAATTTGGAGTATAAATGCCAGTTATTTATATACAAAAACATTGTTTTTTTTTTGAAAAAAAAATTTGAATGTGTTCCATCAATTCTAATAGTTTTTACATAAGGTAAGGATTGTTCAGTTCACCTAAAAAATCAAAGATGATGAGTTGAAGTCTTGAATTCTTGATTGTTGTCATACCAAAGAAGTACTTGCAAAATAATTCGGAGCCGCTTATGCAACAATTGTAAAATATTTACATGAAACAAGATCTACTCAAATGAAAGAACATTGAATACCACACCAATTAAAGATCTGATACGTTTAAAGATGATTTTGGTATGTCTGAAATGCTGTTTGAACGTCATAAAAAAATTAAATTTTTGCATTCAATCAATACAGACAATGGATCGATTACAACAAGCACAAAAAATTTTATAAGTATCTCAGTCAACCAAATATTGATGGTGATCATTTAATGAACTAGAAATGACTCATCTACCATAAAAATCGGGCAAAAAAATACCAGAGGACCTGTCCCCAATATAATTAAGAGAGCGGATAGTAGAGAGAGGCAGCTTCGTTGAAATACCACAGTGATCCCCTCCACCACTAACTAACAAGATTAGGTTCTCAACACTGAAAACCAGGCTGAAAGTTTAGTAAATCTAGTGAACAATTTGATATCAAGTAACCACAAGTTCCTTAAACTATCGAGAAAGTAAAGGGTATTTTTTATAGAGGTATAGAACTTTAAGTTGCAATAAAACAACGATGGATTATTCGATTGACATGAATTTTATTTATCCGAAAGATAATACTGTGGCATTACATTTTAAATATGATTTCTGGCATATGACCGCCACGGCTGGCGCGGATGTAGTCCAATCTGGACGTCCAATTTTCGATGACTTTTTCCAACATTTGTGGCCGTATATCGGCAATAATACGGCGAATGTTGTCTTCCAAATGGTCAAGCGTTTGTGGCTTTACCGCATAGACCAATGACTTTACATAGCCCCACAGAAAGTAGTCTAGCGGTGTTAAATCACAAGATCTTGGAGGCCAATTCACAGGTCCAAAACGTGAAATTAGGCGGTCACCAAACGTGTCTTTCAATAAGTCTATTGTGACACGAGCTGTGTGACATGTTGCGCCGTCTTGTTGAAACCACATCTCCTGGACATCATGGTTATTCAATTCAGGAATTAAAAAGTTTGTAATCATGGCTCTATCAGATCCAATTCCTGTGCTCGATGGCGGATGGACTCATTCGTGTCTTCCTCAATGCTACGCTCTACAGCAGCAATAGCTTCTTCTGTACGCACCGTACAGCGTCTCTGGGGATGCGAGTTATCAATAAGAGTAAACGTGGTGCGAAGACGTTCCATGGTTAATCGAATTAACTGCTCTGATGGACGATTTTGTCGACGATTAAATGGACGTAGTGCGCGATACGTTTTCCGCACAGAACCATTATTTTCGAAATAAAATTGCACTATTTGCAAGCGTTGTTCAGGCGTGAGTCTATTCATGATGGATTGCCAAACCAAACTGAGAATAAATCACTTGACAGCTGTTAAATCGGTCGCCATCTTGAAAAGTAATGCCAACTTAAACCAAATGAGAAAAGTCTGGAGCGAGCCAGAAACGAACTTTATCATATGAAGTGGATAATACTGTTTTTCTTTTTGACTGATCAACAAACAAAATTTCTATCCAAATCAAAAGCATTGTCCAGAAATAAATAACTTCAGCGTACTTTAAAAAAACCAAAGACATTGTAACGTAGTATTCGTTTATGCAGTTCATTGGAATGCAGTCGGTTACGTGTCAAGCTTTTTCAAGTTACTGTTTGAAATCAATACAATAAATTAAATTAAATATCTTATCTGCGGAACGCGGAAGAGTGACCTTTTGCCATAATCTGATAATGTTCTTATATTCTTATTCACTTAAACTACCTCTATAGCTATTATCACACCTTGTGGAACTAGCACTCTATCATTGGCTGTATTATCCTTATGAAGTTATTTTGTTTCAAACAGAAAAGAAAAAAGTTTATTCGTAATACTGAAAGTCTGTGCAAAATATTAATTTATTGCAGCTGCCATAAGAAGAAAAACATTCTTTGCTGTACCTCACTAGACTTTAGATTTTTTTCAACTTGGCTTTAAGATTGATTTCTATTGCATGAATTCAGGACGCCATACCTTTCGGATTATTTCTTGTCCCCTCATAGATAAAAGAACAATTCTACCATGTACTCATTATTATCTGTTTGGGAACATTTCCGCTTTGAAAGTTGGAACTTTATTTCTTTCTCAGTTCGATAATTATTTGATTTCTGTGCTTTCATTCGTTTCTAAATTCTATAAGACTTGTACTTAATATTATTAAACATAAAATTTATAATCAATTAAATGATATTATAATGATATTTCCTTATCTTTGTTTTATTTTTTAATAGAAATCTCAACATATCCTAAACAATGTACCTGTCTTAAGAAATTCTTACTATTTTGTAATCAAAATGCTAAACTTAATCGAATACCTGAAATTAGCAATGAAGTATGTTTTTTAAATTTAAAAATTTAAATTAAAATAAATCATTTTCATTTCATTTTTCTTTTAAGGTTACTGGTTTAATAATAATTGAAAATAATTTAACATTGAATGCAAATGATTTAAAACATTTCCATAAACTACGCAGATTGTAAGTTTTCAGTTTTCTTAACATTTAAATGTAAAACAAATTCTGTGTTTATTTAAGAATATATTTTAATTTTTTTGTTTCTTTTATTTTTGTTTGTTGGTTTTTCTTAAGAAAACTTAAATCAAATAATATACAAGAACTACCACCGGGTATATTTCATCACTTGAAACAATTGGAGACTTTAGATTTACGCTACAATTGCATTTCCTATTTACCTATGCACATATTCCAAGGACTTTACAAGGTACAGTGGCTATTCTTGGGTTCCAATCGTCTGGAAACAATACCCATTAAGGAAATGTCAGTACATTTGCCTCAACTGGAATGGTTAAATTTAAGCGAGAATTTATTAACGCTCTTTAACATGAAGTTTCCACGCATGTTGCTACTCTACGAATTGTAAGTATTATCGATGTCGTGATGACATTTCTTTTCAAAATTTATCTTAAAGCTTATTGAAGCACAAATTTACTCTGCATACTGGATTTTCATAATTTTTTGTTATCGTAATACACTACACATTTCGTTACTTTTTCAATTATAATATTCTTTTTCTCTTCTTCTTTATTTTGCTGTATTTTTCCTTCTTTATCTTTCTAAAACCATAAATTGAACTCCTACATTTGGCTGATGCTTTAAAGACACATAGACCATAATAGAATATCATATATTGGAGAGGAAACTTTTGCTCAACTGAATAATTTACATTTACTGTGAGTATTTATTTTATCAGTTATTAGTTATTTTTTTTTAAATAATGAAGTACGCAAGGTTAGTTAAAGATCTCTCCAATACACAATGTTTTTAATATTTTTTTTAATTTAAATTTTTCTTAACCATAAGTTTGTTTACATTGTTTTACATATTGAACTTAATATCGATAAACCTTTTATAGAATGTTTTTGTTATCGATAAATCTTAGAAACTAAGTATTATCGTTGAATTTGACTAAAATTAATATAATTTTCTATAAAATTTTTAAGATAATTTTACTATAAACTTATCGATAACAATAACATTTTACATCGGGTATTAAAACATACATACATACATAGTTGATCATTACAACTCTTCAGTCAGGCCTACGACCTAGTTTCTCACACCACTTATGTTGTGTGTGTTAATTTTATACATGAGTGGCAGGACCTACAGTTTAAAGTCGACTTCGAACGACAGATTTTTGAGAAACTTTTCATGGCAATTTTTTATTTACTCTCAGAGTTTTTGCCAGAAATCTGCTGAGAGGAAGACGCCGAAGAAATACTTTTTGTATTTTATTTTGATGTCTGGCCTGGGGCTCGAACTCTGACTTTACGTCTAATAAGCCAACACACTACCTACTAGACTACGGCGACTTCAAACAAACTTCAGAATATTGTGCGGTGTTAATAAAAGTAATCCCCTGACTACTGCCTAGTACTTGATATGAAGCTGGGTATTCCAAATGTGTATTATGATGATTCATTTGTCTCATCAGAGAATCTACTGAACTTGAGGCGTTACCTATTTTGAACAAGTGTTCTTTGCATCTAAAGTGCTCTTTTCAAAACGGCCGGCTACTATCCTTAAGCTACTCCTGTAGTACAGCCTTTGAACTTTATTTGAAGGCCTTGAGGGCAAAGCAAATAATAGACCTGAACATATTAATTCTATAAAGTTTTGTCTGAATTATTAAAACATAGATTGCCGAAATTTGACAATTAACGACGGCCATCTTGTTAATGCTACAACTGTCAAATTAGGTATCATTTATTCAGTCTGTTTTGTCAAATCATCATGGATTGCTATATCACTAAATAACACATGCAAATAACGACATTATTTTATCAAATGCAACGTACCGCGCACTTTTTATTGAAAAATAATCATCAGTGAACAGTACGGCAACAAGCTAAATTTTCGAACTTTAGAAAATACAAGGGCGTCCAATACACCCCAAAAAAGTCAACGTTTAGTGTGAATTGTGGAATGGCGGCGTTATCGGTCCTTAAAAGCAACATAACCCATGCCATCGGTGACATTCAAACTTATTTAGTCCCCAGAGTCATGGAAAAATTAACATTGCAGTTGTGCTCCATCCAGAGAAGCAAGGACGGACATTTGAGCGATTTTATATTATACACATAATGTCATATTACACTCACTTATTATTTAAATTTATTTAAATAATAATTAATTATTCAATATTAAATAATTAAATTTTAATATTAATATTAATTTATTATTGATATTTAAATTTAAAAATGGGAAACCCTTAATAAAACACAGGATAGAAAACTTTTCGAAAACAAATAAGGAATGATTTCGATGACAATTATTTTTTGGAAATATAGAAAATTCCGCGATAACAATCTTTTATAGAACCTTTTTGGAAAATTTTTTATAGATAACTTTTCGATAAACATAATTCTCCTTAGAAAAGATATCGATAACAATATATTTTCTAGAGAACTTAGCGATAGTATTAATTTTTTATACAAAATGTTTGCATATACATACATATATTCATTTTCAATAGATCTGCGGTTTTAAATAGAATTTTGCCTTAAAAAATATTTTATAGTAACCCTCTAGGCTAAGAAAAATTTCCATAATTTTTCCTCTCAATTGCAATCCGTTAATTTTGAAGGCATGATTTTTTTGCTTTTTGCTTTTATTAAATGATCCAGAAGAACAAAAAAAAATAAAAAAGAAAATATGAAAATTTCTTTTATAGTTTTTCTTGTTTTTTTTACAGATTTTCTTAATTTTCTTGTGCCATGTACGAAAAATAAATCTTGTTTGCCTAAAGAGGCGAAAATTATGGTTCTTTTGTTTAATCAAATTCGGCACTTAATTTAAATTAACACTTGTCTAGTCAAACGTTTGAAATCTGATAATAATTTATTAAACGTGTCCGTTGTACTTGGCCCACAAAATTTATGACCGAAAATAAATGCTGAAATGCTATACAATATGTGGGAAAGGAAATTTATAACATGGTCAGAAAATTTATTAATACATCCTTACAGGGGATATTTATTTATTTTGAGATGTAAAATGAAAAAGGAAAGAAAGAAAGACTGATGAATCACTGAGTTGATTGAGTTCATTGAGTTCAATTTTAATAAAAACGAACTCGTGGCAGCTACCTATCTGACAAATTGTTTTAAATGGAAGCCTATTGAGTAAACTATAAGCATTAAATTCAATTAAAACAAAACATCTAAAAATGTTAGCTTACGTTTTCGATTCGAAAACTATTTAGCATTTTTCAAAATAATTTTTAATTGTTTTAATTCCTAATGTCTTCAATTAAGTGGGCATGACATATGTACATATGTATGTAGCATAACATTATCAAACATTTTGAATAACACAGTATAATAGAAAATATTATGAACTTACTGTGGCTTTATAGGCAGCACTAATCCAAGACCAGCTGAATGTTTGTAAATTGAAGACATGGCATACCTGAAATAAAAAAAAATTTTTAAATCAAGACCGTATATTTGATTAAATTTTTTTTTAATTTGCCTTTCGTAAAAAAATTTGATAATTCACTACAAGTACATACAAAATAAGTTTCCATTCTGTAATAGATAGAAATCGCCGGAATATAGCATATAGATAGCATATGATAGTATGCCCAATATTTCTTCGGGAACTTACCCTCAGCAGACTTCTGGCAAAAACTCGGAGAGTAATATAACATTGCCATGAAAAGTTTCCTAAAAATTTGTCATACAGAGTCGATGTTAAACTGTAAGTCCCACCTGTCAGGGATAAAATTGACACACTAAACATGGGTGGTGTGAGAAGCTAGGTTGTAATCCTTTTAGAATGAAGTACGAGAAACCCCTTGTTTGATGCTTAACTCCTCTTTAATAGAAATTTAATATAAAATTTTTGAAGTTGTTGTTTATATGGTTACATTTTTAAAAATAGCCATGGCCTATAAAATATAAAATAAATATTAAGATAACATCTTAAGAGAAATATATAATTTAAAAATTTTCCTTTAATGCTTCGTTTTATATTGTCATCGTCCTTAATTAGTTGACCTGGAGTATGCAGTCGTTAAGTAAATAGAAAAAAATGTCCTTCACATAATATTTATGTCCATCAGTTTGTGGCCTAAACTGTGACATTCATCTTAAGCCAAAAAAAATCTCTGTTTATTAATTTTTACGAAAACTATTTATTAAAAATAATACCAAAACCGAAAGGCAACCAAAAGCAAATGTTTATAGAGATAAAACAATAAAAAAACCAAATTGAAGTCATAAAGAACAGATAAACCCCTCTGTTTTGACAGTGTAATCTTCGCAGCAAATCTAAAGTGTGAATATTTATGGTCATAAAATAATGAATAAAATAGAAATAAAAATAAAAGTTAATATGAAAAAATAAATATGAACATAAAAACACAAAATAAGATTTGAAGAGATGTTGGAAAAAAAAATATTTTTATAAAAATAAATCTCTGAATAGGCCGCAGCTAATATGAAAATAAACATGCTGCGGCTAAAATTTTAAATTGAATTGGAAGTGAATAATATATTGGGTTATCCAGTAAGAGATTTGTAGTAGTCTTATATAACAGATATAATATTACTGCAACCAAACGTTTCCAAATCTATTTCGTATAACCTTCACATCTTCCAACAGACATGCAGACGAAGTCATACTAGAGCAGATTACTTCTGTTCTGTTTTAATTTTAATAAAGCAACGATGTACTCAGAATTTACATACAACAAACCCGTTGCGCTTCGATTTGATTGTTTTAATTTATGTTGAATTTAATTCATCGTGAAAGTATTTTTTAAATATTATTAAATAATGTTTTCTCTTTTTTTCTTTGCTTTTTATTTCGCAGAAATTTAAATGGAAACCTTATCACTCATATCCATCCAAAAGCATTTTGGGGTTTGGAAAATATACGAGACATGTAAGTGGATATTCTTACTGTTTTAGAAGATATTTAACTTGCTATACTATAAAATGATGTAGCATTTAACGGTAATAGATGTAGTGCTTAACTGTAAATATCACAGTTAATAGCGCTATAGAATGATGGTCTTACCATCAAATAAGCCACAACACTTAAATAAATGAACAATAAAAAAAGTGGCTTTAAGACTGAAAAGAAACAACATATCAAATGAAATTAAATGTCAAGCGTTTATATTAGGGTTGTACAAATAGTTTTATATGTAAAAACACTTAGGGTTATAAAGAAAAAAAATTTATTTTTGAAAATAATCAAAAATTTAAAGAAAAAATTTTGAAAATCTTATTACATGTATCGTTAATGAGAACCACCTTAATGTCATACCCTTATGCATTTATGCATCTTTCAAGCTGTTACAATTTCTGTTTGTATTTTTAAAACTGTTTATCATAAAAATAAACGAAAGGCTTGAAACAATAAATAAAAGAAACGTTGAATTGTCGATTGACCATCTCAGACAAAGTATATGACTACCAGTGACAAATGCATACGACTCCACATATGTATCACTTAAGCTATGCAATCTTTATAAACAACATTTACTTTAACTTTATTACACAAATACTAGCCAATATAAATGGCAATACAAGTACGTCTACATGCGCTCACGTTAGAATTGAAAAAAATAACAAACTTGTGCAGTTGACCACGTTATTGGAACATCGTTGGTCGTCAGTGGTTGCAGTCAATAACTGTTTAGTGCAGCAGTTACATGCTATTTTGTGTATTTTACATTGCTATTGTATACTGTACCCTACATTGTCGTGACCGAAGAGCATAACGTTTTTAATCGGAAGTTTGAAAACCCTATAGTCTACCTATCATCAGCAATAGCCTCCTTTTCCCTTGCCCTTAGCTATGATATACGGTGTTCAGATAAGCACCTTTATTACGTAAATCGCAATAAACGCTATTATTGAGCTCAATATTTCATATAAAGTTTCAATTAATTATTGCGCAATAAATACGCAAATTGTTATAATATTGAGTAAAACTTAAAATGCAGCACTGTCATAAGTATGTTCAGTGAGCATATTACACTTAACAGAACACTTTTTGACAACTCAAATGTCCTCAATGACAAAAAAAAACAAAACAAGAAAACAAAATGCTTACCAGCTGCCAAATGAATATTGAATAAGCAGCTGAACTGCGTATATTGTTATGTCTGAACACTTAAAATATTGTACTCAATAAACCGAATATTGACTCAATAAAGGTGCATATCTGAACTTAGTAATACGTATAATAATATATTTAATATATATCGTTGTTAGTTAGTTTTTCAGCCGTAAAACATTTTGATGCTAATAAAAACAATAACTGCAACAGGGAGAATGCCCCCTTTGCTGTCAATAAAAAGTGAGATGTTCTTATCTAAACCGAATATCGACTATGCCTACTTTGTGGTAGCTATTAAACTAAAATAATCTGATTTAAGTTCAACAGTGTAAAATAGACTTCCGCTTCGAATTTTTAACTCGAGCGAAGCCCATAGATCATGACGGAATTTTTCCTTTTATTCCAATTCAACTTCTTGAGCAATTCTCGTCAGAAAGCCTGTATTAAATATAAGAACGAAGAGTATCAAACAGTCACATCTTCCTTTCTTATTTGTATCTGCTTAAAGTTATCTTTTGTTGTTTGTCGTTTGAATAAATAAAATGAGTTGAGATTTCCAAGAAAGATTTAACATGTGAGTTCGTTTACTTATCCGGCGTCTTATAATGTTTGGAAGCATACAGTTTTCCTTTGAAAAACATTGTTTCCAATGATAAGACTTGCAGTAAGTAAATTGCAAGGCAAATTTAAATTCAAAGTAAATGAACTTTGAAAAAGCATTAACAATACCTACAAGAACTGATTAAAGTACAGAAGAAATGGAAATGAGTATGAGAATTTTAAAAAATGTAAAAGGCAATTTATTAGTCTACGCCCAAGTGAAGAGCGCAACAACCCTTCAGAAAAGGAATATTATTTAATTACAAGACCCTTAGAAAAAAACAAAAATTATTCAAGAATCATCTACAGAGATAGCAGTTTGTCATACCACCATGTCTTCATGGTGGTTCTTAAATTCTAATGTTTAATTGAAAGGGAGATGATGACCATCAATATTGCACGTACCTTCCTGTTGCCATGGAAATTGAGGTTTCCTGTAAAACAAATAGATACTACCTAGTTTAACAGGGGTAATCATAATGTTAGTGATCGTGTGCCAAATACTGGCACTGGTCAGTTTACCAGAAATTTACAATTTACGATGATCTCTCTATATCTAAGGGCGCATAGAAGAGATAAATTTCAACGAGACAAAATTTCATGGACGAGGACTGGCGTCGAAGAGAAGTTTGTTAGAGACTTATTCGCAGCCTAGATGTTCGAGCATACAAGACACACATAATTGGTCACTACAACCCTTCAGTCAGGATTACGACCTAACTTCTCACCCCACTTATGTTGTGTGTGTTAGCCAAAACACACTACCTACTAGACTACGATGATGTTCGAGTATATCAAAAGATTTTCAGGAAAAAAGTTGCAATCAAACAAACATTGCCCCGATTTTAAAATGACACTGACCAGTGACTCTACGAAAGAGAATATCCGATACCCTAATAAATATACCACGACATATGTATTCTATTCATGAGTGATTAACAATTCTGAATGAAATTGGCACTCAGTAGAGGATTACATTGTACTGTGTTTACTGCATATTTAACGTTACCTCTTCAATAAATTAAAAAAAATTACTGATTCTGGAAATTATTCAAATTCTGAATCTTTTGTATTTTATTCTATATTTTTTTTTTTAGGGGCTAGAAACCTGCAATGTACAAAGCTTATAATTTACTGGATGTGCCTGTATCAATAATTAAAAATGATTAAAGTGAACATCGGAAAATGTACGCATTTTGATTATATTTTTCGAAACCATTTTAATCCACAATATGACTGACCTGTGCTGTAACAAAGACTTTCTGGATACTGGTTCTCAGAATCTTATGCGAACAATAATTCTCAATTTATTGGGCGTAACTAAAACTCTACTTAGAGGATAATTTCGTTTTACTGTTGTGCTCTTCTTTTAAAATTCCATAACCATTCGTATGTAAAGAAGAGTGTGAGTAAGTAACTTTTCTTGGCATTGATTTATAACAGTTCTTTTTTCATGCTTTCTGTTCTTATTCCAGTTCTTAGGTTCACATTCTTAAGAAAAACTCACACAAATGCACCCTCAAATAGTACTGCTGGATAATCTTTTAAAGAACAATTTAAAATAATGCCTTAACACATATATCGTGTCTTATACATATGTATGTACATGTGTACATGAGTATGTTTAGTTTTTGTGCCATGTCAAGATTGTCAAACATTTATTACCAAATTCCGTCCAGATGTTGTGTATCTTACAAGTATCGCTTTTTATTTCTTTCGTGGATTTTACTTCTGTAAGAATGATTTCATTTGATAAGAGACGAAAACAATAAACCGAAAAAAAATGGGAAAAATTTTGATTTATTTTTTTTATTGAAAAATAAAATCTTTTTTGTTTTTCAAATTTTTATAGTTTTTAGTTTATGGTGTGTGATTTTCATTCTTGTTTTTTCCTTTTGACATTAAATTTCTACAAAAAAAAAAATGTGAACACAACTATTTATAACACACACTCGGGATATAAGGAATGCTTTAAAAAAAAATTTATTTCTTTAAAGAGTCCTCACTCCTATATTTTAATGATGTTTTGAATTACAGATTAATTTAATTTTTTAACTTTTGGGTATCACGACAGGACAATTTTCTTTGAGAAATCCTAACCTTGAAAACAGGCAAGGTATTCATAGCAAGATTCTATTGGGCGGTAATGGCACACCACTCTGTTAACTGTGCTAACGTTTTAACTCAATCACAGAAATACTTTAAAGTGACCGTGAGATGGCGAATTGTAATGTTCAACCACGACTATCACTCTCGTTTAATGATTTTTTATTTTATATTTTATCATTTTAAACTAGGGGACACTTACTTAATTAGTCAACACTTTAGCCAAGATTATGACCTAGCTCCTTACATCACCCATGTTTCGTCTATCGATTTTATCTATCAATGACGAGAATTGAAGTTCAATGTCGACCCCGTACGACAGATTTTTGAGAGGTTGTCACTTAAGTCATTAGAAATTAATTGTTTAATTTAATCTTTCCACCTTTGGTGGTGTAGTATAATCCCTAACTCATTAATCTTTCGATTATGCCCAATTTCTGCTCTAACTCATTAACATGAATTGAATGAATTTGCGAAAAAAAATTTCTCTCACAAATTACTGGCTTAAACAGAAAAATTGTTACAAATAGATTATTTAGATAAGTTTGACCATTAGCCTTAATACTTTTTCTTTTGAACTCATTTCATATGGCTATGGGAAGTCTATATTCAGGATATTTAAACACATTTTTGTCTTATCTTCTATACAGTTAAACACATATAGACATTCATCTTGGCTTAAAAGCAATAAATACCCAAATAAAGACGAAAACAAAAACGAACAAAAGGAAACAACTAAGAAAAAAAAGGGAATAAAACAACAACTTAACTTGAATCAACTTTCTTGAATGATTATTATTGTTGACAAAATATTCTTCATGACATGACTTAATAATTCATCTTATTTCAATGGAAACACAGAGCACAGTAAAACGAAGTGTAATACATAGTTTTTAAAATTTTTCTAAACAATTTCAAATGTTTTTAGAAAAATAATTTTTCTGCAAATAAATAAGAAACGTTTTAATTTACAATATTTTATTTTAATTTTTTTTTTCATTCATAATAAATGTATCACTGTGTTCGGTGACGTATACGTATTATTAACCTAAAACACACCAAGCATATCGCTCATACGCTGTGAATAACATTTTTCTGTCTGTTTAAGCACAATACATATTTCTATTTCCATTGCTTTTGACTTTGAATGAAACCAAAATAAGTATTTTCTATGCAAATATAATTGGGAATTATTTTATCATTACCAAAAATTAATGATTCTTATACTGTTTATGAACTCAAACTGGGTTTCAATTACTCTCAAACCATGCGAAGATAATGAAACTTGAAGAAATGAAAAACATATACATTTTTCATTTACACTACTTTAAAAGGAATTTCTTTAAGTTCTAACAATACATTCATTGATATTATTAAGGAATACCGGCTTGCCATAAAGCAACTGTCCTGTCTCCCTATTATTTCTTTTATTGCTTTGTTTCAGGTCTCCTGTAGCAGACCCTAGGATAACAAGCTAGCGATTGACGGTTATAGAACTTACTGATGAAGCTCAAAAAACAGCTGAAGCTAAAAACAATTAGACACATCCAAACACAGCTCAGGATTTATGCCAAGTTTCTATTTTCAAAATAAAAAAACTTATCAGGCGCTTCATATTCTGAAAGCCTCAAACCTTCGCAAATCTCCAACTCTACTCTATTCGACTCTGTTTTACTTTTTTTTCGCCTATCCCGAGTTTGAAGAGATAACATTACCTAGTGCTCCTATGATTCCACAGATTTTTTTGAGATACGAAATCTCGAACACTTTTATGAGATCAAAGTCGACATTTATATCACGTCTTTTCTGCTTGGATAAACTGTGGTGCTCTTATACTTTTACGATCATCTGAATATATGGTATGTGATCATTTGCATCCTTGCAATCATAAATTAAAATTAAAGTCGAACTTTTAACATTCATCTGTTCTTAGGAGAACAATTTCTGCCTTTTACTTTGTCAGATTTAGATTTTATCTAAATGGAACTACACTCTAACTACAGTCCTTTTCTTTACCCTCTAAACGCAAACTCGTAAAACTCAACTGATCGCCCATATACTCAGGAGATAATCCCTATACATTCAGTGCATTGTGTTGGACTACTTGATAGTTACAGTAGAAGCAAAAGAGGAAGTAGTGTATGGCAAATTGGTACTGAATTTGTATAAGATTGCTCCAGTATACTTATAGAGTATAAGGTTCTTGTAACGAAATTCAATAGCAAGGAGGTAAAACTATTGTTTAAAAAATAGATTGCTCTTTAGCCTAGAAAACAGTACAGTTTCTGGATATCATTCGATTAGAAGGTACAATAATAACGACTCCACTAAAATTGAATATATTTTATCATCATTTGTGAAAGTGTCCTCATATTTTGCCTACCGAAGTTACATAGAAAAACAAACATGCGTATATACATCTCTTGCGGATACTGAAGCAAATGATTTATATAAAAATGGGTGTGTATGAGCTACAAATAATTTGCATATAAATACAGAGTCACAGTATTATTAGCCCATAAATGAACGTAATTCAAATGAAATGTGAAACTCGTATTGATTGTCGATTGAATTCATTTCAAATTTGTTTTCATTCTGTTTAAGAATATTTTTCATAACATTACTTTAATATTTAAATCATCATCGTTGTCTGGTAGCTGATAAACTATTGTCTCATCGTCTATGGTAGACGATAGTCTCTGTTTGTTATTTCCCCCTTTTAAGGTCATTTCAGGTAAAGGTTTACCTCATTCATTGTCACCTACCTACCAAGATTAGGTCATTTCGTAAACGGTTTAAATAAAGAAACTCTCATTTACACTGAATACAAAAATAAAAAGAAGAGTAGAAGAATGAAAACCATACATAAAACCAAATTGTATTTTTATGACCTTATTTGCGTAAATTTAATCTTAAGGTCTCTCATATATTTTTCGATTATAAGCAGAGATTTTTTTCTTTTTCGTATCGTAAATATATTTCGATAAAATTGATTTCCCAAATTGTTATTAAAATTGAGGTCAAGTTTACTTATGTAGGTTTGAAAATATGTACTGATTGCATATGTATATACTATGTACATACATATGTACATATGTATGAGTTTTATAGGTAATCATTCGTTCTTTCTTTTCTAGATGTTTAATAAGTATGAGCATAAAAATAATAACACAAGAAGGAATTGTTAAAATGCCTTTCTATCTTTACAGTCTATCTTCTGCATGCAAATGTTAAGGCGATTCTTGCGTGTATTGAATTTATTTTAATTTTCTTAAGGCTAAAAAGACTAAAAAAGAATAGAAGCAGAAGAACAAAAGATATGGGACGTTTGTGTTATTTTTATGGTTAAAGAAACTATTTTTTCTTTGCCGATAACAAGACATCAGAAATTTGTGAGATTGAATTTGTGCCAGTTTAAAACCAGTCCTGCAGATGTAAGCAGTGCCGTATGCCAGTTTACATCTAATGTCAGCCCATATTTAAAGAATAGAGGGGGTTTCCTATGTCACCTTAAAATCAAAATTACGAAAGAAATGATATTTCAAGTATCTATAGAACCGAGCACCAGCATAGAAAATATTTTGTTGTCTCTTCTAACCACTCATAAAGCTTTTACAAATGCTTTTATAGGGAAGACACACTTGTATTCAATGAAACGTCCAATTGTTCTTTACCCTAAGATAGTTAACTAGAATGACTTCTAGCAATTCTACTCGTTCTCGTCTAATCCTCTTTAGGACATAAGAGTTTAATGGATCAGCAATTGCTCATGATTTCATACTTCTGTTTCAGTTCTTCCTAGGTTTACACATGAATTATAATAAAAAGCCATATCAGTTCCTGGATTGCTTAACTCTTCCACGTTCGATTATTTATCAAAATTCGATCACTTCTCTCATGAAGTCGCCGTAGTCTAGTAGGTAGTGTGTTGGCTTATTAGACGTAAAGCCAGGGTTCGAGCCCCAGGCCAGGCATCATAACAAAATACAAAAAGGATTTCTTCGGCGACTTCCTCTCAGCAAATTTCTGGCAAAAACTCTGAGAGTAAATAAAAATTTCCATGAAAAGTTTCTACAAAAATCTGTCGTTCAGAGTCGACTTTAAACTGTAGGTCCCGCCACTCTCATGTATAAAATTAACACACACAACACAAATGGTGTGGGGAAACTAGGTCGTAATCCTGACTGAGGGGTTGTAATGATCAATTATGTATGTATGTCTCTCATGAAATTATTCAGTTTTTATATCTCTTTTTTGGTTAGCGCCTTTTACAACATGCCTATCAATCGTTTGTAAGCATAAAAATTATAAACGTAGTTCACCATAAAACCTATAAAAAATAACCCACACAGTGTATTACAACTTGATTGAAACAATTCTTTTTGTACGAATCTTTTTCTAATCTTTTTCTAATCTAATTTTTTTCAATGGAAATAAATGTCGACACAGTGCACAAAAGTACTTTTTTATTTGCAGGCGTAAAAAAATACATGAACATGATGAAATCAGCAACTCGTACCCTTTAAAAGCAAATTACTTAGGTTCTCAACATGAAAAAGAAAAATATACCTAATAATCATCATTATAATATTCTGGTAAATAATAATGATGATTATGTTGATTATGGTCACTGTTTTTTTTATTTTTAAATCATTGTATCAAGAAAAAGTAGACAAAAACTAGACAATTTGTTCCCCTTGCTATGTTTATAAGGTCATGACTTTTACACTTTTGGGTATTATTACTGTTGCTATATTTTTTTTTCTCTTTTGCTGTTTTATTTTCTTTTTTTTTTTTTTGTGTGTGTATGTATTTGCTACAATATTATTTTGTTATTTATAATCCCAATTTTTTAGACTAAAGCCTGCATTTGACTGTTGTTTCTTTAAGTTTTTGTTCCCTATTTTTTCAGTTTGTATTTCTTAAGAATTGGTCAAATGAGAAATAAAAAAAAACAATTCTTAATTCTTTAATAAATGATCATTGAAGCTAAACAACTGAATAGAGGTTGTTCTTTTAAGCCATTAAATTATTTTATAATTACAGTTTCCATTAAGTTTGAGTTCCTGCTTTAGTTTTTATTTATTTCTTTTCAAAGAATAAATAGAACAATTGTGAACTTTAATTTAAATCATGAATTATGGAAAAATAATTGAAATTTTCTACCATAATGGTGGATTTCTGAAAATCACTTTTTTAAAAATAAATACTGCTTTTGATCTTTCAAGTCATCAAACTTTAGCTGAAATAAGAGACTTAAGAGATACATATGTACAATGAGAAAAAGTCACTGTTTGATAAAGATTTTGGGATGGTGTTGGCAATGTTGGCCAGAACATCGCTGTTAACGAGCTCAACAGAACGACATAGGGCTGAACTTTCTTTTCTGGTTTTTGTTATATCCATCCCCACGACAAAGATATGATAGCACAAGAATTATTAATTTGTAATGTAAACTAACATTTAAACATTGTTTAAATGATATATATTTACGAGTTTTCTCCAACTGTCTGACAGTGACATGAAACAAAACTACCTCATAAACAAAGAGAATCATTGGCTTACGACTGGACCAGTTGAAGATTAAGCTCCGAAACACAAATGATGACACAAGTCAGATATAGTTTTGTATGATGTTTAGCGGCCCGGACCTGGAGTCAGTTTTTTAGTCCTTTGCATTCCTTTAAACAAAACAGGGATGACTGTCCTAAAACATACCCCCATTTACTTATTGTTGCAGACAAACAGGTGATTGGACTACAGATACATATTCTATCTGTTGTTATCTAGGTCTTCCATCTTAGATCGAAGTGGTAGCTTTGATTACCAAAGCTCACTTGAGCACGCAGTCCTTTCTAGGGAAGAAGTTGGTCAGCGCAAGGGCTTGCATACAACGATTTTTGAACATATATTGTTTGTTATTAATTTTAACCTCTCAGAGGTATCAGATTTCTGAAGCTTCCTGGATGAATGATATTGTTGATAGTTGAAGCTTTTTAAATTGACCATAACGAAAATTTGTTCATATTTTCTCGAGTTCATCAAGCTATCTGGAGTCTTATTAATTTATTATATAATCTATATTATTAATGTGATTCCTATTTGAAAACTTACCCAAGGAAATAATGTCAAATCCTAAAGAGATGGGAAATCGTATCCTAGTACTGCTCATCATTACAATTGTCATTGTAGTCCTTTTAAGGGAGTTCCAACCTCATGTAGTTTGTACTCCATTTGAACATCTTTTACAATTTTAATGAGCTAAAATTAAATATCCCTAACCTAATACTATTGGACAGAAATTTTTATTAAAATTCCATTTAAACCTACAAGTCAGACAAATTTATACAATAAATTTAATGCCACCCATGTACATGCGTATAAAGTTAAAGCGTCGCATCATACTTTTTGCCATTATAATAAATGATATTTATGTACGTTTGATTTAATATTTATTTAATATTTATTGTTGTTGATATTGTTAACATTTTTATTGCCCGTTTTTTTTTTACGGTCAAAGTGTTACTCTATTACAACCACCACTTATCACGTAGACTACTTAAGCCCCTCAATTTTTATTAATGATGTTGATAACAATGTCAATAGTAACACATACACTTGCACCAACAACAAATAAACAAATACACAGTGAGCGTCAAAAGTGAGTAAACACCACTGAAATAATTCATTTTCTTAGGATAGCGAGAAAAGTAAATATAGTAAATAAAAGTAAATAGTCGAATAATTTTCCAAAAATAAAAACGTTTAAAATGTTAAAACAAAAAACAATTCATGATAAGGGAACTTTTTTTATACTTAAGAACATAATAGAAAATTTAAAATTATTGTGGGTGTTGACTCACTTATGGCGCTCACTGTATATGTACAACCGAAAGATCCAATAGTATTACAGTGAAACATATTTTAATAGTTTCAAGAAGTTCTAGGCATAACAATGTGGCTTCTGTCTCCAATTGATAAGCTTTTAAGGGAAGTTACTTGGGTTTGAGTAATTCAGAAAAAGTCAATAAATGTATCCATAATTTTCGAGGTTTCCCGATAAACGTTTAAAATATTTCAATTTATCTATCCAAAGAGATACCCTGATTTCACCTCTAATGCACTCAGTTTCTAGAGAAGATATTATATTCCAAATTTACAACTTTACGTTTCCAAATTTCAACAGCTTTGGCATCTTAAGCAGGTCAAAATAGTAATTCAAAACCACATAGGTATCTATCTTGTTCACATGCAGACTCAGAGGGACGCAGAAATGCCTGCCCATCTTTATTTAGAGTGCTACAGGTTTCAGTCGAATAGTAAAGAAGTAAAAACTCAAATAGTCCCCAAGCTAACGGATACGCAGTCTTACCAATAGCAAATAATTAAATAATAATGAAGAATTTACTGAAAGCCTCGACGATTACTTGCCTGCGCAATACACATATGTACATACATAATTGGTCATTACCTACCCTTCAGCTAAGATTACGACCTGGTGTCTCACACCACTTATGTTGTGTGTGTTAATTTTATACATGAGTGGCGGAACCTATAGTTTAAAGTCGACTCCGAACGACAGATTTTTGAGAAATCTGCTGAGAGGAAGTCGCCGAAAAAATACTTTTTATATTTAGTTTTGATGTCTGGCCTGGGTCTCGAACTCTGACTTTACGTCTAATGAGCCAACACACTACCTACTAGACTACGAATTGCCGGCGCAATTCCTTACGATAAAGTGAAGTCACCGTAGTCTAGTAGGTAGTATGTTGGCTTGTTAGACGTAAGGTCGGACATCTCCAACAAAACGAAATTTGAAAAAATATTTCTTCGGCGACTTCCTCTCAACGGATTTCTAGCAAAAACTCTGAGGTTTCTCAAAAAATTTGACGTTCGGAATCGACTTTAAACTGAAGGTCTCGCCACTCATGTATGAAATTAAAGCACACAACATATGTAGTGAGAGAAGCTAGGTCGTAATCCTGACTGAAGGGTTGTAATGACCAATTATGTATGTATGTAAAGTCGTAATAGTAATTTTCCATAACCATGTAGATCAAGGTTTGACCTCAACAGATCTGAGGGTGTTAAATCTTCACAGACGACAACTTCCTTAGCCCTAGCAATATGCCAGAAAGATGGTTACATACGTATTTCTCACCAAAAGATGATTTTTCATTGAAAATTGGGGTGTGTTACTAACTGCTCTAAAGTTCGTTCAGCGAACACACATCTTTAATGTCCACGTTTATTTGGTAAACTGAAAAATCTACATATTTCGATAACAATTACTTTTCACACCATGTCTACAAGGTAAAGGTCCTGGTTCGGAGACATTCCCCAGAAATGTTGGGCGCTCAAAAGCAACGTACATCCTTATATTTTGATGTTTCTATTTTTTATTGCCTGTGTGTGCACTTTAGAATTAAATTGGTTTGAATTTGGGACAAAAATGCGTGTGGCATGTACATGCTGTTGCATGTGTAAATATTTATTTTGTGTCTTACAAATTATGGTAATTTTTATTTTCTTTTTCATAAAAATCAACAATGAAACGGAAAAATTAGATTTTTGTTGTTTTTGTCATTTTTGATTTCATTGGCATTTTTTCGCTATCGTTGTTGTTGTAGCTATTATTTGTGTGCATTATTATAAACAAATTAAGAAATTACTTGCGTCAGAAAATTATTGGGGTGTTTATAAACAAATATATGTATGTATGTATGTACTTTGATTTGCATTAAATAAAGGCAACTCGAAAGCAAAATTTGTTATCTTGTTAAGCCGTAATAACGGTTAGAAAACAAGGCAGATTGTTTTAAATATTGTAGAAAAATCTTTATAAATATTTGCTTAGCATAAAATCCTTATGAAACGTCGCACTATATGGCATTTACCCTGAAAAGCTGGCCAAAAAAGCAAAAATGAATTTAAAGAAATTTAAGAAACTGGAAACAAACAAACAACAACGCTTCTACTGAATTTCCTCGCATAATTCGTACGATATAATCTGAAGTACTTATTTCTGGCCATTTATAAGAGCGAACGTGAATTTCTAAAGGGGACTTTATATGGGGACTAGGGTCAAATGTAATCCGATTTTCACCAAACTTTACACCATGATTTCTTAGTAAACAAAACTGATCCATGCTAAATTTTATCATGATTTTTGCATAATTACCATAATTATGTGTAAATAAGTGCAATTTCGAGGGGAATTTGTATGGGGGCTAGGCGAAATCACGGATCGATTTGAACCAAAATCAGTTGGGTTCATGCTTGGGCCTAATTATCACTAACACTGTTAAAAAATTCAAGCCATTAACTCATAAAACACTTCTATTAATTTTGGCCACGTTTTCAGGGTAAATGCCACATAGTGCGTCGGCCTTATTTGCTGTAATTTATACCCTATGGAGTACAGGTCCAAATCGATTTCTTACAAAAAAAAGTCCAGTATATTTCTTTTGTAACAAATTGTAGTTAATTGTTATAAGGCAGGGAATTTGAAACTATAACAGCTGCGAACGGCCATCTCTTTGAAGCTTCATCTGACAAATTAGTTGTTGTTTATGCAGACTGTTTTGTCAAATCACTATGGACGACCATATACAACGATGTATGTTCGCTGGAGCAGTTAGCAATTCACCCAAATTTTTAATCGAAACATCAGCTTTAGCGATGAGGCCTATTTCTGGAGGAATGGGTACGTGAACAAACAAAGTTGTCGAAATTGGTACGATACCAATCCACATGAGGTCCAACCGCGTACAATGCATTCCAAAAAAAATTCATAGGTTGGGCTGGCGACGTCATCGGTCGATATTTCTTGAGAACGACGTTGCCCAGGTTATAGCAGATTATAGCATTTTAGAGAGTAATTTGGCAATTCAATTACTTGTACAATGTGAACTGTAGTCGAAGAAAATTGCACAACACATTTCGAACGACTTTTTACCAGAAAGGGAAAATATTTATTAATATTGTTTTCCAAGAAAATTAATTATTTTTGTATCAAATTAAAGATATTTTGTAACCATAATGAAAATTTACCCATTCACTCACATACCCTTACTACTCCAAGTCTGCTCTCATGGAATGACAAAGGACACACTTTTAATGGAGAATTTTTAAAGAGACGAGGTTAAACATGAAAAACAGTTATAATCCTATTTAAAAGGAAAGCGAAAAATGTTTACCAAAATATTTAAATTTTCGAGCCCATTTGCTGTTTGTTTTTATCGAAACCTTTTAAAAATATTTTCTTTATTTCTTTAACAGACGCTTAATTAATAATCCTCTAAAGCACTTAAGTGGTGATACTTTCATAAACAACCATTATTTGGATGCATTGTAAGTCTTTGTATAACCAACACAGACACACACACACACTTAAAAGAGATTTGAAATTAAAAATTTTAATTTTATTTCCAGATCCTTAGGTCACACTTCCTTAAGAATAGAAAGTTCGTTTATGCAATGGCTTAATATTTCGTATTTAAATTTAACTGGCATAGGTTTCGATATGATCGAATTCGATACGATAAAAATGATGCCAAATTTAAAATATATCATATACGATCGCTTCTATTTCTGTTCGATGACACCGAATGTACGCCTCTGTAAACCTAATTCGGATGGCGTATCATCATTTAACGATCTGCTAAGTAAACCAGTCTTACGCTATTCAGCATGGATAATGGCTTTCATAACGATAACTGGCAATATAATGGTCCTGTGGGGTCGTTTTATATACCGGGATGAAAATATTGCCGTAACAATGGTCATACGCAACTTGGCCTTGGCCGATATTTTAATGGGTTTCTATTTGTTGATTCTGGGATTACAGGATATACGTTATAGAAATATATATCACAGGTGAGTACATGAAAGAAAAAGATAACCTGGGGATGTATGCACATTAAATCTAAACACAAACAGTTAGTGACTGCAAGACATGAAAGTACTGGCAAGGAAAAGGATAAGAGTTCTCTGAGATCTTAACAGCTACTGGATAAAATATGATTGGAAGTATATTTCATAACAAATAGACGACTATCTCAGGCGATGCTGTGAATGAGAAAAAAAGAAGAATTTGGTTCTATTCAAAATTAACTGGGGCACCTCAGTACAGATAGTTTTCAGGAACATTGTTGTCTTAAAAATGAATCACTGTCGTATGTGGTTGGAATAGTCAAGAGTACTGGTTGGTTCACACGCAACATTTATAAGACTGGATTGAGGAAGTGAAATTTTTAAAGTGTTGTAATGGTGAATACTTGCAAACGATTCTATGATAAGAACTACTCTACGATCATAGAAACAAATACAGGTTCTTCTGACAATTCGGTTTTGGTTGCGACAATACTCATGATTCGTCACCAGTCACATGACCTTTAGAAAAAGGCAGATTTGTTTTTGAATTCGTTCAATATTTGCTTAATAATGCCGATGTCTTATCATAATTAGATGCCAACACCATTCGTATATCTATTCACCTCCACTTTTTTCCATTTTACTAGTATTACTCGTGTAGTTACAACCGTGAACATAAGCCCTAGACACGTGTAGCAATAAAATAGAAAATGTTATGATCAAAGTTCATAAGGTTACCTTACTTTATGAATAAATCTTGTAATGAATTAGAATCTGTAAATCATTTTTGTTTTTTAACTTGGAAAACGTTTAATAGCTATAAAAACTAATCTTAATTTTATTAAACCTTCTGTCATTGTCTTGCCATAGATTAATTCATACTTTTAATATTCACTCTCACATTTCATATTCCCTGATTACATTTCTTTACTTTTGTTTTCTAATTTTTCAGTGTAGCTTTTGAATGGATGACATCGTGGTATTGTGCTGCCATTGGTGTTGTGGCTGTCAGTTCATCTGAAGTCTCTATGCTTATATTGGCGTTTATGTCTTTGGAACGTTTTCTTTTAATCGCAGATCCTTTTCGTGGTCATCATCGTATAAGTGCTAAAAATATTTTTATAGCTTTACTTACAATTTGGTTAATGGGTGTGGGCTTAGCTGTGGCCCCTGCCGTACTCTGGCAGTCAAGTACAAAATTTTATGGCACTTACTCTGGCACCTGTTTCCCTTTACATATCCAAGAGGCCTATCCTTTGGGTTGGCAATATTCGGCTTTTATGTTTTTGGGTGTCAATCTCTTCTTATTGGTCATGATTGCTTTGCTCTACACGGCTTTATTAATATCGATATGGCGCACTCGTAAAGCAACACCCTTATCGTTGTTGGATTGTGAATTTGCTGTGCGTTTTTTCTTTATTGTCCTCACAGATGTTTTATGTTGGGCACCCATTATAATTGTTAAGATATGGGTTTTCTTTAATTATAACATTTCGGGTAAGCGGTTTTTATTGTCTGTGGTATTCTAATTTAATTTCATTAACTTTTCTTTTGCTTTTCTCGTATCTTTAGATGATATTTATGCTTGGCTTGTGGTTTTTATATTGCCTCTTAACTCGGCTGTTAATCCGCTTTTGTATACGTTTACAACACCCAAATATCGCAATCAAATTTTATCACGCGGTTGGAAAAAAATTACCTCACGACGTCGCCGTGAGCCATCAAATGGTTTGGCAACAACTATTGCCACAGCTACAGGTTCATCAAATCCAGGTAAATTAAATATTTTCTCCTTTTTTCTTTTCTTTCTCTAACTTATTACACTTGACAAGCGATGATGCAAAGTTGAAAAACACAACACTATGCCACATAAAACTTCAGTTTAGGAAGAGTACTCACACACATTATTGGTCATTACAATCGTTTAAGCAAAATTACGGTCTAGCTATTCACACCATAGGTATGTATTAAGACGCCCAAGATGCTCAGGACTCGTATGCACTGCTATGAGCTTAATAATAGAGTGACGGGGTTTCTTTTTTAGCAGTGTCCCTGTCATACTTTAGCTAGAAAACATGTTTTCTTTGCTCACATGGTAAAATCTGCAAGACATCGGATGTCATTGTAGACGGTGACTGATTCCACATTAATCGAGATTTTACTACATAGTAAGGTTCGAGGTTCTACTAGTAATATTTCTAACGTTGTTCCTGTCTTCAGTGGCCCGTACATAACGGTAAATATAGTGAAAATTATTTAAGCATTCTTTTTCTAATTGGAGCTAACTGAGTTGTCTTTTTCGAATGGCTGCTGCCGTGTAATATCTCAGATGTTTTGGACATGGAACGTATGAGATTGTTTTGCATTCACCTTATAGCCTAGACAGAGTTCCAAAGTATTACGTCCTCTTAATTTCGCTGGTAAAAAATTCGCTACAATAGAACTAGGTTTTTTGTAAGAGAGGCCGAATAGAAAAATGTTAGCAAATAGTACTATTCTGTATTCCGCGGCATTGTCATATGCGGCAACGAGATTGCAGATGAGATGGTAACGAGTGAAAGTGGTCGACACTGGGACACTTTTTTGGGCTGATCGATCAGGCGATTAAACAAGACATTCTAAGTTTCTGTCACGGTTTGCAGAGGAGAATACTAAAAAAAGAAATTTTCAATGGCCTTAGGGCCTTCATTAGGATTTATTATTTTTAGGGCTTCAGACCAGTCATCATTTGACTGGTATTTATTATTATGTTTGTACTCTATATGTTCCTCTTTTTTATCTCTCTCTCTCTCTGTCTCTCTGCTTTCATTCCGTTACAAAGTTATCCTTGATCGTTTCCCTTTGTTTATTTCTAATCTCCTCCCTCTTTCTTTGAGTAACCTGCGAAATTTCAAAGCTCCCACAATGAAACTTCTCTAATTCTAATCGATAAACTAATTTATCGATGCTAAGTTAGAGAAACTAGGTCGTAATCCTGATTGAAGGGCTGTAATGACCAATTATGTATGTATGTAAGTTAGTTAAACAATGCTTTTAATTTCATGGAAATGCAAATGTTACAATTACAAATTTTTGCACTACACCTTATATCGTATAAAGATACAATGCTTGGTATCAACAACTTACAGATGTTAAACATTAATTGGTGAGTTCTTATTAAATTTGAAATTTCTTTACAGATGAATACAGCAGTAAGGCCATACCTCTAGTAGCAACCAAATAAACATTACCGAAGAACTGAAAGGCATTCGAGCATTTTCTAGTGCATTTATTTTTTAAGGCAAATTTTACATATAAATGAACGAAAAGAGGCTCAACAAAAACGTATTTTAAACATAAATTTAAAATTAAATATAAATACTAAACATAAGTGTGTATATATGTGTGTGACACTATTTTTTAAAATAAATGTTATTTCAATCTCCAATGCGAAAGAAAAAGATGAAAATTTACATGAGATTTAATTGGCATTGTTTGAGAAAAAACTGTAAGTAAATTTAACCAAAGATTCTATAAGTAAACAAAATCATAATCACGTATGATGATGTCACATTTCTTAATAACAACTTATCGAATTTAAATACAATTTTAAGCAAACCAAATAATACAGGGTTTTTAAAACATAAAACATTTTGACAACAGAGCAGAGTCGTTGGAGGCCAAATACGACGATTATAGTGGCGCGACGAAATTATGGTCATATATTAAATAAGAATTAGCCAACCGCTAACTATAGCGCGCAGTTATGTTATCATTTTACAAAACCCATGATTTGTTTATTTACAATTACGTCATTTCGTATTGTTGTATTGTAGTGTGGTCGCCACTGTCTAGTGAGTAGTACATTAACTTTAACTGTGAAAAAACAGAAATATGAACAAATATTTCTTTCGTCTTATGACATGAAAAAGTTTCCCAAATCTACTGTTGTAGTCGGCGTTAAACTTTAGATTGTGCTACACTTGGCTAAACAACAAACGTGGTCCTAATCCTGACTTAGGAGTTGTAATGACCAACTATGTATGTATGTATTAATGTTCAATAGTGTTTTCTTAATAAAACTATTAATTAAATTATGTTTTAAAAGTTATGTTTATACTAACATATCTTAAGTAACAAAATATAACAAATTTACATTATAAACCATAAGTACAATTTAAAACTAAAGCCTTACAACTAACAAAGCATTATGGTTAAAGTCTATCCACCATTTGTTTTAGAGCTGGTAAAATTTCATGTGATTTTCTTAGATGCGTTTGAAGTCTGTAATACAGATAAATGGATTAAAATTTAATTTAAACATAAATTTACAACAATAATAACTTACTTTCTATTAGAGGTTAAGACGATTTCGCAATATTTGCAACGAAAACTCTTTGCATTCTGTCCATTACGATGTTTACGCAGCCGATGTTGACACAAAGCATTTTTTGTAGGCAATTTGTGGCCACAATCATCACATTCAAACCAGATAACGTGATCTGTTATAACACGCTTCCTTGAGGACTGATGATGTCTTTTCCACTCTGAGTTTAAACTCTCTTTGCTATTTAAAATGTCTGCATTCTGGCTACATTTTAACTTTGATGTCATGTTTTTATGTTTCATATTTGTGCTGCGGTGTTTACGAATACGATGTTGGCATAAAGCATTTCTGGTTGGTAAATTATGTCCACAATATTCACACACGAAACCCAAGTTTTGATGTTCGGTGTCCAAATGTCGTCTTAGTAAGCTTGCGACGGAAAAACATTTCGAACACAAACAGCATTTAAAGCCCAGCGAATTTTGGTGATAAGTTTCCTTTCGATTATGTTTTCTTATACGATGTTGATATAATGCATTTTTTGTAGGCAAACCATGACCGCATGCTTCGCATTCAAATGGCGGCCCCGGTAATATTTTTCTACTTTTATTCGTTTTATTGCGGGAATGGTTTGATATAGATGGATTTGTATCAGGTATTATGATATTGACGCTAACAACACTTTCACTTATGATTTCATTTTCAATTTTTATCTCATCTATAGGTTTAGGGAATGCCAGAGGCGGTTTACTTTCAGTTTGATCACTTATTTCATGCAAAACATTATTTTCAATTTTAATTCGATTAAAAGTTGTTGTTTCCATACATTGTGGCAAGCATTCAGCTTGGTTAGTTATTGAATTTTTAATTGATGGGCCTGGGTTTTCCATTTTAATTAAAACTTTCTGCGTTAAGATTTTGTGTTTCTCTAAAAAATATTTAAAATTTGTTAAATAAACCTGCAGGAAAATATACGAAAAAAAGAACACCGAACTTTAATTTTGACATTAAAAACGAATGCTTTCTGTAAATGTATGCAATAAATTTTATTAAAAAAAAACAATAAAAGTCTTAAACAGCAATTGTATTCATAAATCTAATGATTATTTAATATTACAGGCTTTACTTCAGCCTTAATCGATATCTCATCCGCGATCAGCATATGGTCTAGATCATGAACAGAAACAGCCAAATTGTGACAGTGTGTTAAATGCCAACGTAACCTGCAATTGAACAGAATGAATGAAATGTAAAACAGCCTACATCAATTATTATTTCTCCTACCTGCCCCTGTTTGGAAACTTTTTATCACAATATTGACAACAATATGGCATTGAACCCAAATGTGTATAAATATGCGATTTGAGCGATTGTTGAGACTGAAAGAATTTGCCACAATTTGCTTCTTCACAAATGAAACGTTTATTTTCATGTTTAGTTTGTACGTGGATTTTCAAATGAACGGCCATCATAAAACCTTTGCTACAAAGGTCACATTTAAAAGGATATATTTTCTGATGAAATCTTAAATGAATTTTATAATTAGCAGAACCTATGATTTTCTTTAAACAATAATCACAAGTAAATTCAGGATATCTTTGGCAGCTTAAACGATTGACATGGTTGTCATACAAGTCCTTAGAATTGAATTGTTTGTCGCACTTTTTACACTCGTAGCCTGTAACTTTAAGGCGATGTTTTCTATGACGATGGGATGCTAGTAAAGCTTTTGTGGGAGCATCATGGCCACAAAACTCACAGATAAAAGGAGGACCTTTTGGTAAAGGCAGTCTAATACCAGGTTGTATGCAGGGCATTATGGAAATGTTTTCAATTTTTATGTATTGCTCTCTATCAATATTTGTTGGGTTGTTATCTTCAATGTATTCATCTTCCTCAAACGTTTTCAAGTCTATAAGAGAGTCCGAAAATATAATTTTTTTTTTTGTAGAGAAGTTATTGAAAAATTGATATGTTTTTAAAAGCACAAACAAAAATCTTTGCTTATTTGACATACATTTATTCATTAAATATAGACTTAATTGTTAATACTAAAACATAACGGATTTACGTTTCTACAAATTGAACTAAATTGACTTTTGAACGCATTACATGAAATTTACGCATATTCTCCAACTGATCTATGCTCATGTCGATGCCATGTTTACGCTTTATATGAATACGTAATCTAAAAAGAAAAATTCGTAATAATTATTAAAATGAATAAAAAGAAGTAAATTGTTAAAAACACTTACTTTGCTTTGGCGGGATAACCACGCTGACAATATTCACATTCAAAAGGCATAACGCCATGAGTAAATTCGTGATTTCGCAACGATGTGGAGGAAGTAAAAAACTTGCCACAGTTTGGATACTCACAAGAAAAACGTATTTTATTATGCTTCACATTAATGTGTGTATTTAGATGGCAGGCTTGTGCAAATTTTCTATCACATAAATTGCAAGCATAAGGAAAGTCTCCCGTATGATAGCGTACATGAATTTCTAAGCTTTTACGGATTGCAAATACTTTGTTACATATGCTGCAGGTAAAGCCAGACTTTTCATGAGCCGTTTGTATGTGACATTCCATTGCTTGTTTAGTAGCATACATGCGGCCACAGTAAGAACAGGTAAATTTCGGTCGATCAGCTTCATGACAACGACGATGACTCTTCATGCGTGAATAATTCGGGTAAACTTTTTGACAAAAATCACAAGCATAAGAACCCACATGACGTTTACGTGTTGGATGACTTTTGTTAGTATTCGGTTTTTGCTTTGAAAGCTTTTTACTGGGATCATCATCGCCATCTTCCTCCATTGTATCATCCTGTGAACTTTCACTTATAATTGTTTCAATTGCATTCTTATATAAATCGTCATCATTTCTCCTTTTAATTGGTATGTGCTCCTTACTAGCTACCGCTACAACGTTTTCTTTCCATGTTAAATCGCTTTCCTTACTTGCATTATTAGTTTCTTTTCGACATTTTCTATTAACAATTTCCTCTTCTTCCCCAAGGCTCTCTACCTCCTCCACCTCCTCTACCTCATCATCTTCAGCATATTCCACATATTCCTCACTCTCCACAAATTCACACGATTTATATTTTGTTATTTGTATGGGTATTATGTTTTCACCACATTTCATTTGTATTGTTTCCGTTTCTGTATATTTTACGAAAAAAAAAACAGAAATGGTGATTAGTTCTGAAGAAATATTTTTTGTTTTTAGTTAAAAAAAAAAAAATTAAACATTTTAATTAAATAACGAAGAACGTTTAACTTATAATTTGAAATAAGTTAATCGTTTAGGTATTACCATGAATTCAAGATACAGAAGCAGAAACATTACAATAAGGAATTATTTTTTTGTTTATTTGATTTTACATTTTCACTCACTAACACAAAATTAAAAAGGTTGTACGATAATTTATTTCCCAATATTAAGTATAAATTAAGAAAATTAATTGTAGAATCAAGAATCATTCGAATTTGTATGTCATACCTTTCAGATATTAACACAAATTTCTAAAAAAATTTCATTCTAAAATTAGATTAAAGTGCAAAAATGCTTCTATTGCTTCATTTCAATGATTACAAAAAAGTTTCTTCCCTTTTTAATAAGTGATGGAAAGGCCATAAATTAAATAAGGCAACATTTAACACAAAAAAACAATTGGTTAAATGGTTTCTTTAAAGCTCATTACTTATGTATATAACATTTCAGCGAATAAAAATATTAAATTAGTCCTTAAGACAATTAAGTTGGAAAATTTTCCCCATAAAGTTAGTAATTTGAATATCTGGATGGACTATTTTAGATTATTTTAATTCACAAATTTTTTGTTCAGTCCTTTAACATTACCAGTAAGTCCTTTTAAACAACTCAGACCAACAAAATAATGATCTATTCGAGATGTTTTTGGTATTTGGAATAAATCTAGATGTCAAAAATTTGTATATTTTCCCTAAATATTCAATGAAATGAAAAAAAAAATCAAAACTTTAATTTGAGATTACGATAGCGCGCATTACAAATTTTTTCCGCCGGGTCATACAATTGCACTACAATACAAAAATACTAATATTTTTAACTGGCTTGCTTCCCAAAACTTGGTCGCAATGCTGTCTCAGTTATAATGATCGTATCATTTGGTCTCATACGACTTTACTCTGTTGTCAAAACTTAGATATGTACATTAGAGGATAGGCATGGCGTTTTCAACAATTAATTACATTATTGACAGATCTCCAGGCGAAACGAAGAAGTGCTTTGTGGACGAACTTAATCCAGAAATCAGATATATTAGGGGGGTTTACTTTAATAAGCCTATAGACATAAATTTTGATTAAAGGTTAACCTTAGTTTCGCTATGTTTGGTGGCTATATTAAAAATCATCAATTTCCATTTGGCTCTAATGTTTTAATGAATACACTATTATACAATTTTACTCAACAATTTTAATGAATTTTTAAAAATCTGATATACCAGATAGACTTAGTCTTCACAAGGCATTAAAAATTCGCAAGGACTTACTTTTGGTTTGAAAACAAGTTCGGAATATATGTATCTATAACCGGAGCTTAAATCAATTTATAATTAAAATATATTTTATTTACTCACCTTCCTCTTCCAAGGCTTCCAAATTTTGATAATCTTCTAGATCTAAATGTTCTTCAATGTCAGCAACGATATTAGATTCTTGTGAGGATTCTATTGATTCGAAGGTTTCTGTGAGTTTTGTCATTTCACACATTTCATTGATTTTCTCTTGATGCAAATTATTCACTATATTAATTTCATTTGATTGCTGATTGTCTGAAAGGGTTATATAGTCCGTTTGATCTCTTAATACAGAATCCCCTTGTTTGTTGATAACTTCTTCATCGCAATCACTTACAACATATTTTTCTATTAATGCTACATCGTTATCATGTTGTTGCTCTATATCACAAGTTGCTTTATATTGTTGCACAGAAGTAGGTAATACATCATTTGGATTTTCCTTTTGCTCTTCCAATTGCTTCTGGCATTGTTCTATCACCCGCTTAGACTCTTCAACTTTCTTATAAAAATCGTATGACATTTGCAATTCCAAACCACATGATTTACACAAATTATGGGGCACATCTTCACCTGCACTTAAATCTATTTGTGTGCAAATAGTAAAACACTCTCCGTATGTCAAATTGTCTTCCTCATCGTAGATAGTAGTCAAATCCAAATATTGAGACTCCTCCGGCAATTGTAGACACACGCGACATAAATCCGTCAAGTCATTTGGCATTACAAAAGAAGTCAACGACATTCTATCAATATCTTAGCACTTATAAGCATAGAAATACTTAATTTTTATTAAATATTATATTGCAAATAGTTAAAGTAGATTTATTTTTAATATATGTTATAATTTACAAACAATTATGGATTTATTTTGTAAATTTAATCACAATTTTGTACAATTTATTTCTCTCTTACACTGTATATAAAGTGTTGCCACATTTTTGATGCTTATCAATAATTAACATTGTTTACCACTTATTAACATCTTATGGTTAATGTTATGTTACTAGCTACATTGGTGGTTAAAATAATAGAGATTGTAATTTATTACAATTTATGAAGTTTAGACAAGTAAAAAATTACGCATTAGATTCGCATTGGATAGCATTAAAAACACAAGATCTACGATTCATTTAAAGTGGCACACTTAATGGTTTCATTTTTACAACACCTTAAATCACAATACAGTATAATGTAAAAACAGATATTTATTTAACAGTCCATTTATCACAATAACAGAGTTGTCATATCTATGACAGTTGTTTGAAGTGTTTATAATACAGTGGTTTAAAGAAGAAGACCCAGAAAACAAAAAATCAATGTAAACAAATTGAAAATTTAAAAAAAATACATTATAATAAAAATTGTTAACTTCCATTGTTAATAAATCCGTATTTCTAACAATATGGGCCTCGTAAAATACGCACAAACCACAACGGAGGATTCAACACATATTATTACCGTATATACGGAAAACACCACTTTGTCAAGTATTGAGCCTTTTGAAGACGGAAGTTCTTACATACTGATACCCTTGGGAGTGCTATTGGGTATAATCATATTAGCTTTACTGGTAAGTTATTAATAAGATTGTTTTTAGGCATTTCAATACAGGATTGTCTTCTGTATCAATAGGTTTATTTAATGGCGAGTAATAGGAGACGTTTAGTCCACTTATATTGTAAAAAACGCCAGAGCCGACGCTTTTTATACGAGGAGGATAATGAATATGATTCTCCACTTGAACAAAACCCAGAGGCAGTAGAAGAAGAGGAAGATGGTGTTGATAATGAAGATAATCCAACGAAAAGCTTGTTAAGAGGAAAATTGCAAATTAATAATGTAAGACAATAATAAAACAAAACCAATTAAATTTTAAATTGAGAAACCATTTTATCTTTCAGCGTTATGAAAATTATTTAAGTACTTCGCAACTGAACCGTTCTTCCGATTTGTTTACTTAATAACCTGCCTTATTTAATAAAATTGCCGTAGACAGTATTAAACGAAAACAGAAAACCACACAAATGCTAGTCAAATTGCAAATATTTACTTCATGCACCAACATTACAACATTCCGATACAAGGAAAAAGAAAAGAAAAAATATTATATTAAATTATTATTAATTAATGTTTCAAAATGTCTCTCTTATATATAGATATTTATGTATTTATTCATTTATTGTATTTTAAAATTTAAAAATCAAGAAAACAAAAACAAATGTTATATATTTTTTGCTGTATCCATATCAGAACCCAAAAGCCGGCAAGTTAAATCATAAAAACCAAAGAAAAACGCACCACCCAGGGTAATCCACATGACTCTGGGTACAAAACCAGCAAATAAGCTATAATTATAAAAAAGATTAAATGAGTCCCTGTAAGTAAATGTAATAAAAGTAAAAACAAATCATCTACCCTTTAATGCCACGTTCTTTATATATAGAAGACAACACTTTCGGTATGGGTAATTTACGTATTGTGCTATTTTGTTCAGCCAGCATAATTCTTGTTTTTACCACATCTAAAGGTGTGGTTAGGCCAGCGGAAATACCACCAGCAACGGCACCACATAAAGCCACTGAAAATGGTGTTGAATCTAAGCCAGTTACGGGAGACCATTGTAGTTTAAAGAATTCCCACAAAGGAAATTGTATTAAGCTGAAGGGTATCTCACGCATTATGGTAGAACCAAAGCCACGATAAACGCCTTTACGTAGACCTTCCGTTTTATAGGCCGACCATAATATCTGCAGTGCACCCTGTTGTGTTTTATTACCTAGTGTTTGTCTTCTTTGCTTAGCTATTTCTACAGGTACACGTATTAAACAAGCCATCTAAAGCAAAGGATTAATTAAAACTTTTTTGTTATTGTTTTTTTTTTTTGCTATAGCTTACCACTTCGGCACTAGAGGCGGAAATCATATGTATATAGGGTGAGTTTTTTGTGCATCCTGTTACATTGCTGATTAAGGTTTTCAAATTTTCGTAGGCACAAAAAAATAAAGCCGCTGTGGGTGCACTACCAGCAGCAGCAGGTGCCAAACCTTTATAAATGCCTTTAAAGCCACCAGAACGCCAAAACCCACGTTCGCTTTGCAGCCGTGTTTTCATGGTGTCTATGGGAAATAATGCTATATCCACCACCATGCCTGCAACTCCACCAGCCTGTAAAATAAAACATCATTTTTTAACAAGTACAGCCTAAACAGGACATATTCATTAAAACCAAACTAAGTCCATACGTCTAGAAATTTGAAACGTCGGCTTTATTTTCGGTTTGAAGTGATGTAAAGAAATTGTTCTAAGAAAAAAAATGTAGTCTCAATAGCCGTTCTACCTCCACATTTAGAAACATTCTCACGGGAATCTGAACCCGTTTTGACTAAGAAAGTCGATCTGGTATCAAAGAATTACAATTGCTGGCAATTGATATGTTAGACATTCATCAGATACTATATTTATCATACCACTTACTTCCCCATTTTATTGTTGTTCCAGAAATATCTATTATTGTTAAAACAAGAATGTTTTTAACGGATTCAAGAGTTTGGCAGTAGCAATATATTTTTAAGCTTTTGACCTGAATTATAATATCTGTAGGAGTGTAGTAAAATTCTATATTCGACTCCACAAGATGTCATGCTTATATATATTTGTTTACTTACCACTAAAGCATTGATAAAACTATGGGCATGGGTCTCCGAAGCCACCGATGCTATGGTAGGGTTAATAGCTAATTCCGCTTCCATTTTATTACAATTTCAAATAAATTTTAAATATTATTATATAACTATATAATAGTTATCACAACTTTTACACTTATAAATGTAATTAAAAACTAAATTCCATTCCAATATTCTATATTATAATATAATTTTTAATAATTTTACACTCGTAACAAACAGCATGTCTGTCTGCTGGTCAAATTGATATTGTTATGAACTGTTATTGAACAACTGTTAGAAAAAACTTCTAGTGTTGGTAAGTGTTACAAAATACTGTTACTACTTTAACATCATCAGATGTTATCTTAACAGTTTGGTGTTAACCACAATGTACGTGTTAACATCAGATGGAATTTAATATTGTTTTATATTGGTGTGTTTTATTTATTTAATTTTTTGCAATTTTTTTTTCAATAAAATATTCACACATGGCGGCTAGTAGTAGAAAAGTAGCTGTAAGTAAAATTTTAAAAGATCAATTTCAGTCTGGAGTATATTTTATCTTAAATTATAGAATAAATTGAAAACTTTAGCTGTGGTTTGCACTGGAGGCGGCCTTATTTTTTCCGGCCTGTGTATTCATCAAGGTCAAGAGCATTACTATGAAAGAATATTAATGCCCGCCACGCGACTTTTGCCTCCCGAGACTAGCCATAAATTGGCAGTATGGGCCTGTAAATACAAACTTTTTGGTAAACCCTCTCAAGGCGATGATGCCATCTTGGTAACCACTAAAATCATTATTTTTCAATACATACTTAAACTAAATATTGTTTTAACTTTCCTTTAGAACACCACGTTCTTTGGACTTCCAGTTTCCAATCCTGTGGGAATAGCTGCCGGTTTCGATAAGCAAGGAGAGGCCGTAGAAGGTTTAGCTCAAATAGGTTTCGGTTTTGTTGAAATTGGTTCAGTTACGCCGGAACCCCAACAGGGCAATCCACAGCCACGCGTATTCCGCTTGACAGAGGATGAAGCTATAATCAACCGTTACGGTTTTAATAGTGAAGGCCATGAGGCAGTTTTTAAACGCCTTAAAGCTCTAAAAGATTCTGGTAAATTTAAAGGAGTTTTAGGCATTAACTTGGGTAAAAATAAAACTTCTCCATCGGCAAAAGAAGATTATAAACAAGGCGTTTTAGTATTCGGTCCAATAGCTGATTACTTGGTAATTAATGTCAGCAGTCCCAATACACCTGGTTTAAGAGACCTCCAAGGTAAAAAGGACTTAGAGGCTCTTCTGGAGACTGTCATAGAGACGCGTAATCATCTCCATGTCAACAATAATGTACCTATTCTACTTAAACTTTCGCCCGATCTTACCAAACAAGATATCAAAGATATTGCCTCAGTGGTAAATAAAAAAAGCTGCCGTGTGGATGGTCTTATCGTGTCTAATACTACTGTAACACGTGATAATCTTAAGGCAGAGTCTTTAACTGCTAAAGAGACAGGCGGTCTCAGTGGAGTGCCTTTGCGTTCGAAATCTACACAATTGATAGCAGAAATGTATCACCATACAGGTGGAAAAATACCCATTATGGGTGTAGGCGGTATTTCCTCAGGCGAGGATGCATTTGAAAAAATAGAGGCTGGTGCTTCTTATTTACAACTTTACACTTCATTTATTTACCATGGACCACCAGTTATAAAGCGAGTCAAATCGGAGCTAACGAACATATTAAAATCTAAGAATTATAAATCCATAACAGAGGCTGTCGGCACCAATTACAAAAACTATTTGAGCAAATAAAGATTTAATTTCAATTAAAGTTACAAATTTATCAGGGCTTTTCAAACCCTAAGTATTGTAAAAGTAAACGAATTAAAAATAATACATATATTAAGAATTCGAAAAGATAAATTACAATATTTCTTATATTGCAAATGTAGAAGAGACGATATATATGTATATCATATAGGAGGCATATGTTTTGAGGCAGCCATTAAAATTTACTTGTTAGATTTCCGCAATACGATTAGACGTCATTGTTATCTACTAAAATAGATGATTATAAAAAAATCTTATAAATTAAAAAAAAGATTACAAAAAAGCAATTAGATTTTCACAACAATATTTTTAATAAAACATATTAAATAGAAACTTATAAAAAAAAAAAAACTTATTGAGTATTGGCTTCTGTAACAGTAAGTACACGGCCTTCTAAAAAGTGAATATTTTGATTGCAGGCACTATTGTAGGCATCGCTGCTGCTAAACGTTACAAAGCCGTATCCCTTCGAAAAGCCTAGCTTTTTATCATAAACAATGGCTGATGTAGCTACATGGCCGAATTTAGAAAAATAGGTTTGCAACTCCTTTTGGCCAATGGTCCACGGCAGATTGCCCACAAACAACTTATAACTATGACGTACAAAATTAGACATTTTACACTATAAATTAAATTAAAATTCTTTAGTTATTTCTATTAAATGTATGGTATGGCCACCTAATATTTCTAATAAATCAACACCGGATGCTTTGCCAATATCGTCGCTGTTGATTTGTAAAGCGCAAAGTTTCCACTTTTTAAGTAAAGCTTCTATAGACCAGTCTGCACTGCGTTCTTGATAGGTGAAAATGAATTTTGCTGTAGGATTACGTTCCAATAGAAAGGCAACCGTAACAATGATGCCTTCAAAAACTGTAGGATCGTAAAAACAATCGGCGGCTATTATTAAATCCAATGGACTCAATGAAAATACACTGTTTAATAAGAGGCCCCAACTCAAACCAATTACTTCAATATCTTGTCCTGGTTGTAAGTTATTTATAACACAGGAGCGCCTTATATGATTGAGAGACTTGGGCAATGTACAGCTATCGCTTAGTATTACTTGAGCACCACACTTGGCTGCTAAAATGCCAGGCAAAGCAGTACCGGCACCCAACTCCAAAATACGTTTACCCACTAATGCGTGACGTCGTTCCCAAAGAAACCAAGCTAAAATCGGTGCACAAGGCCACGTGTAAAAGGAGTAACCGCTTTGTAAGAGCTAAATTTGTAAAAGAACGAGTGATTACATAAACATTTTGTTAAATTTCATATATATTTTTGAAAATAAATAATGATATATTACCTCTGGTATTTTGATTTCTAATTCTTCGGAATGTTCTATAGCTGCAGATGAGTGTGTTCTGTCACTTCTCTGTAAAGGTGAGCTGCTCCCTCGACTGGTAAAAACAAATGTTCTGATATTTTCGTTTTCTCTTTTGTCTGTTGTACTGCTACCACTACTGTTACCAACACTACCCACACCTGTTGTATTTGTTGCAGATGCTGATGTAGTGGCTGAATTTTGTTCACTGCCGTCTGACTCGCCATTCAAATGAAAACGGCCACTGGTCATTTTTAATATGTCAATCGATATCGAGGACAATAATTTTATTAATGGATTAATTATAAATATACTAAAGGTTTCTTTATGTTTCTCCCTTTTTCCTTTGCAATATTTTTTTGTTAAGAAAATCAAACGTAAAGGAATGGCAAAGAGGAATAAGTGTTGGAAAGTATTGAAAAATGAATGTCTTTACTAAATACAAGGGTTGCCAAGGTTTGAAATAAAATTAAAAAACCTTAAGCTCTTTTGAGACTTGATAAATAAAATCTAAAAAGAAAAACAAATATAAATAACTGAAATAAATTAGTAGCGAAGAAAAAGAAATAAAAAAAACTTGTTTTCTTTACCGGATAAAATTTTGTATTACATTTTTTTAAATCTTACGTACTTAAAGTATTATCGTTTAAACCAACCTTTAGAAGCATTTATATAAATTGATGCATTTCCAAACTTTTAATTAAACCGAATTTTAACCTTGTCTGAGATGCTTTTAACGATCATCTTGCAAAGTGTTTAATTTTATAAATTGCCGTTTCCATAATTAATTTAAAATTTTTTTTCTTACATTGCTTTTGACGTAGGCTGCGGCTGCCTTGATTAAGTACGCCTTGTTTGTAAACAAAACCGAAAATGCAAATAAAAAGGATAGTAAAACAGTGTTGGAAACCGGTAACAATTTAAATCCTATTATAGATATTATCTTGGAGGGGGTGTTCTTAACCCATTGAAGACAAATTAGATCGAATATCGAACGTTTTATTTATGTTTACATTTTTAAATTTAAATATATAGTTCGGCAATAAACTTTATTCTATTTTTTATATATGTATATTTTCATAATTTATATAATAATAATAACAAAACATTAAAATAACAATTTAAAATCATTACATTGGCAGAAGGGAGAAATAGAAAAGCAAAAAAACATTTAATTTATGTGAAAAAAGGTAAATTGTGTTGTCATTCATCTTTAATATTATTATTTTTACTAAACTGTTTATTTAAAATTGACAGCAAATAATCAGAGCTGGTAACCCTTTTCGATTGTATCAACAATAACAACGGAGGATAATAGAAATATAACGGGAATATATGGAAATTGATATTAAAATAAGTGCTATGATAAGTATTTCCTAATTGGCAACAGATTCAATTCCATCATAAACCTTTACGAGTATTAACAGCAGTGGCTGCGATACAGTCCGTAATGGATGAAATAAACGATTTTTTCGATTTTTCCAAAGATTTTCAACGAAAAGTTGCGCCTCGTGGTTGCATCTCAGGCACTGTAGAAACGACAGTTGTCAAGGCAGAGGATTCGAGAGACTTATTAAAACGTCAACAAAGCGGAACAGACTATGCCGCAGATGTTGTAGAAAAAGAACGTATAAAGTTGGAACAGGTTTGTCTGGATCATTTGTTAAAAATAAACTCTAAAGCATAAATCTTCGATTTTTTCAATAGTTAGACCTTGGTGTTGGCAATGATCAATCCCGTTATGGTGCATCTTGCAGCGTGGCGGCTTCTTCATGTATGGATGATTTGGAAAGTTTATCGAGTGATTCATCAGAGGATGAATGCAAGGGGGCGAAAGCAAATCGTGCAGATGATGGCGTCTACGATCGTTATTCGTTTGATATAAGACGCGATGAAAAATTGCCCATACATGATAGAAAGGACGAAATAGTCGAAGCCATACGATCAAATCCAGTTATTGTGTTGGAGGGGGACACTGGTTGTGGCAAAACTACCCAGGTAAGTAGAGAATAGAATGAAGTGCTTTTTGGGTTTCGAAATATCCAAAGATCTTAATATTAATGGATTCCACTTTGCTTAAGTTCACGCACAAATTACAAAAGAAACTCGGAGGCTTTCCGAAAAGTTTACTTTAATGTTATCAGAAAAAGTAATTCATAACATAAAAGCCGACATTCGGATTCTCCTGAGGTTTGCAATTTCTAAGGATTGCTCGTTTTTTTTGCATAGCTGATACGTACTCTGTAATTTTTGTCGGGTTATCTTTTTCTTTTGCCATGAGTTCACATCAAATCCTTTTTTTTTGTTACAGGTTCCTCAATACATTTTAGATGATGCCTATAGTCGTCGTGAACATTGTAAAATTGTTTGTACTCAACCCAGACGTATCGCCGCCATCTCAATTGCTAAACGTGTATGTCACGAACGTAAATGGCCAGAGGGTTCTTTAGTGGGCTACCAAGTAAGTCGACAAGATATGAATTTGTTCACTTTCCAGTAGCAAATAAAATTTAATCTATTTCAGGTCGGTTTGCATGCCAATATTAGTGAAGATACTAGACTAGTGTACTGCACTACTGGTGTACTATTGCACAAATTAATAAGGGAAAAGTCCCTCAATGCATTTACTCATATCATATTAGATGAAGTTCATGAAAGAGATCAAGAAATGGATTTCCTACTTATTGTTGTACGTCGTTTTTTGGCCACAAATTCAAAACGTTGCAAAATAATATTAATGTCGGCTACTATTAACTCATCACTTGTATGTATTTAATAATATTCATTTTTTGTATTCAAACTCATTTTTTTCTCTGTTAATTTTTAAAAAGTTTTCCAATTATTTTAAAATAAGACGTGAACCTGCACCCATTATTAAAGCCGATTCTAGACGTTTATATCAAGTAAAAGACTTTTATTTAGATGATCTGAGCCGTATCAATAATCCTGTAAGTTTTTTTTCTTTTTTTTTAAATTAAATTTATTTTATTAAAATTTATTTTCCTTGCTGTTTCTAGAGTATACATATTGACTTTGCTGAACCGGGTATTTCAAAGGAAATGTATACATTAGCTTTGAAGCTTATTATAGTAATTGCTAATATTGAACAGCAGGAAGTTGCATTAAACTTAAATTCCAATCCCAATTCAGCCAATAATAATTCAGTTTTAATTTTTTTACCCGGCATTAATGAAATTGAAGAAATGTGCAAAACCTTAGAATTCTTAAATAATTCCGATGAGTAAGTATAGTATTCTACATATTTTTTGCGTACATAATTTATTTTTGTTGATTTAGAAATACACCCAAAATAAGTCCGATACGTTTGCATTCATTGATATCGCCTGATGAACAAATCAAAGTTTTCCATCAGGCTCCACATGGTTATCGTAAAGTGATATTGTCCACTAATATAGCCGAAAGCTCTATAACAGTGCCCGATGTTAAATATGGTGAGACGAGAAGAAAAAGATTGAATTTTTTATATGGTTTTTGTTTCGTTTTCATTTACCTCTTGACAGTTATTGATTTTTGTTTAACCAAATCCTTGGTTACTGACACTGCATCCAATTTTACCAGTCTCCAATTGGAATGGGCTTCCAAGGCCAATTGTACACAACGTGCCGGTCGAGCTGGTCGTGTTATGAATGGAAGAGTTTATCGTTTAGTGCCAAAATATTACTACGAGGTTAAAGACATTTTGTTCGCATAAATGCTTGAGTTTATTTTAATTTATTATTTTTAATTTACCATTCAGAACTATATGGATGAATTTAGTGTACCCGAAATGTTACGTTGTCCTTTGGAAAATGTTGTCTTAAAAGCTAAATTGCTTGATATGGGTCCACCGCCTGATATTCTCGGCTTAGCTATGAGTCCACCAAATTTGAGTGACATTCATAATACGATATTAACTCTAAAGGAGGTGGGCGCTTTATATTCTACCGTTAACGGCATTTACTCTGTACAAGATGGTGATATCAGTTATATGGGTCGTGTTATGGCTGCTTTACCTTTGGATATACGTTTAAGTCGTTTAATCATTCTTGGCTATATATTTAGCATGTTAGAAGATGCTATTATTATAGGTATGACTGTTAAAAAGTGCGTCAGATGTGAAATACAAAGTAATATGCATTATTTTCAGCGGCTGGTTTGAGTGTTCGTTCAGTTTTTCGTTATAAGGGTCCAACACCTCAAAGTGATTGCGATGCTTATATACAAAAACTCTTATGGGCCGATGGTTCGGGCTCTGATTTATTTGCAATTTTAAAATCATACAAGGTTAGTTGTTATTAGAAGTTATTTTTTATCTTCCATTTATTTGTTTTTCTCGCCAGATCTGGAAGGCAATGCGTGAACAAAATAGCATTGGCGAAGACAAAGGTGAACACAGCTGGGCTAAGCGTTATTTTATCAACTTACGTTCAATTAAAGAGATGCATTTGCTGGTGCAAGAGCTCAAAGAACGCTTAACCGGTATGAATTTCAAAGAGCAGACTACTTATCAGCGCGTTCATTGGATGGATCGTGAACAAACGATAGTTTTGAAAATTATAATAGCCGGAGCATTCTATCCCAATTATTTTACACGAAACTCGCTTAGCGAAAGAGACGGTGAACGACAAATTTACCACATAATAAATGGTAATGATCCATGTCGCACTGTCTATTTCACAAATTTCGATACAAAACACATTGGCCAGCTGTATAGCAATTCGATTAAAGAGATTTTCAAAGATGTACGCATTCCAGCTAAAGATATTGAGGTACGTTTTCAAACGGGCTCAGAGAAGATATTTGTCACATTCAAAAAGAATCTCGAAGATGAATACGATATAAGTAATCGTTTAATGGTACCAGGTAAGGTACGACCAGAGGTTTATAAGGCAGTCAGAATGCGTTTATCCAAAATGAAAACAACCATAAATGTTATGGAGTAAGTCGTATTATTTTGTTTTAAATTAAATTAAATAATAATTAAAATAATTATTTATTTACTTCAAGTCCAAATTTGGGTTTAAAATATGCAACGGAAAAAGGCATAATTCGCATAAATAATAGTGAATGGGAGTTGATAAAAGAAAATTTAAAACATTCTGATTTAATTGTATTGCCTTCGATATTTCAAAAGAAATTAAGAGGACAAATAACTCATGTAAGTTTACTGCATTATGAATGTATGTATACACAATAGTTGAATTCAATTATTTTGTTTAAATTTCAGATTGAACACTGTAGTAAATTCTTTTTCTTGCCCACTTCCGAAATTGAAAGTTTACGTGACATACATGATGCATTAAATGCTTCAGAGGAATTAAAAGTGCCTGGATTTGAGAGTCCAGCTGCAATATCCAAAGGTATGATTTTGGCAGCTCCACTGGATGATAAATATCGCAGAGCAAAAGTTTTAAAAGTTATAGCCAATGTGCGGCCTTTACAATTTAAGGTAAATCGGAATTATTATTTTTTGTTGTTGTCGTTTTCGCTTTTATTTCTTGTAATTTGTTTAGGTGTTTTTCATTGATAATGGCAGTGTGGGTACTATAGGCTTTGATGAATTGCGTCCACTTTCCAAAAAACTTGCCTCTCTAGCCGAAATACCACCACGTATTTTCGAGTGTCGTTTGGCTATGGTTCAACCCTCCACGGTGCGTTCGCCAAATGGTAAATGGCCTGAAGATGCCAATGAACTATTGAAAAAATGTGCCAATGCTGGTATTGTTGAACTCGATATATTCTCGGTTGTAGAGACTGTGGCCAATGTTGTTATTAAAATTGATCACACCACCTTTAATGATCTACTGGTGGATAAGCAATTGGCTCGAAAATGCGAGGAAACTTATTTATCCAAGGTATTGTTTATTTTATCTAAGTCAATTACAAATTTTTCTAATACAATACCTGTTTCTAGACTGATTATGACTTTCGATTACGCAAACAAGCTGTAAGCAGCCGTTATCTTGATGAAGACCACATAAAACAGAATGAGGAATATTTACTCTCCAATCAATTGGCTACCGAGTATGACATTGAATCTCCCCCAAGAGAACTTTGTAACAAAGTTGTTAAACTACGTGGTCCCTACTCACCGTTAGAGACCAAAATGCATTCCGCCGTAAAAATAGGTTCTTGGAAATCCGTACAAATTGAAAGAGAATCGGTTAATTCGGTGTTAATTGATACGGATCCTCAAGATGCTCACGAACGCTTAATGGTGTCAGCAGGTATTACAGAATCTTCGACGGGTGAAACTATAGTGGCACGCGGCACAACACTAATGCCAAATATACATGGTTTTGGTGCATTAATGACAATGATATTTTGTCCTACCATGCAAATAAAACGCGATAAAGATTGTACAAAGTATGTAACTATATTAGCCGGCCTAGGCTATGATGAGCGTACCTACAAGGCATTGTATGGCGAACATGATTTGGTGCTCAATTTAGATGTGGAAATCGATAAAGATGATTTTGCCATGGTAAATACATAGCGACAAAACAAACTGTTGTTATTTATTTGTGTTAATAAATATTTATTTCAGATCAATCAATTGCGTTACTGTATGGATGCCATACTATATACAGATAATGGTGAGGAGAAACCCAGCATTTTACCCAATCAAATGGCAAATTTCCAAGCTAAAATTAAAGAAATTATTATCAAGTAAATCATATCCAAACAAATACAATAACAAATTATACGTAATTATATTTTATTGATTTACAGGCTGCTAAGTAAAAATCGTAAATACATAGAGCGTCATTCGGATGACAATGATGACGTTTGGCAATACCATGAACCCACTGAAGTACTCGAACCTGTTTGTATATTAGGTGAACGAACTATTTTCCCTATGTTGTCCGCTTTACGTTTGTACGATGAGAAATATGATCGTATACAACTTTTACTCAAACACTGTGCCGAATTGCATAAGTTAAGGCAATTGTAAGTAGAAATAGATTTGAGTTGAATTTTATTTTTTTTTATTAATTTCTTTTTTTTTTGTTTATAAATTAATTTTTAGCGATGGTTCGATACAAACTGTCACTTGTAGATTGTGTAATCAAACTTTAGAAAATGTGGCTCAATTACGCATACATTTAATCTCTCAGTTGCATCGTGATCGCGAACAACAAATTCGTTTTAAGCCTAACAAAAAATAATTTCGTTCTTATAAGTTTCCATATTTTAGTTGTTTTTTTTTATCTTTTACTTTTTAATATATTTTGGACTTTCAATAGAATATAAGTAGTTAGTTTATAGTTTTTTTTCTTTAATGAATTAATTTTATTTAAAAAAAATATTTCTTGACTTGTAAACAATTTAAAACTCACTTCACGAATTACTCTTTTTATTTTTTCAAATGATGAATTTATAGTTTTTTTTTAATCCAATTTAAATTGATAAACTGATAAGCAAAAAGGTATACGGATTTATGCCTCAAAACTTGTATGAAACTCTTATTTTTTAACAATAAAACAATCAAAAATTTTTTTTTCTTACCTTAAATTTATAAAAGATAAGATATGTATTTGCATACCCAATAATCTGTTAAACACTTTTTCTTTTTTTGTTTCTTTTTAATTAAAACATCAAAGACCTTAGTTATGCTAAAACATTAATTATTTTTACTGCTAGACACTTGAAAATTATATAAATTTCTTTTAGTACATAATTGTTTAAATTCATTTTGCAATTTATAATTATAATTATTATCATTATTTCTTATGAATAAATTTCAATAATTTGTCATTTAATTAATTTTAGTATTTCGATTTATTCTTTATTCTTACTCACACAATGTATAATTGTGCATACTGTTCAAAGGTTTACTGCATAAACCACACATTTTATTCTTATAGACCGAATATATTTCGAAATTTAAAATGTTCAACATGTCAAATTGTATGGTCGAATGCATTAGATTGTTCTCCACAATTAATATATCCTGTTCATTAACTTCGATTCTGGAATTAAAAATGAAAGGAAAAAAGATACGTTTCATTGGATTGATTAAAATTCGTAATTAAAGTCTCTAATGGTAGTTGAAAAGTTTTTTTCTTGGATCTTCTGCTGCACTGTGAAAAAAAGTATTTCTTTCAGTGACTCTCTCTCAGCAGTCTACTGGCAAAAACTTTGGGCGTAAAATAAATTTGAAAAGTTTCTCAAAAATCTTTCGTTCAGAGTAGACTTATATTTCAAAATTAACACCCACAACAATAGTGGAGTGAGAAGCTAGGTTTTAATACTAACTAATGGAAAGACCAATGAACTAAGTAAGTAATAAGGCTGTTTACTATTCAGTTTATATCGAGTTTTATCAAGGAATCAATTGTAGGTGTAGGTGCAGATAGGATTCAGCCACTGTATATGCATATATACGTCTCTGGTTACTGTTGTCTTTTTAAGATATTTTTCTATGGCGAAATATAACTAACAAAACCCCCAATAAATTATTTATTGTCTTCATCTTACCTAAAATCGTAATTGTTACCCTCTTCAGGATATTTGTATGGTTCTTTTCGTACATCGATTATCTTCTCATCTTTATTCAATGTTATATGTACAGGAGCTTTCTCATCGCTACTGTTTGATGGTTTAAAACTGAAGAAATTTTCTCCAATGTATACTCTTAAGCCGTAATTCGAAGTTAAACTGTTTTCACTTGAGGGTAACAGGAAAACAGCCATCTCACGTAGAGGACTACAATCAGCAGCCAACAGAGTTAAACAATTTTCAGCCTTGGTAACCTTATGATAATCCGTTAAATCAATCAAATAATCATCGAAACTATTCACCATGCCATTAATAACAGAGCAAGATCCTTGAGAAAAAAAAAGAAAGAGAAAAAAATGTTTATCGATTGATGATGAATTTTATGATCGAAATTATCTTACGTTTCACACCCGAATCATAGGATATTTCATGAGAGGCATCATATTTTGAGTCTAATTTCTGTATGAATGGTATGTGATAAATACGACGTTTTACACCATTCACCTCGACGGTCAGCCAGAAATAGTCGTTGGGTGCATTAATGGACACATGAATCTCTTTGTTCATATTTAGACGTTCTATTTTGTGGGTTGAAAATGATGAAACGAAATGATCCAAACGTGACGCCCAGAAATCAAACCAATCAGGCATCTATTAAGAGGAAGAAAAAAAAAATGAATTTGAATCATGTTTTTTTCCTTTTAAACAACCAAACAAGGGCATTACAATTGAGAATTTATGTGCATTTCTTACTTACATTATCAAATTGCATATCCATATCGTATTTTGATATCGAAGTGAAATTCTCAAAATTGCTTCTCTTGCAGTATTTCGATGTGGGTATGGGTGAGAATTTCAATACCTCTTTCGGACAAAAACCAGTATCGGTGAGAGGATTATCCGATAATAAGAATTCACGTGCATGATCCGAAGGCTAATGAAATTTATTTTAAAGATGATTGTTATTTAAAATTGAAATGAATTTTGTTTTCCTTTAATACTCACGCCAGCTCTACTATTAAAACTTATGCTTGAGCCATTGGCAGGACACTCTCCATCAACGGTAGCATTGCCAAATATTACGGTGCCCATTAAAGTGTGTGGACGTTTCGTAAATACCAAAGGAGCAAAGGTCACATTTACACAAGCCTTAAAAAAGAGGAATTTTGATGTAACAAGTTCAAAACAAGGAACGAATTGAATTTCTTAATATTAAATATGCATGGTATCGTCTCATTAGTTGTAACGACTCATAGCTTCAGTTTTAATCATATAAAGAAGTCATTCATTCCGTAATAGTTGTCTAAAACTCTAATTCGTTGTGTGAAATTTGTTAGTCGAAGGTCCACTCTGTTTGAACAAAAATTCGTTTAAAATTGTCTTTAATCGTGATTATGATTACAGTGCCCAATAATTTTCAATCTCTGCAAACGCTAAACTTCACTTCAAGACACTGTGCTACTAAAATTAAGTGTTGTTCCCCTGCGACTCAACTATATTTGAGTGATAAGAAGTGTTCCAATGTTTCTTATTATTTGGATTTCGATAAAGAGAGCATGAGAGTAAGTTAACCACATTAGAAACCACTCTTATCGATATGCCTTACAATTGATCAGAACCGCAGAAGTATAATGGATGGCCATGCGATTTAAAGACATAAGTAAACCAGTCCTCTCCTCATCTGTATCCGTCGAGCAGAGTCTAGCCATATCGAACGAAGTTGATCTAAGAATACCTAGTTTTACTGAGGCAATCGGAACATCTACGTCATGTGACATGATGGAGATTGTGAACTCTGTACCGGCACTGGCCCAATACCTCTATGTATAGAAACCCCTATAAGAGTTACCTCTTAATGATTCGAAATTTCTTTGAGAAGTCCCTGGTGACTTTCGGTAAAGACTGAATTGCAGCCAGGCTGTTCGATTAAATCAAACAGCCTGGTTGTCACACAGGAGACAATGAAAGGAAAAAGATTCACAACGAATACGAATGAGAGGACATTATTTCAAGGCTCCATCAAATTTGAAAAAGCGTTGACTCTGACATGAGAGCTTGGCTAAATTCAACAATAAATTCATCGGATTTAGTTTCCAGCGTACAAATGTATGAAAGCAAATCTGGAAAGAGGTGTACAATGATAGAGGAGAAAAAGATTTGAAAGCATCTACGTCTATACAACGAAGTTCATATAAGAAGTGCTCTTAGAATTGTTCTTATTGGGGACTAAAGTATAATTTTTGAACGCGATAAAGTTTTGAAAAGAGTGTTTATTACGAATACCTTTAATTCGTTGGTATAAGAAGATAAAATTGTGTAAATTATTCATGCTTAAATAATATTCTTTTCACATACTTTTGCAATGTCTATAACACGCACAGCCTAAGAGATCCTTAAGAAGCCTTATAAATACCTAAAAACCTTCAAAAAATATTTCAAACAATAAACATACATGCAAACGCATACGTCACATACATATATATGTATGTACGTGTTCTTGTTCTGGCAACATAAATTTACACATTAAACAGTAACAATACAACCAGCGATAAGAGAACACAATAGGATACGAAAGGACATGTTAGTTAACAAGTGTATAAACTTTTGAAAACAATAAACCATGTAACCATGTAGAGCCAGTCAAGCAGACAGGCGAGCAGCAAGGCAGGCAGGCAAGTCAGTATGTTAGCCAAGGGGAAACGGAAATAAGAGACATTCTAACATTGAAACGAAACAAGACTACTACATACATACATACATATGTATGTGTATACATAATAACAAGCACAACTACAATAAACAGTTAATTTTACATACGCAAACAAGAAAAACGTTTGACACTATAATCACCATGGCACTATTAAGGACATGACTACAACTACAATACAACAATCGTTTATTTTTCATTCTTTACATTTCATTTAATTTCACTTTTGTTGTAATCCATAAAGCGAAAATGAGAAGGCATAAGGATAGATAGTTCTTAAAATATAATATACATTTCATGAACATACATAAATACATACATACATTTACATGTACAATGTAAGCATTGGTATATATTGTATGGCAGCATGTGTATACGCCTACAGAACTATATTATGAATGAATAAATGAATGGAATTGTAGCATGAACGAATGAATGAATGGAAAAACGAATAAATATACTGTAGGACGCATCTTTATCATTCCTACTACCAACAATAATGAGACTAGCAACAGCAGAAATAACACCATGTAACCACTACCATTAACAACATCAATGCCTATATGAAAAAAATGCAGCAATACTGATATTTGGGAAGTTCCATATTGTTACGAGCGCTATACGTACAAGGACGGAGGCTCAAAAGGTCTGGCTTTTTGAATAAAAAAAGCCAAACCTTTCAGGTTTGAAAAAATAAAAGGCACTCGCTGCTAAAATCATAGAATCGAACGTAATAGTAAGCAAATTTGTAGCTTAATTCATATATATATTCATAATGTTCAAGTCCACCATCGACCAGATCTTCACACTACGCCAAATCCTGGAAAAGACCCACGAGAAACAAGTCGACACACACCACCTTTTTGTCGACTATAAGGCTGCCTTTGATAGCCCCATAAGGGATCGTGTTTTTGCCGTAATGTCTGAGCTTGGTATACCTGCGAAGCTGATAAGGCTATGCAGAATGACTCCGTCAATGTAGGAATGGACCTCTCCGAGCCTTTTGGTACCGTGCGTGGTTTCAGACAAGGCACCCCTTATCAAGCGACCTCTTCAAATTCGTCATGGAGAGTGTTCTGCGAAAGGCAGGAGTGCATCGCAGTGGCATTATTTTTCAAAAAAGTGTCCAGTTGCTTGCGTACGCTGACGACATTGACATCATAGGGAGTACGAAGCGAGATGTTACTGCTGCCTTTAGTGCTATTGAACGCGAGTCTACTGAGATGGGTTTGGCAGTAAATGAGGGCAAAACAAAGTATATGTTATCGACGAGTGGAGACGCGCGGTGTATTGATTCTGAGATTACGGCCGATAACTATACTTTTGATACGGTCAAGGAATTCATCTATCTTGGCTTCGCCGTTACCACCAGAAATGATGTCAGTCTGGAGCTCAAGCGCAGGATCACTCTTGCCAACAGGTACTACTATGGTCTCAATAGGCAATTGAGTAGTAGAGACCTCTCTCGTACGACAAAACTAACACTCTACAAGACACTCATCCTACCCGTGCTTCTTTATGGCGCAGAGGCATGGACTCTATTAAGTGCAGATGCAGCGGCCTTGAGAGTGTTCGAGAGAAAAGTACTGCGCAAGATCTTCGGTCCAGTGCGAGTTGGCGATGATTTCCGTATCCGATACAACAGTGAGCTGTATTAGCTCCTCAACGACATACACGTTGTACAGCGTATTAATATCCAGCGGCTGCGCTGGCTCGGCCATGTCGTTCGAATGGAGGAGGATGCTCCGATGAGACGGGTATTTGATGCGGGAATCTGCGGAGTCGACGAAGAGGACAACCGTGCATCCGTTGGAAGGACCAAATCGAGGAAGTCCTGTCATCGATTGGTGTGACCAACTGGCGTAGGCGCGCACGAAGCAGAGGCGCCTGGAAGGATGTGTTGCGGCAGGCCGAAATCCGATAAACGGGTTGTTATGGCCAATTAAGTAAGTAAGTAATTCATAATGTTCTTGCTGCATGGGAACTGACAGACCCCATTCACTGAAAGAAAAGAACGAGACTACACAGAGTACAAAGAACAGCTTATAAAGGAGCGACTTAGAGATCTGCTTAGGGACGGATTTAAGCATGTTACTCCACCTGCTACCTATAAAGTTATACATGCTTTTTACTTTCAGTCGTAATACTGCGTACTTAAGAGAAAGTAGGAAGTGGTAGCAGAAGCCATACATCTTTTTCTCTCGAGAAAATGACAGAAAAGTAGAGAAACGGTGAATGAGAAAAATAAAATGCACTCTTCTGCGGCTAATTTCAAGACTTACGGTAAATTCGGAGCAGGAGTTTTTACTGCAAGTAAAAGTTTTCTTTACCCATGCCAAATAATTGAAGTAGATTGTATTTCTATCTCTAAGCCTTATAAGCTGGCAGTATTTAAAAATCTTTTCACAAATATACACACCTTGAAATTTCATTTAATTTCATACATTTGGTCTGTTATACATTCGAGTACGGGTCCATGACTTTTACAAATTTTCGCCTTTTAAATTGCAATATGCTGCGCCATTTAGTTTTTGTTTGAAAGCCATTGAATTTATAGAGAACTACAACGTGCATTCAGAAGAAAATGGAAAGAAGTAAATTTCGTGTTCACATTAATCATTACCAAGACTAAGCTTTATTATGGGAGCTCTGCTTTATCCATTACAATCATAAACAAGTCATTTATTGACTTCCAATTAAGGTCTGTCCCTACACTTGAAAGAATAGAAACAAACTCTCGATATGGACATTTTAACTGGTTTATAGGTTTCTATTTTGAATGATTACTTGGTTATAAGAAAACTATCCCAGGGGCGTGTATCGTGTTTGTTCTTAATTGATCACAAGCCCAAATGTAAACAACACTGCATAACGAGTTGTTGTACCTATACAGACATGGACCAAACGTGGATTGCCCACAATATATTAGAAACCAAATACCAGCCAAACTACATAAATTCATTACCTCAGAAGTACTAACAAGGATAGAAGAGATTAGACGACGTAGATTCCGAACATGGCGGGAGATATTCATGAGTATTTTTACGTGGGCATATCACAAAGGGTGTAATAATCGGAACTACAGTGAGCGTCAAAAGAAACTGTACTAACAATCATCAAATTCAACTTTTACCAGTTAATGGGACAATATTTCGAAATTTTTTGTTAGTTTTTCTTTTGTATCAATTTTAAAACTGGCAATGAAACAATATTAAAATAAAAATAACGGTAATTTATTAATGTATATTTTTTTAACGGACAGTTTCTTTTGACGGTCACTGTACATACATATATAAAGCTACCCACAGCTAAAATTGTTTTTCAATTCTCCTGCCTAATAAAAGTTTTAACATTTCTACATACTACGAAACACCCCCTACAGAGTAGTTACCTACAAAACAAACTAAAAAAAAAATGATAAAATAAACGTTGACTGAAAACGACGACTTCTACTACAGGGTTTATAATGGTTTTGGTAGGAAAACAGTTGTAGGAAACTTGTCGTTAAATAAACATGTGTTTATAGTAATAGTTTAATAATATTGGTTTCGTATACAAAAAGGAGGAAAAAAATAAATACCATATCCGTCCAAACACACCTCCCCCACACAATCCCTACTAAAATAACATACAATAAATAATAAACGTTTGATCAATATTTTCAAAAAAAAAAAAAAAAGAAAAAAAAAAATAAAAAAATTTAAACGAAATCAATCAAAGTAACAAGAGCATATAATTGAGTAGTTTTTAATAAATTATTGACAAATTGTTACAAGGAAATTTTTAAGAAAATCATAAATTTGGTAATTTTGGCTTAAAGAAGGGGAAAAAGGAGTAGTAGAAGCAGAAGCAGAAGCGGAGAAACATTTTAAAATATTGGTATTCAAATTAGAGCTTTAAACGAAACGAAATCGAAATGTCTTCGGTAAGTACACGCATACAAACCACAAAGAGTGTGTCAATGAAATTTGTATCTTAAATGGCAGATTGAATCGAAACGTGTACAATATCGCAAGTATTTGGAGAGAGCCGGTGTTATAGATGCCTTAAGTAAAGCTTTAATAAAACTTTACGAAGAACAAAATAAACCAGATGATGCCATACGTTTCGTACGCAAATACATGTGTGAAACATGTCCCGATGATACTCAATTCGATGCAATGAAAAATGATTTGGAGAATGCTCTCAAGAAGATATCAACATTGGAACAAGATCTCGAAAGATGCAAAGCTTTAATGTAAGTCTTCATAATCTTCAATAAACTATAATGAACGCTTTGCTTTTTGGTTTTCCAGTAAAAAAACTCCCGAGGAGGTGGCCGAATTATTGGAGAGCGGCTTTAAGGCCCTTACTGAAGATGAAGTGAAAGCGGGCTCATTATTGCGCAAATATTTAACTCAAGAGATTTTAGATGAATACAAAGGCGTGTTTACTGCCGCCCCCGTGGACTCATCTTTACTGGATTGTGTACAATCGGGCTATGCACATCACAGTTCCAAGTGTGGTATCTATGCAGCCGATCAGGAGTGTTATGATGTTTATACTAAATTGTTCGATCCCGTTATACGTGACTATCATGCCCAGTTGGAGAATGATAAGGACCAATTGCAACCGGATACTGATTTTGGCAATCTAGATGATGTTGAAAATTTAGATCCTGAAAAGAAATACATACAGTCGACCCGTATTCGTCTTTGTCGTAATATTGAAGGTTATCCCTATTTTTCCAAATTAACGGAAAAACAATTCACTGAGATCGAAGAAAAGGCCAAAAAGGCCTTTGAAGCCTTGGATGGCGAATTGGCTGGGGCATATTTTAGCTTGAAGGATATAAGCAATGAGTCTCAACAGGAAATGGTTAAACGCCATATATTGTTTCAGAAAGGCAATAAATATTTACAAGATGCCGGCTGTTATCGTTTTTGGCCAATTGGTCGTGGTATTTTTCATAATCCAGCGGAAACGTTTATAGTATGGGTTAACGAGGAAGATCACTTACGCATAATGTCGTTAACCAAGTGTGGAGATTTGGGTAAGTACTTGAATGACTTTATAAAATTTTGTAATGCGTTTAACTGTTAACGATGTTAATTCGAAATTTTTTTTTAAAAATGTTAATGTTAGGCTAGGTTATATTAGACTCAATAAAAGCCATTAGAAGGCACACCTTTTTAGAGTTAATTACTAGGCGGCTGAAGCATAGGAACTAGATCAGTTCATAAAGGACCGCCATCTACTTTAGAACTTTAGAGAGAGTTGAGGGATAGCGATTCTATGCAATAATATAATTTATACTGCACTTTTTATACGGAGTTACATATTTCTAGTCGCCGTGGTCTAGTAGGTAGTGTGTTGGCTTATTAGACGAAAAACCAGGGTTCGAGCCCCAGGCCAGACATCAAAATAAAATACAAAAAGTATTTCTTCGGCGACTTCCTTTCAGCAGATTTCTGGCAAAAACTCTGAGAGTAAATAAAATTGCCATGAAAAGTTTCTCAAAAATCTGTCGTTCGGAGTCGACTTTAAACTGTAGGTCCCGCCACTCATGTATAAAATTAACACATACAACATAAGTGGTGTGAGAAACTAGGTCGTAATCCTGACTGAAGGGTTGTAATGACAATTATGTATGTATGTATGTACATATTTCTAGCTTTAGCCCTTATAACAGCAGCAATCATTGTTCTAGTCATAGTAGAAGTTATTGGCTTCAACAGCTTTAAATGCGGGTCATTATTTGGAATGAGAGAGAGTAGAGAGCTTCCTTCTTTCAGCGATCAATTTCTGGCACATGCTCTGTAAATAACTAATTGCCATGAAAACTCTTAATTTTTTTTTATTAAAACTTAACTCGGCTTAATATTTACTTTCTTTTTCCCCTTCAGGTGATGTCTACGGTCGTTTAGTAAAGGGCTTACAAACTTTAGAGAAAAATCTAACATTTACCCGCCATGCACGTTATGGCAATGTGACATCATGTCCCACAAACTTGGGTACAACTCTAAGAGCATCAGTTCACATACGTTTACCACTCTTAACAAAGGACATGGAACGTTTTAAGACAATGGTCAAGGAATTAGGTTTGCAGATACGTGGAACAGATGGCGAGGGTTCCGCTATAGAGGATGGTGTCGTGGATGTATCGAACCGTAGACGTATGGGTTACACCGAATTTGATCTGATAAAGACATTACAAGAGGGTATTGTGTCAATTATTAAAGCGGAAGAGGAATTGGCTGCCAAGAATTGAACGTTTGTTTGAACAAAGAATATCAAAAAAAATTTTTTTTTTTATAAATTATCAGAAATTGTTTAAAGCAACTGTTATCGTTATTGGAGAAGTTTTCTTTTGTTAGAATTTTATTTGAAATAGAAGAGAAATTTATAAATATTTTACGAACTTGAAATTTAGCTAACATTTTGAAATATATTGTATAAATAAAATATTTAAAACTGATCGCTGCTTCAAGTAGCGAGAAATCAAGTTGAGTTCAATATTAATCGAAATATGTTTTGAAAATAGTATGCAGTGTTGCGATGCCCTAAAAACAAAATAAGTCAAACAATTGGATGTCAATTGACTACTTTTGTCAATAACATTACTTGTGTCAATAACAGCAAAAATTTTTATGCAAATAAAAACTCTTAATTGATCGATCCATAATATAGACGGATTCGAAAACTGTGGTTAGAAATTTGTCATATGAAACGAGCTTTACTGAATCAAGACCATTAATTTGTCATTGCTGTCCTTCTGGATTTTTTTTATCTTTTAGCATGAATACAAATTAGCATCAATACGAGCGTTCTGCAGCAATCGAAATAAATGATGATCTAATGCTGCAAGATCTGTCGTATGTGATGGATGCATTGAAACTTCCCAGCCAAGTTCATTTAGTCTTCGTAGGATCCTGGAAAATGTAGAAGGCAATACAGTTTTTGTTGACTAATTCTGGCCGTTTTAATAGCATTGGTTGCATCAGCGTCGTTAATTGTTGGCAGTAGAGGCCAGCATTAATCGGTTGTGAGAAGCTTATAATGAAAAATGCGCTTCTAATCAATCAATCGTATGCGAAGCTCAATCGTGCTTTGTCTATGTTCTTTAGGGACATTGTTGTCGTAAGTGATTCACATTTTATTGCTCCAGAGATGTTAATTCCTTCCTTTTTTTATTTCTTAATTTCAGTTTTTCGTATTTTTAGTAAGAGAAACATCTTAAATAAGTTTTAAGGATATCAAGGCAGAAATAATAATTAAAAGTCCTATATGTTCACTCATGTTCAGTCTTTGAATTGATCAATCAGAGCTAGAAGTAGCATCTTCAATTATTTTAATGGGCCAGATTATGTCAGAAATAAAAATTAAAGGTGTAACGTTCTTTTATGTTCAGTCAGTCAGCAATATTCTAAAGGCTTTCAAGGATCATGGTTTTAAATGAAAAATTCATAAATTAGACTACGAATTAGGTATACAATATATATAAGAGTACATATATCCCATCATTTTACCATTCGACTTTGATGAATTTGAAGTCGCCGTAGTCTAGTTGGTAGTGTGTTGGCTTATTTAAAGCCCGGCTTTGTATCCCAAGTCAGACATCAAAACGAAATATGAAAAAAAAAATACTTCTGGCAAAAACTCTGAGAGTAAATAAACCTGCCATGAAAAAGTTTCTCAAAAATCTGTCGTTCGGAGTCGACGTTAAACTGAAGGTCCCGCCACTCACGTTTAAAATTAACACACACAAAATAGGTGGTGTGAGAAGCTAGGCCGTAATCCTGACTGAAGTGTTGTAATGACCAATTATGTATGTATGTCTACAATACTTTTCGCAAATCATTCTCACATTAACACCTAACCTTAGTGCCAATTTTGAATAGAAAAAAAAAATATTTAATAGTCACCTTCCAATCGGTTTGTGGTGTTTGTGGGGTTTCAGCTGCTGTCCTTTGGACATTGCCGGCTACATTAAACCAACTTGTCTTTTTCGATGATTGTACATCCATATTTATAATCCATTTGTGTAAGTTCTGATCCAAATGTTGATCATCTGTATGCATCAGAGTAAAATTGATATTTCGATTGATGCTGTCGTGAGGCTTCAATTCTTCTGTACTACAAATGGCACCTTCAATCTAAGTTATAAGGCAATTATAAGTTTAATTCACATATGTACACTTTAACGAACTAAATTTAAAATAAATACTTACTTTAGTTAGTTTTTCATTTGATATTAGCAACGTAAAGTTACGATCATGACCCAAATGTATAGAACTTAATTGGGCCACGCCAAAAACATACATAAGAAAATTGATAATCATGTTACGCGAAAAGCCACTGAAAATTCAAAGTTGAAATGCAAGTTTAGTTAGCCAACCAATGATTTTTAAATTGAAAACTTACTTTTCCATAAATTCCGATTTCAATAGCATGCCGCGATATTTGTTTAGTTCATTCAAATTGGTGTTTATAATAATGGACATGCCTAAATCCTCCATATCGTATTTGAATAATTGCACCTGAAAGCCGGAAAAATGATAAAATTAATTCGATGTGATTTAGTTTGACGTTGAAAGGCACAGTTATTTGTGAGGAACGAGTAGAATCTGCCAAATGGTTTAATGTAATGAAAAACGTTTAGAATCTATCGTTAAGTGAAGGCCCCACTATTCATGGATTAAATTATCAGATAAAATGGGTGGTGTGAGAAGCTAGATTGTAATTCTACATATGAATGAACGCGAGGAGTGGATCGGATAAAAAAATTTGGATCCACTTTATAGAATAAAATTGGGCCAAGAGAGAATGGAAGCAGATGTGAAGCCAAAGCTTTACATTGCTTAAATTACAATGTAAAACCTTCTAAATCTGTCGTTAAACTGAAGACTCCACTATTCATGGATTAAATTATCACAAAAAATGGATGGTTTGAGATCATCATTTAAAGATCCACTAAATCCTTATTCTCTTAAAAATGAAACTATGTAGCTCTGCTTGTCTGTATTCGAACAGATGCCGATCTGAAAGCAAGATGTTTTCTGGCAACAATGTTAATAACAGCTAAGATGAAACAATACTTTTGATGGTTATCAAATTTTGAAAATTGAAAAGCTTCAACCCCACCCAAAATTATTCAATTAGGATAAGCAAACTTCCTTATCACTACATCCAATACAACATTCCAAGAGATTTTAACAGATGGCGTTGCTTCTAAACAACAAAAGTTAGCAACGCTATCATCCTAACGCTATTAGTACCAGCTACTGAAGACCAATCGTCTGCTTAACTAGCATAACTTGGTTAATAAAACAAATCTGAGAGATCAAAATTAATATCAGGAAGATACATATTTTATGGCGGCCACATGTACTTGACAGAAATCGAATGATGAAAAAAAGCCAAAATTAACCAATAAACTCTCACTTACCACATCATGATGTCTCTCCGGATGCATTATTTCCTCAAATTCCTTGGCTGATTTTGTGATCAGTCCCTTTGTGGTGGTAACCGAACGTGATTTAAATGAGAATCCACTTGTAAGATTCGCCGGTCGATTAAATGCATATTCCCAACAAACGCCCGCATAGTAATTCAAACTCAAATAGAGCGGAACATAAATTAAGAAACCCTGTTCACGATTAATTTCATGATCCAAATTCAAGAAAGGATTATAACTGCGACTACGGCAAGAGGCATACGAAGAATAACGAGCATCAATTTCCAAAGAAGATTTCATGACGTTCGGATGATGGAATTGGGTAATATTACCGCGCAATGAAGTCAGTACCGTAGTTTGTAGGAGGACATCGGCATTAGTGCCCAGTACAGTGGGTACAACATACTTGGTCATGAAAGGCCATCTAACGGTCTGCATATTAATATGACTATCGGCTCTTATAAGAAACGCAATACGATCAATTACTAAAATGAAAAACGGGAAATTATTTTCGAAACGATTGTTTATGCTGTTAAATGGTCTTACAATCCTTGTAGGTTATCTTTTGATAGGTGCGCTCATTTAAATAATATGATAAAACTGCTTTGCCTTCCATTTTTAATATGAACTCTAAATGTAAAGGCTTTGTATCCACTATGGGAGCATCTAAAAGTTTTAATAGGCTTTGTATGTTTATATATTTCTTGGGATCACCATTTGTTTTCATAAAGGTTTTGAACATGGTGTCGGGTAAACCGCGAGCCTTGATATATAACTGCAGTTTTAAAAAAAAGAAGAACAAAATTAAAAAGCGTTTTAATATTTAACGTGAGAAATTTACCGCCAATTGTCCTGTAAATTTGCCCAAAGCTTCTGTATCGAATTGCAAATAGGCTACGACAGGTAAATCCGATTTAGGATCTCCAACCAATAAAGCTTGTAACATGGCGCCGATACCGAATTTTGAATCACGATAATCGAATATATAATTACCGGTAACCCAATAACGTGGCTCAGGTTTCTGTGGTAAATGACGGTGCATATAGGATAACAAACGTCTCCTGAAGTTTTAAGAAAACGTTTTTAAGGTTTTACAAACATTTTTAAACAAAAAATCTTACAAAGTTTGATAGCAGGGATAGGTAGTCTCCGAAATACTTGTTATTGTCGTTCTATAATAGTTAATCATATGGGGATCTGTTTCACTTTGTATTATACGATGAATACTAATTAAACGAGCTGCTGTAGGATTCGATATTAAAAGTAATGTAACAGCAGCTACACGCAATTCCAAGCTAGCGTTACGCGATTCAAAAATAGGCCAATAGATTTCGTAGATCTGTAGAAGAAAGAGAAACAAAAAATAAAAAAAAAATAAAAAGAAATTAAAAATCAAATTCCGAAATTATTAAACGCTGTTTACCCTTTCTGCACGATCTGGAGCCAACGATAATGTGGTCCAGGCTGCCAAAAATTTTATATCTTGATTCTCTTCACCATTGCTAACAATGGGATCCAGGTAATTGGCCACATTACCAACTTGTAAATTACTTAAGCCCTGTAAATACAACATCTTGCTGTCATAGTCGCGGGAATCTAAAAGAGGAAACATATTTTATTGCTCTTTAATCATCAAAATCATCTGACACTTACCCAAATATAAATTAAAATACTTCTGCACATAATCCTCGAATACATCCTTGTTAATGCCACCCGCTATATGGACATTGTATACCAGTGTAGCAAAGCTTAATATGGCCGCCTGGCGTACATCTGGTCTTTCAGGTCCCAGACTTAAGAAATCCTCACAACCCTTAATCAATTCATGGGATAACTCGAATATATGGAAAGGCATGGATACAATCAACTGAACGGCAATTGTGGATTTGATTTCTTTTTTCTCGACCACCAAATAGCGTGTCAAAAATACTGATGCCTTGGTGCCAATACGGGGTATAATTTCATGGAATATATTACGTATGGTCTCTTGTCTATAGGAAGTGCCAATATCTACTTCGGTATACAATTTCTTAAGCGATTCATAATCCATTTCGGTTAATAGTCTAATGACATCCGATACAGTGGAATCATAGGGTTCACTGAATTTGTAATTGGAGTTTTCCAAACCTTCAGCCAAACTATCCAATAGGTACGAGGCAATGCTTATAAGATTCTCCTGGTTTTGTGGAAAACGTCCACCGGTGGGGTCATTTAATTCAGCTTGTAATAACTTTAACCCTGAGACCTCATCGGCCATAGAAGTTTCTATATCAATGGGATTATCAATAGTGGTTTCATTCAAAAAGTTTAAAAGCAATCTGAAAACAAATCAAATCATTTCTAACTTAAAACCATCAATTTCGTATACAAAAACTTACTCAGAATTTATAAACTGAGCTTCACCCGTGGACTCAAATGTATGTATCAGTGATGTTCCCTTAACATGGGCCATACTTAGAAAATAACCTGTCTCTGGATGCGGTAACATGCCAAATATCGCTTCATTACCGCTGATAACATTCTGCTGGAAATCAAATTTACAAGTATTTGTCGGCACATTACTACGCGTCACATGTATTGATTCGGCATACGGTTTACATGTGCTCAACTCAGGCGTTTTACGTATCGATATGTAATTTGTTTTATTCGATATAAAATATTCCGTTATACATTCACCATGTATACCTATCTCATCCACCACGAATGCTCCCGATTTTTTTGTCTGAAATTGTATCATTGACGCTATGGCTCTTTTAAAGTTTGTCGACCAAATGGGATCCGATTCTTTGAAAACCAAATGCGAAATAGTGCCATCCGAGGTGAGAGCAATTTTGAATGGTTTATAAGCGGGGTACATGTCTTTATTTTGGAGAAATTTCTCTCCTGAATTGTTAAGCGTAACATCGTCAATAACGAGCTGAAATGTGAAAGAAAAAAAGAAAGTGATACACATATATTGTTATTTAATTACTATGTACTGTTCCTAAAAGCTAACATTCCGAAAAATATTTATTTGCGGTAGAGTTTCGATAATTTTGTCCAAACGAGTTTGGGTCTCAATAAAAGAAAGAAGCTCTTTAAATCGGGCGGAATACTAGAACTGTCGCTAAAAACAGCACTGTACTTATGTGAAAAAGCATTCTTGCAGAAATGTTTTCAGTCCTTTAAAGTAAAGAATCGATACGATTTGATTCGTATGTAAGCACCACTCCTGCAGGGTATTTTCTGACTTTTTTTTCGAATCTTTGAAGCGCGTTTTTTTTAGTTTTCGTATGCATAAGACGTCATATTATCATATTGTCATATTATCTTGGGCTGTCAGAATAGTTGAAGTCGCCGTGGTCTAGTAGGTAGTGTGTTGGTTTATTAGACGAAAAGCCAGGGTTCGAGCCCCAGGCCAGACATCAAAATAAAATACAAAAAGTACTTCTTCGGCGACTTCCTCTCAGCAGATTTCTGGCAAAAACTCTGAGAGTAAATAAAAATTGCCATGAAGAGTTTCTCAAAAATCTGTCGTTCGGAGTCGACTTTAAACTGTAGGTCCCGCCACAACATAAGTGGTGTGAGAAACTAGGTCGTAATCCTAACTGAAGGGATATATATATAATCAGAATAGTTGAATAGTTTTCGAAGTTGTTTTTATCTGGTTCGGAACTGACGAAAGTTGTAACATTATTTACGAGAAGGTGTACTTTTCTTCTCCAATTTGAGAAAAAGTGCAGCTAAACCACATTATTGTTGACACCGAACAGTATCCTGAAGTTTGTCAGGGCAATGGGCTTGAAGAGGATTTTGATGTATAAAGTTTGAGAGGAGTACAATTGATCGTAGGGTCACAGTAGTAAATCATCTCTTCAGGACAATAATACCGAAACTTATTCTGAATGAAATGTGACCTCGTTTTCATATTGCGAAAGATAAATTGTGCTGCTGATTTTAAAATGGAAAAGTGTAAGTTTTTACTTTCGGTAAACGGTGTCAAATGAGTACTGTCAAGACGCGAGAGTATACAAAAAACAGGGATTAGCAATGCTCGCTCATTCGCTTTGTAATCTAGATCTTGACCCTTCCGCCAACTATTTGTTTCAATCGATGTAGAACGCTCTTACTGAAATCGTTAGGACATAATATCCGAAATTGGTTTGATTCATTCTTGGCCTTAAAGAAATGCGAAATTGTTTTGATATTGATAGAAACCATTGTCTACTAGTAGGTAGTGGTGTGTTGGCTTATTAGATGACATAACGTGATTCAAACCCCGCTACCCATGGATAAAATTAACACACATGACTTGAGTGGTGTAAAAACTAGGTCATAATCCCGACTGAAGGGTTGTAATGACTAGTTAAGTAAGAGAAGATTAGAATTTCAGTTCCAAAGGGGATATAGTATCGGAGAAGGGTTTGGTATAGGTATAGTACATCTGAAATGAATTCTTTTTGGAGGGCATCTGAGAATTTCTTATGAACTTTTTTTATTTATTCCCTCGTCACGTTAAAATGATTGCATTCCTGAATAATCGTTTGTTATATAAATTAATCGTTATATAAAAAATTGAAGTCCCACGATCAGTAGCAAAGGTTAAAATTTATAAGAAATAAAATAAAAAAAAACAATTATGAACGCAAATGTACGTATGCACTTTAAGCAGCATCACACTCAGCCATCATCATAATTTCTTTTATTTTTTGTTTCGGTTTCTACAACCAACATCATCCATCGACCATCATCATTATTAACTCATGCTTCTTTAACTGATAACAACTCCAAAACCATTTTTTTGTTTCTTTTATAAAAAAAAAACAACAAATTCATGTGATAATTTTCATCAGTACATTGACGATAAGAAGAAAAAAAAAAAGAATGAATGCATCGTCGCCTTCCAACATAAGTAAGTGAGAGAATGGGAGTGTAACAATTGTATTTTGCATACTCGTCGTCGTATAAAGAATGAAAAAAAAACTGAAACTGAAAATTGAAAATTTATTTGTTTGTATAGGCGCGTAAACTGACGCTGAGATTGAATTTCAATTGATTTCCAGGGTTCAAAAGGTTGCGTAGAAAGAACTGTATTTGGGAAAAGAAATAAAAGAGAAGAGAAATCCAAGTTAATTGATTTCAATTTAAGAATGACAATTAATTTGCACTTTTCACTACCAATAGCATAGAATATAATGCTTTTTTTTTGTTTTTCTACACACTTTGAGAATAAAACAAAAAGAAGTTGTTACCCGTATAGTACATAGTAAGCTATGAGAATTGTAGAAGCATTCCTTATATTATATTTCATTTCAATGCAGTGCCAATAATAACAAGGAGTTAGTGAAAATCGTACGGCTTGGCATTGGTTTTAGATCGCGTTACTTTTCTTCGAATATTTTTCAAAAGTGTTCTTCTTCTACTGCTTTCTTTAAATTCTAAATTTAAATTTTCTCTTTTTTTATTTAAATATTAGGAAAACATTTCCATTGTTCCACCTACATACATAATATAATTGGTCATTATAACCCTTCAGACAGGATTACGCCCTAGCTTCGCACACCACTTATGTTGTGTGTGTTAATTTTACACATGAGTGGTGGAATCTACAATTTAAAGTCGACTCCGAATGACAGATTTTTGAGAAACTTTTCATAGCAATTTTATTTATTCTCAGAGTTTTTATCAGAAATCTGCTGAGAGAGAGTCACCGATGAAATATTTATTTATGTTTCGTTTTGTTGGGGTTTGAACCGCAACCTCACGTCTAATAAACCAATACTGAACTGTTTACGTTATTTATATTTGAAAGTATTACTAGGAGAGTTCCTAAATCTAATGACTAAGTTTCTGCACGATTTTTAGTGATGCTTTAGCATATTTTTATTAGTTTAATTAACTGTTTACCGAAATGTATGCTATACGTTATACATTAATGAACTATCAATGTGTACTTTTAAGTATAAAAGTTAAAGAAATATGTGATAAATAGCCTGAACTTTGCTGTACGAGTTTCACAGAGTTTTACTTACAGATATTAGAAAAAAGTTAACGCTTAAAGTAACATTTTTACAAATTGTTCACCCACTATACAACCGTTCCAATCTATAAAAATGTTTTTATTTGTTCTAAATAATTAAGATTGGATTTTCTCAGTGTAGGTTTCGAACCTAGTAAGACCACCTTTGGCCAGATAATCACATTACGCTAAATCCTGGCGAAGTCTCATGAAAACCAAATCGACATATAGCTTTTTAAGAAATCGTATTTTCTCCGTAATGTCTGAATCGGTGCTTCTACGAAGACAATAAGGCTGTACAGAATGACATTGAGCAGCTCCTGTTGTCTGTGATCGAAAATAAAAAGTCTGTACTGATGACATCTCCACATTATTAAGTCTACTAAAGGGCATCTTACAGCTTTTCAAGCCGTTTTTATGTCTGTTAAAATTGATTTTTCGAGACGATTTGTAATAAGCAAACGAATAATAACAAGATGTAGCAGCGGCATGTCTTTTAAAGGAACGAACGAGCTGTATAATTAAAAACAATTTTAATTTTTAAAACAGATCACCGCCAATATTTTTGCTTTTGATAGTCGATGAGTATATTTTTAAAAACTTCTCGATCTTTGCTCACACAGCTAATATCATATATCTTGTTAGATAAAATAGGACACACGCTGTTTTGAATTTCAAATATTAGAAGTAAAGCTTCATCATGTATTTCTCTACATGCTCATATTTTTTCAGTCATATGTAAAATATGCATATCAAGTCATATGACCTCGAATGAGGCCTTTTCCTAGTTAAGAAAATAATTGTTCCTTAAATCTTACAAAGTCTATGTCAGTTGACTTTTACAGAAGCAATGCAATATGTCAATAATGTCAGTCATATGTAAAATACATATCAAGCTATGTATATGACTTTCAGACAGTCTTTTTCCTAGCTAAAAAATAGTAGCTTTTTTTTTATCGATTTCAAGAGTGTTGTACTTTGACTTCATTTTCTTATTTTTCTTTGTATGCAAAGAAAAAAAAAACCTTGAAATCGACTGCATAAATTCAAAAGTTTTATGTTTAAAATTTGTTTTTTTAGTGAAATTTGAAGAAATTTAGATGTCGTAAGGGTCGTACATATATACATTATTCAATAAAAATACAGAATAATAAAACGTATTGATTATGTACATATGCCCGAATTATATCACTGTATTTGGATCAAATTTTATAAATTATGTATATTTTTCGAATATTAATTAGAAACGAAAACAAAATTAAATTTCTAATTAAACAAAATCATGCGATAAACTTACCGCTGCGGCCAAAGTGTTATTGTTTTGACGCTGTAAAGTTAATTTACCGCGTACAATCCAACCGGTTGTAGGTGGCGCTGGTAATTCTTCTTCCTGCGGAGCTTTTGCACCCACTTGTACACTGCCCACATATTCATACAGCATTTGCTTGTTTAAACCGATGATATTGAAAGCATTTTGCGAAGCCGGGAATAGCAAAAAGAGATCTACAAAATTGAAGATTTTTTTTTTCGTTTTAAATTCGAATATATTTCATATTTCTTATTTCAATTGAAAAGGAATTTAAAAAAACTAAGCATTTAATATTTATAATTGTATATATACATACATATGTATATGTATATGTAGGTATTTATATACATTTGTTTTTATTTTTTATTTTATTTGAAAAATCATTTTATTTCATTAATTATTTAATTTCACTACAAAAAAAAAAAAAAAAAAAAAACAAAAACAAAAACAAAAACAATAATCTTTATCACCGTGTTATAACATTCATGGTGAGTGAATTTGTATTTTTTTAAATAATTTTTTTTGGTTTTTGTTGTAAATTTTTAAAATATTTTTTTATTTCTTTTATAAAAAATTACGTCATTTTTATTATTTATTAGAAATGAAAAATCTGTGGTGAATTTGTTACACTAGACTATAATCCTTTTTCACAAGGATCTTCAATACATACACACTAATACTGAGCACTTAAAGCGCCTCATTTTATTTGATTTTTTTCTTTAATTTTTTTTTATTAAAATGTTAAAATATTTCTTTTTCTTCTTCTACGTAGAGTTTCAACAGCACTTGGTTGGTATTTAAATATTATTTAAAAAAAAAATTTCAATTTTTAAAATTTCTTTCTTTTTTCTGTGTTTTTATTTTTCCATGTTTTTTTATTTTTATTTTTTATTATAGATTTTGTTTAAAACCGGGACTTTCTTTTTGTTGTTATTCGGTTGTATTGTGATTATCTTTTCAAAAAGTCCAATTTATTATATTTTTAAAAGATAAGTTTCATTTGATTTTATATTTTTATTTTAAGTCCGCAGTTTTATTAGCTGTGCTCCGATTCCCGCATAAGACCAAGTGTTGTGCTCGCGTTTTAAACTGCTACTGATCTTGAAACTTAAGAATTTTCTTTGAAAGAAAAAGACTGCCTTTAGTTCATATATAGTAATTGAATAATCCACACAGTACATACTTTCATTTTACACTCGTTCAAAATCGTATGTTCTCTTAAAAAACGAATTAAGGGCATTCGTTTTTGTATACTCTCTTATATGTCTCTTTCTCTTTTTTATTCTCTTACTTTTCTAATTTCAATAATTTTCAATTTGAAAGGATTTTTAGCGGTATATTTGTAAAAAGGTATGCATTGCCTTAGCCATGCATCCATTAAAAATCAACAGAACTTTGGTGTCCAATAAAGATGTATAATAAGAAGAGTGTTAAAAAATTAATGCTACTTGAACAATCTAAAATCCATTTTTTTTTCAAATTAAAACTCTACTCCCATGGTGTAGCGGTTAAAGAGCTTGGCTGCGAAACCAAATAATCCAAGAGAGTAGGAAAAACAATTTTCGCTCTTTGAATTCCGAAATTTAAAAACTAAGAGGGCTCATTTCCCTTCCTCTCTCCCGAATAATAAATCCAGGCAGCAGGCTGATCCCAAAAGGATCAGGAAGCGCCAAAGAAAACACAATTTTTCTTACCAGTACATCCAATACAGCAACTCAATACATTCTCACAGGAGGACATTGTTTCCAGGACAACAACATGCAAGACCCGTCTACGCTACCTACATACATACATACTTGAGAGAATTAATTAAGCATAGTCAGACTTTTTTTTTTGGGGCTATGTCAAGAAACGCGTATTTGATAATCAATATTCGTCAAGTAATAGCAGAGACACCACCCGAAACGTGTGAAAAATTTACTCAAAAACTTTGCAAGAGGAGAAGCCATTCCTAGAGTTTGGGTTTTTAAAAATAAACTGTACATTTGAAACCGAAGTATGGACAAGCCTTTACAATAAAAATAAACGTCTCTGTACAGCGAAGACAAAAGAACTAATAAGTAACACTGTTCGTAAAACACATTTTACTTCTCTTCGGAACTAAGTTGTCTTTCTCTCTTTGGGGTTTCTTAGTAAAATTTGAATTCTCTTTGTAGAATATTTCTAAAGTAACTGACACTGACCATTTAAATAAAATTTATATTTCAATGAGTTTAACATGGTGTGCGTATGTTTGAATTGTCTTCCTTTAATTTATCGTTATTTGTGGAGTCTGTTCTCAAGAAGGGCTTGGATTTTTCTTAATGGTTCGGTGTTCCTTCTTTTTTTTTCTTTGTTTGTTCTGACTTTCCATTGTTACCAGTTGTTTTTGTTGTTGCTGTGTGTACATGTGTGTAAGTACAAGAGGCTGGCGATTACATTTCATTATCAGCTTCAAGTTCATGTAGATTAAGTAATAAAGCCTGAGTAAAAGATATAGACAGACAACTCTGTACACACATGCATGCAGCATGCTATTGTTGCAAGCACTTCTTACTGCTGCACTTTATTATACGATTGCTCTTGAAGTCATTAAACTAAACAACGTTGTTTCTGTTTCTGTTTCTGCCTGCACTAGTTACAGTTGAGGAAATGAGAAAAACCAAAACAACAACAACAAGGCCATTTTAAATACAAATCGAGCCACCCAGCCAGTATGGCGCAGAAATTGTGTTCATATTAGAAGAGATATTAATTTCAAGTGTGCTGGAAATATAGAAATAAGAAGAGAAAAACAAATGTTCAATACTCACAGAATTTTCCGAAAATCGATCGTTTTCAGCTGTGTGAACAAACTAATTGTTCTTATAGTATATGAAGATTAAGCTGTCACTGGTTGTCTATTGTTTGTTTGTATCCTATAGAAGCCTAATCTACAGGAAATTAAAAGTGGGTGTGGTGCCTTCCATACAAGCCAAATAGTTGTCATTTATTTAGAAAACCACAAAAGCAATGGCCTTTCTTAATTTGTTGGAAGGATATCGAGGTAGAAATCCATTTCTAGGTATTGTAGAATTCCAAGGATTAAATAGCCCAGATGGGATCATTCTAAAACGGAATGAGTATTGAAACTATGGAGTTAGGATCTTCATAGGTTTCTTAAAGAAGCAATGAACCTTGAGGACTAGTATCAATTCTGAAATGCAAAATCAATTTGGAAATCAAATAAAAAATCAAGATATAAAAATTGTCACAATACTAACTTACTTACTTAATTGGCTATTAACAACCACATTATCGGGTTTCGGCCTGCCTTAGCTCATCCTTCCAGGCCTCTGATTCTTGAGCGTCTTTGCCAGTTGGTCACACCTGATAGGGCTTCCACGCCTTGGTCCTTCAAACGCATACAAGGTGGGGGCACGTCTCGACGAGTCAGCTAAGCCGCTGGATGTTAATATGTTGCATAAAACATCCACATCGTTGAGGAGTTCATACAGCTCATTGTTGGAACGAATGCGGAAATCATCGTCAACTCGCACTGGAAAGAATATCTCGCGTAGGACTTTTCTCTCGAATACTGCTGCTAAATCAGAGTCAATTGTTTCTTAAAACTTATATCCGCTTATTCTTCTACAATTTAAAGTCTACTCTACCGTGAGGTTTTGTATTCTGAAATTACAAACATTCACTGCAACTTTTCATTAAGCGCTGTTTGCTAAGAATATTAAAAATATTCGAACCGTTGTAGTATCCAACAGAGAATGCCCAAAAAAAGTTGGATACGCCTTGTTTTAATGAGACCCCTAGACGATTTATTGAAAAGAGTGACTGACTAAGACATCAAGGCATCAGGAAACAAAAGACAACCGCCAAGCAGTTCAATTGTTTTAAAAAGTATTTTTCATTATTTTATTGTTCTAAAATTAACTTAAAAATCTTAATTATAAAATAATTTTTTTGTTTGTTTTGTATTCTTTTCTCTAAACATACGTACATAAGTGTATAAATTGTTCTAAAGTTAATATACAGCGTGATTATTCGCTTTCTCCACCAAAAAATACTCGTACACATTCCCTAGTAAATCACAATAGATTTTTCACCTTTCAAAAGTTATATCAAAACCAATTTTAACAGAAAAAGATAAGGTTTTCACAAAAAAATTTCTTACAATTGTTAATCGTAAAAAAGTAAAGTCTGTAGTTCCATTAGTTGCCACCACCATGAGCATGGCCAGCTCTTAAAACGGCCGCTGAGCCATTGGTATTTCCTTTGATAGGCGAAGGACCGCGACTACCGGGTTTTTCTTCTGACACCTCTGCAGATGTGGAAGGAGCATCTAGATTTTTCAATTGTTGCATCCACATTTTAGCATACACGCCATTCTCCTGCATAAGCAATTCTTCATGGCGGCCTCGTTCAGCTATGCCACCATCTTTCAACACCAAAATCTCATCAGCGTGTATAATAGTGGATAATCTATGAGCGATAATAATGGTCGTTCTATTCGAACACACTCTATTTAAAGCAGCTTGTATGTTTCTTTCGGTATTGGTATCCAAAGCTGAGGTGGCTTCGTCGAGTAGTACCACAACTGGTGCTTTCAATAAAGTTCTGGCGATAGCCACACGTTGTTTTTCACCACCACTTAGGCGTAGACCACGTTCTCCCACTTTAGTTTCATAACGATCGGGAAAACCTAGAATACGATCATGTATATCAGCCAAACGTGCTGCCTCATACACCTCATCGGCGGAGGCTCCTATTTTACCATACTCAATGTTATAGTAAATGGTATTGTTGAACAGCACCGTATCCTGAGGCACAACACCAATAGCTTGTCGCAAACTTTGCTGGGTGATCAATTTGATATTTTGGCCATCAATTAGAATAGCACCACTCTGTACGTCATAGAAACGGAAAAGTAAACGCACAATAGTACTTTTACCCGCTCCAGATGGACCCACAATAGCCACCGTTTTGCCGGGCGGTACAGTGAAAGAAACATTTTTAAGCACAATCTTTTCGGGGCTATAGCCAAAGCTGACATTGTCAAATTCAATGCCACCACCAGCCGCTAAGAGGGCAGCACTGCCCGGAGCATCTAGTACTTCCTCCTCTTCTTTGAGTAAATCGAACATGTTCTCCATATCCACGAAATTCTTTTGTATGGCACGATAGTAGGTGCCAAACCAATTTAACGGCATATACAGATCCATTAAGTAGGTAAAGAATAACACAAAACCACCAACAGTTAAGGTTTCATGATGTGCCACCAAGTAGACGCACAGCAAAGAACCACAGAGAAGGCCCAAACACAAAATAATATTTTGCGAGGTATTTAAAATGTTTAGAGTCACCAGAGAAAGGAATTCTTCTTTCTGAAAGTCAAACAAGCAAAATGAATAAAATGTGTCAACAAGCAATGGAAATGCTAATGAAATCGTACCTGATATTTTTTAATAGCATCACGATAGGCATCAACTTCATACTGTTCGGCACCATAGTATTTAACAGTTTCAAAATTTAAAAGAGAATCTACACTGCGGGCTCTTTGTTCATTATCGGCCTGATTCATGCGTCTTTGGAATTGGGTACGCCATTCGGTCACCAAAATGGTAGCCACTAAAATGCAAAAAGAGCATGATTTTATTTTCAAAATATACAACAATTCATAGGCGTTTATTTGTTCCAAACACTTACAAATATAAAGAAACATGGTCATGAATACAATTAAGCCGAACCACCAGTTGAACATGTAAGTGAAATAAATGACGGCCACTATTAAATCCACAATGGTTGGTGTTATCGAAAATATAATATAATTGAGCAAATTATTTATGGAGTCTGTGCCACGATCCATAACACGTAAAACTTCACCGGTTTTACGTTGTAAATGCCATCTTAAGGAGAGATGGTGTAAGTGCTGGAATAGATCGACTTCAATTTCACGTGTGGTATACTGTTGCACCTTAATCCATAGGAAAGAACGTAAATTATTGAATAAACCCATGGTACCAGTGCCACCGCCTTGCAGAAACGATAAGGCTACATAAATCAAAACATAATCCCAACGGAATTCAATGGGCTCTATGCTTAAGCTGTCGACTGCAAGGAAATTTAATAAATTTAAAATAAAATAAATTAAAACAAAAAGAATCCCTCAAACTTACCCAATTTACCACGATAGATGGGCAAAAATAATTTTACAACACGCCCTGCAGCCAATAGTAAAATACATAGCAATACGGTAACCTGTAGAACGACATCCTTCTTGGGCCATAAATAGGGAAGAAGCTTACGTAGTTTCTTAAAAGCGTTCCGAAAGGCAGAACCTGTATGTACGGTATCATTCGTTGGATTTTCTTCATCTAAACGTTGATGGGCATTGTAAGGATAACTTATGCCGGGTGCCTTAAGGCCCAATACAAAGATAAGCAATGAAGTTATAAAACGTGTTATGAAAAGTGCCATTTCAATTTCATCGCGGTTTCTATAAAAATAAAACAACAAAAAAAAACATAATTTTTCGTTATTCACAACGGAATTTTTTATGATTTCTGATGACACTTACGTTGAAAAATTGAATTTCCAATTTTCCCGTATAGTAAAGTTTAGCGACTCATTGATAAAGGCCAATGTCCAAAATAGTAAGAGCACCATGCCATGACCTCTGGTCGGTACTGATGGCAATTGATAGTATCGCTCTTTGAGTACCAAACTAACCGACAGAGGATATGAGATGCAAATGAAACAGGTGGAGAGAATCTGGAAAACAAACCAAAAAAATAAATAAAATTTTAAAAACGAAAACATAAATCTGTACGGTATTGGCAAACAAATAAGTCCTTATGCGCCTATCACACCATATTGAGCTAGTGTGTAAATAAAGAGTGTAAATAAGAACCAGGAGACCCCTACTTATGTATATCTAAAAATCTCTACTAATGAAAGAGGCTAAAGTATATATTTTTTCTTAATAGATTTGTTTACTCACCATATAACCATAAAGGGCACTATCATTGTAGATGCGAGCATTCAATAGAAATCTCAGCAACTGTAGCATGGGAAAGAAAAATAGTAGGAACAATTGTAGGCCAAATAGCCTTGATTTTGTTATCCAACTGGGATCCGTTATTCGTGTAGCATATTTACGATACATAATCAATTGGATTAAACCGAATAGGATTAGGAAACCACCATAAACGGCTGGACCGATGGTTTCCAGAAAACAACGTGAGATGCCATTATTGATCCAAATTTGCGAAAAGGTGACATTCGGTGGACAATACAACATGATGATAAACTGCAAAACAAAAAAAAAAAAAACAAGATTAAATAGGATTTATAAAAACGAAAACCAATCAATTTTTATTTTTTAAATTTATTGAAAATTTGTTATCTCACATTGTGGAAAATAATTTTCAATACAATTATTATAATTGATAAATTAACTCATTAGTTTGTTGTTATACAAAAAAAATAAATAAATTAATAAAGGAAGCCGAAAAATAGTTAAAAAAAATTTACACATTTTATGAAATTGTCATTTAAAAAGTGCGGATTAGTTTAATGAATTTGAAATCTATTTTTATAGCTTGTGATCTAAGGTTTTTAATTTGCAAGTAAACTCTAATTAGCTATTTACTCTACAAGTTTTAGATATTATTGTATGAAAGTATGTATGTATGTATGTAAGACATTGTTTTATTTAAATTTAAAAATTATTATCAACAAAATAGATAACAAGTAATAGAAGGCTATGACAGACATTACATGCCCACCTTTAGAATTGATAACAAAGCTGTCAACTCTAAAGGGTGTTAATGTTATAAATTATTAAAATTCGCATAGAAATCAATGCTTATCTTACTTCAAACGGTACTGATTTTTATCGGTTATAATGTTTCCATAAAATGCTGATTACAATATATTACGCCTATTCATATATTTACTTTTAAAGTGTAATTAATATTCTTAACATTTTTCATTAAAAAAAATTAGGTTTTTCAGTAACTTGGAGTTTAAAATCTTACTGTCCGTCTTTCTATATAAATATTCAATTGTGATAAGTTTAAATGCTGATAAGTGAAAAGCACTACTGCATCGTAGTCATTTTTTCAGTATTAGTTCTCATAAATGGGCATCTATGGACAAAGCCATCCTTTATAAGAGCAAGAACGCATGAGCAAATGTTTGACGTTTTCATTAAAATAATTAGGCTTTGGTTTCAATGTTAAAAACATGATTCCATATCAATTCATATCCTTTTCGATATTCTATATCCTTTACTTTTAGATCGAAACAGGGCCGTTTCGAATTCAACTTCTTCATTTCATTTCTTGTGATCAAACTATACATAAAAATTACTTGGCAGGAAACAATCCAGAAGCTGGTGTCATCATTAACTAGAGTATTGTTAATTCGATGTTTTCTCATTATTATTATCTTCAGTTTTTTAACGTTTTCATCAACTGTTGATATACTTAATCAGCTAAAGCGGGGTTTCTTATTAACATCTTCTCAACAAAAAAAACTAAATTTTACTCTCGACGAGAATAGAGAATGCCAAACGAAGCTACCACGTAAATCATTCTGGGAAGTAGGACAAAATGCAATGCAGACAAGGATCAGGACCTATCACATCAGATCAAAGTGGTATTAGCACAACTCAATACAGGTCTTAGATAAACGGCAACATACATATCTGACCGGTGTCGAAGTAATCTATTTATTCAACTCAGTACAGGTCTTAGATAAACGGCAACATATCTGTGAAGAAAACCGAACTAACCTGAAACCCAGATCTCTACGGAATTGTGTTGGAGGCAGCTCAGCTGCTGGATCTGAATACTATTGGATGAATGAAGATCTAAGTAAAGGTTACAATTTTTAACGTGTTTATTTAACGTGGTTTCGATGTAACATGTTTTTAATGATACACGGTACGAATTAACTACGTTATACTAGCGTCAACTGTAAATTTCTATGAATTTAAAAGCACTTGGCAAAAAAAGTAGGCAAGGAACAACAGCGTACTATCCCTTTGGAAAATAATTGAATTAATTATTAAAATTAATTAAGCAGGATGATACGATTGCCATCTGACGCTTTCCGATTTTTTTTTTCAATTAAATACAATTATATATGGACCCCCAGTTGTGAAGAAAACACGAAACTCTACAATTGCGTCATTTAAAATTTTTGCTGATGATATTTTTGTTGTTGCTTAAGCTCAAATAAATGGCTGATAAGGTAAACGTGGTCACTTTTTGAAAGTGAATTGTATAGAGTTAATCGATAAGAAAAATTCATAGTTAATAAACACAAAAGGGCAAATGCAGTTCCTTCGAATTGTGACTTATTTAAATGATATTTTCCATATTTTCAAGGACCGAACTTATTGGTTGAGGTTTTAATGAGTTATTCTATGCAAAATGCTGGTTATACAACCCCACACTGTGTTGGCGTGTTAAGGTGTTGTAACGGTTTAATGCAAGCTTTCGATGATTTGAATTCGTAAAAAAACACCTACTTTCTCAAAGGTGGGATCTTATATTCTGAGAATACCAGACAGTATTTGCGTTGCTGACCTTATAGGTCTTACCTATAAGAACGCAGACTATGTGGTCCCCTTTGAGCTTAAGCTTAAATATTTCAACTGTAACGTTCTGATTAAGCGTTTGAAAATAACAGTTAGGTTAGCTACAAATTATATAGAGTGGTAGACCTGAAGTCAAGACACCGTTTGCACTTATAGGAATATAGAAAGCTAATTTGCAGCGATATTCAAGTCAGTTGTGTTGTGTGGCTTGTGGCAGCGCCTTGTTGAAACCACATAACATCCAGTACCCAGGGACACCTTCAAACCATAATGCGCACCAAACCACTTTTTGTAAATGGTTTAGATTTCCGTCACCATATCTGCATATTGATGTTAACGTCCGAGTGAGATATGAACTTCATCGCTGAAGAAAATTTTGTTCTAAAAATCAGCATCGTATTGTAGCGCCCAATCATAATATTTACGACATTGTCAGTGATAAACCGGTTTTAAATGTTGCTAGAGTTGGACTTTATATGGATGGAAGTGCAATCGCGTAATGACCCGTAAGAAAGGCTCAATTGATGTGTATGCCTCGAAATTGTCAAAATCGGATTATACTCCACGCTTTTTCTAATAGTGGCGATATTTTTGGCTATGCATTCGATGCACAGTCCCTTCAAATATCTTTATAATATTACCGATGACCCTAACCATGTCGTAATGTTCGAAAAATGGTATCTTGTGATTTACGTAATGCTCGAAGAGCAACAACGAAAGACTGATTGTTTTGAAACCACACTAACTAAACCCGGTGCTGTCTGGAGCTATTCCTCAGCTTATAGCGATTGCATTTTCAACATATATTCTGTACGCCCCTCAAATTCATTACGTTTACACAGCAAGCTAAGTAAGTAGAAAATTTCTTTTGAAACACTCTGTATAAATATTTTAAACCATTTATCAGTCAGTATTGGATGAAATTTTGAAATCCAATATAAAGTTCACAAATAAACGACATGCTGTTCATATTAAAATAAATTTAACTCAGAACCGCAATTACTTCTTTAGCGCATACTTCCCTTATTTAAATTTGTTTTTGTACTTTAAGCAACTTACCTTTTATTACCAGACACTTCCAGTGAGAAATTATTAAAAAAAAATTAAAACGATGAATTTCACAAGAAATCAATTTTTTTTTGTATTGAACTGTATTTTTACGATGTTTTAAAAAACATTTTCGAATATTTTGCGTACGATATTTATTCTTTTGTCTTTCAGCTGAACGAACGAAATTGTAATGAAATTAAAAAACACAAAATAAAATTGAAGTGAAAAAAATTAATAAAGCGGCACCAAAACGAATCGTCACCATAAAAACAAAACAATCCGAAAATTATGCAATTTTTTTTATTCTTTCGTTGTTACCCGTTCCTTTTAAAACGTCACTCTTGCTTACTGGCTACCGCAGTTTATCACCGCATATTACGTTTGTAGTTGCTTTTATTATGTTGTTGTTGTTGCCTATTGACAATGATAGGCACAAAAACAGTTCAGTCCGGTTATTTTGATAATTTTTGGATATCGATTCTAATAAATATGATATTTATTAAAATAATTTACAGTGCTTTTGCACACAGTTCAACACTTGACACACAAAAACGTTTAATTACAGAAAAACTTAACTTCGTTTTAATTTTACACTCCACCGTCTTCAAAGTTTTCTTTCTTTTCCTTTTGCGTGTGTTGTGACGGGTGAACTAAACCAATAAGAACAAATACGCAAAAACAATGTTGAAAAAGTAAAAACAAAAACAATTTGAAAGTCACAAACAGTGTTGCCGTGTTTCGGTGTTTCTAACCAAAACTGGTTATTTTTTATGTAATGTGTAGATAGAGATATATAGATTTTTCTGGTATTGGCTATCCTTTCTGTTGTCAAAAAATTTAATTAAATTCATTATTGCAAACTAAATATTTGATTTTTTTTCAGGAGTTGATTACACAATTTTCTTAGTGTGGTGTGTTTCTATTGTGGCGAAATTTTGCAAAGTGTGGTGAGTTTACAGGTGGTGAGTTTTTACAAAATGTGTTGAATTTGTTAGGTGTTGTGAATAAAAATGAAATTTACCAAAGTGTAGTTATTCGAAATAAGTACTGTATTATTTACCATAGATCACCATATTGTCAGTGTTGAATTAATCGGTGTGTGAGTCTAGAATAAGCAATTCTCACCTCCAATAGCGGAACCTTTAGAATAAAATAAACCAACCATAATTAATAAAAACCATGTTAATACAAAAAAAAAAAAAAAACAATTAAATAAATATATTAAATTATATTCCCCATATTTGGTGATTTCTTTTTCAGAAATTGGTTAAAAAATTTGTAATTTCCTGGCAACATTGTTCACAAAATAAAATGGAATGAGGCTACCAGATTCACAATAACACAAAGAGTAATGCCAAGTTTAATATAAATCTTTTACAATTTCAATAAAGCTTTTGCCCAAATTTTTGAATTGGTATTTCCTGTATCTGTAATCATTTTAAATTTGTTTTCCTTGTTTTTTTATTTCAAATCATTTTTATGTTTTCCAATCAATTAATAGTTGTCAGTGTTAGAGTTAAATACAAAAGAACATAAATACAACAAATCATTTTAATACGCTACATTTTTAACTTCAAATAAGGTAATGCCAAGTTTTGTTTAAAAACCACTGCAGCTTTGGCTTATGAGAGCATCAATATATTAAAGTTCAGTAATTCGTTGTAGTTTCCTTCGGTTAAGATCGTAAATTTGTTTTTTTTTATTGTAAAGAAAGTAAACTGCAATTGTGTTTTTAATTGTGTAAACGAATAAAACAAATATTGTGCCAAAAAATTTAATAGACTTTTTAGTCTTATTCAAATGGGTAAATTACCTTATGAAATATGGGCAAAGCTAAATAAAGTGAAACGAAATAAACAATAGGAAGGAGTACATAAAAATATATAAAGGTTAACCGACCACTTGTGAGGAAAAAAGGAAAATAGAAGATAATATGAGATAGAGAGCGCAAGAAATAGTGTCATCTAGCAAACTAGCTAATACCAGATATGAAACTCTCAATGTCAAAAATATATTCCCTCCTTATTTTTAAAACGTTTTTCGTCATGATGCATAATAGACTACAGATTCTTTAATCTTCGCTTTTCTGCGGTCTGATCAGCTCTAAAAAGTATTCCTAACATATTGTCCAGTTAGTGCCCTTAAAGCAGTTTGGCTGTTCTCATAGATGACTACAGTTCTACCCGGTTTCCGCAGGTACACGTTATTGTACGTGCTTACATTGTAGCTGGTAATTGATATTATACTCAAAAAATTACTTCGGCCAACTTATTTACAAAGAACCAAAGAAAATATGACCTTTAAAGTTTGGAGACGGAAGAAATACTCTGAATCTTGGTCGAAACTGACTCCAAAAAATGTTTCTGAATGAGGAGAGACATTAGAATTCCGCAGAGAGTCAGGAACCCATGATTGATTTATGATATTAAAGAACTACCTATGTAGACCACCTATGTGGTACTAAGTAGATGATGATGTATTGGATTTGTGACGATTTGAAATGATCCAGACACATACGAGAGAATTCCCGGATTTGCTTTGATGGATTTATGGTTGGCCTATGGTAAGTGAGTATTTTAAATTATAAGTCCGATGGCTAAGAGATCTGCAGTCTCTGCTGAAATCGTTTGCAGAAAAGTAAAGTCTCACTGCGTAACTATCCATTAGAAAATGACACGTGATGTTCATACAATACAATTTAGGCCACGAGATTCTAAAAGAAGTCGCAGTGGTTCAGTAGGTAGTGTGTTGGATTATTAGACATTAGGCTTCGGTTCAAACACCAGGTCAGACATTAAATCGAAAATATGAAAAATTATTTCTTCGTCGACTTCCTCTCAGCAGATTTCTGGCAAATACTCTGAGAGTAAATAAAATTGCCATGAAAAGTTTCTCAAAAATCTGTCGTTCGGTATCGACTTTAAACTGTAGGTCCCACCACAAATGTATACAATTAACAAACACAACATAAGTGGTGTGAGAAACTAGGTCGTAATCCTGACTAAAGGGTTGTAATGACCAATTATGTATGTATGTACATACAAGCCGTCCAAATCCATGCCGTCCGGTTACTCCGATATCTTGTTCCTATAACTAACGCTGCTCACAGCCACCGCAATTTCGGTCTCATCTGCAATAAAGAAAGGCTCAATTACGCTATTTAACCATAATCAGCACTAGACTCGTTGGGGGTGAATTTGGTTTTCATGGATTTCCTGGGCCTCAAAGCGACTTCTGTCCTTTTTCAAAAAATTGGCGCTGACATCACTCTGGTCCATTGCCATAACAACAGTTGTCTAATCTTTCGTAAAGCACTCCATTTTTAATAATCAAAACTTTTCAAAAATGTTACACGCACCTAGTCGCCGTAGTCTAGTCTAGTAGGTAGTGTGTTGGCTTTTTAGACGTAAAGCCAGAGTTCAAACCCCAGGTCAGACATCAAAACGAAATACAAAAAAGTACGACTCAGCAGATTTCTGCTAAAAACTCTGAGGAAAAATAAAAAATTACCATGAAAAGTTTCTCAAAAATCTGTCGTTCGCCACTCATGCATAAAATTAACACACACAACATAAGTGGTGTACGAAACTAGGTTGTAATCCTGATCGAAGGGTTGTAATGACCAATATGTATGTGCTCGCACCAAAAAAGGATTATAAATGTAAAAAGTGCACAATTGATGAGACACCCTTTATCTTTCTTCCTTCAGACTTATTGTTAAGTTTTCAACATTTTTAATTTAAACACTGGGAGCTTTGTTTGAAAGAAAATTATTATAATTTTTTATGTAATTTCTGAGCTTAAAACAAACTAAATACTGTAATAAATTTAATTAAATTTCATTAGAAATATTGTATTTAAACTTTACATTTAAAAAATAATCACAATACTTTTCTTTAATTTATTAATAAATTTGAATTTTTTGTTTTTTAAAATTATTTCTTTCACTACTTTGGATAACAATTACATTTTTTACGTTTTCTTGTTTTTTTTTTGTAATATTTTCAACTTATAATTTAGGAAACGGTGTAAATTACTTAATTAAGTTTAGTTTAGAGTAAAGAGAATAAGACTTAAAAAAATAATCAGAGTTTTAAGTATGTATGTAGTAGTAGTTGTAGTAGTAGTTGCTTAGCATAGATTTATTAAAAGTATCACTAATTTGCTGAAATACAACTCTGTGTTGTAGCGTTTCAAAACGGTTTCCGTTCATTTAATTTCCTTTACAACAGAGTTGCATAACGATTAAAAGTTGCCACATTGCCAGTTTAGAGCATTTGGGTTCCTTAATTACTATGAGTTGATTTCAGTTAATAACGGTTGTGTAACGGCATTTACCGCAGTCGTCGTTGTGGGATGATGATTGTGCTTATGCGTATGATGCGTATGATGATTACCGGAGTCTATTTGTTGCTCTGCCTCTACATCTAAGACGATGCCCTTATTGTTTGCCGGTATTTGAGTGAATTGTTGTTGCTTTTCATCATTCAAATTATTTGGCGAGCAGGAGTTTTGTAGCAATTGAAAATTTCGACAATTATTGGCTTGAACCATATGCTGATATTGACTAGTGCTTGTAGAGTTGCAATTGTTAAAATTATTAATTTGTATTGACGGCGCTGTAAAGTGTTGCTGTTGTTGTTGTTGGTAATTATTCGTTAATGGCGTTTTATGATTAGCCACCGTATCAATAAGTTTATCAGATGCCGGTTCCAATTCTTCTTCGGTTTCTACGAACACAGATTCAGCTTCAGCCTCGGCTTCTGCCTCACCTTCTTCGTCTTCGTAGACATGAGAAGCTACTAGATTTTGAGTTTCTTCGTTATTTTCGCAAATATTAAATTTAATACGGTTTGCACTATTCAAGCTGGCCGTTTCACTAGCCGTCATTAGGCTAGCAATGGTGGGTGAGTTTTTTAATCTCAGTCTAGAGGCTGCCGGCTGCAGCAGACCCGTTAAATTTGTATTAGACTGTGCAGAGGCTAATTGAGTATAACTATGCTTGTTATTGTTGTGGGACTTTAAGGTGCCCGATAAAGGCAATCTAAAATTGGCCATTTCCCAGCAGCCGTCTTTGGGTTCATCCCTTAACGAACGGCTACTGTAAATATCAGTGACGCTAGGTTTTATGTAATTTACGGCATTAACTTTATTATTGGCTTCCAGAAAATTAAATAAATCATCAGTCTTATAATCATTACTATTCAGCTTAGGGGAAGAGGAGCTAATCTTACGTTTTACTTTTAAATTGGGAGAACTACGTTGACTGTCATCTCCCATTTGCTGCTGGCTAGACGGCTGTTGCAATTGATAGGGCGGCAGAAGCTGAGCATTATCATTCATATGCTTAGACATTAAACCATAGCGGGGTGACTGTTTTAAGGAAGACCTCCTTGACAGCATCAGTTTTTGCGGTGATATCGGTGATTCTACCTTTGGAACTTCGCCCTCAAGCCAATAGGTTAACATTTCGCCTTTGCCCTTCATGGGCACATAACCCCTTTTCGTAGTTATAAAAGTGCCAAACTCATCCAAAGCCAATTTTGTTTTCTCGCTAATGTGGATCTTTAAGGCCTCACCGTTGGACTCCATACGCGAGGCGGTATTTACAGTATCGCCGAATAGACAATATCTGGGCATTTTTAAGCCCACCACACCAGCCACGCAGGCACCTGAGTGCAAACCGATTCGTAACTTTAGACGATCATTTGGCCTATGATGTATTTTGAAATTGTGCACAGCCTCCAGCAAGGCCAATGCCATACGGGCTATTTCCCTTGCATGCTGATTGCCATTGCGTATGGGCAAACCCGATACCACCATATATGCATCACCTATAGTTTCCACTTTGTAGACATCGAAATTCTCCACTATGGAATCGAAGCAGGTATAGAGATCATTAAGAAATTGTACCACCTGCATAGGGGTACTTTCCGCTGAAATAGCCGTAAAACCGACTATATCCGAGAAATAGATTGTCACCTGATCGAAAGTTTCCGCCACCACCGGTTGGCCACTTATCAACTGGGCGGCTACACTTTGTGGCAACAGTTGATATAATAGCTTTTCGCATTTTTTCTTTTCTTCGATATAATCTTGGGTGCGTTCTTCGACCAGTTCTTCCAAATTATTTGCATACTGTTCCATGCGTTTCAGTAGGTTATCGACAATATTGCCAGTTTCGTTGTCTCTGTAATGGAGAGTAAAAAACATTTTAATTTTGATTGAAAAATATTTTTTTCAAGAAGATCTTCTGAATTTTGAAAAACTAAATACATCCTCCCATTTATAATGGGCGTGGCTACATATTTAAGAATAATATTTTATTTGAAACATGTATTGTAGAGGAAGAAGAAAAAAGAAACAATCGTAGATTGTATAGTAATAGTTGTAATAGTAGGAAATTTTCCAGCCGGCATACATATATACATCATTGGTTAAGCAAGACATTTTAAGGCGATATAGTTTTACAATGTCAGGAACCCTAGCTTAGACTCACGCGAAATATGTCGTTCGGAGTCGATATTAGACTGTAGGTCCCGCTACTCATGGATAATATTATTACACACAACGTGGGTGGTGTAAGGAACTAGGTTACAAAGTCGGTTAAGTAAGTAAGAAATAATAAACCAAAATGAGTTCTTGTCCTATGAATTTTCGGTTAATTCATCGATCCCCTCATTAGCAATGTAGGTTTATTTTGTATTGCAATCATACACCTCCTGTTCATCTATGTAAACTGATATAAAACAGTTGCGAGAGTGGAACCAGTTTAGACCTGAAGGTTGCACTTGAATGAGATTTGATTGCCGCCTAGAAGCCAGAGAGCAGCTGGTGTCCTATATTCAGAATCAGTTACTTTATTATTGTCTGATGTTGACATCGATGCATTATTGAGAATGCAGCTTGAAATGAGCTGCCAGAGTGTCTTAAGTTATCGTGGCGTTTTAACATTCTTTTGGCCAAATGTAAAGGCAAATTTACAAGATAAAGATTTACGTACGTAAAGACAGAGAGAAAAAATTAAAGCATTGTATCCTTATTTTCAAAAGCAGTTAAAAAATCTTATGATACTTGTGTAAAAATCAAAAGTGAAATGAATTCATCCCTGATCTAATGCAGTGTGATGGTTTTTGAAAAAAAAACTAAGGACCATTATTACAATTTGCCGTTAACTAAAGGGAGGGAGGATTTAAACGGGCAGATAAATTGTTTTTCATTATTATAAGTGGACGATATGGTAGGAGTGAGCGCTAAGCTAAAGGGAAGATCATCCTACTAGTAACTTTTCAAGTTTTTATGTTTGAACTTGCCATATTATATGTTATTTTCAATATGGCAACTTCAAATATAAACAAATTGAGCAAATACAAGAAAAAAAGCAGCCCGTCGCACTATGTGGCATTTATCCTGAAAAGCTGGCCAAAAAGGCAAAAATTAATTTAAAGAAATTTAAGAAACTGAGTATGCAGTTCGATAGACAACAAAATTCTGCATTATGTAGTGAATTTTTACGACTTTAAGTTGAGGTTTGTAGATTTGAAACGATGTCAAAGTCAGGCGTTTTTGGTGTTTTTTTTTGAAATTTTAATATGTTTATATGGTATTTTTTTGTGGCTTAACGAATAGAGGTTTTATGTTGATTTTTTATATTTGAAAGGTATGAGCAACTGCTACTTTCAGTTTTTCTTTTATATATATATCTCATATATTAATGTTAACATTATTCATTCAAAATTTAAAAATAATAAAAATTTTACATTTTTTTTACCCTATCCAAAAAAAGATAAGGATTTTATAGGTGAAAGTAGTTTTTAGTAGTTTAATGTTATATACCACAAGAAAATATGAACTCTCTACATTCAGGAACAAAAAAAAAAAAGATTGCGCAAATTTGCGCAATTATTTTTGGCTATTTTATGAAAATTTTACTTTTTTTTGAAAAATTAAAAAAATTAGACGCAGTGTAATAAAGCCATAGGCAATAAAGCCATATGGCGTACGAATTATGCGAGGAAATTCAGTAGAAGCGATACCAATCGAGATGTCCTGAATATGTTACTTTTAATCAGTGATCTTTTTATAAGCGGCAGTACACAAAAATCGCGTAGGAATAGAAAAGCATTTTCATCAGATACTATTAAATAACTCCTTCCTGATATTGATGATGAAAATGATAATGATTTTAACGATTGTAGTTAGTTTCACTTTTTAAGTATTTTTTAAGTTAAGTATTAAATAATGTTAAATAAATATATTATGAATAAATATTAATTATCATAGAACTTTAAAAACTTAATTACATATGTATATTGTATATTTATAACAATATGAGAAGTATGTTAGATTTTCTTAATGGACCGTATGTGGTACCTAGGGGCACTTATGATCCGATCATAATAAAATCAGGTAAAATGATTCACATTCATATTAAACATGTTCATGTCGAATTTCATCGAGGTAATAAAATTTTTAAGTCAATTGTAATTGCTAAACATATTTTCTTAAGGGGCCCTATTTTGGACCAAGGGGCAATTATGGACCGACCATAACAAAATTTGGTAATATGATTTAGATTTACAAAATACACGTTTATATAGAATTTCATCACGATACCGAGGTTTTTAGCCATTTATAAGCGCAAACGTGAATTTCTAAAGGGTACTTTATATGGGGACTAGGGTCAAATGTGATCCGATTTTCACCAAACTTTACACTATGATTTCTTAGTACACAGAACTGATGCATGCTAAATGCATCATGATTGTTGCATAATTACCATAATTATGTGTAAATAAGAGCAATTTCGGGGGGAATTTGTATGGGGGCTAGGCGAAATCACGGACCGATTTGAACCAAAATCAATTGGGTTCATCCTTGGGCCTAATTATCACTATCAAAAAATTCCAGCCATTAACTCATAAAACACTTCTATTAATTTTGGCCAGGTTTTCAGGCAAAATGCCACATAGTGCGTCGTTGCCACTGCATTTAAATAAAACTTGTTTGATTTGAGCAGCATTATCGACATTGTTCCGCCACTGCCATATTTTTGAAAAAGTTAACTTTATTTTATCTGTAAGTTGTAATAATGAAAATAATTTATAGGTAACTTTACAGTTCCCTTTAGCTAAAGGTACCTTTAACACGTTGACTGCCGCGGCAATTTTCAGAAAACTGGCCAAAAATGAAAATTTAATTTTTTCACATTATATTACTAAAAACTCTATTTTTAGATCATAGGTATCATCAAAAAGCAAAAATTATGTTTTTTTTTATGGGAGAAATTGGTTTAGTAAGTACGAGATAACTCGTAGTTGGCTAACTCGTAGAAGGCAACGCAGTCTACGAGTTATCTCGTAGTCGGCAGTCAACGTTTAACTAAACCAAAGTTTAACGGCAAGTTGTAATAATGTCCCTAAAAGTCTCAGATTTTCTGTCAGATTTTTATCCGTATTATCTTGCAATGGCATATGCTCTCAGTACATATTAAGTTTACACAATACTATCGGGTCTCTATTACACAATAACTTGTGTACAATTTAAGGGGGATTTAGACGATCATGGTTTCATATTGTACGAATTGTGTCTACCCTTAAGGCGGGTTCACCCACAAGTTTCTGAAACATTTTTGGTTCTCACAAAATTTTTTTTTATATGGAGTTTGACGTTTCTCTCAGAGAGCGAGAGAAATTATTTTGTGCGAACAACTCTCAGTGTGAATTAAATTAATTTTAAATTTGGTCCGAACCATTTTAGAAAAGGTTGCCACACAATATGAAATTTATACAATACACAAATATTTCCAGAAGTTCATCGAAAGTCCCAGGGTCCATGCGATGAAAATTTATAAATGAATCTACGTCATTTAAACGCATTTCGGGAACTAGTGAGTGAAAATACCCTTTGGCTTCTCTTTGTTTCAAAAGTGGTCTTACAGCCGTCCTCTTTTTTATCTTTGATTTTCGTTTTTCATAAATATATTTTGCAAGTAATTTTACTTTGGTCACTTCAATGGCGAACAAGAGTTGCAAATGATTTATATCCATTTTATCCATCGCAGAACAAGATGTTTTTATTCTTACCAAATAATTCACCACAAATACTGTTTATTTTTTGTTATAAATATAAATTTTTTTATTTCTTTATTTTGACACAAATATAATTAACTTTCTTAAGGTTATGCACATATGTATTTACGTCATTTTCAATTAAATATGGCAGCACTGTTTTTACGAACAAAGTTTCTGAAATGGGTGAATCATGTTGCAGAAAACTCTCAGTAAACAAGAAATTTCTCCGAACCAAAAATGTTTCAGAAACTTGTGGGTGAACCCGCCTTTAGGAATCATACAAGTCGTACAGCATGTCAGGTTTTGGTGTAGAAAAGACCGGGTAGTACCGAAACTTGATAAAACGGCTTTAGAGTTTCAAAAAATCTTTCATATTATTAAATTAATGATTTAATATTCCGACCATTAATGGTCTGTAGAATAACTTCAATAAACTTTTTAATTCCATACAATTTGTAATTGAATAATTCCACTCAAATAATTATTTATTTATAACGACCAATAATAATATTTAATTTGAAAATAAAAAAATAATAAAAATACTTATGGGGTGGGGTGTACTTACTTGTTAATATTTCTTATAATCGTTTTTAAACAATTAAAGTCTGGCCTTTCTGCTGGATCTTCAGACCAACATTTCTGCATCACCGTATTGATTTCCTTATAATTACTTGGTATATCAACAAGTTGCGGTCTAAAGGGGTATTGCACTGTATGTGGATAGCCTTTGACCAAATGGATTATTTCTGCAAGCAAACCAAATAGAAAAAAAGAATATCAAAACGCGAATGAAAACTTCAAAACACAAATGTTTTTGCATAATACCATACATTAAATAATTAAATAACGTTGACAACATTGTTATGTGATCCTATATGACTCTAAATGATTGCCATACAAACGGGCCATTACATACAATGCGGATATGTAAATGGATATGTATGTATGTTTGTGTAAAGGTATTACCTAAGGTTTGCAATTTTCCGTAACATTAGACAGCTTTAATGACCCTAAACGCATGAAAACAGAGAATATTTTCAAATGGGAGAGAGGGGGCGGGGAAAGTAGAAAAGGTAAAGTGATTGATTTCGAAAACATGTTGTCTTGTTAACAATTCCAATTATGCTAATGATTGGCAACTGTATTGTATTTTAGCCATACATTAGGGTGGTTGTATATTCAAGAAACAGGAAAGTAAGAATTTGTAAAAGAAAGCCAAAAAGTACCATCATAAAAAGGCACACAAAACCTTAACTTTTGTTTTTAAAATAATTTTATTATGTTCGTCTTTATTTTGCTTATTTTCTAAAAAGTACTTTTTGTGGTACCAATAAGTACCAACAATAAGTACCATTTTTTTAATTTCGTACTATTATCGAAAATGTAGTAGTATTTTGTAATCATACGATCTATTGCACTGTCTTTAATCTATATAAGGTATTCCCATAATCTAATCTAATCCTACTGCCTTTACAAATTTTTAGGATAATGTACTGTATAAACATAAATTATTTCCTAACGTGCATCTATTATACACTCATCTAGTTAATTACTTTTATGATGCATTCATGCCTCACAGATTCATAGTTTGTATTTTGAACATTCATATTCATTGCCACATAATCCACATAGGTTACGTCCCCTTCTTAGCAAGTGTACTTTGAGTATACAGGGACCTATCAAAAGATTGCTTATCAATTATAATTTCCCAACAAAAATTTAGATTGGTTTGAAAATAGTCTTTGCCTCTCTTTATTATTCCTTTCACCAAGTCTACCCTTCCAAACACTTATCATACTCCACAGAAAAATTCGTCTGTTCTTTGCCCCAAACAGGCACATGACCTAGAACCCAGTAGAGCGTAAACCCATTTTCTCTACCTAACTGACACGGCTTCTCTAGACAGTCCAGACTCATAAGACACACAGTTTAGACTCATAAGTGCTAAATGCTCCCATGGTAAACTGTGTGCCAGATTTCCTGTTCTTTGGATTTTATATCGTAGCTCAATTGAGCACATCGCACTATGTGGCATTTTGCCTGAAAACCTAGCCAAAATTAATAGAAGTGTTTTATGAGTTAATGGCTGGAAATTTTTGATAGAATTAATGATAATTAGGCCCAAGGATGAACCCAATTGATTTTCGTTCAAATCGGTCCGTGATTTCGCCTAGCCCCCATACAAATTCCCCTCGAAATTGCACTTATTTACACATAATTATGGTAATTATGCAACAATCATGATAAAATTTAGCATGAATCAGTTCTGTGTACCAAGAAATCATGGTGTAAAGATTGGTGAAAATCGGATCACATTTGACCCTGGTCCCCATATAAAGTCCCCTTTAGAAATTCACGTGTACGCTTAGAAATGGCTTAAAAACATCGCTATCGCGATGAAATTCGGTATGAACGTGTATTTTGTAAATCTAAATCATATTACCAAATTTTGTTATGGTCGGTCAATAATTGCCCCTTGGTCCAAAATAGGGCCCCTTAAGAAAATATGTTTAGCAATTACAATTGGCTTAAAAATGTTATTACCTAGATGAAGTTCGACATGAACATGTTTAATATGAATGTGAATCATTTATGATCACATTTTATTATGATTGGATCATAAGTGCCCCTAGGTACCACATACGGTCCATTAAGAAAATCTAACATACATCTCATATTGTTATAATAGCCAATATACGTATGTAATTAAGTTTTTAAAGTTATATGATAATTAATATTTATTTATAATATTTATTTTACATTATTTAATACTTAAAAGTGAAACTAACTACAATCGTTGAAATCGTTATCATTTTTATCATCAATGTCAGGAAGGAGTAATTTAATAGTATCTGATGAAATGAATGCTTTTCTATTCCTTCGCGATTTTTGTGTACTGCAGCTTATAAAAAGGTCATTGCTTAAAAGTAACCTATTCAGGACATCTCGATTGGTATCGCTTCTACTGAATTTCCTCGCATAATTCGTACGCCATATGGCTTTATTGCCTATGGCTTTATTACACTGCGTCTAAAATTTTAAATTTTTCAAAAAAAAAGTAAAATTTTCAAAAAATCGCCAAAAATAATTGCGCAAATTTGCGCAAATTTTTTTTGTTCCGGAATATAGAGAGTTCATATTTTCTTGTGGTATATAACATTAAACTACTAAAAACTACTTTCACCTTTAAAATCCTTATCTTTTTTTAGGGAGGGTAAAAAAATGTGAAATTTTTATTATTTTTAAATTTTGAACGAATAATTTTAACATTAATATATGAGATATTTATATATATAAAAAACTGAAAGTAGCAGTTGTTCATACCTTTCAAATAAAAAAAAAATCAATATAAAACCTCTATTTGTTTAGCCACAAAAAAATATCATATAAACCTATTAAAATTTCAAAAAACACCAAAAGCGCGTTTAATTTTCTTCACTTTCCTGACTTTGACATCGTCTCAAATCTACAAATCTCAACCTAAAGTCGTGAAAATTCACTGTATAATGCAGAATTTTGTTGTCTATCGAACTGCACACTCAGTTTCTTAGATTTCTTTAAATTCATTTTTGCCTTTTTGGCCAGCTTTTCGGGGTAAATGCCACATAGTGCGTCGGTCGGTCAATGAAATGGCTAGATTTATAAATTTGCAAAAAGTACCATTTAAACCAAAAAGTACTTAATTTCGATGATACCCTATTGTCTATGTATATCTTTTTGCTAATTTTAAATAATACTCGATAATTCGATAATTATCCGATATACGTAGTATGAATTATTGATTGCCCTTTAAGTAGGCTAACTAATGGTCTACAAAGAGAGAAACTTAAATTGAAAGTATAAATTTTAGAAATTATTTTCAAAGGACTTAAATTTATGTGTCGAATACTTTGAAATCGTAAACGAATTTATTTGCTATGGTGCTGGATAGAATTCTGATACAGGAATCATTTACCTTCAATGATGGGTCCACCTGAAATTGTTTCTGGATAATACAGGATTATTATCCTACCAAACAGTTTACCTAGAAGTTTTAGGTCTGTAGTCCAGTAGTATCATTCTTTGCCCTAAGCTAAACTAAATAGGCCAACTGTTGCCCACCAACCAACTTAAGATTCAAGAGCATCCAATGCATCACAAAAAACTCATGGTTTGGTGTGGATTTTGAGCTGAATTCCTATCGGTCCAGACTTCTTTGATAACTACGTTGATTAGGCCGTTACAGTCAATGGCGAGCACTATAGCTCGATGATTATTAACTTTTTTTGACTTGAATTGGATGATATGGACACCAACGACATGTGGTTTCATCAGGACAACGTAATGCGCCACACAGCTCATATCATGAACGATTTGAGGGCATGTGTATCTTACGTGGAGGTGATATGAGTTATACCCGTTATACCTTTTCTTGTGGGGTTTTCCTTAGTCGCAGTTGTACAGTAAACCTCAGAGCCAACAAAACCAAAGTCATCGGTTAAATTCAGCCTGATTTATGCGCCAGATTCATGGAACATTGAACATTGCGGATGCGGTCTACCTAGAGAAGCCATCACGAACATTCGAACGATGTTAATGACATCGATAGGCCTTCAGGTTAGGTTAGGTTAGAGGACGTGTACTTGTCAATTAAGACAAGTACAGTACCCGGAGGTTGAATTGACCCATTGTACAACGCCCTAGTTTCCCGTACCACTTATGTTGTGTGTGTTAATTTTCATACATGAGCGGTGGGACCTATAGTTTAAAGTCGACTCTGACCGACAGATTTTTGAGAAACTTTTTCATGGCAATTTTACTTACTCTCAGATTTTTTGCCAAAAATCCGCTGAGAAGAAGTCGCCGAAGAAATATTTTTTCACATTTTGTCTTGATGTCTGGCCTGGGGCTCGAACCCCGGCTTTACGTCTAATAAGCCAACACACTACCTACTAGACTACGGCCCTCAAAAGAATAAAAAATTCAAGGATATCTCACACACACACTTTGCTTTATTTAAATTTAACGTTTGGAAGCACTTAATGATAGTTCCTTGATTGGGAATTCTTGACATTGTGATGATAGCCGAGATCAACATAACCTCCGTGTAATCGAATGGTTTATTCTTAAAATATCTAAAGAAATTAATTTGCATCTAAAGTCTCGACACACTACAGAATCACTGTACGCTGGTCTTTATTGAATGCCAATAAATCGGAATTGATTTTTCAGTTTTGTTTGATCAGCGATGCAGTGAGCAGTGATAACTCTCTCATAAGTTGGAGTATTCTAACAAACAATGAATCTAGTAAAGATCAGAAAAGTAATGTGAATTTCAAGCGTGCCATGTGGTACTATTTTTGTGACCTTTTTGAACGGTCTTTACTGGACGATGAGAAATATCAAAAATTTGAATATTTTGGTACTTTTTGAAATTTTAAAAGTGAAAAAAATAACCACAAAAGTTTATAAGAAAAAAAAACATGCAAATTCTTTGCGATCAATTTAAATTTATAACCCCCACTGTATAGTCTACAAAGTATTTTTGAAGTTTAAATTGAATTGTAAGGAAATTTTTCTCTGTCGTTTTATTTTGAATTTTATTTTGTATCGATGGAAAATGTTCTTAAAACCACGCAAATTGTGAAACTTTTGCAAACATTTCAATTTGTAACGATTGAATTAATTTGTGCTCTTGTAAAAGTGAGTCAGTGAGTCAGTGAGTCAGTAAGTGAGTGTTTAATCTCCATTGAATATGTCGAAGAAGCTTCCTTATATTTGGAATTGTAATTTGTGGCAAAACAATTTGAACAATGAAACAAAAACTCCAACAATTTTCCAACCATTTAACGAACAACTAGATCTCAGCAATTATAGCAGCAACACCATACCCACCACCAACATGATTAAAAGACATGCCATGACAAAGGGAAAATTTCGTAACCACAATTCAGTGCCAAATAATAGAGAAGATGTCTCAGCAAGAAATGTGAACAGAACTCTGAATATCAATCTAAATTCCCTGCAACGAGATGATGTAAAATACTCAGGCGAACGAAAATGGAAATCTTGTCAAAATAACCATTTGCATATGCAAAGTAAATTATATTCAGCGAAAGTGTTAAATTTACAAAATTCTCAACGTCATCAATATCATCATAATCATCTTCACTATCATCCACGTCACCATCAGCAACAGAATGTCTTTGATAAGGCAAATACGCACAAATCTTTTAATGCCATTGCAAAACCATCGTCAACACCCGCTCACTATTACCAACCACCATGTCAGCGATATGCTGACGTTGTAACTCTAAAGAACGACAATAAAAATCATTGTCTATACCATTTTAACTGTAACAAGCTACAATTTCCCGCTATGTCATCAAGTGATTCTTCATACTCAACACAATTAGCAGAATATCATCATGATTCCCCATTGACATGGTTACCGCAAGTGTTACAACATCAGGAGCTTTTGTACGGCTTGTTTGAAGTATTGCCTCCTGTGTTTCTACTAAAAGATACGCTGCCAACCAAAAACACCACGTTGGCAGCATTGGAAAAAAATTCAAATCTTTTGTCACGTAACATTTCACGTCAACAATATGCTCCGGCTTATGCGAATACTGTAATGCCTTCAACATCATTCCACACGTTGCCACCGAGACGTCTGGGACATTTCAATTGGAATTGTGGCAAGGTTTTCAAATACAGTGAGTGTGTTACTTGAAGTTTCATTGCATTTTCTTAAGCATACAATATGGAGGCATAAGTTTGACAAACATTAGGAATGTCACAAAGTTACGGTATATCACAGATTGACAATTTTGATAAGAGAGTAAATTTTATTTTCAAAAAATCTATTTTTCAATTACCTTTAAAGTAATTAGCTGTATATTTAGTGCATACTCTGGCTATTATATGACTTCAAGTGACATTTATTACCTCTCCCGACAAATGACAATGAAGTAAATAAAATCTACCAGCCCTAAGGCTCCACAGCCTCATAGTAAAATATATGCCATGAGTTTGTGGAATTCACAGCTTCCAGTAAATCATTCCGTTAGGATACCTAGTTCGTCCATGTGTCAAAGACCAATGCGAATCGTATGAGTGCTCATAATGTAATATCCAGTAATAAATCCAATAACCATACTAGACTATGAGGAGACTTTTCGAGCGCCCTTTAGCCTACTTTGACCAGCTTGCTGCACTACTGTGCTCGTATCCGTGTTCATCGCTCTGCACTGACGTCGATAGTTGGGACGATCACGCCCGGTAACATTGTCGGGGTTATGACCGCGAGTAGGGAAAATTGGACCTCAGTGGCGAATTACGTGGAGAGGATTCTAAAACTGAAGAAGAGGGATCTTGAGGCTGCGGAACATGTGAGCACGCCGGAATAGATGAAACTGGCACATGTAAAGGAATAGTGGAGACACTTAGATGTCTCTTTAACTTTCGACACGCAATCCGGACGCGGATATGAACATGCAGTGGCCAAAGAGCCAAAGGAACTCCACTCCGAAGTAATACCACCGTAGTTCCGGAGTGGGCACAACAAGTCAATGAGACGAGGGGGGATTTAGTGGGTGAGGGCCCCACACACGGGGGATGTGACGACTTCCTCTATGGTGCGGTTAGGTACATTTACCCCTCCTCGGCGTGAAAAAAAAAATCCGTGTTCATCCACCTGTCGTGGCTGATTATAAACTCGCTAGCCTTTAAAGGCGTTCCCAATGTAGACAGCTCACCGTAAAGTTCGTTGATTGTGCCAGGTCCGGTCAGTTCATCTGCTCTGTTGGTAACTAAAATACGACTAAGTTCCGGATATCTCAGAGAACTGCTGCTTTCCTGGCTTTAGAGGATCATATGAGCATCTAATTAGCTTAAATGTAGATCTAGGACAGAAAGTCTAGAAGAAGAAATTTCTTAAACTGAAAGCTTTGCTTTTTATATATTTGCGGTTTTTGTCTTGGCTTATCAATTTAATTCAATTTGTGGATGTGATAAGTGTGTGCTATAAATCATCCATAAAGGATTAAAATTATGCAGCTATTCAACGGACGTTAAAAACGCACCGATAAGCAAACTAAAAGGGATTACAGGGAAAGTTATTCTGCAACTAGGTGGGAAAAACAGTTTTTTTAAGTCTGGTGATTTTTTTCTTTTTTTTAGAGTAAAGGGCTTGATCCTTAATCGACTACCAGAAAAAATTATCTTCAAAATTTCCGTGCGTTTCGTCCCATCTGTCGTATTCAAAGCGAATTCCCTATGACTACTTTCTTTAGATTTAAATCTCATTTCAAATCAAATATTTAATTTGCAATTTAATTTAATTTCCTTCTGCATTGTATTTATTTTGTATTCACTTGAGCCTTTTAAGTGCAAATTCTTCTGTTTGCAAAGCCTTTTGTATCACACGAAGGAGAACAAAAAAAAAAAAAAAAAAAAGTAGTGCAAGAATTTCATTAAACTTGTGTACATGCATTGAATGCAAATTGCAATTACCGCAGGTGTCTATTTAAGAAAAAAAATTTTTGATGATTAAATTAAAACAGGTAAACATAATAAGAAATGCATCAACTAAAGAAAATAAATTTTTACCATCAGTACCACAACATGACAGGTTGCAATTTGCATTGGCAGGGTGATAAACAGAAGAATTTTTAAATGTTCGTACATTCTTCACAAGACTTAACAAGGAAACTTAAATTAGAAACAATGGAAAACAATGGAAAACAATGGAAAACAAGTTGCAACACATGCAATATTGAAGATTTCAAAATTTTTAATTAAAATCTGTGGTTTTGTTATTTAAACCGTTGCAGTTGGCTGGATTAAAGAAAGAATTGTATGGTAATGAAATGAAAATGGCATAGACATTGTAGTATAATTCTAAAAGAAGTTATTAAGACTGCAGCCAAATTCTTAATACTAAGTCACCAACTCATAAGGTTTATTGAAATTCTCCCATTTTACAAAATTATTTCTCTAGTATATGTTTTGTATTCCTACATAATTGGCCATAACAAGCCTTCAGTCAGGATTACGGCCTAGCTTCTCACACCACTCATGCTGTGTGTGTTAATCGTATACATTAGTGGCGGGACCTACAGTTTAAAGTCGACTCCGAACGACAGATTTTTGCGAAACTTTTTCATGGCAATTTTATTTACTCTCTCAGAGTTTTTGCCAGAAATCTGCTGAGAGGAAGTCGCCGAAGAAATATTCTTTCAAATTTTCTTTTTGATGTCTGACCTGGGGTTTGAACCTTGGCCTTGCGTCTAATAAGTCAACATACTACCTACTAGACTACAGCGACTCCTTGGTATCCCTAGTTTTATTATTTCTTAGCTTTGCTTCAATCTTGTTAATCACGTGTTTCCAACTAAGAAAATAATTGCTCTATTGTAGCATGTTCTAGGATGATAGGGTTACCAACTGTCGCTGCCTAGAAATAATTCTTTTTGTTGTCTTTGAGTTATTGTATTGGATGTAATGATGAACCAGTTTTTCTATTCGCCTCCCATCTGGGGTTGACGGAATCCATGACAGCATTGTCAATTTTAGACTCGCAGGTCCTTACAGGGATTATTGAAGTCGAGAATTCATCGGAGAGTTTGATGGCTGTGCCCCATCTGGCCAGTTGATGCGTATCCTGGTATCCATATGATATGGACATCAAATCGTTCTACTACCACATTGAGATATCTGCGACAACTACCCATATACACCGTCCTGGAGTTCATTACGTTGGATAGAAATTTCCTCAGAATTTGAATAAGGAAGGATGAACAGAAAAAATAGCTGACTGATCTAATGTCTTTGATGAATTTCATTCTCTGCAAGGCAAACAGTGATTGTGAATCATCTAAAGCTCTGGTAGTTTTGATTGGAATACCGTCTATTGTTTCATTGTCCGATACTTTGAAACCAAATATGAGAAATTTGTGAAGCATATGAGTTAGTCTTACAAAAATGACAGGATAATTAAGCAATTGCAATGAGGAATTACAGCCATACGGTGAAATAGCTCCAATGGTATTATGTACAACGAAATGTTTGATATGACCAGAGTACTTTTTGATCATCCTCATGTACTTTTTGCCTTCACTACTCTCTCATAAAAACCAAGATTTTTTTTTTTTTTTTTTGGAAATCCAATTAAAATTTCATTCTAATTTCAGTGCAACCAAAGGCTAAGCCTTCGGATAATGATATCGTTTTTGGTAATTCTTGCCTGTTGTTTAGGAAACATTACGGCTGGGAAAAATCACGTATTGAATGGCTGTTACAATTGGAACAGGAGCAAAAACCAACCAACCAAGAAAATAAACAACATCGTCATTAATTTTACCATTAACCCAACAACATCATCATTGTCATTGGTATCGTCATTGTCTTCGTAACTAGTATGGCAAACTAAGCTGTACGAGGCAAAACAGCAGATAAAAGGAAAAAGATAACATCCCGTAAGGCTTTTGTGTCTAAAAGGGCAGCTACTTAGAGAAGGTCATGCCATAGCCATTAGGCTGGCATCATAATTAAGTTTGTGCCTTAATGGAGCTGTTGCTAGAGACAATAAAAAGAAGATAATGCTGATGCTGTTGCTCTCAGTGTAGTATTCGATGATGTGTTGGCTGTGTGAAGTGAATTTCCATTTTTAAATGCCTATTTTAGCGTAATTGTTACAGTTTTTTATGTGTTTTTCGTTTTTTTTTTATTTTTTTGAATTTAATTTTCTAAGAAAATTATGAGTGTTGCAAACAATTTCGATTTGTAATTAAAAATGTTTTTTTTTAATTGAAATTCAAATAATGGCAAGAGGGTTAATAAGTTTGTTTTATTTTCTTTAATTTTCCGTTCTTTTTTTTTGCATTAAAAGAAAAGTTTTCTTTTGTATTTGTGCATAAAAAGTTGATTTTGCAACCCAAATGTCCTGTATTTTAACAGCGTTTTAAGTGGAAAAGGAAATTCAAATAATGAAGACAATTTCGTTTAATTAAGGAAATGGAAACGTAATTAAATTCAAATGCTGAACATTGATTTTATGGGTAGGCAATTAACGAATACTTTGTATATCCTATAAATAAATTGAATTCACAAATCAAATCATTCAGCAGATCGAATGGAACACAAATCATAAGTTGTGTTGACCACGTTTGATGAAGAGAAGAGAAGAGAATATAAATAAATGCAAGGGAAATAGATAGAACAATTTCAATTACAATTTACAGTTAAATGTTTTCTATTTTCCGATTTCAAACCGTAAGGTATAGCACATAGCACAAGCTATGATTTCGATGAAACTTTAATTTCATTCCAGTACTTGGACCTTCCGATTACAAGTGAAATACAACGCGATTTAAATGACCGAGTACGGATTCATTGCAGAGTCGATCTTTTTTAAGTAATTCTCGGTGATAACCTGACGAATGTTAATTTTAAAATGCTCTTGTATGAGGGTACCGATTTTTCGAAAACACTCATCAATCAACTCGTCGTAGGGCAAGATCGGCCGAAAACATCACCTGACAGCTTGCAGGAGATTTTGAGACAGTCGATGTAGCGTTGTATCCAAAAACCGGCCCTTCGCAGACCACAATAGGGCAAATTTTACGTTGTGAATTGTAGCTGCACCCGTAAAAAATTTCTGACTCAGAAACTGAATATAAATCATCACAGACAACAAGCAATAGGTTAGGTTAGGTTAGAGGACGTGCACTTGTCAATTAACACAAGTACAGTACCCGGAGGTCGAATTGACCCATTGTACAACGTCCTAGTTTCTCACACCACTTACATGAGTGGTGGGACCTACAGTTTAAAGTCGACTCCGAGTTTTGAGAATTCATGGCAATTTTTTATTTACTCTCAGAGTTTTTGCCAGAAATTTGCTTAGAGGAAATCGCCGAAGAAATACTTTTTGTATTTTGTCTTGATGGCCTGGGGCTCGAACCCTGGCTTTACGTCTAATAAGCCAACACACTACCTACTAGACTACGGCGTCTTCTGACAACAAGCAATTGGCAACTGAACCTTACTTTCATCATCTTTAGCAATGAGGCCCATTTCTGGTTGAAAAAGTCACTGTTCTGACTGACAGACGACGTCATCGGTTCATATTTCTTTGGCCGTGCCATCATTATCTACGGCGAGCACTGTGGGTTGATGACTACCAACTTCTTTCAGTATGAATTGGATGATCTGGACACCGGTGGCATGTTTCAACAGAACGGCGCTACATGCAACACAACTCATGCCATATTGAATATTCTGCAGGAGCGAATTTAACATGGAGGTGGCTATCGAAATCTTTCTATTTGACCTCATCAGAATTTTTCTTGTGTGGTCGCAGGGGTATGTAAATGAGCCACAAGCAATTTTCAAAGTTAACATAACATTGTTTCGGTCAAATACAGCTTGATTTAAACGCCACAGTCTTGGATATGTTCCACATATAGTGGCATCAATATGTCTTTCAAAGCAATAAAAAATTTCGATGATTTAGTAGATAGTGTGTTGCCTTATTGGGCGTAAGGCCTCAATTCAAATCCCAGGTCAGACATCTCCATCTAAATTAAATTTGAAAAAAATATTTCTTCGGCGACTTCCTCTCAGCAGATTTCTGGTAAAAACTCTGAGAGTAAATAAACAATTGCCATGAAAAGTTTCTCAAAAATCTGTCATGCGGAGTTGACTTTAAAATCGTATCGGTATCGCCACTCATACTATATAAATTTAACATACACAACCAAAGTGGTGTAATAAACTAGGTTGTAATCCTGACTGTAGGGTAGGGTTGTAATGACCAATTACGTAAGCGCTTCAGGAATTCATTCTTTTTTAAATAGAAAGTTTAGGACGAGTATTTTAAAATAAAGGTTGTGGTGTTGAGTGTAACAAGAAAGCTTAAAAGGAACTGAATTTAAGGAACTGTTTTTCGCTGTTGTGTTCATCTTTCCATTTAGTCAGCTTCTCTTCATAAGCTTTATTCGATAATTTAATACTCTTTTCAAATGAACATTTCAAAAAAAAAACCTTTAAAGGAAGGAAACCGTAAGAATAGCTGACAGCAGTTCATTAAGCACGAATATACATACATACATACATACATAAATATGTGTGTATGCCTTTTCACCTCATATGCCTTAAATCCCTGTTCCATAATGACCAACAAGTCTTCCCATCTCACAATCGACGACAGACTTCAATGAACACAGGAAGTGGAAATAGGAAAAGTGAATGTAGGAAAATAAGTTCAATTATTTGTTATTGTTGTTGTTGTTGTTTTGGAAATAACAACGAAACTTAAGAAGCAAACAGTCTATTGTCCTGCCACTAGAAAAATAAGAAAGAACTTAACAGAACACAGTGCAGAAGGTATTTTGATCACATTGACAGTTGTGAATTTTAAATTGCTGGTGTCGCATTTAAACTTATGTAGTCAGTTCATAAGTTGGCAAAAACAAAAAAAAAAAAATAAAAAGACAGTAACCGGATCCAATTATCTGTAAAATAAAGACAGATTTTATGTTCGTGAAAGTAAGAATATTATGGTCGGTCGAGGTCGATTCTAGAATGCATGAGGCCACAATATAATTTTGATTTTTTCTTCATTTGTTATTAGAGCGGTTGTTGGACATCTGAAGACCAGCAATACAGTATTGTTCTAGGTATAACCGTGTTTATTTGTAACTCTTGGATGTTCTTAGGGTAGAAAATCTTACAACAGATTCTAAAGAGCGAGTACTACGTAAAAACGTAGGATTTTTGGGAAAAAGTCAGTTTACTTTACTATGATATATTCCGCTGGAGTGCATATTAAACAGTGGAACACAAGCCGGAACGAAGCTCTAATGTATCGCGACAATACTCTAATGATTCAAAAATATTGAATGCTCTTCTCTAACACCCTATCATCATTACTTGATTTCTGCTCACTCTCGCGAAAAGATTTGAAGTGAATTTGATGTGTTTTAATTTGGAAAATTTTTCCTCCTTCATTCTCTTTCGTAACTGGCGTGCTTGAGTTTGCAGTCAAGCTGTTTGACCATGACGCCTCGTCAGCTAAATTTAGTTACCAAGCCATGTCAATCAATTCCAATTACATCTCCTCATTTTGATCTTAACATAGGTATGTATTTCCAGTCTGTTTGTTGTCATACACACAATGTTTTCCGGATGCCTAATGTACAGCTTTAATGACGTTTACTAATAGAGATTAAGTAGCCTTAACATGCCTACACGAGAAGACATGAAACTATGCTGCAAATATTTGACAACAATGCTGATGCTTGCTTTATACATTGCCTGGCTGTAAGTAGCAACACTCGCAAGGCACACATACAAACCAAAAGGAAATAGAAAAATGGCAGGTTGGTCATTGAAAATGATGCTGAATTTTTCAACGAATCATAGGAAAGAGCATCATGAAAAAGGAAACGTTAAGCGTATTGGAATTTCTATCGCAATAAGAGGTTGTGATTTTATTTCAAAATAAAAACAATTTTTTTTCTTAAAACGAAACTAAGCGTGTCAATATAATTATAGTTGAACAGAAGAAATTGTTTAATACACATATGTACATACAGTCACACAGATAATTATACGTACCCCCCTAAAAATCATTTTTTAAAAATGATAATATATGAACAAGTCGACTGATTTTTGCGCCAAATTTTTTGTTTTCCGTCACAGCCGAACAAATTATATTTGTTCTCATCACTAAATATTACATTCGCCCAAAAATCATTTGACGTGTCCATATATTATTGGGCAAATTCCAATCGTGGCTTTTTTCTCGGCACTCGGCTGCGGAAACCGTTCTTTCTCAAAACACTTCGAACTGTTTCGGAATGCACAATAACATTGTGATCACTTTCCGAGGTATTTCGTGTTTCTACGGCTGTAGTCCTAGGATTTTTATCCACAATACCTTTTATATACCGGGCTATCCTTGGAGAAATTTTATACAAAATATACGTCGTATGTATAATTTTCTGTGGTGCCATATTGGTTTTAAGCAAACTGCAGTCACAAATTCATAGATTATAGGAATCTTTTTTCTTTATTTAAGTAAATGTGTCGTTACAGACGCTAATGTAAAGAAATTTTAGATTAGAAGTTCATTACTTAAAAAAAAAATGATTTTTAGGGGGGTACGTATAATTATCTGTGTGACTGTATGTACATAATTGGTCATTACAACTTCAGTCAGGATTACGACCTAACTTCTCACACCACTGATGTTGAGTGTGTTAATTTTATACATGAGTGGCGTGAAATACAGTTTAAAGTCGATTTCGAACAGTGTTGAAATATTCAGTACTTTAGTACTTTTTTCAGTACTTTACCATTTCAAAATTACCGCAGTACCGCCGCGACACTTTCAGTACTTGTTTATTATTACATATTTTATGTGTTGCGCTTTTCAAGAATTAATGCGTAAAAAACCTATGCAACGTAGTACCAATGGTAGAATTAGTCTTTACCACCGGTTAGCCAAACTTCCATGGAACGTACGTTCGGTTTTTTAATACGAAAAGCAATCAGAACGTTTGTCGAATCGTACTCTAATTTTGGTAACTATTTACATTGCTCATATGCTAAAAACGTACGTACGTTCCGTCGACGTTTGACTAAACCGGACTTTTACGTTCTGCTACGTTCCGTAACATATAAGAAACATGAATAAGTCGTTAGTTTTTCTATTCCATTCCGTACGTGTACTAAGTATTAATTAATATTTCTTAACAAAAGTACCATTTGATGCAAAAAAGTACTTTTTCAGATATAGTTTAGTACCATTTCAAAAATTCAATTTTGCAACATTGATTCCGAATGACAGATTTTTGAGGAACTTTTTTCATGGCAATTTTATTTATTTTCAGAATTTTTGCCAGAAATCTGCTGAGAGAAAGCCGCCGAAAGAATATTTATTTATATTTTCTTTTAGATGTCTAGCCTGGGGTTTGAACCGAGGCCTCACGACTAATAAGCCAATAGACTATCTATTAGACCACGGCGACTTGTTTAATAATATACTTTATGTATGTTTATTAAATTTTAAAGAAAATTGAAGAACATGTCGGGTCCTCCATCTAACGTTTTTTTTCAACTAGTGCTTATTTCGTGAATTGTAACACTTAGCTCATGTCTGATTTGACAGATATTTAGTTTTATCCTTCCGCTGAACGAATATGGTCCCTCCAATGCGTTTTCGTTTCGCTAAGTGGGCCTGCGATCGACTTACAGAGGATGCCGATTTTGGCAAAAAAAAAAATAATCTTTTCAGATTAAGCTCATTTTGATCTTGGCGAGTATGTAAACAAGCAAAATTGTCGCATTTGGGGCATAGAAAACCCGCACGCCATACATTGAAAAGTCGATGCACCCAAAACGAGTCACTGTTTGGTGCGGATTTTGGTCCAGCGGCATAATTTGGCCATTTTTCTTTGAAAATGAGCAAGGAGTGGCCGTTACAGTCACTGGCGATCGTTATTGGGCCATGTTGAACGAATTTTTTTTCACAAAAATTAAAGAGGAGGATATTGGCAACATTTGGTTTCAACAGGACGGCGCTATGTGTCACACAGCCGAAGTCACACTCGATCTTTTGCGCCCTGTTTTTTAAGATCGCATTATCAGCCGTAGAGCTGATGTCGTTTGGCCACCTCGGAGCTGCGATTTGGCACCGTTGGACTATTATTTGTGGGGTGCCGTCAAAGATAAGTGTTACGCCGACAAGCCAGAGACAATTGACGCTTTAAAGGACAATATTCGTGAAGCCATTGGTGAAATACAGCTGCACACAATCAATAATGTGCTTAAAAATTGGATCGATCGTGTAGGCTACTGCATGGCCAGCCGAGGCAGCCATTGGAATGAAATTATTTTCCATTATTAACCGGAAGGATTGTACTTTCCAATAAAAAAAGAAATTTGAGAAAATATTCAGTAGTTTTTTTAAAGCATTTTCAAAAAAAAAGTTATTTGGCGGACCCTTTATTATTTCCTGTTTGATGTTTTAGAAATAAATTTAAATGAATTTAAAACTATTTGTTTAAAAACTAATTCTATTACAATATTTTCTCTGAATTTAGTTGTAAATAGGTTCGTAAATAAGTTTGAAAAAAAAGGAAAACAAATTTTATTTATTTTTTTGTTGTTTTGTCTTAGAAAAACAAGAGATTGTATATGCTCCACTTACCTTGAGGTGGTTTTTCTTCTTCCAATTTACCCAAATAAAAGGGTCCTTGTCTTGTTGTTATTTCATGTACAATTATGCCAAACGAATAGACGTCACCCTTTTGTGTGCCCTCAGGCGGTCGATTACTTTCCATTCTTAGCAATTCAGGTGCTGTCCATAATAGTTCTTATAAATAAATAATGAAGTGAAATAAATAATTTAATATGATTTAACAATAGTTGATAATATTTTTCTAAAGCATAAGTATCAATAGATAGATAGTATGTGATAGTATTTTCAATAATAAAGTAATCGATAGAGTAATAGTTTTAATAAGCATAGTACATCGATAACAAGATAATAACGGTGGAATTGAAAATCAAAGCCATGCAAAAAGGGTTTTTTTTTAATAAAAATTTTACTCTTGATATGGCATATTTTAGAACGGGGTATATAAAGAATGGGCCCAGTCTAATACGGACGCATGTATTTCTTTTGATATTTTTATCCAAAGGCCTCTCTGTCTTAAAATAAGTTGCTTTTACTTTCTATACACTACACTATCATCAAATGTTGGAGGGTCTGAGTGTCTCCTTGTCTGTAGCGTATGGAATAGGAATTGAATAGGACATGTGTTCCTATGTACAGCTTGTAATGAAAGTAAAGATAATTATTTAGATGTTTAGACATTTAGCGGCAATATCTTTACAGTGCGCTCATTTTGCTAGTCTAACAATAAATCATAGAAATCAATAATAAGGTTCTAGAACTTGCTAGACGGAAAACAAATGATGTACGAAATAAAGCGAATGGCAACGTTTTGAGGGTTTCCATGAGGAAGAGCGTTTGTATGCTGTTGAATGCTTGCTTTTAAGTCATAACTAACATTTGTTATGGCTTGAAAATAGCTTGGGAATATTCTCATGGAGCAATGACTCCAACCCAATATCTTCTAAGATTGTGAACTTTCTTTATGCCAAGCTGTTGAGGATCTGCAGCATTCGATTCTTTTTTTCGCACGAAATAAAGCATTTACTCATCAAAGCAGTTCGTTTACCAAATGTTAAAGCATGACACTTGAATGTTTCAGAAACGATCAGCAATCATGCTAACAAACAACGGCAATTTAAGTCGATCTGTCTTCTCCAAGTGGAAGCGGAAATGGCTCTTCGATGGCTACCTTATTGATTCCTATGTAAACCTAATTGGGATAGGTCGTCATAGAATTTCTAGTTCTATTTACGTCTTCTGTTTTCATAGTCAATAGTCTTTGGCCTGTTTGTGTTCTGATCTTGGTTTCAGATTCAAGACAGAAAAATTGTTGGAATGATTTTTTTCTATATAATCTGGTATACAATTTCATGTGAGATTTTCGGAATATCGACGCCTCCGTTCTATAACGTTCTAAGTCGAAAAAGTGTGTTTTGAGCCATGAGCTCTCAAAGTTTTCACGCGACATACGGCTATATGTGTATTCTAAGAAGATTTTTACCTATAACTTCGGAACGGATCGGCGCATCTTAACCAAATTTGGACAGTATTTAAGTTAGAGAACGTAGAATTTAAAAATGCAAGAACATTAAAAACGTTCTAAGTACACTCAGGTGTCAATGATGGTTTGAATATTTGCTAACAAAGCTTTTAGAGTTGCTGATTGATTTTTCCGCTTAGACCAATGGCTCATAGAAAGTAATCCAGAGACGTTAAATCGTACGCATGAGCGGCCCTAAGAACTCGATCAAATTAAATTTGCAATAAAATTTTGGTTTGATGATGAGTGTTGTCTTTGTACCGTAAATGTAATTCTCTTGCTCCTTAAGACCACTAGCATGAAAACCGATATCAGATAATCAATTTGAATGAATATAATGGCGATTTGTTAATAGCTTGAGGATTTTCTGTTCTCCAAATCTAACAATTTGGCTTATTACCGAGTATCTATTGTGGTTCTAGGAAAAGGTCTTCTTATGTTTCCAACAAAACTCGTATGCTTTAAATTTAAATTGTATGGCTTTTGCTTTAGTAAATGCATTTTAAATAGCAAATGATTTGTTAAAACCATTTGTACTACATAATAGTAGAGAAAATTTTTCTCTTTTCCATGCTTTTTCCAACAAATGTCTGCATTTTTAATGCATTGAATATGTATGCGGTTTAAAATGTATTTTTAAGAGGAAATAAAAACAATAAAAAGAATAAAAATGATCATAAAAATGGAAAATAAAATAAATTGAAACATTTTATTTAAGTATTTAAAGCATTTGTTTATGAAGAATATTTTTATTGTTTCGAAAATTTTAATTTTACCACAAAAAGAAATTGTTGTTTTTGAAGAATTTTTATTCAAAATATTATAAAACAACATCTCGATTCAATATGCAAAGGGAAAAATTATTTACTTTTGAATTGTTTAAACAAAACTGTATTAGAAAATCTTTTAATTTTATTTTCAAAAAAGAAATTCAATGAATAAATCTGTAAGTGTTGTTAAAGGAAGGCTAAAAATTCCACAAAATTTTGTGCATACTTACTGCTCCAGTAGGCATAACTATTGCAGTTCTCCACATCGCTGCTCTTGTCCTCAGTCGTACGACGCAATGTATGCAAACCAAAATCACAGATTTTTAAAACGAATCTTGAATCGACCACACAGTTTGACGATTTCAAATTGCCATGAGACTTGATGTCGGAATTGTGCAGAAAATGCATGCCCCGAACGATATCGTGCATTAGTGACAGCTTAAACATCCAGTCCAGCTGGAATTGATCGTTTTCTAATATATCCTGCAACGAGCCCTTGGGACAGTATTCCGTTAAAATAAAGCTTTTCGCTGGATCCAAACAGGCGCCATAAAATTTAACCAAATGCTCATGCTGCAAGTCTTTCATTTTCTTCAGTTCCAGCATAAGAGAGCGGGTTAAATTAATATTTCTCTCATCGATGATTTTAACAGCAACTTTACATCCTCGAAATAAGCCAACGGGTATAAAAATTTGTCGATCACCGCTTAGCGAGCCCATGTCATCGGACATCAAAGTCATTTGGGAATTGTGCTTGACAAGGGAATGTAGAGAGCCACGAAAACAACGGCCTGCCGAATTGTGGAAAATAACATCGTCTAAGGATACACGCCAGGCCATGGAATTTATTTCGGCTTCGGATTTATAATGGCGATAGCCGAAAAAGAAACACACACTCATAACCACCACGACAAAGCCGAGTACAATGGATAATATAGCATAGCCAGGTAAAGCTAAGGAAAAGAAAGCAAACAAAGGCAAATTTTTTATTTTTATCCGAAAGTAAATAAAAACTACTAATAATACTTACAGTTATCCGGACACAAGGACCCATCATAACCACACACTGGCCTATCCAATGGTGGCTCTAAGCGATTACCAGCCCAGTGTATTATCTTGCCCGGTACATATTCTAATTTATTGTGTTGAAAATGTGCCACTATTTCAAATGTACCCGTTGTGGGATTCATATCCAGTAAAGAATATGCTGAAATTCTATCGCCATTAGAATCTATGGTAACATTGCCAGTTATGCCCATAAAACTGCGATTCCACATGCGTCTTACCATATCCGTACCATTTATGGGTCTTGTCAATACTGTTGGATCTTCACTTATGCTGTCGTTTAAGGCATTCGCATACAGCAATACACCATCGAAGAAGGATGTCACGAAAGCGGATATTGGTTCATCATCTTGAAAAGTGTAATTGTATTTGGCTGCTGCAATGGCTTTAATCTGATAACAGAGACATGAAAGCAAAGAAGAAGAGAGGCGTTAGAGAGGATATGTTGATACAAAAGGAACACGTTTTAACTTTTTATGACTTTTGATGCCATGTAAAAAGTATAATTTAAAGCTAAGATTTCCTTTTATGGTTTATAGCACACAAATAAGACAGAAATGTAAAATAATGAATTCTTAATTGAATTTTTTATAGCAGAATACAAGCACAGTCGAAAGAAAGAAGATTATTGCAAAAATGGCAACGAATGAGTGCAAACAGTATTGAAAATCGTTAGACTAATGAACTAATTTCAGATATTGAACGATGTTTTAATAGCAGTTGTGAAGAAAAAGTTATCGCTTCTGGCCCGACATCTCACCAAAATGTCTTTAAGACATTAAGAGGAGTAGGCACCTATAAAATCGCAGCAATTCTTAGTGCCGCGACAATTTCACCCAAAAATCAGGATTTCTGATCATCCAACTCCTTTACCTTTGAATTTAATGAAAGATTTTGCACAATAGAACAACAAATGAAAATGCTATCGAGTGTGTCACGCGCACTTCCAGCAGATTTTTGAAATAATGAGCCCCCTTCAGATTGCACCGCTATACACTGATCACGTAAATAGTAAACGTAGTATATTGAAACAATCCGTGGCAGGGTGATCTTTATTATTATTTTTATAAGCATTGTGGTTCAAAAAGATGGAAGACGTTCTGATTGCGTCTTATTCGGTTAGCTGCTGTAGAAGATCCTAGAATATAGGGTTGCCATCTTTTATTAGAAACAACACGCTTTTTAAAATGCATTGGATTCATTTACTGAGCGTAGTCGCAAGAAACATTTTTCATTCAGTGTTTTTCTTTTTCAAGAGGCGGCGCTGTCAAAACTCTTATCATAATCGTTGTTATTGCTGTTCTCTCTGAGGGGGATTTTTGGAAGGATTGTTCGAAGGGGATAGAAGGTTCTTAGTCTTCTTTAGAATGTAAAAATAATGATTTTTTTTCGAATCTCAGTCTTGTAGTCTAAAACTATAGCGAGTAAACGACGCCTCATCTAGAAATTTATGAAAAAATGGTTTGCCTCGAATGATCACGGTAAAAAAATTTTTATGGCCTGGTGACTAACATGTATACATATATTTTGTAAATGTATACTTACGGCAATTTTAGGTGACAATACTGTATAATTCGCATAACAAAACTGAAATGTTGGATTCTTAAGAATGAATTCGTTTGAATGACTGTCTGTTTAAATACTTTATACGTGTATTCATCAGCACTTGACTTTAATATGTCACCGTGTTAACGGTGTTATTTCTGCTACAACCTTAACACATGTATTTGCATGTACAATACACATGTCTGTCCATATCTGCCGTAAGTCTCAACGTAAATGTTTGCCAAAGAATTATTATTTAAATGCAACGTCTTCACCTAGAATGGTGGTGGGTTGGGGTAAGGTTTCCAAGTAAGATAAATTGGTTTATGAGAAGAATTAAGATTGAATACTAGAAAGATATATTATGGCAATACATTTGCAAAATTAAATGCCTGTAAAGGAGAATATTTGTAAGCACATTAGCTAAACACATCTGCAACAATTGTTGCACAGTTGCTACAGTTTACTGGGTGGCTGATATATAATGCAACAAAGTAAAGCGCTATATTTTTTTATTTTTTTTTTAAATTTTATTGTTCAAAAGCAAAAAATTTTGGAAATAACATCAAATTTTAGAATCAGTTTAGATTTGTTCGAATTGGCCACCTTTGGTACGAATTATGGCCTTCAAACGGCCGACAAAGCCATCACAGGCTGCACGAAAGTGGCTCTGCGGTATTTTGGCCCATTCCCGGCGAAGCGCCGTCTTGAGATGATCGACACTTTGGTATTTTTTTTAGTGAGAATCTTACTCTCCAAAATGCCCCAGGCGCAAAAGTCCAACGGATTGAGATCCGGAGATTTTGGTGGCCATTGTGCGGTAGAAATGAAGCGAGGAACCTCCTTTTTAAGCCATTCTTGGTTGACGCGTGCTGAGTGCGGTGGTGTTGAGTCCTGTTGGAACGTCCATGGTTTGCCGAAATGTTTGTCTGCCTAGGGCTTCAATACTGTCTTTAAGACATTTTCCCGATAATATTCAGCATTTATTTTGACCCCACGGTCGATGAATACGAGCGGGGAGAGACCATCGGCCGTTACGGCGGCGCTTGAGTTCTGGTGGCCAATCGCAGGTGTAAATTTTCAGTTGACCTCTTTGGCAAGTAAACCCGATCATTTTGTTTGTTCACAAATTGCTCAATTTGGAATGGCTTCTCATCGGAGAAAACCAAATTCGGTAACTGGCCACTTTCGTGCAAGCGAAGTAACTCCTTGGCTCTTTCCAGTCTAACTTTTTTTGTCCATCGCTGAGCTCTTGCAGTTTTTGGAACTTCAATGGCTTTAATCCAAGCTCATTTTTCAATATGTGTTGCATCCGTTCTCGCGATATGTTCAGCTCACGAGCAATTTTTCTACCACTGCGGCGTGGATTTCGATCAAATCTGGCCTTCACTTTTCGGATCATTTCTGGTGTTGTTACCGTTTTTTTGCGTCCACTTTTTGGACGCGATGCAATACTGCCCGTATCACGGTAACGAGCAATGGGACGAGAAACAAAAGGTTTATTCACATTTAAATGCTGGAGGGCTCTGACGATAGCCACCTGTGGTTTTCCAGCCAAATATAAAGCAATCACGCTATCACGCTTGAATTCCATCACGAATAACTTTTTTCTGAATGCAATAGATCAAAATGCTTTTGTAAGCTTGTAAATAATAAAATGAACTGTCACTGGAATAAATCTGTCAGCTTTCAGACGATCGGTTTAAAAATGATAACAACCTGAAGTTGGTTGCAATACATATCAGCCACCCTGTAACATTTTCTCAATCACTTTTTCTCTCTTTGTTTGTAATTAAATTTAAAATCCTTTATAAGATAATGGTTTTAAAACAACAACAAAAAAGAAAAGAATTAAATATCTTAATAAAATACTTTTTAAGTACTTGAAATAAATACCATTAACTCTTCTAATTGTATAAAGAAGAAATATTTGTATGGTTTTATGGCTTTGCATTAAGGATGAATTTTATTTTATCTTACCCTTCGGCTTAAATTTTTTTTATATTCTTAAATTTAAAACATTTAATTTGTTCTTCTTTGAAAAGAAAAATTTTATTACGATTATTCGTTTAGAAACAATTATGAAATAAAGGAAAGATATTCAAATCATTACCAAAAAAGATTTGAGTTTAAAAACTCATTCCATTACATACATACGTTCGTTCAAATGAGCTTAAAAATCTTTTTTTTTTGTTCATCGGAGTTCATAAGCACTTCTCATGTTTAAATTAAAAGGGAAGTGTGTGTGAGATATCATTGAAATTTTTTACTCGTTTGAAAGATCTATTGATGTCATTAAATTTGGAATATAAAATCGCCACGGCTTCTCTGGATGGAGCGCATCTGAAATGTTCAATTTATTATGTTAGCTTTAGGGACAGCTGTGGTTTGTGGTTTATTCCTATAAATATCTTATGGTCGAACCGCATGATCTCGGTTGCCAGTTCACATAACCTCTACGTGAGATGACCATGCCCTCAAATCACTCGTACAGAACATATAAAGTGGCACGGGCTGTGTAGTAGCGTCCTGTTTAAGTCGTCACTGTCGTACGAGTTCAGATCATATAATTTAAGCAAAAAGAAGTGGGGTAATCATCAACCTATCATCTATCCAACGTCGTTCTCAAAGAAATATGGCCAGACAATTTTTGAATGCTCTTGAATCTCATGTCGATTGGTATCGTTCCAAATTCATCAATTTTTTTTATACATGTATTCACTTATCTAGAAATGAGTCTCATCTCTGAAGATGACTTTTAATATAAAATTAGGGTCAGTTACCAACTGCTGAAGAGCCCATTCGGCGAACACAGGTCGCTGTCCATGGTCGTTTAATATGAGTTCCTGAGTCAATTGAATTAAGTACGGTCGCAGACACCAATCACGAGTCAAAAGTCCACAAATTATGGTCTGCGAAAGGCCAAAGTAATGTGATCTATAAACGAAATCGACTGCCTCGGATTCGCCTGTACACTCTCAAGGACAGCGGCGTTGTTTTTTAAAGCTGTTGTGTTTCGTTGACGTCGTAGGTTGATCGTTAAATGACTCAGTGGACACAAAAAGTCTTCTCTTATTTTATTTAAGCGTGCCCTGGTCTAGTCTAGTGGGTAGTGTGCTATTAATGTGAGGGTCGTGTGTTCTATTCCCACCAGAGGCTCTGGTCTGTGACACTACACCGAGCATATGGTCAAAAGTTACTCAGCTCGTATATAATTAAAATATAATTTGTGATTGTATTGTAATTACTAAATAAATAAATAAATATTTTATTTAAATTATTGAAAGCAAATATATATTGTTACGTTTTTACCTTTTTAAAAATGTTTAAATATGAGTTCGTTAATTGCAAACAAAGTAAAAACAAATGTGTTTAATTTAATTTCAGTTAAACTCTTTATTCTTTACACTACCTTTGTGTGCCACCGTATACAACTTAACGATACAACTATAATTTGCTTGTACACTATTCTATTTCACACTTCTGGCCGCGTTAACACTAACAACTGTTTGTTAGATCTTCTCTGCTTACAACCTTTTTGCAAGCAATACCACTTGTACGTTCAAACCGCAACGCGTCTTCACACAAGGCTGACTGAATTCTTACTGACTGCTGCCTGCTTTGTCCAGCCCTTTTATAGTCCGACACAACCAGTCTAACGAACATTCTTGAAGTAGAAGGTTCGTGATCTCGCCTTCTCGAGAGCTCTATTGCTAATACATTGTTGTTTGTGTACTTTGCTTATGTTGTCTATCCCTTTTTGTCACATACATGTTGTTGTTGGTACCAGGCGCAACCATGTTCGTCGTACATATGTGTGTGTGTGCAGCTTTAGATAATCAACACGTTCATTGTATTCTTAGTGTTAGTGCGTATTTGTATCGTGTGACTTTTGTTTATCGTTTTTGTTGTTAAACGATATTAGGTCGTTTCGATTTGCGTAACAATATAATATTAAGGAACCGGCTGTTGAAAGCCTGGTCCTGCCATTAAATACAGCCGATAGTAGTAAAAACTGTATTTGAGTTTTTCTTATAACCTGATTTTGCAAACTTATCATACATATATAAACATTTTAAATTGTTGTGGCATTATTTCATGGTTTACGTACCTCATTTGAGACTCGAGTATATTCATCATCATTGGGTTGTTTGGGTGTAACGGTTAACATGGCGGTGTAGGCTTTGCGTGCCCTTAAATTATTTTCATGCGTATCGTTTTTATCATACCAGGGCTGGGATGTTAAATGGGGTACTCTGTAAGGAATATAGAAAAATAGAAAGTATTGTAAATACATTTATGAACCACTCCATTGTGTAAATGTTTGTAACTCAATTCGTGTTATTAAATATGTATAAAGCTAGCCATTAATCCTTTTTTTTTCTTCTGATTGATTAGAGGGTAATATAATACGCTAAACCTTAAATAAAAAAAAAACAAAAAAACAAAACTGGTATAATTACACAGGCATTAAATTTGATGATTTATTTATTGAACATTGTTACCTGTGCTAATGTAATAATTTATTTGTATCTATGGATAGGAGGGATGACTGACTCAGCCATGTAGGCAGCCAGACGGTCAATTATCGGTAGAGATGTCAGTAATTTGATTTTTATTATAAAAAAATAAAAATAAAAATAAAAATACAAAATTGTATTGCTAGGTTGTAATCATTTGTTGTTTGTAATTAAACCGTTCTATTGCTAATTGCAGTTAGTGAGACTTTAAGGTGCCTAATGATTATTCAATTATATTGAGAAATTATGAGAAAATCACGACATCAGTATATTTTAACAAAGAAAATTTAAATGGTAATGCTGTGTAGTTTAAAATATTTTAAGTTCATAAAGATACCATAATTTATACACAAGTCGAGCATAATTCAAATATTTGACTTTAACAAACTCGTAAAGGACGCTCGCAACAGATTTACTCTTGAGGTAAGCATGTTGTGATGCAGATAAAAGTCACTCGGTCTCTCTAATGCCTTCAATAGAAAATAACGATAGGTTGATTGGCGTAAAATCCTTTGGTCTCTAGTAGCAGGTTTTTCCCGCTTTCAATATGAAATCTACTCTAACCTCTCTCTACCTCTTAATTATGTAGCAAATACATACATACATACATACATAATTGGCCATTACAATCCTTCAATCAGGATTACGGCCTAGCTTCTCACACCACTTATGTTGTGTGTGTTAATTTTTATACATGAGTGGCGGGACCTACAGTTTAAAGTCGGTTCCGAACGACAGATTTATACATCATTTGATGATAATTTTATACATGAGTGGCGGGACCTACAATTTTAAAGTCTACTCCGAACGACAGATTTTTGAGAAACTTTTCATGGCAATTTTATTTACTCTTAGAATTACTCTCAAAATTAAGATTTTTAAAACTTAATTGACATTTTATTTACAAATAACTACACTCAACGCGCAGTAGGAGGAGATGAAACAGAGTTAGGAGGAGACCATTGATGTCAGATTATAAAAGAGATGGAGGAGGGCACGTAAATATTATCATTTAAATATAAGCTGGCAGAACTTTATGCTTGAAATGACTGTGCATTTAATATTTGATTTGAATGGAATTATTCTGTACTTCGGACTATGGATTGTGGCTAAGGTCTATAGCTCAACAAATACAGACATGTTGTATTTGTCCACAACTAAAATTTATTCAAATTGGTTTCAAATAGATGATGTGGCTTTTTGGTATCAACCATTAGACAGCTTTTGCTTTTTACTCAACTTCATTACAAATTTCAGTAAAATTTTTATTTTAATCTCCATCTATTGTTCACAAATTTTATGTTTCGTTGTTGGAAGTGAAAATTATTTTTCTTTTCATATTTTAAGAATTATTTTTGCATAAATTATACAACGATGGGTTTTTTATATAATGTATTGATTTACGCTCATTAAAAGAACATTTTGGTTAATTATATTCGTATGAAACAAAAAACCTTCATTAGTCCGCTGCCAATTTCTTACAAAAATATCATCAACCTACGAAAAAATGTTTTTGACGTCAGAACGCCTACAAACACGAAGTGGTATTAAGATGAAATTTCCTATATTATGTGATATTAGCTTTTGGCTGGCTAACAGTTCAAATTATGGGATTAAGCTTTCTCTTCCGATGATCTTGTTCCTAAAACTTGACACTACAAGAATGTTTGCTAAGTTTTTACAACCCTTCAGTCAGGATTACGACCTAGCTTCTCATACCACTTAAGTTACGTGTGTTAATTTTACACATAAGTGGCGCGACCTACAGTTTAAAGTCGACTTCGAACGACAGTTTTTTGAGTAACTTTTTGTGGCAATTTTATTTGGTCTCAGAGGTTTTGCCAGAAATCTGTTGAGAGGAAGTCGCCGAAGAAATATTTTTTCATATTTTCGTTTTGATGTCTGACCTGGGGCTTGAACCGTGGTCTTACGTCTAATAAGCCAACACACTACCTACTAGACTACGGCGACTGCGAATGTAGCAAATAGCATCTAAAAATATTGTTCAATAACTGTAGTACAGTGTCAGATGAGTTTTGCACCATAGCATTCTAACCGGGTGAATTCTACGACCAGAATGTGTTCACTTTGCCCACACTGACATACTGACATTTCTGTCCACCAGCACTGATCTGGATTCATTTTCAATCGTGAGCAAGGGAAGCGAAAGTAACCATTATTTTATGAGTGTTATAGGCCAGTCGTCCAGAGACGCTCACTTGTTTTAGTTGCAAATTCAATTCAATTCAGGTTATGTGGAAATTGGCCTAGGATTGTATCCAGACGCCGAAATCGACATTGAACGCTAGGCAACGCTAATAATGTTGCAGGCATATCTTTACATCGACCATATCAAATTGAGGTTATTTGTCCTGCCAAGGGATGCCCACTATGTCAGCTATTTGTAGATTAATATAGGTCTGATCTTACATAGCTATATAATTGGTCTTTACAACTCTTCAGCTAGGATTATGACCTAGCTTCTCACACCACTTATTTTGTGTGTGTTAATTTTATACATGAGTGGCGGGACGTACAGTGTAAAGTCGACTCCGAACGACAGATTTTTGAGAAACTTTTCAGAGTTCTTGCCAGAAATCTACTGAGGAAATATTTTTTCATATTTCGTTTTGTTCGCAATATTTGAGCTGGGAATTTGAACCGTGGCCTCACGTCTATTAAGCTAATACACTACCTGATAGACTATGGCTACTTCAAAGTCAAATAGGGTTGATCACTATACCATATAGAACCTTTTTACTACCTAAGCTGTGATTACTCATAATATTTTTCGTTACGTTTCGCTTCGTTCTTATCTATTATCAAGAGTACGCTGTGTAATTAAGCATTTGAAATTGATTTTTCGGTAGTTTATTATTCTGCTGATAAGAGTGAAATATTAAAATGCTTTTAAATCACATTTAATGCTTTTATTTTTAGGCAATATTTTGCCGCTCTTATCAACTGGTTGGTGAAATTAATTTATGGCTTCTAGTTGCCTAAACAAAAAAGAAAAAAAAACTGTGTTTGGAATAAATTTTACACGCAAATAATTATCAAGAAAATGAATGAATTTCATCTGTATAGAGTAGTATTCCCCTTAGAGGACGGAAATGACTTTTAAGATTAATTTGTTCCAAAAAATAACACCTGCCAGTCGAGCTGAAATTAATGAAATTGATTTCATCAAGTCTATCAACAACAGCATCAAATTAAAAGATTGCTTGAATTATTTATTTATTTTCTTCTTTTCTAAATCAATGAATCAGCATTTTGTTTCTTGTTGTTATTTATTGTAGAAATAAATTTTCTTTAAAGTTCCGCCGAACGTTTTTAATCGCTTTGACTAAAGTTCAATGCAAAATCGGGGAAAAAAATTTATCGCTAGGAAATGACATCAAAATAATTGGTTTGTATTAAAAGATTAACAATAATTTTATAATTTTTTAAATAAAATGTTGCGAAGTAATAAAGAATATGAATTATTAAAGAATTTTTTGATTGCATTTGAATTTTGAAAATAGCATCGCAAACTTGAGGTAATGTAAGGAAATAGACTTGCAACAATTTAAAATAAATTTAAAACCCATTGTATTTTTAGTTTAGTTTAAAAACTGTTAATTAGAATATGAAATAATTTTTCGATTTGATCGACTTACCTTGAAAACAATTCAATATTGATGAACACATATTCACCACTATCGATCATATTCAGTTCTTCAGCGGTCAACATAATTTGACGTATCGATTGGGGATCGGCACACATAATGACAACTGAAAAGATACGAAATGAAAAAAGAAATTCAATGCCGATTGCTATCATATTATCTATTAATCAAAAATCATATGCAAAAATAATGTATTTATTTCAAACAAATTCAATTCATTTTTAATTACGAATTCATTTCACAGCATTTAAATTATTGCAATTAATTAACAATTACACAATGCAACAAAATAAAAAAATGTGAGTTTTATTGAGTAGAACTCGAAAATATTTTTTTTTATATATTTTGAACCCTCCAAACTTGTTTTATTTGACAAAAACTGCTTTTTTGGACTTTACGCACAAATTTATTGATTACACAAACATTTATAAGCCGTATTAGAAAGGAGAGAGATGGGCCTTTAAAACGATATACATACAGTGGTGACGGCCTTATAATTAGAAACGATGTTTCTGGAACAGAGTTCTCTGGAGTGACGAATCTAAGTTTAATTTATCCCAATCTGATGGAAAAACGTATGTAAGACGTCCTGCAAACAAAGCCTTTGATCCCAGGTACACAGTGAAAACTGTTAAACAAATTAACAAACATACATGTTTCTAAGTCGTTTCTAATTATAAGGCCACTACTGTACATATATATTTTATTCGACTTTATATCCTATACGGTTTGATTAGGTAAACTTGGCAAATGGAAATTTTTTTCATTTTTTTAAGTTTGTTCATTAATAGTAGCAAACTTTAAACTTTAATTAAAAAGTATAAAATAAGTGATGAAATTCTTAAAGAGCATCCTAATGAGAAGAGATTGATACTTCATTTGATAAAATCGAACAAAAATTGGCGTAGTTATTATTTAAAGAGTACAACAGTCGTGGTAAATTTTTCATATTTATTTATTTTTTCAAACTAAGTTTCAGTTCAAAAATTGTCAGAATTTTTGATGGATCTTGCTTGTTTATCGGAAAATAGGGCAATTTCACATTTGAGCGACCACCAGAAGTTAGCAAATATTTGCGCAAAGCGAAATAATAATATTTGCAAAAAACACAAATATTAGCCGACTTCTGTTAAGTCGCCCAAAAGTGAAATTGACACATTTTGCGGTAAGCAATCAAGATCCTGAATGTTTATTTGATAAGATGACGTATATAAAAATATAACACGACTGTTTAAATAATAACCACGGTAATTTTTGTCCGATTTGATCAAACGAAGTGTCAATCTCTTTACAAGATAATGTACATTCAGAATGTCGACACTCATTTCATATTTTAAAATTAAATTTTGCAATTAAGAATGTCATGGATGTTGTGATTATTTTTGTTTTCATATTTCTAAAGGAGAGGGGTGGAGGTGAATGTTCAATTTTTGTTTTGAATAATTTTTAATTTGTGTTCGGTTTCATCGTATTGTTGTTTTTATTGTATGTTTTGCATAATAATTGAAGTTTATTGTACTTTAATCGTCTAATTTTTTTCATTATGTCTGTGGTAATTTGAACAAGAAGAAATTCGAAATGATAAAAAACAATAAAAATCCATCAAGTGTTTAACGAGGGTGGTGTGAAAAGGCCACTGAAATATTGTGATTGTGACAGAATGTGTTCTGAAGATAAACTGTTCCATTCTTAGTGAAGAGCAATTATTGAGGGATTCATCAATAATTTATTATTTATGGATCAAAAATTTATTTGGATTGAAGTCTCGTGACTTTTTTACAGCCTTTACGCGATAGCGGCAAGGAGCATATGGCTCTCACACCTCTCCCCCTCTTTATATTATTTCTTCGCTTTATTTATCGAAATCATGCAGTTAAGCAAACATTTTGTCTACTGTAGCACGTTCTAGTATGATAGAGTTGCCATCTGTCTTTGGTTGGGAACATCGTAGGCTGTTAAACTGATCCGGGATGTTGTGTTGAGTATTGAGCGGAGATGCTTTGTTCTTTTAGTCTTACTCTTTCGCAAAAGTTGATGTTCGTTGTTGATGTTATACTCTCTTGAGATTCACGATTCATTTCTAGGACAGTTTATTTGAAGGGAGGTTAAATACTCTAAAATTATTATATTCGAAAACTATGATGAAATATTATATTGCCTGGACTGTATGATTTTGTAATCAAGAACTTTAATTACAATACAACACCACAAAAAATTCAGATATTAAATGAATAAACTTGATTGTTTCTTTGGAATTAAATACTACTTAGTACATTTTCAATGTACCCACGTTGTGATCTGAATAAGTTTTGTTCTGTGCTCAACCAGCCATGTCTCTTTGAAACCCATTAGACAATCGCCAAAGCTATTAAATTATTTCTTCCTCTTCCGAAAATATTCAAACGAATAAAATGAAAAAAATTAAGAAAAATTAATGTGTTATTCAAAATTGCTTTCAATTAAAACAATAACACAATTGCTTAAATATTTTGTTTTTGTTTAAAACATGTTTTGTTTCAATTGTCTATGGTCGCGAATTTACGCCAAAACAAAAATTCTTTAAGAGCGAAAATAAATGACTCGCCTTGCCAAAAATTTACACCACATTCACCGTTAAACAGGTGGAAAATTAAATGTTAAACTGAAACCAAAAAACAAAAATTTATTAAAAAATTTTTTAGATTTGAAAGAAAAATAAAAAAATTTTAAATGAAAAATAGAAAATATTACGTTGAAAATGGGGAATGTGGTGCAACGCGTTTTTGTGTATCAGAGTAGTAGTATTCGTCTGATGCCTCATCATCTGTGATAATAAAATTCTAAAGATTTTTTTTTGTTTTTTTTTTAATTAAAATTACGTTAATAGAACTTTTAAAATAATATTTAGTTTCGGTTTTTTTTTGCATTAATTTTATTTTTAATCAAATATTCAACCAAAACAGTAGATTCTAGAGGAAGAAAGACTTTTTAATGGGAAAGCTTAAACAACGACAGACCATTTGGCCTTAAAGATCTTTTTGTGTCCTACTTAAGTAACTAGCCTTACAAAATTATTGTTGCGAATCAGTCAGAAATCACCGTCAGTCACAATCGTTTATCGATACCATCTCTACAATTGTCACGTAGTAATGTCGCCGTAGTCTAGTAGGTAGTGTGCTGGCTTATTAGACGTAAAGCCAGGGTTCGAGCCCCACGCCAGATATCAAAACAAAATACAAAAAGTCAATTCTTCGGCGACTTCCTCTCAGTAGATTTCAGGCAAAAACTTTTAAAAGTAAATAAAATTGCCATGAAAAGTTTCTCAAAAACCTATCGCACTCATGTATAAAATTAACACACACAAGATAAGTGGTGTGAGAAACGTAATCCTGACTGAAGGATTGTAATGATCAATTATGTATGTATGTATGTGTGTAAAGGGCGGATAAAATCCATATTCGAACAGAAACATTTCCACTCTCGGATAGGACCAGATCTGATTTTTCACGAATTGAATTGTGTATAGTTCTATGTACAGGTATTTCACCCTGTTTCGAGAAAGAGGCGTCACACAATGTCACCATCTCACCCAGAAAAAATAAATTACTATCCTTACTGTATAGGCTATATAAACCATATATTTCCCCTAATTGTTTAGAATGGCGTAGTCTATGATCACACTCTCAATGTACTATTCTCAGAGAGTGTGGCTAATTAATCTCATAAAAGGCTTGTTGACTAGTAAAAGTTGCTGCAAACCGATCCCTGCGTTTCAGATGTGTGTGAAGATAAATGCGAATTTGAAAACCGAAGACATACATAATTGGCCATTACAACCCTTCAGTCAGGATTACGGCCTAGCTTCTCACACCACTCATGTTGAGTGTGTTAATTTTATACATGAGTGGCGGGACCTACAGTTTAAAGTCGATTCCGAACGACAGATTTTGAGATTTTTTGCCTGAAATCTGTTGAGAGAAAGCCGCCTACTAGACTATGGCCATATTTGGTGTTAACAGATCAAAATTTTCTCTTAACAGATGAAAACTTTTCCTTATCAGAGCATTGTTAACTGTTTAGCAGTATCCATCTGAACAAGTCCCCTTGTTTAGGAGATAATTGTAGGATATATACCAGGTTTATGAGAACCATATCATATTCAAAGGAAGTTTCCAAGGATTCTTAATATAATCAGCAATATAGTCACATACAAAGTGATATGGTATTGTGTGAATTAGCTTTGAAACTATGAATTTTTTAATTGGAAATTCTCTAGAAGATCAGTGGCCATTTAAGAATATAAATACATATAAGAAATAGTACACTTAGCCGACTATATGCAAATGGTAGTCCAAATGGTCCTCTTTTGAACCGTGGTAGTGGGATAGCTGGAATAATATTGGGATACGAGACATTAGCCCCCTCTATCCTCCACCAACCTTTTATTCACAAATAATAATGGAATTAATGAGAATTAAATTTTATGTCAATAGTCTGCAATAATTTCAAAGTAGAAGACTAATAAAGGCGAAAAGTGGCGCCGCATAAAGTGTGGGTTTGCGTCTTTGGTTTTTAAATTTCATTGTCAGCGAGATACTAATTGATTGAGATACTAAAAGCATTCTCCGATCAATCGTGTTTCCATAGGATATAAATTCAGAGCTGTCAGTGCATCACAACCACTTTTAAAAACATTCTTATGTGTGTTATACTTCTCTGTACGATTATTCCAGGGTCCATCGAAATTGCCTGAATCTGAGAGTTTCTTGCAGTATGCCTGTGACAAAAATACAATTGGCCGTTTGACCATAGGTACAGTGGTGGCCTTATAATTAGAAACGACTGAGCAACATGTATGTTTGTTAATTTGTTTTACATTTTCACTGTGTACCTGGGATTAAAGGCTTTGTTTGGAGGATGTCTTACATATGTTTTTCCATCAGATTGGGACAAAATAAAATTTAGATTCGTCACTCCAGAGAACTCTGTTCCAGAAACATCGTTTCTAATTATAAGGCCACCACTGTATATAGGCCCTTTATATTAGTTTCAAAGACTCCCGTACATCTGGTTCAGTCTTTGATACATTTGCAACATTAGTCATATCTGCATCCTCAAAGCACTCCTCATAGTATACTTCTGTACAAAGGTGTGCAGGTGTTATAGACTTATTTTTCCTAGTGATACAACGTCTGATCTAAGGAGTATAGTTTACATTCAGTAGATCATCCTAGTTTCTAGGTCTTATAATGGGTGATTTTTTAAGAGCTATAGGAAAATTTTTCAAAAAAAAACACTTAAAATTCAGAAAAATGCATGAAATCTTTATTTGAATCGATAGCACGGACCATATAATTTAATGTTTGAAGATTATTTCATGCAAACGTTGACCGCGACTGCGCCTCAAATGGTCCATCCGCTTATTCCAATTTTGGCATACTCTTTCCAACATTTCGGCCGGTATCTCACGAATAAATGCTTCAATGTTGTCTTCCAATGCGTCAATTGAAGCGGGCTTGTCTGTATAGACATGAGCTTTAACATAGCCCCACAAAAAATAGTCTAAAGGCGTTAAATCGCACGATCTAGGCGGCCAATTGACCGGTCCCGAACGTGAAATAAAATGTTCAACGAACTCGCCTCACAATAAGTCCATTGTTACGCGTGCTGTGTGGCATGTGGTACCGTCTTGTTGAAACCAAATGTCATGCAAGTCAAGCTCTTGCATTTTGGGCAAAAAAAATGTTGGATATCATCTCACGGTAGCGCTCACCATTCACAGTTACGTTACGATTACGGTCTAATGATGCCACCATCCCATAAACCGCACCAAACTGTGACTTTTTCTGGATGCATTGGTAGCTTTTGCAATGCTTCTGGCTGATCTTCACTCCAAAATCGACAATTCTGCTTATTTACTTATCCATTGAGGCAAAAATAAGCTTCGTCGCTGAACACAATTTTTCGATAAAGAAGTGGATCTTCGGCCAACTTTCCAAGAGCCTATTCACCAAAAATTCTGCGTTGCGGTAGGTCGTTCGGCTTCAATTCTTGCACCAGCTGTATTTTGAAAGGCTTCACACCTAAATCCTTCCGCAAAATCTTCCACGTTGTTGAGTAACAGAGGACCAATTGCTGCAAACGGCGACGAATCGATAATTGATGGTCATCATTAACACTGGCCGATACAGCTGCGATATTTTCTTCAGTTCGCACTCTACGTAAGCGTGTTGGTGATTTAATGTCCAACAATGTAAATTTGTTGCGAAATTTAGTCACAATAGCCCGAATAGCCGTTTCAGTGGGTCGATTAAACTGACCATAAAATGGAAGAAGCGCGCGATGAACTGTCTTAACAGAGCACGCATTTTGATAATAAAATTCAATGATTTGCAAGCGTTGTTCGTTTGTGAGACGATTCATGGTTAAATTATAGACCAAACTGAAGAGCTGTTTAAACCAGTGTTGCCAAAAAGATAATAGCTAAAATATCACCCGTTATCTTATTGAAAAAGCTACAGAAGGGCCATAGTTCGTTTTTAGTCTTTTTAATAACCGTTCCAAATTGGAAGTCCTATTATAGTCTCCAATCTGAGACAACGACCAGGTATTGATATTAAAAAATTGCACCAAGTTTCAATTTTAATGCAGCAGCCAAAGGGACTAGCATAATCGAATTACAAGAGTTTGATGTATAAGTCAGAACGTATGTATATCGCTAAAGAATTGCCGAACTCAGTCAAGTCAATCTCCTTCGGATGGCCAGTTTTTCATCATAAAGTGCAAAGAAATAGGAAAAAGGTCGAAATAGTTCATGGTTGACTTATCAAAATTTCTCAGCTTAGCTTCATAAACTTTCTTAAAAATCTTAAAATCTGGCTCTCTCCTGACAGTTTGATTGCCGGAGTGGTTTGTGTCTTTGATATCGAAATTTTTACATTTCGTTTAAAACTATGAGGATTTATTTATTTATTGTAATAAAATTACTATATACATTTATTATTTCGAGAGCAATGCTTAATACTCGACTGTCTAAGACTAGAGTCAGGGTTCGGAATCGAACTCACAACCCTATATTTGACAGTTGAGCACATTACTCTTTAAACCAAAGTAAGGTACCCTAAAATTCGAGTATATTGAGCATTCTAGCTGACATATGCCAGCAAGAAGATCTGTTTAAAAAGAAAACTTGAATATATATTTTCATATACAAGACGCTCAGCTTAATGTTTACAAAATAAATATTGATTTGTTATCATCTCCAATAAAGTATGCACGGTTTTTTTTCATTTGCTTAGATCCTTACCCTGTATTGTAATTGACAACAAAGAGGTTAAATTTGACAGGATTTTACACATGCTGATATAATTTGTACGCACTATGCACATTCTTCAAGTAGATTGTAAGACACAGTAAATAGCCTTGAAGGGCTTTTTAACTGATAGAAACCACTTTCCTATGGGTATTTTCCGGCGTAGACAATAAGTCTATCTTATCGAATTTTTTGACGGGACATGTTTGTTAATTTGAACGAAAAAAAAGAGACAGACAGGAATGCCACATTCAACAATACGTGTTCTATTCTTGTATTTCGTTTTGATTTGATTTGATTTGCTTCGTTCATTATTCATTGAAATTTCCATGTACTTTCATACCACATGTATGAGATGATTTTACTTCGATAGCATTTTAAATGTCGAATTTATTGAAATACTTGTACGAGCATTTCGATTATTTTGCATGTTTTTTTCGACTTCTTTTTTCTTGTGTAGTTTCTTTATAAAATATTGTTTTTATTATTTTTATTTATTTTGTTTTGTTTTGATTTCTTGTGTAGTTTATTTATTTGTAAACAAAATGTACATTTTTTTTTGAAAAATGTCTACAAATTCGTTCCAAAACAAATAACAATATCAGGTTGACGCCCAATAAGGAAATGTACAGTGTATGTATGATGAACAAAAAAAAGAATGTAAAATAAATCAAAACTTTTACAGTTAGCTATAAAAATTGTGGACAACACACTTTGAATTTGAATTTGTTTGTGAGTTATTTTTAGAAATTAGAAAAAAAAACAAAATTATGGCTTATGATGATACGAGGGCAATAATAAAATTATCTGGAATTAAAAAAAAACGAAAGGGTGTCCTGGTAGTCTAGTGGGTAGTGTGCTAGACTATTAGCGTGAGGGTTGTGGGTTCTATTCCCACCAAAAACTCTGGTCTGTGACACTACACCGAGCATATGGTCAAGTTACTCCGCTCGTATGTATATAATTAGAATATAATTTTTAATTGTATTGTAATTAATAAATAAATAAATAAAAAAAACGAAAGATGTTTGAGAAAATTTTCATGCCAATTTTAATTACTACTTGCTAGGCTAAGACGTATATTTGGTTTTCTGCCTTTGAACTTTCTCACAACATTCGCTTACTAAAGTTCATGTGTAGCTAGCTAGCTCACGCTCATGATCATTCAATTTTGTGAATTTTCTTAATTGTTTCTAGTCTGAACAACTACGCCTTTACAGCATTTTAAATCTCTATCGTCCAATATCTTAAAATCATAAACAAAGGAATAGTTTCCATCAGAGTATATATGTATGTATATGGAGTGAGGTCCCTCTAAGACCTCTAAAAGCTGCTTAAGATGTATTCTGGGTGGATTTAACCATAAAGGGACCCTTTTGCCTGGTCTCTATGCAAAGGAGTTCACTTTTCCTTTTTGAATATGCAAATGAATGAAGTCGGCTTAAGGTAATTGGCTTGCTACTCAAGAAATAAATGCCAATCTCGTGTATGAATTTTTTCGAATCAATTTTTGCATCCGTTTTCGCAAGCATATCAGCAATATTGTTACCTTGTATACCACTGTGTCCAGAAATGTACTTTAGGGTTAACCGATTAAGAGATCATCCAAACTCCCAACTTTCTGAACAAACTTTGAAAGTCTGAAGAGATCCAATGGCGTATATTTCTATTCCATACATACATACATTGGTCATTACAACCCTTTAGTCAGGATTACGACCTAGTTTCTCACAACACTTACATATGTTCTGTGTGTGTTAATTTTATACATGAGTGGCGGGAATTACAGTTTAAAGTCAGATTTTTGAGAAACTTTTCATGGCAATTTTATTTACTCTCAGAGTTTTTGCTAGAAATCTGCTGAGAGCAAGTCGCCGAAGAAATACTTTTTGTATTTTGTCTTGATGTCTGGCCTGGGGCTCGAACCCTGGCTTTTCGTCTAATAAGCCAACACACTACCAACTAGACTACGGCAACTACAATATATTCAATATTTCTATTCCATTTACCCTAATTTGTTCTGAGCCTGTCTTTTTATGCATTATTTTAGTCTTAATAATGCTTATAATAATCGAATAAATCTTATTTTAGTAGGTAGTGTGTAAGCTTATTAGACCAGAATCCGTGGTTTAACCTTTGGCCCAAACGAAACTCGACTCAGAGAGTAAATAAAATTGCTATGAAATCTTTCTCAAATCTGCCGTTCGACGGCGACATTAAACCACATAAATGGGGAGGGAAGCTAAGTTGTAATCATGACTGAAGGATTGTAATGACCGATTAAGTAAGTAATCGAATAGCTTAAGAGAGCATTCACTATTCAACCGATCTGATAAGATTCCATATCCCACCCTTTTCGTATAATCTTATTCTTGATATGAATACTTGAATGAATACTACTTTTCCAATATATAAATATAATGTTAGAAAACCTAGACCTACAAGTTAGTTTAGATATCATTTAATCTAAATAAGAAAGTCCAAGTCAATAATGCTTAGCATTTTGGCATGACCATGCCTTCTACACTTTCATGCTGTCGTAAAGTTCAGTCTCGTATTATAATTTTTATACGGCAATTTTTTTTCAATTGTAAATAAAGTAGGGAAATGCCCAAAACTACCGTACGTATAATTTTGCCATGCACTGTTTGATATCAGATGTATTTTTTTTTTCTTTGTACCATGTTTATTTGTTTTTTTTTAACATTATTTTTTACATGCACATTGAAAACTAAAACTTTTATTTTCTTATAAATAAACAGAAAACAAAATCATAATATATGCGTAAGAAAATTAACAAGAAAACAGAAGAAAAAAAAAATAAATTTAATTTCGAAGAGAGAAGAAAAGAAAAAAATTTACACTTTCCTGTTAAGCATTTCCTTTCAAAAACGATGGCAACATGTCAATAATTACAAACATTTTGCAGAATTTATACACTGAGAGAATTTTTGTTTATTATTCAAATTTCTCTTCACAAGGATTAGGGATAGGCATTAATTTTTATTGTAAAAAAAAAATATTTACCTCAAAATGGAGAAAACAAGTGAAAGCTATTTTTGTTGCTAATTGTGTTACTAGCAGTTTGTGGAGAATAGCTTAAGAGCACTTCCAATTTTTTTAGAATAGAAGCGAACGAAGATAATTTTCAGAGTGTTCTACAACGTTCGCCTGTTGGGGGGCATTTAGAATCGATTGGAACAAGCATTTTATATTGATGCAAAGTCTTTTGTTCTGACTGACCAGCACCTGAACCCTGGCTTTATGTCTAATAAGCCAACACACTACCTACTAGACTACGGCGACTACATTAATGGCTCATAAGCATAGCTGCCAGATTTGACGATTTATCGTCATTTTGACGATTTTGAACTTCAAAAATATTATTTTGACGCTTTGACGATTTATGCTCTTATTTTGACGATTTTTGGAAATTAAAAATTTACATCAAATTCCTAACTTTAGTACATTAAAAGCCACTTTAAGCTTTGTATTTACTTTGTAATTGTTACTATTGAAAATTTATGTTAGTAATTACAAGGAGTAAAGTATTATATTTTTAAGATTCTTTCGAATACCTGTGATGATTTTGCTGTATTTTTTTCCTTTTTAATCCCTTACAAGCCAAAAAATTACAATTCCTAAATAACCTCGTAATTGAGAATAATTTATTACTTGTCGTTTGTAGACAATTTTAAAAATTTGAGTATAGCTTCTAATATTACCATCGGAAGAACAAAGGCAAGCGCCGTTAGTTTTTTTCGTACGACCAACACCAACAGGGGATGGATGGCATTGTGTTTGGAACTATGAAAATATGTTATGGGAAGAAGGAAAGAGAGAACAGTGTTTATGGACATTAGGCTTGTATATTTTTATACCATAAGTAACAGGAAAGACCTCTGCAGGAATTGAGTTCCACATATGAATAGTCCGACTAAAAAACGTACTTTTTCTGTAAGGCAGAGAGCGGTTCATTGGCCAATCGATCACATACGGATGTCCTGGCCGAGAAAGACGAGTGTTACGTAGGAATACATGATTTTCGGGAACAAGTCCCCTTATTTCGTTCGAGCAAAATCCTTTTGTAGTAGTGACAGAACAGTGAAACACCATCCACATTGCAACGATGCACCAATGATTCAATGGAGTTGGATACACTACCGTCATTAACGAGCTACTACGGCCTCTCCTGTACACGGTTAAGAAACCTCAAAATAAACGTTGAGGCACCGATCTCATAAATAGTATAAATAAATAGTGTAAATAGTATGATCAGATGATAAGACCTTAAGAAGGAACTGAAAAATTTGTTGGTTCCAGCCAACATTACACTGAATTTTCATGCTTAAAATGTCAAGAGCTTCCGACTCCTTAATATTTCCTCCACCCATAGATTAAGATGATGCAATATTATTGCTGCGCTTATGTGTCAATAAACAACACTGGGATAGATTGCTTAAACCTTAAACAATTTTTTCCTGTAAATGATATAAAATTTCTCCATTTTTGAAAAAAAAAAAAAATAATAAATGAAGATGAGGGACGCTAGCTTTTAGCTTCTAACAAATTTTTTTTAAATGTTTTATTTTTGAACTCAGATACATATGGACATACATTGATTTTATATGTTTTACTACAATAGAAATAATTTTGGTTTTTTGACGATTTCAATAAACGTCTTTGACGATTTTGACGATTTTTTCTCAAATATTTGACGATTTAGTGACTCATTTATCTGGCAGCTATGCTCATAAGTTCCAAAAATTTAATCTGATCATCAAAAAATCTACTCGATTGTTTTGAGACGTGCTCCATTCATACTGTAAAAGTGTTACTAACCTCAGATTATGTTAGAATAAAAATTTTTTCAGTGTATTTAACGAAAATTCTCAAGTTCTCTATAACAAATGAATAAATGAATGAGTAAATAAATATGACTGTATGAAAGCAAGTACTTAAACTATGATATTTATTGGCCTAGTCCGTTTGAGTTAAGAAAAAAATAAAAACACAACAACAACAACAACATAAATTATTTAAAAATAGTATAAAAATAATAATGAAATAGAAGCGCTAAGATTTATGCATGTATCGATGGCATTTGCTTGCCATACGAGCAGAATTTTTTTTTCGTATTTTTAACACGTACAATTTAATATTTATTGTCACTTCGAAAAAAAAAAATTTTTTTCTTACAGTTTCGGTTTGTTTTTATGCCGTTTTTATTTGTTTGTACGCTTGCCAATTGAGAAGAAATTTACATTTTAATTGTTTACGTTTTTCTTTTTGTTGCTTTTTTGTATTTGTATTTGTTTTCGCAATACAATACAATAATTTTATTGTTATTTTTAATAAGATTTGTTGTTTACAATTAAACTGATTCTAAACGCAATACAAAGTGAGACTATTAAATCATATCTAAAGAGGTGGGGTGCAAAGGGAAAGGAGATTTTTATTGTATTATTAGTCTCAGCGGATGGAAAAATAATAAAAAAGAAATAATAATTGAATGAAGATATGATGTAATAGTACATAGAAAAACTGTAGCATATTTCATTAGCTGTAAGCTCAAGAGCATGTTTGTTAAATGGCATACTTCCCCGCCAGCTTTAAGGTGATAAATAAGTGGTCTTTACTGATACGAACATTATTACATTTGACACTGAAGAAGTGATTGTTCTCTGGTAGAGAAAATTACAAACAGCTACAACAGTAACAAATGAAAATTATTGGGTAAATAACCACAATCTTATTCAGTTATATAATAGAGTAGCTAAATAATTTCCTACACAGTTGACACGAGAATCTGACTCAGATGCTTTTAAAGGGTCCGCAAAAAAACTTTTTTGAAAATGCTTTAAAAAACTACTGAATATTTTCTCAAATTTCTTTTTTTATTGGAAAGTACAATCCTTCCGGTAAATAATGGAAAATAATTTCATTCAAATGGCTGCTTCGGCTGGCCATGCAGTAGCCTACACGATCGGTCCAATTTTTAAGCACATTATCGATTGTGTGCTGCTGTATTTCACCAATGGCTTCACAAATATTGTCCTTTAAAGCGTCAATTGTCTCTGGCTTGTCGGCGTAACACTTATCTTTGACGGCACCCCACAAATAATAGTCCAACGGTGTCAAATCGCAGCTCCGAGGTGGCCAAACGACATCAGCTCTGCGACTGATAATGCGATCTTCAAAACAGGGCGCAAAACATCGAGTGTAGCTTGTGTGTGGCTGTGTGGCACGTAGCACCGTCCTGTTGAAACCAAATGTTGCCAATACCCTCCTCTTCAATTTTTGTGAACAAAAATTGGTTCAACATGGCCCGATAACGATCGCCATTGACTGCAACGGCCACACCTTGCTCATTTTCGAAGAAAAATGGCCCAATTATGCCTATGGACCAAAATCCGCACCAAAGAGTGACTCGTTTTGGGTGCGTCGGCTTTTCAATGTATGCGTGCGGGTTTTCTGTGCCTGTTGAAACCAAATATTGCCAATATCCTCCTCTTCAATTTTTGTGAACAAAAATTCGTTCAACATGGCCCGATAACGATCGCCATTGACTGCAACGGCCACACCTTGCTCATTTTCGAAGAAAAATGGCCCAATTATGCCTCTGGACCAAAATCCGCACCAAACAGTGACTCGTTTTGGGTGCGTCGGCTTTTCAATGTATGCGTGCGGGTTTTCTGTGCCCCAAATGCGACAATTTTGCTTGTTTACATACCCGCCAAGATCAAAATCAGCTTCATCTGAAAAGATGATTTTTTTGCCATAATCGGCATCTTCTGGTGTAGGCTACTGCATGGCCAGCCGAGGCAGTCATTTGAATGAATTTATTTTCCATTATTAACTGGAAGGATTGTGCTTTCAAATAAAAAAAGAAATTTCAGAAAATATTCAGTAGTTTTTTTTTAAAGCATTTTCAAAAAAAAAAAAAATTATTTGGCGGACCCTTTACAATATTTCCTGAATATGGCAGAGAACTGTAAATTGACATCCTTAAATGCAATCAATAAAATAGAGGGCCTCCATTGATTGTCAAAAATCAAATCTGGGAGTAACAGTTCAGGCAGTGTCGTGCATGAAAGTGGGGAATGGATACAGACCAATATAAATATAACTGTAAGGTCGTGAAAGCGACCGAGTGTGGATAAATTTCTAATATAGTAACAAAAGACGGTTTTTAGTCCATATGCTGCATGATGAGCCTTATTTAGACCACTGTATGTAAACTTTTTTCTTTGACTGTATAATTCTCAGTTGCTAGAATTTTATCTTAAGTTTGAAACTTCTTTCCAACAAAGAAAACTCACGAATCTATTATGGTATAGGTTTATTGTTTAATTAAATAAATTTAAAGATATTGGAAAGTTCACGTACTTCCTTGAATTATTAACTATGTATGTATGTCGCGAAAACTCCAGCAAAACGAAAAAATTTTTTTTCGGCGACTACCTCATTCTCTCTCCTCTCTCCTCTCTTTGCAGATTTCTGTCAAAAACTCTGAGGGTAAAAAAAATTTTCATGAAAAGTTTCTCACAAATCTGTCATTCGGAGTCAACTTTAAACTGTAGGTCCTGCCACTCGTGTATAAAATTAACACACACAGCATAAGTGGTGTGAGAAGCTAGGTCGTTATCTAGATTTTAGGGTTGTAATGACCAATTATTCATACTTTCATACATACATACATATGTCGCGAAATTCCGTTTCTTGGTTGGTGAGGCGGTTTCCCCACTTGGGAAGCATAATTAGCATTTAATATCACTGAAGTCATAGAACTGATCCAAACTCTTTATATCAGTTGTTGAATGAAATATCCAAAGCCAGCCTGATGAATTGCCTTTACGATGATTTAATGTATTGAAGAAATCTTAGATTATTCTTAGTTAAGATATGCGCATTGTAGATTAGCCACCAATTCATCAGTGCTATCTCCTCCACAGTTAATGCATTGGCGTTGCTTATAACAATTTAATTTGTAGTGTGTAAGCTGACACAGCATTGGAAATAGCTTTTCTTGATTGACTAACAAGATTTTCGGAATTGTTTCTGCCAAGCCACAATCAAGTTTGTCTAGTTTAAGAACAAGGAGTTAAACTCTTTGCATATAATATTGGTATTTGGCAAGAATTTGTGTCTTAAGCCCAGCTTGATTTCAGGCATTTGCTTAAGTATTCTGAATGTGTCCTTACCAGAAAGTTTGTTGGCTTTTTCCTTTCATCAACATTACAGTATCCTGGAATCCATTTGACGGTAACATGTACGGATTACAATCGCAGAAATTTCTCTTTGCATTGCAGTTGGTAGCGGCTTTTTTGAAGTTTTACTAGAAAGCTTTTCCTGTTACAAATTCTAATTCCTTCACCACTCTTTGCCAAGAAATTTTTTTCAAAAACCGTTCACAAAATCGTTGACATAAACTTTTTACTTTTAATTCCACAGTGCGTAACATTATCGTACACAAGAGTCACATGTGGCATAAATGTATTCTTTCTTAAATTATTTAAAGCCTACTGCTGTATATAAATTAATTGAAATATTTTTTCATAATAATAGGCTTCTTTCTAATATGGATGCCTATAAAAATTTGTTAAAAACAAAATGATTAACGACACAATTTGTTTGCTCTTAAAAAAAATTTAAAGAACGTACACAAATTAATTGTTACGAAATTTTTATTTTTAAATATTAAAAATATTAAGGCTTACAAAAATTGTTTTAATGTGTTCATAATTTTTATCAGAATTATTTAAAGTTTAGCGTTAAAAACATAACACAGTTCACCCTTTATAATTAATATTTAAATTCATACTTACACACGCTTTCGAAATGGTAGGCTGTTTATTATAATTAAAATTTAATTGTTATTTTAATTGCGCAATTATTGTACAACAAAAAGGGGGCATATACTTTCAGTTTTTATTATTCAGAATGCGTACCATTTGTAGGCTATAAGGAGGAAAAAGGGGATGTTGGAGAATTCAGACATCTTTGGTGATTTGAAATACTACCATACAAAGGAACAAATAATTACCCTGTATCTAAAATAGATACACAGTTAGACTGTGAAATTTTGTTTAAGTGACTTTAATGCTACAAGAATAATTAAAAATTTGGCGTGACACTAAAAAACTTGTTGCATAATGTTAAATGCCAATAAGAGCATAATGAAAACCCTAAAATATTGTGGGCGTGGGAAAGTGTTTCGTTTTGAAAATAATTCAAAAAAATTTTCCATCAATTTGATGCTGCCTTTGATGTAACCCTTAGGTTATCATTATACTTCCTTTATACTTCCTTAATTATCGATATTTCAATCTCCTGCAAATAATGTCTTTCTATTCTGAAATAATAAATCATTTTAAAAAATACTTTCAAAATAAAGACATTTTTTTTAAACGTTTTTCAGTTTTCTTTTATTAATGGCGACCGCCATAAATTGTGCATCAATTAAGACGAAACGAATATTTTAGGCACGTAGCTGAAATGCTTTAACGGAATATTAATTTACTGATGGGATCACTATTACGTGTTAACGCCCCTTGTGAAAAATTACAATTAAAACGTTTAAAAAGTTATTAAAAAAATATTGTTTAAGCAAATGCAAGTGTTAATGAAAATATTAAATTACATAACGCCGTTCTAAAGCATGAGAATTTTAAAACAATACAAGAAATATACATAATAAGAGAAAAGAAACAGTTTTTTTTCTCAAATTTTCAATTAAAGGAAATCGAATTTCCGCATGCACATAAAAATTCATGAAGTCGCCGTAGTCTAGTAGGTAGTGTGTTGGCTTATTAGAGGTAAGGCCACGGTTTAAACCCCAGGTCAGACATTAAATCGAAAATATGAAAAAACTATTTCTTCGGCGACTTCCTCTCAGCAGATTTCTGGCGAAAACTTTGAATAAATAAAAATTGCCATGAAAATTTTCTCAAAAATTTGTCGTTCGGAGTCGAATTTAAACTGTAGGTCCCGCCACACAACATAAGTGGTGTGAGAAGCTAGGTCGTAATCCTGACTGAAGGGTTGTAATGACCAATTATGTATGTGTAAGATGCTTCCTTGAGGTACACCGGCCTTAATTGCCTGGGGTTCGCTTACATAATCGCCTTCCTTCACGCTACACTTGTGTGATCTTTTCTAGGTTTGGAAGCTAGACCTAATAAGTAATTTTTTTATGGACCCTAATTTTAGTTACAGCCTTAATGCATATTTAATTCAATTATAATTGAAATGCTAATGAATTATTAATTAGTAGTTATTAACTTAAACTACTTAAATATTTAATTAAATTATTTATTTAATATATTGTCTATACATACTATATATATGTATATGTACATATATGTATGTAATATATTTCGATGGCTTAATATAAAAAAGGCCTAACTCAATTTTTCTCAAAATAGCGATTTTTGTTTATTCTGGAAGACAAACGTCAGATACACCTTGCCTCTAAATTTCAGATGGATACGATTGCAAATAACATATTTATAACGATTTCAAAGAAAGGCCTAAGTCATGTCAATGAATTTTTGAAAGAAAAAGCCCTAACTGGTTTTTTATTTCGTTTGATTGGTTTTCTTCATGACACAATAATACAAGTATGTAAATCTCTAAGCGCAGCTGAAGTTGTGAGTCTATATTACCCAAGTAACAAATTCGATTTAGCGGAAAAATTTGATTAAAAATTTCGGCGGCGGCCTGATTCTTAAAAACAAATCGAACTATTCCATATTTAAACCTAGTAAATATCAGTGCGATATGTACGTATCACATAAAGCTGGTTTAATAAAGGGTTTTTAACTCCTAATTTTTTATCCCTATACTGTGATAACATAACATTATATTTGTATATTATAAGGTATTGTAGTCGCCGTGGTCTAGTAGGCAGTGTGTTGGCTTGTTAGACGAAAAGCCAGGGTTCGACCCCCAGGCCAGACATCAAAATAAAATACAAAAAGTATTTCTTTGGCGACTTCCTCTCAGCAGATTTCTGGCAAAAACTCTGAGAGTAAATAAAATTGCCATGAAAAGTTTTTCAAAAATCTGTCGTTCGGAGTCGACTTTAAACTGTAGGTCCCGCCACTCATGTATAAAATTAACACACACAACATAAGTGGTGTGAGAAAATAGGTCGTAATCCTGACTGAAGGGTTGTAATGACAAATTATGTATGTAAGGTATTGCCACTAAGATATAATTGCTGTAATACTATTGTAAATTCTCATAAAATGTTATATAGTTCTTAAGAATTAAATTTAAGAAATGGTATAATATTTAAAAAAAGCTGGTAAGTTATCAGATGAAGATTATTAAAAACATAGAGAAGAAATAAAAAATGCGAGAAGAAAAATATGACTTAAAAAATGGTGAGTCCGGACATAATTCAAAATATACAATATTTTAACACAGGCACCAGACAATTATGTTTGGGATGAAACAGATGGATGTCTAGTATCTTCAGCTTTTGCGACGTGTATTATTAAACACTTGAGGAAGATACAAACACTATCGCCAGAAATTCATCACACAATTATTTACTCAGATGGCTGTTTCTACCAAAACCGCAATGTAATATTGGATTTTACTATGGAAACACAAATAACGATTGAACAAAAAATTTTAATAAGTGGACCCCCTGATTCACTTTGTAAGGAGGAAATACTAATAACGAAAAAGAAATGGGACCACCTACAGGACTTAAAAAAGGATTTACCTGCAGATTGTCATCTTTTTTATGATAACTTGTCTTATAAGAACTATTTTTTTTCAGTTAACTTTTGACTTGATCCTCTTAATTTCGTGAATTATTTCCGTTTATTAATTAAACCTGAATTATTATAATATATTTCATTTTGAACTCAGTTTAAAAAGGCCTAACTTAATTTTTCTTTTCAAAAATATCAATGAAAAAGGGCCTATCTTAGATAACTTCATTAAAATAAAAATAATACATTTTTTAAATGTGAAATACAATGTGATGCTGTTTGTTATTAAAAATTGTATTAAAATTTTTGTTGTATCTAAAATTTTACGGATTTTATTAAGTTTTTTCCTTCTCCTGTAAAGTAACAAAAAATCGAGTTAGGCCTTTTTTATATTAAGCCATCGATTTATAAGTTATTTATAAATATGTACATATTCAAGTTAAATTTATTTTATTTTAATTGTTCTCTTAATATTTAGTTGAATATTTAAAATAAATTAAAAGGCAATTATTAACATGCCTTCGCGAGATACACGTAGATAATCGTTTAACAACACTAAGTTGCCTAATAAAATACCGTTTAATTAGCACAAAATTATGCCAATTGTAGGCAGGTTAAAAACATTTATGGGTTGGGAGATTTTATTTCAGAATAGATTTTTAGATAAGCTATACAAATTGTAATAAAACATGTAAAATAGCAGAGAATTGTTTGTTAAAAAAAAAACAAAAAAAAAAAACATTGTGTTCAAGTGAAAAATAAATTTTATTTAATTAATCGAATTAACCTAGAATCGATATATTAGGTTGCAGGCGATCTCCATTCTAAACAAATGTTATTTGAGTCCATAATACCCTGTCCAATAGCCGATTACTAACTTAATGCTACTACTGTGCTGTTCGATAGTCTTTGGTAATAATTGCATTCGGCAACACCATCACCTTTTAAACTTTGGTTGATTTGTTTGATAGAAATGATTTTAAGTTTTATTCGTCACCGTGGGCTGCTTAAAATTTTGTAGTTTATGAAATTGAAATTGAAGTTGCAGTGGTCTAGAAGGTAGTGTGTTGGCTTATTAGACGTACACACAGTTACTAAAGTATACATACGGTTAACAAATTTCAAAAATTTTTTAACCAATCCGTTTTTGTTGAAAATCTTTATAGTTTCCTCGATTTTAAGACGGTCTTTTGCATTGGTTAAAAAATTTCTGAAATTGAACTGAATTGTGGCCCTGCACAGGCCCACTAAATTATACATCCGATTAACAAATTTCACAAATTTCTGAACCAATGCAAGAGACCGTCTTAACATCGAAGAAAGATGTCAGACAATTATAAAGATTTTCAACGAAAACGGATTGGTTAAAAAATTTCTGAAATTTGTTTGTTGTGGGACTGTGCAGAAATTTTTTTAACCAAGACCGTCTTAAAATCGAGGAAAGTTGTCAGACAATTATAAAGAGTTTCAACGAAAACGGATTGATTAAAAATTTCTGAAATTTGTTAACCGTATGTATACATTTATGGCTGAGTGCATGTAAAAACGGCGACTTACTCTCAGTTGATTTCTGGGGAGTAAGTAAACAATTCCCATGAAAAGCTTTGAACTGTAGATGCCACCACTCATGTATAAAATTAACACACACAACATAAGTGATGTGAGAAGCTAGGTCGTAATCCTGACTGAAGAGTTTTACAACTGACCAATTATGTTTGCATGTATGCATGATTGGATAGTAGTTGTACCCGAAGAAGTATAAACTGTACTGCTTTCGATCAAAACCGGATACATTTTGAATACATTTCAGAGTCTTAATGAAATTGTTTTCAAGTTTTTTTTTAACAATTTGTTTCTTTTCGAATACATCAAGAGATCTGCAGCCCTTGCGTTGACCAACTTCTTCCTCTTCCCTGATTTTGATGAAACTTGGTCAGTACAGGGACTGTGTTCACCCGTGGCATCACAACGGGCCGCTATGCGTACTCAAGTGAGCTTTGTGAAATCAGAGCAACCAATCCGACCTAACCATCAAGAAAAATTCTGTTACATTTTATTTGGAATTATATGTACCAGCCTAATATATTTAGCCTTTGTTTGTATATGATACACTCATGGTTGTATGTACACATATTGCTATACATATTGCATATTCTGGTATTTGAATAATTTTCCAATATTAGCTTAGGGCATGTGCCGGTTAATTAAATATTTGGCATTTATTTATGATAATAGGTCTGTTATAGCACTGATACAAACTGAGAGTCGTTAATAAAGTTGTCTTATATATTAAAATACTGGTTTCTTTAAACAAAAAAAAAAAAATCCAACTAAAAATATAATTCTTGATTATAGTTTAAAATCACAAATTTTTATTCATCAACAATTTATTGCTATTTTTTTTATAAAATATTTATAAAAAGAATGATTTATTTATTATTTATTACAAATCAATTACAAATTATGTTAGAATTATTACGTGCACATTATGTAATGCTGTGTATTTGATGGTAATTGAACCCACAACTCTCCTATCGACCGTCTAACATGCTAACCACTATAAAAACAAGTCTTTTTTTAATTCTTATTATTTTAATTACAATTTTCGAATAAAGTCTGGTAACAGACCTCATATAAAGTTTTATTTGTTCTTCCATTTAACACAATTTTCTTCCATTCTCTTTCTTTCTTTCTCTCTCTCCCTCTTTCTCTCATTCTTGTAATACAGCTTAAACAATTTAATAAATTGAATATGATAATATATTCATAACGATTTAATTATTTATCATCACATAAAACCGAATGAAAATTCAAAAGAAAAAAAAAACAAACAAATTATTGACTTCCAATTGACCAAATGACGGATGACAGGTGATGGATGAAGCCATATAAGTCGTAGAACAATTTATTGAAACTCATTATCAGATACAATGCGTATTTACAGAATTGATTAAAATAAATAAATATTTTCTATTGCGCTTAAGTAAGTAATAAAAAGAATTGAGTTTTAATTGTGTAATCCAACTTTTATTTAAAAAAAGATGACCAGTTTACATCATCTTGACCTTTGACTTTTGTTAATAGAAATTCGGAAAGAATTTGGAGAATTTCGATTTTATATAAAGGTTAGGTCTACCCTTATTTAATACTTTTTAAAAAAGCTTTAAGAATAACCTATGACCTTTGAACTGCGACCTTTCCAGTAAGACTTTTTTTGAGAAACAAATAATGTAAAGGTGTCTTTGACCTTTCTAAGAATAGTTATTATTATACTTTCAAAAACTTAGCCTATAAGGGTATTGTAGATGATATAAACATTCCATGTAAAATCCTTTAAACATATTAGTTGTTGACCTTTGACCTATGTTATGTAAGTATTACTTTTACACAAGGTTTCACCTTCTTGCATTAAATTCAATTGTGATTGCTTGTAATTGCTTTTAAAAATTACATCGCATGCTAATTAATCTTTAAATGTCAATTTCCCTCTGAATGACGGCTGTCGCTAGCATTGTGCGTCATATACATGGCTATATGTCAATTATTTGCACGTCATTTATATTTGTATGACATTTATAAACAATGTTGAACTTGTTGACAATATTGTTTATGATCATATAGTTTTCTAATATAATACTTAATAGCCGTGTGATTACTAATGTACAAACCTACAATTTAATATCAAAATTGACACTCAAGTAGTTAATTTTTTTTGTTCATTTTTAAATCGCTTTTCCGCCTGGTATGGTTTGCACGATATAAAATCAAATCAAATCAAATATTCAATGATTCAATGATTTCAGTTGACAGATGTTTGAAACGCTATTTTAGCGCAATTTCTCCAATTCTAACACCGAAGGTGTTCGTAAGCTATTTCCGAAACAATGCGAACGAGTGATTTATTGACACATTCCCCAAGCGTTTAGCTTCAGTGCACGTGTTTAATCTCTTGCTTAATCGCTTTCGTGCTAAACTAAGATAGGCAGTCAGAGACGGTTGGTCGCATACAACCATTAAGTCTGTCAATCAATTTGATAATATCGCGTTCAAATACATTCCAATACCAATTCCAATATAAATTCTTTATTGTTCATTAACCGTGTAAATTAAACTGTCAGTTACGTGGAGTATGAGGGAAAAGAGCATTCTAAAGCTAAATTCAACGGTCTAGCGCACGTTATTCAGCTTTGAAAGTTTAGAGCGAAAGAGGGTTTGGAGAACAGCCATAACAACTGACAGTCAAATTAAATTTTGTTGACAACAGCCGGTGTTTGTTGTTGCTCTTGCTGCTGCTGTTGCTGCTGCTGATGATGATTAATGAAGCAGCTGCTGTTGTATCAGCTACAAACTCAGACACAAAAATAGCTGACAAGTTTAGCGAAATATGCAAAAATTAAAAAAAAAATTAAATTTTTAATCTTTAATTAACTTTTTATTTACAAATAACTACACTCAACGCGCAGTAGAAGGAGATGAAACAGAGTTAGGAGGAGACCATAGATGTCAGATTGTAAAAGAGATAGGGTACGTAAATATTATCATTTAAATATAAGCTGGTAGAACTTTATGCTTGAAATGACTGTGCATTTAATATTTGATTTGAATGGAATTATTCTGTACTTCGGACTATGGATTGTGGCTAAGGTCTATAACTCAACGAATATATGGTGTATTTGTCCACAACTTAAATTTATTCAAATTGGTTTCAAATAGATGATGTGGCTTTTTGGTATCAACCATTAGACAGCTTTTGATTTTTACTCAACTTCGTTACAAATTTCAGTAAAATTTTTATTTTAATCTCCATCTATTGTTTACAAATTTTATATTTCGTTGTTAGAAGTGAAAATTATTTTTCTTTTCATATTTTAAGAATTATTTTTGCATAAATTATACAACGATGGGTTTTTTATATAATGTATTGATTTACATACATACATAATTGGTCATTACAACCCTTCAGTCAGGATTACGACCTAGTTTCTCACACCACTTATGTTGTGTGTGTTAATTTTATACATGAGTGGTGAAGTCGACTCCGAACGACAGATTTTTGAGAAACTTTTCATGGCAATTTTATTTTAACACTCAGAGTTTTTGCCAGAAATCTGCTGAGAGGGAGACGCCGAAGAAATATTTTTTGTATTTTATTTTGATGTCTGGCCTGGGGCTCGAACCCTGGCTTTTCATCTAATAAGCCAACAAACTACCTACTAGACCACGGCGACTTCTTTAATGTATTGATTTACGCTCATTAAAAGAACATTTTGGTAAATTATTTATTGCATGAATCTGCCTTTTTCTTTGCCCTCTTCCCTTGACCCTCTTGGCTTTGTATGATTCATAACAATTGGCGCTTAAAGGACTTCCATCGGCTTAAAAACCTTTGGGTAAGAAAAATCTATGCTCTTAAACCTCGACAACAGCCAATATCTGCACATGAAGGTTGTCATGCTTGATAATGTTGAATTTTTATGCCACATGGACGGTTCAGTTGCGAAGAAGAGATTCCTAAACCGCATGAACTGTGCCCAGTGATTCTTTAATTTTCTGAATTCATTATGTGTCTAGAAGGTCAAAACTAATAAATTTAACATCAGCATTACGTTGACCCCATTAAGACATGATATTTAACTGCCCGCAACACAAACATACATGGAAGCTTTGATAATCGATGATTGTGAAGGGGTTTGAAAGTCTTTTTGGCCAAAAACAATAATCCATACCGCCCTACTGACAATATCACGGAGAGAGAGCTCAAATTTTGAGGAATTTGCTAGGACCTACATTGCGCAAATCAGCAGATAATTTATCACGAACAGCTATTGAGTGAAATTCACAAAGTAGCAGAAAAAGGAAAAGACCCGCTCACATGTTAAGGAGTTAAGTTGTTTGTGATAAAACCTGGAATGAAATAAAACAACAGAAGAATTTTTTTGCCCTTATGGATCGCCAAGGAGCTCTAAAGACCTTGTATGATGTTTACATGGCATTCATAGTGATTAGTAGATGCCGCATATAGCCAAACATTCTAACGTTAGAGTGTCTGCTATCCAATGCAGGTACTAAATTGCCAATCAAGGGCATTGGCGGGTCCTTCTTTTCTCTTAAAACTGCTGGAGATTGTGTCCTATGAGTGTTAGTGCAGCCTACATGGTATATGGAACCTATTCAGCTTAAATTAATATTCACAGATGAAGTAAGAGCATGGCAGTTGGGCCGATGCTAGGTCACTACCTCATAATGAGATTCTTATTCAATTTGTCTGAAATTATCAAACGTTATCTGTAAACAGAGAAAGGCTTCTAGATAAATACTCTGTGGACAGCTGACGTGGCATCTATGAATTTTGGAAAGCTCCAGCATTAGGTACATTGTGAGCTCTTAACTTATAACGCGTAACTCATTATTAGTTGTGACAGTGTTGTTATACAACAAAATTTTTCTGACGATTAGTTTTTAATGCGCCAGACGGGTGATCAGCGGAACTTTGTCTTTGAACCCAATTAGGTATGGAGTTTTACGTAACCTAACTTTCTATTTTATTCTCCTCTATTCCCTAATGCGCTATTCTCTGCCTTACGCTGAACTACGGTAGTGTATTCAGTCAACGTCCACATGTTATCTCGATATTAGCATGCGTGGTCCACTGTGCGAGTAACTTTGTTATGAAATTCTCTATGGAAACCCAACGAAAGAAAATATTTTTGTTTTTGTATTCCTAATGGAGTCATGCTATTCTTTCATTTCATTTCCTTCGGTTTTATTAAAATTTGTTTTTGCTTTTTAATTCTAACATGAAGTGGAAACGTTTTACTGAATGAAAATCATTAACACGTACATAAGAGAAGATTGTTAAGTATACAATTAAAAACGTTGAAATGGTTTATAAAGGATATGGAAATTAAAAGCAGAATTTTCAAATGCTGTATTTAGGGTATAAAATTACCACCTGCAGAGGACTGGTATAATCCTTCATCTAAATTTTTTTTAAGTTAAAAAAGATTTTTTATAATATTCATCACAAATCTGTTGTACTTACTTCTTGTTTGTTTCGATAGATTGATTAACATCCTTTCTATATCAGCCTTTTTCCATTGATCCGTATCGAAGGCCTGCTGATACGATGAAGCCTTGTACTCATCCAATTTGTCATGCACGACAAACATACAAAAGAAACACACTGAATTGCCTTTAATTTTCGTGTGTTCATTTTGATATATTAGGGCGGTACGCGTCCAATTGAAACTATCGATTATGGCTCTTACAGCATTACCCAAATTGTTAGCCTGTGCACCTTTTAGACGCGTTAACGTTGGATATGAAGTGGCTTTGTTTTGAAAATCGGCTGCATTACCGGCAGAGGTGAAAACGGGTATTTGCCAGACGCCAGCATAACGCGAAATGGGTGCCAATACATATTCACAGGGTAGACCCCAGACTGCATTAATCTCGGGCTGTTGCATGTAGATTTCAAAGAAGCCCAAAGGTCCATGCACCGAAGAACAATTGGTATCACGCGATATCAGGGTGATATCTATGTGGGCATTATAGGCAAAACCCATACGTTGTACATGATGTATGGCCAGTTCTAAGACGGACAGAACTTTAGGCAAAATGCAGTCATTTTTGTTGTCCAATTCATAGCTGGGCAAAAGAGCGGCAAATACAAGAGTCTTATGCGGCACCACAGTACCATGACGATGGGTGTTGGTGCTGGCTCTATGAGGAGCCTTGAAATGCTGCTGCAATTCAGTGACCGCTAAAGGATCCTGAGATTTGGATGGATAAACGATGGCATGATTCTGTTTAATGTTGACAACAACAATTTGTAAAATTAAAAGATGCAACGTGGGTTTAAAGAGAAATTTTAATTTCATTTTTGTTGAAATAATTTGTTTTCCTTCTCCTTTTATTGTGGTTGTTGTTTTCTTTTGTTATTGTTTATGAGATTTTCAATTTGTTAAGATTTTTCGTTGTTGTAATATATTATTATTAATTGCTGTTGTTATTGTGTTATCAATTTTTTTTTGTGATTGTTAAATTATTTTTATTAATAATTTCAATGTTTTCTTTCTTTTCATGGTTATTTATTTGCTTTAGAAACGCCTTTTTTTCTATTTATTTTTCTTTTCTTGATTTCACAGGTTGTTTTTTACATTTTTTTGTTTTTTTTTTGTTTAAATAAATTAAATTTCAATTTGTTTTCATGAATTATCATTTGTTTTATTGTTAGTTGATGTTAAAAATTGTTGAAATTTAAATTGATTTCGATCATTTTCAACGGGATTTTATCACATTTTCTGTAAATATTTCGCTTTTAAAATTTATAATTTATAGAACGTATATACTCGTCATAAGGAAATCTTTGAAGAAACAAGAATTCTTAATGACAAGTTTAGAAATTTGCTGAATCTAAGTTTGTTTTTAACATTCTTATTATTTAGCTGTTAAAAAAAATTATTTAATGTGGCAGTTGCAGACCATTTACAATGACATAAGTGAGGGTTGATTTCGTAGTTAACAAAATTAAATTGTTTATTAAATGCTTAACTCAAGTAACAGAATTTACCTTTGAGGTATATATTCTACGTGTATTAAATGGCCATTACAAATATTTAGTCGGTATTATAACCTACCCTTACTGTCACACTACCTTAATTTAAGTCACGAGTGGCGGTACCTACAGTTTAAAATTGTTTCCGAGTACTTTTCCGTATTAAGTATAAAATAAAATCGCAGACTTTTTCCTGAAAAAATTCTAAAAAAAATTTCGGTAATCTAAAGTATGCTACATAGATCGCCCGATTCGAAGCCCTCGCGCAGTATATACGACAGCATTAAATGCTGAGGGTTTGTCTCCAGAAGCCCACTGTCTCTATTTTATCAACAAAGAAATACGAACACCAAGGATTAGAATTGTAAGGAAGAATTATATTTTAGAACTTTACGGGTATTCATGTGATTGGTTTATTGACCTAAAAAGGCACAAAAAAAAAATACACTTCAGCCATCATTTTCAAATTTTTTTGCGTCCAAAAATATTTTTTATTCAAAAGATTTTTTATTTTTGAAAGATTTTTAACCACTAAAGTGATAAATATTACTTTGTTGAGAGCTCTAGTTTAGTTCCTCGAGAGAATGAATTGTCACGTGCAAGTCGTTGATGAATTGCAAATGAATCAACCCGTTTCCTCAAGTCTATGGTGGGTGATGGTGCAAATGTCTCTAGTGGTAGCATTCTAAGACGGCGTAAATGACGGCCGCACCGTTTGACTATCGGTATGGTTTTGTATGTGTTGTGAGAACTGATCAGCATCATCGACTATAAGTTGATCCCTTCGAATAAACTCTTGATTTTGAGCTGTAGTATTAACAGTTCGCTTCTTGTAATTGTCAAATACGAGCGGATAACTTGTTAGGTTAGTATACAGTGTATTAATCAGCCAGGGTTCTGGGTTCGATTTCAGTTACACTACATCGAGCAGAAGCAGATTGCCTATTGCTATTATGATATAATTTCAGATAATAATACAATTTTTAAGAGAATTAAATTTGTTTTTTTAGCGTACCTCGTATATTTCATTATCATTCAAAATAATTCGTTAAAAATTCATAAAAAAAAAGATTTTTTTTTGTGCAAAACGCAACTTAACAGTATAAATTATTTTTATTGGTTTTTTAATTTATACAAAAAAAAAAACCAATTCTTTTTAAAGCAAAAACTATAAAATAAGAAACAATAAAAAACTTATTGTCGCATATTAAAACTGGCTATGGAGTGAAAAGAAACAAAACAAAGTTTAGAAAGCTATTTATAGCCTCTAATTATACTTAAAAATAATTATTGTTTCTTTTATTCTTATTTTTATTTTTATTATTTATTTTGACACACTGTTAAAAAGTTTGTTAGAAAAAAACAAATTCAATTTATTTTTATCACTTTACCGGTTATTTTTTTGGTCTCTATTTAGTATACTTTATTTTAATTTTTTTTTTGTTTGTTCGTTTTTTTGTTTTTTTACTTTACACTGACTGTAGCCAGCACATAACAATGAATTCTTTTTTCCTTTTATCGGACTTAAGCTATTTTACGGCAGACATTTTTATGTAGTTTACATATCATAAATATGCATGAGGTTAATAATTTTATTTAAATTATTATAAACATACAGGAAAAAGATTAAAACATGCAAAATCATTAATAAATTAGCATATAAACAAATTATTAAATTATTGCCAAATAAAACAAAAAAAAAAACGATGCTTTAATATTTTCCACCATAAATCTATGAAAGAAATTAGTCTTGATTGTTTCGGTCCTTTTTCTACAGAGTAGATACATACATATGTTAACAAAAACAGCTGGAAATTATTTTTAAAATATTAAATTAATAAATAAAAAAAATTTTTCCTTGTTTTTTTTTATAACATAAGCATTGAGGTTTATGAAATGCTAGCCAAAACTCGGCGTGCTTCGCTGCGCCCATTGTAGTATAAGCACGTAAATAAAGTTTTTTCTCAATTGACGTCAGTAACACAGTTATTATCACTTTCTTTATTTAATTTTTGTTGAAATTATTTTTCTGTGGTATTTGTAGATTAAAATAAATTCTATATTTACGGTAATATTTGAAATAAAAAAAATTTTGTACGGGAAATATTATAAATCATCCTCAGCATCATCCTCAAAACATCTTTGCATTATTGCCTGCCTTATCTCAAACTCTAATGGATAGCTAACATAATTGATATGGTAAAGAATACTACCATAGCGTCTTATACGGTTAAAAGGATCGTAGACAAGTTCTGGAGTTTAGATCAAACATCACAGACGACCTCTACAGGGATGTGATACAATTAACAAGGCTTTATGGTGTACGTCTGTGGTGGACAGTGTGCAAACACCAATATCTTTGCCAGCTGATAGACTAAATACGCAGTTAGTCAGTTGTACTGATAACCAATGCATTCTCTTCCACTTCAACTCAGGTATTATTTATTATTCTAAATTGCCTCTCCTCTGACCATCGCGACTGCAGCGCAAAAAGCGGTTGAAAGGCCTAGGAATTGCTATTAAAAATCTATTGTTCTCAGCCAGTATTCTGGATGTACGAGTTATACAACGGAGAAATACAAACAAGATGGTTTAGAATTATTATTTATTAGAAATATTATATTACTAAGCCCGCATAGTCTACTAGGTAGTGTGTTGGCTTATTAGACGTGGGGCCACGGTTCAAATCCGAGGTCAGATATCTTCAATAAAACAAAATATGAAGAAATATTTTTTTCGGCAACGTCCTTTCAACAGATTTCTGCTAAATACTCTGAGAATAAATAAAAAAATGCCATGAAAAGTTTTTCAAAAATCGGTCATTCAGAGTAGACTTTAAGCTATAGGTTCCGTCACTCATGTATAACATTAAAAATACGGCATAAGTGGTGTGAGAATCTGGATTGTAATCCTGACTGAAGGCTTGTAATGACTAATTATGTATGTATTATATTTTATATTTATATATTATATATATATATATATATATATATATATATATTTATATATTATATATTTTATATATTTATATTGTATTATATTTCAAAACTTAAATTTTATTCATGTCCAGAGAGGCTATGTTCAATGCAGTTATATCCTGGCTCAAACTCGACTATGGATACGCTGCTATTCTGGATATCCTAAACACATTCGGTTCAATTATAATTTTCGAAATTGAATATTTGTTTTCAAAGATCCAGACTTCTAATCTGAAGATCAACCTCCTGATCACGGTGGGTTTATAGCGAAGGTTCAATAATATGGTGGGATGTGGAATACTTGTCATGGGTTCTGATATTAAACTGCTAAACCACTGCACTGTTCACCAATGGCGGAGGTCATAGGCATTTTGAAGGAAATGCTTATTGGGTGGCGGAATTTTCTCCAAAAATTTCTTATTTCGACAGCTATGCTGCGATTAAATCCCTAACAAACATATTTTCAACGTCTCCGCTGTCTTACCTAAATACCCAGGATTTTTCAGGAAAAATTTCGAATAATTCAAGAGACGAAATAACAGCCATATGATTGAAATTATTTTCCATTATTAACCGGAAGGATTTTACTTTCAAATAAAAAACGAAATTTGAGAAAATATTCAGTAGTTTTTTTTAAAGCATTTTCAAAAAAAAAGTTATTTGGCGGACCCTTTATTACAGAGCATAGGTAATCCAATTGCCTTACTTAAATTAAGTTGTAACTGCTCCTAGAAGTCGCCGTAGTCTAGTAGGTAGTGTGTTGGCTTGTTAGACGTGAGGCCACGGTTCAAACCCCAGGTCAGACATCAAAACCAAATATGAAAAAATACTTCTTCGGCGACTTCCCCTCAGCAGATTTCTGGCAAAAACTCTGAGGGTTAAAATAAAATTGTCATGAAAAGTTTCTCAAAAATCTTTCGTTCGGAATCGACTTTAAACTGTAGGCCTCGCCACTCATGTATAAAATTAACACACACAACATGAGTGGTGTGAGAAGCTACGCCGTAAGCCTGACTGAAGGGTTGTAATGGCCAATTATGTATGTGTAACTACTTGTTTTACAGTTACTGAGACAAATGAAATTGTTCGTATTATTTTCTCCAGCACTGTATCTATCTAGTGTAATGCATTAATGGAGAATTCTTTTGAATTTAATTCCCTTAAACAATTGGAAATAATTGCCAGATAATTGTTAACTACACATATACATATCTAAGCAAATCAATCCTTGTCTTATAAATAATTATTTCTGATGTTTTAGAAATACGAGTGGAATTTCAAAAATTTGTTAAGTAAGAATCTGGTTATGAATATTATGAATCAGTAGGAAAGAGGGTAGGGTTTATTCAATTAAATGCTGATCAATTTATGGGCATTTGGTTTCAAATATTCTGTATGGACAAGTGACTGGCACTGTTTTCAAAATACAAAATCAACACAAGCATAAAACTCATGGCCCAATACCAAAATCCGTCTACTCCAGTTGCTGCTGAGCATGAATTTAACTTATGGGCTAATTATGCGCTATTATAGTCAAAATTTTGAATTTATTTTCTATGAATTTTGTATAAAATGTTTTAAGATTTTTTTTTTAAAGTTAATTAATCATGAAAAAACAAAGGTTTTATCAAATTGCATTTATAATTAAATAATATGTAGACAAAATCACATCGAAGAAAAACAAAAAAATATATTTTTCGATAGGCACGTGCTTGAAAAATTAAGCAAAAAAAATCGAAAATTTAACATTTTTCTAACCATTCAACCATAAATGCTTCATTAACTAAAAATAACGAAAAATTTATCATAAAAAAATAATAAAAAAACAATAAAAAAAAGTTGAAATTAAAATTAATTTCGACTACAAAGAAATTCTTGTTTTTGTACGAAAATAAAAAAAGCATTTAGAAATGAAAAGAAGAGAAAAATAAAAAAAATAAATAAAAAAACTTCAACAAATGTTTTGTTAGATTGTTAACCAAAACCAGTTTATTTTGGTTATTAAAAAAAAACAAATTTGGTATTAAAATTTTTAAAATACAAAAGGGAAGCCAGAACCAGCTTCCCACAAAAAACAGAAACAATTTTTTCCCCCAAATGTGTAGCTACCCAATTAACCGGCAACTTTGTTGCCCAAAAATACACAAGTGGGAGATACAACCGCAAATAATTTGGCTTTAAAATGTTTTTTTTTGTTTTTATTATTTTTTTTTAGTAAAAAAAAGATGATCATTTTAACGATTAAAGCTAAAAATAAACTAATGGCACAGTGGGCTAAAAGCAAGTATTTATTTAAAAAAAGCTTTAAAGAGTTTTGATTAAAATTGGTTTTTTTAAGCTTTTAATTAAGATTGGAATTAATATGGCTATAAGAGCTTCAGACTTATATCCGATAACTTAACGTACAGATAATGCAAAGCAGCCCTATTAACTTATGACTTCAATTTTTGTACTATAAGACTATATTTAAGGTATAGAAAGTATATTTATAAATTAAAATAAAACAATTTTATTTATTTAAAAATTATTATATTTTCTCTTTATTGGTTCACTGTTGTGATCCTGACTGGTATTTTAAAACATTTCGACTCCATATACATATGTACATATAAATAATATTTTTTAAATTTATTTTTTATTTTTTTTTTTTAATAATTTTCCTCCAATTATAAAATTTAATCATGTATTGTTTGACCTTCACCTTAATACTTTAAAACAAGAGCTCAACGGCATAAATGAACTTTTAAAAGAGAAGAGAATTGCAAGCAGATATGATAAGGTGTGAAACAATTTTTGAAATGAAACTCATGCCTTCATTAAAAAATTTTAAAATAGAAGAGAATACTCGTACTTCTCTAATTGCTGAAACATAAGAAAAGTTAAATGAAATACAAAATGTTGCAGGAGACTTAAAAGACAGTAGTGGGACCTACCGTTTAAAGACGACTCCGAACGACATACGTTTGAGAAACTTCAAGGCAATTCTTTATTTACTCTTAGGGCTGTTTTCTCATTCGGCGATTATCTTTTTTCCCAACGAAAAACTGCAGATTAAAGAAATTTGGTTTTCTCAATGTCTCATTTGCTTCTATTTTGTCGCAAAACTAACCAGCCCTCATCTGCCGGTTATTTATTTGTTGTACAGATAAATTCAATCAGCTGACTGCTGTTCATATTTTTTATGTGGCAATACCTTGAGTTTTTGAAAAAATAAAATAGATTTTAGAAAAAATGTTTAATAGAGGAATAAACATTAATTTGATGGAGGATGGACTCGAAGAACATGAGTTCCAAGTAAATGTTGAAAGAGTTTATCATGCTAGGCCTAACTGCCTGGCTGACATGGATGATAATGAATTTTTCAAAAGATTCCGGCTTTTTCACTATTGGAAAACAGCTGATTTATGTTAATAAGTTGTCACTTGAACACAGGGTTCTCAACTTTCACAATAATTTTGAGAGGTATTGCCAAATGAAAATAATGTTTTTGTCGGTATATTGAGAAAACCAAAATTGTTAACGGACAGTTTATCTGTCTAATAAATTTATGTCGACATTTAGTAACTGGCAGTTTGTCAACACAATGAGAAAATGGGCCTTAGAGTTTTTGCAGAAATCGCCGTAGAATTTTTTTTCATATTTTCGTTTTTGATGTCTGACCTGGGGTTTCAATTGAGGCCTTACGTCTAATAAGCCAACACACTACCTACTAGACTACGACGCCTTCAAGACAGGATTTCCTTTCTCTAATTTCTCAATTTTTTTTTGATTCATTTTGTAAAAAATACCAAGAGAACCATAAATTCAAAGGGTGATGTCACATTGCAAATAATTATAATCAAATTAAAAATTTATTTAATTAATTTGTTTTTTTTTAATTCTTTACTAAATTGTTTATTTTTGTGCAACGATTAATTACAACAATGTTGCTGAGTTGATAATAAAAAATTAGCAAAAAAAAATATAAATTTTTGTACTCAAGATTGCACATTTTAAACGAAACAAATTTGATAAAAAAAAAGAAAAATAAATGAAATTTTATAATATTTTTTGTTTAATTAATCATAAAAGAAAAGGTCAAAGAACACATATAATAAATAAAATTTAAAATATCATAATTTTTTTTTTGAATTTGATTTTAAAATTCAAATCAAAACTTTTATGCTTTTTACACTCTTTAAGGTTTAACAATAATACATACATAATTTGGTCATTACAACCCTTCAGTCAGGATTACGACCTAGTTTCTCACACCACTTAAGTTACGTGTGTTAATTTAACACATAAGTGGCGCGACCTAAAGTTTAAAGTCGACTTCGAACGCCAGTTTTTTGAGTAACTTTTCATGGCAATTTTATTTAGTCTCAGAGTTCTTGCCAGAAATCTGCTGAGAGGGAGACGCCGAAGAAATATTTTTTCATATTTTCGTTTTGATGTCTGACCTGGGTTTTGAACCGTGGCCTTACGTCTAATAAGCCAACACGCTACCTACTAGACCACGGCGACTTCTATCTGTAATAGTTTTTGAAATAATTTGTCAACTGCGACTTTAACAATAATTGTTGCCTTTAATTACGGAAGATATTTTACAATCCAAATTGGATTTGCTTTTACTCAATAAAGGACTGTTAGGGAACACCAAATGAAAATTAGAATTTGCAAGTTCAGAATCTGTATTACCTGGCCTTAGCATGGATATTTTCGAATGAATGATGCCGGAGATAACCGACACTAGTGAATTCTTTTGTGCAAAGCCTCTGGTCAATTCCACTAAGTACAACAATACTCCTCATAGAGATCAGAGACAGAAATATGAAAAGCTTAGACTTCCAGAAACTTATAAGTCTCTAATAAGAGGGTCGTGAAAATTCAACAATAAAACAACAATAAAAACGGAATCGAAGCCTATAAATCTGAGCTGACCAATTTTTCCAATCAGCCATGCCCAAGACCCCATTACATTTCAAAGCTATAGTGGATTACAATTTCAGTTCCTACCACAACCTTTGATAATTTTCCGGACTGGTTATAAAGCACATAGGTTTCTAGATGGCATCAGTACTGGTTTAGTTTTCTACTAAATAGAGTTAGAAAATATGACGAAGCCGGAATCTGGATATACATATATACCTGTCTCACATGTCTTGACAGAACTTTCAGAATTTTCATACCATAGTAACCAAAACAATACAGGGTCATGGTTATCGACCGGCATGAAAACATCAACAACATTCTAATGGGTCCGCCAAATAACTTTTTTTTTTGAAAATGCTTTAAACTAAAAACTACTGAATATTTTCTCAAATTTCTTTTTTATTTTAAAAGTACAATCCTTCCGGTTAATAATGGAAAATAATTTCATTCAAATGGCTGCCTCGGCTGGCCATGCAGTAGCCAACACGATCGATCGAATTTTTAAGCACATTATCGATTGTGTGCAGCTGTATTTCACCAATGGCTTCACGAATATTGTCCTTTAAAGCGTCAATTGTCTCTGGCTTGTCGGCGTAACACTTATCTTTGACGGCAACCCACAAATAATAGTCCAACGGTGTCAAATCGCGGCTCCGAGGTGGCCAAACGATATCAGCTCTGCGGCTGATAATGCGATCTTCTGTTGAAACTAAATGTTCTTACTCTTCAATTTTTGTGAACAAAAATTCGTTCAACATGGCCTGATAGCGATCGCCATTGACTGTAACGGCCACTCCTTGCTCATATTCGAAGAAAAATGGCCCAATTATGCCTCTGCACCTCCGCACCAAACAGTGACTCGTTTTGGGTGCGTCGGCTTTTCAATGTATGCTTGCGGTTTTCTGTGCCCCAAATGCGACAATTTTGCTTGTTTACTTACCCGCCAAGATCAAAACGAGCTTCATCTGAAAAGATGATTTTTTTTGCCGAAATCGGCATCTTCTGGTGTAGGCTACTGCATAGCCAGCCGAGGCAGCTATTTGAATGAAATTAGTTTCCAGTATTAACCGGAAGGTTTGTACTTTCAAATAAAAAAATAAATTTGAGTAAATATTCAGTAGTTTTTTTTTAAAGCATTTTCAAAAAAAAAGTTATTTGGCGGACCCTTTAAATTCAGATTCGAACAGCTTCATTTTAACAGCTTGTGTTGTCAGAAACTATCTTTAGATAGCTAATACTTCACGTTGCTATTTAACATAGTCAGGATATATGTCGAAGAAGAAATCGGTATATATAAATCTGCTTTAGAAGGGTCAACTGTGGTAGATTGTAATTTTTTTCATCATTGTCAATACGCTTCTAATCTCGAAAGTATGCGGCAAGGATATTTGACTTTAGCAAATACCAGAACCATAATTTACTACTGCCCGTTAGTTCAATCTGCAGTCACAGTAATCATGATAAGAAATCTATTTAAAGGTGGAAGAGTCACTAATAACCGACTTTAGCAAGCATTGCCGTAGAGAGGTCAGCGTTACAGGTCAGACCTGTGTTACATACATACCTACACATAATTGGCCATCACAACCCTTCAGTCAGGATTACGGCCTGGCTTCTCACGCCACTCATGTTGTGTGCGTTAATTTTACACGTGAGTGGTTTAACGTCGACTCCGAACCACAGATTTTTGAGAAACGTTTTCATGGCAATTTTATTTACTCTCAGAGAGTTTTTGCCAGAAATCTGCTGAGAGGAAGTCGCCGAAGAAATATTTTTTTTAATAATTCGTTTTGATGTCTGATCTGGGATACGAAGCCGGGCTTTACATCTAATAAGCCAACACACTACCTTCTAGACTACGGCGACTTGCACACCTGTGTTAAACTCGTTTAAAAATCGTTCGTAGGGTCATACACAACACGTTGAATTCCAAATACATTGAGACACAGAATATCATAATTTCTTCAAATTTTCTTTTTTTGCATAACTTTATTGCCTTTTAGAATTTTATTTTGAATAACAAAACTTTTTCTTGAAAATTTCTCATCTTTTTCGCTTCATTTCATATTCCATAAACAGAATGATTAAATAAAACAAACGCAAATAAAATTTTTATTTTTCAAGCCCGACAAAATGCCAGCAATTAGTTAAACAACAACAACAACATCAAGTACAACATAGAATAAAAGTTTCAAATTGGGTCTTGAGAGGCTCATTCATTTAAGGCAAGAAGACTTGTTGCAAAATAAAATTTATTGCAAGCCACTGCCTCTAACAGTTTGTCTGTCGTTTAAAGTTTGAAAGTGAAAAATTGTGGCTGTGTAGCTTTTATATGGTTTGGTGTTTTTTTTTTAATTAAATATTTAAAATTCCCAGGAAACATGAAACTGAAGTCTAAATATAGAGGAAGATAAACACTTGCTAGAATATGAATTAAAAAAAAAAATCGAGGAGCCAAAAAAATTTGGAAGCCACGCCTGCTTGGTATGCCATTGTATTTTAATCCGGTCGCAGTAAATGATTAGTTTAGTCTTCTGGCAAAGTCTTAGAGTAAATAAAACGCCAATTAAAGTTTCTTAAATCAGTCGACTTTAAACTGTAAGTGGAATTCACAGTCAAAAAAAAAAAAAAACAATATGAGTGATGTGAGAAGCTAGGTCGTAATCCTGACTGAAGGGTTGTAATGGCCAATTATGTACGGATGTATGTATGTATGTATGTAAAAGATTTTGAAAATATTATTAAAGTACGTCTGACATATTCTAAAAATTTTTGATTTAAATTCATTTCTTTTTTTGCTTTTTTACATGAAAATTTGCTTTGTCACATAAAAAGGTTACAATTTTTGACAAAAAGAACAGCAAAACCTGCTTTGTTAAAACATTATATTCTTTTCATCAAAGAAAAGAATATCTCCGACTATTTTTTTAAAATCTGTTGTCGTATGAAAAGAAGATGTCAGAAGATATGTCAATTGAATATCCCTGTCAGTTCAAAAGGGGTACTTACATAAAAGAAAGTGTGAACGTATGAAAAGAACTGGAGGACTTGAAGTTAGAAGAAGTAAAACAGTAAACATTACACTCATATAGCATTGAACATGTATTTTTTATGCTTCAAACAAACTTTCAAATATTATTTGTTTACACTCGCATTTTCATAATTCCAATGTAGTTTGTATTTATAATACAATTCAATTCAAAAACTTTAAGTACAAATCTAAGGCCTCTCCTTAAAGCTTTGAACATAACATACACACAGTTACTAAAGTATACATACGGTTAAAAAATTCAATTACAGAAATTTTTTAACCAATCCGTTTGCGTTGAAAATCTTTATAGTTTCCTTGATGTTAAGACGGTCTTTTGCATTGGTTAAAAAATTTCTGAAATTGAACTGAATTGTGGCCCTGCACAGGTCCACAAAGATATGCATCCGATTTACAAATTTCACAAATTTCTGAACCAATGCAAAAGACCGTCTTAAAATCGAAGAAAGATGTCAGACAATTATAAAGATTTTCAACGAAAACGGATTAGTTAAAAAATTTCTGAAATTTTTTATTCGTATGTATACTTTTGTGGCTGAGTGTAGGTTTAAGTGAAGTGCTTGACAAGCAATATATTTGCCAGATGAAAGTACTTGAACATTAAGAACTGAGGGACGATCAAAACTGAAATCATGTAGATGAACTGTTTGCAGAATTCTGAACAGTACGTCAAACAAATATTTGTGGATGTCTAAAGCCAAATTGGTTGTCACATAAACTAAGAGATGCCGGAAATAAATTTTAAATTCCGATACGACAATCCAAATTCTAAAATCGTTAAAATCATGCCGGAACAAACAAAATTACCGAATTTTTTAGGCAAATCAGCCACAGGTAGTCCAAGAGCTGCCAATGTATGCTGCGAGAAGCTTGTTAAAGCTGTATCTGTCAAATGATTTGTCATTTGTTTTAATTTTAATGGAAAAATCATCTTTAGCGATGATTTGAGACGTTACCACCCTACATAAGATTCAAAAGTCGTTGTTTAGTGTAAATTTTTCACTGGCTTGATCAAGCTTTCATTACTGATGGTAACCACTACAGGTCGATGATTATCAACCTATTTTTGTCTGAATTGTGTAATCTGGACAACAGCTTCACAGCTCATCCCATGTTTGATATTCCATTCGAGCGATATGAAGCCATCGTGAACTGGCCACCACCACGTTTGATATTCCATACGAGCGATATGAAGCCATCGTCATCTCACTTGGTGGTGATGTTAACTGGCCACCAAGATAAAGCGATATGATCTCATTAAACTTTCCTGGTGGGACTTTATTAAGTCCCAAGAGTATGCGAATAAGCTACAAACTATAGCGCCCCTCAAAGCCAACATAACCAATGCCATCGGTTAATAGCCGCTTTATTTTTGTACCATAGTTCAGGAATAAATAACATTTCCTATGTGCTTTACTTATAAAAGCCGTGGTGGACATTTGCAACGCTTACTGAGAGACTCAACTTTTAAAGTTAAGATTGATGAACAATTAATCTCACATAGCGATCATGCGATTTGACCCCACTAAGCTATTCATTGGTTGGGATAGGTAAAATCTATAATTTCCAGCCCTGGAACACAACATTACAGCTGCCATTGCTGAGATACTAGGCTGAAATGTTCTAGGCTGCCTATCATAATTTCATTATTTTGGAGTTGTCTCATTGAACAGACTCTCTGCTTTAGGGATAGCCTATTAGGTTTAGGTTTAGGTTAGAGGACGTGTACCTGACAAGTACAGTACCCGAAGGTCAAGTTGATCCATTGTACAAAAACGTCCTTTAAGTGAGAGGATAATAGAGGGGATGGAGAAAAAGGAGAGGAATAAGAAAGAGGGGATAGCCTATTAAATACACAGAAAAAAAATCGATATCCCTGACGGCCACAAATATGCAACAGCCAACTTTTATACCCAGTATTGAAACTTGTTTCATTCTACAGTCCATTAATGGCTTTGTTATGGCACTATCGAGGTAGATTTATTTGAAGGTCTGACCTCACATCGTAATCCTTAAGTCAAAACTGCAACCTCTTACATTAATTTGAGTTTAAGAGCCATAGTAAACGAACAAAGAGGATCTTCTTCGAGTTCTCTGCAATTTTACTACGTAGAAAAATACAAAGAAATAATTGGGAAAGCTAATCGTATTGCAGTCGCCGTAGTCTAGTAGGTAGTGTGTTGTGTGTGAGGCCTCGGTTCAAACCCCAGGTCAGACATCAAAAAAACAAAAAAATATTTCTTCGGCGGCTTCCTGTCAGCAGATTTCTGGCAAAAACTCTGAGAGTAAATAAAATTGTCATGAAAAGTTTCTTAAAAAGCCGTTCGGAGTCCACTTTAAACTGTGGGTCCCGCCACTCATGTATAAAAATTAATTATTATTTCTCAGTGGTGTGAGAAACTAGGTCGTAATCCTCACTAAAGGGTTGTAATGACCAATTGTGTATGTAATCGTATTGCAGAATAGATAAGATAGTTCTTGTCGTAATATAGAAGAGAGATGTATGCACGACTTCAAAGTTCATATTTTGAACTTTTGTCCTGATAACGACTTCGATGCATACTTGAAATATAAACTAATTGAAGCTCATTTAGTAGCTAAGGAGCTTGAAACGTTGCCTACGGGTAATTTTGAAAAATTTAAGACTCGAATGCCTTTTTATTACATATTGAAATAGGTTAATGAACTAAAAAATGTTTTTTTTTTCTTGTAATCTTTAGGCTTTTAATGAAAAAATATTTTTTTATTTTTATTTTAAATTTTACATAATGATTGCGTTTTTGTTTTGTTTTTATAATCTCTTAAATATTTTAATCAAGCGTTAAAACATTTCTTTTATAATTTTTTTAATTTATTTTATGAGTTGTTCTTAAAATATTTTTTGAAAAGAATCCCTTTTTTTTTTGATGTTTTTTAAAAATTAATCATATTTTTTTAATAAAATGAAATGAAAAAAAAACAATAAAATAAAAAAAAAATACAAAAATCAGAAATACGCATTTGAACATGATGTTCTTAGGCATATCGACTGTCAGAACTTAAGAATCCATTAATGAAATATTGCTTCATTTCACTTTTATCATTAAAAAATAAACAAAAAAAAAAGAATTCTTAAAAAAATTCTTTTTTTGGTTTAATTTTTATACCTTTTTGACGTTCAGTTTTTTCTTCTTTTGTTTTCAAGACATTCGTTTGCCAAAAAACTGTCACTAACTGTAAGAAAATGTTTCGCTTGTATTTCTAATTTTAAAAAGATTATTTTTAGTTTTTTTTTTGACGTATTTCTTGAATTTCGAATTTTTAATTTATTTGCTTGTGCTTGTGCCACAAGAATAGTTTCAATAGTTTTTTTCATTTCTTAGTTTTTTTCATCGGCCGGCCTTTCGATAACCTTTTTACGGCACCCTCGATCTGATAGTGAAATATTTGCAAAAGATTTCGATTTTCTATTTTAAAATTAAATTGTGAGACCAAATGATGTCAACTAAATTTAGAAATGACAAGATGAAAATTCTTTCAAATGCAATCCAATATTAATATGTAATTTCTATTTCGTTTTTAATAATTTAGATAACCCATGAAACTCACTGCAGAACTTGAAAGATCTACACTACGTAGATGATATCTGTAGACTTGCGTTTAATCTCACGCATGGGCACTAAACTTGGGTTGAGAATAATGGATAAACTATACGCAAAGACGCCGGAGTCTAGTAGATAATGTGTTGGCTTATTGGACGTAAGGCCGTAGTTCAAACCCCAGCTTAGACAAAACGAAATATGGAAAAATATTTCTTCGGCAACTTCCTCTCAACGGTCTTTTGATAAAAACCCAGGGAATAATTTAAATTGCCATGAAAAGTTGTAGATACCACCTCTCATGTATAAAATTAACACACACAACATGAGTGGTGTGAGGAATTAGATCGTAATCCTGACTAAAAGCTTGTAATGACCAACTAAGTACTTATACGTATAGTCCTCTTGAGTATGTAGGAACTGTGGTATGTTGAATTTAAAGCAGCTAGTTTAGTTAGTTTATAATAGAAGCAGCGGCAGCTTTGCTTAATCAAAGCTCACTTGAAGACACATAGCGGATTGGTACCACATAGCGGAGTGGTACCACATAGCGGATTGGTACCACATGAACCAATGCTAAACAATTGCATTTAGAGCATGACGCTCAGAGAATCGAGCTGAAAACCAGACATAAAGATTTAAAGATTTAGAGAGCGATACCATATTTAGTTACCATACCTCCTTGAGACTATCGGAAAAGAGTGAGCCCAATGAGAGAGTCTGTCTTCCTTCTCAATTGATTTTGATCATGCCTACGCAATGAAAAATAAAAAGAGAGTTGTAAGGACCGAGATATCAAATAACCAATGTTAGTTGGCTTTGAGCACCGCTAAGCTTTGTGGCTTATTCGCATACATCTGTTACTTAAGAAAATCCTACAAGGAAAAGTCTTACGCGGTCAAATCACATGATCTTGGCGGCCAGTTCATATCACCTATAGTTGAGATCATCATGATCTCAAATTAATCGTAAAGACTATCAAATGTTGCATGAGTTGTGTGGCCCATAGCCCCTGTTCTGTTGAAACCATATGTCCCAGATCATTCACTTCAGGTCAAAAGAAGTTGTTAATCAGCGATCTATAGTGCGCGCCATTTACACTGACGGCCAGACCAAGAATCGTTTTTAAAGAAATATGAACCTATGACGGCACCTTCCCAAAATGCCCAGCAAATAGGGACATTGTCGGGATGTATTGAATAATCATGGAGGTAATGTATATTGGTATTGTCCGAAATTCGATAATTTTGCTTGTTCACATACCATTCATCCAGAATTGAGGCTCATTGCTGAGGATGATTTACGGTTAATATTTTACGAAGATGTCAACTGCTCTAGAGCCCATTTTGCAATGGTGATTCGGCAAAACAAACTAAAAAGTGGCAACTAATTTGACCAAAGTAGCTGTAGGAATTTCCTGTTCAAAGACCTCATATATTTCGAAATTTGTAAAAACAATTAAAATTTTGAAAAGCATAGTTAACATCACATAGTAAATTCATGTTCTCAAGTTTACTTGTTGCTTTTGTTTATAAAAATATGCAAAATTTGAAACAAGAATAGTTATTGTTGTTCTTGAAAGAAATAATTTTCACTTTTGATTGTTTGTTTCTAATTTAAATTTCTAAAAATATGTCTCTTTCGCATCTTCAATATTTTTTGTTTGTTTTCAACACAAGAATTTATACAAAAAACAAAAACAACAAAAAAAAATAGAAAAATTATGTGACAGAAAAATTTAAACAATTTACGTGTGTTCAAATACCTTTTTTTCCACGTATTTTTTTTTCTTGAATAAATCAAAATGTTAAAAAGTCTTCAAATTTAATGCCTGATGCCCTTTGGAAAAAAATTAAATATTTTGTTTAATAAATATTTCATTGGCTGTTCTTTTTTTTATTATTTTTTAAATTTTTTTTAAATTTTTTTATTTTTTTTTATTTTTTTTTAAAGAATTTGATTAATTTTTAATTTTATTTTTTGGGTTCATTGAGTTTATTTTTTGGATTTTGTTCTCTCTTCAATAATCCAGTTACAGATTAAATTCAAGTTCAATGTTCCTTTGTTTTTTTTTTTCTTCTCTTTTTTTATAAATTTTTTGTTGAAATTTGTCATCATTTTTGTGCTTCACTGGCGGTTGATAGAAATTGAAAATGCCGATAATTGTATGCAAAAGATGAAAAAAGGCCAACGCTGGCAATTTGATTGACTATTTGATTGCCATCAAAAAAAAAAAAAAAAAAAAAAAGCGAAAAGACACACAAAGAATACAATTTTTTACGTCATAGATTCATTCAATGGCGGCATTTTTAAGTGGCCTATAAAGATATGAAAATGCAAAACAAAATACAAAAAAAAGTACCATGCATTGGGGTCAATTGAATGATTGAAACAGAAACTTTTTTTAATTTATTATGAAACAAAAATTTGAATTTAAGGCCATAATGTTTGAATAGAATATTATGAAATGGAAAAAAAGAAATACACGTGCTAAGCTTATGTAAATTAGATAAAGAAAAATGTCCCAAAACAGTTAGTCCCTTTTGAAAAATATACCAAACCAAACAAAAAGTGTTGCCAAGACTACTGTTTTATTATGAAACATTTCAAATGGAAAACTTCATCAGTATCTTAATGATAGGTTCGGTTATCATCCACTTTCGTGGAACTGTGATATCCGTATAGAATAGAATTGCTTTACAGTAAGACCCCGCTTAACGCTAATCCACTTAAACGCTGTTTCAGTACTATGCGGTAGTATTGGGATTCTCCTAAATCGCACACTGTATTGATACTTGTTGTATATGTATGTATGCAAATGAAACGGCCATGCACCAACCAAGAGCAGTGCACTATATAGCGACGGTGTATTCTATGTATCTTTTTAAACGCTCTTTTGTTAGTCTGTCCAGAATAAAGATTCCAACCGTATTTTCCGAAGTTGCAATCACAGTACGAACGCATATTTCCTACGTCACAGTTGGTTTATGAGTTGCCTCGTTTAACGCTGTTTCGTTTAGCGCTGGAACTTATTGGAACGTATCCCCCTCGTTAAGCGGGGTCTTACTGTATTTAACAATTCAAAAATCTTCAATTCATGAATGGGTTTTTAGGAACCTTTGTAGAAAAGTCAAAATAAACAAAATACCCAAAAATATGTAACATACATACATAATTAGTCATTACAACTCTTCAGTCATGATTATGGACCTAGTTTCTCACAACACTTATGTTGTGTTTGTTAATTTTATAACGGGTAATTTTTTAACTATTATCTTTTTGGCAACACTGGTTTAAACAGCTCACTCACGTTTCGTGTTTTGTTTCACTGTCAAACATCTTCAGTTTGGTCTATAATTTAACCATGAATCGTCTTACAAACGAACAACGCTTGCAAATCATTGAATTTTATTATCAAAATGCGTGCTCTGTTAAGAAAGTTCATTGCGCGATTCTTCCATTTTATGGTCAGTTTAATCGACCCACTGAAGCGGCTATTCGGGCTATTGTGACTAAATTTCGCACCACCAACACTCTTACGTAGAGTGCGAACTGAAGAAAATATCGCAGCTGTATCGGCCAGTGTTAATGATGACCATCAATTATCGATTCGTCGCCGTTCGCAGCAATTGGGCCTCTGTTACTCAACAACGTGGAAAATTTTGCGGAAGGATTTAGGTGTGAAGCCTTTCAAAATACAGCTGATGCAAGAATTGAAGCCGGACGACCTACCACAACGCAGAATTTTTGGCGAATGGGCTCTTGGAAAGTTGGCCGAAGATCCACTACTTTATCGAAAAATTGTGTTCAGCGACGAAGCTCATTTTTAGCTCAATGGATAAGTAAATAAGCAGAATTGTCGATTTTGGAGTGAAGATCAGCCAGAAGCATTGCAAAAGCTACCAATGCATCCAGAAAAAGTCACAGTTTGGTGCTGTTTATGGACTGGTGGCATCATTGGACCGTACTTCTTCAAAGATGCTGCGAATTGTAACGTAACTGTGAATGGTGAGCGCTACCGTGAGATAATATCCAACTTTTTTTGCCCAAAATGCAAGAGCTTGACTTGCATGACATGTGGTTTCAACAAGACGGTGCCACGTGCCACACAGCACGCGTAACAATGGACTTATTGAGAGGCGAGTTCGGTGAACATTTTATTTCACGTTCGGGACCGGTTAATTGGCCGCCTAGATCGTGCGATTTAACGCCTTTAGATTATTTTTTGTGGGGCTATGTTAAAGCTCATGTCTATACAGGCAAGCCCGCTTCAATTGACGCATTGTAAGACAACATTGAAGCATTTATTCGTGAGATACTGGCCGAAATGTTGGAAAGAGTATGCCAAAATTGGACTAAGCGGATGGACCATTTGAGGCGCAGTTGCGGTCAACATTTGAATGAAATAATCTTCAAACATTAAATTTTATGGACCGTACTATCGATTCAAATAAAGATTTCATGCATTTTTCTGAATTTTATGTGTTTTTTTTTTGAAAAATTTTCCTATAGCTCTTAAAAAATCACCCATTACAGGAGTGGCGGGACATACAGTTTAAAGTCGATTCCAAACGAAAGATTTTTGAGAAACTTTTCATGGCAATTTTATTTACTCTCAGAGTATTTGCCAGAAATCTGCTGAGAGCAAGTTGCTAAAGAAATTTTTTTTCATATTTTTGTTTTAATGCCTGAGTTGGAGTTTGAACCGTGGCCTCATGTCTAATAAGCCAACACAGTACCTACTAGACCACGGGGACTTCTTCTAGAATCTCGTGGCCTAAATTGTATTGTATGAACCCCACGTGTCATTTTCTAATGGATAGTTATGCAGAGAGACTTTACTTTTCTGCAAACGATTTCAGCAGGGACTGCAGATCTTTTCAGGATGAGTTTACTTATTTTGTCTCTGACAAAGACACAGATTTCTCTCATTTACCTTGTCCTTTTCGATCGATCATCAGATTCACGTAATTTTTATATTGGTTTTCAGATTGATTTAGAAGAAGTCATGCATTAAATGCAAAACACTGATGCTGGTTATAAGGACTTGACTCTGGTGCATTGATTTTTATGATATGAGAACATGATAAAAATGTGAGTGCATTTGGGAGAGGCATGTGTTAACCCAGAGGAAAATTATTAGTAATATTTTCAAGTCTACTTATTAACTCAATAATATGTATATGTGAGCGCAAAATATAGAAAAATTTTACTACGCTTAATCCCTAAAGACACCGTATTTAACTTGGCAAGTATTCTTCCAAAAATCGAAATCATTTCTCATTAATATTAGTGAATCCTACTGTAATATTTCTTTGGGTGTATAATTGAAGTCTGAAAAAAGCGACATGAATCTTCTTCTTTAGAAGCTGACAAGCAACTGAATGCATTTTTATGATCTTTTTAACGAACATTGGTGATGTTCGTGTCCTATGTGTGTAAAAAGCCGAATATGTTCTTCCCCTGGGGGGACATTGGTATCGACGTCTGGATATGAGATATTATTATGCGGGCTCAAGTGAAATTTGATTTAACAAAGCCCTACTATATTGAAAATAAGAACAGTTGATCTCCACTGATTAATTCCCATCATTCGTGTACAGTCTATAGGGCATCATAGGTCAATATGACTGACAACAGCTTAAAAGCCTGTAAATAGTGCACACTCCGGTTTGAAGAACACGACAGTATTCCTTCCCATAGTCTGGAATTAATGAACTCTTACATTTCACTAATGTAATGGCCACAGTTAAGTCTAGGCTTTGATTTTCAAACCTTTTAACGATGCTTACGGAAGTGTGCCGGACAAAGCAATACCATTTAGTAGTCACCTTATGCTGAATACCTAGCCATATGGGGATTTAGAGAAATGAACAAACAGATGAATTTACTTTTTCTCTTTCTAATGGAGTGAGAAAATTCCATTAACTTGGAAGATAAAGAGAAGCAAAAACTTTTCTCAAGCCAGACGCATTGAGAATAAGGAGCCTATATTTGGCTACCATCTAACGTTTTTTTTCTTCAACTAGTGCTTATTTCGTGAATGGTAACACTTAGTTCATGTCTGATTTGACAGATAATTAGTTTTATCCTTCCGCTGAACGCATATGGTTGTGTATACGCTTGAACAACGCTGGGAAATATTGCGACATTACTTTGAAAATCATGGTAATGTTGCAGAATGTGTGCGAAAATTGCATACGTATTTTGGAAGAAGAGAAGCGCCGTCAGCACCGTATGTTCGTTATCTTGTGAAAAAAGTGAAAGAAACTGGCATCCTAATCGATAAACCAAAGCGTGAAAAGCCAAAAACAGTGCGTACACCCGAGAATATTGCTGCTGTGGCAGAAAGTGTGCGTGAAGCGCCATCAACATCAATTCACCGTCGTTCTGAACAATTGAAGATTTCGGAGACATCATTGAGACGAATTTTGCATAAAGACCTTGGTATAACGCCATACAAAGTCCAATTGGTTCAGGAGTTGAAGCCAATTGACCATCCAATGCGTTTTCGCTTCGCTAAGTGGGCCTGCGATCGACTTACAGAAGATGCCGATTTTGGCAAAAAAATCATCTTTGCAGATGAAGCTCATTTTGATCTTGGCGGGTATGTAAACAAGTAAAATTGTCGCATTTGGGGTACAGAAAACCCGCACGCATACATTGAAAAGCCGACGCACCCAAAACGAGTCACTGTTTGGTGCGGATTTTGGTCCAGAGGCATAATTGGGCAATTTTTTCTTCGAAAATGAGCAAAGAGTGGCCGTTACAGTCAATGGCGATCGTTATCGGGCCATGTTGAACGCATTTTTGTTCACAAAAATTGAAGAGGATGACATTGGCAACATTTAGTTTCAACAGGGCGGCGCTACATGCCACACAGCCGAAGCTACACTCGATGTTTTGCGCCCTGTTTTTGAAGATCGCATTATAAGCCGCAGAGCTGATGTCGTTTGGCCACCTCGGGGCTGCGTTGAACTATTATTTGTGGGGTGCCGTCAAAGATGAGTGTTACGCCGACAAGCCAGAGACAATTGACGCTTTAAAGGACAATATTCGTGAAGCCATTGGTGAAATACAGCTGCACACAATCGATAATGTGCTTAAAAATTGGACCGATCGTGTAGGCTACTGCATGGCCGGCCGAGGCAGCCATTTGAATGAAATTATTTTCCATTCCATTCCAACCGAAAGGATTGTACTTTCAAATAAAAAAAAGAAATTTGAGAAAATATTCAGTAGTTTTTAGTTTAAAGCATTTTCAAAAAAAAAAGTTATTTGGCGGACCCTTTAGTTTGGTTGTTTAAGTTCTAAGTTCTTCTTTTTATCAAACAATTTAAAAAAATTAATTAAGGTTCTCACATTTCTTAATTGTTTGTTGCGAGTGTAAGACAATATGTCCACCCACTTGTCTGATCATCTGCTGAAAATTAAATATTTTTTATGAAAATCTTATTTTGAATTTTATTTTTATCTTTGAATCTACGTTCACATGTCATCTTGTAAAGAATTCTGTTTAAGCTTTTCAATGTGGAAGTGAAGCTCATCAATAACAGAATGAATCAATGAATCTATGACTGACTGACTGACTGTCTGACTGTATATGTGACGGCATGGCAACAATTTTAATCTTATAATTGCTAATTACAACAACAATTACATTAATAACAATAATAACAACAACAACTTCGTATTACAACAGAGTCACAGACCATGCCAGCAATTATTTATTGTTTTTTTATTACAATTTAATGTGTAATTATTTATTACAACATGGCAAATATAGAAACCCTGAGGAATGATGCCAATCATGCACAATGGGTTGGTAATCAATATACATATGAAGAAACGCACAAAAACAAAATATTTATTTAAAGAAATTTAAAACGAACATAACATAACTGAGAATATTTACTTTTCATTTTACATTCTAATTGTGAAGAGATTCTATGTTCTGGCTTTTGTAAAGGCCTACGCAGGTATCAATGGTCAGTACTTTTAAATATTGGCCAAGTCCCTATTGTCCTATTTGATTCGAATGACAGACAGACAAAAATTCGTGGTTTTTTTATGACTATGCAGATGAGCCGTAGTCTAGTAGTTGTTGTGTTGGCTTATTAGACGTAAGGCCCGGCTTCAAACCCCAGGTCAGACATCAAAACGAAAATATAAAAAAAAATATTTCTTCATCGACTTCCTCTCAGCAGATTTCTGGCAAAAACTCTCAAAAAATTGCCATGAAAAGTTTCTCAAAAAAATCTGTCGTTCGGAGTCGACTTTAAACTGTAGGTGGTCCCGCCACTCATGTATAAAAATTAACACACACAACATAAGTGGTGTGAGAAACTAGGTCGTAATCCTGACTGAACAGTTGTAATGGCCAATTATGTATGTAGATGAGCAATCAGTTATGAACAACTATTTTTAATCAATTCATAGCTTGAGTTCCAATGCCCCCTAAAAAGAGACTTTATTAGTGTATTTAGTTTCTTCTTTACTACTGTATTTAGGTTTACAAAGTAGTCCCTCAAGGGTACATTCATTTACAGGATATATCATCTGTTATCCATTCGATTCCATTTCATTCGCTGTACTGTAGTCAAATGTCGAAAATAGACAGACGTTCAGTCAAGGCTATTATAAAAAAATCGAGCAACTAGACCAAGGTGGGAAATAACAGTATAACTTAAGGCACACCAAGTCAAAATTATATTAAACAGTCATGTGAAGTCTATGGCCCGTTAAGGATGTGAATCATGGTATGCTTTCAAAGTAATTTAAAAACAATTGGCAAAGTTTAGCTCTGGGCACGAACTGGTCTAACTGTCACTAATTTTCATGGAAAAATAATCTTCAACGATTTGGCCCATTTCTGGATGTTCCCCTTAAAAACTCACTGTTTGATGTAGATGATGGAGGGCTACGTCACCGTCTATATTACGAAGATCGTAGGCCAAGTGATCACTGTTTCATTAGGAGTGTAACTCGCAAGTGTATGGTGTGATATAACGGATGATTTTTTAGCTATTATCTTTTTGGCAACACTGGTTTAAACAGCTCACGCAAGTTTCGTGTTTTGTTTCACTGTCGAACATCTTCAGTTTGGTCTATAATTTAACCATGAATCGTTTTACAAACGAACAACGCTTGCAAATCATTGAATTTTATTATCAAAATGCGTGCTCTGTTAAGAAAGCTCATCGTGCGCTTATTCCATTTTATGGTTAGCCGAAGTGGCTATTCGGGCTATTGTGACTAAATTTCGCACCAAATTTGCATTGTTGGACATTAAGCCACCAACACGCTTACGTAGAGTGTGGAGTGAAGAAAATATCGCAGCTGTATCGGCCAGTGTTAATGATGACCATCAATTATCGATTCGTCGCCGTTCGCAGCAATTGGGCCTCTGTTACTCAACAACGTGGAAAATTTTGCGGAAGGATTTAGGTGTGAAGCCTTTCAAAATACAGCTGGTGCAAGAATTGAAGCCGAACGACCTACCGCAAAGCAGAATTTTTGGTGAATGGGCTCTTGGAAAGTTGGCCGAAGATCCACTTCTTTATCGAAAAATTGTGTTCAGCGGCGAAGCTCAGTTTTGGCTCAATGGATACGTAAATAAGCAGAATTGTCGATTTTGGAGTGAAGATCAGCCAGAAGCATTGCAAAAGCTACCAATGCATCCATAAAAAGTTTGGTGCGGTTTATGGACTGGTGGCATCATTGGACCGTACTTCTTCAAAGATGCTGCGAATCGTAACGTAACTGTGAATGGTGAGCCCTACTGTGAGATGATATCCAACTTTGTTTTTGCCCAAAATGCAAGAGCTTGACTTGCATGACATGTGGTATCAACAAGACGGTGCCACATGCCACACAGCACGCGTAACAATGGACTTATTGAGAGGCGAGTTCGGTGAACATTTTATTTCACGTTCGGGAACGGTAAATTGGCCGCCTAGATCGTGGGATTTAACGCCTTTAGACTATTTTTTGTGGGGCTATGTTAAAGCTCATGCCTATACAGATAAGCCCGTTTCAATTGACGCATTGGAAGACAACATTGAAGCATTTATTCGTGAGATACCGGCCGAAATGTTGGAAAGAGTATGCCAAAATTGGACTAAGCGTATGGACCATTTGAGGCGCAGTTGCGGCCAACATTTGAATTAAATAATCTTCAAACATTAAATTATATGGACCGTACTATCGATTCAAATAAAGATTTCATGCATTTTTCTGAATTTTTTGGTTTTTTTTGAAAAATTTTCCTATAGCTCTTAAAAAATCCCCCACCATAAGACACAAAATACATTGGTCCTCAATAGTATTTGTCAAGTTCAGTCTGATTTATAGGCCAGATTTATGAAAAATTTAAAATTTCGAATGCGCTCCACTTATAGCAATTCCTTTAGGGTTCTACCCTATGACTCTAAATAAGATGCAGAAACAGAAACAGTTGTGTGTTCAATAAATTTAAACAAATTTTTCTCAATTGATCCTGTGTGCAGTAATGCATTTTCATTTTCATTTTTTTTTTAAATTAAAAATAAAATCAATAGAAAATATTGTATGACTGTATGACTGTAAGTATGACTGTATGTATGTAAAGGTGAAAAATAATTGTGTGGGAGTAATGTACACAAATGATTATTAATTGTATGGACGACATCGTGTTTACATTTTCTTTTTTCAGTATTAATATTAAATAAGAAGAATTTCCTTTAGGGTCATACCCAAACGTGTGAATTTAAAAAGACAGTTTTTTTTTTATTAATACATTTTGTAATACATTTTAAAGTTAAATTTTACATTTTAAAGTTTCTCAAATCAATTTCGGCTAATCTTCTTTATGTACCACCCTAATGTTTACATATCTAATATTATTAATATTTGCTTTTATAGTTTTATATCGATTATATGTACATACTCTTGTCTGTCATGCCCTTTTTCTTCTTTTCCTCTGTAAATTATTTGTTTACAAACAAAAATTAAAAAAAAATCGTATTGAATCACCTTCAAACGAAACGTTCAACATGCAACAGCCATACGTTGTCATCATCAAATATTTGAAAAAAAAAATTTGAAATAATTTTCTGGTACATCTTGCCGTACCGCATGACCACACGAACCACAAGATCGATTTTTAATGTAAATATAAGCAGTTGCCCTGTCTAAATGAGCGCATCATTTTGTCCTTGTCTTTAAATTACGCTGTTATTGAAAACTTATTGATTTTTTTTTTTTTTTACTTGACATGGCGTTTTGAAAATTGATGGCGAAAGTGAAGTAAACAAAGTGTGTAAACCGTGACTGATGGATCATGGCGGGCTTGTTAAATAGAAATTTATTTCTAATTTCTGCAAATTTATAAACAATGAGTGAATAATTATTAACTAATACACTGGGAGACATTTATCAAAAATAATATAAAAACGTTGATAATAAGCCTCTGCCTTTGGGCGAAAACTAGTGAGTAGATGGCGAATTTATGAATAATAATTCTGATGCTTAATTACGGGTTAATGATGGAGTCCCCCGTAACTTTGTTAAGCATGTATACATTATTTTTAAGAATGTACAAAATTTTATCTCAACCTGTTAATTAATTTTTGCCTGTCCATGAAATATCAACGGATTTCCGGATTTATTATCATTAAAATCTTAAACTCCTCCTCCTATGTTCGTAATCCACGACAAGCGTGTGTAGACCAGCTAGTCCTCTAAATAGTTCATTAGACCATGCAAATTATCTTTTACTATGTATAATCGAGATCCAGGAAAAAGTTAATTTGCAGAAATGCTATCTAACTTCCCTTCTTATCTCAGATCGTTATAGTTAGGTTAGGTTAGGTTAGCGTGGTAGTTTTAATTTGCCAAAAGCTCACTTGAGCACGCATAGCGGCCCGTTGTAGTGCCACAGGTGAACGCAGCCTCTGTACTGACCAAGTTCCTCCGATCCAAGGAGGGGGAAGTTGTTCACCGCTAGGGCTGCACATCGTTATAGTTAAGAACCATTAATTCTCTGTCTAATTAGCATTAATTGAAGTCACCGCAGTCTAATAGGTAGTGTGTTGGCTTATTAGACGTAAGGTCACGGTTCAAAACCCAGGTCAGACGTCAAAATGAAAATATCAAAAAAATATTTCTTCGGCGATTTCCTCTCAGCAGATTTCTGGCAAAAACTCTGAGAATAAATAAAATTGCCATGAAAAGTTTCTCAAAAATCTGTCGTTCGGAGTCGACTTTAAACTGTAGGTCCCACCACTCATGTATAAAATTAACACACACAACATAAGTGGTGTGAGAAACTAGGTCGTAATCCCGACTGAAGGGTTGTAATGACCAATTATGTTATGTAGATGTTATATTGTGTATCCGATGTTATATTGTGGGTAACCCAAGAATAATGCTTTCGATTTATATCTGGATGGTCTGACCAATCGTGATCTAAAGAGTCATTGCTCAGGCAGCGAAGATAAATTGTTAAACAATTCGGTTGAAGTGTAATAAGATACAGAGACTGAAATATGTTGGCATAAACGTGGCAATAAGTCTTTTAAACAATTGATTTAAAGTGTAATAGGATACTGAGACTGAATTATGTTAGCATAAACTTGTTCTACAGCGGCGCTAGAGACTGTGGAAGAGAGGAATAACACTAGATTTTTCAGGGATCAGTATCGAGACTTGTTATATCGAGTGGCTTTTCTTTCTTAACTGTGCCCTGAACAATACCAGTAAACTCTATAATATTGGAAAGTGAAGCGACAAAGCAATAAAAATAAAAGGAGCCGTTTGGAAATAAACAAACTTTATAAACTTTTTTAAGAGGTGTTATCAATTTGAGATATACGAATGGGTCAAAGGGTTAACTCTCATCGCAGATATCTTGCAACTTTCAAGCAGAAATTCACGTAATTGATAGATGTGCACATTTCAACTTAGACTGTTAATTAAGGCACACGGTCATTGCAATAGTATCTGACAATCTGGCCATCCTCAATTACATCCTCCTTGTGCGGTTTACGCGAGATTAGCAATACACTATCGATGGAAGCTGCATGAGATACACAGCGAAAATAGTGTCACTCTTTGCTGGTTACCAAATCAAGTTAAAATTAAAGGCAAAGAAGAGCAGGCAGATGAACTTTTCAGTAGAAGGTTGTACATGCCGTTAATAATACCGGAATTTTCCTAGGAAGTGGGAAGAAAGAGAATCGAAAGGAAACAAAAAGAAGAACTGAATTCTGTTGTAAAAAGTAATCGCTTCTGCTTTGCAATAAAAAAAATATCGTTCCTGAATCGCTTGCAGAAACTGCCTCTTTTTTTTGAGGTTTAGAAAAGTATTGTTATTTTGTTATCGTTGCTTCAATAAAACTATATTTCTCTTTTATTTAAAACATAAAATAAATATCGCTTTATACCCATCTCTAGTACTATATTAAATCGTTGCCATTTTTAACCAACTTTTTTTCTTTTGTGAATTGCATTCCAATTTTGTTTTTATTTTGTGCTTTAACAGTTGTAAGTGATAAATCGATTCTACAATATGCGTATATGTATGTATGTATGTATGCATACATAAATATTTATTGTGGAATTGTATTTATCGATTTTGTGTTATCAAAAAAAAAAAAGAAAATATTTATCATTGGCATTAAATGACAAACAAGCGAAACTTTTAATCCCTTTTACAATACCAATAATAAAATATAATTTAATAGTTATTATTTACAACCAAAACTGTTTTGTTTTTTTTCTGGTTACCATTTGAAATTTATCGATAACCAATTAATTGCTGATTTACCACGTTGTTGACAATTTTTTTTTTGTATTTATTTTAACAGTTTATTTATGTATATGTTCTCGTAAATTTCCTCTTCCAAAAACAACCTTTTTGAATTAGTATGCGTTGTTGTTGTTGGTTTTCCATTATTTAAAATAAATGCCAATTTAACAATTTAATTTAATTGAACTTAATTGAATGACATTTTATTTTTTAGGTGTTCGCTTTTTAATCTATTTTTAATTTACTTTTAATGAAATTAAAATTAATTCCTAAATTAGTGAAGAATTAAGCGGCGTATGGGTTTTTCTTCTTTCTTTCTAAATTGAATACGATGGCGAATTCATGGCATTTCTATGGCATTTTTCTAAATTTATTTATTTTAATAAAATTTATTTATTTATTTATTAATTACAATACAATTACAAATTATATTCTAATTATATACATACGAGCTGAGTAGCTTTTACCATATGCTCGGTGTAGTGTCACAGACCAGAGTCTCTGGTGGAAATTGAACCCACGACCCTCACGGTAATAGTCTAGCACACTGCCCACTGGACTACGAGGGGGCACCCTATTTTAATAAAATAATTAAATAATTTGGGGGGTTTTTCTGGTTTTCATTTTTTTAACAAACAATGCAGCTAATGACAATGCTAGAGTCTAACTATTTTAGATATCGGAGCAAGTTCGATGACAAATAGTTATCAGGTGATTGTAGAAAGCGATAACTCTGGTAATATTATTTGCATCAGGCAGCTCTATACATACATACATATATACATAACATAATTGGTCATTACAACCCTTCAGACAGGATTACGACCTAGTTTCTCACACCACACATGTTGTGTGTGTTAATGTTATACATGAGTGGCGGGACCTACTGTTTATAGTCCACTCCGAACGACAGATTTTTTGAGAAACTTTTCATGCCAATTTTATTTACTTTTAAAAGTTTTTGCCAGAAATCTGCTGAGAGCAAGTCGCCGAAGAAATACTTTTTGTATTTTGTTTTGATGTCTGGCCTCGGGCTCGAACCCTGGCTTTACGTCTAATAAGCCAACGACTTCAAGCAGCTCTATAGCTCGTTTGAAAGGTGATACTTTAAGTTTCATTTTGTTGGCAGATATTTTTAAAACCCCACTATTTTGTGAAAAGTTATCAACGTTTAACAATTATTGAGATCAACGCCTATATGCTGGCCGTAAAGCGGCAATTAGATCCCTGAAGGTCTTGCAAATGTTGGTACTGTTGCTCTGTAGAAAAGGCAACAGATAAACCTAAGTAAACTTTCCTCATTTGCCAAGAAAAGAAACCACAATTCTGGTTCAATATGGACTTAGAAGAAAAGTTTCCTTAAACCTAAACAGACACTATCTCAAGAACACCATGGCAGTTACAACAAAACACTAAGAGTTGGTTAAACTTAGCGAGAGGCTGGGAATACATCACGACGACATCGAGTTCTGGATTAATGGGTACATAAACATGAAGCATATCAATCCACATGAGAACAAAGAGCGTTAAATGTATACCAAGGACGGAGATATCCGTTTACATTTCTTTGAGACTAATATTGGCCAGACCATCACTGTCAACGGGCAGTGCTATATGCTTATGATTGCTAACTTATTTGGGTCTGAAGTGAATGATTTGGATACCAGCGTAATGTGGTTTCAAGAGAACGATGCTACGTGCCACACAGCACGTGCTACATTTGATATTGTACATACGTACATACATACCTAATTAGTCATTACAACCCTTCAGTCAGGATTACGACCTAGTTTCTCACACCACTTATGTTATGTGTGTTAATTTTATACATGAGTGGCGGGACCTACAGTTTAAAGTCGACTCCGAACGACAGATTTTTGAGAAACTTTTCATGGCAATTATTATTTACTCTCAGAGTTTTTGCCAGAAATCTGCTGAGAGGAAGTCGCCGAAGAAATACTTTTTGTATTTTTTGTTTTGATATCTGGCCTGGGGCTCGAACCCTGGCTTTACGTCTAATAAGCCAACACACTACCTACTAGACTACGACGACATTTGATATTGTGTACAAGCGATTTGATCGCATGGTCTTGCAAGTGGATACAATGTGAACTGGCTGAACCGATATCCTTCGATTTGACCGCGTTAGACTTTTCTAGTGGAGTTTTCTCAAAATTTCTCAAAATTTGACATTTCGAATGCACTTCACCCAGAGACGCCGTGGCAAACATTTAAAGAATGTTATATTCCACACATAATGGCATCAGGCGGTGTTTAAAACGAATGCAATTTATTGATGATATTTCACATACGCTTTATTTTATTTAAATTTCAAGAAGTGGAAGCGTTTAATGAAAGAACCGATATGTGTTTATACATATAAAGATTTATGATATCGATCGTATAACAGAAACAGGGGGAAAGTGTTCCCCTCTCCCTCCACTTGAGTGTTTGATTTTTGGTTTGTATTTGAAAATTATTATCGATGATTCCAATAACTTTAATAATAAAATACAAATTAGTTTTTTTTTTCAATATTGCTTTTGAGAGCAGCAGCAGCCCTTTATTTATTTCTTATTTATTGGTTGTGCCTATCTACTTCAGTTGTGTAATCAAAACAGAAAAAAAATTAATTTCCTAACACCCGAAGTCTTTATTATGCTTTTTACTGTTGTTTCCAATAAAAATGCGGTTGAACAATGACTAGATTTCTACGTACAAATATTTTTCTTTTTCTATCAGTTGCTTTTGTTGTTGTTTTTACTTTGTTGAGTACTTTTTTTGTTTTTTTTTTCAAATTCTTGTTGATATTGCATTACCACTGTTGTTGTTTTTGTTGCCTCTTTCGCTTGTTCAAGTTTTTTTTCTTTGTTTTTTTATGTTGACATTTCATAGTAAATTCAAAAAGCACAAAAAAAATTCTTTTTGTTGTTCTTGCTTTTATTCTTGTTTTGATTAGTTTTGTTTTTGTAATCAAATATAAAATTTTTTTATTATAAATATTTTGTTATTGTACGTCGTTTTCAATTTCACACCAAATTTTTTGTTCTGTTTTTTCTATTTTTAATAAAAATATTCTTGCCTTTCTCATTAATTGTTTTTGGAGTCGATATTTTTAAAAACATGTTTTTTTTGTTTTTCTTCCATTTTTTGTTGTTATTTATTTCTTTTATTAGTGCACACATCCAGAGATATGTATGTATGTATATACGTATGTATATCATATGTTCTTTGGTGTGTGTAATACACACTTTTATGTTTGAACATGCTTGAATAGGTTGTAATGACACGCAAACATACATACTTGGTTGCTAAATGTTCTGTTGTTTGTTCTGTTGATTTATTTGTATATGTACAGTGGTGGTGTAAAGTCTACATACAAAAATCAATTTGATTATAAAAAATAGTTGCAAAAATATTGAAAAAAGGGAAGAATGATAATAATAAACAATTAAAATGAAAGCTAAACGTATGGGAGTCCATACACAGCTCTAGCATTTACATACAGTACATTCAATAAATACCCCTCCAGAAATAGAAGTTCAGTTAGAAAACTCTGTTGTGCGAAGTCGACTTTTAACTATAAGTCCCGCCACTCATGTATAAAAACTAACACACACAACATAAGTGGTGTGAGAAACTAGGTCGTAATCCTGGCTGAAGGATTGTAATGATCAATTATGTATTTATGCATGTATGTAGTTAGCAAACTCAGAGTCAATTTTAATGCAAATTAAATTTCAAAACTGTATCGTGTTTGGTTCAAAGTTACATTCTCGACAACTTCAAACGTGCAAATGTCAATATCTAGTAGTCAATGTCTAGTAGTTATTGATGTTCAATGTGGAATACAAAATACAAAGCTTAGCTTATTTTATCTTAAATTGTTTCAGTGTATAAAAAATGATTCGTGACATGTGGCAATCTCAAATATGCTCAATAAAATTTGGCAAATTACTGAATTTTATTATAAAAATTCGTGCTGCGTTTTGTGAGTTTTTTTCATATCGAAAAATGAGCTCAGTGGGTATTTTCAGCAACAGAATTGTAAATTGTGCCTTTGAATAGCTTTCAAAGGCCGTTCAAGGGAAGCCAATGCAACCCGAAAGATGCACTGTTTGCTGCAGTTTACGGGTCAGTAGCATAATTAAACCGTACGATGGAAATTACAACATTACAGTCAATAGTTGACGGTGTTTCATGGCATGCGGCACTATAAACCTATTGAAAGAAGAGTTTGAGATTATAGTGGAACCCTACTTTGATCCCATTTTATACTATTTTATGTCCGAATATGTGAAGTTTCTCGTATACAGAGATAATTCAATTAAAATTGCAGCCTTGAAAGACAATATTAAAGCTGGTAGGATAGCAGTTGCTGGGAAAACCTGCCAAAAAATCTAAACAAGTGAATTTAGCTTAAGTGGTTTCAATATAATTGATCCAGCAATGTTATCAGCTATTATAGTGTTTTCACACCTAAAGTTAATACCTGCTTTTAACATTAAAACCATGATCAGCTGATTTTGCGTTCACACTATAAGTTTACTTAAATCTGATTTTAACATTCATGACATTTATCACTGTGCAACAACTGTTTTTGTTTAAGAAAAAATAAAAAAAAATAATAAGAAATGAACAATAAATTAAAAATTATTCTAAATATTATAAAAGAATACTTTAAAATAGAGGATCTATTTATAAAAAGTGAAGAAGTGCTTAGAAATCAAGTAGTTCACACAACCGGCTTTCTGTATTTTTATATTTATTTTGTTTTTATTTTGTTTTATTCAGCTATTTTCAACATTTCAATGTTGGTAGCTCTGATTTAGTACATCGAAAACAAGGTTGTATTTTATAAAACCTACTTAAAATCAATTCAAAAAGGGTTTTAAGATAGTTTAAACACAATAATTTAATTATGGTTTATTAGGTTTTAATTATGGTTTTAACGTTAAAACCAACTTTTGCATTAAAACCACTCAGTGTGAAAACACTATTAGATATCTTTTGGAAGGGCAGTTGCCGTAAAAAAAAAATAATTGTTTAAGAGCTGCAGAATGTTTAAAAATGTTTTAAATAAAAACTAAAAGTTTCATCGAAATCATAGCTTTATGCGTGTTTATTTAACCTTACTTTTGAAACCAATAATTGGATAACCTTGTAAAACATTTAAACTAAAGGAAATCAATAATTTAAACTCAACATTATTTATGCCCACGAATTATGTGTACAAACCCACTGTCATACTTTTAACATTAAATCTGAAACATTCTCTGAGAGAAAAATGTTAAAAAAATAAATGAACAGGAAAACAACAACAACTATTAATGATTTAAAAACATGTCTGATAACAAATGTAAACCAAATACAACAACTTATTTGTAAAAATAAAAACAAAAGCAAAAAAATAATTATTGCAATAGTATATGTACGAGAGAATAAAGTCAACAAAAACAAAAGCAAACAAAGATAGAAAAATACAAAAAATAATCGTGCATAGAAGCACGAAAATATTAAGGAAAACAACAAAAACGAAAACATAATCATTTCGTGTGGACACTTATTAAATAAAAGAAGAAAAAAACGTAAATAAACTGACATACATACATACTATATGCTATACATACATATATGTATGTTCATGCATACAAACATAAATATGTTTATAAACTTTTCAATGCAAAAAATTGTCAACAAATCATGAGCGGTAATCTCTAGGACTGGAAAATTTCTCAAATTTTAGTTGAACAGCTGCATCAACACATCACAACTTAACTAAACATTGTTGCGTAGGGTCTCAAACTGTTTGTATTGCTATAATGAGGCAGACAAACATATGGGATTTTAATGTCTTTTCTGGTGACTTATTTTTATGGTTGTTTAAAAATAAATAAAAAAATATTTAAAAATTGCGGCTTTAATTTGCTGTTAAACTATTAAATAAATACTATTGATTAACGATTATAGTGATGTTGCTAAAAGTTTTTTTTTACTTTTTAAATAAACATTAGAGTTTAATACTCTCTTCAAATAAAATGGATTTTTTATTATTTTACATATAGTATGTCAAGAATGAGTTTTCACATTAAAGAAATTTAAAATTTTTGTGTTATTTCATTAAAAAAAAGTTATTCTTATTTTAAAACAAAAACTTTTTTAATTTATTCATATTAATAATACTATTTACAAAGATTTACAACAAAAAAAAAAATCACTTTGATAAGAAAAATAAGAAACAGTTTAATAAAAACGATCAATATTCAAATATTTCACTGTCAAAAAACTCTTTTCACAATATAGTTGTCTTTGTCTTATTTGGAAATATTTGATGATTAGCGGTATAATACCGTTAGTTTTGATGTGCATCTATTTTCTTTGTAGTTTCAAAAACATGTATACCAATGTACCAAAGCCTGTATGCCAATTTTTTGTAGTGCAGACGTGTTATAAAGAGTTAAAAACAATGCCAGGAAAACGATTATTGTACGATCCAATTCAACTAATTTATTACAATCACTATTTGGCCACAAGTGCTCCCGAGCTGTCAGAGAGGTTTTCGGTATCAAGAAGAACCATTTACAATGTGATTAATCGTGATGAAAAAGAGGGTGGGTTAGAAATAAAACGTGTAGGTAGTCCCACGACTAAAATTAACAATCGCACAGAGCGCTTATTTATGAGAAAAGTTGTCCAGGACCCAAAAATTTCAACAAGGACCCTTCGAAGGGGCATAAAGAAGAATGTGATGTTGTTGTATCCCATGAAACTTTTCGGCAGGTTTTGTTAAAGACAAATATTCTTCGAGATCAGCCCGTAAAAAACCACTACTTTTCGCAGTAAAGAAACAAAGACGTTTTTCATCTGCTATGAACAACATTTAGCAACCTGTGACTTAATGGAACGACGTAATATTCTGCGATGAGGCCAAAATAATGTTACACTATAACGATGGCCCAATAAAAGTCTGTCAAAAGCCGTTAACAGCGTTAGAAAACCGAAATATAATACCAACTAAAATTTGGAAAAATTTTGATCATGATTTGGGGTTGTATCTCGAGTAAGGGAGTAGGAGATTTGGCCTTAATAGATACAACAATGAATGCACAACAATATTTGGACATTTTAAAGACAAATTTAAAAAGAAGCGCTAATAAATTCGGCGTCATGCTGGAAAATAAACCAATATTTAAATTTTATCAAGATAATGACCCCAAACATAGGTCGCATATGGTAAGAATGTATAGTAGCCACATTACATAACTGCGGCAAAGTCATGGACACTCCTGTCCAAACTCCGGATTTAAATCCCATTTAAAGGTGTGTCATACCAAGTACTAAAGCCGAATAATTCTTGTTTATTAGTTATATAATGAAATTAAAATAAATTTGTGAAAAGAGTTTTTTGACAGTGAAATATTTGAGTATTAATTGTTTTTACTAAATTGTTTCTTATATTTTGATCAAAGTCAATTTTTTTTTGTTGTAAACCTTTGTAAATAATATTAATAATATGAATAAATTAAAAAAGTTTTTGTTTTCAAATAAGAATAACTTTTTTTTTAATGAAATAACACAAAAATTTTAAATTTCTTTAATGTGAAAACTCATTCTTGACATACTGTATCTACATATCTACACATATATGTATGTACATACATATGTACATATGTATCTACATATTTATGAGTATACATATGTATTGGCTATTCAAACATAAAAGAAATCAAAGAAACATTTTCGAAAGCAAAAATAAAATAAAATAAATCAAACAGAAAACTTCCACGTGCTTCACCAGTCAATCAATCTCAAATGGGTGAGGTCATAAGATAGATGAGCATAATTTTCTTATTTTATTGTAAAATATACACGTGAGAAATATAAACCATGTCTGTTAACCGAGTTTAATTATTTCCATTCTTAGATACTTAGAGCCGAGTTGATGGTAGTGATTCGATCACTATCAGCAGTGTAGTCACCCATGCCAGAGGGTTCTACACTCAGCACAAAGCTAAGTACTACCACCTGTCTATAAGTATTTCTTTATCTAGTTAGGGCTGTGATACAGATACCAATCTACGTTTCAAACGAGTTTTTCGTTGGCCCCGTGGTCGAGTTTGTCCGCTACTCTTAATCCACCATCATCCGTACTTACGCTGGGCAGATATATAATGGTATCTGTCTGTCTCTTATAGAGCGACATTTTTAAAAGTCTGACAAGGAAACGTGGAAAAAAGCCTCGTAATCTACAGCGATTACAGGCTATAGTCTGTCGCCTGAGACAGATAGCCCGGTTAGTGCAGTGGTGGGCATCGGCCCCATTAACTGACATGCTACTAGTGCGCCATAACCAACAGTTACCTAATCGATAGGCTTCAGAAATCACAGACTAGTACTTGGCTCTCCAAAACCAGTCACCTCATAGACTCATAAAGTCAATATGGAATCTAATTCCACCAAAGCCTAGATTTGCCAGGTGCCTGAATTTGTGCATAAGCATCGGTTAAGAATGATTTCATAGGTAAATTCTGGGACTCAACTTATCTAAATATTGATATGACGAAAAAATTTTGCTTGCATTAAGAATGTATCGTTGAGAAGATAGAAGAATAGTTAAATAAAGCAAGAAAAACAAAAACAAACAATAACAAAACTTCAGGAATACCGCGAAAGAAACGAATAAAAACAACAATAACAGATCAGGAGTAATATACACATAGCCACAGAAGTATACATACGGATAACAAATTTCAGAAATTTTTTTATCTAATCCGTTTTCGTTGAAAATCTTTGTAATTGTCTGACAACTTTCTTCGATTTTAAGACGGTCTTGGTTAAAAAATTTCTGAAATTTGTTAACTTTTTTGGGCCTGATGTAAACTTTTGTGGGTATGCACAGGCCCACAAAAGTTATCAAAATTCAGAAATTTTTTAACCAATCCGTTTTTTTTTGAAAATATTTATAATTGTCTGACATCTTTCTTCGATTTTAAGACGGTGTTATGCATTGGTTCAGAAATTTGTGAAATTTTTAAATCGGATGTATACCTTTGTGGGCCTGTGCTGGGCCACAATTTAGTTCAATTTCAGAAATTTTTTAACCAATCATCTTAACATCAAGGAAACTATAAAGACTTTCAACGAAAACGGTTTAGTTAAAAAATTTCGGCAATTTTTTTAACCGTACGTATAATTTAGTAACTGTGTGTATTCTTGAAGTAGCCATACCGAAAATAAATAAAGAATAGAGCGGAATGTAATGTTGCTAGTGAGTAGTAGCAAAAAGTGCGACTGTGAAGTTTTGAAATGGTGAGTTTAAAGCAATATTGAAAAAAATACGATTTTGGTTAGCAACAGTTTGAGTATTAATTTCTGATCTACCTGGTGCAGGAAAAAATATCATGTTTATCGTCATCGTCCAAAATTAAAATAAATTCACAGCGTCAATTCATTCTAACATTCAAACATTACATACATACACTGAGCGCCATAAGTGAGTCAACACTTTTGTTGCTAAGTATAAAACAGTTTTGTTCTTAAGTATAAAAAAAGTTACTTTATCATGAATTGTTGTTTTTGTTTTAACATTTTATAAGTAATAAATAAACGTTTTTATTTTTGGAAATTTATTCGACTATTCTCATTTACTTTTCTCGCTATCCTAAGAAAATGAATTATTTCAGTGGTGTTTACTCACTTTTAACGCTCACTGTACATATAAAAACCATTCGATTATATACGATGGCATTTTTGTATCCTTCACTTCCAAATGTATCCCCATTGAAAGCAAAGTTTTTTTTATATAATTGCCATCCTAATCTTGTATTGCAATATCATGTTCAAGTTCAATGAAATGAAATGAAAATTAAATTTTCAAATTTCATATTAAAGTTGTTGTGTTTGTAGGTTGGTTGGTTGGTTGGCTTGTCAAGAGTGCCAATTATTTGTTCATTAAATATTCATTTGTTTTTGGTGTTTGTTTAAATTGTCATGCAATTAAAATGAAATAATATTACCCTGGACGGTTATCCATCATTTGGTTCAGGTTTAAATGATTGTTGTTGTGGTTGTTGTTGTTTTTGCTTAATTTGTATTTATTTCAACATGTTTTTTTATTGTATTATCCTAAAAAAAACCTCATTAAAATCGCTAACCGACCATAATATTTCATGAAGTTGGTGAAAACCAGTTCATTGTCTGATGTTATTTGAGTTTTAAACAAACCATAAATGAATCATAAAAATTTTGAAAATAATTATAAATAAAATTTATAAAAATGATAAGCATTTACAGAAAACCCTGAGACTATAAAGATTAGACGGCTGCTTAACTTCCATATTGTTATCTTTCTGCCTGCCCAGTATCAAATGTAATTTCAAGCGACATTTTTTTTTATCAAAGAGAACACAGTAGCATTTGAGAAATTGTAACCTTAATTGCCATGAAATTAGTGGACTGATAACATTTTCAATATTTTATTGGTCTCTGTCTGTGCTAACATACATACATATGTATGTGATGGCCTCCATCTGTCACTTTTATGTTAACAGGGATATTTTTTTAAACGTTCAATTCTTTGAGTTCGCAATACAATTTCGTTTAACAAAGTAATTATAGACAAGCCTAGTTAATGGCGACTCCTACAGTATTTAAATTGTATACAGTGGGTTGTTCGGAAAGTAATTTCGTTTCATTTTTTGTGGAAATGAAAGACAGTTTTCGTATAATATCAATCAAGTGGTCATAAACTGTTGAATTTGATAAATTTAATCTCAATGCGTAGTCGCCGTCGTCTAGTAGGTACTGTGTTGGCTTATTATACATAAAGCCAGAGTTCGTGCCCCAGGCCAGACATCAAAACAAAAATACAAAAAGTATTTCTTCGGCGACTCGCTCTCAGCAGATTTCTGGCAAAAACTCTCTGAGAGTAAATAAAAAATTGCCATGAAAAGTTTCTCAAAAATCTGTCGTTCGGATTCGAATTTAAACTGAAGGTCCCGCCACTCATGTATAAAATTAACATACACAACAACAAGTGGTGTGAGAAACTAGGTCGTAATCCAGACTGAAGGGTTGTTATGATCAATTATGTATGTAATCTCAATCCGATCTCACGTATTGTTATTCGCCGTGTATAATGCCTTTTTTCCGTCTTTATCACCTTTAACCGGCCTTTCCGAACGTGGTGCATCTTCGACATTAAAATTGCTGGATAGAAATTTAACGAACCACTTTTGGCACTGGCGTACTGGCAACACACCTTCTCCATACACATCGGCCAATTTCTTTCCGGCTGGAATAGCATTTTTCCCCATTCTGTAGTAAAACAGTAAGATATGTCTGAAATGCTGCTTATCGCTCTCCATATTTAAAAGGGCACCAAGCAAAAACTACTGCGTAGAATTAAATGGAATTTTTCACACACAAGCCTTGCTATATTAGCTCTCAAAACATATAGAAATTATACGGCTTAAGTGTGAAGTTGGGTGCAAAAAAAAAATACAATTAAATCCTCTGTAGGGAAAACAAAAAATTACTTTCCCAACAACCCAATACTTTATAAAGACTTTCGATACGCCCTTCACTATCATGTTAAGAGGCAAACTCTTTAAAGACGTTCAATAATTTAAGTTGGCAATACAGTTTTGTTTAACAAAGTAATTTTAGATCAGCCTAGTTAATAAGCCAGTATTTAAAATTAATAGACTTTAAAAAGGCTTTCGTTACACTCTCGTGGGAAGAAAATGCATGAAAAAGTATTCCCTTCAAAGCAAGTTAATCTAATCAAATTAGAAAAAAGGTCCCTTAATGGAGGACTCTATTGTTTAGATTTTCTGGGATATCTTCTATACAATTTAGAGAAGAAGTTCCGTTGTTCAGTGCTGGCTACTGAAAACAAAATCTCAGCTTTTTGACTTTTTTCTTTTCAAATAATTTACTACGCAGTACTAACTTTATTCAAACTTCATTTGCTTAAAGCTTTTTATTTTATTGTTTTTTATTTTTTGTTTTCCTCTTTTAAATATTTAAATACCCGCCATAATACTGTCATAAATTATTAAATGCGTATTCACTGTGTAAAGAAATGCTTTTTTCAAGTTCATTTCGTTTTTATTTTATTTTGAATGGCAAAAAAATTTATTTGAAATGCTCACACTGAGTTATAAAAAAAAAATAATAAAATTACAATTTTTTCATTATATTTCATTATTTATTGACCATTCCATTGCACTAGACGCTACTAAAACTTGTTGCAATGTGGTCATCATTTGTTTGAATCTTACACTCGAATAAAAATGTAAATAAAAACTGGAAAAAAAAAAACGAAAAGCAAATCGAATACACGATCCTTATGCTAATAGCTTAAAATCCTACCCACTCTACTAAAGGGTGTTTTTTATAGAGGTATAGAACTTTAAGTTGGCATTACTTTTCAAGATGGCGACCGATTTAACAGTTGTCAATTGATTTATTCTCAGTTTGGTTTGGCAATTCATCATGAATAGACTCACGCCTGCACAACGCTTGCAAATAGTGCAATTTTATTTCGAAAATAATGGTTCTGTGTGGAAAACGTATCGCGCACTACGTCCATTTTATCGTCGACAAAATCGTCCATCAGAGCAGTTAATTCGATTAACCATGGAACGTTTTCGCACCACATTTACTCTTATTGATAACTCGCATCCCCAGAGACGCTGTACGGTGCGTACAGAAGAAGCTATTGCTGCTGTAGAGCGTAGCATTGAGGAAGACCCGAATGAGTCCATCCGATGGTGGCCAGAACGTTACAGTCAATGGTGATCGGTATAGAGCCATGATTACTAACTTTTTCATTCCTGAATTGAATAACCATGATGTCCAGGAGATGTGGTTTCAACAAGACGGCGCAACATGTCACACAGCTCGTGCCACAATAGATTTATTGAAAGACACGTTTGGTGACCGCCTAATTTCACGTTTGGACCTGTGTGTTGCCTCCAAGATCTTGTGATTTAACACCGCTAGACTACTTTCTGTGGGGCTATGTAAAGTCATTGGTCTATGCGGTAAAGCCACAAACGCTTGACCATTTGGAAGACAACATTCGCCGTATTATTGCCGATATACGGCCACAAATGTTGGAAAAAGTCATCGAAAATTGGACGTCCAGATTGGACTACATCCGCGCCAGCCCTGGCGGTCATATGCCAGAAATCATATTTAAAATGTAATGCCACAAGATTATCTTTCGGATAAATAAAATTCATGTCAATCGCATAATCCATCGTTGTTTTATTGCAACTTAAAGTTCTATACCTCTATAAAAAACACCCTTTACTAGGGCACCTTATTATTTCTAATAAATTTAAAAAAATTTCTTTTTATTACAGACACTTAAGGTAAGGTATGGCTCCTACCACTGCTGTACATTGTGCCGTTGCTAGGAAAATGGATTGTGGCATAGGAAAACAAGGAATGAGGTACGAACATTTGATTTATATTATTCACATACATTTTAAACTTACGATAACACCACAATGAAAAGTCTAACGGAGTCAAATTCCATTATCTCAGTGGCCAATTTGCGTCACACTTCACGTGAGATGATTCTGCCTGACATCTTTCATGCAGAATATCGAATATGCATGGCACGTAGCGACGTTTGCTTGAAACCGCATGTCGTTGGTATTAAAATCATTCAGTTCACACAAAATGAAGTTGATTATCATTTACCTATAGAGCCCGCCGTTGACAGTGATGGCCTGGTAAACGTCATTCTCAAAGAAATATGGACCGAGATACGATGGCAGCCCTAAATCCCTACCAAACGACGAATTTTTCATAATGCATTGAACGCCTTTGGATCTAATGTGGATTGGTCTCGTTCGCCACCTATCTAAAAAAGGATTAGGGTCAGTTGCCAACCGCTTCATCGTCCATTTACACACGTCATTGTTTATGGACGTTTGCCTTCAGTCCCTAGGTCACCTGAATTTTAAAGGGTGTGGGACCATGTCTCGACGCAAAAACACGAATTTTTGTAAGCGACTGCCTCGGATTTTTCTGTATACTCTCACGTATCGTGCAATGAACATTAGGGTCAGTTGCCAACAGCTTCAGAGTCTTCATTCACACACGTCATTGTTTATGGCCATTTACCTTCAGTCCCTAGGTCACTTGAATTTTAACGGGTGTAGGACCATGTCTCGACACAAATGGACGAGTTTTTGTGAGCGACTGCTTTGGATTTTTCTGCATACTCTCTTCGTTTCGTGCGTTTCATCAAACTATGATCATCTACTGAAGCAATGGGCTTGAATTTATTCACCACATTGCGAATAGGCCTTTCGGTAGGACTGGATTTGTGGTACGTGCGGTAAAACACCCATTTTTATTAAACAATTTTATTATTTGAACGTATTAGTGAATGCCATATCCGTCCATGGCGATTAGGCACAACAGTCTGAATAAATGACAACTAATTTGAAAGATGTGTTTTCCAGAAGTCGCCGTGGTTTAGTAAGTTGTGTGTTGGCTTATTAGACGTGAGGCCTCGGTTCAAACGCCAGGTCAGGTATCGCCAATTAAACGAAATATGAAAAAATATTGCTGCGTCGACTTGCTCTTAGCAGATTTCTGGCAAAAACTCTGCGAGTAAATAAAAAATTGCCATGAAAAGTTTCTCAAAAAATCTGTCGTTCGGAGACGACTTTAAACTGTAGGTCCCGGCACTCATGTATAAAAATTAACACACACAACATAAGTGGTGTGAGAAACTAGGTCGTGATCCTGGCTAAAGAGTTGCAATGACCATATATTTTTACAAGAAGGTGATCCTATCAACTCTCCAAGTTCATTGAAGGACCTGTTGGAAAACTCGCCATAATTTTTTATGGTAAATTTTAAATAATTTTTATTTCGTTTCAATTTAACTACTTGTACACGTATATTTTATTATTTGATGATTTGTTCAAATTTCATACCATCAATGTGAGTACGTTTTAAAAGCCAATAAAAAAAAAAAAAAAATTCGAGTGCCATTAAAATGAAATTTTGAAATATTCAACACCACACCACTGACTGCCCCACGTATGAAACCACAAAATCTAAATGGACTGGCGATTGTGGTTGAGGATGAAATATTTATTTATCGTTTCAATTTGTTCTCCTCGTATTAGGAATTTTGAAATTTTTAATACAATTTTAAAAATTATTTATTTTATTATTTATATGCATCCATACATACATATATACATACATACATACATACATATGCATATATACATATGTACATACATTATGAAGTGAAAATTGAAATGATTTTAATTTTTGATGGAAAATGATTTTTATTTAATGGAAATCGTGTTACTGACCACCGTGTTATTTGATGGAAAAATGGGAAATTCTGACTGATTACCAGAAAATTTTTTTCTTATTTTTTTTGCGAATTGAAAAGAAAAGTTTTTCCATCTTTTTTTTGTTTTTTTTTAGTAAGCCTGAACATTTAAAAATATAAACTTAACGGTTTTCTGAAATTCGAATTATTTTCGGCATTTTACAGTTGTTTGAGCTGCTCAGTTTTTTTTTTCAAAATCTTATCGCGATATGTTATATAAGTTCTGTTGGATTTAAATTAGAATTTTGATGATAACTTCCCTGTTTCTTCTATAAATTAACGGTCTTAAGAGAGGTATCAGAAGGTTTTCCCATCATAGGCATTGCGCACTGCATACATACGTATACATTGCCTGAGTAATTTAAGGAATTGCGCTCTCCACAATGATTGACATCTTTCGATGTACTCTCCCACGAATACAGCTGCATTGGCAAATAAGTGCATTCGTGAAAAGTCGAATCTTATTTCATATAAAATCGTGTTTTTTTTTCTGTTTTAGTCTCGAAGTCCTGGAATAATAAATTAATTCTGAGATCGGTTTCAGCGCGTCAATGTATGCACTCAATGCAGCCCAAAATAGTCACTCAGTTTTCTTTTGATTTTGGGTTGGCGGGCGAGCCATATTGCTTTGAGGACAACTTCTTTTGTCCTGAATCAGATAATAGAACATTAACGACATTATGATTTTAACAAGACGGCGCTACGTAACACGAGTCATTTAATGATGAGGCATGGTAATCTCACTTGGGGATAATTTGAAATGGCTACCTAGATCGTGCGATTTGATTCTGTGCGACCAAGATAAGTCGCCGTAATCTAGTAGGTAGTGTGTTGGCTTATTAGACGCAAGGCCACGGTTCATACCCCAGGTCAGACATCAAAACGAAATACGAGAAAATGTTTCTTCGGTGACTTTCTCTCAGCAGATTTCTGGCAAAAACTCTGCGACTAAATAAAATAAAATCCCTGAAAAAGTTTTTCAAAAACTGCCGTTCGGAGACGACTTTAAACTGTAGGTCCCACCACTCATGTATAAAAATTAACACACACAACATAAGTGGTGTAAGAAACTAGGTCGTAATCCTGACTGAAGGGTTGTAATGACCAATTATGTACGTACACTCAGCCACAAAAGTATACATACGGTTAACAAATTTCAGAAATTTTTTAACCAATCCGTTTTCGTTGAAAATCTTTATAATTGTCTGACATCTTTGTAAGGTCGTAATCCTGACTGAAGGGTTGTAATGACCAATTATGTATGTATGTATGTATGAATGTATGTATGTATGCGTGTATGTATGTATGTATGCATGTATGTATGTATGTATGCATGCATGTATGTATGTACATATGTATATGTGTATGTAAGTATGTATGTATGTATATATGTATGTATCTCACACACCGTTTACATTTAAAGATAGGAAGCGTTTATTAAAACACACGATACAAAGTGACGAAACAAACAGTTGGGAACACAAGAATGAGACTAAATGCCACGAGAGCATAGATTATGGCAAAAGTTAGATATTCTTATACGGGTCCAATAAAATCTTAAAAGGTAGGATATGTACACAAATAAATGAAAGAACAAATGAAACTGAATTGGGCATGCAATACGTAAGCATGTACGGTTTAGTGGCTAAATTGCGGGAATACTAAATCCAAGCATTGCTGGTTCGAATTAAGCTGGAGAAAAACAATTTTTTTTTATCAGATTAGCAACAAACATCATAAAAAAGTGAGACAAAATCAGCTTATGTGAAAGATTTAAGCTGCGGCAAGCCAATAAGGAAGAAAAGTTGAATTGAAGACAAGAAAATAGGCTCCAATACTCCAGTAGGCAGGGTTTTTTTTTGCTACACGCTTATACATTTTATAAGCAATTTTAAGCTACCAGTTTAGATTTTTTTTGTTATATTTTTACGACAATCAAAGGTTTTATAGGTCCCAAGCAAGCTGTAGTGGTTTTTTCCACTGATTTTATATATTTTTTTCACTCTGTAAGTGCTACTTGGAGGCTATGCATTAAAGCGGTTCACAGCGGTTCAACTGTATGTAAATAATTTGTCACTAAAAGTGTTTATTTTTTTAATTGAATTTTAAATAAAAAAAATCATTTTTCTTATCAGCAAATACTAAGCAAAATTAAAAATTAAAACGAAATTGTTTATAAAAATGGAAGTTATTATTACAAATCAATAGTAAAACTTTTGTTTTTGCTTTAGCAGCAGAAATGACATGCAATCATATGATATTCAAATGTGATATGAAAGCCAGACATTTAGAAACTAAAAATGAAAGTGTTTTTATTTTTAGATGAATAAATTAAACAAGAATTTGACACACATTCTGAAATGGCGTGAATGTATGCAAATATGAATTTATCATTCAACTGTCAATATTCGCATGTATTTTTTTTATTCATACAATACATCAAAATATTGATTTAACTCTTGTCAATATCTATAGAAGAAAAAAAAAACAGAAAACAGAACGAAAGGTATCTTAAAGGTATTTCAGCAGCGGCTTCCGTACATTGACAATTAATAACCGCCATCTTGTTGTAATTTATTCAGTTTGTTTTGACACGACCATAGACAGTGCATTCGCTGAATGACAGTTGCCTCTGAACCTAATTTTCATCGAAAAATCATAGCTGAAGATGAGTTCAAATTCTACATGAATAGCGATAAGAATGCATTCCGAAAAAATGTAAATTATTCTCTTAAAATAGCTTGTCATCCAAAACGAGTACAACACCTCTGATCTCTGAACAGTCTTTTGCACTTATCAGACAGAAATGGTCAAGCCTGTAATACATACAAACATACATACATACATACATACATAATTGGCCATTACAACCCTTCAGTCAGGATTACGGACTAGCTTCTCAACAAACATACACACAGAATTGGTTATTACAACCCTTCAGTCTCGATTACAACCTAGCTTCTCAGACCACTTATGTTGTGTGGTGTTAATATATATATATGAGTGGTGGGACCTACAGTTTAAATTCGACTGACAGATCTTGGAGACACTTTTCATGGCAATTTTATTACTCCCTCAGAGCTTTTGCCGAAGAACTGCTGAGAGGAAGTCGCCGCATAAATATTTTTTCATATTTCATTTAGTTTGAGATGTCTGACCTGGGGTTTGAAACGTGGCCTTACGTTTAATAAGCTAACACACTACCTACTAGACTACGGCGACTTTAACAAGCCTGTAATAGATTTTAAAAATGTTGACACTTAACAGAATTTTCATAATGTTGCCTTTATTTCACTGTTTTTTTTTGCCACTACAATGTAAATTTTTCTGAGGGAGTCAGGGGCATTAGAAATAGGTACGTAGGTTGGAGGTTGGAGTGGTATGCCCGTTGTGATGCCACAAGTGAACACAGTCCCTCTACTGACCAAGTTCCACCAAACCAGGGAAGAAGAAGAAGTTGATCAGCGCAAGGGCCGCACGGACATTAGAGGTACATCCGGGAAAAATTCGCCTCTTAGTCATACTGCTAATACATACGTATGTGGCACAATCTTATTCTCTACAATTTTTCGTAGTATTCACACAATATATTGGATTGGATTCTCTAAATGCTGGCAACAGCAAAATTAAAGCAGAGTAATTAATGCCTATACCCAATATTTTATATCCATATTACTGTACTTGTGCTGCTATCATATTATTTGGCTTATCACCTATAGAGATAATATTGTTCATTTTTTTCTTTTATTTTCTTGGCTAAATTTAAATATTTTATTATTTACTCTGTTCTACGTAACGTTTATTTTTATTTATTTATAAAAAAATTAAATTAAAAAAAAAACAATAAAATTTATTCATATCTACCCTTCACTCTATTTTTTGTTTTGTTTTTTTTTTTTCTTCTGGAATTTCATGAATTTCTAGAATTTGTTTTAATTTGAAAAGCGTGTAATTTGTCAAATCTTTCTTTTAAATTTTAAATGTTGACAGTTTACCACTTAAGACAGATAGTAAATGACACTTTGCTGCATAAAAATTTAGGCAAAAACAATTGCGTTTTTAAAAACAAGTATTTATTGTGTTATTCGAAACCATAAAGACATTTTTTCTTTTGTATGTAAATATTTATTTCTCTCTCTTTATAATGGCTGATTTTTTAAAAAGCTATAGGAAAATTAAAAAAAAAAAAAACATAAAATTCAGAAAAATGCATGAAATCTTTATTTGAATCGATAGTAGTACGGTCCATATAATTTATTGTTTGAAGATTATTTCATGTAAATGTTGACCGCGACCGCGCCTCAAATGGTCCATCGGCTTAGTCCAATTTTGGAATACTCTTTCCAACATTTCGGCCGTTATCCCACGAATAAATGCTTCAATGTTGTCTTCCAATGCGTCAATTGAAGCGGGCTTGTCTGTATAGACATGAGCTTTAACATAGCCCCACAAAAAATAGTCTAAAGGCGTTAAATCGCACGATCTAGGCGGTCAATTGACCGGTCCCGAACGTGAAATAAAATGTTCACCGAACTCGCCTCTCAATAAGTCCATTGTTACCCGTGCTGTGTGGCATGTGGCACCGTCTTGTTGAAACCACATGTCATGCAAGTCAAAATCTTGCATTTTGGGCAAAAAAAGATTGGATATCATCTCACGATAGCGCTCACCAATCACAGTTACGTTACGATTCGCAGCATCTTTGAAGAAGTACGGTCCAATGATGCCACCAGCCCATAAACCGCACCAAACTGTGACTTTTTCTGGATACATTGGTAGCTTTTGCAATGCTTCTGGCTGATCTTCACTCCAAAATCGACAATTCTGCTCATTTACGTATCCATTGAGCCAAAAATGAGCTTCGTCGCTGAACACAATTTTTCGATAAAGAAGTGGATCTTCGGCCAACTTTCCAAGAGCCCATTCACCAAAAATTCTGCGTTGCGGTAGGTCGTTCGGCTTCAATTCTTGCACCAGCTGTATTTTGAAAGGCTTGACACCTAAATCCTTCCGTAAAAATTTCCACGTTGTTGAGTAACAGAGGCCCAGTTGCTGCGAACGGCGACGAATCGATAATTGATGGTCATCATTAACACTGGCCGATACAGCTGCGATATTTGTTTCAGTTCGCACTCTACGGAAGCGTGTTGGTATTTTAATGTTTAACAATGTAAATTTGGTGCGAAATTTAGTCATAATAGCCCGAATAGCCGCTTCAGTGGGTCGATTAAACTGACCATAAAATGGAAGAAGCGTGCGATTAACTTTCTTAACAGAGCACGCATTTTGATAATAAAATTCAATGATTTGCAAGCGTTGTTCGTTTGTAAGACGATTCATGGTTAAATTATAGACCAAACTGAAGATGTTTGACAGTGAAACAAAACACGAAACAAGCGTGAGCTGTTTAAACCAGTGTTGCCAAAAAGATAATAGCTTAAAAATCACCCGTTACATAATTCATTTACAATCTGGCAACTTCTGGAGTCTTACAGTTATTGCTTGTGTTCTTTCTATAAAGTTTTGTTATTGTAATGTGATCGAAATTTAACTCCACTGGCTTAATTTTTTTTGTTATTTTATTATTGTATGTTTTTCTGGTTCCAGAATATACAGTGGATAGCAAAAGTCTTAGTACGGCAATATATTTTGACAAAAAAACTCCCCACAGACTTAACACTCTTGCACAAAGTCTCGATATGCCTTCAAGAGAGTATTTAGTGTTTATCATTTGAAGGAGCGGTTACGTAATCGCTAAATGACAAACAAAAGTCAAACGAAAAACTTGCTCATGGTGCCACCAGAAAACAAAATTCAATTACAAATGGGTTAAATGGAGTGCTTGACCTTAAGGGATATTCTACTAAATACAAGGGATAACATTTTCATATATTAGGCCTTTGAATTTTAAATTAACTCAGGGTTCTCCTTGGTGGTACATATCTATGGGGTCATCTGAAACTTTTCCTTATTTTTCTCTTATTTTATGAAAAATATTAAAAAATGTTTTGTTTTATAATAAAACAGAAATAAATTAATAAAATAAATAAAGGGTCCGCCAAAAAACTTTGTTTTTTGAAAATGCTTTAAAAAACTACTGAATATTTTCTCAAATTTCTTTTTTTATTTGAAAGTACAATTCTTCCGGTTAATAATGGAAAATAATTTCATTCAAATGGCTGCCTCGGCTGGCCATGCAGTAGCCTACAACAGAAGATGCCGATTTTGGCAAAAAAATCATCTTTTCAGATGAAGCTCATTTTGATCTTGGCCGGTATGTAAACAAGCAAAATTGTCGCATTTGGGGCACAGAAACCCGCACGCATACATTGAAAAGCCGACGCACCCTAAACGAGTCACTTTATGGTGCGGATTTTGGTCCAGAGGCATAATTGGGCCATTTTTCTTCGAAAATGAGCAAGGAGTGGCCGTTAAAGTCAATGGCGATCGTTATCGGGCCATGTTGAACGAATTGAAGAGGAGGATATTGGCAACATTTGTATTCAACAGGACGGCGCTACGTGCCACACAGCCTAAGCTACGCTCAATGTTTTGCGCCCTGTGTTTGAAGATCGCATTATCAGCCGCAGAGCTGATGTCGTTTGGCCACCTCGGAGCTGCGATTCGACACCGTTGGACTATTATTTGTGGGTGCCGTCAAAGATAAGTATTACGCCGACAAGCGAGAGACAATTGACGCTTTAAAGGACAATATTCGTGAAGCCGTGGGTGAAATATAGCTGCACACAATCGATAATGCGCTTAAAAATTGAACCGATCGTGTAGGCTACTGCATGGCCAGCCGAGCCAGTCATTTGAATGAAATTATTTTCCATCATTAACCGGAAGGATTGTACTTTCAAATAAAAAAAGAAATTTTAGAAAATATTCAGTAGTTTTTTTTAAGCGTTTTCAAAAAAAAAAAGTTTTTTGACGGACCCTTTATATAAACTATAATTTTTTTTTACAAACTTTTGACTAAAATTCATGAAATTGCTAAAATATATTGCCGTACTAAGACTTTTGCTGTCCACTGTATTATATTAAGTCTGTCTGGCCAAAAATATTCATAACCTTGGCTATAGAGCTTTGCCTCTGCAGAAAATTCTGTTAAAAATAAAAATTGTTTCACAGTGTAATTAAGTGATTTGAGATACTTTAAGTGAATTTTATCAGTGTTATTTAAAAGCTTAGAATCTATATGTTAAGGGGGGTACCCACTATAATTTAATAAAACTGGCTTTATGGCTCATCTATTATTAACGGAGGTGATAAAAAAAATACGTTTCATTTCGCATCTAAAAATGGTTTAGAAAAACGTGATAGAGAGTTTTTTATAAACGTTTTTTTTTTCTCAGACAGTTAATTGGTTTTTATTGTTTATTAAATATTGATTTATTTCATTGTCAATACATATTTTATAATAAATAAATTGAGAAAAAAATACAACAACAACAACACCAAATAACATGCATATTTCTTAAGAGAAACAAATATAAGGCCACTTAATTGAGGGAAGTCGTCAAGAGACATGTAAAATAAAACATATTTAACTCTAATGAATGAAATTAGCAGTGATGCACGGCTGTGATGAATTGAAAGTAGATGTTAAGAACTGAGTTAGTGTAATAAAAAGGAGAAGCCGTGGTTCAAACCACAGCTCAAATATCTTGTAAAAAACGAAATATGAAAATAATATTTTTTTTGGCGATTTTCTTTCGTCACTTTTCTAGCGAAAAGTTTAAAAATAAATAAAATTGTTATGAAAAGCTTCTCAAATCTATCATTCGGAGTCGATGTTGAGCTGTGGATCCCGTTATTCGTATATAAAATTAACACACACAACATGCGTGATGTGAGACGATGGGTTGTAGTCCTAACTAAAGAGGGTTGTAATGGCCAATTAAATAAGTAAGTAGTGCCCAACAAAAGCTTTTGGAAACAATCCAAATGAGATTTAATTTAAAACAGAAATCGCCATAGTCTAGTAGGTAGTGTGATGGCTTATTAGATATGAGTCCATGGTTCGAACCTCAGGGCAGAAAAATATTTCTTCGGCGACTTCCTCTCAGCAGATTTCTAACAAAAACACTGGGAGTTAATGAAAATAGCCATGAAAAGTTTCTCAAAAAAATTCGTCGTTCGGAGTCGACTTTAAACCGTGGACCCGCTACTTATAGATGAAATTAACACACTCAGCATAAGAGGTGTGATAAGCTAGGTCGTAATACTGACTAAAGGGTTGTAATGACCAATTATTAGAAGAAGTAATAGACATGCGTAAAAGCTGGTTTGAAGTATTTACGTTGGCACAGGACATTTAAAAGTCCACAACATGTCTAGTTATGATTGCAGCGCAGCAGCTTGAAAGGTCAATTAACAATGCCTATGTAGTCTTAGTTGAAGTCGCCGTAGTCTAGTAGGTAGTGTGTCGGCTTATTAGACGTAAAGCCAGGGTTCGAGCCCCAGGCCAGACATCACGACAAAATACAAAAAGTATCTCTTTGGCCACTTCCTCTCCGCAGATTTCTGGCAAGAACTCTGAGACTAAATAAAATTGCCATGAAAAAGTTTCTCAAAAATCTGTCGTTCGGAGTCGACTTTAAACTGTCGGCCCCGCCACTCATGTATAAAATTAACACATACAACATAAGTGGTGTGAGAAACTAGGTTGTAATCCTGACTGAAGGGTATTTACAATTATGTATGTATGTAGTCTTAAGGATGTAAAATTATTTATAAAACTTCTTAACGGTTTCAAAATCTAGATGGATCGGTGTATGTTGTAAAAAAACATGGAGAATTTATTATTCTGGCATAAGATACTACAGTTTAAAGATTTGAATATTGTTTAACTTACTTGGTATTTTTCTTTTTTTGTATTTTGTAAATCGTAATCTGTGAGTAGCCCACATATTTGCAGAAGCATGTTTTTTAGCTTCATTTCCTATTGGTGTTGGATGGATTTGGCTACAGATAATTCATTTATTTATTTATGAAAACGCTTAAAATATTTTTTTTTTGAACATTTCCATTCAATTAAAATTTGTTTAAAATTATACAAATAAAAAAATGTTTACATTTCATTTGTTATTGTTTTCTATTTCTTTTTCTTGTTTTAATTTGTTTTTTACCAGCTGCCTTTAGCAAATGCCTGCACATTTTTAATCGATTTTAAAATTGAATTCTTGACACCTCCGGTTAGATTTTGAAATAAATTTCCTGTTTTGAAAAAATATTCAATAAATTTATTTAAAACAATATTTAATTGTTTAATAAGGCAATTGCTTAAAAAAAATAATTTATAACTTGAAAAATATTGCTTTTTTATTCGAATTCAATTCAATTCAAAAAAGTAAATTATTTTCAATTATTATTGTCATATGATAAAAACTAAAGAACAATTGTATTGTTATTGTTGCTGTTGTTTATATTGATAGAAAATTAAATTTGTTTTAAATTGAGTTCATGTTTTCATGAATTTATTGTTTCTTTAAAAAAAAAGAAGAAAAAATAAAAAAATAAATGAAAGGTATAGGAAAACAATAACATTTCATTGAGCACATGCATCATGATGTGAGTAATTTATGGTTTTGGTATGTCAAAAAGGTAATATTTATCGATTACAGCAATTATTGTCATGTTTAAATTTTTTTTTAAAGGAAATCCGCCTCAGCAGATTCATTAAAACCAAGAAAAGACAGACAAAAAAAATTTAATTGAAATTGTCTTGTATCTTTCGATGTTTTTTTTTGTATTTTTCTTCGTGAAATTGAAAGCCACACCATCTTTGATTGTAAATGTTTAAATTCTTAAGAATAAGACTGAATACCAAATACACAAATATATGCTTTATTCGGTTTAATAACCGTTTTATCTTGGACTTCTAATATGAGCTTCCAAACTTTGACAGTTGATAACACCCATCTTGTTGAGGCTACATCTGTCAAATTAGTTGTCATTTATTCAGTAAACATTAAAAGTCCGTGGTTCAAACCTTCGCTCAGACATCTTAAACAGTAAGTCTGAGAGTAAATAAATTGAAATGAGAAGTTTCTCAAAATGTGGGGGTCGGACTCGACGTTAAACTGTAGGTCTCGCGACAAAGAAACTAGGTTGTAACGCTGACTAAATGGTTATAAAGGGTCCGCCAAAGAACTTTTTTTTTGAAAATGCTTTAAAAAAAACTACTGAATATTTTCTCAAATTTCTTTTTTTATTTGAAAGTACAATCCTTCCGGTTAATAATGGAAAATAATTTCATTCAAATATCTACCTCGGCTGGCCATGCAGTTGCCTACACGATCGGTCCAATTTTTAAGCACATTATCGATTGTGTGCAGCTGTATTTCACCAATGGCTTCACGAATATTGTCCTTTAAAGCGTCAATTGTCTCTGGCTTGTCGGCGTAAGACTTATCTTTGACGGCACCCCACAAATAATAGTCCAACGGTGTCAAATCGCAGCTCCGAGGTGGCCAAACGACATCAGCTCTGCGGCTGACAATGCGATCTTCAAAAACAGGGCGCAAAACATCGCCTTCGGCTGTGTGGCACGAAGCGCCTTCCTGTTGAAACTAAATGTTGCCAATATAATCCTCTTCAATTTTTGTGAACAAAAATTCGTTCAACATGGCCCGATAATGATCGCCATTGACTGTAACGGCCACTCCTTGCTCATTTTCGAAGAAAAATGGTCCAATTATGCCTCTGGACCAAAATCCGCACCAAACAGTGACTCATTTTGGGTGCGTCGGCTTTTCAATGTATACGTGCGGGTTTTCTGTGCCCCAAATGCGACAATTTTGCTTGTTTACATACCCGCCAAGATCAAAAAGAGCTTCATGTGAAAAGGTGATTTTTTTTGTCAAAATCGGCATCTTCTGTAAGTCGATCGCAGGCCCACTTGGCGAAACGAAAACGCATTGGATGGTCAATTGGCTTCAACTCCTGAACCAATTGGACTTTGTATGGCGTCATACAAAGGTCTTTATGCAAAATTCGTCTCAATGATGTCTACGAAATGTTCAATTGTTGAGGATGACGGTGAATTGATGTCGATGGCGCTTCACGCACACTTTCTGCCACAGCAGCAATATTCTCGGGTGTACGCACTGTTTTTGGCTTTTCACGCTTTGGTTTATCAATGAGGATGCCAGTTTCTTTCACTTTTTTCACAAGATAACGAACATACGGAGCTGACGGTGCTTCTCTTCTTCCAAAATCCGTACGCAATTTTCGCACACATTCTGCAGCATTACCATGATTTTCAAAGTAATGTCGCAATATTTCCCAGCGTTGTTCATGCGTATACACAACTATATTCGTTCAGCGGAAGGATAAAACTAATTATCTGTCAAATCAGACATGAGCTAAGTGTTTACCATTCACTAAATAAGCAGTACTTGAAAAAGAAACGTTAGATGGCAGACCCACAGTATGTAAGTAGACATATTACGGCACAATATTAAAGAAAACCCGAACATTAGTATTCAAAAGTAGGTGGGCTAGTAAGCTAATAAAATACAACTGGCCTTTGACCTTTTCATAAAACAAAAAAAAAACAGAACTTCATTGTGATGAAATTTTTGATTTTTTTTTTCAGAAAAATTAGAAAATTATATTAAAAGTTAGTGTATTGAAAATAAGTAGGATGTGTTAATTATTTCAATATTTTGTATTAAAAATAAACTTGATCTTTTATATAATATATCTGGTTTTTAAAAGAATTAGCCTTAATTGTATCATATTTTTGTTTTAAATTTTTATTTATATCCGGCTTTAGTTGAATGATTTTTATAAACTTGTCTTAATAGAAACACTAACGGTATTCAGAAGATAAATTTTTGTTTTTTTTCTATTGGTTTTATAAAAATATGCGTTTTATATAAAATTAAATGTATATGGAGGGAGCATGAAAAAATTTGGCTACATATTTTTGTTAAAACATTTTAGTGTAATTGAAAAAAAATATAAAGCCGCCGTAATCTAGTAGGAAGTGTGTTGGCTTATTAGATATAAGGCCAGGGTTCAAACCCCAGGTTTGACAGACATTAAAACGAAAATAAGAAAAAAATATTTCTTAGGCGATTTCCTCTCAGCAGATTTTTGGCAAAAACTCTGAGAGTAAATAAAATTGCCATGAAAAAGTTTCTCAAAAATCTTTCGTTCGGAGTCGGCTTTAAACTGTAGGTCCCGCCACTAATGTATAAAATTAACACACACAAGATGAGTGGTGTTGTGAGAAGCTAGGTCGTAATCCTGTCTGAAGGGTTGTAATGACCAATTATGTTATGTATGTAATTGAAAAGGAATAATAAGAATAAAATAATAAATGTAAAGTTCCAATGTTATTACAAAATTATCGTGTTGAAATCCAATACCAAGCAGCAGAACTTGACCGTTAACTAGAGCTACAATGGTTATAAAAAGATAAAATGAGGTTTTGAGTGTCGAGGACTTGAAAACTGGATAAATTCCTGAGAACTAAAAAAATACAATCTAAATATTGAAATAATTTCACTTTAAGTTTTAGTTTCTATAAAAAAAAATTGTATGGCAAAATTTTTGCGGGCACAATCTTAAGATATTTTAGAAACATTATATCTTAAATGTTCACCAAAAACGTTTTTGGTTTATTAAAAATATTTATAGAAACAAGTTTTTTTTTTTAATTATCAATACATTTGAATTGTTAAGAAAGAGAATTTTAAATTAAGTTTCAAAAATATAAAAAAATATTTGCATATGCCTCTAGTTTATTAAAAATAGGTTTATTTCTTTTTTGTTTGTCAAAAAAAACCAAACTTTCCAACGGTGTTTTCTTCTTTTTTTTTGTAATATATTTAATATTTTTATAACACATAATTATAATTTATGAAGAGCCACATTTAAAAAAAAACCGGTATTTTATAAATAATTTATTAATAATAGATATACTTTTGTGTTGCCATTTTAATTTATGTCAGCATATATTTTGCATTTAATTATTTAAATAAAACAATATTTTGAATTTCAATTCAATTTTTTCACGTTTCGCCTATAATTTATTTTTAATATTTATTACGAATTTTTAAATGTTTATAGATTTTATTTAAATTTAATTTCTAATTTTGTTTTATTTATTTTTTTTATAATTTTAATTATTTTTTTTTAATTTGTTTAAATTTTTAACACGTTTTGCTTTAAATATTTGTAAAATTTATTTAAATTATGTATATGTATATATATATATTATTTATTTTTTATTTAATTTTTCAAATTTATTATTTGAATTTTTTTTATTTTTTTATTTATTTAAATTTGTTTATTGAATAATTTTATGCAATTTTTTTATATAATAATTCATGAATATTTAATATTTTCTGTTGGCATTGGCACATTCAATTTTTTTATTTAATTTTTGTTTATTTTATTTTTAATATATTTTGTGTATTTTGCTATAATACTCTATAAATTTTTATTATTATTTCTTTTTAAATTATTAAATTCATTTTTTTTTTATTAATTTTTTATTTTATTTCGTTAAATTTATTTTCTGTATTTCATTATATTTTTCAAAAATGATTCTTCATATATTTAAAACAAATTTTTATTTTATTAATTTCTTTAAATATTCATTTTTAAACCCGTTCTCATATACTTGGCTTTTTGTATTTACATATTTATAAAAGTTGATTTATTTTTTTAGATTTTTGTTGCTTAAAACAGCAAAAATTATATTTTTTTTTTATTTGACAAGCCTTTTACAATTATTTTTTTCTCTTATACATCCAAAATTTTGTGTATATTTTCTGGATACTACGCAAATTTTAAAACACTTGAATTAATTGTTTACAATAAAAAAAAATTTCTTAAATAATTACCGAAAAATTACAATTTCTTTTAAAAAGATTTTCGTTTAATTTATTTGTTTTTCTTTGAAAATCACCACTAACATTGAAACAGATTTTTTTGCACTTTATTACGCAGAAAAAAAAAACAACATTATTTGCTTCTATTTTTATTTGAATTCTTTATTTTTAATTCATTTTGTTCCCCTTCTTTTTTTCTGTTTTATTTCGTACACATTCAACACTCGCGTTTAGAGAGGAGGCCTAAAACATTGTGTTCATTTTTAAAAGTCTCGTTATCAACTGAATTGTTTAAAGCATTACACGTTGAACATAAACAATAACATCCAACAGTTTGCAAATGTATTGGATTTTATTATTCTTCTACTCCATCTCTTTCGTACTCTCATTCTCTCTCTCTCATCCTCTCTTACCAAAAAAAGTTTCTAACGCATACATTCGCTCAGTTATGTGTGAATTGCTTCGTCTGTATGTGTGTATTTTGGTTGGTCAAGTTCAGAACAAAACGGTAAATGTTATTCTTATAAAGATCTGTTATTTCTAAAAGCGAAAGAGAGAGAGAGAGAGAGAGTGAACAAGAATAACAGAGAACTTTTCTATTGTTTTAAATGCTTGCCAAAGTTGCCACTTTGTTAGGAATAATAAAACTGTAAAATAAATTAACGCTAATATTACGTGAAATGAAGTAAGAAGAGTTTTTTCTTGTAACAATAAAATTTTTGATTGTACTTATACTGTGCTTTGTATACTGTGGTTACCCTTGTCAGAGATTTTGTACGATTAGAAATTGGACCAGGTCTTTCAGTAGGAGAGTCAGAAAGCGCTGTTTACATAGCAAGCATGCATGTAATAACGTGTATATTCGAGGACTCAGTGTTGCACAGTTGAAATTTACCGATACGAGTGACAGGTACCTGTCAGTGTCTCTAAACTGTTCCCAAAGTTTTTTCTTGTTTAATTTCAGAACAGCGTCGAAGTTGAATGACTTTTTTTGGAATATTCGATATCAATGGTGTCCTTCCAAAATTTCCGTACAATGGATGGTGGAGGCTCCTTCTCTCTTCTTCCTTAGAATAGCTATTCGTAATCTTGAAATAGATTGTTTGCTCGAAAATGTTTGCATTCTTACTATCATAAATTTCCTTTCAAAGATGATTCCTACCGTACGTAGTATTTTGTGGTATTAACAGCTCTGCAAATTCTGTCCCCACGTAGTGAATTCGTTCATAGTGTTTTAAGAGTGTGTGTAGATGTGCATAATATGATAATCGATAGGGTGATTTATGCGTATTCAACAGCCATGGAGATTTTCAGTTCCTGTTCTAATATTTCTCAAAGTCGCTCAGGACATTTAAAAGTGCCCAGATATGTTGTATTTTAATTACAGAAATTTTCTTTATTTTTAGGATACTAGAAACGACTTCCTTCTCGTTCATTATCGAAAGTGATATGATAGCGAAAAGCACCCCTATTAAATTAGTTGGACAGGCATTCATCGTCCTTTGTGATACCAAAACAGATGATTCTCTCAAAAGTTTGCATAGTACAGCACTGGCTTCCCTTTATGCAATCTTACTAAAAATTCTATCTTGTAAGCAATGGCGGAGACCATTGTTTGATCGCAGACTATGACGATATTGTCGTTATTAGGCGAATAGAATTTTAAATTTATAGCGTGTGGTCTACCTTTGACAGTTTGACAGTTGATAACGGCCAGCTAGTTTAAGGTACATCTGTCAAATTAGTTATGCGGGCTGTTTTGTCAAATCACCATGAACTCTGACTTGTGTTCACTGAATGAGCTTAAGTGCTTAAGATAAGAGTCTCATGAATCATAAGATACTTTAGCTGTGTTAACAGAAATTTGCATCAGTTTTAGTTAAACCTCTTTAACTAGCTTTAGATCTATACAACCAGTGTGAAATAATAGGCTCTTGTTGCAATTATTTTTTGGTTTCCTCTCTGAATTTTTAAATACAAAGATACAAGTTTTCATTCAATCTTTGGTCTTCAAACTGTACAACATCTTTTTGTAAATTTGTACAGTTGGATTAATCATCAATTCGAATTCTTTTTTGATACAATTAATTCGATTGTATCCATTAAATACAATAAAAATCGATAAAGAAATTTCCTGCAGAAAAAAACAACAAACATTCACAATTCGATTAACTCTTTACAAAATGATTTTCATTGTCAAAGAAAACTGAAACAAAACAAAATTAACAACCAACCATAAAAAAGCGTCTCTTTTTTGTCGAATAAAATTTTCTGTAAAAGTTTTTTTTTTTTGTTTTTCCATTTGACGCCATTCAAAGATCGAGAATCCCTAGCAAAAACAATCAGGCAGTGAAACTAAACAAAAAAAAAAAAAAAAAAACGGAAACTTTGTCTTGTACTAAAAACCAAAAAAAAAAAAAAAATAAAATGACAAAACCAAGCAAATATGCTACAGTCGGTCAAAGTCGATTGATGCTTTATTCTGCCACACAATGTTTGCTTTTGGAATATTTAAGCGAAAACATTTCCAGGAAATCGCTTTATTTGCAAAACAAAATTTTATTAAAAACTCTTGCTAGTAAAAAAGTTTAAACTCGTGAAATCAGTGACTATTTTTGATTTTCAGGAAATATTTCTTTTGCAGTCAAGACACGTACATATGTTATCATAGATTCTGATTCCAGTGTTATACAAATCTAATCTCTGGTAATGTACAGATTTTAAACGATTTTTGCTTTGTTAAACTTAACTTATCCTTAACCTTAACTTATCTTCGAAGACCGCCTCAAATAGAATGGTTTACAGGAAGTATTCTCAAAATATTCTATGAAAGGAAGTAGCCTGAACGAGTGCTTGACTACCAACTTGAGCTATTCGAATACATACATACATAAATGATCATCAGAACCGTTTAGTATGAATTACGACCTATCTTCTCACACTAGTAATGTTATGCGTGTTAATTTTATCCACAAGTGGCGAAACCTACCGTTTAAAGTTGACTTCGAAACTTTTTATTGGAATTTTTTATTTACTCTCCGAGCTTTCGCCAGAAATCTGCTGAGGGGAATTCGCCGAAGAATTGTATTTTCATATTTCATTTTGTTTTAGATGTCTGACCTGGGGGTTGAATCATGGCGTCACGTTTAATAAGGCATCACACGACTTACTAGACTACGACGGCTACCATTACTATTCGAATATGAATTCGTAAAAAACAGTGAAACATGGTTGTCTCCAAATAAGTAAAGCAGTTCCCTGGCCCGAACCATAACCAACAGTATACTAAGGCCACCTCTTGATTAAGAGTAGGACTTCAAGGGTAGATGTCCTCGTTTTTATGTAGAATACAGTGATGCGGTTCACTTGGGAATTTTTTTTTCTGGGCAAAGGTAAATAGCAAACCTTTCTCTCTAAGATCTGCCACAATACACCAATCACCTGCTGGCAAGCCAATGAGGGGACAAGCAGATGGCAGATATGCTTTGGGCCAGTCTGTGTTTCATAAAGGTCGGTTCATGTATTTCAAGTCGTCTCACAAACTTCCACATAGAGGTTACGGGGCAATGTTCTTGACACATGTCAAGCATCGGCGATTTGTAAGAAGTACGTCTGTTTTCCTAGTTGCCAGATTGCTATAAAAATATATAAATGCTCTGCCAATTTGTAAACTCAGATGGCCAAATGTGTCCACCTCATTTGCCTATGACCTGATGGATTAGTATGAGAGATAATCCAAAATCATGGATCATTTTTGATTAGGATTTGGAATCTATTTTTGAAACAAAACATTTTGCCACAATATTTTTTTTTTTAAATTGTGACTTAAACTAGAGTATCTTAATTTAAGTGTTTTGAATTGAAAAAATAATTCAGAAATTGATTTCCATTTAATTTCGCGGTATACTTTAACATGAGCCTAGACCTCACTGTAGTCGATGTTGCTCACTCTGTGCTCGTGTATAGTGTGCACAAAAATAAACACAGATACACACCCACTGCAATATGTGTAGGATGTAATCCTTGGAAGACAAAAAGATCCCTTTCGTGTCCTATTTTCCGTTACTTCCTATTATTAGCGGTTATTTGTATTAGCGGTGGTTTGTTTTTGTCAACACATTTAATGGGTTTCGTTTTTTTTTTGGTCTTTTACAATATTTTTTGGGTTTTAGGGAACTTTTTATTTTATTTTGATTGTAAAATATTATCCGGGTAGTAATTGTTCGTGCTGAAAGTAATACCGGAATTACTGTTATTTGTTGCTTTTTATTTTGGCTTCTTTAATGGCTTAAATGGTTGTTTTTTTTCTAATGGTTTAATTTCATTACAAAATTTACAATAATTTTGGCAGTTTTTTACGGAAATTTTGTTTTAAATTGCCAAACCCTATTTTAGTTGTGGTCTGTAAAAGCAATTATGTTGGGAGGGAAACAAATAAATTTTCTTGGTTTTTTTTTAAATGTTTAACAATAAAAAATAATTGTGTTGGTGGTTTCAAAGGGGCTATATGTCTTGATAATAAATATAAACGAAGTTAATTTAACTTATTGACGAAATATTTTGAAGTTTCTGGAAAGTAAATAAACTTTTGATTAAATTGTGGGAGTTTAATTGAAACACATTGTTACGTTTTTACCCCTTTGAAAAACGTTTCAAATATGTGGTCATAGATTGCAAATAAAATAAAAATAAATTTGTGTTCAGTTTTAAATCAATTCTTTATTGTTCGCACAATTCCGTGTACCACCATTGGCAACATGATTTAAACAACAACAATTTGATTTATTTGTTATTCTTCTTTACACTCTTCTGCATAAACACTAACAATTGTTCGTTAGATCTTTACAACGGAGATCTTCAAACCATGATTATTCTCTTCACATGCAACACGTCTTCACACAAGACTGACTGAATTTCTACTGATCCCGTTGCCTGCTTTGTCTTGCCTTTTATATTACAAGGTAAACAGTCTGATGGATGCTCTTGAAGGTGAATGACTTTGCCTTCGCGAAATCTCTATAAATGTAAACATATTGTTTACGTTATTGTTGTTTGTGTATTTTGTTAACGTTTGTCCTTGCAGTGCTGTTGTTGTTGCCTGTTTGTTTACTTTGTTTATCCTCTTTTGTATACTGATGTTGTTGCTATATTTTTGTTTATTCACAAGTCCATTGTTTTTGTTTTTGTAGCAGCTGTTTATCATTTTAATGTTAGACGATGTAACACCATTTCCATTTTCGTAATAATATTAAAGTCTAGATTTCATTCGGTTATCTTTGTAGAAAGTTAGGCTGACTTCCAAAATGTTAGTTGCTTTGTGTTTGAACAAAGTATAGTTTTTCATAAAGCCGCTGTACAAAATGTTTACAATGTATTCTATTTCAAAACGTCGTCAATGTGTATTTTTAACGCAGTCAAAAAGCAATCAGGCATCGGTTTTATAGTTGATGCATTGTTTGGTATCTTTGCATATCTACATTGTTTATATACAGTAGTAGAACTGCATACAAACTTTGTATTGATACATTTTGGAAGGCAGCCTTACTCTCTTCCCAAGCATTGAATGCTAATCCTTTATTTGCCCCGGTGGTCAAAAGAAATTATCATCCAAGAAATTATCAATCCAAGTAAAGTCACCTTTACTTTGATTATTATTATCCTTCAGTCAAGATTACGACCTAGCTCACATAGGTTGTATGTGTTAATTCGATATATGAATGACGAGGACCTGCAGTTTAAAGTCGACTCAGAACAACAGATTTTGAGAAACTTGTCATGGCAATTTTTGTTTACTCCCAAACTTTTTACCAGAAATCAACTGAGGGGAAGTCGCCAAAAAAATATTTTTTTGGACGCCGGAGAAATATTTTCTCATATTCCGTTTCATTGACGATGTCAGACCTGGAGTTTGAACCGTGGTCTCACGTTTTATAAGTCAGCACGCTACGTACTAGACCACGGCGACTTTGATTATTTTTTTTATTCGCCTGAAAATAATAGCATTGAGGGGTGAAAAATTATCGATTTGATTAACTCATTTATCTTAAAGTGAACATAAACAAGAGTTACAATTTCCCAAAATCATTTACCAAAATAATATCATAATGAGTGATAAATTGTACAATATTAAAGTCGTTTCTCATCAAACATATTCAAATACTCATCAGTTTCTTGCAATACAAAAGAATACGTTCTCTTTTTTTGTTTGAGTTAGTTAAACCAATATTAACAGATACTTTGGCATCTGGTCGACAGTCTGCTATTCAGATATTTATTTAGAAATGGAAAGATACTCACATGTTTTTGTGTTAATAGTTTATCATCTAATTTAGTAGGGCAGGGATAGAGCATAAAAAAGTCAAATAGAAACGAGCAAAAATTGTCATTTTGTTTTTTGAAGTATTGTGAGTTTGAGTATCGTATATATTAAAGGGTGTGCACAACAAAATGTAAACGAGTTTGTGAATGAAAGATTGGATGAAAGGAAGTGTAAAATAATATACAAAATAAGCGGCATTTTCTGGCATACATTTTTAATCTTCTGGTTTAGTAAAAGTAAAGTTGAAAGGAGGTAAAGATTGGGTCCATTGTAGGGCCTATAACAGATACTTAAGTCAAAGCTAGTGTTATTGTACTGTCTTTCAATTGAAGGCTATATTAAATAATTATAAACATTCAGTGGAGAACATAAACTAAAAGATATGTTTATGTCAGTTACTTACTGAATTGGGTATTACTTTGCCCGTTTGTCAGAAATGGAGCCTAGCTTCCTACACCATCAATGTTTTGTGTGTTAGTTTTATCCATGAGTAAGGGGATCTGCAGTTTAACGTAGAATACGAACGACAGACTTGAGAAACAATGTTTTTGCCAGAAAACTGCTGAGAGGAAGTCGCCTAAAGAAATATTTTTTCATATTTCGTTTTTTTAAGATGTCTGAGCTGGGATTTTAATGACAGGCTCTTGTTTAATAAGTCAACACAGCATCTACTAGACTACGGCGGCTTCGTTAGCTGCATATTACCGTTTTAATTCTCATAGGAAAATGGAAGATGTCAAAAAATTTTAGAAAATAAAGGAGCAACAAACGAGTGACAGGAACTTTTGAAAGAAGATAATTGCAGAGGTAATGTTCAGGGGTCTGACACTAACTGAGAGTCTGTTTAAAAGCTTTTATTAAGAAGATACTCGAAGGAAGAAAACTTTTCATACAAATTTGGAGACTGGAAGCATTACAGGCGTAGTGCGACCTGAACATCATTACAATGTATACACTGCCGAAAATTTCGTTATGGCGGACACACCATATTTGTCGATTTCACGACGCTCACAGCAATTAAAGCAATTAAAGTTATACATATTCTAAGTTGATGCTGACTTAGAGAAGAAAATTTTTGACTCGGTGGTTACATCAACGAGCTAAATTGTTGCATATGGGACTCGGAGAACCCAAAAGTGTTTGCGTAAAAGCCTTTGCATTTGAAAAAAATTGACTGTTTGGTGGCCGAAAAACTATACTTGCGTTTTGGCTACGTCGTTTGGCCAATACCATCAAGATACGGTACTAAATGTCCGAGAAACTCATTGAAAACTATTTAAAAATGATTGACTGCCGCAACAAACACCGAATCGGCCACTGTACCGACATTGTATTTCGTACATAATGGCAAGGTCCGAGCATTAAACTTTTGAAATCGAAATATGGATTTAAAATTGATTTTTCTTGCCGTAGGGAAAATCTAATATCTTGGTTGTTACTAGATTAAGAATTTCTGCTTTTAAGTTGTGGCAGAAAATTAAAATTTATCTGTTTCTTCCAACTGTCTTTAAATCATGCGAAGTATTGTCCAATAATAACACGGTGTGGCAGTGAAAATACACTAGTTTGAGTAGAGCTTAAAAATACCTTTTTTTTCTCAAACCCTCCAAACTTGATTTTTTTTTGACAAAAACGGTTTTTAAAAATTCTAAGCGAATTCACTAAATTTGTGAATACTGCTGCTGCGACATTGCCCAAAAGTATATCACTCATGGAATTGAGTGGAAATTCATATCACCACACGCTCCTCACATGGGCGGCTTATGGGAAGCCGCGGTAAAAAGTTTCAAGTTTCATTTGAAACGAATTGTTGGCGCTCAATGACTAAACTTTGAGGAGTTCTCCACAATTTTAGCCCGAATTGAGGGCACTCTCAACTCTTGCCCAATCTCTGCTTTATCAGAAGATACTGGAGATTTAGCTGCTCTACTCCATCAGAACATGTCTTTTATTAATAGATGTGAAAAGTTAAAGGCGTTACATCATCAATTCTCTGTCAGGTGGAAAGAGGATTACCTCAAGTCATTACACAAGCATTATAAGTGGAAAACTCTAGTTCCCAATGTTAGAACCGGAGATCTCGTCGTAGTGACGGACGATTTATTTTTTATTTTTTCAAGTTTAGCTATTCTTAATTGCATAATTTAATTAAAAAATATAAAACAAGTGATGACATACTGAAAGTGCATTATCTTGTGAAGAGATCGACACTTTGTTTGATCAAATCGGACAAAAATGACCGTAGTTACTATTTAAATAGCATAACAGTCGTCTCATATTTTTTATATATGTAATCTTATCAAATGAACTTTCAGTTCAAAAATTTTCAAAAGTTTTGATGGGTCTTGATTGTTTATCACAAAATGTGTCAATTTCACGGTTGTACGACTACCAGAAGTTAACTAATATTTGTGTTTTTTGCAAATATTATTATCTCGCATTGCACAAACATTGTTCAACTTCTGGTAGTCGCTCAAACGTCAAATATTTTAAAAATTTTTGAACTAAAAGTTCATTTGAAAAGATGACATATATATAAAATATAACTCGACTGTTGGACTCTTTAAATAATAACTGCGGTAATTTTTGTCCGATTGGATCAAACGAAATGTCAATCTCTTCACAAGATAATGCATTTTCAGAATGTTATCACTTATTTCATATTTTTTACTTTTATTTTTTTAGTTTGCTACTATTAACTGACAAACTTGAAAAAATATGAAAAAATTTCGTATTTGTCAAGTTTTCTTCATCAAACCTCATAGCATATTAATTCAAATAATATGTATATGTACATCGCTTTAAAGGCCCATTTCTCTCCTTTCTAATAAGGTTTAAATTTTGGCCATGGGTTCAGAAATGTTTGTGTAATCAATAAAATTATGCGTAAAGTCCAAAAAAAAAAACAGTTTTTGTCAAATAATACAAGTTTAGAGAGTTCGAGAAAAGTAAAAAAGTATTTTTGGGTTCTACTCAACTAGCTGAACAACTTAGACTCGGGTGTATTTAATTTTTTGTATTTTTATTTTGTCGCTTAGTGTAATTTGTCCAGTAGATCTATCTACACCCTTTGTAAACGACATCTTAATCGCCTCTCACACCATTACCAATGATTTGTTTCTTTTTTTTGCTAAAGGACTTATAAATTAACAAAAAAAAAAAAAAATAAAAAAAAAATATTCCAAAAACTTGAGAAATATTTCCGGTCAACTAAAGGCCATTTTGCTTATGTTATCGACAGATGGTAATCAACATTTCGTAAAATGATTGATATTCTGTGATATTTTCCATACTAAATTAGATTTACATGGAAAATCATTCATTTATTAAATTAATGAATGTCTGCAGGACAACGTCTGTTTATTGAATTTGCAAAATGTTACTGAGTTTTGATAATAAATTTGTGATGCATAGAGTTTGAGATGAAAGAGTCGACGGCAGGGTATACAGATGGTAGAAGCAAACCAATTAGTCTTATGAATATGAAACTAAGAGGTGCGGTTACATTTGCAACACAAATATCATATTAACTTTGCAATACACATTGTGGAATGGATTTGTAATTACTTTCAGAAGGACTAAGCCGCCTAGCATTTGCCGAAGAGTGTTTACATACTCTTCTCTACGGGGGATTTTGAACTACAATTGAGAAAATTTATAATTATTTTAAAGTCCAATAGTACTTTAAATACTATGTACGGAATTTAGTTTTCCCCATTTTCTTATGAATGTTTTCAAATTTATCAGTGATTAAACCATATTTTTGCATACCAAACTTTTAACCAACATTCTTCATTTAATACAATTTTGCCTGCCATATATCATTTCCGTTATTATTATTCATGTCAATGCTCTTGACAGCATTAACAATTTTGACAGCCTTACTTACACATACTCATACATGTGCCAAAGTAATGTTTACTTCTTACAATATTTACAAGTCCACCAAAAGATATCGCCCTTCATCAGACACTTTCTCTTGCTCTTTTCCTTTTTTTTATTTTGTTTTTTCGTGCTGACAATAATGCCATTAAAGAGTCCTTTCAACTGATTTATTATCGTCCATAAAGAGAATCACTTGGTATCCTTTATGCCTAAACCATTTGAGACCCCAAGTGAATTTACAAAATTAAGGGTCATATCATGACATTCCATACTCTTAAATATTCATTTGTAATCAGTTAGAAGTACTTGAAGCATTAGTAATGATGGTTATAATGGTGTGGAGTTGAGAGCAAAAAAAAATAATAATTCGTACCTTTTTTTGTTTCCTTTCGATTTTAGGTATCCCGAATAGAAAAGACATAATTTTACTTTAAGAAAATGGTCAAAAGATACCTTCAAACTAGGGCTGCGGGCAGATCCTCTGCGGAGTTTTAAAAGTCGGTTTTGCTTACATAATATTGGGAATTTGGGGACATATTTGTGAGACAAACACCATTTTCACCTTGTAGAACTCTTTTTCTCTATTCTGTGTTCCAGCAAAGACTTTGCTTCTTTGTTTTTACGCTAATTTCTATTTTTATTCGCAGTAATGAGAGAATTAGTGCTTACAGTGAGATTATTTAAGCTGGCAAAGCGAGGTTTAATGAATGCTGTCAATGCAATAACATGCATTAAGTAGAGGTTTTAAGAACGCGATGTATCATATATAAAGGGAAAAACGTTTAAGTGGCACCATTGATAAAATTGTTTAATTTTATTTGTTTTGATTACGCTTTGCCGCCACAGTCTTTATTATAATTTATACACATGCAGCTTACTTTAGACTGCAATTGCAAAATTTTTGTGCTTGCTGCGTTGTGTTTATTGTGTTTATAGCATCGAGTACCACAACCCATTTTTTAGACAACGACAATTGGAAGCTATGTCATCAAAAAAAGACTATTTTACAGAAGATCAATCACTAAACTGTTTAGCTAGAAACCTAGCAATCAAATCAAAAGAGGCAGAACATCCCCTGCTTTGAGACAGACCTATTTTACTAAACCATAAACCGCAGGGTAGGTAACTTCACCCTTCAGTCAAGACCTAGCTTCTCATATCAGATATGTTGCGTGTGTTAATTTTACATGAATGACGGGACCTACAGTTTAAAGTCGACTCCGAACAACAGATTTTTTTAAAAAACTTTTCATGGCAATTTTTTATTTACTCTCTCAGAGCTTTTGTCAGAAATTTCTCAGCAGAGAGAAGTCGCCGAAAAAATATTTTTTTCATATTTTGTTTTGTTGGAGACAAATCGTGGTCTCACGTCTAATAAGCCAACACACTACCTCCTAGACTAAGACGACTTCCGACCTATCATCCTAGACATTTCTAACATATTTTTGATAATTGGAATACAGGAAAAACTTTCTTCGTTTTATTGAAACAAGGCAAAAAATTAAAAAGCGGTAGCATCCTCTCACACTTCTCTTGATAAAAGGAATCAAAAGGACTGAATTAAAGAAATTACTGACAAATATAGAATGGGAAGATACAAAAAGAAACGAACTATGGAATACTTCTAAATATTCTCACTTGGTTAATAGAAAAAGATTTGCTTAATTTAATCAATATGTCTTCATAAGTACATTACATTACTTTGATTCTAAGATTTACCTGATCAAATAGATGGATTGAATTCTCCGTAGTCTAGTAGGTAGTGCGTTGGCTTATTAGACGTAAAGCCAGGGTTCAAACCCCAGGTCAGACATTAAAACGAAAATATGAAAAAATATTTTTTCCGCGACTTTATGTCAGCAGATTTCTGGCAAAAACTCTTAGGGTAAATAAAAATTTGCCATGAATATTTTCTCAAAAATCTGTCGTTCGGAGTCGACTTTAAACTGTAGGTCCTGACACTCATGTATAAAAAGTGATTTCAAGTCGATGAGTGAAACGTTTCTATTCTAAGAAAATTTTTAAAATTTGAGAATAATTGGATTTATACAGAATGTATATTGTTTTTAACAAAAATACCTTTTGAATACAAATTCTTTATTCATTATTCATGTTTTAATTAATGAATTTCAAACGTAGCAAAAAAATCAATTGAAAGGAAATGTTAAAAAACTAAAAATTATTTCTTTGTAAACATAAAAAAATTTTGTATTTTTCTCGAATACCATTAAATCCATCCATAATACCATCAAAATAAAAACTTTGCCAAAAAAACAAAAAAAAAAAAAATAAGAAAACATTTAACCAAAACAAACAAAGTTTTCCTAAGTGTTTCTGTAATAATCACGTTGTAAATTAATTTGTTAAACAGCAAATAATTTCATTAAGGCTGTCTGATGGATAATTGAAACTTTAACATGCTTTACCACCCCCCCCGCAACCCACTTCCGTCAGTAACGTATACAATTTTATTAAAAGTTATTGAAAAGTTTTCTCAAGTCGTAACACTCTGCCAAATAAACACACTAACACACATAAACTGTTGAAAGGCTTTGCCACTTGTTTGCATGAAAGGAAAGTCATTGTGCGTGTACACATGTGTGTGAGAGTGTGTCATCAAGTGAGTGTGAACAAACACTTGTAAAGTTTCACTTAAACTTCTTAATAAAATGAAACACTCACTTACATGCATACATATATGTACGTCTTGTCTTGCCAGTCACGTAAGAATTGTTACGGCAACGTTTCATGTTGTTTTTAGTCACTTTCGTTTTTTACGCCTTCTTTAAGCTGATTTGCGTTTTTTTATTGCATTTAAGGAAAATCTTTTTGAATAAAGATTTAAAAATGAAAAAAAATGTCAAGTGATTTTGTTAAGATTGAATTAAATTTTCATTTTAATTCTCAATATAATTTAGTTTATTTAATATTTTACCTGCACTATGGACCAGTGGTTGAAAAATTCAAAAAAAAATTTAAAAAAAATACTAAGCTTTTAGAAGTTTAAAATTATGTGATTAATGAAGCGTAATAATCTTGTGCAATTTAATATTGGGTCGAAATATTAAAAAAAAAATGTTAAATGAAAAAAAATATAAATTATTAAAGACATAAGCGGATATTAACACTTATTAATACATATTATATAGTAGGTAGTGTGTTTGAGGCTACGGTTCAAACCCAAGGACAGACGTCTTCAACGAAATACGAATACGGCGACTTCTTCTCAGCAGATTTCTGGCAAAAGCTGTGAGAGAAAATAAAATTACCATGAAAACTTTTTCTTTCTTCAAAATGTAGGTCCCGTCATTCATGTATTAAATTAACACACACTACATAAGTAGTTGAGAAGCTAGGTCTTGACTGAAGGGTAAAGTTACCTACCCTGCAGTTTACGGTTTAGTAAAATAGGTCTGTCTCAAAGCAGGGTATATTCTCTTTTGATTTCATTGCTATGTTTCTAGCTGAACAGTTTAGTGATTGATCTTCTGTAAAATAGTCTTTTTTTTGATGATATAGCTTCCAATTGTCGTTGTCTAGAAAACGGGTTGTGGTATTCGATTCTGTAAACAGAATAAACGCAACTCAGCAAGCACAACAATTTTGCAATTGCAGCCTAAGGTAAGCTGCATGCATATTATTAATAATAAAGACAGCAGCAGCAAAGCATAAGCAAAACAAATAAAATTAAACAATTTTATCAATGGTGCCACTAAAACGTTTTTTCGCCTTATATATGATACATCGCGTTTTTAAAACCTCTACTTCATGCATGTTATTGCATTGACAGCATTCATTAAACCTCGCTTTGCAAGCTTAAATCCTCTCACTAATTCTCTCATTGCTGCGAATAAAAATAGAAATTAGCGTAAAAGCAAAGAAGCAGAGTCTTTGCTTGTTGCCGCGCTGCCTTTATAATAATCACTTCCATATACACCCACGTATTATATTTTTGAGAGATTGCTGCTTTTTCTGCATTGCGTTTATTGTGTTTATAGCATTGGATTGTTTTTGTTGGTTGTTGTTATCATTTTTATAGGGTTTGAGGCCTTTTAAGACTTACAAGATGGAACATGTTTTTCGACTTATCGCCACCACATTAATATGCAACGATGGGCATAGCTTTAGCTGGAATTGATTTCGTAGGATACATTACGAACCTGCTAACATTAGGACGAATTGAACGAGTTTAGGTCTAAGCTTCTCGATTAAGTCTTGGTAGGTTATAATATATTTGTAAGTGACAATAACTTCACCTAGTTATCCAAATTTTCAACGTTGTAATCTTAACTATCGTTTCATTTACCAATTGATTGTTCATTAGGTAACCTAGTGCATTGGCTATTGTTTTTGACTGCAAATCCTGGCAATATAAGTTTAAATGGAGACGGAACTTTCTCACCATTACAACCAATGCAACAAGAAAACGTCGGATGGCAACCCTAACGTTATAGAACCAACTACAGTAGAGGATTGACTAATTTAAGGAAATAATTAATCCTTCAATGGATTTGAATTAATTATTTTTATTTATCTATCGATATAGTTTTCCATAAAAATACGAATGCATTGGAATGTAGGGTATCTTACAATTAAGTTTGCTAGACGTTAAGTCTCGAACTTATTTACATAATATTTCCTTTTCTGTAGCAGAAATTCAGTTGGAACAACTTTGTTTCCTGCAGTTTCTGATTTCGCCAACTGTAAAGCTCCGAAGAGTACAAATGTGTGGTGGATTGTTAAAAAAGTTTTTTAATTAAAATATTTTGTAAATTTTATAATAAAAGGAAATAATTTTTGTTGTTTCATACTCCCGTAGATGTTATTTAATTTGTATTTAAATTGTTTTTGTTGTAAATAATAAAATAAACTTAATTAGAATGTGTTGTTACTTATTTTAGTTGGACGCAAGTACCGTCTGACTAATATGGGTAAAAAGGAGGTGATAAATTAGAGAAAATGTGAAAATAATGTAAATTGGCTTTTAAAATGAAATTTGGACTTAAAAATGTTATTCCGACTTATCCAAGCTACAGTAGTATAGAAAGAAATGTCAGGAAATGCTGATGAAAGATACGACCCTTATAAGAACATAAAAAAAAACGGTTAAGCTGTGTGAGCTATTATGAAAACTTATTATTCGTATTAAAGATCTGTTGATGCCATTATGTGTGGAATATAGCATCGGTTAAATAGCCGCCACGGCTTTTTTTGGTGAAGGCATCCGAAATGTAAAATTTTTCATGACTTTGGCGTATAAACCAGTTTGAGTTCGACCGACGCACTATGTGTCATTTTGCCTCAAAACCTGGCCAAAATCATAGAAGCGTTTTATGAGTTAATAGCTTGAATTTTTTGATAGTGTTAGTGATAATTAGGCCCAAGGATGAACCCAACTGATTTTGGTTCAAATCGGTCCGTGATTTCGCCTAGCCCCCATACAAATTCCCCTCAAAATTGCACTTATTTACATATAATTATGGTAATTATTGAACAATCATGATAAAATTTACCATGGATAAGTTCTGTGTACTAAAAAATCATGGTCTAAAGTTTGGTGAAAATCGGATCTCATTTGACCCTGGTCCCCATATAAAGTCCCCTTTAGAAATTCACGTTTGCGCTTATAAATGGCTTAAAAACATCGGTATCGTGATGAAATTCGGTATGAACGTGTATTTTGTAAATCTAAATCATATTACCAAATTTTGTTATGGTCGGTCAATAATTGCCGCTTGGTCCAAAATAGGGCCCCTTAAGAAAATATGTTTAGCAATTATAATTCGGTTAAAAATTTTATTACCTCGATGAAATTCGACATGAACATGTTTAATATGAATCTGAATCATTTATGATCACATTTTATTATGATCGGATCATAAGTGCCCCTAGGTACCACATACGGCCCATTAAGAAAATCTAACATACATCTCATATTGTTATAATAGTCGACATACATATGTAATTAAGTTTTTAAACTTCTATGATAATTAATATTTATTCATAATATATTTATTTTACATTATTTAATACTTAACTTAAAAATACTTAAAAAGTGAAACTAACTACAATCGTTATCATTTTCATCATCAATGTCAGGAAGGAGCAACTTCATAGTATCTGATGAAAATGCTTTTCTATTCCTTCGCTATTTTTGTGTACTACAGCTTATAAAAGGGTCACTGCTTAAAAGTAACCTATTTAGGACATCTCGATTGGTATCGCTTCTACTGAATTTCCTAGCATAATTCGTACGCCATATGGCTTTATTGCCTATGGATTTATTACACTGCGTCAAATTTTTTTTAATTTTTCAAAAAAAAAGCAAAATTTTTAAAATATCGCCAAAAACAATTGCGCAAATTTGCGCAAACTTTTCTTTTTGTTCCTGAATCTGGAAAGGTCGTATTTTCTTATGGTATATAACATTAAAGTACTAAAAACTACTTTCACCTTTAAAATCCTTATCTTTTTTTAGGAAGGGTAAAAAAATGTGAAATTTTTATTATTTTTAAATTTTGAACGCATAATTTTAACATTAATATATGAGATATATATATAAAAAAGAAACTGAAAGTAGCAGTTGCTCATACCTTCCAAATAAAAGAAAAATCAATATAAAACCTCTATTCGTTTAGCCACAAAAAATATCATATAAACCTATTACAATTTCAAAAAAACACCAAAAACGCATTTAATTTTCTTCACTTTCCTGACTTTGACATCGTCTCAAATCTACAAATCTCAACATAAAGTCATGAAAATTATAATGCAGAATTTCTATCGAACTGCACACTCAGTTTCTTAAATTTTTTAAAATTCATTTTTGCCTTTTTGGCCAGCTTTTCGGGGTAAATGCCACATAGTGCGACGGCAAGAATGGTGTTAGCTTTGAGGACAACTGAGGTGTATTTAAGAAAACCCTGCAATAATAAATTTAAAGCGATTAAGTCGCATGGTCTCGGTGGCCAGTTCAAATCATTTCCACATGGGATGACCATGCCCTCACATCAATTGTGCAAGCCTACGATGGCAAGCTTATAAGTGATAGCGTGAAAGACAATGCAGTGTGTATAGTGGAATTGGAGAGGAATTGTTCATAACGAGCTTCATTGAATTGATTTTGTCCTCTGTTATCAACGTCAAATGAAATTGTAACAAGAATTCACCAACGAAAGGCTAGACAACATATGCCTCTTTGATGGATTGGCAAGAGCAGAGAGAATTTGGCTTGGACGTTTTGATTGATTGATATCTTCAGATTTGCATATGTATTGGTCTCTGTATAACTCCCTTAGTGGTATAAATTTAAAGTCCCTGAAGTTTTGCAAACGCAGTTGGATTAGTTTATCGTTCAGAAAACTTAGAAATTCTACGCTAATAAAATAAATGTCTTTATACTATGTTCAGATATGCACTTTTATTGCGTAAATCGTAATAAACGCAATTATTAAGCTCAATATTTCATATAAAGTTTCAATTAATAATTACGCAATAAATATGTAAATTGTTATAATATTGAGTAAAACTAAAATTATTACAATTAGCCGAATATTTTTTGTTGATATTTGACAACTCAAATGTCAACAACGACAAAAAAAAAAAAAGTCAATGTTGCTGAAGTAACCAGTTGTTTTGTTTACCAGCTGTCAAATGAATATTGAATAAGCAGCTGAACTGCGTATATTATTATGCCTGAACACTTAAAATATTCTACTCAATTAACCGAATATTGACTCAATAAAAGCGCATATCTGAACATGCTATTGCGAACAAAAATGGCAAAATATTGTCAGTCGAAAAAGGCGCCTATTTGGCTTAATAAAGCTTGCTTTCGTTTGAAAACAAAAGTCGATTCAATTTTATTCATATTTCTATACCCCCAATTTGTAATTTTCCACCGCTCAAAAGTTTTCTTCCTATTTTAAATCTTTTAATAAAATTTTTAGTTTTTTTTTATTGTTGTTATTACTTAAACTTTCAATTCAAGTTTTCCCCAAAAGTCCCTTAAACTCAATGGCGAACTAATCGTTCTTTATACAAGTAGTAGAGGTAATTTTCTATTATTTTCAATAAAAAAAAATAAAAAACTTTTGGCAAGTCACTTAGAAAGTAAAAAAGAAAAGAGGAAAACGAAACTGAATAATTGAAAGTGTAATTAAAACTTGATGTTTAACTACTTTAGCTTCTACAACTTCTTCTTTTAGCATTTACTGCTGCCAACACTCGTTACGATTTACCAGTTCAGCCAAGTTGAGGAAACTTTTTTAAACGCCACACGCAACTTTTCGCAGTGTTTCCGATTTTCTTTTGTTTTCTTTTTTTTTTGTTTTGGTTTACTTTTTAGTATGTAATTAAAATAACACGCTGCTAAATTCAAACTGTAATTTAGACAGTCTGTTTACCAAATAAGTTCTCAGCGGTGCAAGTAGAACTGTCAGCAATTCGAAATGAGTTCAACTTACAACATATGTAAGTGAAGCTTTGCTACAAACAGCGGAAGCCATTGACTTGAGGTACTATATAAATGGAAAGTAGTAACAACGGAAAAAATTCGTTTTTTTTTTAACAAAACATATGAACACAAAAGGAAGTGTCAGTAGGGACGTATAGAAATAAAAAAAATTTAATTTTTTGATACCATTTGTCTTGCCAACTGTTGTTCAGGGGTTTAAGCTATTGCGTGAAGGTTTTTTTTGTAAAAAATTTCTTTATTTTGTTATATATTACCGACCACGAAAATGTGTTGCTCCTTACTATTGCACTTGCTAACCTTTATTCTATGAATCATATACCCGAACACTTTTATCTCTTTCACTTACATTTGAAACTATTTGTATCATATTTTTATTCCCAGCTTTTGTAAACCCAATGGCTTTCGTTCTCCGATGAATAAAATCTTCAAATCCCTTCAAGCCATTATTTGCTTTAATAAGTTTATACAACAGTTGCTGGCAAACAACACCGTGTAAGCATTCTAACAAAGATACAAGAGGTCTATAACATAAATTCGAATGGAAGCCATGAAAAAATAATAACATGCGTAGTCCTCACTGTACTAGCTTTGTACGATTCGCTGCAATACGAACATTAATCCACGCTATGTTGTATGAGATACTAAACTGTTAGCACTCGTGTTGAAACCGAAAACAATTTTGAATCCTGCTGTGGCTCATGAACGAGGTCTAACGTATTAAATTGCTCTTTACTTTCCTCCTACTGATACCAGATGGGGTCTTCGCCCAAGGATCATGCGTTGGATACATTCCACGGTCATCGAACCCAACCTCTTATACGGTATTGCTTTCTGGTGGACTGCTCTGTACAGACAATACGACGTCAGACTTCTTGACAAGGTCAGAAGGTCTGCGGCCATTTACATAACTGGCGCTCTGCGCACCACCCCCACGAAAGCTTTGTTCGCAATGCTCAACTGTCTTCCTACTGTGCTTGTCGCTAAGCAGGCGGCTAAATTTGCTGCGACTAGACTTAATGCCCTGTCTCGCACATTGTACCTTCTGGTCACTCCACTATTCTGGATGAGCCAGAGGCCCACGTGTACATCGACTATATCCCTGCTGAATATTGTCTCGATAGGGGTTTCCACTCTCTGATTCCGAGTAGGGACCACTGGAATCATAATACGGTTGTCCCCGCGGAAGTCCTGGGTATATATACCGACGGCTCTAAACTCGATAATGAGGTTGGAAGCGGTGTCTACTCTGGGAAACTGGACCTAAATATTTCTCTCCGTCTGCCGGACTACTGCAGTGTGTTTCAGGCGGAGGTGATGGCATATTACCGGGCCGCTCAGTGGATCCTCGTCGACGATGCTACTTTCACTCGCGTCTCGGTCTTTTCTGATAGCCAGGCCGCGATAAGATCTCTATCGTGTTTCGTGAATAACTCTAGGATCGTTAGGGAATGTCCCCGCTGTCTCGACCTTCTTTCTGGGCGCTTCACCAGTGTCTCACTGGTGTGGGTCCTCGGGCACAGTAACATTCCGGGAAACTGTAGCGTAGACGAGCTCGCCAGAGCTGGTGCGCTCTTTCCGGAATCCTCTTCAATTGAACTGGGTATGCCACTTGCCTCGGTCAAGTTGGACATTGTGCGGAAATTCTCTCGGGACGCCAACCTATCCTGGGTCAATGCGGAGTCCTGCTCCACAGCTAGACTCACCTGGCCCTTGATGGATAGAAGGCGTACCAACCAACTACTTGGTCTTGGTCGTGACGTCATCTCAACCACAGTGGCCGTGCTTACAGGTCATTGCGTCATGGGTAGACACGCGGAGAGAATGAGGCTCCCATTTAACGATTTTTGCCGTGGATGCAGATCGGCTGAGGAAGAGGAGACTGTTATCCACTTTCTTTGTCAGTGCCCGTCTCTTGCTAGGTGTAGATATAGGCTATTTGGCTCAGACCTAACCTAACCTAATCCTTCTACTGATTCAAATATTTCCATTAATGAAATGTTTCTCAAAAAATCTGTCATTCGGAGTCTACACTCATGTACTCACAACATAAGTGGTGTAAGAAGATAGGTCATAACCCTGACTTAAGGGTTGTAATGCCCTATTATATGTGTATGTATGGTTTCAAATATTTCATACATACTCTTTGCTTGGAAATTCAACACTCTAGTTATTCAAAATGAAAATAGTCCCGTCAATATTCCAGTCTGCTAATCAAGTCCCTAAGTAAGGTTTCTAACTCATACATACCTCTGAAGTCTGGGAGATGCAATTCTAGACCTTATGATAAATGAACGTCGTTGACAATCACTCATAGAGGAAAATGGGAGTTTTCGCTTTCGTGCTTATTTTACTGAATCTTTCAATATCCCAACTTTCATCAACTTTCTCTTGAGAATAATGAAAGGCGTGAGGGATATTAAAGAACGTAACAAAGTGTTAAGCAAGTTAAACTTAATAGCTTTAGAAACATCTATAAAGGTAAAGGATCTGTGCCGAAAGAAGCAAGAGTATACAAAACATTTGAGAAAAACGAATCAGGGACCTAGGAACCTTTAAAAGGGGGAAAGGCAGGGGTTAGGCTTAATAACATTAACAAACAAAGTAGCCACGTTGCTAATTACACTTGTACGGGAGAAATAATTAAAGTCAACCTTTCAAACTTGCAAGTATCTGAAAAGCGATGTATGTTTTCCTTTCATTCTACAAAGCGGACAGTCCTGCACTTGGGTACATTCCAACAGCTTGTGGAAGTGCTTAGTTGGAGTTTATGGCGAAAGTGTAAAACAGACTTTCTATCAATCATATTGAAATGTCATTGTTGAGAATTCTAAGAATATATAAAATATGGGGTACTGCTATAGGTGCCATTACGTCCTAGGCTGCACACAACAAGAACAGGATATGGTGGCTGTTCTTGGCCAACAAGAATATGTATTTAAGAAGGATTTCACAACACTCCTTAAGGCATATGCACTCAACCATATGTAGCTAGCTGGCAGAACATTTTTAAACTCAATTTGCAGAAACTAAAGGGTTCGCCAAATAACTTTTTTTTTTGGAAATGCTTTCAAAAAAACTATTGAATATATTCTTAAATTTCTTTTTTTATTTGAAAATACAATCCTTCCGGTTAATAATGGAAAATAATTTTATTCAAATGGCTGCCTCGGCTGGCCATGCAGTAGCCTACACCAGAAGATGCCGATTTTGGCAAAAAAAATCATCTTTTCAGATGAAGCTCATTTTGATCTTGGCGGGTAGGCAAACAAGCGAAATTGTCGCATTTGGGTCACAGAAAACCCGCACGCATACATTGAAAAGCCGACGCACCCAAAACGAGTCGGATTTTGGTTCAGAGGCATAATTGGGCCATTTTTCTTCGAAAATGAGCAAGGAGAGGCCGTTACAGTCAATGGCGATCGTTATCGGGCCATGTTGAACGAATTTTTGTTCACAAAAATTGAAGAGGAGGATATTGGCAACATTTGGTTTCAACAGGACGGCGCTACGTGCCACACAGCCGAAGCTACACTCGATGTTTTGCGTCCTGTTTTTGAAGATCGCATTATAAGCCGCAGAGCTGATGTCGTTTGGCCACATCGGAACTGCGATTTGACACTGTTGGACTATTATTTGTGGGGTGCCGTTAAAGATAAGTGTTGCGCCGACAAGCCAGAGACAATTGACGCTTTAAAGGACAATATTCGTGCAGCCATTGGTGAAATACAGCTGCACACAATCGATAATGTGCTTAAAAATTGGACAGATCGTGTAGGCTACTGCATGGCCAGCCGAGGCAGCCATTTGAATGAAATTATTTTCCATTATTAACCGGAAGGAATGCACTTTCAAATAAAAAAAGAAATTTGAGAAAATATTCAGTAGCTTTTTTTTAAAGCATTTTCAAAAAAAAAAGTTATTTGGCGGACTCTTTAAATCAAGACACAAGTCAGACATCTCCAACTAAAACGAAATGTGAATATTTCTTTGGCGACTTCCTCTCAGCAGATTTCTGACAAAAACTCTGAGAGTGAATAAAAATTGCCATGAAAAGTTTCTCAAAAATCTGTCGTTCGGAGTCGACTTTAAACTGTAGGTCCCGCCACTACCGTATAAAATTAACACACGCAACATAAATGGTGTGAAAAGCTAGGCCGTAAACCTGACTGAAGGGTTGTAATGTTTCTTTGTCAACTTCTAGAATGTTATGCAAGTGTGGAAGCCAGTTAAACTCCAAAGATTACTCTTGTACGTTTTCAAAGGCCATTTGTAAGGATTTCACAGCATTGTTCTAGTTAACTGAGTCCACAGTCGTCCTACAATGAAAAGAATATTCTAGTAAAAGTTGAGTCTTAGCTTTAGTACTATTACGATGCTATTTTTGATTTGAAAAGAAGTTACCATATAGCGTGGTGGCAACGGAATATATTATGAATATGTCATGTGAGAAAAATTAATCCGTTTTTTTTAAATTTATTTTTGATTATAGGGTACCACGACCATTATCTTTATTTATTTCGGTCTTTACTTTGTTTACAATCTAGTAGCAGTAGATAGCAGACAATGTAGCATAACTTTCAATTTTAATTAAGACATGCATGTTTCAATCCATTTTAATTTTTGGTTCTCTATTACTTACCCTTCTTGTGTGCTATTTAGCCTCGAGGATAATAAAACCAAACCAACTTTCTCTTCATTACTACCGTTAGCCATTAGAATAGTAATTGATATGTACTATACGATACAGTATGTATGTATGTATGTGCGTATGTACATATATGAAAATGATACTTATTTAGGTCTTTGCACTGTATTTGTAGCACAGTACTTGGCTGTATGTGATCGAAATTTTGTTTGAATTGAAAAGGTGTCAAAAAACTTTTAACACAACTTTCTCTCCATTTATGTCTTCCTATGTTTTATTCAAGTCATGCAAGTATTCATATGCAGGATGCATAAAATATTATGAGAACGTTAACAGTGTATATGCTTGGCATATACACCTGTACATATTACATATAAAAATACCGAACACGTTTGAATTTTGAAGAAATTTAAAATTTTAAAGCAAATTTTCTATTTTTTTAAGTTTTGACTGTTAAAGTCTGAATTTTTTAAATTCTTTTTTTTTTGGTTGTATCTTCAGATACTTAAACTGAGTTATATTTAAATATAAAGAAATTAGATTTTGGAGAAAGTTTAGAATCATAGAAAGGATTGAACATCTTTGTGTTGTAGCAGAGAATTAAATTGATTGTGGAAAAATTAAAAAGAAAATTGAAAAAATAAAGCGAGTTGTGATTGTGGAAAAGTCCATACATGCCTGATAAGCGACTGTTTGCTACGATTAACGCTCTGAAAGGATCAGTGGGTTCTTATTTTCGCCATAGTCTAGTAGGTAGTGTATTGGCTTATTAGACGTAAGGCCATGCGTCAAACCCCAGGTCAGACATACACACATAATTGGTCATTACAACCCTTCAGTCAGGATTACGACCTAGTTTCTCACACCACTTATGTTGTGTGTGTTAATTTTAACAATGAGTGGTGGGACCTGCAGTTTAAATTCGACTCCGAACGACAGACTTTTGAGAAACGTTTTTCATGGCAATTTTATTTACTCTCAGAGTTTTTGCCATAAATCTGCTGAGAGGAAGTCGCCGAAGGAATACTTTTTGTATTTTATTTTGATGTCTGGCCTGGGCCTCGAACCATGGCTTTACGTCTAATAAGCCAACACACTACCTACTAGACTACGGCGACTTCTAGGTCAGACATTTCCAACAAAACAGAATAAGAAAAAATAATTCTTCTATGGCTGCCTCTCAGCAGATATCTGGCAAGAATTAACATCAAAAGTTTCTTAAATAGTATCTATGGTTCGAAATCGACTTTAAATTCTAGGTCCCAACACTCATGTCTAAAAATTAACACCCACAACATAAGTGGTATGTGAAGCTGGGTCGTAATCCTAACTCAAGTATTGTAATGACCAATTATGTACATATGTATGTATGTACATTTGTATTCAATTACATAAGATTTCATATAACAATTTTAATTTTATGCTCTATTGTTCCTTCATATCATAGTATTCCGCATGAGTGCATGTTGTTGCCTTCCTTGTTGAATGCCTTCATATTTACTTGCCATTCATTTCAGCTAAAGTACCGCCCTAATACATATTCTTGGTTGTACAAATTATTATTTTTTTTTTTGGTAATTATTTTTGTTAACATAGGAACGTATTTGTTTTGGTAGGCTTTTGTTGCCAAAAAAGTTTTGAAATTTTGGAAATTTCTTTTGTAATGAACAACATAATTTAGGTTAAAGGTTATCATTATGTGAAGAGAAGAAATAAAAAGTGTTTGAATATCAACCAACACACGACCTTAATTTGAAAATTTCAAATTATAATTTTGAAATGCCACCCATGTAGGTGACACAATGTAATCATTCAGTCATAAAAATTAAAGACTAAAATTAGCAGGCATTGTTACTATTTAGGCTTATGAGCTAACATTTTAGATTAAGGGCGGTAGTTTAGATGGATTTCAAACACATGATCAAACTAAATTGTGAAATATTATACAAAAAACACAGCCAGGAAAAAATCAAGCTGGAAGCTGGATGCTTACGTAATGAATTGAATTATTTTGGACCTGTACGTAGTTGTTGGCAACATAAAGTCAAATCACTTTACGAGGAAATTATGTATTGTATGCAATCAACCTATAGTCGCCGTAGTCTAGTAATTAGTGTGTTGGCTTATTAGACGTAAGGCCAGGGTTCAAATTCCAGGTCAGACATCAAAACGAAAATATGAAAAAAAAAATATTTCTTCGGCGACTTCCTCTCAGCAGATTTCTGGCAAAAACTCCGAGAGTAAATAAACCTACCATGAAAAAATTTCTCAAAAATTAAATTAATTAAACTGTAGGTCTCGCCACTCATTTATTAAATTAACACACACAACATAAGCGGTGTGAGAAGCTAGGTCGTAATCCTGGCTGAAGGGTTCTAATGATCAATTATGTATGTATGTATGTATGCAATCAACCATACGGTAAACATAGACTGACATTTATATCTCTCTGATAAGGAATTTTTAATAAACGAAATGTATGAGCCTAGAGAAAAGGAATTGTGGTGGACCATCATACCCACCAAAATCAGTCAGTCATTATAATCTAAGCAAGTGGACAATGAAGCTTTTGAATCTTTTGAAAAGTGTCACGGTTTGCTGGAGTTCTTACAGACCACTGTAAGCACATAAGTACTTTGGGTAGTTTTTGTTGCTAAACACTTTTCTTTAAGGGTGCCCCACAGCCAATAGTATAACTGTGTCAATTCGCAGCTTCTTGGCGGCCAAGAACGTCAGACATCAAAACGAAAATATGACAAAATATTTCTTCGGCGACTTCCTCTCAGAAGATTTCTGGCAAAAACTCTCTGAGAGTAAATAAAAAATTGCTATGAAAAGTTTCTCCAAAATCTGTCGTTCGGAGTCGATTTTAAACTGTAGGTCCCGCCACTCATGTATAAAATTAACACACACAACATAAGTGGTGTGAGAAGCTAGGCCGTAATCCTGACTGAAGGGTTGTAATGGCCAATTATATACAGTGGTGGTCTTATAATTAGAAACGACTTAGCAACATGCATGTTAGTTAATTTGTTTTACAGTTATGACTGTGTACCTGAGATCAAAGAATTTGTTTGGAGGACGTTTTACATACGTTTTTCCATCAGATTGGGACAAATTAAACTTAGATTCGTCACTCCAGAGAATTCTGTTCCGGAAACATCGTTTCCAATTATAAGGCCACCACTGTATGTATGTATACATTTGACGCAATAAATCGATTGTGGCATAAGATGTGTGGCAAATTGCACCATCCTGTTGTAACCAAACATCGTTCACATCAATACCCTGAAGAGCGGGTACAAAAACTCCGGTGCGTAATGGTTGCGCCGTCCATATTTTCAAAGAAATATGGGCCATTGATGCCTCTGCTCTACGTGCCGCATCAAGCAGTCACTCGTAATGGGTGCATTGGCTTCTGTTAGACCACGCGGTGGTTTTCTGAGCCCCAACTATGGCAATTTTGCTTAATAACCTTCCCACCAAGAGGAAAATGAGTTTCATCCGAAAAGATGATTTTTATTTTTTTTTTTGGCAAAATCGATATCATCGTGCGGTTTCTCGTTGGCCTAATAAGTCCCAACATTGTTCAAACGTAAATCGACTCATTACATTCAGTGGAGATAATATACTGAATTTTGTGACAGATTAGAATGACATAAGTATTGCCAGATTCAAAATAACCGATGCCTCATATTTAAATCAATAAATGCTTCACCCGATATTTTAAGAGTACTATTTGAAACTGGTACTTTAGTTGGTACACTTTATCATATATATTTGCTTTCTAGCCTCCTAAGTAATCATATATTTGCTATCGTGTAAAATTCAACAGCCTGTCATACATCATCTGATCAGGTATACGCTGCAAAAACAATTTTGTTCTACTCGTTAGAGTTTCTTCCCTTTTCACCCATTTGCAAACGTAACAGTTTATGTGTGTATGTATTCCCAAGTAGTGGCCATAGTTATTTGCATATTCTTTACATTTTTTTTTTGAAAATGTTGGCAACATTATAAATTACATTCACAATGCCACAGAATGTCAGCATTTATGCGTCACCTTACAGCAGACAGGTTTTGTTGACACTCCTGCCAGTCTATGCAAATGAGTGTTTGTGCCTGTGAATAATAAGTTTCTTGTCTCTGTTGCTATAAATTTCAAATTTTTTGTTTAACGAGATTTTTTTTTTACAAATTTTGTACATTTTCTATTGCAATCTCCTTTTCGTGCTTCGTAAATAATTTACGTGTTTCGGCGTGTTGAAATATGTATTCGTGAGTGTGAAAATATTTTTTTTTTAATTTTTCTTTAGTCACACACACTTTTTCAACAATTTCTCCTCAGGTATTTGTTTCATTTTTCCAAAACTTTTAAATTAATCTCTGCTCGTTTAGGTTTTTACGGCAGGAGAGATAATAAAAGATCCAGAGAGAATGGTTCATGTCTAAGTGGTGTTTAAATATTTATTTTCAAAGCATATTTGGGTGAAACATACATAATTGGCCATTACAGCTCTGCATTCAGGATTACGGCCTAGTTTCTCACACCAGTCATGTTGTGTGTATTAATTTTATACATGAGTGACGATTTCCAACGACAGATTTTTGAGAAACTTTTAATGGCAATTTTATTTACTCTTAGAGCTTTTGCCAGAAATCTGCTGAGAGGAAGTCGCCGAAGTAATGTTTTTCATATTTTGTTCAGTTGGAGATAAAAATTAATAATAAAATAAAATTAACACACATAACGTGGATGGTGTGCGAAACTAGGTTTTAATCATGGCTAAAGTGTTGTAATAACCAATAAAGTAACAAATGTTCTGGCTTTCCTGAGATTTATGGAGGCATTTTTGCTTAGCAGATCCCTTTCTTTAACTCTCTTACTGTTGTCTTGTACTCTATTTATTTCCGTTTTTTTTTCAGAAACTATTTACGACGGCAAATCAAGTCGCGTATCTTTTACAACATCTTCCACTGTTCATGTTATTTCCCGCTCAAATATTTCTTGCCACTACACGTTGAACTGTCTGTTGAAATGTCTGTCAATTCCCTCGGCACTAAAGTGTAAAAGTCATATTCAAACAAGTTGTAAACACAACGAAGCTTTTCTTTCAGAGTTTCATATTCATGTTGACAAATGTATGTAAAGGGTGTTTTTTATAGAGGTATAGAACTTTAAGTTGGCATTACTTTTCAAGATGGCGACCGATTTAACAGCTGTCAAGTGATTTATTCTCAGTTTGGTTTGGCAATTCATCATGAATAGACTCACGCCGGCAACATGTCTGTTAGTTTCGTAAATTTTTCTGTACTTTACTCCTTTTCTAGATGCCTTAATTTGAAGAATTTGTAAATCGCGATGAAAAATTTTACGTCCTTCATCCGTTTGTATTCATGTTCCTAGAATATTACATCAAGCCGTTACTTTTATCAGTATTAGCTTTTCTTGAATCTTGAAAACCACTCAAGAAATGATTCTGAAGAAATCTAGGTTATGTGCTAATTTAGAGATTTGGTTTGCATTGGTATTAACTCTGAGTTTCCTAACTACATACAGACATACGTGAGCGGTCATTACAACCCTTTAGTCAGGATTACGATCTAGTTTCTCACACCACTTATGTTGTGTTTGTGTTAATTTTTATACATAAGTGGTGGAAACTACAGCTTAAAGTTGACTTCGAATAACAGAATTTTGAGAAAGTTTTTCAAGGAAATTTTGGTTACTTTCAGAATTTTTGCCAAGAATCTACTGAGAGGAAGTTGCCGAAGAAATATGTTTGCGTATTTTGTTTGTCTGAAGCTGGGGCTTGAACCTCACGTCTAACAAACCAACACACTGCCTACTAGACCACACTACCTACTGCCTATAAAAGCGGCAACTGTGCGAATGTAATATCATAGTATACAGAGCGACCATTAAACACAAGTAACAACAGAGCTGGCACACTTGCAAAGGCTGGTACAAAAAAAAAAAAAAAAACTCGAATACATTCATATGTGAGATGAATTGTAAGAAGCAATTCAATATACTCACGCAGACCTTTCTGCTTTGCATACTCAGAGATGGAAAAAGCCTTATAATAACTTGTGCAGAAGAGCTGTAACAACGATGAAGCTGAGACCACAGAGGTTCTTTATCATTATCACACTCTTGGGCACATGATAAGAAGGATCCTTGAACACCTAGTATTCGTTCAAAAGATTATTTTGAAAAAGATTCACAGCTTCAAGAATGATTAATAAATGTGGATAAGTGGACCTTATGGAATTCCAGTGAGATTAAGTTCAGCGATTCTTAAAACGAAATTATATTAACATTATACTATACAATTTTATGACAATAAACACACATGCTGAGAGGAAGTCGCTGAAGAAATACTTTTTGTATTTTGTCTTGATGTCTGGTCTGGGGCTCGAACTCTGGCTTTTCGTCTAATAAGCCAACACACTACCTACTAGACCACGGCGACTTTTTAGCAATCTTTTTTAAGAAAATTCATACTTTAAAACGTTCGTTGCAACAGAGCAAACTTTTTCCTTTTTTTGACAATTTTAGCCAACTTGTGTTATATATGACATGTAACCGCTTTAAAATTGGTTGGACTTGCCTTAATTTTCCAATTATTTACATGATGCTGTTTAAGATGTTTAATATGTTAATATGAATGAAATTATATGCACAAATATTTCTTAAATTTACTTAAAACCCTAAACTCCCTGTAGCCATTGTTATACCCAAAAAGATGCTGTACAATTTAAAACGATTTTATATCAAATCATACATTATTTTTTTGTTAAATGTAAATAAAACCGTCAGTTGTAGTTATCATATTTATAAAATTTTAAAACTGTACACATACTCTACATAGACAAAAAATATATATAAAGTATGTAAATATTATTTCAAAAAGCCCTACACACCATATGCTGTTTAATATTTACATAGGGTTGTACAAAAAATTGACTTCCAAATATATTATGTTGCGTAATAAAATTGAAATAATAAAGGAAACGTATCAAATGTTCTACGTCGACACAACTGCTGTTGAATTTTTTTAGATTCCGTTTCTCTCTGTTGTGTCACTTCGACCTTCTGCTGAAAAAAAGGGACCAAAAATTTGAGCATAAATTTTATTGCAAAAGTTTTGTATGGAAATTATAACAATTTTTGGGTATTTATTTTAGTTTTCATAAGTAATATGATACACTTTTAAAAACAGTAATATTGTATAAAGGCAGAATATACGTACTTGCCCCATTGCAAATGGAAAGAATCACGCAATAAAGTTCTTTTCAGAATAGCTGAGTCTTATTTAAGCTGATTACTATTGGGCGACATACGTGCATACATACACACGCAATTGGTCGTTACAATTGGTCCTTACAACCCTTCAGTTAGGCTTACGACCTACTTCTTACACCACTTATGTTGTGGGTGTGTGTTAATTTTATGCATGAGTGGTGGAACCTACAGTTAAAAGTTGATTATGACGACACATTTTTGAGAAGCTTTTTCATGGCAGTTTTATTTACTCTTCCAGAGTTTTTGCCAGAAATCTGCTGAGAGAAATTAGCCGAAGAAATATTTTTTCGAATTTCATTTTGTTAGAAATATCATACCTGTGGTTTAAACCGCGGCCTCACGTCTTAGACTACGGCAAATGTAGGACTATTCTGGCTAAATTAATTGCTATAAAGATTATCGCGGTGCGAATTCGATATCACACTACATGGAATAAATAAGATGTATGCATATTTGCCGTTGGTACAGCCGCACTATAGATAGTCCGAAAATGCTGGATGTCTGTAGAGCAGATTGCGAGGCATTCGAGAGGTTACCCTTATAGGGGTCCTTGAATACGGTGACATTGAAGGTAACGACAAAACCATCACACTTGCAAAGGCTGATACAAAGACAACTCCAATTTATGTAATTCTTGAGTGTAAGTAATTGAAAGGGGTAAACAAACTGCTTCACACAAAAGGAAAAGTGGGAGTTCACTTTCAGTGCAACCAGACAGATCTAGTCTGATATTTGGAATACTGATATGAGAGATTCATGCACTCCTAGAGTTTATTGAAACAATTTGTTCAGCTAAAGGTTAATTGGATAAAATCCATAAAGCTGTTGGTATCACAGGAGTTGTTATTCTATGTCGGAATTGATAATATCGGTGTTGCAACCTAACCTAACTTTTATAAAAGGTGTTTTTTATAGAGGTATAGAACTTTAAGTTGACATTACTTTTCAAGATGGCGACCGATTTAACAGTTGTCAATTGATTTATTCTCAGTTTGGTTTGGCAATTCATCATGAATAGACTCACGCCTGTACAACGCTTGCAAATAGTGCAATTTTATTTCGAAAATAATGGTTCTGTGCGGAAAACGTATCGCGCACTACGTCCATTTTATCGTCGACAAAATCGTCCATCAGAGCAGTTAATTCGATTAACCATGGAACGTTTTCGCACCACGTTTACTCTTATTGATAACTCGCATCCCCAGAGACGCTGTACGTTGCGTACAGAAGAAGCTATTGCTGCTGTAGAGCATATCATTGAGGAAGACCCGAATGAGTCCAATGAGTTTGCGTGCTTACAAAATCCAACTCGTACAAGATTTGAAGCCAAACGATCATCAAGTAAGGCGTAGATTCGTCGAATGGGCCCAAAACGAGATTACCGTTGTTCCCGATTTTCATAAGCGAATTTTGTTTAGCGATGAAGCGCACTTCTGGTTGAATGGCTACGTCAACAAACAAAACTGCCGCATTTGGAGTGAAGGTAATCCTCAAGTGTATGTGAAAACACCGTTACATCCAGAAAAACTGACTGTTTGGTGCGCTTTATGGGCTGGTGGAATCATTGGTCCGTACTTTTTCAAAAACGATGGTGGCCAGAACGTTACAGTCAATGGTGATCGGTATAGAGCCATGATTTCTAACTTTTTCATTCCTGAATTGAATAACCATGATGTCCAGGAGATGTGGTTTCAACAAGACGGCGCAACATGTCACACAGCTCGTGCCACAATAGATTTATTGAAAGACACGTTTGGTGACCGCCTAATTTCACGTTTTGGACCTGTAAATTGGCCTCCAAGATCTTGTGATTTGACACCGCTAGACTACTTTCTGTGGGGCTATGTAAAGTCATTGGTCTATGCGGTAAAGCCACAAACGCTTGACCATTTGGAAGACAACATTCGCCGTATTATTGCCGATATACGGCCACAAATGTTGGAAAAAGTCATCGAAAATTGGACGTCCAGATTGGACTACATCCGCGCCAGCCGTGGGGGTCATATTCCAGAAATCATATTTAAAATGTAATGCCACAAGATTATCTTTCGGATAAATAAAATTCATGTCAATCCATCGTTGTTTTATTGCAACTTAAAGTTCTATACCTCTATAAAAAACACCTTTTATGTGCGTATGTGTGTGTGTGTGTGACTAAGTTAATACAGTAGCACTGATTTTATACGGTACATGGTATTGAACCATTGAGTAACTGCTTTCAAGGACATTAATCTTTCGTTATACGATAAGGAAAATGAAAACTTTTCACATTTTTTTTTATTCAAATGAGTTTTATGAGCAAATTAATCAAATAAAGTTGAATTTTATTGCCTCATAGTTAAAACTATTAACTATTTTTGGGCTGTAATGTTAAATGTTAAATGATAAAATGTAAAGTATTTGTTGATCTAATTTTAGGCACTCTATTATCACTTAAAAGAGATATTTAAGTTTTAATATCTAAAGTGCCTGTTTCATAATACTATGTTCAGATATGCACTTTTATTGAGTCAATATTCGGTTTATTGAGTACAATGTTGTCAAATATCAACAAAAAGTGTTCGGATAATTGTAATACGCTCACCAGACATACTTAAAACAGTACTGCATTTGAAGTTTTACTCAATATTATAACAATTTGCGTGTTTATTGCGCAATAATTAATTGAAACTATATATGAGCCATTATTGACGTTTATTGCGATTTACGCAATAAAGGTGCGTATCTGAACACCGTATAATATTCTTTGGCTGAGGGCGAATTCCGGATGATATATTTGCTGTTACCTTTAAATTTCATAAAATATTCCAGTGTATCACAATGCTTTGTGTCTGTAAATTGTGACATTTATCTTCTTTAAACAGTAATACGTGAAGATATTTTTTAATAAACGGACAAATATTTCGCATGGGTAACTGTGAAGTAATTTTTTTTATTATTAAATTAAGAAAATTTTAATGAGGATTTATTTGTTAAAGTAAAAGTAAAGAAAATTCCTTTAAAATGAAAGGAACAAAATTAATTGATTTCCACTAGGAGTGGTATGGAGAGAGTAGGCATTCAATTTAATAAGCGTGACAAATGATGTGCTTTAAAGCATTTGCTTTGCATGCTGTATGCTATGGCAATAAACTAAAAGCCATTAATTAATAATGGGGAGGTATACCGACCGCAGTTCGGTTGATAAGATCAATTGCTTTGCTGAGTCAACCAGAAGCAGTCATGATATCTGTGGAGATCGTACACCAGCTGGATGTGACACTGGTTTGTCCATTTGACACTTGTTAGTAAATTACAAAGTTTCTTATTCTTGATGATAGGTTGTAAGGGTTATTAAAGAAAGACCAACATCCTAAAGAATAGTTAGTGTTCAATAATTTGCTCACTCTCTGGCAGTAGAACTACATTACCCCAGTTCTACTACTGATCTGTAGATGGACAGATTAAAGATTTGAATGACTTAAGTTTCAGATTTAAATCGGGAATATTAAAAGCTTCAACTATATTTATAAGCTTTCATCACTTCTTAATTTCTAGTCTTAATTCAATACACATTTGATATACAGTTCAATATCGAATGAGATTCTATAAACGAGTTCAATTTCAATTCATCCACAAATTTCATGTTGAATTTTTTTTGGCATGAGTTTCAGCATGTGTCTTCTATATTTGCAGGGGTTTACTTGAATCAAAGGTGCCATTGGACTTCATTGGAATGAATGAATGTCTATTCCGAACGACAGATGTTTGAGAAACTTTTGATGGTAATTTTATTTACATCTGCTGAGAGGAAGTCGTTTTGTTGCAGTCGTCTTACATGGAGTTTGAACCGTGGCCCCACGTCTAATAAGCCAACACACTACCCACAAGACTACGGCGTATCCAATATGATGCGATAAGCCTTTATTTAATTTGGAATTTGCTTCATGGAAAGAGCTATTTTCATGTCCAAGGCTCATGTGGAAGTTATTTGTGGGAACATCAATTCTGTAGGCATGCCTTTTAATGGGACAGTGGCATGTGGCAATCGCAATAGTGTGATAGATGCTCAGTTTATTTTATTAAAGGAACTTTATTTATTCTAAATCAGTCCAGTGTAGCTTGTTCAAACTATACGTAACCTTATGCTTCCAACGAAGTTGAGGTTCCTAACACAACGCCCTTGTCTAGTTCATTACCTGTGACCTGCAGCATTTTGAAATATGAGCAAATGAGTCTATTTGAGTAAATGGGGGAATTTTTTGGGGAAAATTGCAATAAGCATCAGCAATGAATCGCTTTTTAGCTACTCATAGGTGCTCATGAAATTTTGAGTATAAGTGTGTCAACAGTATTGAAATTCAACTACTCTGAGTCATTCGTACTCACTACAATATTGATTTACAGGCTGCAATGAGTATGAGTACAACGCTGACATCAAACTCATGCCATTCGAAATATGTTTGATTCACAAGCATAAGTGATTCGAATCATTCATCAAAATATACAGTTTGTTGCTGCATTTACAAAAAAAAAGAAAAAAGGAAAAGACAAAGACAGCAAGCAAAGCCAACACATAACATTCTAGTAAGTTTTGTAGTGTTCGTACGGGAATTATACCTATTTTGTGATTCGTGTATACGATGAGTCATGGAGAGTCCAAATCAATAACATCATGCGTATTGTTAAGTATAAGTACGATGAGTATTTCAAACTTTGAATATGAGTAGTATGAGTATGACATTATGAATGCGTATAAGTATCAGAAATTATAAGTATGACTGGAATCTACTCATTGTTTTGAATACTCATTGCTGACCTCTGATAAGCATTGCACAGCTTTCAATATGACTGCAGGGAAATGCAGCTTATATGGAATTTTAATCTCGAGAACACATCAAAATTTGCCTCGTGACTTTTTTCAATAGAGAAGTTGTAATTATTACTGTTTTAACGAGATCTCAGCAGTTTCTATTGTAATCGATGGACTGAGAAGCGTTATCCCAGTAACCAGAGAAGTAAATGAATATATTTTAGATTCATTTTTGAAAAAGTTAATACACTTACACCGAAACTAATCGTTTGAATGATATGATGATAATCTTCACATTATATTACACAAAGTTACATAAGGAGCAGCCATTCTTTCAAAGCGTATGATTCGGGCACTTTGTCAAGCTGTTGCGGCCTTTGGTACAAAAAAAGAAACGTTGCCTTAGGGTGTTATTCGACCATATTTTATTTAATTTTAGATTTTCTTCCTCCCCTACTGAAGGCAATTTATTTCTTATGCATATTGATGTACCCCAAGTTAATCACGCAGTTCATTTGTTAGGCAATTGATAAACTTCTATATATTTTTTTATTAACTTTTCTCTTTTAAATACCCTTTTATTTATTATTCTTTATTTTCTTCTGTGTGTTTTTAGATTTTTCCGTTCTTGTTCCTTTTTCTCTTTTTAGATTTCCCATTTGCAAATATTTGCAAAAAAAACCTCTAAATTTCTTACTTGCCATGTCTGCTGTAGTGTGTATCCTTTAAGCCCATAAGAAGTAAAAGTAAGTAAACAAATGTTATCCGTATCTGTTTTAGCCTTTTGGCCTTAAGGGTTTATTTTATTTAAATTTAATTTTTTTTATTTTCTGGTGCAACATAGGACTCAAGGGCTGAAGATATTTTTAGGTCAACAGAATATCTTTGGAAATTAAGAGATTTCTTGTCTTTTAATTTCTTTTTTTGAAGTCGCCGTGGTGTAGTAGGTAGTGTGTTGGCTTACTATTCGTAAAGCCCGGGTTCGTATCCCAGGTCAGACATCAAAAATGAAATATGAAAAAAAAAAAAAAATATTTCTTCGGCGACTTCCTCTCAGCAGATTTCTGGCAAAAACTCTGAGAGTAAAATAAACTGCCATGAAAAAGTTTCTCAAAATTCTGTCGTTCGGAGTCGACGTTAAACTGTAGGTCCCGCCACTCACGTATAAAATTAACGCACACAACATGAGTGGTGTGAGAAGCTAGGCCGTAATCCTGACTGAAGGGTTGTAATGGCCAATTATGTATGTATGTATGTAATTTCTTTTTTTCTATTTTTTTTTAAACGAACATGAACAAATATCGGGTCCGCCATCCAACGTTTTTTTATTCAACTAGTGCTTATTTCGTGAATGTTAACACTTAGCTCATGTCTGATTTGACAGATAATTATTTTAATCCTTCCGCTGAACGAATATGGTTGTGTATACGCTTCAACAACGCTGGGAAATATTGCGAAAATTGCGAACGGATTTTGGAAGAAGAGAAGCACCGTCAGCTCCGTTTGTTCGTTATCTTGTGAAAAAAGTGAAAGAAACTGGCATCCAAAGCGTGAAAAAACAGTGCGTACACCCGAGAATATTGCTGCTGTGGCAGAAAGTGTGCGTAAAGCGCCATCAACATCAATTCACCGTCGTCCTGAACAATTGAAGATTTCGGAGACATCATTGAGACGAACTTTGCATAAAGACCTTGGTATGATGCCATATAAAGTCCAATTGGTTCAGGAGTTGAAGCCAATTGACCATCCAATGCGTTTTCGCTTCGCTAAGTGGGCCTGCGATCGATTTACAGAAGATGCCGATTTTAGCAAAAAAAAAATCATCTTTTCAGATGAAGCTCATTTTGATCTTGGCGGGTATGTAAACAAGCAAAATTGTCGCATTTGGGGCACTGAAAACTCGCACGCATACATTAAAAAGTCGACGCACCCAAAACGAGTCACGAGTTGGTGCGGATTTTGGTTCAGAGGCATAATTGGGCCATTTTTCTTCGAAAATGAGCAAGGAGTGGCCGTTACAGTCAATGGCGATCGTTATCGGGCCATGTTGAACCAATTTTTGTTCACACAAATTGAAGAGGAGGATATTGGCAACATTTGGTTTCAACAGGACGACGCTACGTGCCACACAGCCGAAGCTACACTCGATGTTTTGCGCCCTGTTTCTGAAGATCGCATTATCAGCCGCAGAGCTGATGTCGTTTGGCCACCTCGTAGCTGCGATTTGACACCGTTGGACTATTATTTGTGGGGTGCCGTCAAAGATAAGTGTTACGCCGACAAGCCAGAGACAATTGACGCTTTAAAGGACAATATTCGTGAAGCCATTGGTGAAATACAGCTGCACACAATCTATAATAATGTGCTTAAAAATTGGACCGATCGTGTAGGCTACTGCATGGCCAGCAGAGGCAGCCATTTGAATGAAATTATTTTCCATTATTAACCGGAAGGATGGTACTTTCAAATAAAAAAAGAAATTTGAGAAAATATTCAGTAGTTTTTTTTAAAGCATTTTCAAAAAAAAAAGTTATTTGGCGGACCCTTTATTTGCTGTGACAATTTGAGTTAAATTGTATTTTATAATTCACTGTGATAAATTGTGCTTTTGTTTTTGAAACAGACAGAAAAAATGTGTAAATAATTAGTTTTATTCATTACCTTTCATGCACTATGGGTTGAGTTTGGCTATTTTACGAAAAAAAAAAATTAAAACGGAAAAAACCGGTAAGAGACGCTGTTAGAAACACTTTCAGTGATTAAACTGTGAAATCTCATCAACCGCCATCCATTTGCAATGCTTGACAGCGAGATTATAAATTTTGAGTGAAGAAATGCTACGTAGTGGAGATTCTATTCTTGTGTGTTGAACGATATGCGGTCGTTTGACAGTTACTTTGGAATTTAGTGAGCTGTCGAATTGTGCTTCCATAGTTTTTCCGCTTGGACATGCGGAGAAAGTGTAGTTAATCAGATAAAACTGAAATTAATTGTCTTGGTTCGGATGGTAAGGAGTAATGTTGACAAATGAAATAAAAAATTATCATCGTTTTTAATAAAACAACAGCGCAGCAATATGTTCCAGCAGTTACTTCAAGTACTCAAGCTCAAGACTTTCTTTTTCTATTGAAATTTTGTTCTATAAAAAAAGCCATTTTAAGTGGTTTTAATATTTTTTTTTGTTCTTCAATAAAACCATTATTTCACTTTAGATGTCACATTAAACGGATGAAAGAAGAAAAAAAAAACGAAAAAAAAACGTCATTAAATTGATGTCACAGTAACACAAGTGCTTAAACAATATGATGATGATAAGTATGTATGTAGAAAAGGAAAGGAAAGGACAGCAAAAAAGTGAACCAATTTGAGTGAAGTATTTTCATAATTATGAGAGTTTCCATGTTTTTTCTGTTTCCGTTCTTGCTCCAGTTGCTTAAGTTTTAAATTGTAGCGATTTGAACACATTGAACGGCAAAAAGAATAAAAAAGAAAACATTTAAAATAAAACGTGAAATGAAATTAAAAGGCACACAATATCAAATACGTATCCATTTACATATAAACTTAATAAAATATCAGAAATACCCACTGTAATGCGAAGTTTAGTTTATAAACTGAAAATATTTCTTTTTTTAAATAATTGCAATGACAGACATACACTGAGCGCCATAAGTGAGTCAACACTTTTGATCTTAAGTATAAAACAGTTTTGTTCTTAAGTTTAAAAAAAGTTCCTTTATCATGAATTGTTGTTTTTTTTAACATTTTATAAGTAATAAATAAACGTTTTTATTTTTGGAAATTTATTCGACTATTCTCATTTACTTCTCTCGCTATCCTAAGAAAATGAATTATTTCAGTGGTGTTTACCCAATTTTGGCGCTCAGTGTACATACATAATTGGTCATAACAACCCTTTAGTCAGGATTACGATCTAGTTTCTCACACCATTTATGTTGTGTGTGTTAATTTTTATCCATGAGTGGCGGCACCTACAGTTTGAATTCCACTTGAAACGGCAGATTTTTGAGAAACTTTTCATGGCAATTTTTTATTTACTTTCAGAATTTGTGCCTGAAATCTGCTGACCGGAAGTCGCCAAAGAAATATTTTTTCATATTTCGTTGAGTTGGAGATGTCTGATCTGGGAGTTGGAGTTGGAGATGTCTGGGGTTTGAACCGACTTATTACGTCTAATAAGCCAACTAGACCACGGCGTCTTCAATAATTGCAAGAATGGCAAAGGTTAGTTGAAGATTTTTTTTATTGTCTTACTTTCAAATTTATAAAACAAAACAAACCAAATAATTCTCTTCTATCTACAAAAACTATAAAAAAAAATTCATGATTTTGCAATTCGATTCCTTAAGGACTTGCTTAAATGCTAAACGTCACAATAAATTCTAATTATTTTGCTATTTCCACTGCTGCTGCTGTTGCTGTTGCTGTGGTAATTCTAGACGTTGTTTATGCTCGTCTATGATAATTTATTCATGAGCGCGGAAAAAAATCAAGGCCATGATTGGCACCATGCCAATGCCAATGTTATCAGGTTCATGTAATTATTGTCACACTAATGGGTTCTCTTTGGGATTTTAAATTTGTGTTTTAATTTAAAGAATATCTTGAACAAATATTTCATTTGAATTCCATTAATGGGCAGGTAATTTATTGTTTTAATTGAAATAAAAAAATATTGTCAGTTCATTATTTCGAAAAAGGCTGGCTTATTAAGAAACGTGTCGTTTTATTCGCCTTGGAAGAAAGCTTTCTTTTAGTGAACTTCACCGAGCATAACTTATTTAACTTAATTGGTCATTACAGCACTTTAGGCAGAATTAAGACCTAAGGATCGCACGTTATCTATGTTGTGTGTGTTTATTTTATACATAAATGGCGGGAACTACAATTTAAATTCGTTTCCGAACGACAGATTTTGTTAGAAACCTTTTCGGAGCAATTTTTTTATTAACTCTCAGAACTCTGCTGAGAGAAAGTTGCCGAAGAAATATTTTTATCGTATTCCGTTTTGTTCGAGATGGATGTCTAAGCCAGGAGTTGAACCACGGCCTCTCGTCTAGCAAGCCAACACCTTGCCTACGAGACTACGGTGATTTCAGGGTCTTAGTTATTCCGCTTGTTATAGTTTCAATTAAATTAAAAAAAAAACGAAGTATTATTCATTTAAAAGACCTATTGTTGCCATCATGTGTGGAGTATAACATCGTTCAAATGCCTGCCACAGTTACTCTGGAAAGAGTGCATCCGAAATGTTCAATTTTTTTATGACTTTCAGGCATAAGTCAGGCTGTATTTGACTGATGGCATGGATTATGTTAGCATTAATGATCGCTATGGTTTCGAACGATTTCGATGGCCAGTTCCTACGTGAGATGACCCTTAAATAGCTTGTGCAGAATATCCAACGCAGATGAACTCTGTGACACATAGCACCGTTCAATTCAAACCACATGTCATTGGTGGCCATATCAACGCAAAAGAAGATGGTAATAATCAACCTACAGTTGTTGATGGTGATGGCCTGGTGTACATCGTTCTCAAAGCCAGATGGACTGATGATGCAAAATAGTGGCTTTTTTGGGATACATTAGACGTTCTTAGAACTCATGTGTATTGAACGCGCCCCCAAAATCGATTATTTTGTTTGTCGAACCTGGGGCCTGTTTCACTAAACTACAATTCTACAAGTTTACATGTTACAATCACAATTCTAATTCTTACAAGTGATAACGAATTGTGTACTTGTAGCTTTTTGTACTTGTAAGCTACAATTCCTACAATTACAACCACAATAAAATAAACTATTTTTACAAAGATATTTTGATAAATGGAATATATGTGTGAATATATGTATGTGTATTAGAGTACTAATGAAATATAAGAAAATTTCAAAAATTATTTTAAATACTTTTGCAATTATGGGTACTCTAATGTATATCGATAATTTGTTTTGGTTGTTATCACACCACTAATCAATCAAAACATATATAGTATGTGTTTAAAAAATTGAAAATTATTATTTTGTAATGGCAAATCAACACAATAAAGTTTTTGGTAAGTTTATCGCTAAAGAGTGGGAAAACGTGCGTATGAGGTGTCTTGCACATGGGCTGGTGCCAAGTGGAAAAGACGCCAAACAGCCGCAAACTAACGGCATGCCTTTCATGGCGAAGAATTTAGACACCACTTGATCCATGTTTTCTGGCCAGCTTACATACGTTGCAAACAAAGCGGAGTTAATGCAGTTACCACGCTTTTTACAACAGTGGCTTTGCTTACACCATGTGCATGGTATGTGATTCCTGTTCCTAGCCAGCGTAACGTTATCTGCAGTTGCTGTTGCACCGTGAGAGAATGGCTTCTATTTGTCTCTCTCTCTCCAGTACTGGAGACAACAAATTTATCAGCAAAATAAATTTGTCCCGTTTTAGCCTGAAACGCTCATTGTACTCCAACGTGAATTCCAGGAATTCGTTAACCCAGACGTGGTCTAAATGTTCTTCTTTTTAATGCGATTTCATTATCGCTTTCATCGCTTGGATCGTATAAAAGGTTCATTTTGCACTCAAAAAAAAAAAAAAAAAAGAAAAATATGAACAATTGAATATTTTATATGTGTTTTATGGTGTTGCCGCTTTCGATAATTTGTGATATAGTTTGTGATATAAATTTGTTTTATTATATTCACATATTTAAATCGTTTGATTTTGTGTTTATTTGAAGTAATTTTTATTAAAAATAGTTAAAAATCAAATTTTAATTCAATTTATCATTCACTTGTAACTTGTAAAATTTTTTTGAGTGTCTTCGTCGACCCTAAGCTTTTTTTCTACAATTCTACAAGTGTACAAGTGAAAATTTATTTTAGTGAAACATAACGACTTGTAGAAGTATGATTTGTAGACTTGTAAAATGTAAAAATCACTTGTAGCCACAAACTTGTAATTGTATTTTTATGAAACACAATTATTTACAAGTTCACAATTTTACAGGCAAAAACACTTGTAATTGTGAACTTGAAGCTTAGTGAAATAGGGCCTTGTTTGTCGGATCTGTTCATTCAGAAATGGCTTCATTGGTGAATATTATTTTTCGATGTAAATTAGTGTGTGAGAAACTAGGTCGTGATCCTCACTGAAGGGTTGTAATGACCAATTATGTATGTAAGTATGTATGTATGTATGTAATGTATGTATGTATGTATATATGTATGTATGTATGTATGTATGTATGTATATATGTATGTATGATGTAAATTAGTGTTAGTTGCTGACTGCCATTTTGATGAAACAATTTTATTATTTGCATGTGTTGTTGAGAGCTACAGCCGTCTATGGTGATTTGATAAAAACCGACTGAATAAATGACATCTAAATTGACAGCTAGATCAACAAGATAGTCGTTATCAACTGTCAAAGTTTGCAAGACTCTATATAAACCGAAATACAAGAAATTTATACAAAATGTAGTTTCTGCATTGAACGATTGCATACCATGGGTTACTAAGCAATTTTATGTAATTTTACCATAATAAGGCTCAGAATTACGTTGATCGTCCATGTTAAAGTTTCAAACCAATTTATTAAAAAAAAATCCTGTTGAAAATAAATTTTTTGTTCCATTTCAAATGACGGGCCACCATTATTTTTTGGTTAAAAAAAATCACTAAATTGCGCCATTGCCTAGTTTCCAAAGAAATCGGGTTTGTGTCTACATATGTATAGTAAAATTGGTGTAAATCCGTTGATAATTAGAAAATTTCTGAAATGTTTTATACGCTCCACTTTTGTTTTTCACTGTAACTAGTGTTATTTAAAGGAACAGTATTAACATTTTTAATTATCAACTATTTTCTGCCGACATACTTTAGAATGCATTTGTGCTATTTTTATGTACTCACAGGCAAAAACACATAGAATTTAAAGGGCGTTTCTTAAAAGGTGTTAAGAACAATACTTGCCATATCAACGAAACTAGTTTAATAAGGAAAATCTCTCTTTTAGTCTATTTAGTCTATTTATTACATTACAATTTGATTACAGCGATTGACGCCGTGTAGGGTCGGCGTAGTCTAGTAGGCAGTGTGTTGGCTTATTAGAGCTAAAGGCCACCGTTCAAACCTCAGATCAGACATCAAAACGAAATATGAAAAAATATTTCTTCGACGGTTTCCTCTTAGCAGATTTGTGGCAAAGATCTCTGTCGTTCGGAGTCAGCTCTAAACTGGGACCTACAGCCGCTAACGTATAAAATTAACACACACAATATGAGTGGTGTGAGAAGCTAGGTCGTAATCCTGACGGAAGGGTTGTAATGGCCAATTAAGTATGTATGTTATGTATGATTGGCGCCTTGTTGGTGTCACAAATTCCATGCAAAAATTTTATCAGTTTAAGAGACTTCCCTTATGTTGAATTATTGACTGACGATAAATGTCTGTAACTGTCTTTGAATGCTTTTAATGCCAGTCAATTTTAATTACAACATGAGCTGATTACATCATTAATTTATAATTCCATCATTCACACACAGTCACATCCGCAGCCGCAGCCATAATTTATCCACTCAAGGCTATAAAAATATTTCTTTTTTTTTGTTTTTTTTCTTTTTCAACAGCATTTTCATTAACTGTTTATCTGGCCACTGTTATTGACGTTTTTATATCCCCGTTATTATTTCATGGTTAATATTTATTAAGGCTCACACAACAGTTCCATTTGCAATTGGCCTGATTGTGGTTATTGGCTGGTGAATTAAAAATAACAATCCATTTGAGGATGGGATATGTATAATCACATGGCAAATAAATTTTAATTGATTTTATTATTATCACACACAACGGATGCGCAAGTGATTGATTCATAACTGAAAAAGGCTGAATATATAGGCTAACAATTAAGGCGAATTGTTGTTTGACGTGTATGAGTTATAAAAGATTTTCGAATATTTTATTCATTAAGCCTGTGAACTGCTGTAATGTTCGAACAGTATTCAATAAGTTTTTGTTATTAGCGCGTGGTAATTTGATATTTAATTACTCTATGCGACAAAATAAAAAAATGAAATACACCCAGCTAATAAAATAATGTAGATTATGAGTTTTGTCAAGTAGAACTCAAAAATATATTTTTTTATATTTCTTGAACCCTTTGGACTTTATGCACAATTTTATTGAGTACACAAACATTTCTGAACCAATGTCACAAATTTAAAGTTTCTTAGAAAGGGTAGGGATGGCGCTTTTAAACCGTATACATATATATATTATTTGACTTAATATTCTGTGAGGTTTGATGAGGTAAACTTGGAAAATGCGAATTTTATTCATATTTTTTAAGTTTGTCCACACATAGTAGCAAACTTTAATTAAAAAATATAAAATAAGTGGTGACATTATTAAAGTGCATTCTCTTGTGAAGAGATTGACACTTCGTTTGATAAAATCGAACAAAAATTACTGCAGTTATTATTATTTAAAGCGTATAGCAGTTGTGTTATATTTTTTTTTTAAAAACGGAACTTTTAGTTCAAAAATTTTCACAATTTTTGATGGATTTGGATTGTCTATTGGAAAGTGTGTGTCAATTTCACGTTTGAGCGACCACCAGAAGTTGGACAAGGTTTGCGCAAAGCGAAATAATAATATTTGCAAAAAAAAAACACAAGTATTAGCCGACTTCTGGTAGTTGCCCAAACCCGAAATTGACCCATTTGCCGATAAACCATCAAGATCCATCAAAACTTTTGAAAATTTTTGAACTGAAAATTTATTTGATAAAGTGACATATATAAAAAATAAAACACGACTGTTATAGTATTTAAATAATAACTACGGTAATTTTTGTCCGATTTGATCAAACAAAGTGTCAATCTCTTCACAAGATAATGCACTTTCGGAATGTCGACACTCATTTCATATTTTAAAATTAAATTTTGCAATTAAGATTAAAAATGGGGAAAAAAATAATATTTTCCTATTTCCTATTTCCCCAATCCTTTGGACTATAAACCCGAAAGATTTTCAGAGGAACACAAAGAATACAATCCCGTAGCATTTATGCCACGTCATTCTATTGGTATGTAACCGACGTGGCTATTAATTTCGTTTAAAGTCTATAAACTTGACGTTTGCTTACAGCTCAACGCATGGGTGTGGTGAATGTTAAAGTGGCTTTCGCCAAAGTATTAGCCAATTTCAATATAGAGGCCATGAAACGTAAAGAAGTCGAATATAAATTCCATACCGCTCCCGTATTAGTACCAGTTAATGGCCTTCGTATGGGTCTATCGAAGAGATGGTGATGATGTTCTGTTGTATTGAAAATCTTTTTTGTATTGAAAATTAAAGGAAATAAAAATTATAAAAAAAGGCTTCGCATGATTGGATTGAAACTTATAATACGGCTGTCTTGATTGATTTGTAGGCCTAAAATAAGAAATAAAATTATATGCGACCAACACTCATGAGCGTGATCAACAGGATAATAGGAAACGATCAACCATACTTAACATGAAAGATGAGTACTACTTAGAAATGTACGTTTTGAATACAGAATTATTGAAAATAGTTCAATCAGACCAGAAGCTAGGTTAGGCGGAAACTCCTTTGAAAAAAAAGTATAAAAATGTAAGAAAACTTATATTATTTAGGCTCAATTACATTAAATGCTTTGATACAGGCTCTAATTATACTTGAAAAAAAAGCAAACGAAGACTTAAACAGGCATTATTACCTCAATGTAAAGGCATAACAGACCATTATTCGACTTTCTGAGACAAATAATGACACACACACAGACTTAAATATCGAATTACAAAATTGGGAAACGATCAACCATACTTAACGTTGAAAATAGTTCAATCATATCAGAAGAACCAGAAGAATAGAGTTTAGGCGGAAACTTCTTTGAAGAAAATGTATAAAAAATTATAAAAAATGTAAGAAAACTTATATTATTTAGGCTCATAACACATAAGTTTGAACCATATTATGTATACAATTTTAAAGACTCATCTGTCCTCTTTTCAAAAAACTTTGGATTTTATAAATAGTTTAAATCAATAATTTTGTGTGAAAAGATTAAAAAAACGGTTTTTGTCAAATAAAACAAGGAGGCTTCGAGAAATATAAAAAAATCAACAAAAATCACAACCTACACTCATTAGCTGAGTATATTTTTACTGTGGCACCGTGTTATTGGCCAGAGGTTCGAATTGAATTGAATTCCAATGAAATTATTACAATAGAATCCTATTCTTAGTTGGAAATCTAAAAATTAAAAATAATGTCTGTCCATTAAAAGCCTGTGAATGATTAACGATGATTGATTAAAATACCAAAAATTAATTACAGTTTCAACTCAATTGTTGAGTTTATTACAACACAAAACTAAAAAGCACAAATTTCTAGGAAATGGGAAAGAAAAAGATAACGATTTAGAATTGAAAAAAATGTTGGAGAATAATTTAACACCGAAATGCTTGGTGGGTGGGATATACTCTAATCAATCAATTATGGATTGAAATTGTTTAAAAGAAATATAAAATAAGTTTCATATTAAAAAATATTATCTTAAGTAGTTTTTTCATTTATTGAAACTTATTTGCTTATAATAACGACAGAATACATCGTATAATTTCTGCTATGTTGGCTGAATATTACAAGACTCCTGCGACAGTTAGCTTAAGAGTATCGTACATTCAAAAAGTGATTAACTTTCAATCATATCAGAAGAACCAGAAGAATAGAGTTTAGGCGGAAACTTCTTTGAAGAAAATGTATAAAAAATTATAAAAAATGTAAGAAAACTTATATTATTTAGGCTCATAACACATAAGTTTGAACCATATTATGTATACAATTTTAAAGACTCATCTGTCCTCTTTTCAAAAAACTTTGGATTTTATAAATAGTTTAAATCAATAATTTTGTGTGAAAAGATTAAAAAAACGGTTTTTGTCAAATAAAACAAGGAGGCTTCGAGAAATATAAAAAAATCAACAAAAATCACAACCTACACTCATTAGCTGAGTATATTTTTACTGTGGCACCGTGTTATTGGCCAGAGGTTCGAATTGAATTGAATTCCAATGAAATTATTACAATAGAATCCTATTCTTAGTTGGAAATCTAAAAATTAAAAATAATGTCTGTCCATTAAAAGCCTGTGAATGATTAACGATGATTGATTAAAATACCAAAAATTAATTACAGTTTCAACTCAATTGTTGAGTTTATTACAACACAAAACTAAAAAGCACAAATTTCTAGGAAATGGGAAAGAAAAAGATAACGATTTAGAATTGAAAAAAATGTTGGAGAATAATTTAACACCGAAATGCTTGGTGGGTGGGATATACTCTAATCAATCAATTATGGATTGAAATTGTTTAAAAGAAATATAAAATAAGTTTCATATTAAAAAATATTATCTTAAGTAGTTTTTTCATTTATTGAAACTTATTTGCTTATAATAACGACAGAATACATCGTATAATTTCTGCTATGTTGGCTGAATATTACAAGACTCCTGCGACAGTTAGCTTAAGAGTATCGTACATTCAAAAAGTGATTAACTTTCCTAAACACATTGAAAAAGCCATGTTGATTATGTAGTGTGTTGGCTTATTAGACTTGAGGTCGCGGTCCAAACCCTGGCTCAAACATCTCCCAAAAAAATGAAGTATGCAAAATATTTCTTCGGCCATTTTCTCTCGGCAGAATTCCGGCAAAAACTCTGAGTTTAAAATAAAATTGTATTGAAAAGTTTCTCAAAAATTCTATCATTTGGAGTCGACTTTAAACTGTAGATCCCAACACTGATGTCTAAAAATTAATACACACAACATAAGAAGTGTGAGAAACTAAATCGTAATCCTGACTGAATGGTTGTAATGATCAATTATGTTATGTTTGTATGTATCAGAGATCAGCAATGAATCGTTTTTTCGCTACTCATAAGTACTCATGAAATTTTGAGTATAAGTGAGTCAACAGTATTGAAATTCAACTACTCTGAGTCATTCGTACCATTCATTCGTATCATTCGTTTGTGGCTTAATTGCATACACATGCGGCTTAAGAAAACTCCTCAAATAGGAAAAGTTTAGCGGGGTCAAAACGCATAATCTCAGTTGTCAGTTCACATCAGCTGTACGGAAGTTGGCCATGCCTTTAAGAATATCCAATGTAGCCTGAGTCGTGTAGAACGTATGGCTTTGTTATTGAAACCACATGTCGTAGGCAAAAGAAATTGATAATCATCGATTCTTGTCACCACCAGCCCAAACTCCATAACAAACAATAACTTCATTGGAATGTATTTGATGCTCTTGAGTCTCTTGTGAATTAGTATCATGCTCTAGAGCGTATTCGGGGTTTCAGCACCAAAGTCAGTTGAATGCACAATGCAAAAACTCACTAAGTTAAGGCCTGTGATAGACCGAGCCCTTGAGAGCGATGCAAAGTCGTCTGTCTCCCACTCTCTCTTGATTTTTGATGATTTATATGAGTTGGCCTTTAGTTCACGGAACCAGTGAGCTTGAATTTATTCACCACATTGCGAGTTGTTCTCTCGTTAGCACGATTATGGCGATCGTAAAATGGGCTAACTGAACGCTCATTTTGATATAACAGTTTGGCTTTTAGAACGTGTGACAAAATACCAGAATAAATGACATCTTGTTTGACAGATGTAGCGCCAACAAGGTGGATTTTTTAATTTTGCTTTGAATTCGTGATAAAGTCTGCAGACAAACATCATAAATTGATATCCAACGAGAAGAACCTACGGCCATGTTTCACTTCTAATGCGTTTTCTTACAGCGATTTTAATTAAAGGAGAATAAAGCAAACGTTTTCCACAGTAATGACCTTTTGTTTTTCTGCCCATATAGAATTTTCAGCAACAAAATTTAATATGTGTGGGGACTGGGTAAGAAATTATTTGATTGTAAAATCTTCAAATTATTAACGAAATGAAATATAAATTGATTTTTTATTTGCTTAGACAAAGCAATATGTATTTCCAAAATACAACCCAAAACTAAACCCTTCTCACAGTCATAAATTTCAATATTATTGGGCAGTCATAAATAAAAGAACCCCTATTGAGTGCAAAAACATATAAAAATCCTTTGAAGTTTTGCAATAAAAAAAAGTGACACTAGGGAGTAAATTACCATAAAGCGTATATGAAAAGAAAATAAAATGAATTTTAAGTTGTTGATATTAAAACCCAGTATTTTAAAGACAATATTTTTTCAAACGAAAATTGTTAAAAAAATATTCTATTTTTTTTTATCAACTTTTAAGTCACTTTTAGTAATACTTTAGCAATACTTTCTCGTAAATTAGTTAAAAAAATAAATGTTTTGTTTGAAAAGCTGAAAATCAATTGAAAACATTTTTTTTAACATTTTGAGTTGCACTAAGCGTATGAGTGATTTGCTTGTTTAATTCCCATGCCATTAAATATTCCTCATACGTAACGTTACTCTCTGTTTCTATCCGTGTTCATTGAAATGCATTTTCAATTTCGTTTTGGCATATTTTTTTTTGTATTTTTTAAAATGTGCAACATTTTGATGTCATCGAAATGATAACATTTTTCATTATTTTAAGTTTTTTTTTATATAAAAAATGCCATGAAAATAATTGAAATTCTATTATGAATAGAAACAAATGCGCTTTGCAATGAACTGCATGTTTCAATTTCAATTTCAATTTTTTTTATTTCTTTGCCTGTTTTCATTGAAGTTTTGTGTGAAATTGTTATTTAGAGTGGGCTTTTTGAATTTGTCGATAAAAAACGAAATAATTTATTGAGATTTTCATGACAAAGATATTAAATTTAATTTCTACAAAAAATAAAAAGAAAATTTTATATGCAACACGAGTTTTTATGTCAACTACTTTTGAGCATTAAAGTATCGTTTTTTAAAGTAGAATTTGAATTTTTATTTTTTTTTGCTTTCTTCCACCAGGAATATGAATTTTCCGCACATACGTGAGTATTCCCATCCAACCATCAATTTCAGTGAATGTAACGGTTTTTCTTCAAATTGTGCGTCAATTGCGTAATGAGATTTGTCTCTCTATATATCGGGTCTGCCAACAATGCCTTTCCAACTTTAACGGGTGTTAACGGCCATCTTTTTATCAGTTTTATTAAATCTCTATGAATGAAAATAGTATTCAACAGCACGTGTAAATAATAAATTTGTGTCATCGGTTATGGTTATATATGGTTATATTTTTCGTTCACCATAACCTTCTTGTCGAGAGGACTGTTAGCAGTGTGGTGGATAAATTCAAGTCCACTGGTTCAGTAAATAAACCAACTGTCCGTTAGAGTGTATAGGAGAATCCGAAACTGTGAATTTTTTATCCCTCACAAGAAATCCAACTTATACAACGCCAAACAAACAAAGGCGAATAGTGGCTCGTAACCAGAGATCAACAATGAATCATTTTTTCGGTACTCATAAATACTCATGAAATTTTGATTATAAGTTAGTTAACAATATTGAAATTTAACTACTCAGACCTATTCGTACTCACTACAACATTGATTTTTAAATACAGGTTGCAATGAGTATGAGTACAACGTTGACATCAAACTCATACTATTCGAAATAAGTTTGATTGAGAAGCCTACTCATTTAGATTCATAACTTTAGAAAAATACTTATAATACTTATAAATGATTCGAGTCTTAGTTGTTGTTGGGTTTACAAAAAAAAAAAAAAAGACAAAGGCAGCTAGCAAAGCAAACACACAACTTTCTAGTGAGTATTGTAGTGTTCGTACGCGAATCATAGTTATTTTGTGATTCTTGTAAATGTTAAGTCATGGAGAGTTCAAATCAACAACATCATGCGTATTGTTAAGTATGAGTACGTTGAGTACTTCAAACTTTGAATATGAGTACACGTTCCATGATGTTAAAATAAGTATGAATATCAGAAAATATGAGTATGATTCGAATCTACTCATCTTTTTGAATACTCATTGCCGATCTCTGGTTCATACCATTCCGTATGAGACCTAAGAGCATTCAATTCATCCCAAAAAAAGCCACTATCTCGTGTGTATTTCGGGCCATATTTATTTGAGAACGAAGTTGGCGATTCCCATAACTGTTAACGATGAGCACTATAGGGCGATGATTACCAACTTCTTTTGGCTTTGGTTCGAATATTGACAACAGGACGGCGCTATGAATGATTTGAAGGCATTTTTATTCCGCATGGAGGGTATTTGAACTGGCCAACGAGATCATACAATTTGAAAATCTCAGCCAATATAGAGCGACAGCGTAAGATTTGAAGCATTGCCAATTTATTTTAAATTTAAAAGCCAAAGTCTTTTCACTTGCAACTCTTGAAATTAAATTTAAATTTACACACCAGTTGTCTTCTTAGGACAAAAAGGGAATATTTCTCGTTATGTATTTTGAGTTTGTATGTCAATAAACGCCAATGAATGTGGAATAAATTACGAGATATTCTTTACATTGCTTTTTTGGCTACCTTTTTTTTTCTTCTAAATCTTGTTCAATCCAAAAGAAATACAAGCAAATCAATAAAGACGCATGTGGTCATTCAAAAGTATTGAAACAAAAAAAAAAAACAAAGAAAACCAAAAATCCAATCTTTCATCCTGTTGTTTATTCAATAAGAAGATATTTTATTGTTAAAGCATATTTTCCTGGAGAGTGTTTTAAAAAAAATTATCAAAGAAGAGACACCAAATTGCCCGCCCAACAACCAACAAAACTTTTATTTGTTGAAGTCCTTTCCTGCTGTTCAAAAAAACTTCAAATATATTAAAAAAAAAATTATAAAAAATAAAATTCTCATTAATTTTCTTTACCAAGCGCCATCATCATCATTAATCATGATGCATCATATGCTGCCATTTGTGTATTCTGCGTTTTGTGTTCCATTTTTTTTATTTGTTTGGTTTTCTCTTTTGTTTCCCTTTGTCTGTGGACAGTGAAATTATGAAATGGTTTTTCGTTTGTTTTTCTTCTCATAGCGTGTTTATTTTCTTTTTGTTGCTGCTGTTGTTAAAATACTTTACAATGATGATCACTTTGTAACATGAAACATGAAATTTTATACGGTTTTGTAAAAATTTTAATCGATATTCTGTTAGTTTTTTTACTTTAAATACTGCAGCATACATACATATTAGGGTTAATGTTGTTACTGCAGTTCGTTTGTTTACCAGCAACATGTAATCATAACTGAAGGGGAAATTATTTTCAAAGCCTTTGTGAAAACCCACTCACACACATATGTACATACATTCATACATACATTCATGTACATTCATGTACAGGATTACGATCTATGTTGTGTGTGTTAATTTTATACATGAGTAGCGGTACCTACAGTTTAAAGTCGATTCCGAACGACAGATTTTTTGAGAAACTTTTCATGGCAATTTTATTTGTTCTCAGAGTTTTTGCCAGAAATCTGCTGAGAGGAAGTCGCCGAAGAAAGACTTTTTGTATTTTAATTTAATGTCTGGCCTGGGGCTCGAACCATGGCTTTCCGTCTAATAAGCCAACACACTACCTACTAGACCACGGCGACTTCAGGTTGGTCCTACCACTTCTGTATAAAATTAACACACACAATATGGGTGGTGTGAGAAGCTAGGGCGTTATCCTTAGCCCCCAAGGTGAATACGAAATAAAATGCTCGGGACTAACGAAAATCTAAATGAGCAACATTTTTTGAAACAAAGCAGAAGATAGTTGAACCGTCATCATAGGTGTACCTTTTTTGTCATCGGCTCAAATAACAGCTTCATTATCAGGACGAGAACTTGTGAGCAGATAACCCAATATTTTCGAATTTAAAAATAACACCCGAAATGGTGGGTTGCCAGTATGCCGCTTTTTTTGGAATAAAAATAACTTTCACGTTATTCTGTCGATATATACATATGTATTTATGTAGAGGCACATACATACGTTCTCCAAATAATCCACAAGCTTTTTGATTTCAAAGAGAGAATAACATCAACGATGAATACCGGCCGAATAGCAATACAATACAACAAAACAATCCAATCCAATTCAATTTTCAAAGATTGCTTTATTTTAGACTGCGATAGATGGCAACCCTATCATTCCAGAAATTGCTATAATAGATTGAATCAAAGCAACAGTTAAGAAAAAAGCAAAACTAAGTCGTTAAACTCGGAAGGTATCTGATAGTTATGTGCTCGTTTAAGGAGCTCTTGGGACACATGGATCACTTATCGTTAATGAAAAGTATAATACCCATCGTAAGATTCTCCAGATGTAGGCTGTTATTACGGCCATAAAAATTTCAAAAAGCTCTGCAGTGTGGACCTTATAAGCCGTTACTCTGAGGTAACAGAACGTTCTGGTCTATCAGTTGAGGTCTCTACATTTGATACATTTAAAAAATATTTCAGATATAATGGGAAAACCAAACGCATCTCCTTGAGAAAACTTTCCACAATATGGGTACCTGGTCAAACTACAATCCACTACGAACAAAATCGTAGGATTACTTTGCTAATAATTCATACTAGCTTTTTTTTGCCATTTCAAGAAGGAAACTAGATAATGCTTAATACGTTAAGGAGACCAAAAAGCAGTCAAATCAGTAGGTTTTTTGAAGCGGTTCTTGAGGCAAGTTATCGGCCAATAAAGTCATGGCGACAGTTTTTTGTGTTTGCTTGGTGTATAATTCACATTCATTATCTTCAATTCGGCTTTATTGCATCGACTTTAAAAATAATTTGAAATAAAAAGCTAACGGATTTGACAAAAACTGATGCAAAAATCCATGAATTAGGCAACCAATTGTTTTCTTCTCACTCCTTGTTCTCCAAATGTAGCCTCCAGTGACTTTTTCTTGTTCACAAACCTCTTTCCCCTCGTGGGAAAGATATTTAATTTCAACGATGAAATTATATCATAAATATGATATTTTAATTGATACCAACAAGATTTACAGAGTCTAAAAAAGACTACTTCGGAAATAACTCTGTTTCATTCAAACGGCCTTATTTTATGACACTCAAATTCAATATTCCACCTCAAACAGCCATTCGTTTTAATTTTCTCTTGTTACCTGGTAGCAAATTATTAATTTTTCTTTCATTCCCTCTGGTTTAAAACGTTTCCTCCATTCAGGTGTTATAGCAATTGTTTCTTTTGCACCATTCATCAATGCGTATGCTTAATATGAATTGCTTTTGAATACTTATTAATATTAATCATACGCACATAAGTGTGAAAACAATATGTCTGCAAGTCTTTAATTAATTCTAACGCTTCTATGGGTGTATTATAATTTATGCGGTTGAAATGGAAACTAATTAAGAATTCTAAGAATAATGAACTTAAAAAATGGTATATACAGTGGACAGCAAAAGTCTTAGTACGGCAATATATTTTGACAAAAAAAAAAGTCCCCACAGGCTTAATACTCTTGCACAAAGTCCCGATATGACTTCAATTAAGTATTTAGGAGATCATTTGAAGGAACGGTTACGTAATCGCTAAACATCAAACAAAAGTCAACCGAAAAACTTGCTTATGGTGCCAGCAGAAAATACTAAACAAAACTTGTATATTGAATTACAATTGGGTTAAATGGAGTGCTTGACCTTAAGGAATATTCTACTGAATACAAGGGATAACATTTTCATATATTAGGCCTTTGAGTTTTAAATTTACTCAGGGTTCTCCTTCGGGGTACCTATGGAGTCATCTGAAACTTTTCCTTATTTTTCTCTTATTTTATGAAAAAACATTAAAAAATTGATTGTTTTATAATAAAACAGAAATTAATTAATAAAATAAATATAAAAACTATAAATTTTTTTTACAAACTTTTGGCTAAAATTCATGAAATTGCGAAAAAAAAATTGCCGTACTAAGACTTTTGCTGTCCACTGTATGTTGGAGAGCCATATGGACTCATGCATATGGGGCCTCACTGCATGAAAGCCACATTTGCTCTGCAGAGTCGTAATTAGAGCTATGCTAACTTATTCTTCAGTAGGACATCGATGCATAAATTAAAATATTTCATGGCATGGTACGAATTATATTGTTGGGACGTTATCATCAATCGGAAATAAGTAACCGAATATTAGGACTATTAGAGACAGAGTGTTACATAACACTCCATCCTCTTGTGTATATAAAGACTGAAGAAGGGGGAATTAAGTATACTAATGAGCGTACTCGTGAGGCATTCTGTCTTACACGTACAGCTGAACCGTGATGTCGCAATGGAAAATGATGAATGCAGGGCATATGGTAAAAGCAACGAGAGGATGAAACACTTTGTAAACTCGAGTTTCAAATATTTTAGAGAATATGCAAAAGCAGACATAACGAGCATCAGAAGAGTATACTCGAAGTTAAGAGAGTTTGAACAGACTTTGTTCAGGAAGTATGGTTTAGGTGATGGCTTAGGTGTGTGCCGATAAACATAAGCCTAACAATGGCCTCCTCTACTTGCTGCAATCCAATACAAATACGATAAACTAGTGCCGACTACGTATGTCATATGCAATGCTAAGGACCTTTAATTATAAAAAATATAAATATAATATATATCCGCCAAATAACTTTTTTTTGAAAATGCTTTAAAAAAAATCTACTGAATATTTTCTCAATTTTTTTTTTTATTTGAAAGTACAATCCGTGCGGTTAAATGGCTGGTGGTTCAAATGGCTGCCTCGGCTGGCCATGCAGTAGCCTACACCAGAAGATGCCGATTTTGGCAAAAAATCATCTTTTCAGATGAAGCTCATTTTGATCTTGGCGGGTATGTAAACAAGCAAAATTGTCGCATTTGGGGCACAGAAAACCGGCACGCATACATTGAAAAGCCGACGCACCCAAAACGAGTCGCTGTTTGGTGCATAATTGGGACATTTTTCTTCGAAAATGAGTAAGGAGTGGCCGTTACAGTCAATGGCGATCGTTATCGGGCCATATTGAATGAATTTTTGTTTACAAAAATTGAAGAGGAGGATATTGGCAACATTTAGTTTCAACAGGACGGCGCTACGTGCCACACAGCCGAAGCTACACTCGATGTTTTGCGCCCTGTTTTTGAAGATCGCATTATCAGCCGCAGAGCTGATGTCGTTTGGCCACCTCGGAGCTGCGATTTGACACCGTTGGACTATTATTTGTGGCATGCCGTCAAAGATAAGTGTTAAGCCGACAAGCCAGAGACAATTGACGCTTTAAAGGACAATATTTGTGAAGCCATTGGTGAAATACAGCTGCACACAATCGATAATGTGCTTAAAAATTGGACCGATCGTGTAGGTTACTGCATGGCCAGCCGAGGCAGCCATTTAAATGAAATTATTTTCCATTATTAACCGGAAGGATTGTACTTTCAAATAAAAAAAAGAAATTTGAGAAAATATTCATTATTTTTTTTCAAAACATTTTCAAAAAAAAAAAGTTATTTGCGGACCCTTTAGTTTGTGAGTTTCATATAACTTTACTTTTGAAAATTGTATCAGCATTTATAAACGCATTAAACAAATGGAAATATTTCTTAGGGCATATAAGCCATCTACTATAGACTCCTTAGATTAACTTTTAATTAAACTGATTTAGTTATTAAGAATAACTTGTAAGCTACATATTTACAACAATGTATTGGTTTTTCTCTAATGACCATCAGTGCGTATGACTATTATGAATAACTTCAATAACAATTAAATATTAATCATACGCCTTGGAACGTAGACATATTCCAATGGCAATGTATTATCAATACTTAGTATATCTGATATAATAATCCTTTAAATTTAGTTCACTTCCTTAGTTTGTAATGACAGTTGGTTAACATATTTTCTATGGTTTTCAAAAGTCTTGTAACAAAATTTCATTCGCATTTTGTGTGCGTCTATTTAATTTCCTTTAACACACAAGTTTATCACAAGAATTTAATATTTAAAGACTTTCTAGAGACAATCAAGTCATGCGAACAAAACCAAGCATCTTGTCATCATTATCGTTATTATTAATGGTGTAACTGGCAGCTGTTGTGTAAACCTAGGAAGGATGACATGAGAAGTTTCTGAAATTTTTTTTTGAAATTCTCAAAAATTCTGAAATCTTGTAAACGGCAAAACATAAGCTCGACTTCATTATATTTTATAAAGTGAGGTTTTTCAATAAAATATTTTTTTTTGTCAACTTCTCAGACATCCCTCCCATCTTTATATGTAAATAGTGTAAATTAGTGTGAGATTTCATTGCAAGTATGTAAATAGAAACTGTTCCTTAACTTCCTTCGATTTTCTATTGTTCACCCACTTAAACATTGTAAACATATGCTGAGTACAGATATCTTTAAGGCGCCAATTTACTGTGGCCAACCACACAACGGATCCAGTACTTAATGCACATCCACAAACAGTTACAATAGCAACAAGGAAACAAGCAAATATTTAACCATAAGTAAAATGGCAAAATGATAAAGAAAATGTAAAATGAAAATGACAGTGAAATGAAAGTGGAAATGCCATAAGAAAAATGCAATTGTGTTGGCATCTTTGGGTTTAAATATGAACATAATGTTCTGAAAATAAGGGAAATAATCAAACGATTTTACCATTTTTTCTTGCCATTGTCAAACAATGTGGCTCGGCTATTTTGGTTTCATTGTTTTGTTGCATATGAATATTGGCAAAGGCGAGATATTAAAAGCAAGTGTACATTTCTAATTTGCGATAAAGAGTGCATATGTGGAAATGCTATTGATTATGACGTTAATAAAGCACGCTCACACCACTACTCAAAAGTGAAATGCCTAAATGCATGCAATGCTATATGTTTCTATGAGCTTATAATCCTATGAGCTGCTTTCGTATACAAACACCTTTAATTAATTACAAACTGCCTAAAGATATGCAACATGTAATGATTTTTTTGCTTTCAATCTTTACCTACATACATACATAAAGATATTTATTTCAAAAGCCCTATGCTATGCAAACCCCTAATTAATTATAACAAGCCTAAGGGTATGTAGCACTTTATGAATTTTATATAGAAGTTAATGTACACAGTAATCGATTAATTGTAATGAGTCTAAGTATAGACAGCACATTTTTAAAAATGTTCATTTCTTATTGGTTTTATTTTTGTTTGTTTTTAAAAATTTAAAATATTATCGAAGTAATTAAGCAAATATTTGTCTAAAATAAAATAATTAAAAAAAAAAATAAAGATTCTGTGTGTGCAAAAGAAAAGAGTCTTGTGGGTAAATGTCTGAAATTGTAGGAGAAAAGATTTTTTTGCCACAGTTTCCCCTGAAAAATTCTTTTAAATTCAGAATACTTTGCTTAAATTTGTTTGCATGTTCTTTCGATAAATATTTCTTTAATATGCACATACCTTAACACATATGTATAAGACTTCCCAGTAATATTGAGACATAAAACACTTAAAATGCCGACTGTGCTGTACTGAGAGCTCAGTGTAAATAAAAACAAATTTTATTAGCTCTTCCAAGAAGTCCGGAAAAGCAGTGGTTAATTCGGCATGTTAACGACATATGTATGTCAACATTGATTAAATGGCACTTATGTTGGTGGGAAATCATTGACGAAATAATAGAAATAATGCGTGACTGAAGTGATGCAGTTTTATCTTAGGTTTGTATATTAGACGAGTATCAAAGAAGTTCATTTATTTGACCATAAGTACAGCCTATCAATACACCGATGGTTCTAAACTCGATAGCGAGGTTGGTTGCAGAGCCTCTCTGGTAAACAATATATCAATACAATTATATCAATATTTTCCTCCGACTGCCGAATTATTGTAGCGTGTTTCAGGGGGAAGTAATGGCCATCTACCGCGCTACTCAATGGATCCTCGTCAACGATGTTCCTTTTACCCGCATCTTGATTTTTTTCTGTTTCTGTTCGAATGTTTCTGTTTCTGTTCAAATGTTGTGAATAACTCCAGGATCGACAGGAAAGGTTGCCGCTGTCTCGACCTTCTTTTTGGGCGCTTTAGATTACACTTATCTGGGTCCCCGGTCACAGTAATATTCCAGGAAACTGCAGAGCCAAAGAGCTCGCTAGGTCTCGTGCACTACTTCCGGAATCTTCCTTAATCGAATTGGGGATGCCACTTGCCTCGGCCAAGCAGGCCATCGCGCGGAAATTCTTTCGAGACGCCAACCTCGATGGATAGAAGGCGCACGAACCAGTTACTTGGACTAGGTCGTAACATCATCTCGATCACAGTGGCCATGCTTACAGGTCATTGTGTAATGGGAAACGCGGAAAGAATGCAGCTCCCATCCAACGACTTCTGCCGTGGGTGCAGATCCGCTGAGCAAGAGGAGACTGTTATCCACTTTTTTGTCAATGCCCATCTCTTGTGAGGTGCAGATACAGGTTATTTGGCTCTCCAACCCTTCATCCATTGATGTGAAGGATAAAGCTTCGTTTATCAGACTTTCGGGCTGGTTTTCCAGTATGGGGCGTACTTTAAATGTGCAGCATTTGCGTTGATCAACTTCTTCTTTTTCCCTGGTTTGGAGGAACTTGGTCAGAGAGATTGCATTCACCTGTGGTGTCACAACAGGCCACTACAACCTAACCTAACATCCTATCAATCATTTATTTGGCGATACACATGTTAATCCAAGAACATTTTATTTTATCTACATTTGAATGAGTATTTGAAGCCAGTTGCAAAATAGAATCTCGAGTGTAGTTAGTGTTATTTACTGTACTGAAGAAGATTCAGGCTTTTTACTCTGCTACCACCCTAAGACTATGATGCATCTCCCAAGCATCCTCTTTATCAATCAATTACTATACCAAGGAGTTGTAGAAACTAATTCAATGGGTGTGTCGCAGTACGTTTTATCCATCGGATATGCATGGTATACCCGTATGAAAGTAATTTGATTCTGAGTGATTAGGTTGTAGAACAGGTTGCAACCAATTTTCCAGTATTGTCCTGGACATGAATATGTAACTGCTAACAGGCCTAAGCTTCTTCATCCGACAGTGTTTTTGTTTCAGCTATAGAGTAGCATTTCTAGTATGGCGTTGAGTTCCACTTAAAAGGCTGTATTGCCCATAGTTAAGGTTATTGATCTGCATACTCGGGATCTATACATACATACATATGTATATCGTTCACATGATCTATTTTATATTTTAAGGGCCATTATTACAACTTCCCGTTAACTAAAGGAAAGATTTTAACGGGCAAATAAATTGTTTTTCATTATTATAAGTGGACGATAAGATAGAAGCGAGTGTTAAGCTAAAGGGGGGATTATCGTACCTTTAACTTTTAATGTTAAGTTTATGTTTGAACTTGCCATATTATATATTATTTTCAATATGGCAACTTTAAATATAAACAAAATAAGCAAATACAACAAAAAAAATATTAATTGAGCAGTGTTATCGACATTACTTCGGCACTGCCATATTTTTGAAAAAGTTAACTTTATTTTATCATGTATGTAGATTGGTCATTACAACACTAGTTTCTCACACCACTCATGTTGTGTGCGTTAATTTTTAAACATTAGTGGCGGCACCTACAGTTTAAAGTCGACTCCGAACGACAGATTTTTCAGAAACTTTTCATGGCAATTTTATTTAATCTCAGAGTTTATGGCAGAAATCTGCTGTCAGGAAGTAGAGAAAGAAATATTTTTTTATATTTCGTTTAGTTGGAGATGCCTGTCCTGGGGTTTGAACCCATGCCTCACGTCTGATAAGTCAACACACTACCTACTAGACCACGGCGACTTCACTTAATTTATGTGTAGGTTGTAATAACAAAAAAAAAAGTTAAAGGTGGCTTTAAAGTTCATTTTAGCTAAAGTTAGCTTTAAGTATACCCAACTTAAACAGCAAGTTGTAATAATGGCCCTTAAATTATTTTACAGGGCCAATAGAGCTCATTAATTTCATAGTATGACATTACTTTTCTGCAGACAATTTAAATTTATTTTTTTAAGATGCTATCATTGGCCAACGTGATAAAAATTATCTGCGTAAAGGTATACTCCTCTAATACAGAATACATACATACATAATTGGTCATTACAACCCTTCAGTCAGGATTACGACCTAGTTTCTCACACCACTTATGTTATGTGTGTTAATTTTATACATCAGTGGCGGGACCTACAGTTTAAAGTCGATTCCGAACGACAGATTTTTGAGAAACTTTTCATGGCAATTTTATGTACTCTCAGAGTTTTTGCCAGAAATCTGCTGAGAGGAAGTCGCCGAAGAAATACTTTTTGGTCTGAGGCACAAACCCTGGCTTTTCGTCTAATAAGCCAACACACTACCTACTAGACCACGGCGACTACTGCTCCACTAATACAGAATGCAAGCGGTTTAATTGCATTTAATGCGGTATACGTTGACAAAAAGTTAATTTTAAAAGATAAAATAATTCAATAAAAAAAAAATAGGAAAACAATTATAACAAGTGTTGGCAAGAATTCATAACCACTCATGTATGGAATAATTTCAGTTCTTTTTGTGGAAATTTAAATTTTATGTGAAATTGAAGTTCACACTTTATTGCTGCTCTCAGTTCTCTATACATTCCGCTTTATAACGTTCTTTAGGTTTTGTTTTATTTGTATTGCTAAACACAATGGCAACCACGTGCATTCGCTTGTCTGTTTGATCTGACCAATAAAATGTGGCCATTTTTTGTATTTGCATTTCGAAAAGACTCATTATTCTGCTCAACAACCACTTTTTTGTATACTTTTTCAAACACAAAATTTATATGCGATTCCAGTTTCATTTTATTTTGTAAAATTTTAAAAAAATTTCGTCTTGAATATTCATGACTTGTGTGGCGCGGTTTTTTTTTTGGAACAACGAGATGATAATATTGGTACTCAAATCACTTTTTGCTGCATGACTATGAACCTATGAACCCAGTGTGGTAGACAAGAATGAATAAAAATGACTATGAAACGATGGCACAAAACATTTCGGTTGTTAACGAGATGATGGTTTTGAGACTCTAGAATAAGTTAGCGGTGATAACAAAGCAAAACAATAAATTATTTTAACATTTTGCTTTGATCCCAAACGGCATTATTTCGTTAACAAACATCTTTAACAATGATTCAAACGTTCGTTTTCATGGTTGTTATAAATCAAAGCCTTTCATGATCCATGGCACAGGTACTTGAGAAAGAAATTTATGACTGAAATTTCGTTTCATTGCGTTACACTACTGTAGAGCAGGCCAAAACAGATTGCAGTTATAACTACAGAAGTCCTTTTTAACTTCCAATATTTTCATTCATTGCTTGCACATGTAAAGTGTAAAATGTTTTTCATGATTTTGAAGTGGCGCTTCGGATCAAAGCTATATAGGCAGCTTTCTCCTGAGTAGTTTGCAAAACGCAGATTCTTGAATAAGATTTAAGATGACTTGCGTAACAGTTTTAGTGAAAATATCAACTTAAAGAGATACAAATCATCTGCTGTATCCTAACAGAAATTTTGGACAAAGAATTCAGTTTCCAAGTAAGTGACATCTCGAGGCTGGATGTACCTCGCAAATAGATGTATCGACTTTACGAGGAAATCTAAATTCGATTATGAATACTTTCCAAAATATTGTCCTTCAAGCTCAATTACTTGCTTTACGTATCTATAGCCTACAGACATGTATATCTAAGATAATAGTGCGTACACGATCTGCATTTCGGAAAGTCGTTTCAACCGTTTAAGTAGAGTCTTATCCTTATTAAATGCAAAAAGCAGCGAGTTTCATTACGATTTCCGTTATAAGTCCATTATTTTTCCCAATAAATCTGATCGTATGTCGGCCATAAAGTCACCGTAGTCTAGTAGATGGTATGTTGGCTTATTAAACGTAAGGCCAAGGTTTAAACCCCAAGTCAGACATATCCAACAAAACAAAATACGAAAAGATATTTTTTTCTCTACTTCCTGGCAGCAGATTTCTGTCAAAAATTCTGAGAGAAAATAAAAAATTACCATGGAAATTGTAGGGCCCATCAGTCATGTATAAAATGAACACACAAAACATGAGCGTGTTGTAAAGCTAGGTTTTAATACTGACTAAACGGTTGTAATGCCCTATTAAGAAAGTTTGTTAGCCTGTTTTTGTAATACCTCAGGACTTCTAATTGATTTGGATGCGATGCAATTTTTATTAAATTTCATTACACATCATTCATCATTCGTTACATACGAATATCATAATACTGTTACGAAAATGAAAAATCAAGATACTGATGTTTTACTTTTACATCGCTTAACATTAAAATTATAATCAAAAACAAGTAAACAAAAATATACCAACAAAACACCAGCATAAAAAAATTGTAAACAAGTAAACAAAATAACACTACAAGAATAAATGTAAACAAAATACTCAAAAAATTATAATAAAACAACTATGTTTACATTTATAGAGATTTCTAGAAGGCGAATGTTCATGACTTCAAGAACATTCATCAGGTTGTTTACGTTGCCATATAAAAGGCAAGACAAACCAGGCAACGGAGTCAGTAAAAGTTCAGTCAGTCTTGTATGAAGACGCGGTGTGTTTGAAGAGAGTAACCGTGGTTTGAATATCTCCGTTACAAAGATCTGTCGACTAATTGTCCAGTAATTGTTATTGTTTATGCAAATGGTGTAAACAGAGAAATAACAAAGAAAAGCAATTGTTGTTGTTACATAAAGTTGTAAACAATGGCGCACAGAATTATGCGAATAATAAAGAATTTTACTTGAAACTAAACACAAATTTATTTTCATTTTATTTGCAATCTATGAATTCATATTTTAAACGTTTTTTAAAAGGTAGAAACATAACAATACTTTGATTTAATAATTATAATAGCAATTTCATTCCTTATATTCATGTATTTTATATCACACTGTAGGTGTTCAACATTCGCATGCATATTCATGTTTAAAAGTTAAAGACTCGCATAAATTATTTACATGGAATGTAATTTTAATTTAAAATTGAATCGTAATGAAATGAAAATCAAATTAAATTTGCAAACTATTATCAACACTATGAGAGTATTTCACACACAAACTTAAACACTCGAAAACTAACAATAACAGACAGCAAAAATCCTATAGATTCAGTATGTTTTTCTTATGAAACCCTCCATAGGTTTTCATTTTTATTTAAAACAACAAAGAAAACTTGAGTGTATTGCATATGAAAAGTCACATGACCTCAATTCTTCAATGCATCCACAGGAATATGAGGAGAGAATTTATATGGATATGGAATATATTTTTACTGTTCTCATGTACTCAAGGACAGACACATATGCAATTTCTTGCTTGTTCTTCTTTTGCCATTTCCAAATCGGATTTAAAAGCTGTCTCGCATATAGTAACACTTTAATGATCTTATTCCGTAAGTGGAGAAGACTATGGAAACGTGTTTGGAAAATATTTTGAAATGCAATTCATTTTTTTTTGCCGGAGAAAGGAAAGGCTTGAAAGAAATTTTTTGTAATTCGATAGGAAATGCTGGTTGAACTTTCTGTGCTGTAGCACAGTTCTGTGTAAACTTAATAGATGACAGCTTCTGAGGGGATATGAAAAGAAAAGCTCTGAGAGTAACCACAATGCCATAAGAAAGCTACTTAAGACTATCAATCAGAGTCGACGTTAAAATGTAGGTACCGTCAATCATAGGCCAAATTGACACACACAACAAAGCTAGGCCCCAATTCTGAATGAATGTATGTTTCCAATAATGTATGGAAATGGCTTGCTTAATCAAATCAAATAAGAAAGAGAATTATTTTTAAGATAATAAATATTGATTGATTGATTGATTGCAATTAGTTCTGCAAGAACAAAATAAAAAGCCTCATGTAAACTGTACTTGTCTTAATTGACAAGTACTTGTCCTCTAACCTAACCTAACCTATTAACATCAATGTCAGTGTTAATAAAGCCATTCGTAATGGAAAATAATTTTTTATCACCTTGTGAAAATTGCTTACTAAATTGTTACGTTCTTACCTTTTAGAAACGTTTAAATATAAGCTCGTAGATTGCAAATAAAGTAAAAATAAATTTGTGTTTAGTTCTAATTAAATTCTTTATTGTTCGCACAATTCTGTCTGCCGCTGTTCACAACTTGATGTAAACAACAACAATTGATTTTCTTTGTTACTCCTCTATTTATACCCTTTGCATAAACAATAACAATTACTGGACAATAAGTCGACAGATCTTTGTAACGGAGATATTCAAACTACGATTACTCTCTTCAAACACACCGCGTCTTCGTACAAGACTGACTGAACTTTTACTGACTCCGTTGCCTGGTTTGTCTTGCCTTTTATAAGGCAACGTAAACAGCCTGATGAATGTTCTTGAAGTCATGAACATTCGCCTTCTAGAAATCTCTATAAATGTAAACATTGTTGTTTTATTATCATTGTTTGTGTATTTTGTTTACATTTATTCTTGTAGTGTTTGTTGTTGGTATATTTTATAATTTTTTTATGCTGGTGTTTTGTTCGTATATTTTTGTTTACTTGTTTTTGATTATAACTTTAATGTTAAACGATGTAAAAGCAAAACACCAGTATCTAGATTTTTCCATTTTCGTAACAATATTGAAAATCGTTATTTTAAGCATTACAATTTTCCTCTTTCCTTTGACTTAATTAGATAGAAAGATTTTTATTCAGGAAATTTTTATAAAACAATCAAAATACACACGGCTAATGTAAAACTGAAGTCATTTTTACAGAAATACCACTCTTTTCTAACTTCTGTTTTTTTTTTTGGATTTCTGTTTTTAAAATTGAAGAAAAAAAATTACAAAAAAATTCGAAATTTTGCCAAATTTTTTTTGGGACACTGTAAAAGGGGTAAAAGTTGAGTTTGGTGATTGTTATAATTTTATCCATAGTGTACAGTTTTTTTGACGCTCAATGTAAATTTATATTAAATCTGACATTATTGCACAAAATTCATTCGTTTGCATTAATTTTCATTGCTGTTGTTGCATGTGCTTTGATTTGAGTGATAGTTTTGCGTCACTATAATGAAAATACTTCGGTTAACCACTGTTCACACTTAACATTCATATTTATACAAGCGAATAAAGAAGGGTTACACAGATTGTAAAGTGATGCACGTAAATAATTCAATGCATCGTTTTGTAATTTTTTTTCTTTTCATTTGAATTCAAGTAATAGCAGCAGTTGTCATAATTATTTTCAAATAATTAAACGCTACGCATTTAATTTTTCGGTAACAAAATTAAAATTCATTCCAACACCCATAGTAGCTATATCTATAATAAATATGTACATGTGTACATATGTATATACATGTACATACAGTATATGCATATGTATTGACAAAATTTTCTTAGAATCCTTTTTACTGTATTTCCACATGCTTTCAAATATAAATTTTCTTTCTTTCATAGCCTTTTGTACATCCACATTCCTACCATGAAATTATGCTGTTTGTATTCCTCTTACAATTTTAAATGCTATCACATGCCTAATGGCATATTAGCGTCGAAATGTTATCTTTAACGAAATTATTTTTCACGAAATTGTTTAAGAATTTATATGAGAAAATTAGGCATGAGGGTGATGTTCGTAAGAAATATGCAAATAAAGATATTCTCCAATATTTCTTACTCTTACATTGGTTGTTTAGGGTAACCGAAAAATATGCCAAAACATTGTTTTTAATAAACCGCCTCTTATTAAAGTTCAAATTATTCAGAATTCTTTTTAAACTTGACTTTTCATTTATACAAGCTTTAAAAATGTGTTCCGATTATTTATTCTCATCGTCACATAATCTGTGTATTAAGTTAGACATAACGCTCATTTCAGTTACCAACCTCAGTTTATACATGACTCAGGTATCCTTTTATTGTAAAGGGTCCGCCAAATAACTTTTTTTTTGAAAATACTTTAAACTAAAAACTACTGAATATTTTCTCAAATTTCTTTTTTTATTTGAAAGTACAATCCTTCCGAGTAATAATGGAAAATAATTGCATTTAAATGGCTGCCTCGGCTGGCCATGCAGTAGCCTACACGTTCGGTCCAATTTTTAAGCACATTATCGATTGTGTGCAGCTTTATTTCACCAATGGCTTCACTAATATTGTCATTTAAAGCGCCAATTGTCTCTGGCTTGTCGGCGTAACACTTATCTTTGACAGTACCCCGCAAATAATAGTCCAACGGTGTCAAATCGCAGCTCCGAGGTGGCCAAACGACATCAGCTCTGCGGCTGATTATGCGATCTTCAAAAACAGGGCGCAAAACATCGAATGTAGCTTCGGCTGTGTGGCACGTAGCGCCGTCCTGTTGAAACTAAATGTTGCCAATGTCATCCTCTTCAATATTTGTGAACAAAAATTCGTTCAACATGGCCCGATAACGATCGCCATTGACTGTAACGGCCACTACTTGCTCATTTTCGAAGAAAAATGGCCCAACTATGCCTCTGAACAGTGACTCGTTTTGGGTGCGTCGGCTTTTCAATGTATGCGTGCGGGTTTTCTGTGCGCCAAATGCGACAATTTTGCTTGCTTACATACCCGCCAAGATCAAAATGAGCTTCATCTGAAAAGAAGATTTTTTTTTTGCCAAAATCGGCATCTTCTGTAAGTCAATCGCAGGTCCACTTAGCGAAGCGAAAACGCATTGGATGGTCAATTGACTTCAACTCCTGAACCAATTGGACTTTGTGTGGCGTCATACCAAGGTCTTTTGGCAAAATTCGTCTCAATGATGTCTCCGAAATGTTCAATTGTTGAGAACGACGGTGAATTGATGTTGATGGCGCTTCACGCACACTTTCTCCACAGCAGCAATATTCTCGGGTGTACGCACTGTTTTTGGCTTTTCACGCTTTGGTTTATCGATGAGGATGCCAGTTTCTTTCACTTTTTTCACAAGATAACGAACATACGAAGCTGACGGTGCTTCTCTTCTTCCAAAATCCGTACGCAAATTTCGCACACGTTCTGCAACATTACCATGATTTTCAAAGTAATGTCGCAATATTTCCCAGCGTTCTTCAAGTGTATACACAACCATATTCGTTCAGCGGAAGGATAAAACTAATTATCTGTCAAATCAGACATGAGCTAAGTGTTACCATTCACGAAATAAGCACTAGTTGAAAAAAAAATTTCACTTTCAGCTCTAGGCAATCTTATACTATCTTCGATTTCACCTCATAAGCGCTGAGTGCTCAAATGACGGCCTAACTGACTATGTTCTATCTTTTATACTTCCTATCGAAATTTAATTAAGCACATCTTTCAATGGCATAGACTTCCGCTTGGAAGGGCTACGTCAAAGATCATATCTAAGTGCTGGTATATCTGAAAACTAACATTCATCAAGTTATCGTCGAAACATATCCACCAAAAATGAGGGTAAAATGTAATGAAAATTACCTAAAAAGGATCGACTGCAGCAACTAATCTGGAAGTTACCATTTAAATGGCATTGTACCCCGTAAGCAGTGGCAAAGTCCAAACAATATAAGGAAATAAAAGTTTCATCGAAATAATGGCTTTTGTAAGTAAATTATATCTTTTTGTTTTGCTTTGACAAAGACGATATAGAGTTTATGTTAAACTTACATTTAACACTCAGGTAAGTCCTTGCTCTCAACAATTTTTCGTAAACATGCCATTACCATTCTTTAATTTTCTCACATTCTTTAATTCTTTGTAACATTTTCATCATACTTTTTATTTTCTTAGCCTACTTTTGGTTGCCCTGGTAATTACCATTAACGTTGCATGCATCTCTCAACTGCTTAATAAATATTATTCAGCATATTTTAAGGGTTACAAATAAACAAAATAAGGCAAAATTAAAAGGGAAATGTAAACATGCCCTTTTGATATTCCATTGAGATGTTATTAGCGAGAAGCCTGAGTAAAAAGGAAATGTTTTTGTGATCGTAAGAAGTGGTAATTATTGCTTGAATAAATAAAAATTTAGAAGAGGATTGTACTTCACACTGTAATAATTGCTAAAAGGAAATGAATGGAAAGGTTAGAATGGAATGGAAAGTTTTTAAAGTTTTTGCATGTGTTACGCTCTAAAAATTTTATGGTTTAAGTGTGGTTTGCCTCTCTATGGTAAGCACATTGGGATTTGAGATTTAGAAAAGGAATTCAAATCGGTTAAGAAAGACTTATTAACGTTGTTTAGTCGAACAGTTACTGAATATTCGATTCGGATTATCCTAGTCAGAAGTGACATCAGTTTTTGTGCGACTATTTTGCGGATTATGAAAGTACTAGAGGTATAGAGTTAAATAAACTTCTTTAGGCAACTTTCAACTTCAATTGCTATCATAACAGCTTTAAGGTTTGCAACGATTTATTTAACAACAGTTTTGATTTTCACATACCCGTACCTATACATTAAGAAAATATTGTTACCCGTACTATATTCGCTTACTGATACTGAATAATAAACATTTATGACAGGTATTTATGGCTTTAGGAGTGGTAGACAATATTCTCCATGTGAGGGTTAAAAATATTTTCCAATAAATATTGTGACACATTTTTAATTTTCGTGGGGAGAAAAACAGGAAAAATATTTTTGGTAGCATTTTTCATTATGTATACATATGCAGAATGTATGTTAACGCGTCTGAAAGCCTCATAAATTTTGATTATTTTAACGCATGTTCGCTAGCGTATAGGGCACTCCATAGAATTTTTTTTTAGTTTTTAACAAATAAAGTTATAAACTTTAAGCGGAGAAAAAACTTTCACTAGGTTTACAATGAGATTTTCATTTTAAATTTATGGAAACACCCATACATACATTGTTTGCAAACAATATTAACGTATGTAGGCGTTTGTTGGTTTATTTTAATCTACGAATTTAGTTGCTTGTAATTTAAAATAATTTTGAAAATGTGTTTTAAAAATGAAAAGAATACACATAGCCACAAAAGTATACATACAGATAACAAAATTCAGAAATTTTTTTAACTAATCGGTTTTCGTTGAAAATCTTTCCTCGATTTTAAGACGGTCTTGGTTAAAAAATTTCTGAAATTTGTTAACTTTTATGGGCCTGATGTACACTTTTTTTTGAAAATATTTATAATTGTCTGACATCTTACTTCGATTTTAAGACGGTCTTTTCCATTGGTTCAGAAATTTGTGAAATTTGTTAATCGGATGTATACTTTAGTAACTGTGTGTATATGTTGGCATGCATACATACAGTGGACAGCAAAAGTCTTAGTACGGCAATATATTTTGACAAGAAAAGTCCCCACAGTCTTAATACTCTTGCACAAAGTCCCGATATGACTTCAAGAGAATGGTTAGGAGATCATTTGAAGGAACGGTTACGTAATCGCTAAATCACAAAAAAGTCAAACGAAAAACTTGCTCATGGTGCCACCAGAAAACACAAAACAAAACTTGTATATTCAATTACAAATGGGTTAAATGGAGTGCTTGACCTTAAGGGATATTCTACTAAATACAAGGGATAACATTTTCATATACTAGGCCTTTGAGTTTTAAATTAACTCAGGGTTCTCCTTGGTGGTACATATCTAAGGAGTCATCTGAAACTTTTTCTTATTTTTCTTTTGTTTTATGAAAAAACATTAAAAAATTGTTTGTTTTATAATAAAACAGAAATAAATGAATAAAATAAATATATACACTATAATTTTTTTACAAACTTTTGGCTAAAATTCATGAAATTGCCAAAAAAAAAAAAAAAAATTAATTGCCGTACTAAGACTTTCGCTGACCACTGTATGTATATATGTATGCTTCATTAATATGTGGCATAATTTTAGGGGTTAAGCTTATAATGCAAAAGTTGTAGCATAATTACAGGTTTGATAACAGTTTTTTAATTAAGTTTATAATGAAAGATGTGATAGTTTTGATTAAAATTACAACAAATAATTGCAATAACAAGGATTATAGGATTTAAGAGCATAAAGAATTTTCAATTAATTTAAAGAGAAGGGCTTTTAGCATAATTGCAGAGAATTAAAGAATTTTATTTTAAATTTTGTTCAACAAGTTTAAAGCCAAAGTATAATTTTTTTTTATTGTAAAGCAAACATTTGGCAAAAAATTCTCAATAAGCTGGGCATTATATGGGCTGGAATGACCGAATTATTATATGCTTAGTAGTGGCAAGGGTATCATAAAATGAAAACAATTTCCTTCGGAAAATCGCCCTTATTTTGTAAGAAATAAACATTACAAAATGCCACTCAATGGTTAAGTAACATTTTCCAGGCTTATCGTAGTGGTACACGATATGTAAACCTTCCAAATAATATAAAGTGTTTTAATTTTTATATTTTTTATTTCTTCGCTATAAAGTATATGACAACGGCAGACAACGACAACGTTGAACATCATAAATATATACGTAGTCATGCTTATCATCAGTATCATTTAGTTGGCTGCCAAAAGTTAAACACAGAGGATAATAATGGGTGATTTTTTAAGAGCTATAGGAAAATTTAAAAAAAAACACATAAAATTCAGAAAAATGCATGAAATCTTTGAAATCGATAGTACAGTCCATATAATTTAATGTTTGAAGATTATTTCATTCAAATGTTGACCGCGACTGCGCCCCAAATGGTCCATCTGCTTAGTCCAATTTTGGCACACTCTTTCCAACATTTCGGCCGGTATCTCACGAATAAAGTCTTCAATGGTGTCTTCCAATGCGTCAATTGAAGCGGGCTTGTCTGTATAGACATGAGCTTTAACATAGCCCCACAAAAAATAGTCTAAAGGCGTTCAATCGCACGATCTAGGCGGCCAATTGACCGGTCCCGAACGTGAAATAAAATGTTCACCAAACTCGCCTCTCAATAAGTCCATTGTTACGCGTGCTGTGTGCCATGTGGCACCGTCTTGTTGAAACCACATGCCATGCAAGTCAAGCTCTTGTATTTTGGGCAAAAAAAAGTTGGATATCATCTCACGGTAGCGCTCACCATTCACAGTTACGTTATGATTCGCAGCATCTTTGAAGAAGTACGGTCCAATGATGCCATCAGCCCATAAACCGCACCAAACTGTGACCTTTTCTGGATGCATTGGTAGCTTTTGCAATGCTTCTGGCTGATCTTCACTCCAAAATCGACAATTCTGCTTATTTACTTATCCATTGAGGCAAAACTGAGCTTCGTCGCTGAGCACAATTTTTCGAGTAACAGAGGCCCAATTGCTGTGAACGGCGACGAATCGATAATTGATGGTCATCATTAACACTGGCCGCTACAGCTACGATATTTTCTTCAGTTCGCACTCTACGTAAGCGTGTTGGTGGTGCGAAATTTAGTCACAATAGCCCGAATAGCCGCTTCAGTGGGTCGATTAAACTGACCATAAAATGGAAGAAGCGCGCGATGAACTTTCTTAACAGAGCACGCATTTTGATAATAAAATTCAATGATTTGCAAGCGTTGTTCGTTTGTAAGACGATTCATGGTTAAATTATAGACCAAACTGAAGATGCTTGACAGTGAAACAAAACACGAAACGTGCGTGAGCTGTTTAAACCAGTGTTGCCAAAAAGATAATAGCTAAAAAATTACCCGTTAGAAAGGATACGGCCTGAAAATGGCTGCAAAAGAAGTTGTACGAAAATGGCTGATATCACAATAAGTTATTTAAAGAAATCATTGGAATTACACAATAGACAGTGCTAATGACAACAGCACCGATCTTATTATAAAGAATGCTTTGGTTCGTTTTGATGGACTTATTTAGTGAGAGAACGGGCCATTCTGGAATCTGTTTTGAAAATTGGAAGAATCGCAGAAAATTTGCAAAATGTTATGTTGGTGCAATAAATAAAAATTACTATGAAAAGCAATTTCTCAAAAATCTGTCGTAAGGAGTCGACTTTAAACTGTAGATCTTGCCACTCATGTATAAAATTAACACACACAACATAAGTGGTGTGAGAAGCTAGGCCGTAATCCTTACTGAAGGGTTGTAATGACCAATTATGTAATATGTATGTATGTGTGTGGGATGTGGAATGGTATGCTTAAGGTACACGATTATGTCGTTCAATGGATTTCCTCAAGAAGTGCGATTAATTGCTTATCAAATTTGTCACTCAATGGATGCAGGGTGTAGCGTGCCGTGTCACATAAACCAACAAAGTCCAACTCTTTCAGTTTAATAAAGAGGCCAGTAATAATGTGATTTGCTCATTGCTCTTGGAGAAGTACGGTTCAATGAAGCATTTTGCGTTATGCTTGCTTTTACACTCCATGAATCCCGTCTTGGTAGAATTGCGTCACAGTAACGCTATGAACCTGTCTCTGTGATATCCCCCTCAGCTTAAATTTCCCAATTGAGTTCAAAATATCATTATGATGTTACCGTACATAAAATTTGTTGTTAACAATTTGACAAAATAATTTCGAAATTTTACTTTCACTCCCTTGTTGGGTGTACACAATGGAAATCCTAAATAATTTCTCGCTTTTAAAACAAATACAAAAAAAAAAGGGAAATAAAAAGCAAAAATAAATCCTTTTAAAATATCGTTTTTCAGAAAATAAAAACTTTTCACATTGTAAGTGTAGCTTAAGAAGATTTAAGTGAAAGTGTTTTAAATGTTTTCAATTCCTGTAATAGAATGAATTACAGTCAGCCACAACGGTAAGCTCCTGCAAAATGATACCTCAACTAGCAAGTGGTCTTAAGGTTTTTTGTTGTAATTTTGAACAAAAATGCTGTTTTTAAATGTGCTTCATACTACATACAATTTAATGGAATTCATTTTCTGTCCTTTTCTAGTTCTAGTCAAGTTGATGATTTTGAAAATGCTTTAAAAGAAAAATTAATTTCTCTGTGACCGTAATAAAATTAAAAATTCCATTTAATTCAAGTATTTTCCTTTAATCTTTTCATTTTCCTGTGCTTTTACAAATTCCTTTTAAGTCCTCGAATAAACAGCCTTTATGCTTTGCATGGTCGTCTATGTTTGCCTTTGTAAAAATCGAAAATGTTCTCCAGTTTTGTATAATGGGAACACGATTGTTTTTGTTTAGCCTCCGGAGTTTTCCATTGCATTAGAAGAGATGCAGCATAAAGTGTTGCATTAAAACTCTTCTGTTTTAGAATTTCCATATTCTGTTTACTCTGCATTTATATTCTTAGTTTTCCTTTAACTTTTCATTTTTTTCAATTAACTGCCTGTCGCTTACATTTCTTTTGATTTTTACTCTTACAAGCCAGTGAGTAGTGTGATGTCTGCCGTTGCTTGTGTTTGCTTTTACTATCCACTTCAATTCTATTCTGAAGTTTATAAAGCTTCTGTATCTTCTAGACACATAGTTCTTCTCCTGTTTTGTTCAACTTATATGGCCTTTAGGTACATAGGCTAAGAACAGTAAACAAGTGTATCCAGGTTTACTTATGTAGCCTGCTTTTTAAGCAATGCAGCATACATGAGACAAAGGATACAGATGCATACGCTTTGTTTTATTAAAAATGAAGTTGATGTTGTGAAGAAGTGAACTTGGATAGGAAGCATTTCACTTAAGCCCTTAAACTAAGCTTCGGGGCCCTTCCTAATGTGTCGGTAGACCAAGAGACTTCACTTGCCTGTAAACATTGACTCTGGCTGATGTTGTCAATTTACTCTATTGCCAATGCGTGTCTGGCTCAACTAGCCCTTTTTAGATAGCCTAACGCAGCTAGAGTAGAAGTCACTGTAGCCTAGTAGGTAGTATGTTACATACATACATACATAATTGGTCATTACAACCCTTCAGTCAGGATTACGACCTAGCTTCTCACACCACTTATGTTGTGTGCGTTAATTTTTATACATGAGTGGCGGGCCTACAGTTTGAAGTCGACTTCGAACGACAGATTTTTTGAGAAACTTTTTCATGGCAGGTTTATTTACTCTCAGAGTTTTTGCTAGAAATCTGCTGAGAGGAAGTCGCCGAAGAAATACTTTTTGTATTTTATTTTGATGTCTGGCCTGGTGCTCGAACCCTGGCTTTTCGTCTAATAAGCCAACACACTACCTACTAGACCACGGCGACTTCTAGGTAGTATGTTGGTTTATTAAAAGAAGAGTGCCCGTCGTAGTCTAGTAGGTAGTGTGTTGGCTTAAAGGACGTGAGGCCGGCTCGGTTCAAAACCCAGGTCAGACATCTCCAACTGAACGAAATGTGAGAACATATTTCTTGGGCGACTTCCTCTCAGCAGATTTCTGGCAAAAACTCTCTGAGAGTAAATAAAATTGCCATGAAAAGTTTCTCTAAAATCTGTCGTTCGGAGTCGACTTTAAACTGTAGGTCTTGCCACTCATGTATAAAAATTAACACACACACAACATAAGTGGTGTAACTAGGTCGTATTCCTGACTAAAGGGTTGTATGTATGTATGTAAAGTGCCCGTTTTTAAAAAGTCAACTGAGACATTTTGAACAAAACGAAATATAAACAAATATTTCCTTCGGCGACTTTCTTTCTTCTGGTCTTCTGGCCTAAAATTTTGTAAGCAAATAAAATTGCCACGAACTAGTAAGTCCCGCCGCTTTTTGACAAAATTAACACACACAACATGGTTGGTGTGAGAAGATAGGTTGAAATCTTGAGTTGGGTTTCATTGACTAATTAAGTAACGGAGCTCTATTATTGGTTGATATCTGTCGATCATTATATTCGTTAAAAATCGAACATATCCTACAGTCTCAATTACTGTAACATATTATTACGTTTATAGCCTTTTAAAAATGTTAAAAATATGACTTCGTAGATTGCAAATAAAATAAAAATAAATTTGTGCTTTAGTTTTAAATCAAATCTTTATTGTTCGCACAATTCCATGTGCCTTTGTTCACAACTTGATGTAAACAACAACAATTTGCTTTGTTTGTTATTCTTTTTTACGCTCTTCCGCGCACACAATAACAATTGTTCAATAGATCTTTATAACGGAGATCTTCAAATCACAATTATTCTCTCCACACGCAACGTATCTTCACACAAGACTGACTGAATTCTTTCTGATTCCGTTGCCTGCTTTGTCTTGCCTTTTATATCGCTGGGTAAACAGTCTGATGGATGCTCTTGAAGGAGAATAACTGCCATGTTGTTTACGTTATTGTTGTTTGTGTATTTTGTGGACATTTGTCCTTACGTTGTTGCTATATTTTTGTTTATTCGTTGATCATGTAAACAAGTCCTTTGTTTTTGTGGCTTTTGTTTATCGTTTTAATGTTAAACGATGTAACACCATTTCCCTTTTCGTAACAATATAAAGAGTTATCTATGCAGTATGCGTTCAGCAAAATGAGTGCTGTATTGAAATGTATGCAATCAGTATAGGAAAGCTAACAAAAATATTTCAAATATTTGCTCATATTATTGATTATCTCTTGATCGAATTATCGAATTTATTTTGAATTTAAAAATTCTTTAAATTCCAATTGAATATAAAATCAATTCTTGTCAAACGATATCATTAAAGTGTTAAACAATTTATATTTTAATTTATTTGCCATTTATTTAATAGCGTTCGTTAACAGAGCAACACTGTCAAATGAAATAAAATTTTATATTCAAAATTGAATATTCTGTAGCATCAGTAGATATTAAACGAACCCTTAAGCTTTATAGAGTAGCAAAAAAGGAAAAACAAGAGAGTACACAAAACCACAGGGAAGTGTATCCAAATAAACATCAAAGAGATAACAACACTGTTTAGGTAATGCCACAACAGTTTTTGCTATTAGTTATACTTCCCTGCCCTTGTTTGGTCAGCTACTTATCGCTGCTGGTGATGTGCACAAAGTAACCGAGTAAATGATGTGCAAAACAATCAAACCAAAGGATAAAATTCTCCATTCACTGTGTGACCACAATCTCTGAGGCAATGTTGTTGTAACCACAACAACAATAACAGCAAGAATAATAAAAATACTTTCATTCTTTAGTTTTAAGCTTTAAATGTATACCGTTTGACTACAGTCCTACAGACTATTTTTAATATTTTCATATAAGAATCCTTGTTATCATAAGCAAATTGAATTCCTTACCAATGTCGGGGGAAGACAAAACAAAAAAAAAAAAGAGTAAAACTTATAGAAAAATATGGAAGAAGAAAGAGCAACAAATTTCTAAAATTATTAACGTAGGTCTGTGTGGAGATAGTATTAGAGGGAACACTGCATAGGACGAAAAAATATCAGAAGTCATTATATGGCATCGTATTAAATTTAAACAGTGAATAAGGATTGAAAGAAAAATGAAAATGTAATGAAATCAAATGAAAAACAATAAAAAAAACTTGCGGAAGCACTGAAAACAGAATAAGGAAACAGAAAATCGTTATTATTTAATAAAGGAAATAAAAATTAATTTTTCTACAAGAAAAAAAAAGATACAAGGATGGACCCCCTTTCATATTGTTACGTTTTCAACCTTTTAAAAACGTTTAGAATATGAGTTCGTAGATTACAAATAAAATACAAAATAAATATATGTTTAGTTTTAATTAAAATTCTTTACTATTCGCATAATTCCGTGTGCCTTTGGTCACAACTTGATGTAAACAACAACAATTTGCTTTGTTTGTTATTCTTCTTTACGCTTTTCTGCATAAACGCTAACAATTGTTCGTTAGATATTTACAACGGAGATCTTCCAATCACGATTATTATTCTCTTCACATGCAACGCGTCTTCTCACAAGACTGACTGAATTTTTTACTGATCCCATTGCCTGCTTTGTATTGCCTTTTATATCGCTGGGTAAACATTCTAATGAATGCTCTTGACGGAAAATGACTTTGCCTTAGCGAAATTTCTATAAATGTAAACATGTTGTGTACGTTATTGTTGTTTGTGTATTTTGTTTACGTTTGTCCTGGCAGTGTTGTTGTTGCCTGCTTGTTTACTTTGTTTATCTCCTTTTTTATACTGATGTTGTTGCTACATTTTTGTTTATTTGTTGATCATGTAAACAAGTCTATTGTTTTTGTTTTTGTAGCTTTTGTTTATCATTTTAATGTTAAACGATGTCACACCATTTCCATTTTCGTAACAATATTATGACACAAACAGTTCATATTAGTTTAACACGTTGACTGTAGACTATGAGATAACTCGTACATTACGTTCCCTTCTAGGGAGCCAACTACGAGTTATCTCGTACTCACTAAACCTGCCATTTTTATGTAGCTACGAATAAAATCGTATTATATCAGTGCTAGTATCGATAAATAGCTTCTGGGAAAAGAACAAAAGTCAATGTTGGCTTGTGTGGCCAGTTTTCTGAAAGTTGCTGGGGCAGTCAACGTGTTAAGGTTCAGTGCATGTAAAACAATGTTAAATTCAAGAGGGAGAATGTACCAAATATACATACATACATAATTGGTCCTTACAACCCTTCAGTCAGGATTACGACCTAGTTTCTCACACCACATACATGAGTGGTGGTACCTACAGTTTAAAGTCGACTCCGAACGACAGATTTTTGAGAAACTTTTCATGGCAATTTTATTTACTCTCAGAGTTTTTGCCAGAAATCTGCTGAGAGGAAGTCGCCGAAGAAATACTTTTTGCATTTTATTTTGATGTCTGGCCTGGGCCTCGAACCCTGGCTTTACGTCTAATAAGCTAACACACTACCTACTAGACTACGGCGACTTCTTGTACCAAATATAGAAACACACAAAAACACGATAAACTGTAAAACTTGTGTGTGTGGTCCTTAACAAGTCGATCTCGAAATCACGTATTCTAGTAGAAAAATGGTAAAGGCTAATGGATTTAAAATATTTGGTATCATTGAGAATTTTAGATGCTTTAACCTCAATTTCAATTTATTATGAATTTGTATCAAATTTGATAAATGATTTCATATGGAAGCTTACTTAGTTACAAGCGTAATCATAAAAAATGGTTCTGTATCGTACTTAAAAGCAAATGTCTGCGTATGATTAATAATAATTACTCATCACTCATCACTCATACGTAATGTTGGCTTAACTAGATTATAAATGAATATCGCATTTAGTAAGTATCCACAGAACCAAATAAGAACAAATAAAAAAAAATGATTTCCTGCAAAGAAAAAAGGAAACAAAGAAAAACCAAAAACTGTCTGTATATAAAATTAATCATTATGCCTAGCGTTATCACAATCGAGTGTATGGCATATTGAATTTGTGCTAGTGTCAGTTAGCCATAAGACAGTAAAACTCCCAAAAGGTCTATTGATGCCAACGATTAATGGAATATAATGTCGTTCAAGTTTCTTACGCTTAAAATCAAGCTGAATTTGATGTTGGCTTTGAAGACTTTGTATTTTAATCAGGCACACCTGTGACTTCGAAGCACATGAATTTCGTACCCAGTTTAGGTTATCTCCTCGAACCTGCAGAATATCCAATATAGCATAAGATGTGATACGCTTGGCGACGTTCTGTTAAAACCATATGTCCTTGGTGTTTATATCGGGTCCGCCATCTAATGTTTTTTTTTCAACTAGTGTTTATTTCGTGAATGGTAACACTTAGCTCATGTCTGATTTGACAGATAATTAGTTTTATCCTTCCGCTGAACGAATATGGCTGTGTATACGCTTGAACAACGCTGGGAAATATTGCGACATTACTTTGAAAATCATGGTATTGTTGCAGAACGTGTGCGACAATTGCGTACGTATTTTGGAAGAAGAGAAGCACCGTCAGCTCCGTATGTTCGTTATCTTGTGAAAAAAGTGAAAAAAACTGGCATCCTCATCGATAAACCAAAGCGTGAAAAGCCAAAAACAGTGCGTACACCCGAGAATATTGCTGCTGTGGCAGAAAGTGTGCGTGAAGAGCCATCAACATCAACAATTGAACATTTCGGAGACATCATTGAGACGAACTTTGCATAAAGACCTTGGTATGACGCCATACAAAGTCCAATTGCTTCAGAAGTTGAAGCCAATTGACCATCCAATGCGTTTTCGCTTCGCTAAGTGGGCCTGCGATCGCCTTACAGAAGATGCTGATTTTGGCAAAAAATCATCTTTTCAGATGAAGCTCATTTTGATCTTAGCGGGTATGTAAACAAGGAAAATTGTCGCATTTGGGGCACAGAAAACTGTTTGGTGCGGATTTTGGTCCAGAGGCATAATTGGTCCATTTTTCTTCGAAAATGAGCAAGGAGTGGCCGTTACAGTCAATGGCGATCGTTATCGGGCTATGTTGAGCGAATTTTTGTTCACAAAAATTGAAGAGGAGGATATTGGCAGCATTTGGTTTCAACAGGACAGCACTACGTGCCACACAGCCGAAGCTACACTCGATGTTTTGCGCCCTGTTTTTGAAGATCGAATTATCAGCCGCAGAGCTGATGTCGTTTGGCCACCTCGGAGCTGCGATTTGACACCGTTGGACTATTATTTGTGGGATGCCGTCAAAGATAAGTGTTACGGCGACAAGCCAGAGACAATTGACGCTTTAAAGGACAATATTCATAAAGCCATTGGTGAAATACAGCTGCACACAATCGATAATGTGCTTAAAAATTGTACCGATCGTGTTGGCTACTGCATGGCCAGCTGAGGCAGCCATTTGAATGAAATTATTTTCCATTATTAACCGGAAGGATTGTACTTTCAAATAAAAAAGAAATTTGAGAAAATATTCAGTAGTTTTTTTAAAGCATTTAAAAAAAAAAGTTATTTGGCGGACCCTTTATCATCCAATACAGAGCAGACAATAATGTTTCTGAAATCAATATGAATCGAAGAAGCCGATAGTATGAAATCCATACATATGTATGTACATACATAATTGGTCATTACAATCCTTCAGTCAGGATTACAATCTGGCTTCTCACACTACTTACGTTGTGTGTTGATTTTATATATGAATGGCGGAACCTACAGCTTTAAGTTGACTACGAAAAACAGATTTTTTTAGAACCTTTTCATGACAATTTTATTTTACTCTCAGAGAGTTTATGCCAGAAATCTGGTGAGAGGAAGACACCGAAGAAATATTTTTTTCATGTCTAACCTGGAGTTTGAATCGTCTCCCCATGTGTAATAAGCCAACACACTGCTTACTAGACTATGGCGACTTGCTAAACCCATAACGAATAGTAGTGCTAGGGTCCTTTGTGGGTTGATATCCTCCAAAATGCGACAATTTTTGTTTGTTTTTTTCAAGTACACATTCATCCAGAAGTGGACCTCATTGCTGAAAATGATTTTTTCGCTGAAAATTAGGGTCAGTTGCCAACTGTTCGCCCATTCAGCGAACACTTGTTGTTGTCTATGGTCTATGGTATGTTGTTGTCTTAAGTTCTTAAGTTTCTAGAATTTTGTATGGGTGCAGGTAAAAAATTCACCAAGGTCGAGTTCTTGGAAGGGAGACTAAAACGACTGGCTCGTGTTCTCCGCCAGACGTTTAAGGACAGCGGCAAACTTTTTCGGCAAAGCTTGCGTAATGTCGAGGTACGGGTATTGGTGCAGTGGAATCGAATGCATTCACCAGATTGTGAATAGTCTTTACGACATGATGATTTGGCAAAATCAACTGAATAATTGACAATTAATTTGAGGGATAAAAAAATCAAATGTTCCTCTTGAAAGACCCGATATATTTTAAAAGCATTACAGGGCTTTTAATACATGACCAGGCAAAACATGATTTTTTTTTTCTTTCTTATCTCCTTGTCGCCAAAACAAATGTCAACAATGTTGCTGAAGTCAATATATTTGAATTGAATGTAAGTCCTTAATAATTCTTAAATCTTTATTTACAATCCTTTTTTAATTTGTTACAGATTATCACAGACCATGATTTTCAATGATGACTCGCATTCCTCCCTTTAAAAGCATTCAATGGACAGGCGAATCTACTGAATAGAAGAGGAAAATAAACAAAAAAAAATTCAATGACACTTCATTTAATGACACTGACAATGACATTGAAAAGATGTGGCATTCTTTCGAAGTTCATTCATTCAATCGTTATTCCACGCAGATTTCCTTTTTGTTTTTATTTTATTTCGTAGCAAACACTCAAGCGTATATCTTGACTCAAAGACTCAAATAATTTCTTGTGTTCTTTTCTTCGATTCGTTTTTGTTGTTGTCTGTTTTTGTTGTTGTTTTTGTTGTTGTAACAATTTATCAAAAATGCATATCAGTTTTATTTTATTTTCTTATTTAATTTTTTATTTTTTGTTGCTTTTCATATTCTGTACATATGTAAGCTTAGGGTAACAGTTGATGTAAATACAGTTGATACATGGCATGGTTAAAAACAATTGAATCCAAACGAAGCTTCCATTAGACTTTAGGGGGAAATGCAATTTGAATTCATTGTGCTGTTTTATGTATATTCTCTAGAGAATTATTTTTTAAATTCATTCATGTGAGTTGTAGGGTTAGGAATGTGAATTTGGATCAGGAAAAAGTAGAATTCTTATCTACGATTAAAATTTACGGTTTTTTGATTTTAGCTTCCCTTTTAAAATTTTTTGTACTGAAGTTTACCAATAACTTGCATTAGTTGGGCCCAAGTCCATATAGAGCAAAAGTTCTCATTGATACAAAAAATAATTGTCAAGATAAATGGATAGGGGATTTGGGGACAAATGAAAGTTGCATACATCAGTATCATAGTCTACATATTGTAGTATATCTGTCTGCTTCCCTAATCTCACTTGCAGTCCGTGAAAGTAATCATTAAGAAAGAACAGAGTGTACTCCAGAATTTAAACAAATGTACAAGGATGCAGAGCTCTAAGTTTTAAACCACGGGATCATCAATCAAACTATTGTGCACGCTGTTGTACTAACACGCAATCAACTCAACTATTCACTATTTTGCTAAATGATTACAATCATGCCTAATGGAAGATACTTACACATAGAAAATATTTTGTATCCTGAATCTTTTCCAGTCTGTTCAATCAGAAGAGATATAGCATATCATATTAAAAACTTCATTTTGAATGAATTTATTCTACGTCTCATGTATGCTGCAATGCTTAAAAAGCAGCGTACATAGGTACATGGATACACTTGTTTACTGTTGTTAGCCTATGTATCTAAAGGCCACAAAAGTTCAACAAAACATGATTAGAACTATGCATCTATGCAGTTCTGAGTGCACATAAGGTTTATAAACTTCAGAATTGAATTGAAGTGGACAGTAAAAGCAAACACAAGCAAGCTGCATGCAACATAAGGCAGACATCACACTACTCGCAGGCTTGTAAGAGTAAAAATCAAAAGAAATGTAAGCGACAGGCAGTTAATAGAAAAAATGAAAAGTTAAAGGAAAACTAAGAATATGAATGCAGAGTAAACAGAATATGGAGAATCTAAAACAGAAGAGCTTTAATGCAACACTTTATGCTGCATCTCTTCTAATGCAATGGAAAACTCCGGAGGCTAAACAAAAACAATCGTGTTCCCATTATACAAAACTGGAGAACATTTTCGCAGTGAGTAAACGTACGCTGGCCAGCCATTTTTTTAACCCTGGTTGGTCATTTTTGCACAGTAAGGTTACTCTTTGTTGAATCGACGAACAATTAAAAAAAAAATTATTACGTCTGCTTACTGCAAGCTTTCGTTATTAACTAACGTTGTTGAAAAAGAGAGCGAAATTTGGTCAAAAATAAAAGATTTATAAGATAAAGAGTAAATGATCTTTGTCGATTCGACGAACAGTAACTGTCCAGGGTTAAGTTTACTTTTACCAGATTTATCGCACGCAAGCAATATCAAGCATCTGGAAAGTTTAAGGCGCAATGTTGACACACATACATACATAACATATTTGGTCATTACAACCCTTTAGTTAGGATTATGACCTAGTTTCTCACACCACTTATGTTGTGTGTGTGTTAATTTTTATACATGAGTGGCGAGACCTACAGTTTAAAGTCGACTCCAAATGACAGATTTTTGAGCAACTTTTCATTGTTATTTTTATTTACTCTCAGAGTTTTTGCCAGAAATCTGCTGAGAGGAAGTCGCCGAAGAAATATTTTTTCATATTACGTTCAGTTGGAGATGCGTGACCTGGGGTTTGAAGCGAGACCTTACGTCTAATAGGCCAACACACTACCTACGAGACCCTGGGGGCTCTCACTCTTCTTGTAACTGAAATTATAACAATACAATTTGAAAACTTCCAGACAGACAGTAAGTCTCAGTCTCAGTTGTTGTAAATTACACACCCATTCGCCTTATTAACACTTGTGTGTTTGGCTAGTGTAGACTATGAGAGTTGATTTTATTTCATTCCAAATCCAAATACACGACAATTTACCGGAGTAGGGTATTCTATTATAAATGAATTTATGTCAACACAAATCATTTGCTTTGCAAAGTTGATGAAACTTTTCCATTTGGATGTCTGCTCTTGAAGGCAAGTATATAAACGAAATAAATGATTTTGGCAGGAGAATTTATTTTGAAACGAACGAAAAAGGATAAAAAATCCTTCAAAATAAGGAAATATGACATGCCAAGACAAAAGCTTTTTATTTAAAAAAAAAAAAATGCAAATCTATGCACGCATAAGCATGGTTATGGGTAAAGCGTTAAACAATTATGGCTTTATTTTATATAAATTCATTGGATTGAAGGTTTTAAAGAATTTAAGGAGAATACTTAGGAATATATGTTCAATTTAATGCAATTACAACAAGAATGCAAAAAATTTATTTTTTTGGAATTTTAAAACTGGTATGCAAATCTAGCATCACATCTCTATAATGCCTCCTGCAAGGCTATTGTCCTTAAAAAGTTTAAGATTCTCCTCTCTGATAAATACCCAGATGGTTTCTTCTGGTATGCATTAATTAGTTTCAAAGCTGTGTTCAGAAGATTCACATCCACCGAGACTTTGCCCATTCGGAACAAGGCTACTTTAAGCTTACAGTGCTCTGTTAAAAGACTGGTTACCAATCTCAGGTTATTACTGGATAGTCAAATGGCATGACCTGAATCATAGCTTATAGTAATTTCCCAAAAAAAGTTTTAATTGCTTCATATCCCTTTTGATTTGAAAGGTATATTTGCCTCTCTTCAACCTCCCTTTCGTTGGGTATACCTTTCCAAGTGGTCCCCTCATAGGCACTTGCTCATCTGCCTGCTCGTTGGCGTCATTTCTCATATAACTTGGGGTCCAGCAGAGGGTAAACCTAAATAGGTTGCTAGCCTTAGCCTCATAAGAGCTGAGTTTGCGAATTGTAGCCGCAATTTCAAATAGTATTGCAATATGCCTTTCTTTGTATCTACTATCCGTGTTGAATTGGACACAACTTTCGATGGCCTGGACTTTCGCTTCCAACGGATTTAGAGAATTGTATTCTGGGGCCAAAAACTCTCGCTTCAGCTCCTAGATCGGTTCTGGACACTGCAAAATGGTTACTTCTTTAGACGACTATGTAGCTTGCATTTTTTGAAGTCATAGAGTCTACTGGTTCAGCCCAGAGAATAGTTAAAGATGGATCAGTGGTTACTCGACCCTTTGGAATTATTGTCTCCCATTATCGTAGTCACACTTCCCACTGTTCTGGTCTTCAGTACCAAGTGCAGTTGAGTTAACAGAGCTCCTGGGACAGGTCCCATTCTCACTGTTATATCATTACATGCTAGTCTCTGCATCTTGCCCCACACCATTTGAATTGCTTTCAAATTAGTTCTGTCTGCCAGGACAATGGAACCCAATAGGTTACTATTAAACTGGTCAACATGACATACTTCCAATATATGCAGTAAGATCCCGCTTAACGTTGTTTCAGTACTATGCGGTAGTATTGGGATTCTCCTAAATCACACACTGTATTGATACTTGTTGTATATGTATGTGTGCAAATGAAACGGTCATGGATCACCCTAAAGCGATGCACTATATAGCGACGGTGTATTCTATGTATCTTTTTCAACGCTTTTTTGTTAGTCTGCCCAGAATAAAGATTCCAACTGTATTTTCCGAAGTTGCAATCACAGTACGAACGCATCTTTCCTGCGTCACAGTTGATTTATTAGGTGTAATCAACATTGCTAGTTGTATACATATCAGAGATCAGCAATGAGTATTCAAAAAGAAGAGTAGATTCGAATCATACTCATAATTTCTGATACTTATACGCATTCATACTTATTTTAATATCATACTCATACTACTCATATTCAAAGTTTGAAGTACTCATCGTACTCATACTTAACAATACGTGATGATGTTGTTGATTTCGACTCTCCATGACTCAACATTTATAAGAATCACAAAATAAATAAGATTCGCATACGAACACTACAATACTTACTAGAAGGTTGTGTGTTTGCTTTGCTTGCTGTCTTTGGCTTTTTCTTTTTTTTTTTTTTTGTTAATGCAACAACAACTAAGACTGTAAATTTTGGTGAATGTCACTCGAGTTATTCGAATCTTTTATGAGTATTATAAGTATTTTTCTAAAGTTATGAATTTGAATGAATAGTCGTATGAATCAACCTTATTTCGAATGTTATGAGTTTGATGCCAACGTTGTACTCGTACTCATTGCAACCTGTACTTATAAAGCAATATTGTAGTGAGTACGAATGAGTCAGAGTAGTTGAATTTCAACACTGTTGACTCACTTATACTCAAAATTTCATGAGTACTTATGAGTAGCGAAAAAACGATACATTGCTGATACATATGTACGTGTTAAGTTGCTACCTTTAACGGCTGTTTTGTTTAGCGCTGGAACTTATTAGGCGGTAATTTCCAGAATTTTCATGCAAGCCTTCGGTATAACACGATGGCATGCCTGGCTGTTCGTGAGTGAGCCCCCCATGCCAATTTACTATCCTAGGTATGTATATAACCCCATATTTTCTATAATATTGTCTCACCCAGTAGTCGAATATTATTTGATTTAGAAAGTTCTCTACTGCTAGGGATGGCCCACTGACATGCACCATCGACAGACAATCTTAAGACCTCTTTGTGATGTCTTCAAATTTTTCTTCAGCCATTTACATCATATTATTTGAATATTTTCGATAGTCGATGCTCGCCTCCAATTATCCATACTAAGCTCCACATTTACATGGGGGAGTGGATCTCACCTTGTGGGCATCCATCCTCAATGTTTGCCCACGGCCTGGATCTGGCCATGCATAAAACGGAATTACTGCTGATCACTGGTCGTCATATCCCCTTGCAGGTGGACATGATTATAGGAGACGGGGTAATTAAGACCAAGAGCTCGGTGAAATACCTGGGAATAAGGCTGGATAACAGACTGACATTTTCACATCAGATTCAGTACTCGGCTAACAGGGCCCAGAAGATCGTTGGACAGCTCAGTAGATTAATGGCGAACATTGGAGGCACGCTACCGGCGAGACGGAGACTCCTGATGGAGGTTGGAAACAGTATTATGCTTTATGGGAGCGAAATTTGGGCCGAAACACTGGATGTTAAAAAGCGGACAAACGCACTGGTATCGGTACAGAGAACGGCTGCATTGCGTATCGCGTCGGCATATCGTACGGTAACCGCTGCAGCCGTAGTGGTGATAGCGTGTATTATCCCTGTGGGTCTGCTGGCAGCGGAGGAGATGGAGATTTATAGGGCAAAAACGGCTGGAAGTCACATAACCGCTCATTTCAGGGAAAACGCCATTTGAAAATGGCAACAACGATGGAAGGAGGAATATAGAGGAAGATGGACGGCGAGACTTATTCCGGACATAAGGACATAAGGCCATGGATTAGTCGGAAATTTGGAGAGGTAAATTACTACGTTACACAGATGCTATCGGGTCACGGATATTTTAGGAAATATCTGTACAGAAAGGGCAAGACCGCCTCCCCTTACTGTCTTTACGAGGAGGGGGAGATAATTGATGACGCAAAGCACACCGTTTTCGAGTGTCCACGCTGGCAGAGCTATCGCTCTGCACTGACGTCGATAGTTGGGACGATCACGGCCGGTAACATTGTCGGGATTATGATCGCGAGTAGGGAAAATTGGACCTCAGTGGCGAATTACGTGGAGAGCATTCTAAGACTGAAGAAGAGGGATCTTGAGGCTGCGGAACATGTGGGCACGCCGGAATAGATGAAACTGGCACACGTGCCAAGCGGAATTCGAGGCAGGGACCTGGACGAAAGGAATAGTGGAGACACTTAGATGTCTCTTCAACTTTCGACACGCAGTCCGGACGGGGATATGAACACGCAGGGGCCAAAGGGCCAAAGGGACTCTACTTCGATGTAATACCACAGTAGTTCCGGAGTGGGCACAGCAAGTCCACGAGACGAGGGGGGATTTAGTGCGTGAGGGCCCCACACACGGGGGACGTGACGACTTCCTCTATGGTGCGGTTAGGTACATTTACCCCTCCTCGGCTTGAAAAAAAAATCCTCAATGTTTGAAAGCATATTACTTGACCACTTGCAAAATTACTTTTAAAGCCAAAAGAGATTCTAAAAGAGAATACATTTTTAAGCATAACGTCTTCATTCAGTGATGAAGATACATCACTGGTGTTAACTTAATTTTTATTACATTACAACACGCTGCAAACACGCTCACAAAGAAATTCGTTAAAAGGAACAAGACGTTGAAGTTGAAATCTTTAGAGATTGTGTTTCAGTTTATTTCGATATAAACATAACAGTAACAAATAAGTTTTAAAAGAAAACAAAAAAGAAAAACAAATGGGGGAAAAAAAACTATAAAAAATAAAACAGACAAAATGGAGTCGCAATATAACAGCTTTTAAGGCGAATAAAAAATTCGAATAATATTTCGTGTATATTTTATTATTTTATTTTTATTTTTATTTTCTCTTGTTGCTTCAGCGCCTTGATGCTTTCACACATTTTGTTTGGCTCATTTTTAAGACTCTTTCCCTTCACATTATTACAAACGATGCTGACATTAAAGAAAAAGTAGAAATACTTTGGCATTGTAATACATAAAGAAATGGAAAAAGTTTTTGTTTTTCTTTGTTTGTGTTACTTTGGGAAGAGAAAAGAAAAACAAATTATGCGCGCAAACTGTCAGTAAGGAAATGAATTGTAAAAACTGAAAGAATATTGAACGACTAAGCATAACACCTACGCCTTGACATGTTACGAATACACCGATAAACGTTATACAAAGAAATTTTAACGGTTGGTAAACACAATATTCAATGTTTTATGAATTCGAATTGCAAGTTTAATATCTTTTGTTTTTTTAATGCAAACCAGATAACTTAATTAAATCCTAGTAATCGGAGTCCATTCTTATTTAAAGCTGTGAGTTTAGGCCTCTGAAATAAAATATGTAGTCAGTGTGGCATGGACAACTAAAAGAATAGCAGGAGCAGCAATAAGATATGAAACAAACGTATTGTCGTCCTCGCCACGCTCGATGTGCGTAATACTTTTAACAGTCTACGATGGGAGGATATCATTAAAGCACTACGGGAAAGATTTCGGATTCCTATGTACCTTCTGAGAATATTACGCAGCTACTTGAAGGATCGCAAGCTTCTCTACGACACACCCGAAGGCCGGAGGACCGTAGAGATCACGTCTGGTGCAGCTCAGGGATCTATTCTGGGGCCTGACCTCTGGAACCTGAGCTATGACGATATCTTGGGTATAGAGATGCCAGAAGACACATACTTCGTGGGATACGCGGATGACATAGTGGCGTTAATTTCACCGTGCGATTTGGAGGATGCCAGGAGAAAACTGAATCAAGTCGTGATAAGGACGCAGATATGGCTCGAGGACCACGGACTAGAGCGCGCAAAACATAAGACCGAGGTCATACTGATGACATTGGCTCACATTCCACTCGAGATAAGTATGCAGATAGGTGTCGTATCACTGATCACAAAGAAGGCAGTGAGATACTTGAAACTAAACTGTAGACTTAACTACTGGGCCCAAATACAGCATGTGGCTACCAAGGCAGCAAAACTAACGGGCATGTTGAGCAGACTGATGGCAAATATCGGCGGACCAACGCAGTACAAACGCAAATTGATTATGGCAATGACTAACTCCATACTACTCTATGGCAGCGAGATATGGAGAGATGCTTAAATCCAAGCGGAAAATAGTAGCAGCGGTGCAACGAACAGCGGCACTAAGAGTCGCTTCGGCCTATCGCACGGTGCCCCGCAGTCCTCGTAATCACCGATGAGACACCTATCGACATGCTGGCATTTGAGCGAAGAAGATTATGGAAAGCGAAAAGGGAAAACCTCGCCATTAGTACCGCAGATGTCAGATCTCAAAATATACGGCGATGGCAAAGTAGATGGAGCGATGAAACAAGTGGAAGATGGACTGCTAGACTTATTCCATCTATAGAAGCATGGACACAGAGAAATTTTGGGGAAATTAACTACATCCTGACCTAGTTTCTTTCGGGTCATTGTTATTTCCGACAATATCTACACCCGGCAACATTGTTGACGCAATGCTCAAAAGCGAGACGAAATGGAGCGCTGTGAGAAGATGCGTAGAATGTGTACTCCGCAGGAAGAAGTTCGACCTTGATACAGTACTACAGAATGATACATGAGAAGACGAGCCAATAGCATGAAGCTGGCTTCGAATATGGCGTACCCAGACGTGGGAGAGTAGACAATGGTCCTTAACAGGGCGTCGTTCTGGGCCCTTCCCGAGGTAATGCAGATTGCCGTCCCGGGAAGGGAGTATCCCCAGAAGAGGAATAGGGATTATTTTAGTGGAAGCCCCACTCGACGCAGCTGACGACGGTCACTGTAAGTGCGAAGGCATTTTGAACCCTACCTCACACGCCAAAAAAAAAAAATACACCATAGTGATGGAAATTTAGACATTTCCGACGCGTCTCACCTAGAGATGCCGGGCGTATACTTGATGGACGTTATATTCCACAGTAAATGGCATCACACACACAATTTGTTTTATTTAAATTTAAAGATTTGAAACGCTTAAAGAAGAACCCGACATACCATATAAAATAAGTTTTTAATTTTGGATGTCAGTTGAACTAAACTTTTGTTTTTTTTTTTTAATTTAAAGATTTGAAGCGCTTAATGAAGAACCCGACATACCATATGAAAAAAGTTTTTATTTTGGGATGTCAGTTGAGCTACGCTTTTTCGAACTTCTGCTCGTACTCAAGAAGAATTTTCAAATCCCATTGCCTTTGGTTTCACATAAACGTGACATTAATTTGCAATAATTGCTGCTGTTGGCAGCCGCATGCGAATTCGATGCGATTTATTAAACAAGTTACCACAAGAGAAATACTGCACTTCGATGGACAATCCTACGATTAAAAAAAAAATTACGTGTGGGGTGGGTCAGTGTTGCTAAGGTCAATTCGATTTTATTTTTGGATTGTGTACTGAAGAGTATGAAACTGCTTGTCCCCGTAAGCGTTAAGCTAAAGGGAGTATCGTCCTAACCGTAACTTTTAAAGTTAAGTTTATGTTTGAATTTGCCATATTATATGTTATTTTCAATATGGCAACTTCAAATGTAAACAAAATGAGTAAATACAACACAAACAGAAGGCCGTCGTTGCCACTGCGTGCAATGTTAAAGACATTATTCTGGCACTGCCATATTTTTAATAAAGTTAACTTTATTTTATCTGTAGGTTGTAATAACGAAAATAAATTAAAGTTGACTTTAAAGTTCACTTTAAGTAAAGTTACCTTTAACTAAACCCAACTTTAACGGCAAGTTGTAATAATGGCCCTTACTCTAGCAGCCTCTCCTGGATCGAGAGTTATTTCAGTGTATTCATTTTCAATTGCCAATATTGCTTATTGTAGAGTATTTCAGGCAAAACTCAAATCTCTTTACACATTAATGCCTGAGTAAACTTATTATAGCCAAAAAATATGCACAAATATTTTTCCTATATTTTGTTGTTGTTGTTTTTGTTACGTTAAATATTATTTTTTTGTTGCTTTGTAACATATTTCTTATTTTCTTTCCTTATTACAAAGGACAACGAAAATTTCACTTTCAAGGCACGAATGTGCATGTTTTTCATACAATTTGAAGAATAGAAAAAAAAATTCCTTTCTGAATAATAATATACGTTGTAAATAAAGCAGTTTGTTCAGCATGAATAATTCATTCATTATAGTCATAAACAAGATTTGGACGAGAAAAAATAAAAATAAAAATTTTTTTGGAAAAATTTAAATTATTCACCTAAAATTTGTCGAAACAACTTAAAAGTTATGCTGAAAGAAAGAAAAACAAAAAAAGCCACTAAGTTTCAACAAAGTTTGTTCAATGGAAAACAGTTTTTTTCCATATTTTCCTTTTTCCGTTTTCGTTTTTTTTTTCCAAACCAAAAACTAAATTCATGAAAACTTTTTTAGGCTTTTAAATTACGTTTGTAATTAGAAAATAATCGACAATAATTTCACATGAATTGATAAATGTTCTTAGGAAAGTTGTTTGTTTTTTAAATATTTTTTCATTTTCTTTTAAAAATTTGTATGTTTTCTCTTCTATAAAATCTTTTAAATTAAAAAAATATTAAATAAAAAAATCATAAAAAATAAGGAATGATTGATGATTTTAAAGTGAAATTTTTTAAATTCATTGTAATTTATTCAAGCATATCGATGCCAATGTATTCGATAGCAAAATATTTGAATACAAAACTACAGGTAATGTCTGAGTGCTGCAGAGCACATAAGGCTCAGTCTCTGAATAGATTATCCGTAATAATGGTTGTTAATAATGTAGGAAAATGAGAAGCTTTTGATAAAATCCATTGCAATGGTCGCTGAAAATTTTCCAGCAATATTTTCAATTACTAAGAATGGAATACAATACTCGTGAATGTATCTGAAAACCGGGAAAACTATTTTGAGGTTTATGATTTATTTATTTATTAATAACAATACAATTACAAATTATATTTTAATTATATACGAGAGGAGTAACTTGACCATATGTTCGGTGTAGTGTCACAGACCAGAGTCTCTGGTGGGACTCGAATCCACGACCCTCACGTTAATAGTCTTGCACACTACCCGCTAGACTACAAGGGCACCCCTTTTTGAAATTTAGATATTATATTTATTATTATTTATATTTTGAGATTTAAAAACAGTAGGGTATCCATCTGTATTCTGAATATTTAGGTTAGAAAACATGGATTTAGTCTTACTTAACCCCTTGCTGATTTACGCTGTCCTCTCTGAGGGGCCAACGTAAGTCTAGCATATGACTCGGTTGTCCCCTCTGAGGGGACATGATAAAAGGTCCGCCAAATAACTTTGTTTTTTGAAAATGCTTTAAAAAAAACTACTGAATATTTTCTCAAATTTCTTTTTTTATTTGAAAGTACAATCCTTCCGGTTAATAATGGAAAATAATTTTATTCAAATGGCTGCCTCGGCTGGCCATGCAGTAGCCTACACCAGAAGATGCCGATTTTGGCAAAAAAATCATCTTTTCAGATGAAGCTCACTTTGATCTTGGCGGGTATGTAAACAAGCAAAATTGTCGCACACACAATGTCGGGCACAGAAAACCCGCACGCTTACATTGAAAAGCCGACGCACCCAAAACGAGTCACTGCTTGGTGCGGATTTTGGTCCAGAGGCATAATTGGGCAATTTTTCTTCGAAAATGAGCAAGGAGTGGCCGTTACAGTCAATGGCGATCGTTATCAGGCCATGTTGAACGAATTTTTGTTCACAAAAATTGAAGAGGAGGATATTGGCAACATTTGGTTTCAATAGGACGGCGCTACGTACCACACAGCCACACACAAGCTACACTCGATGTTTTGCGCCCTGTTTTTGAAGATCGCATTATCAGCCGCAGAGCTGATGTTGTTTGGCCACCTCGGAGCTGCGATTTGACACCGTTGGACTATTATTTGTGAGGTGCCGTCAAAGATAAGTGTTACGCCGACAAGCCAGAGACAATTGATGCTTTAAAGGACAATATTCGTGAAGCCATTGGTGAAATACAGCTGCACACAATCGATAATGTGCTTAAAAATTGTATCGATCGTGTAGACTACTGCATGGCCAGCCGAGGCAGCCATTTGAATGAAATTATTTTCCATTATTAACCCGAAGGATTGTACTTTAAAATAAAAAAAGAAATTTGAGAAAATATTCAGTATTTTTTTTAAGCATTTTCAAAAAAAAGTTATTTGACGGACCCTTTAGTTTGTTAGCGATTATGGACAATGAAATTATTCCAACGCAATTTTTTAAGAAACACGTAATCTACTGTAGTTTTCTGTTAAAATGGCGCAAAAAAATTGATCAAAATGTCATGAAATTAAGAAGATGCTTGATAAATAAATCAACCGTTCTACACGTCGAAAAGGAACGTGCGAAGTGCGTTCACGACGGACTGGACAGTTCTCTGATCCGTTGAGCAATTTGTAAATATAGTAGATTAGGCGTCCAAAGCTACAAGGATGTGGCTCAATGAAGTGGGAAAATTGACACGATAATAAAGAAATCCGATAACCGAAAGAAGAAATATACAAGATCTGAATTCGTACTGAACCGTCGAAAAGAAAAATTTTTTGATATTTTTTTTTTTGTAAATACAGTGGTGGCCTTATAATTAGAAACGATGTTTCTGGAACAGAGTTCTCTGAAGTGACGAATCTAAGTTTAATTTGTCGAAATCTGATGGAAAAACGTATGTAAGACGTCCTCCAAACAAAGCCTTTGATCCCAGGTACACAGTGAAAACTGTAAAACAAATTAACAAACATACATGTTGCTAAGTCGTTTCTAATTATAAGGCCACCTCTGTTTGTGTTCTTCAATGTCCACAAATTCATATAAAACAAATTTCATTACAATTCCTTACTTGGTTCTAAAATTATAATGCATAATAGCACGTTTCCAGGATGTACGTTTTGCTGGTAGGTAACGTCCGAAACGGTGCCGAGTGCAAAGTGTTAATTCGTCATTACAAATCTTCAGTCAGGCTTAAAACCCAGCTTCTAACATACATACAAAATTGGTCATTTCAATCCATTTAGTCAGGATTACGATCTAGTTTCTTACACCACTTATGTTGTGTGTGTTAATTTTATACGTGAGTGGCAGGACCTACAGTTTAAAGTCGATTCCGAACAACAGAATTTTTGAGAAACTTTTTCATGCCAACTTTATTTACTCTCTCAGAGTTTTTGCCAGAAATTTGCTGAGAGAAAGTTGCCGAAGAAATATTTTTTCATATTTCGTTTTGTTGGAGATGTCTGTCTGACCTGGGATTTGAACCGAGTTCTAACGTTTAATAAGCCAACAAACTACCTACTAGACTACGGCGACCACTACTTACTTAATTGGTTACTTCAAACCTTTAGTCAATATAAAAGCCTAGCTTCTTACACCACCCTTTATTGCCTGTATTAATTTTATCCTTCAGTTTATTGTCAACTTCATATGACAGATATTTGAGAAACTTTCTCAGAGTTTTTGCCAGCAGACTGCTGAGAGGAGGTTAGGTTAGGTTAGCGAGTAGCTTGCCGTTCACTGACAAGTTCACTCGATGGCCCATATGGCCCATTGTACAACCCAGTGCAAGATATGATGCGAGCTCTGGATGAAACCGGACAGTTCCCTTAATGCCGCGTTCGCCACCATGCCGAAATCTTCAAACGTTCTGTCACCCAAAAACCGAACTGTTGAGAGAAATTCGCCAAAGAAATATTTGTTCATATTTCGTTTTGTTTGAGATGTCTGAGCTGAGCATTGAATGAACACACTTCCTCCTAGACTAGGGCAACTTAGGAAATACCTCCAACATGCATTAATTAGGATAATCGGAACCTGATAGTTCGAGTGGACTAGCAAATTCTATAATTTTGGGAAATGATTTTCAATGTACACATATAGTATACGGACAGTTCATAGACAAATTGTGGAATGGCAGAAGGAATGTATGGTCCCAGAGTAAAAGATATGGAAGCCATATAGTAAATAGAAGGTATTGTTCAAACAAATTTGAAACAATTTGTGGCGAATTGTGGGACAACAAGGAATGGTATTTAACAATACAGTAAGACCCCGCTTAACGTGGGGTTTACGTTTCAATAAGTTACAACGCTAAAATCAACTGTGACGCAGGAAAAATGCGTTCGTATTGTGATTGCGACTTGGGAAAATACAGTTGAAATCTTTATTCTGGACACACTAACAAAAGAGCGTTGAAAAAGATACATAGAATACACCGTCGCTATATAGTGCATCGCTTTTGGGTGATGCAAGGCCGTTTCATTTGCACGCAAACATATACAACAAGTATCAATACAGTGTGCGATTTAGGGGAATCCCAATACTACCACGTAACACTAAAACAGCATTAAGTGGAGCAGCGTTAAGCAGAGTCTTACTGTACTATCTGACATGCAAAGACACGCCACGCGCTAAATAGAATGTCTCTTATCTGGATCATAGGCCATTCAGAACTCAAGGCAAAAAGCAGACAGATAATCTTTCACGTCGATGAAGGTTTGAGTGCTTTTGTGGAATAGGAAGAGAAGAGGAATTTTTAACATAACATAAGAACATTAAGGACCATTATTACAACTTGCCGTTAACTAAAGGGAGGATTTTAACGGGCAGATAAATTGTTTTTCGTTATTATGAGTACCCAATAAGATAGAAGTGATCGTTAAGCTAAATGGAGGAACATCCTACATTTAACATTTAAAGATCACTTTATGTTTGAACTTGCCATATTATATATTATTTTCATTATGGCAACTTCAAATTTAAACAAAATGAGCATATACAACAAAAAACGAAGTCCGCGGTTGCCACTGCGTTAAAAAAAACTTGTATAATTGAGCAGTTTTATCGACATTGCTCCGGCACTGCCATATTTTTGAAAAATTTTATCTGTAAGTTGTAATAACGAAAATAAGTTAAAGGTAACGTTACAGTTCCCTTTAGCTAAAGGTACCTTTAACTAAACCCAAGTTTAACGGCAAGTTGTAATAACATGTTGTTTGAACATCTCTTCAAGACATGTGGATTCTGTAGTAAGAAAACGAATGCTAGAAGACATATTTGAAACTTGCATGGTGTTAATACATTTCAGAACAAAACACTTGTGTTCTTACAAAGTTATAGGCATTGAGTTATGCTAGTCACTTGGATTGTTGGATTCAAACAAAGGTCACTTAGCTGAATTTGAAACTAAACTTACATTTAATATAATAAAAAAGTAAAATAACAACCAACCGTATATTAATTGCCATGTTATCCTGTTGAATTTTTACAACACATGTTTACTTGGTAAGCATTTAAAATAAAAAAAAAAACAAAAATCGTTTTATCATGGAAAATAATCAAAAATATTTCAATTTATGGTAATCATTTCCCTCTCACATGGATATTTCAGGATTTTTTTGTTTTTTTTTAATGAAGAAATATTGTTAAAAAAAATATGCACAATCACTTGAGTGAACAATTAATGATTTCGTAAAAACAGCATGTAACAATTGGTTAACGGTTAATTTATGATAGAAATACGACCAACACCTCTACCAACACCAACAAATTCAATCAAACGCAATAATTTTATTAAATTTGAGAGGAGAATGAAGAAAAAATTTAAAATCTCTCTCTACTTTGGCATACGAACAATTAAATTTTAACTTCACATGATTTTCAACATTTTTTTTTATATTTGTTTACACAATACTTTTAATTAAAGCCCTTTAAATACGCCAACAATTTGAAATTCATTTCAATTGAATGCCTTCATACGCGCGAATACATTTTCATGCGGAATTTCAATTAAGCATTCACTTGTTTACTCGCTGAAGGAATTTATTTTTCTCATTGCTTTTCGTTTTCTTAATTTCACTTTTATTTCTCTTCGCAATATTGTTTTCTTTTTTTTTTTTGAAAATTAAATTTACGTTCCGTTTAACTTTTTTTTTATTTTTTTATTACAAATTTAATCCTTTAATGTTGCCGTAAAATGAATGTTTAACACCGCATCAGTTACTTGAGCGTATGATTGTGACCATGCGACTGTTTGTTTGGGTTTAAAGGCACTTTACCGGCACTTTTGTTTTCTTTTGATGACTCCCTTTAGGTATTGTTTCACATTCGTGGCAACAGCTGTTATCCTTTCGAATTCGAAAATATTCGTAAGCTTTCACAGGGCATGCACGTGCTGTTTGTTATGTTTTAATGGCCAAATGTAAACAATGCCAATGGAAAGCTTTTCTGAAAGAGAAAGTGAAGAAGGACTTGCTAATGATAGTACAGTGGTTGCTGAAGCTTTTGAATTTTAATCGATTTTGTTTGTTTTCTACTGTGGAGTAGATAGTCAGCATAAGCAGTCTAATACTATGTTCAGATATGCACTTTTATTGAATCAATATTCGGTTAATTGAGTACAATATTTTAGGTGTTCAGATACGCAATTCAGCTGCTTATTCAATATTCATTTGACAGCTGGTAAACAAAACATCTGGTGGTTTCAAGAACATTGTTTTTATTTTGTCTTTGTTGACAATTGAGTTGTCAAATATCAACAAAAAGTGTTCCGTTAATTGTAATATGCTCACTAAACATAGTTACGACAGTGCTGCATTTTAAGTTTTACTCAATATTTTAACAATTTGAGTGTTTATTAAGCAATTATTAATTGAAACTTTATATGAAATATTGAGCTCAATAATGGCGTTTATTGCGATTTACGCAATAAAGGTACACGTCTGAACATCGTATTACGTAATAATGACTCCATTTCCGTAATGTTTTGTTCCAGGATTACTATTATAGGACGCTATTTGATGATAATGAGTTTGGTATCAGAACATTACAAAACATATCGTTGGTAGGAATGGCCATTATATAACCTTTCAATTAGGATTGCGATCTAGCTTCTCACACAACCTATGTTGTTTGTTTTAATTTTATATACGAGTGGCCTGCAGTTTAAAGTCGACTCCGAACGACAGATTTTTGAGAAACGTTTTCATTGCAGTTTTTATCTTACTCTCAGAGTTTTTGCCAGAAGTCTGGTGAGAGGAAGTTGCCCGAGGAAAATTTTTTTCATTTTTCGTGTTGTTGGAGATGTCTGACATGGGGTTTGAACCATGGGTGCAGGTCTAATAAGCCAACACACTACATACTAGACTACAACTATACAACTACGACTACAAATGGTTATTACATGGTGATAGTTAAACAAGAATGGAGCTTTTTGCAAACAGTAAGCCTCAGCCGGATTCAGTGATGCGAGATCTGTCGAGATCTGTACAGAACTTGCGGTCTAAAGGCGGAAACTTGAAAAGGTATTTGAATAATTCTGTTTGATGTGGGCTAGATAAGCTTCTGAAAATTCCTCAAATATATGGGCGTAATAATAGACGTCCTTAATTCAAAAGACCTCTAGGGAAAGGACTATTACTTCTACTATGAAGAAGGAAGATATCCTACAAAATACAGTAAAGAGTTAACCATTCAAAGAGGAGGCATCTGCGTATGTAATAGATATCGTATCATATCCCTGAAAGCAGCTAACATTGTAACGGATTATTATTCCCATCACAACAATTGAGAGCTATACAATCTATTAAGAAAAAACATACATTAAGTAAATGAATCGATGAGAGCTCATAAGTTCGAACCTCAGCTTTTATATCTCGAAAAAAAAAGAAACAAGAATTGAAAGAACATTTTTCTTTCAATGACTTTCTCTTTCAAAAAGTCGGAGTGTAAATACTCTCCCTATAAAAGCTTATCAAATTTATCTTTCGGAATCTACGTATAACTGTATATCGCACCATTCATGGATAAAATTAACACACAACACAGCGATGGTGTTTAGAAGCTAGGCCGTAATCTTGACCAAAGCCTTGTAATGACTATTAAAGTAAGTAAGTAAGTTATTTGGATTTGACATCCTTCAATGTCTGTAACAACGTTGAAACTGAGTCGGTATGCAGCACGATTTCGACGAATTTTAACAAGACCTACTTGAATGTAGCCTCGCTTCAGTGTTTTCATTTTATAAATACAGTTGAAACTATCTACCCTGCGACACTGTGTAAATAAATCGCTAAACAAATCCATTAAAGCTGGGTCGGACATTAGAGATTGATCACAACAGTGTTATTGCTTTCTGTTCGGCTAAAGAAGCTTAAAGAATACGCCAGTGAATTTTATATTGTTCAAGTCAGCCGAAAACATTAATTTCTTTACAAGAATGCTCAACACATTCTCCGTATTTTAGACTGTTTGTAGTCGCCATAGTCTAGGAGGTAGTGTGTTGTTGGCTTATTAGACGTGAGGCCAGATTTCTGGCATAAGCTCTGAGAGTAAATAAAATTGCCATCAAAAAGTTTCTCAAAATAATCTATCGACTGTAACCTGTAAGGTCCGCCACTTAAATATAAAATTAACACACACAACATAAGTGGTGTGGGAACGACTTAGTTTCTGCTGACTAAAGGATTGTATTGACTACATACATAATTGGCTCTGATTAAGACTACAAACACTTAAATACTCTAAGATTGGGTACATCGAAATGCATTTTATTTAATTGAAACACTTCGTCTGTCCGACACTGTTGTCGTCTCTATAAAAGTATTTTTTACATAAATTTTGAACTTTTGCAAAAATGTTTGAAAAACATTTAATTAAACGCCATTTTGTAAAATTTTCTACAATTTTTTTCTTTTTTCTTTTATTCCTTAATTTCGGTTATAAAGTGTAGTTTAAAATATGCATTCTGGAATTTAAATTCAAATTGAAACGTATAACGTATAATGCTTAATCATGTTCCACTACCTAAAAAAGGCAAAATTTTTGCCGGATGGTGGTGATCTTTGCTAAAACAAAATGTGTTAACATGAATGTTATCATTATTGAAAAGCTTTTTCATTAAAATTTTAACAATTCTCTGCTAACATTTATTTTAACAGTCATTTTAAATAGTTTATCCTTAACATTCCACAAAATTGCCACGTTAAAACTGCTGATAGTAAACAGTCTCCTGTATATCACACTTACCCGAATTCTTGTTACCAATTTCACGTGCCATTTCTTCCGTACGATTTCTCACATTGCCTGATGTACGATACTGGGCAAATGTCATATTCTCGCTGCGCATCTGTTTGCCCAAACTGGTCATCATGAGATAGCAAGTGTGTTCACCGGCTACACTACGTTGGCCATTAGCATCGTAGAATAAAATCGAACGCGACCATTTGTAACTGAAATTAAAAAAAAAAAAAAACAAAACAGGTTTCATTATCGGTGTTACAACGGAAATACAAGAAATGTGTACCTTTTCATTACGGTGATGGTTAATTCGGAAATGGATTCAAAACTCAACATGCCCGTACGTACCAACATGTAAAATTCATCGGAACATTTGGTTTTTGGCTTTTCAAAATCATACGTTGAGCCACCCACGGATATTAGAGGAGTGCCATGGCTATTGAAATATTTGGCAATGCGTGCAACACCAGCTAGAATGCAAAAAGATTTTTAAATAAATTTAAGAAAAATGAATTTTTGTGATTAAAAAAAATGATGATGATGGAAGCAGGTGTGGTATTCTTTCACACCTGAATTGAATGACGTAGTCCCTGGTATTAGCCGATTACAAACTGAAAACAAAAAAACGCTCTAAGGATTGCTACTGTGCGATTCCGGTATCAGAGTCTATCGTGTAATGGTATACACAGATTTATTGACAGTATATGTGGCTGCTATTAGATCCCTAGAGAATGTGTACACCACAAATAGAAACAAAGACATTCGACGGCAATACTTATTAGCGGTTTACGTGACCTAATAAGTAGAAGGGCTCACAGCCTCCTCCTTAACTGTGTCCTTGGCAGTAGACTCTATAATTTTATTAAACACTTTTCAACGAGGCTTAATGAAGCAATCTGGGAGCTATATATTCTTTTAAAACTATTTTGTGGTTTACAGATGGGTCAAGAACGGATTTTAGAACTGCAACAGGAGTTTTTGACCCCAGAATTAAGTATTTCGAACCCATGGGTAAACTCATTGGTATGTAGGTTAGGTTAGGTTAGGTTAGGTTAGAGGACATGTACTTGTCAATACCCGTAGGTCGAATTGACCCATTGCACAACGTCCTGGTTTCTCACACCACTTACGTTTTGTGTGTAAATTATATATATGAGTGGCGGGACCTATAGTTTAAAGTCGACTCCGAACGACAGATTTTTGAGAAACTTTTTCATGGCAATTTTTATTTATTCTCAGAGGGTTTTTGCCAGAAATCTGTTGAGACGAAGTCGCCGAAGAAATAGTTTTTGTATTTTGCCTTGATGTCTGGCCTGGGGCTCGAACCCTGGCTTTTACGTCTAATAACTCAACACACTACCTACTAGACTACGGCGACTTCTATTGGTATGTATATGTCAAGCGAAAGTTTATGCCATTGAAAGGTGTGCTCAATTCAACTTGGATAGAAGGTTCAAAGGACATGTAATAATAGTCAGGCCGTCATTCGAGGACTTGGCTTTTATGAGGTTTAATCGAAGATGGTGTGCTAATCTCTAGAGAAGCTGAATGAGCAGTCAGATGAGCTCCCATGCCACTGGTATGGCCAGCAACTTTCAGTGGATTAGGGACATTTATTTAGATACGTGTGCTAGTAGTTAGTGTTTTGGCTTATGAGACGTGAGTCCGTGGTGTAAACCCCAGCCCAGACATTTCGAACAAAACAAAATATAAAGAAAATATTTCATTCAGCGAATTCCAACCAGCAGGCTTCTAGTAAAAATTCTGAGAGTAAATAAAATTGCCATGAAAAGTTTCTTCAAAAAATCTGCCGTTCGGAGTCGACTTTAAGCTATAGGTCCCGCCACTCATATATATAATTTACATACAAAGAGAGGAAGTCGCCGAAGAAATACTTTTTGTATTTTGTTTTTTGATGTCTGGCCTGGAGCACGAACCCTGGCTTTACGTCTAATAATCCAACACACTACCTACTAGACTACGGCGACTACATATACCATTGTTTAATTTTAATTCTAATTTTAAACCTTAAAAATTCTTTTTTTTTGCTTCTTTTGGAGTAGAATTTGAATTGATTTGCACGCAACTAAATTCTACAGCTTTTGGCCCCCTTACATTGCTTTGCATATATGTATGTACATACGTATTTGGTAGGAAGTTAATATTTCATTATAAATTCTTAATTCGTATCGTCTATCGTCTATCATTTATCATTTTTCAGTTTTTTATTTCATTTGTAACACTTACCCAAAGAGTAATCACATACAGGACCGAAAAAGACATGCGAACAGTTCTTAACAATGCCATCCATTGCCTTTACGGCTGCAAATGCTGCATCACATTTATCATCCTGAGGCATCCAGTCAAAGTGTATGAATGGGGGTAATAAACCACGGGCATGTATTCGTTGTTCGGCAACTTGTAAAATGGGTACGACACGTTTCAGTGAAGCCACATAACGTTCGTCGTCTGGCATCAAAACCAAGGCACGTATTGTGCAATTGTAGTCTTTGGCATTAAAATACTCCAACAGTTGCATACTATTTGCTGTGAAATCAATTGTTTTTGTTGTTGTTGTTGTTGCATTATTGTGCAACAACTGATAGTTATTGTTATTCATTGATGACCATACGGGACGGCATATGGCCTCACAAGAACGACTAGGCTCATAACGACAGCCGGCCTGAATTGAAGGCAAAAAACCGACAATGAATAGCAGAAGTATGGTGCGTATACCGAAGAGTTTTTGCAATAAACTTTGCATTATAGAGGCGCGTCTAAAGATGAATTTTTCATTAAGTTGCTGTTGATGATGAGACGACCATGGCTTTTGCCATTTGTGTCTTATGACATTGAATTGTTTACACTGTAAAATACTGTTGATATTGTTGTTGTTGTTATTGTTATTGTCATTGTGGTTATTAGCAAGTGACAAGTATTTGGTTTGTAAATTTGTTTCTATGCTGGCTGTCGTTGGTTGTATGCAAATATTAAAATTTTCATTTCTCCCTGCGTCTTCCTTCTTCTCAGTAACTTGATTAGAACTTGCTACTGCAACTATTTCCTTGAAATTTACATTTGTTTTGTATTTGCCATCCGTCGTAATGTAAGACATATTGAGACAATGTTGCAAGCTTTGTTAGATTCAATGTAGCCAAAATGATAATTTCATACACAATGTTATTATTGAGAACATATTGAGTCATTAAGATTTAATATCACTGTGTACTATATTTGCTTTCCTTTCGTGAAAGTGGAATGCCTGCTACTGACTACTAACTGCCGGCTACTTATTATGCGGTCTACGACCCTTTGTTATGTAGGAAAGTGTTGCATTGAAAAACTTTATTTTCAACTTTTTTTTATTTTTTATTACGATTGTTTCAACAATTTCTGTGAATTCAGTTTTTTTCTTCTTTTTATTTCTTCCTACAAAGTTTCGTTTTCTTTTGTACGAAACAAAAAACAAAGTCGACGCTGTTCTCTATTATTGTTGCATGTAAAAGTTGTTTGTTTTTTCTTCTTCTGTTTCTATTTTCTTCTTCGTTTCAATTTGATTTATGGTTCACAGATTTTCACAGGTCATGTAATTGTGTTTGAACTTTATGGTGCACATTTAATTGGCAGGTAAACATTATTGTGTGTGTGCATGTTAAAGGCTTAACCAGGGTATTATTGTTCTTAGTTCAGCTGTTCCTAAAGTCTTTATAGGTCGGCCCGTAAATCTGCAATGAAAACAAAAATTTAATAATTAAATGGAGCGTATAATTAAAATTTCGAATGAGTTAAAAACGGAAACCGTGAACTATTTTAGTTACTGTAGGTCTGTCTCTACTGAAACAAGAAATCCTTTAGTTAGCTCCATTAGGTATTAAGAAAACAAAGAATTGTTTTCATTCATTCATGCATTCATTTCTACTTTTTAGTTTGTAAACATTAAATAACATGTTAAGAGTATGTATCGTTGGTCTTATATAGAAAAGCCCTAACTCACACTTTTTTCGAAATTGATTTTTTGATTGTGATTCTAAGGTGTATTTGTGTTAAATGCATTGGAATCACAAAAAAATCAATTTCGAAAAAAGTGTGAGTTAGGGCCTTTCTACATGAGTCCAACAGTATGTACATATATCAGGAGCTAAGCGTTTGGTTATTAAAGAGTTTCATTTTATTTTGGAAATTCTTAAAAAAATTAAGAATCATTAAATAATTAAATCAGAAAACTTGTAAACGCCGTCATATTTACAATATAAAGGTGGGAATAAAATTTCCGAAATTGCCTAATTAGACGTGGGGCCACGGTTCAATCTCTAACAATATCAAACATGAAACAATATTTTTCTTTGGTGACTTTATCTCAGCAGATTTCTGGCAAAAACTCTGGGAGTAAATAAACCTGCCATAAAAAGTTTCTCAAAAATCTGTCGTTTGGAGTCGATTTTACTGTAGGTCCCGCCACTCATGTATACAAATTAACACACACAACATAAATGGTGTGAGAAGCTAGGTTTTAAACCTGATTGAAGCGTTGCAAGGTCCAATTCGTAATTACAAAATAATTGCTAAACGATTACTATGTATTATTTGCGAGAAAGAAAGTATCACATTCATTGGAGGAAAAATTCGTCATACGAATCCAAATGACAGTCGATTATTCACCGTATGAGGCATTTATGAATGCCACCATAGAACATCGGGTTGAATCATCTATTTTGGAATGAGTTGAGGCCTTTTAATTTAGGTATCATCCTATTATGTATGATATGTCCCAGCATATGACATTTATGTTTCTTGACCTCGACATGACTAGAAACTGGTGACACCTAGATTCATTAAATGTCGCGCAGCAACAGCACTAAGCAGGATTGTTTGGGTCTTGATCGTACATTAGTACCAGACGAACGTAATGCTGAATAATTCCTGTCCATTATATAAACAGTTTTTAACGCTCGTAGAATCAGTTTTATTTCTTACATACATAATTGGTCACTACAACTCTTCAGTCAGAATTACGACCAAACTTCTCACACCACTTATGATGTGTGTGTGTTATTTTTATATATGCGTGGTGGGACCTATAGTTTAAAGCGGACTCCGAACGACAGATTTTTTAATGGCAAAATTTATTTACTCTCTCAGACTTTTTGTCAGAAATCTGCTCAGGGGGAGTCGCCGAAGAAATATTTTTTCATTTTTTCGTTTTAATGTCTGAACCGTGGCCTTATGTCTAATAAACCAACACACTGCCTAATAGACTACGGCGACTTATAAAACAACAGTAATAAGCAATTTTGAGTTCTGACCGTACCTCAGCAGCAGATTATGGGTAATGCCCATAGAATCAGTTTTATTTACTGCACTCTAAGGGCCATTATTACAACTTGCCGTTAACTAAAGGGAGGATTTTAACGAGCAGATAAATTGTTTTTCATTATTATAATAAGGACAATAAGCTAGAAGTTAAGCGTTAAGCTAAAGGGGGGAGTATCATCCTGCCCGTAACTTTTAAAGTTAATTTTTTGTTTGAATTGTTATGTAATTATATGTTATTTTCAATATGGCAACTTCAAATATAAACAAAATGAACAAATACCAGAAAAAAAGAAGCCATTAGTTGCCACTGCGTTTAAAAAAAAACTCGATTAATTGAGGAGTGTTATCGACATTACTCCGGCACTGTCATATTTTTGAAAACAGTTAACTTTATTTTATCTGTAGGTTGTAATAACGAAAAGAAGTTAAAGTTGACTTTAAAGTTCACTTTAGCTAAAGTTACCTTTAACTAAAGCCAACTTTAACGGAAAATTGTAATAATGGCCCTAAATCTCGCTTTCCCTGACTCTGTAAAAATTTTGGATTTTCCAATAGGAACTTCCGAACTTTGACAGTTGGTAAAGGCTTTCTTTATGAAACTTTATATGTCCAATATAGTTGTCATTTATTCAGTCTATTTTGGTACATATTTATTTGAGAATAACATTGGCTAGGCCATCACTGTCAATTGCAAGCACTGTCGGTTGATGTCTACCAACTAATTTTGGCCTAAATTGGATGATTTCGACACCAAAGACATGTGGTTTCATCCAGACGGCCTTACATGCCATACGGCACATGCATCCTATATGGAGGTGAAGTGAATCCCGTGTGACTTACTCTTCCGCAGCAGGTGTATGCGAATAAGCCTGATTTATTAGATATGGAGTCCATATATAAATCAATTCTTAGTTTTTATAAACAGAAGCGAACATGGGTTAAATAATACATTCTAACTTGTTTAAAACATTCGAATCGAAAGCAACAAATTTGAAGACAAAATTTTATTTAAAATAAGAATATTTTCCCTTCCTTTTAAGAATATTTAAATTTGCATTTTCTTACGATTATAAATTCATAAAAATTACCGTATTTTGCTTTCAGCGATAATAAATAATAATTTTTCTTTTGCAGGCCTGGATTCATAGAAAACGGAGTGTGGCAATAAATCAAGTAAGCAATGTGTTTACCACCATTTTGATTACTAAGTTCATTGTTTTTTTTTTATTTTTTTGCATTCAACTCAGCTTGCCATTGTTCTCATTTGTATGGTGTTTTGTCTTGCGCCACAATCGTTGTGCAATAAATCAGAAATTTTATTCGCTGAGATACTAATAATCTCTGGCTGCAGTTCAAAAAGTTTATTTTGTTATCCACATACATATGTATGTACATACGTACATGCATATGCACAGATACATGCATACATTTACATTTAATTTAAAACCAGGTTCGGTTTGCCCTTAAGTATGCTGTATAAAGTACTTTATGCGCTTGTTTCAGTTGCTAGAGGGTATTGTTTAAAATATTTGTTTTGTATTCTATTGAGGCAGCTGCCTACTATCAATGTGGCTGATGACATTGGCCCCCATTCCACGAATTGTTGCCTATAAAGATGCCACCATACATGTTTAGAAGGCAAATTTTGCATACATTAGGGTTTTACTGTCTATACAGTGTGAGTAGATTTAAATTGCATCAGGATAGCTAATGTACTGAGACATGAACTTCAGCTTGCCAGTAGGGGGGTGTGGCTGTCGCTCCAAATCCCTGCAATAATCATTCTCAATATCGTACTTTTGAGCCCATTCCATAAAATTATGCAATTTAGGACATTCTTAAGAAACACACACCTAAATATATCTCCTGACAAAATTTCACAGAGAATATCAATGTTTGATCCTAGTCCATCAAACTCAAATGGTTCGAGACGAGTGTGCTGTATGGCGTATTTTTTCAAGGGCTTTTTGATATTTAAATAAAATAATGCGTGTGTGATATATCAGCAAATTTTTTTTGATTCATTTTAAAGACCTATTGAGGCCATTATGTGTGGAATCCGTTAAATATTTGCGATGGCGTCTTTGGATGGATTGCTTCCGAAATATGCAATTTCTCATGATACTCGCATATAAATCGGGCTAAATTTGATCAATAACATGGGTTATGTTGTTTTGAAGACCACTGTGGTTTGTTGTAGATTTGCATACACCTGCGACTTAAGATGGACAGTTCACATCACCTCCACGTGAGATGTCCGTGCCCTCTAATCAAATATACATACATATGTACATCATAATTGGTCATTACAATACTTTTGGTCAGGATTACGACCTAGTTTCTCACGCACCACTTATGTTGTTATATTAATTTTTAGACATGAGTGGCAGGGCCTACAGTTTAAAGTCAATTCCGAATGCTAGATTTTTGAGAAACTTTTCACAGCAATTTTATTTACTCTCAGAGAGTTTTTGCCAGAAATCTGCTGAGAGTAAGTCGCTGAAAGAAACATTTGTTTTCGTATTTCATTTTGTTGGTGGAGATATCTTAACTGCCTTTCGAACCGGAACTTAACGTCTAATAAGCCAACACACTACCTACTAGACTACGGCGACTATTCATGCCCCCAGATTGCTCGTGAATAATATCCAATGTAGCATGAATTATATGGCAAATAGCGCCGTACTGTTGAAATCATATGTTGCTGGTGTCTAGATCATCAAAAGAAGTTGCTTGCCGTTGACCGTAACGACCTGTACAATGTCGTCCTCAAAGAAAATGGACTAATGATACCGAAAAACCAAAAATCACACTAAACAACGGCTTTTTTGGTGTGCATTGGATGCTCTTGGATTTCATATGGATTGGGTATCATCTCCAATTCCAGAATCCTATGCATCCAGAAATTAGTCTCGTCGCTGATTTTTTGATTTTTTTTGATGAAAATTTGAGTCTGGTGGCAATTACTTCAGAACCGTTGTGTATTGGTCGTCCATAGTGGTTTAACGAAAACAAACTGAATAAATGACAACTCAGTTGACGGATGTAATTTCAACAAGATGGTCGTTATCGACTGTCAAAGTTTGGAAATCCCTGTTGGAAGGCCCTAGGAAAAGAAACTGCAACCAAAAGATCGCAAGTAATTCTGCTATTCTCTTAATTTGGACAGAAAACAATTGACTTTTTTGTTTTTATTTTACACTAGCTGTACCCTGCGCTTGTTGCTGCGCCACCAACTAAAATAAATTTGAAGAAAAAACATTACATAAATTTTCAATTAATTTTGAATCATTTTATTGATTTTGTTTCCCGTTGTCCTGATGATTCAGATGAACGGGCCTGAGTAGCACGCATTCGATCAGTTTCTAATCTCACTTCTCGTTGTTCAAGTTGTTCAAGCGAACTGGTCTCAGCGGCATATACTCGAAGATTTTCCAGTCTCAATGCTCGTCTTATTCTGAGGCTCATAATGCTCTTTTCTTCCGTACTTGAGGTGTAGGTCGACCAATTGCTTGTCATTCATTTTGAATAATTTTCAGTGCCGCCATCCATCGGAAATTAATCGCACCAACCTGCGTCGACTCATGCGCAACAACTTTGTTAAAGAACACACAGTTTACGATTTAATTCATTTTGAGTAATTTTCAGTGGCTCCACCTGTCGGAAATTAATCATACCAAGTTAGAAACCTTCGTCGGCTCAAGCGCAACAACTTTGCTAAAGATCATAACATGATCAAATGCACAGTTTACGATTTAATTCATTTTTAGTAATTTTCAGTGGCGCCACCTATCGGATATTAGTCATACTAACTTAGAAACCTTCGTCGGCTAATGTGCAACAACTTTGCTAAAGATCAATCATGATCAAATGCACAGTTTACGATCCTATAAGGTACAAACAAACATTCATTTTTATATATATATACTATGGGAGGGGTGACGCGCCCACTGTAGATAATCCGCCCATTTTGTTCATATATACGTCAAAGTTGTCCATACAAAATTTTAAGACTCTAGCTGTTGCAGTTTATGAGATATGCGACATTAAATACTTATTGGGTTTGTGGGCGTGGCGCCTCGCCTACTCCTTCCAGACGTACAGCCGTTTAGAGTTCAAAAACCCCCCACAAACAAATAAACACACATTCATTTTTATATATACAAGAAGATTAAAAGCTATTCTTGTTTATTTATGATTTCGTATGATTTGGCATTATTTATCAAATTTGGCATTATTCTTCCAATTGATTGACTTTGTAAGTCGTGTTTGTATTTAAAAGCTTTGGACATAAAAATCATTGACTATATCCTTGAATATGTAAAATTACGCTTATGCTCCAAATGTTTTAAATCAAAAAAAAAAAAACTAAAAACCAAATACACCAAATACAAGTGACCAATAATTACATTAAATGTTACATTAAATTCTATACAGCAGCTGAAATAATTCGACCAAAAACTATCACCATATACCGCCTGTATAAAATTTAGGCATTCAAATACATTTTATTCTACATGGAACCATGGATGGAACCAACAGAAAATTTGTAATGGCCATGGCAAACATGTAATAAATTTTAGTTTATGGTGCCATTGAAGTGGCCAACTTAATAAACGAAATTAAGAAATTTCATTTGATTTAAAAACTGACCGCCAGACAATTGGACATTGATTTTAAATAAACTATTGTGGCGCATATTTGACGCAACATTGTGAAAACAACTCAAATTGCATTGTATTTCCGCTGTGTAGTTGAAGTTTTGATTGCCAGAGAATTAAGGAGAAATTGAAATATTTGTTCGTTATACACAGCTCTTGTAGAATGGTCATATGGGGGATGGCAATATTATTTGAAAATGTTTTTTATTTTTTTTTTGAAATCTTCGTTTGTGACACGTAATTTTATTAAAGTTTGACTAAAGTTTGCTTTGAATTTAGTTTTGATTTATTGTGTATGACTTATTATCCTTTAAACATTTATTAAATAATTCGCAGAGGAATGAAAGTTTTTCGTTTTAAATGAAAAATTTCGTAAAATCGAAATTCCAATACCAGGCACAACTCATCTCAGAGAAATGGGCTGGAAGAAGTAAAAGAAGTTTTTACGAGATACAAGGTGGTATTCCTAATGGTTAGCTCACAACAAGACTACATGATGCCTGAAGTGTATGTCAAATGGCACGAGATCCTTGGTTAGTCTGTTCTTCTTCAACCTATGTACCTAACTACCATTGATTTTTTATGGTCGCCCTCTTCAAAGTATTCTTCCTTAAAAATATTTACAATAGCACTGTGCAATACATACAGAAATACATAATTGATCATAACAACCCTTTGGTCAGGATTATGACCTAGCTTCTCACACCACTTAAGTTATGTGTGTTAATTTTAACATGAGTGACGAGACCTACAGTTTAAAGTCGTTTCCGAACGACAGATTTTTGAGAAAGTTTTTCATGAGGAAGTTGCCGAAGAAATATATGTTCATATTTCGTTTTGTTGGAGATGTCTGAGCTGGGGTTTGAACCGAGGTCTCATAGCTAATAAGCCAACAGACTACTACGACGACTTCCTTTGTAATAAATGCATAATTTAGTATATTAATGCAAGTCTAAGTAAGCAGTGCATAATTATTGACAAACGTCACGCACTTTTTTCCACTATAATACCGAGCGTCATAACTTTATCCCTCCTAGCTATATGACTTTGTGGATGGAATTTTGAAAACTTTGGCACTTGATTGATCATTGTATGTTGCAGAGCTATTTTGATATGCAACCACAGGTTCAAAGAGTGCATTCCGATGATTCAGTCTCATCGTTATTGAAGCTACATGTTGAGCTTGAAATAACGCTCATTCCCTACAAGAATACCTTGAGTCTACAGTGCCCTAGCAAAAGACTAGTTACCAACTTTAGAATAATACTGGATAGTCTGATGCATGACTAGGATCTCCTCCAACTGTAATGTCGCAACAAAAGTTGGGTTACCACAAACTCACTTGATTTGATCTTGGTTTGGTCTTTGCTTCTCTTTATCTTCCCTTTCATTACTTTCCCAAATAATCGCTCACACTCCACAGAAGGATTCTACAACCAAAAGTGGTGTGGCAGCTTGTCCGCTTGCTTATTATCAAGCATTTCTGCATGACGTTGCATTGCAAAAACGACAAAAATTCATTTGTAAAGTATTTACAGTGAAAGTATTTTTATATTTCCCTTTTAAATATAGGGACAATGGCATTATGATTTCATTAATAAATAAAGTGTCCGCCAAATAACTTTTTTTTTGTAATGCTTTAAACTAAAAACTACTGAATATTTTCTCAAATTTCTTTTTTTATTTGAAAGTACAATCCTTCCGGTTAATAATGGAAAATAATTTCATTCAAATGGCTGCCTCGGCTGGCCATGCACTAGCCTATACGATCGGTTCAATTTTTAAGCACATTATCGATTGTGTGCAGCTGTATTTCACAAATGGCTTCACGAATATTGTCCTTTAAATCGTCAATTGTCTCTGGCTTGTCGGCGTAATACTTGTCTTTGACGGCAGCCCCCAAATAATAGTCCAACGGTGCCAAATCTCAGCTCCGAGGTGGCCAAACGACATCTGTTTTGCGGCTGATAATGCGATCTTCAAAAACAGGGCGCAAAACATCGAGTGTAGCTTCGGCTGTGTGGCACGTAGCGCCGTCCTGTTGAAACCAAATGTTGCCAATATCCTCCTCTTCAATTTTTGCGAACAAAAATTCGTGCAACACGGCCCGATAACGATCGCCATTGACTGTAACGGCCACTCCTTGCTAATTTTCTAAGAAAAATGACCCAATTATGCCTCTGGACCAAAATCCGCACCAAACAGTGACTCGTTTTGGGTGCGTCGGATTTTCAATGTATGCGTGCGGGTTTTCTGTGCCCCAAATGCGACAATTTTGCTTGTTTACATACCCGCCAAGATCAAAATGAGCTTCATCTGAAAAGATGTTTTTTTTTTTTTGCCAAAATCGGCATCTTCTGGTGTAGGCTACTGCATGGCCAGCCGAGGCAAAGATTTGAATGAAATTATTTTCCATTATTAACCGGAAGGATTGAACTTTCAAATAAAAAAAGAAATTTGAGAAAATATTCTGCAGTTTTCTTTTAAAGTTTTTTCAAAAAAAAAAAGTTATTTGGCGGACCCTTTATTAGCATGTTACGGTTAAACATTATCATAGCAATTGTTATGATAGATATTAAAAGCTACTACCCACTCGTTATCTTGTATATGGGGCTTGTGTAAAAGCCAATAAACCCCAAGACAAGTTCATCACCACACTGCTGAGACCCAGCAGAGGGTAACTTTATTTTCTTCCATATTTTTTGCAATAAAAATTTCAGCAATTATTGTCAGTTAAATTATTGAAGTTATAATAAATAAATGATAAAAAAATAACATAAATACTAAATTAAAAAATTAAAAAAAAAATTCGAATAAATCACAACACTAAATTATATTTATCATAAATTAAACATGAATATTATTGTCGTAATGCAAACACTATAGAATTCAAACTCTCCAAATTATTTATAATATCCAAGGTTATTAATTTATTTATTTTTTTCATTCATTTGAACTGATTTCTAATTTATTTCTAATAAGAGTTTATGCCTCCAAAACAATAAATTACTACTGAATTTCAATAAATTATAATACAACCTGAAGCATATTTTTCATTTCTGAACGTATATTTAATTTCAAATTCAATTCACCTTTAATTGAAATTCATTCATTGATTCATTGTTGATATTGTATTACCATTGAGAATAGAAAGAAAATTTATTTCATTATTGCAATGGTTGCGGTTGTTTGAACAGAAATCCATACTTAGATGCGGAAGTATCGTTTTAAATATCAAATGTTTGCGACAAGTTTTATTGATTTCAGTATTGAATGTAAGTGATACAGTGTAGAAGTATTTGGTTTTGTGCAAATAAAGTTCTGTTCCACCACCATAATCTTAACGACAATAATCATAACGCCATAAACCAACATCCTGCTGCCTGCAATAAGATGACATCAATGATAACACAGCTTTATACACCAATAGTGTTCAGAACGTTTATTGTCATGTTTTTCTTCGTTAAAAGCAGTCATTAAACAGCCATTCCCAAAGTTTTATAGTCGCAGTTAAAAATACCAAAATGGTCTGTCAAGTGCCCGGAATACATCTTGTTTACGTAAAGGGTCCGCCAAGTAACTTTTCTTCTGAAAATGCTTTTAAAAAAAACTACTGAATATTTTCTCAAATTTCTTTTTTTATTTGAAAGTACAATCCTTCCGGTTAATAATGGAAAATAATTTCATTCAAATGGCTGCCTCGGCTGGCCATGCAGTAGCCTACACCAGAAGATGCCGATTTTGGCAAAAAATCATCTTTTCAGATGAAGCTCATTTTGATCTTGGCGGGTATGTAAACTAGCAAAATTGTCGCATTTGGGGCACAGAAAACCCGCACGCATACATTGAAAAGCCGACGCACCCAAAACGAGTCATTGTTTGGTGCGGATTAGGAGGATATTGGCAACATTTGGTTTCAACAGGACGGCGCTACGTGCCACACAGCCGAAGCTACACTCGATGTTTTGCGCCCTGTTTTTGAAGATCGCATTGTCAGCCGCAGAGCTGATGTCGTTTGTCCAGCTCGGAGCTGCGATTTGAGACCGTTGGACTATTGTGGGGTGCCGTCAAAGATAAGTGTTACGCCGACAAGCCAGAGACAATTGACGCTTTAAAGGACAATATTCGTGAAGACATTGGTGAAATGCAGCTGCACACAATCGATAATGTGCTTAAAAATTGGACCGGTAGTGTAGGCTACTGCATGGCCAGCCAAGGCAGCCATTTGAATGAAATTATTTTCCATTATTAACCGGAAGGATTGTACTTTCAAATAAAAAAAGAAATTTGAGAAAATATTCAGTAGTTTTTTTTTAAAGCATTTTCAAAAAAAAAAGTTATTTGGCGGACCCTTTACTTAATACGTTGCACCGCCAGGATTCTCACACCAACCATAAGTGGCGTAACCTACAGTTTAAAGTCGAACCCGAAAGACAAATTTTTAAGTAATCTCTCATGGCAATTTTATTTACTCTTGGAATTTTTGGTAGAAGACTGCTGCTTGCAGGCTTATGGCCAGACTGCAGACTGATGATGGCAATAACGGATTCTATTCTGCTATATGGCAGTGAGGTCTGGGCAGAGGCATTGAAGGTCGACTGTAGGATGAAAATTTTATTATCGGTACAACGAACCGCTGCACTTGGCATCGGCGTATAGAACTGTATCCAAGTCAGCAATACTTGTAATCAGTGGTGTGATACCTATAGGTCTACAAGCAAGCGAACGGAAGACTAAAAACGTGCACGGAGAGACAGTAAATGTCAACGACGCCAGAAAGCGAACCATACAACACTGGCAAGAGAAATGGAACACTGAGGCGAGTGGTAGATGGACGGCAAAACTTCTCCCAGATATTACCCGCTGGTTAGAGAGGAAATTTGGTGAGGTTAACTACTATTTAACACAACTGTTATCCGGACACGGTTACTTTTGTGAGTACCTGTTTAACATGGGGAAGATGATACGACCAAATTGCATCTATGATGATACTTCGGTTGAGGAACACACTTTCTTTCTTTGTGAGAGATGGAGATTGGAAAGAAGGAATCTTGAGGCCAAAGTCGGCGTCTGTACTGTCGAGAACTTGTGCGAACTAATTCTAAACAGCGAGGAGAATTGGAACAGCATAGCCAGTTACACTGAGGCCTTAATGAAATCAAAGAAAATTGACTTGGATGAGAGAATTAGAATGGATGTTTAGACACCTTCTCGGATTTTGTTGCGCAATCCGGACGCGGATATGAATATAAAGAGGTCAAATGGCCAGACGGACTCCACTTCGATGTAATACCACAGTAGTTCCGGAGTGGGCACAAAGAGTCCAAAAGAGGAGGGGGAGATTTAGTGGGTGAGGGCCCCACACACGGGGGATAGTGACGACTTCCTCTATGGTGCGGCTAGGTACATTTACTCCTCCGCAGTGTAATAAAAAAATCACCATGAACTTGTGAAATAGAAAAAATAGCTACTAATCTGCCCTTACATCTACATACTCCCCCTGCTTACATATGTATATATCACTGTACTAAAAATTTAGGCAAAGGGCGTACTTAAAACACTATCGAAATTATTTTATCTTAAGCAACAGTAAACTTGTATGGAAGTTTGTATATGAATTTGAACTAGTAAGTTCCATGCCAATCTAATACAGTTGTATTCCTCACAACCCTTCTATGCCTAGAAGCAGGCAACATATTGCAGGCCCCTTAAAAATATACCACAAAAGCAGGTTACAAGCGAATGGAAAAGAGTGTTTAAAGGCAAATTTTTATTTTTTTCTATTCACATCATTCGCTTTGGAAATATACATTGACAAGAATATTAAATCAGTTGGAATGAATTGTTTTTAAAATTTAAAAAGATTTCAGAAAGAGATTTGATTGGATTTCAGATGAAAGTATATTTGTTTTGGGAATTAGAAATTTGTTTCTATTCTTCAACAGCAAACCACAAACTCATAGAAAACGAGAAGTGAGAAATGATTGGAATTATTGAAATATAAAGAAAGGAAAAAAAAATTTTTGAATGAAAAATAAAACCTAAAGAGAGGATAATTTTCAATTGAATTTTTTTTTAATTGCAAATTTCCTGCTAAACCTACCTACTGCCTTAAATCCGAATTATTTTTGCTATATTGTGCACTCAATTTTTACAATATTATAATTTTCTATTCTCCTTCACAATGAAATCCCCCTCTTTTTTTACTCTTATGCTTCTTTTACTCGAGCTTAAGTTATACATTTTCCGTTGCTCTTGTTCTTTTAATATTTTTTTTAAATGGCATAATTCATGCTTATTTTAAGCTGATTTTCTTTAAGTATTCTTTTATAACATAATTTAAGGTCTTTATAAGCTTTTTCCATTATTTCGAAATGAAAATAAAAAATTTTTTTGTTTAAAAATGCTAATGAAGCATAAGATATTTGAAATGCTTTTTAGCATATTACAAGTGTGGTTTAAAAAAAGTCACATACTATATGCTGCTTAAAAGTCATGTGGATATTAAAATGAGATTTTCGAAAATAAAGTCAATTTAAATGCACTCGTTAAATGAACTTATGACATTGCATTGCAAAAGTAACAAAAACCAAACAGTGAAAGTAATTTTATATTCTCAAATAAATACAGTGGTGGTCACGAACTTAAGACACGACATTTTACTTATGTATATATTTGTGATAATTTTTGCATCTTATCAAAAAAGTTCTAATTCCATGATATTTTTCTTAAGATTTTGTTAATAAAGGGTCCGCCAAATAACTTTTTTTTTTGAAAATGCTTTAAAAAAAACTACTGAATATTTTTTCAAATTTCTTTTTTTATTTGAAAGTACAATCGTTCCGGTTAATAATGGAAAATAATTTCATTAAAATGGCTGCTTCGGCTGGCCATGTAATAGCCTACACGATCGATCCAATTTTTAAGCACATTATCGATTGCGTGCAGCTTTATTTCACCAATGGCTTCACGAATATTGTCCTTTAAAGCGCCAATTGCCTCTGGCTTGTCGGCGTAATACTTGTCTTTGACGGCACCCACAAATATTAGTCCAACGGTGTTAAATCGTAGCTCCGAGGTGGCCAAACGACATCATCTCTGCGGCTGATAATGCGATCTTCAAAAACAGGGCGCAAAACATCGAGTGTAGCTTCGGCTTTGTGGCACGTGGCGCCGTCCTGTTGAAACCAAATGTTGCCAATATCCTCCTCTTCAATTTTTGTGAACAAAAATTCGTTCAACATGGCCCGATAACGATCGCCATTGACTGTAACGGCCTCTCCTTGCTCATTTTCGAAGAAAAGTGGCCCAATTATGCCTCAGAACCATAATCCGCACCAAACAGTGACTCGTTTTGGGTGTGTCGGCTTTTGTATGCATGCGCGCGGGTTTTCTGTGTCCCAAATGCGACAATTTAGCTTGTTTACATACCCGCCAAGATCAAAATGAGCTCCATCTGAAAAGATGATTTTTTTTGCCAAAATCGGCATCTTCTGGTGTAGGCTACTGCATTGCCAGCCGAGGCAGCCATTTGAATGAAATTATTTTCCATTATTAACCGGAAGGATTGTTCTTTCAAATAAAAAAAGAAATTTGAGAAAATATTCAGTAGTTTTTTTTAAAGCATTTTCAAAAAAAAAAAGTTATTTGGCGGACCCTTTATTAGGAAGAAAAATAAATAATATTTTGCAATCATTTTTGGTTAAGAATTTTTATTTACATATTATATAGATCAACACAAATTTTCTCCTGGTCATGAATTTAAGACATAGGCAAAATAAAATTTAATTCACTTCATAAAAAAATACTAGTATTTGGTTGGAAATCCTTTATTTTGGATCACAGCAGCACATCTCCTGGGTAAACTTTCGACTAATGCCATACAATGTTGCATTGGAATCGCATACCAAGCTTTTTGGATTTCTTCCCACAAATCGTTTAAATTTTTTGGTTTTACTGCACGTACATGTTCCTCAACATCATTTCACAAGTTCTCAATTGGACTGGGGCCCGGGGATTGAGCTGGCCACTTTAAAACAGTGATATTGTTTTCCTTTAAGCAACTCTTCACTAGACGTGAGGTATGCTTAGGGTCAGTATCATGCATAAATTTCCTTATTAGGGGCATGTTGTCTTCAGCGAATGGTAGCATAGTGTCTGTTAGAATGTTTTTGTAAACGTGCTGGTCCATTTTAGTATTAATCTTGTAAATGGGACCTACACTATGCCACCATTAATATAATTGACCGTTTTAAGGGTGTACTTTGGGTGATGCTCCAGGTTTGTAGGCGCCATGCGTACTGCTTTTCATCAGAGCCGAAGCGGCAAAAGTTCGACTCGTCGCTCCAAAGTATATTTTTCCAAAATATCGTCGGCTTATTGAGATGTTCTCTCGAAAACGCTAGTCGGGATTTGATATTTTTTTTTGACAAGTGGTTTACGTTGTGCAATACACCCACGCAAGTTTTTCTCATTTAGACATCTTCTTATTGCCCTAGACGAAATTTCAATATCAAAATCCAATGCAATTTTATTTTTTATTTTACTTGAGCTCGTGAAAGGATTATTAGCAGCTACTTTAAGGTGTAGTTTTTCGTGCTCTAGGTTGCTGTTTGACATTTTTTGATGGCACCATGTTACTTAATGTGTTCCAGCGCATTGTAAATCTTGCATCTAAAACATTTAAGCAGCTTGGATATCTCCATTAATATTTTTCCCATCAAATTTTAGTTGTTGGATCAGTTTTCACTCGGCAGCGGAATTCCAAGTACCTCTGGCCTTTTATAATTAAATATTTCTATGTATTCTAACATAAAATAAAATAAAACATTCGTTGCTCACCGTTTAGCTTCACAAAACACCAAAAAATCACTTAAAACCCAGATATTTCTGAAATGTCTTAAATTCGTGGTGCCAGTTTCAAATAAACGTTTTTACAATAATATGGTAAAAAGCAACAAAACGTAAAAAGAAACAAAATAAAATAAGGGTTATTTTTTCTTAATATTACAGGGTACATAGAAGAATAAAGAATATAAAATTTGATATTACAGGATTGTAAAATTATCACAATCTAACTCAGTCATATGGCGTGTCTTAAATTCGTGGCCACCACTGTATGTAGCGTAAAATGGCATTTCGATTTCATTATTAAATATTAGCATATTGCGGTTAAACATTATCATAGCAATTGTTATGATAGATATTAAAAGCTACTACCCACTCGTTACCTTTTATATGGGGCTTGTGTAAAAGCCAATAAACCCCAAGAACAAGTTCATCACCACACACAGTAAGCATTTGGATGGAGGGAGAACATTTATTAATTTGCTCCTAAATATCAAGTATACATTTAAGCCTTTAACATGCTATTTCATTATTAATTAATACAAGCATATATGCGATCAGAAACCATTTCTTTGTGTGTGAGTTAAGCATGAGTGAATTGGGCTATAATCGGCTGCGGTTGGCGAACTTATTAATGAATCGCATGAGGGCATTTATTGTTTCGCAAGGTTTTTTATCAGCCAATAAACTTTCTTATGGTAATACGTTGTGTGCATTATAAAGTTTAAATTAAAGCGAATACAGTAACAGTAAAATTCTTTGATTTCCTGCTGCGCATTTGGAATTTAGTGAATGAAAGAAAAAGGAAATAAATAAATACCGACATATTGAGTTTCTGTATGGTTTAGTTATGCATCCTTATGAGAAAGAGAGTCTATGATTGTAAAACAGAAACATAAAACTACAACCAACTCAACTCAATCATGAAATAAATTTGAAAAAATAATAACAAACAATAAATCCTGGTAATTCTTTTTAAGCTCTACGTGTCATGAACTGATGGCTGGCAACAGTCAAGAACACTTATAGCATGACACCAGTGTTCCATAAACTGCTATTGGTGAAGAATTGTAAACAAGAAATTTAGTTTTTCAATTTTGATAAAGACAAACCAAACAAACGTTCCACAGTTCGATCAATTATTATAAAATCAATCTTTATGCACCTTAAATGTAAATCTAAGCTTGGCCTGGCAGTAATGCTGGATCCAAATGTCTACATCAATATAAACCGATTGATTTGACATTATTTCGAGACATATTTGTTTATTCATATGCAAAATGTTCACTTCTGAAGGTAGACTGAAGAATTAATTGTTTTAGGTTTCTGGTCTTTTCTAACATTTTTCAGACTTGGTAATACACTAAAGATTCAATTTAGGAGAAGACTATTATATACTCTTGGTTTTTTTTTACTATATTCAGAGGCCCGCATAGTCAATAGATATACTTTGTATTCGGGTAAGTGAGACAATTGATAAGTGTATTGGAATGATTTGGCCATTGCTATAGTCTAGTAGGTAGTGTGTTGGCTTATTAGACGTGAGGCCATGGTTCAAACTTCCTGACGGACATCTCCAACCGAACGAAATATGAAAAAATATTTCTTCTTCGACTTGCTCTCAGCAGATTTCTAGCAAAAATTCTGAAAAAAAAATTGCCATGAAAAGTTTTTCAACTTTAAACTGTAGGTCCCGCCATTCGTGTATAAATCTAATGTACATAACATAAGTGGTGTGAGAAGCTAGATTGTAATCCTGACTGAAGGGTTGTAATGACCAATTATGTATGTACGTATGTATGTATTACGTAGGATTTATTTTAATATTTTTCTAAATTCTTGTTAGAAAGTTCCAGTTCAGGTAAAGAAAGATCATTTCGTGTATCTATAATATCTTATCTCGAAAATTCGAAAATTTTAGTATTCGCTCGTGTCATAAGTTTTAGCTCAGAACACTGCACAATACACGACTAGCCGAGTGATATAAAAAACAATAAATCTTCACAGAAGATACGTTTACCATCTTTGAGATATTCGTGAAAGCTTAAGCGCTACGTTATTTAGGGTTCTTCTTTTTCCGAAAGTTATTAGTCTTACCCATGGTGGTATAGTTTATGTATTCTTCAAATAATTATATCCATGACTATGCTGAATCAAAATTTCCAAGGCTCACTGTATTCATTAACAAACAATATTAAATTGCTTATCACACATGGCGTATAGACTCGTAACCAGAGTTGAGTATGAATGCCATGGTATAATAGACGTCAAAGAAGGTATAAGGTATGTATAATAGTCGACTTGCTCTGATTAGTTTTCTGGCAAAAACTCTCTGAGAGTAAATGAAATTGCCATGAAAAGTTTCTCAAAAATCTGTCTTTCGGATTCGACTTTAAACTGTAGTAAATAAATAGTGTAAGAAGCTAGGCTTTATATATTGACTAAACAGTTGCAATGACCAATTGTGCATGTATGTTGGTTTACATTGTTCAATCACAATCACAGAAATGCTGTTTGGTGACAAGCTTAATCTAAATTTGTACGGTACATGCTCTGTACAATTGGCTTAAAAGGATAATCGAACTTTATTTTATTTTTGTCTTGGACTCCTTGGTATACTCATTTTTCTCAAATTTTATGATTTTTTTATTGTATTCTCTGTCGCCTCATAATCATACAGGCAGGCATACAACACATACATATGTTTACAGCTTCTTATCCTCACAGATTTAATATCATGGAAATCATGGAATGCATGTGAGTTCAATTTTTATTTTTATGTTTTAAACAGAAAGAATGATTATGACAGCCTGGGAAATGTGCTATCGTAATGTGGTTTTGCAAAAGACCTTTAAATTTATAGATTCTGGATTAATTTTAAACCCACAATTTGCACATTACGTGCATAAAAATATGAATGCTTTTCAAACAAAAATGGTTTTTTGTGTGTGTTCTTTTCTTTTCTGTTCCTGACTCAATATTTTTCACATTTTTGTGTCACCCAAATAAAAAAAAAAAATGGCTGCAAATGAGACCAGTAGTTTATTATTTCAATTTTTTTTTCACATAAATTTCAATTTATTTTTGTAATATTTTCGATTTTTCTTTAATAATTTCTTCATGTAAAGGGTCCGCCAAATAACTTTTTTTTTCTGAAAATGCTTTAAAAAAAAACTACCGAATATTTTCTCAAATTTCTTTTTTTATTTGCAAGTACAATCCTTCCGGTTAATAATGGAAAATAATTTCATTCAAATGGCTGCCTCGGCTGGCCATGCAGTAGCCTACACGATCGGTCCAATTTTTAAGCACATTATCGATTGTGTGCAGCTGTATTTCACCAATGGCTTCACGAATATTGCCCTTTAAGCGTCAATTGTCTCTGGCTTATCGGCGTAACAATTATCTTTGACGGCACAACGCAAATAATAGTCCAACGGTGTCAAATCGCACTCCGAGGTGGCCAAACGACATCAGCTCTGCGGCTGATAATGCGATCTTCAAAAACAGGGCGTAAAACATCCAAATGTTGCCAATATCCTCCTTTTAAATTTTTGTGAACAAAAATTCGTTCAACATGGCCCGATAACGATCGCCATTGACTGTAACGACCACTCCTTGCTCATTTTCGAAGAAAAATGGCCCAATTATGCCTCTGGAGCAAAATCCGTACCAAACAGTGACTCGTTTTGGATGCGTCGGCTTTTCAATGTATGCGTGCGGGTTTTCTGTGCCCCAAATGCGAAAATTTTGCTTGTTTACATACCCGCCAAGATCAAAATGAGCTTCATCTGAAAAGATGATTTTTTTTGCCAAAATCGGCATCTTCTGTAAGTCGATCGCAGGCCCAGTTAGCGAAGCGAAAACGCATTGGATGGTCAATTGGCTTCAACTCCTGAACCAATTGGACTTTGTATGGCGTCATACCAATGTCTTTATGCAAAATTCGTCTCAATGATGTCTCCGAAATGTTCAATTGTTCAGAACGACGGTGAATTGATGTTGATGGCGCTTCACGCACATTTTCTGCCACATCAGCAATATTCTCGAGTGTACGCACTGTTTTTGGCTTTTCACGCTTTGGTTTATCGATGAGGATGCCAGTTTCTTTCACTTTTTTTCACAAGATAACGAACATACGGAGCTGACGGTGCTTCTCTTCTTCCAAAATCCGTACGAAATTTTCGCACACATTCTGCAACATTACCATAATTTTCAAAGTAATGTCGCAATATTTCCCAGCTTTGTTCAAGCGTATACACAACCATATTTGTTCAGTGGAAGGATAAAACTAATTATCTGTCAAATCAGACATGCACTAGTTGAAAAAAAAATTTTTGATGGCAGACCCGATAGAATATACTTTTTAAGGGCGAAAAGTCTTTGTTTAGAACTCTGAATATAAACAAACAATATAACTTCAGTGAAATAAGTTTTTGTTAGTGAAAAATTTTAATAAAATTCTTAGCTACTCTGGTACTAGACAAATGCGGAATTCGTTGCATTCACGTCATTTTGTTACACAAGGCACTCATTTTTATTCATTGATCAAGATTACAAAGCCTTGCTGTTGTAATGAATGAAAAGAAAGCTGCCATACAGCAAACGTTCAGCTTAGTCACTGGCCTCAAGAAGTTTTCTGAAGATAAAACGGATCGACGAATTCTTTATTCAGCTTACATTTTTTCATTCTAATTGACTTCTTATCTAAAGAATATTGTCTTAAGTGGCATCAGTTTAAAATGCAGATTTTGCAAAACTTATGACAAGACTTTAAGAATATATTGAGTCGTTCTTTTATTACCTCTGCGAGTATGATTTAAATAAAACTCAAAAGTTTTTTTTTAACTGTTAAGTTAGGAATGTCTGCGACAGTTGCTATTACATCTGTTACATGTGTAGCGAGATCACTTAGGTCTATAAAAACTTCTAAGTAAAGATCGCCAATATACTTGTCTCTATCTTCTTAGATTTGGTTGGTCTTTCCTTTTTCTTCATCCCTACCACAGCTATTTATTACTTAGAAATGCTATACGTTTTGCACTTAGTTCCAGATGGCGAATGTAAAATCATTTGGTGTCCACACATCAGCTACACGTATAATAAATATGTCCACACATATTCATCATTCAGAACATTGCTATGAGCTAAACTGCGCTTGATGTGCTTCAATCAACAGGTTATATTATTGTTACGTTTTTACACTTTTAAAAACGTTTAGAATATGAATTCGCCGACTGCAAATAAAATTTAAATAAATTTTTGTTTATTCTTTATTGTTCGAACAATTCCGTGTGCCAGTGTTCACAACTTGATGTAAACGACAACAATTTGCTTTGTTTGTTATTCTTCTTTACACTCTTCTGCGTAAACACTAACAATTGTTCGTTAGACCTTTAAACCACGATTATTTTCTTCACACGCAATGCGTCTTCACGCAACACTGACTGAATTTTTAACTGATCCCGTTGCCTGTTTTGTCTTGCCTTTTATATCGCAGGGTAAACAGTCTGAGGAATGCTCTTGAAGGAGAATTACTTTTTGTTCTCGAAATATCTGTAAATGTAAACATCGTTGTTTTATTGTTGTTTGTGTATTTTGTTTACATTTATTCTGTTAATATTTGTTGTTGCTTCTTGTTTACTTATTTATCCCCCTTTTTATATACTGATGTTGTTGCTATATTTTTGTATATTCCGTGATCATGTAAACAAGTCCATTGTTTTGGTTTTTGTAGCTTTTATTTATCATTTTAATGTTAAACAATGTAACACCATTTCCATTTTAATAACAATGTATTGCTGGATCCATATATTATCTGCCTATCAAGGGCTTTTAACAAAGCGATCGTAGAAAATTTGTTTTAATCGTGTACTTTAAATGTGATAAATGTAATCGAGTCATCGCCATGACTGTAAAGGTAATCTATTCATACCAAAATATAATTTTTCTTGATAATGAACGCATGTAGTAATTTATTTACTTTCATGTTGTCAATGAAATTGCTGATGGGCATTAGATGCATTGCAATTTGCATTCAGAATTACTATAGTACAGTGCATCGAAGTCGCCGTAGTCTAGTAGGTAGTGTGTTGGCTTATTAGACGTAAAGCCAGTGTTCGAGCCCCAGGCCAGACAAATAGTATTTCTGCGGCGACTTCCTCTGTCGACAAAAACCCTCTGAGAGTAAAATACAATTACCATGAAAAAGTTTCTCAAAAATCTGTCTTTCGGAGTCGAATTTAAACTGTAGGTCCCACCACTCGTGATAAAATTAACACACACAACATAAGTAGTGTGAGAAACTAGGTCGTAATCCTGACTGAAGGGTTGTAATGATCAATTATGTTATGTATGTATAGTGCATCGACCAATTGCCCCCACCTGTTCTAATACTCAAATCATATACTGAAATCGCTGCTGGGGCTTTCCCCAGACATTTTCATTAATGAACTGTAACATATCGGTTATGCTCCACACAGATAAATAAATGGCGGCCATTTGAACGATGTTATATACCACACGTAATGGCATCAATAGATCTTTCAAACGAATAAAACAATTGACATGATATAAGTGAGAGATAGGAAGTACTTAAATAAAGACCCGATATTTTTTTTCTGGGTTCTCATACGACCAACATTCTCTAATGTACAGTGGATACGTGGCAACCTATGTATCCTTATTAACATCTCGAAATGAATTTCTTATGCGACATGAGTTTTTCAGTGAAGACTATATATATACAGTGGATAGCAAAAGTCTTAGTATGGTAATATATTTTGACAAAAAAAAAGTTCCCACAGGCTTAATACTCCTGCACATAGTCCCGATATGACTTCAAGATAGTATTTAGGAGATCATTTGAAAGAACGGTTACGTAATCGCTAAACCTCAAACAAAAGTCAACCGAAAAACTTGCTCATGGTGCCACCAGAAAACACTAAACAAAACTTGTATATTGAATTACAAATGGGTTAAATGGGGTGCTTGACCTTAACGGATATTCTACTAAATACAGATGATAACATTTTCATATATTAGGCCTTTGAATTTTAAATTTACTCAGGGTACTCTTTGGGAGTACCTATGGAGTCATTTGAAACTTTTCCTTATTTTTCTCTTGTTTTATGAAAAACATTAAAAAATTATTTGTTTTATAATAAAACAGAAATAAATTAATAAAAAATAAATATAAAAACTATAAATTTGTATACAAACTTTTGGCTGAAATTCTTGATATTTCTGAAATATAATCCCGTACTAATTTATTTTTCTGTTCACTGTATATGCACTGTTTGAAAATCTGATTAACATTTTCCTTAAAATATTCCTCCATGCATTCTGCATTCTGAAAGTGTAAAGCAATCAAATTAAATAATTTTAAGTATCTCAGCAAGCATGTCCATGTCCACATGCTCTGGGAAAAGAAAACCGAAAAAGATTTTCTAATTGTTATCGATGGTGTCATGTGGTAAAATAATCGATATTCCAGTTTGAAACCATGTGTCCCGAACACTGTGCTTACATTTGGCTAAAGGGTTACACAATCTATTTAAAACCAATAAAACAAATGCGACTAAAACCCCATAAAATGTTATTGTTTTCGAAACACATGTACATCTTAATGGATTATATTGTATTACGCTACAGTACTTATAAAGGGTGCGTCCATAGGAATGTACGTGCTTTTATTTCAAAATAAAAGCGCACATATTTGAAGTGATCATGAGTTCTTTTTATTGTAAAGAAGAATGGAACGATAAAAATAATCGTCAAATGGCCGGTCATTAGAACCATCATGAAATGTTCCAGAGATGTGGGTGCTGCATCTCAAATATAAGCCGAGAAGAAAAATCTCTCGGCGTTAAGTTGCATAATCTTTTTGGTGACTCGATATCAGAATTTCTTGAGATAATCTATTATGAAAATCGTTACTACAATAAAGCAATTAACGCAGGCGCTGTGTGGCAAGTGCTGTCAATTTGCTGAAATCATATATCATCCAGATAGCTGCCGTCCAGTTGATGATACAAGAAGACAGCTCTTTCCTGTAACCAATGTCATACCCAGACACTGCAATTTCGGCCTCGTCCCCATAAAAGTAAGGCCGCCTGGTCAAAACCTGCAACACACGAAATGCCATACGTCTGAGGGAATCGGGCTGCTGGAAACATCGCTCGATAGGTCACTCCAGAGTTCTGAACGTCGTCTTTTCTGAGGGGAGGTACAGACTTTCGGAAAAAGCCACCGACTATATTGTGACTGAGGCTAGGTTCCTGCCTGGTTTAAGGATACCGGATAGGGCACAATGGAATGGTGGGATAATCAAGGGGCAAAGATATATACCCATCTTCACAGATGGGTCTAAGTTAGGTGCATGTACAGGTGCTAGGTACAGTTGCTCGTTGTGGGTTCCATAGTTCGTCCGTCGGATTGCATGAGTATTTTTAAGCCTCAAATTACACTCATTTGTGTATTCATTAAGCTGTACAGATAGAAATGCGCTTTATTGGAGAACATGATTTATTTTTTTAAAAAATTGTCATTCACTTCACTTGTCCTTATTATCCGTTGAGCGAATAGCCGACGCTTTCTATGGTCTCATTGTTTGAGCTCAGTAAACTCAAATTTTTCTGTCTTTTATAAAAACACGTTGCTTAGCGATGATGTTCTTAATTTTCAATAACTCTGTCATGTAAACCAGGTTGAGTTTGGCATAAGGCATGCGTTATATTGACTTCGAAAACCACTGATGTTTGTGGCTTATTCACAAACACCTGTGATTTAAGAAAATCCCGCAAGAGAAAGACCAATGGTGGCCAGTTCATATTACCCTCGTGTGAGTTGACCATGTCCCCGGTACAGAATATCTAAGGTGGCGTGAGCTGTGTGGCACGTAGCATCATTCTATTGAAACTACATATCGTTGGTGTCCAGATCGTCCAATTCATATTAACCATCATCGTTCTCAAGGAAGTATGAAACGATAACGCCACCAAACCAAAATCCACACCAAACAAATATCTTTTTTGTGATGGTTTGAACACTCTTGGTTGTCGTGTGTATTGGTATCGCATCAAATTCAACATTTTCGTTTCTTCACATATCCATTCACCACGAAATAACACTCAGCATTGAAGATAATTTTACAAGAAAAACTTGGTTTCAGACAGAACGTCCATTGTATTGAAAGAATTTTAATATTTTCACGTGCGCACATTCGTCTAACGAATCCAAGGCATGTAGCTTCAACAAGATGACCGTTATTGTTTGTCATGATTACGGGTTATACATGAGTGGTGGGACCTACAGTTTAAAGACGACTCCGAACGACAGATTTTTTTAGAAACTTTTCATAGCAATTTTATTTACTCTCAGAGAGTTTTTGCCAGAAATCTGCTGAGAGGAAGTCGCCGAAGATGTAGTTTTTCATATTTCGTTTTGATGTCGGACCTGGGGTTTTGAACCGTGGCCTTACGTCTAATAAGCCAACACACTACCTACTAGACTACGGCGACTTCGATATCTCTTAGTTCAAATTAAAACGAATGAATCGTTTTAATAAGTATTTTACTTTAGATATTTGGAAATACAAAAAATATTGAACAGAAAGACCACTATCGTCCATAGTTACTAACTGAAATGAGTTACCAACGTAGTGTGTTTCTATTGTAGAGTGCAGCTTATCTATGATTACTGGAACGAAGAAAAGTATATTTTTTTTGTTCTATTATTTTTCATTTTTATTATTTATTTTTATTCTACAATATTTTTATTTCGTTGTGTCATTATTTCTATTTTTTTTTCAATTTATTCTTGTTCACTTAGCTTGCTGGCATAAGTACGACATGATGTTTACACAACTACTTACAGTGACAATATGTTCCATCCGATATGGTTAAGACTCCAAGTTAAAAAAAAAAAAAATTACGGCAACAACAATAATAATAAGAGTAATACTGATAGTAAGCTATTATTTTCAAATTGTTTTTTTTGTTGTTGTTGTTGTTGTTGTTGTTGTTGTTGTCAGAGTATGAAAGCATTTGAAAACGAATGTCAACAGAAAGTATTTTCTTTTTTAAACGTTAATATGCGTATCCACATCATGTGGATACTTTTTTGAAAAGCTTATCAATCTGTCCCCAAAAGAAAGTGAAGCTAAAATAAAGGAATTAGAAAATAACAACAAATGTCGTTTTTATTTGTATTCGAAAAAAAGTACGTAAAATATTTGCTGATCATTTTTTTTTTATTGTGATTGTGATTAGGAATGCACATTGTAATGTACTTTTGCTAAGATTTTATTATGAGCGAACACAACGCTTTTCTGTTTAAAGTGTTTAAAGTTTGGGGCCAATTGTTATTCTTTTAATAATTGTGGGCAAAATTTTTTTTAAATTCATTATTTGAATTGCAGGACGGTTTACGACTGTCGCAGATGTCTTAACGAGGTAACGAGTCGATATGATGTTTGTATTACATGGGTAACGGGAGACATAGATACAACATTCCGGGTAATTGCAGAGCGGATGAATTGGCCAGTAGGGGCACTGCCATCGAACTCTCTGATGAATTCTCGACATCCTGGGCATCCTTATGGGTAACTGAAAGCTTCTAATTGACAATGTAATACTATGTTCAGACATGCACTTATATTGAGTAAATCGCAATAAACGGCATTATTGATCTCAATATTTCATATAAAATGTCAATTAATTATTGCTCAATAAAATCATAAATTGTTGTAATATTGACTAAAACTTGAAATATAGCACTGCCATAAGTATTTTCAGTGAGTATATTACAATTTTCGGAACACTTTCTATTGATATTTGACAACTCAAATATCAACAATGACAATAAAAAAAAAAAAAAAAAATAACGAAAAAACTAAAACAATGTGGTTGAAACAACCAGCTGTTTTGTTTACCAGCTGTCAAATGAATATTTAATAAGCAGCTGAACTGCGTATATTGTTACGTCTAAACACTTAAAATATTGTAATCAATAAACCGAATATTGAATCAATACAAGTGCATGTGCGAACATAGTAAAGGGTCTGCCAATTAATTTTTTTTTTGAAAATGCTTTAAAAAAAACTACTGAATATTTTCTCAAATTTTTTTTTTTATTTGAAAGTACAATCCTTCCGGTTAATAATGGAAAATAATTTCATTCAAATGGCTGCCTCGGATGGCCATGCAGTAACCTACACGATCGGTCCAATTTTGAAGCACATTATCGATTGTGTGCAGCTGTATTTCACCAATGGCTTCACGAATATTGTCCTTTAAAGCGTCAATTGTCTCTGGCTTGTCGGCGTAACACTTATCTTTGACGGCACCCCACAAATAATAGTCCAACGGTGTCAAATCGCAGCTCCGAGGTGACCAAACGACATCAGCTCTGCGGCTGATAATGCGATCTTCAAAAGCAAAACATCGAGTGTAGCTTCGGCTGTGTGGCACGTAGCGCCGTGTCCTGTTGAAACCAAATGTTGCCAATATCCTCCTCTTCAATTCTTTCAACATGGCCCAATAACGATCGCCATTGACTGTAACGGCCAATCCTTGCACATTTTCGAAGAAAAATGGCCAAATTAAGCCTCTGGACCAAAATCCGCACCAAACAGTGACTTGTTTTGGGTGCGTCGGCTTTTCAATGTATGCGTGCGGGTTTTCTGTTCCACAAATGCGACAATTTTGCTTGTTTACATATCCGCCAAGATCAAAATGATCTTCATCTGAAAAGATTGCTATTTTTTTTTTTGCCAAAATCGGCATCTTCTGCAAGTCGATCGCAGATCCACTTAGCGAAGCGAAAACGCATTGGATGGTCAATTGGATTCAACTCCTGAACCAATTGGACTTTGTATGGCGTCATACCACGGTCTTTATGCAAAATTCGTCTCAATGATGTCTCCGAAATGTTCAATTGTTGAGAACGACGATGAATTGATGTTGATGGCGCTTCATGCACACTTTCTGCCACAGCAGCAATATTCTCGGGTGTACGCACTGTTTTTGGCTTTTCACGCTTTTGTTTATCGATGAGAATGCCAGTTTCTTTCACTTTTTTCACAAGATAACGTACATACGGAGCTAAGGGTGCTTCTCTTCTTCCAAAATACGTACGTAATTTTCGCACACATTCTGCAACATTACCATGATTTTAAAAGTAATGTCGCAATATTTTCCAGTGTTGTTCAAGCGTATACACAACCACATTCGTTCAGCGGAAGGATAAAAACTAATTATCTGTCAAATCAGACCTGAGCTAAGTGTTACCATTCACGAAATAAGCACTAGTTGAAAAAAAAAACGTTAGATGGCGGACCCGATATTATCATGGACCTTGTCAACAGTAGATGGGTAGCTCCCAACACGTGCAGAACGGCGCAGAAAATCTGGGCAAGGCTGGTTAGAAGGCGTGTGTGCAGCTCTACTTCAACTTCAGAGAAGTAGGCTCAGCACTATTGTCAGAATTATAACGGGGCATTGCATTGTATGAACGAATGCGAGGCCTTTTGATCTTGGACACCTTGCAAATGATTTCTGCAGAAGCTGTGGAGATGAGGAGGATGATGAGACTCTTTCATCATCTACTGTGTACATGCTCGGCACTTGGTCGGAGGAGAAGGAGGCACCTAGGTGCCTACTGTATGGATGATCTTAATGAATTGTCATGTATTGATATTGGCAGTCTGAGTCGCTTTATCGGGAGCTCCGAGTGGTTTCTGGACTGGGCTAAAATCTAAACTGTGGTATCACAACGGGCCCGGTGTGTAGTCTAAGTGTGTCCGCTCTTAATTCCATTGAGGGGACAGCGATTTCTACCTACCTACCTAAACTCAAAATTATTTCATTACATCGGAACGGTACCAATGCTGTCTGTTAAGGATACTGCAGTCTTTTGCAGGATTAAGGCACAAATCACAATTCACTCCAGATTCTGTATTGAAATTTAAAATCTTTCTCTGTTCCTTCTAAGGTGGTTAAGATTACAGCTAAATGTACAGAAAATAGTCTCAAACAAGACAAAGTTTTTTTTCTCTTTGACATTTTGAAATACTTCCAGTTTGGCTAAAAATCGAACTGAATCAAATGCTTTTAAAAATGAATGCTTTTCCTCAAAAACTTTTTCAAATCAATACAACACAAATCCATCGCTTCTTCTTTCATTTTCTTTACTATGCTGTTTTCTACTCTGCTGTTGAAAGCTTTTTATGAAGTATTTTCCACCACACCCTCTCACTTAACCTTCAGCAACATCGTAAATTGAATTTCAGGGGACGTTTTCTTTCTACAATAAAAGGATTTAACTCAGTTTCGGAGAGTGCCAAATCGTATTAATACGAGCCGAATTGGTAGTTTGATGCATTTGTGCTACACACAGTATTTTTAAATTCAATTTTCTATAATTTTTTTTTTGAAGAAAATTTTGTTAAAAATAAGGAGTTCATAAAAAAAATTTTTTGTTTTCCGTTACAAAAAAAAAAAAAAAAAAAATACTTTTCGGTTGAAGTTTACTTATCTTTAAATAAAATATTTTTAAATAAAAAATAAAAAAATTATGAACAGAAATAATTGATAAAGTTTTTTTAGGGTGATTGACAACAACAACAAACAAACATACAAGAAAATATTGAATTTATTTTCGTTAAAAATAAACTTGAGTTTGGAGTGTTAGCAACTTAAGGATAGGTAAGGTCGACTGTTCGATACCCTATGCATACATACATAATTAGTCATTACAACACTTCAGTCAGTCTCACCACACCATGTCGTGTGTGTTAATTTTATACCTGAGTGGTGACGCCTACAATGTAAAGTCGATTCCGAACGATAGAGTTTCCAAAAAGTTTTCATGGCAATTTTAATTACTCGCTCTCAGTGTTTTTATCAGAAATCTGCTGAGCGGCAGTTGCCGAAGAAATATTTTTTTTATATTTCGTTTCGGATCGAGATGACAAACCTGGGGTTTGAACCGTGGCCTCACGTCTAATAAGCCAACACGCTACCTAGCAGACTACGGCGACTATAATACATTTTAATATCTGCAGTGATTCCAATAGCTTTCAGGGTAAAGAAAACAACGAGAGGGGGAGGTCTACAACTGCTTGGCTTACACAAGATCGATCGAAAATGGAGATGCTCTGTAAAATTTTATGGCAATTAAAAGGACTTCAGTTTCCTGAATTACATAATGATAGGATACCCCTAATATCTAATAGCTCCTTCTATTTTACAGAGTAAATGTATAGCCATCCGTTTTAAAGGTTGCCTTCAATAGATTATGATTCTCATAAAACATGCCATCAAATTAGTTTCGTTTAACTCTGCTGGTTGAATTTATTTTAAAATTCTCTCTTCTCCTTGACTTAATAAATAATTAACATCATTTGTTACTTTCTTAGGTAGGGTATTTAATCTATCGGGTCTTTCATTAAGCGCTTCCAATTTTGTAAGTGTTATTGATGACATTTTTTTTACGAATATAATAACATCGTTCAAATGCCAGCCATAATTTCTATAGGGGGGAGGGCATTCAAAACGTTAAAAGTTTTATTACCAACTGAATTTGACAGATCCTATGGATTATGTTGGCTTTAAAAAACACTGTTGTTTGTGGCTTATTCGCATTCAGCTGCGAGTTAAGAAATGATGGTTGATGGTTTCAATTCTTTGTCGAGAGCCGAAACCATTTTTGTTCTGGTCTGTGTAATTCCTTCGCCTCCCATTCTCCCTCCCGACTTCCACTCCTTTTTCCTATCCTCTCTTTTATTCCTTCCTTCTTAAGGACGTTATGTACAACGGGTCAAATCGACCTCCGGGTACTTTACTTGTCTAAATTGACAAGTACACGTCCTCTAACCTAACCTAACCTAAGAAAATCTTACAAGAAAGAATCTAATGCGGTCAAATGTTGCATGAGCTTTGTATCATCCAGTGCCGTATTGCTGAAAGCAATCCAATTCCATCCAATTCAGGCCAAAATAATGCCCTCCGTTGGCGTCATTTTCAAAGAAATATAGATCAATAAAGACATCAGCCCTAAATTCAATCCAAACAGTGACTTTTGCGGAATGCATTTGACGCTGTTGGATCTAATGTGGTTTGTTATCGTCCGAAGTTTAATAGAAGTTTGTAGAAATGGGTGTCATCGCTGAAGATGATATTTCGATGGAAATTAAGGTCAGTTACCAATTCCTCCAGTGCCCATTGAGCAAATACACTTTGTTAACTACGATCGTTTACATACAGCTACTGGTTCAAGTGAATTTTGTACGAATGCAAACCCAAGTTATTACCCAATGCTCGCCAAGTTATGGTCTTCGAAAGAACAAGCTCTTCTGAGCAATGCGAAATCGTCCGCCTTTGATTCTACTGTACGCTTTTACAGATCGTTTGTTTCGTTACCGTCATACTATTATTGGGGTATTGAACCGGTAACCCGAATATATCCATCACGTTGCGAATAGTCGATAGAACGAATGGCAGTAGCGCGATGAGCTTTGCCAGAACAGAAACGCCAAAGAACAGAATCAAAATCAAAACAATATTGTTGAATGACCCTATAATATATAAGAAAACTCTTATCAACTGTCAGCGTTTGGAAGCCCCTGTTGGCAGACTCGTTTTTAGTAATGAGAAAAAGAAAAAAGAAAATAAAAAAAATTTTCTTTTTGTTCAACGATATTAACGAAAACCAAAAACCCATAATAAATTGCCAAAAAAAAAAAATTAAAAAGGAAACCAAAGCAAATCCATAACAAATAAATAAAGTCAATAATAGAATCGAATAAAAACAGAATAGATAAATGGGATTAGGAAAACAAATGGTTTAAAATATCATGTGGCGCCAGTTTGGGTGTCGTTCGACAAAAAATACAAGAAAACTGTTGCTCGTTTATTAAATGTTTAGGTTGCTTTAAATAAATAAAATGGAAAAAAATATGAAAATAAATAAGTAACTAAGTAAATAACAAAATTCAATATTTGATTGATAAATATAGGGTGGGCCATTTAAAAGTTCAAATTTAGAAAAGGAATAAAACGAAAATGTATTTGAAATTTAGCCAAATTAATATATTTGTTCTGAAGTACAAAATGTTCGGGTTAAAAATGGAATATTATTTCATTCATATGGCTTAAGAGGCCAGTTTCACAGTACCCTGTTCGTTCGGACAAATTTTCGTGCATTTTTTCGAGTGTATGGGGTCGTATCTCTACAATAACATCACAAATGTTGGCTGTCAGATGCTCAATTGTCACTTTTCTTCAACAGCGCCTCACAGAACCTAGTGCAACGGTGTCAAATCGCAGCTTCTTGGTGGCCAATTGATATCACCATTTCAGCTAATTAAACTGCCATCAAACGTTTAACGCAATAAATCGATTGTGGCATGAGATGTGTGGCAAGATGCGGCATTCTGTTCACATCAAACATCGTTCACATCAGTACCATGAAAAGCCGAATCGGTTATGGTGGTGCGATATTAGGTGCCGTCCTCATTTTCAAAGAAATATGACTCACAGATGCCTCCGCTTCACAAGCTGCACCATACAGTGTAATGGGCATATGGGCTTCTGTGAGATAATGTGCGGGTTTTCTGAGTCTCAAATACGGCCATTTTGCTTATTAACGTACCCACCAAGATGCAAATGAGTTTCATCCGAAAAGATGTCTTTTTTTTTGAGAAAATCGTCATCATCGTGTTGTTTGTCGTTGGCGTTAATTTTATACGTGAGTGGCGAGACCTACAGTTTAACGTCGACTCCGAATGACAGATTTTGGAGAAACTTTTTCATGGCAGGTTTATTTTACATTTTATTTACTCTCAGAGTTTTTGCCAGAAATCTGCTGAGAGGAAGTTGCCGAAGAAATATTATTTTTTATATCTCGTTTTGATGTCTGACCTGGGATACGAACCCGGGCTTTACGTCTAATAAGCCAACACACTACCTACTAGACACTTCAACATACCGAGCTCTTTTCTAAAAAATTCAACGTAAACTTAGGCGTGAAATGGTCAAGTCTTGAGAACGATGACGTTTTCGGATGTACGCACTATACGAAGGCGCTTACGTCTTGGCTCATCAGCAATGAAACCAGTTTCACGGACACTGTTTCTCCTTCTCTGCTACCAAATTTTATACGATATTTTCGCGCAATTTCCGACCAATTGTTTTTGCTTTGGAAATAAATTTCCAATAAATTCCAATGTTGCTCAAGCATAAATCGATTCATTACATTCAGTGGAGTTAATGTACTGAATTATGTGATGGAATAGAATGACATATGTATGTATGTAAGTATTGCCAGATTCGAAATAAACGATGGTTCAAATTTAAACCGATAGATGGCCTACTGTATAGATTGTTTATCGCCTGTGTGAAACAGTGTTGATTTTAAAACACAAAATTTACTATAAACCAAGGGAAACTAATTTGAAAGTATAATTTGGCACAGTGTGTGGGTATAATCAATTAGTTGTAGTATTTCTATCGCATTTAACTATCATGGATTAAAATTTGTTGAATTATTATGTGTCAAGAGGCCTTATCATTGCCTCAGTTCCTTGATTATTTTAAACTTGGCTTATATTCATGAAATATATGATAAAAACCTCTTGTTCTTCCATTTATTTTTAGCAATTCAAACTGTACGGCATATTAAATTTAGTACGTTCGTTCGTTCGTTTAGTTTTTTTTTTCTTTTCTTCTTCTAATCTTATCAGTTTAATATGATTGAAGAGACACGTATTTTGTTGCGATTGAAAAATAATTTTTAATTATATTTTGAATTCATATCATATGCCGGGTTTTAAAAATAGCCAGACGCTAAAAATAAACTCAAATTAACTGTGAATAACCTCTATTGAATGGCATTACAAATGAATTTATTTTGCACGTTATTCTGTTATTGACTTTGAAATGAAGTGACAAAAATCAAACAAATCGATTTTCCTGTGGAAAATACTTCAAAAAAACCTTTTGAAAAACATGCAATTCAAATGAAAGCTTATTAACTTAGTTTACAAGCGTTAAGTACAAAACACTTGGCGAAAACTAGATAAAGAAATACTAGCGCCTCCCTAATAGTACAGCAAAGGGTGGTGGTTATCTAACTGAATTGCAAAAAATATTATGCAGTGGGCGGAGCAATGTGATATTCAACCGCAAGTCTAATGTTTACGTTGAATCAATCGGTATTACAGTATCCATCTAAATCACAAGATAACCCTCATTTCTCCCTAAGCAAGAGTGTTCAGGCATGTGTATCTGGTGCTTAGAAAAGCACGTGTAGCCATAAAATGATTCTGTTCCTTAAATTGCACGATTTTGTAATTTTCTTGTGATATTATGGAGGATCGGAAGTCGCCATAGTCTGATAGGTAGTGTGTTGGCTTATCAGACGTGAGACCTCAGTTCAAATCCCCTGGTCAGACATCTCCAACAAAGGTTAGGTTAGAGGACAAGTACAGTACCCGGAGGTCGAATTGACCCATTGTACATAACGTCCTTAAAAATGAAGGATAATGGAGGGTATAGGAAAAAGGAGAGGAATTAGAAAAGGGGAGAATGGGAAGCAGAGGAATTACGCAGACCAAACAAAAAGGTAGAGCGCGACTACACTGATGAAGCCCTAGCACTTCTCAACCAGCTCAATCTGTGGAGAGCCTTGATGACCTCTCTGAGACACAGAATTCAAACCCTGAAAGAAGCCCCTGTCAAGGGTCCTCAACCTCAACCTACCAAGGACTGGGCAGTTACAGAGGAGGCGCTCGATAGTCTTCAACTCCTCATAATCGCAACATAGCCTGTAATAGTCCGGCTGGGATCTTTTCCAGATCACCGTCAGCGACCTATTCTCGCAGTGCCTTGTGAGAAATCCTTATCCAAGCCCAGCAGCCAACCGGTTCTTGCACTGTCTATAGCAGGCCATAGACATCTAGAAACATAACAACCCGATCCGTTCCCCCAATGCCTCTGCTCTTCCCCCCTGACCCATCCATTGATGAGGCCGTAGAGGTGGCATATTGGGGGGTCAGAACCAACTATTAAATCGCCCTCAGAAAGCTAACCTAACCTAGCGAGAGCATTCGCCGACGCATAGATGGATACGGTCTGGTCCAAAAGTCCTTAACGACTCCTTGCACTCGCGAACAAGCCGTGATTTCCACCAGACCGACGCAATGGCCCTTAGGGCAGCCTGACTGTCAACGAAGATCATGTAGGATTCCGAATTCGAAGCGGAGCCACTAGCTATGGCCTCAATAGCCTTCAGGATTGCAGAAATCTCCAACGAAAAAATTTTAAAAAATATTTCTTCGACGACTTCCTCTCAGCAGATTTGTGACAAAAACTCTGAGAGCGCATGAAATTGCCATGAAAAGTTTTTCAACTTTAAACTGTAGATCCCGCCACTCTTGTATAAAATTTAACAAATCCTGGCCGCTTTCGTGAGGATCATTTAGATTTTGATTGGAAATTTTTGTTTCCTTTAAATAAACGATGCAAGTTGTTATAGTAACTCAGTTAAGGTCAGCAATCTCGTTCAGAATCTAGAGGTGCTTGAAGCTTTTTAGTTAGAGAGCAATAGTGAAGACATGCAGAGTTACTGAACCTGAAAAAAATCGGTAGCAAGCTACCTCAATGTTGCCCAAACACGTTAACATTGATTGGAAATTCGAGTCTGCTTTAGTGCATGACTGTCAACGTTCTCTTACTAACTTTTTTAAATGGTCATTACGATCCATTAGTCAAGTTTATAACCTAGCTTTAATGTTGTGTGTGCGTGCTAATTTTATCCATGATTGGCAGATGCTACTGATCGTCAGATATGAGAAACTTTTCATAGCATTTTTATTTTACTTTTAGAGTTTTTGCCAGATGTCTGCTAAAAAAAGAAGGGAGTACGAATTTACACTGATTTTAACCCCTTGATTCCACATCACAGTTTGAGATAAAAAAATACGATCTCTTGCACTGCAAATGTAGAAAATAAAGATACCATGTGTTGATAATTAAATACTTAACGGCTAATTAACCAGACTAGAACGTGCGTATGCGGTAATATTTTTGATGAGCTCATCCACTTTATAACGGCAGTCGAAGATTTATTTCCATCAGACCTGTTGACGGGAACAAAAAAGAAAAATAAAAGAAAATAAAAATGAGAATAAAAGCGACGCGAAATAATAATAAACTTGAAATTATGCTTGAAAGCTTTTACTCTTAACACGTCATCAAAAAGGAAAAAAAAATTAAAAGAAACAAAAACAAAAAAATAAAATTACGTTTTTATAACTCTTGCCACGAAATATGACTCAAATGACTTGAAGTGACAAATAAGAGACTTTTAGCATAATATGTAATAAATAATGAATGTTTGTCGTAAAATGTTAAAAGGCGTCAGTTTTGAAAAGAAAATTTAAGGAATTGCAGCAACCAAGAAAAAAAAATCATAAACAAAAATGGCAAATTAATGAATCAACAATAAAGCCGAATATCGGTGACCCCAAGATGATTTGCACACGATCTATTGTACTTCTCTAGCAATTTATAGGCTATCCCTAAAACGCCTTTTTCAAGGATATTGCCCTCATGAATTTCAGCATACTGCTCGGTGCCAATAGTAACAGTTCCTATCCTTCATCTCTTATGCATTCAAGCGTTAATGCCCCACAGGTTTCAAGAATGATATCCAATGGTTCATAGTTCTCATCGTCACTGAATCTGCTTGGTGGGCTCGTGACAATCTTCATTCTTAAGAAGTGTAATTTGAGTTTACAGGGCCCTGTTAAAAGCTTGATTGTCAATCTAAATATATTTGTTGCTAGTCGAATGCATTACACAAATCTCTTCTTAATGTAATTTGTCTAAAATAGTTCTGATTACCTCAAATCCATTTCGCTAAGCACACATTTTAAAACATTCGCCTCTACTTCCCTGAAGGATTTTGGCCCCATCCACAGCGTATTTGAACTTGGTGGAACTTGGTCAGTACAGGGACTGCGTTCACCCGTGGCATCACAACGGGCCGCTATGTGTGCTCAATTGAGCTTTGTGAAATCAGAGCTACCACTCAGACCTAACCTAACAGCGTATTAGTTCTCGTCCTTGAAAGTTAGTCTGCTTGCTCATTGCCAAGAATTTTCACATGAACTGGCACCTGGCAGAGGGTAATTTTGTTTTCCCTGTCTAGGCGTTTCTGCTCCTCCAGGCGGTTCGATGCTGTTGTTGTATTCAAATGGCGGTCTCATAGTATTGCTCTGTACTTAGTAGGATCAGAAATTTCCTTCTATTATAAGTTATTGGAATCAAAAAAAATGATCACAGGAAATCTATATCATTACAACACTTTAGTCAGGATTACGATCTAGTTTCTCACACCACTTATGTTGTTTGTGTTAATTTTATACTTGAGTGGCGGGATCTACAGTTTAAAGTCGAGTCTGAACTCGTGGCAATTTTATTTACTCTCTTATTGGAGTTGTCCGTCTGACCTGGTTTTTGAACCGAAGCCTCACGTCTAGTACTAGACTACGGTCTACCTACTAGACTACGGCGACTACTACGTAATTGGTTTTCTCAAACCTTTAATCAGGATAAAAATCTAGCTTCATACACCACCCTTTGTTGCCTGTGTTAATTTTATCCATAAGTGCCATAAGTGCATAAGTGGACCTTCCGTTTATTGTCAATTTCGAATAACAGATTTTTGAGAAACTTTCTCAGAGTTTTTGCCAGAAAACTGCTGAGAGGAGGTTAGGTTAGGTTGGCGAGTAGTTTGCCGTTCACTGGCAAGTTCATTCGATGGCCCATTGTTTCAATCAATGTAAGGCAAACGCTTTTGTCGTGATCCGTTAGTGGTGAGTTTTAACCACCCCGAGCTCTGTATAAAACCTTTTCATGGCATTTTTTAGTTACGCTCAGCGTTTTTGCCGGAAGAAATATTTCGTCATATTTCGCTTTGTTGCAGATGTCTAACCTGGGGTTCGAACCGTAGTCGCCAAGACTATGGCGACTAGTTACATGTGCCACTAGAAGTCGAGCAATTAAAAACAATTTAGGAAGAAGGGTTTTTTCCTTTACGAGGCTTATAGTGCAGATCATCGGTTGATCGGCTACCACATTTTACTATGCTATGCTATGCTGTGCTTATGCTATGTTTAAGAACACTAAAGAATTTCGTGTAACTACAGTCTCAATTTACATTGAAAATTTCAGCTGATAATAAATCGCATAAAATATTTGGCAATTTTTTACAGACATTTCATTTATTTTCAAACCCTGACCGCATTTTTAAATTGTTTTCTAATTGTTGTATTCCCCTTAGCTTTAGGCTCCAATGACCTCGACGTATGAGTTATTTTTAAACATCATCAATCATTAAAAACTTATTACTCATACGCTATCATTTTAACGCTTTAAATACTGTGCCCATGTTATAGGCTGACACAATAAATTAGTAAAATTAATAAAAAAAAAATAAAAAAAAAAAATAAAAAAAAAACAATTTAAAATGATGGAATAAATGTTGTATTCTAAGCCACAGAGTACTTTTATTTGTTTAATAACTTCCTGTCGCCGTTTATAGTTGTTTATCGAATAGAACTTTGGGTGGAACATATTGTAAAGTTTCATATTTCAGGGTGGAGACATTTTAATGGGCTTTTCAATGAAATTCATTAATTATGCATGAAATGCGAGTTAATACATATTGTGAAATTTTAATTGTTTACACGTTTATTGGGGTCACTTGGAGCAAAACAAATTTGCTTAACAGGCCAACAAAGAGAGAAAGGAAAGGTAATTGCACAGTTGCCAAGAAAATTTTAGAAAAATAATTATTTTCACTTCACGTAAGGTAGCAAACTGAAATGAAGTTTTGCTTTAGAAAACTCTCTACTTTTTTTTTTAACAATATTTCAAGTCTTTTTCTTCGCTTTATTGTCCATTAAAATGTTTAATGGGTCACACTTTTTTAAATAAATTTCGATGGAGTAAAAGCCTTAATAAAGCCGTCTGAATATTTCATTTATTTTGACGTCTCTAATAATCGCTATGCGACAAAATAAAAAAAAAGAAATACACCCAGCTAATGACACCCCGCTACTGTCCGAGTAACAACAACCACCCAACAAGCATTGTGTTCAAAATAGCCATAACCTCCAGCTTTATAACTTTGTAGTGCTCAGGCAATGTATAAGAAAGTTAAATATTAGAACTCTTAATAAATATACATACACACCACATAACCTCAAGTGTCTTATTGGGAACCCACAGACCTTCAGAGGACCCTTCAGTCAGGATTACAACCTAGCCTCTCATATCACTTCTGTTATGTGTTAATTTTATACATGAGTGGCGGAATCTACAGTTTAAAGTCGATTCCGAACGACAGATTTTTTGAGAAACTTTTTCATGACAATTTATTCTTCAGAGTTTTTGCCTGAAATCTGCTAAGAGGATGTCGCCGAAGAAATATTTTCTCATATTTCATATTTCTCACAGCTATATTGTGAGTTTTGTTTAGTAAAACTCAAAAATATTTTTTTATATTTCTTCCACCCTCCAGACAAAAACTGTTTTTTTTGGACTTTACGCACAAATTTATTGACTACACAAACATTTCTCAACCAATATCACAAATTTAAACTTCCTTAGAAAGGAGAGGGATGGGGCTTTAAAACCGTATACATATTATTTGACTTAATATTCTATGAGGTTTGATGAGGTAAACTTTGCAAACTAGAATTTTTTCATATTTTTTATAGTTTATCTATTTATAGTAGCAAACTTTAATTAAAAGTATACGTACGAATGTTTTTTTTCTTCTACATTGCCTATGTACGTTTAAACTTCTGTCCGTTGTTCAAATTGTTGAATTAGAAAAGAAGTATTTCCAGGAAAATGTTGTTAGAGCCACACTGTATTTTCAATTTGATTTTGGCTAATAAAGGAGAAAATTTTTTAGTTTTTTTTTAAAGCATTTTCAAAAAAAAAAAAAGTTATTTGGCGGTCCCTTTTTTTTCAAATTAACTTTCAGTTGAAAAATTTTTCAGAATTTTTGATGGATCTGGATTGTTTATTGGAAAATGAGCCAATTTCACCTTTGAGTTGCCACCAGAAGTTGGCCAATGTTTGCTCAAAGCGAAATAATAATACTTAAAAAAAAACACAAGTATTAGGCGACTTCTGGTAGTCGCGCAAAACGTGAAATTGAGATCCATCAAAACTTTTTAAAATTTTTGAACTGAAGGTTCATTTGATAAGATGGCATATATAAAAAATATAACACGACTGTTATACTATTTAAATTATAACTACGGAAATTTTTGTTCGATTTGATAATGCACTTTCAGAATGTCATCACTTACTTTATATTTTATAATTAAATTTTGCAATTAAGAATCTTTAAAATTGAAAAAATAAGAATAAAAATAATTTTTTCCAAGTTTACCCGATCAAAACTTATAACATTGAAGTTTGAAACATATGTTCATGTATACGGTTTTAAAGGCTCATCTCTCCCTTCTGAAAAAGCTTTAAATTTTGAACGTAGGTTAAAAAATATTTGGATAACCAATAATTTTGTGTGAAAAGATTAAAAAAAATAGTTTTTGTCAAATAAAAGAAGTTTGGAGGGTTCGAGAAAAATATAAAAAACTTATTTTTGAGTTCTACTCGACAAAACTCACAACCTACACTGTGTCATTAGGTGGGTGTATTTTGACTGTCGCACCATGTAATCACTTTCAGTTCTACTACTAGGAAACATAAATAGAAAAACGGATGAATTTTTGAAAACCTCACTCACATATCGTCACCCGACTTAATTAGTCATTACGGGCATTTAATTAGGATTACAACCTAGCTTCTCGCACCAATCATGTTGTGTGTGTTAATTTTATCCATGGGTTGCGGGGTCTACAGTTTAAACTCCACTCCGAACGACAGATTCGAGCAATTTTTATTACATACTTTTTACCAGAACACTGCTAAGAGTAAGTCACTGAAGAAATTTTTTTCATATTTCGTTTTGCTCAAGACTTCCGATGTAGGGTTGTATCACAGGCTCTAGTCTAATAAGCCAACATATCAATTATTAGGGTACAGCCTCTAAATCATAGGACTTAAAATACTTAAATAATGTGATGCATTTGTAGGAAAAAAAAAAGAAATACGATGACATTTCTTATTTTATTTTTTTATTTTTTATTTATTTAAGAAACGTACAAATATCTCAAAGTATATCCTGTGTTTACTTCTTATTCCATAGTTTCGGTTCAGTTTCATAAAGCAAAAATTAACATCAAGGCGATGCTATTGATACAGACTGTGTGGCTTGTTGTTCACTAGAAACACCGCTCCCCAGTGAAAAGAAAAGGTATTGTGTGCTTGCGGGTGAATAACTTTTTATTCATTTGGTCTTGCTACTGTTCTTGAGATGGCCCTGTGTGTTCTTTCATAATGTTTCTGGCATTTTGTGTTGGGGGCCATGGCAATAAGGGCTTACTGGATGGACTGCATGCAAAGTAATCAAAATCCTTTATTTTTTTTTTGAAATTCAGGAACTAGGAAGAGTCCCTATTCCGAATGAAATCTACTTTAATTGGATTAAATTAAGTGAAGCACTTAAACACTTCACATTTCTTTCTTTAAAAATTTGCAAAAAATAAATTTTTTTATACGTGATGAGTTAATCAATTTGAATTTTTAAAGAAACCAACTTTAATTCCACTTGATTTATTTTCTCTTTGTAAACATTCCATAGACAAGTTTTTTTTTAAAGAATGCCACATAAAATATTGAAAAACAATTTTCTTTTCCATTCGATTTTAAAGTTGGCTGTCACTGCGCTCTCATCTGTTGCATTTTGAAAATGTGTGGAATTAACAGACAGAAACGAGTAATTGAAATTCATAAAACTTTGATACGTTTTAAGCTTCTTATATTGAAAAATATTTGTTAGTGTTGCTTTAAATACTTTTGAGTTTAACATAAAGCGATAACAGTGTAGTGTACATGGCGTACTTTTAGTTTTTATCATATTCACGTCTAATATTATCAGATTTTTTTGAGACACCACGCAAGCAATTGGCAAAATTGTGAAGAAATTTGAAGAGACTAGAGTGGTTACAAATATTGAAAGGACTGTGCATCATCGTATCGCTCGTTCCGCTGAAAATATCGCTATTGTAAGTGAAAGTGTTGCCGAAGACCCGAATGTGTCGATTCCTCGTCGTTCTCAGGAATTAGGACTGTCTTACGGCACATTATGGCGTATTCTGGATTTAGGTCTACACCCACATCCATATAAAGTCCAGCTCACGCAACAACTGAAGCCAGGTGGCCATTAACAACGTCGTAGATACGTGGAATGAACAACAGGCGGTGGACGGCAATTTTTCGAAAAAAATTTTCTTCAGCGATGAAGCACATTTCACACTTGGTGGGTATGTTAATAAACAAAATTGTCGTATTTGGGGTCCTGAGAATCCTCAAGTAATTGAAGAGAGGCCATTACATCCAAAAAAAGTCACTGTTTGGTGCGCTCTTTAGTCCGAAGATGTGATTGTGACCTTACTTCTTCGAAAACGACGATGGAACGACTGTCACCGTCAATTCGGAGCGTTATGGTCATATGATAACCGACTTTTTTTGCCTGCTATTGAAGAATACGACTTGGAGAATATGTGGTTTCAACAAGACGGTGCCACATGCCACACAACTCGAGCGAATATGGCTTTATTGCAAGAGACATTTCGTGGCCGCGTAATTTCTCGTCGTTGCGGTATCAACTGGCCACCAAGATCATGCGATTTGACACAATTAGACTTTTTTTTTGTTGGGCTGCGGGAAAGACCGCGTTTATGCAGATAAACCTTCAACTCTTGAGTACTTAAAAACCAACATTCGTCAAGTTATGGCTGAGATACCGCCCAATATGTGTCAAAAAATGGTCGAAAATTACCTCAAAAGAATCAACGCTTGCAACACTTCGCGTGGAGGACATTTGAATGATGTAGTGTTTCACACATAATGTCAACGTTCAAATTTTACAATAAAAAAGAAATATCATGAAAAAAATATTTTCATATTTTCGATTTGATGTCTTTGAACCATGGCCTTACGTCAAATAAGCCAACAAACACACTACCTACTAGACTTCGGTGTCTTCGAAATAAACGCACAAATAGGGGCTGCCCTCAAAAATATATCAATACAAAGTTTGTATGCAGTTCTACTACTGTATATAAACAATGTAGATATGCAAAGTAACCAAACAATGCATCAACTATAAATCCGATGCCTGATTGCTTTTTGACTGCGTTAAAAATACACATTGATGACGTTTTGAAATAGAATACATTGAATATATTTTGTAGAGCGGCATTATGAAACACGATACTTAGTTCAAACACAAAGTAACTAACATTTTGGAAGGCAGCCAAAACTTTTAAATGCAAAGCACATTCGAATTAATTTACAGCAACATGTTGCGGAAACATGTTTTGTTTGGCTTCAAAACCTTGCGGATGTAGGATGAATCAAAACTACCAACCACTTCTGTATTATTTTCGTGTTTTTTTGTTTTCTTATGAATGAATATACAACGAAACTGCTTGTCTTCGTAGCTGGTTGAATTGAATTTCTCTTCATGAATACTTAGCGCCATGTGTGTTTTTTTGTATTTTTAAATATCTTATGGTATTTCTATATTTTTGTTATTATTTTGATTATTTTTTGCTTTTGTTTATGAACAACACTTAGAAGACAGAGCCTGTACTCGTCCTGTCAATTGTGTTCAGACAAGGAAACTACATTAGAATCAGTTGATATGGGAACAGTGTGCGCTATAATGAGAGACCATGGATGGTTGAGCTCTTTATTTGTTTCAAAACTATTTCGAATACAAGTCTCTTTGTTCTATTGGTGCTTAGTCCACTGTGTTACACAGAGCACATACTATGACTGATTTCTACTAAGTTAATGAAGTTCAACATCCCAATACATATTTCCGTCTTCTATTACACACCTTTGAGAAGCCTGAAGGCATGTCATTTTTGACTTAATGAACTGGATTCATTTGAATTTTACTTCAAAATTGTTGTTGTTGTATTTGAAATAAAAACAGACGCAATAGACACAGAAAAGTATGAAATACAGAATCTTCTATAAACTCTACAATACTTTTCACAACACACAACACCGACTCTTTATATCTACTCTGGTCATACTTTATTACAACATTTCACAAAAAAAAAAAAAAAAAAAACTAAAACACTGACACTAGCCTCTGAACGGATAATGAATTCAAGATAAAGTTCAAAATAGTTTTCACAAGCATTTCTAAACGAAAGATCATGTGAATCCAATGGAAAGGAAAGAAAATAAATTTACAAAATCCTAATGCCACACGCAGAAGATAAGATGTACGATATATTTTTTTCTTCCTGTTCCGTTGCCATAGAATTTGGCTAGAATTCAAGTTGAAAGTGTGGTGCATGTATTGTAAAAATAGTTTCTCTTCTTTATTTTGGAATTAATTTATTCGAAATTCAAAAATATCGTATACAAATAAAGTTTACTACACGGCAATAGCAACGAATAAAATAGAGGATTGCGGTTGAGCCATATATGTTCCGAAATGCCAACTCTTTTGGCATGTCTTCAAAATGAACCCTAAACCGTTATTGAAGTGATATTGTGCAACGGATGGCCATGTGATTTAAGAATAGAAATGACTCGGTCCTCTTCTTATCCATACGTGATGCCAACAAGATTAAATCTTCGTATAAAACGAGTGGATAATGTCCAAGTTTAACTGAAGCCATGATATGCCTTGTAGCAGATCAGAGATTGTGAGCTTCGTATGAAATCTGGCCAGCTTATTAGCAATGTATTGTCCCGGAATCTATTTAAAAGTTACATTTGAATCATCCGAAATTACGCTAGAGAATCCTTATCATTTATTGACAAGTAAAGGGTCCGCCAAATAACTTTTTTTTTTTGAAAATGCTTAAAAAAAACTACTGAATATTTTCTCAAATTTCTTTTTTTATTTGAAAATACAATCCTTGCGGTTAATAATAGAAAATAATTTCATTCAAATGGCTGCCCATGCAGTAGCCTAAACGATCGGTCCAATTTTTAAGCACATTATCGATTGTGTGCAGCTGTATTTCACCAATGGCTTCACGAATATTGTCCTTTAAAGCGTCAATTGTCTCTGGCTTGTCGGCGTGACACTTATCTTTGAGGGCACCCCACAAATAATAGTCCAACGGTGGCAAATCCCAGCTCCGAGGTGGCCAAACGACATCAGCTCTGCGGCTGATAATGCGATCTTCAAAAACAGGGCGATCTTCAAAAACATCGAGTATAGCTTCGGCTGTGTGGCACGTAGCGCCGTCCTGTTGAAACCAAATGTTGCCAATATCCTCCTCTTCAATTTTTGTGAACAAAAATTCGTTCAACATGGCCCGATAACGATCGCCATTGACTGTAACGGCCACTCCTTGCTCATTTTCGAAGAAAAATGGTCCAATTATGCCTCTGGACTAAATCTTCTGTAAATCGATCTCAGGCCCACTTAGCGAAGCGAAAACGCATTGGATGGTCAATTGGCTTCAACTACTAAACCAATTGGACTTTGTATGGCGTCATACCAAGGTCTTTATAAAAAATTTGTCTCAATGATGTCTCCGAAATGTTCAATTGTTGAGAACGACGTTGAATTGATGTTGATGGCGCTTCACGCACACTTTCTGCCACAGCAGCAATAATCTAGGGTGTATGCTTTGTTCTTGGCTTTTCACGCTTTGGTTTATCGATGAGGATGCCAGTTTCTTTCACTTTTTTCACAAGATAACGAACATACGTTATCCGCTTCCAAAATCCGTATGCAATTTTCGCACACATTCTGCAACATTACCATGATTTTCAAAGTAATGTCGCAATATTTCCCAGCGTTGTTCAAGCGTATACACAACCATATTCGTTCAGCGGAAGGATACAACTAATTATCTGTCAAATCAGACATGAGCTAAGTGTTACCATTCACGAAATAAGCACTAGTTGAAAAAAAAAATGTTAGATGGCAGACCCGATACAAGCAAGAAACTGTCCGAGTGAATTATGGGATTTTCTGGGAAAATACCACCACCCGACAAGCATTATTTTCAAAATGGCCATGACCTCCAGCTGGATAACTTTGCAGTGTTCAGGCAATATATAAGAAAGTTAAATATTAGAACTCTTAATAAACATACATACACACCACATAAGCTCAAGTGTCTTATTGGGAACCCACAGATCTTTAGAGGACCCTTAAGTCAGGATTACAACCTAGGTTCTCACACCACTTCTGTTATGGCAATTTTATTTACTCTCAGAGTTTTCGCCAGAAATCTGCTGAGAGGATGTTGCCGAAGAAATATTTTCTCATATTGCGTTTTGTTGGAGTTATCTGACACTATCTACTAGACTGCCACGAATGCCATTTGGTAAGGTATGCTTTACAAAAGGGAATATAAGGAGAGAGTGTTTTAGGCAATCAAAACCGTTGGTGGTGTATTATAATGAGAGGAGGTACTACCTACTAGACTAGACGATGATTCTAAATGATATAAGTAACCATATAATGGGGCCATATCCAGGTTGATCGAAGATTTGTTTGGCACCAATTCAGCCCTTGGTTTAAAGTGGGGGCAGAGGAGAGCCAAGTAAAATAGTGCCTTAGTTGAAGTGGAACAGAACCCACCAGTTATCAGGATAAATGACTGCCTTAATGCTCTGTCTATCGATTGTCAGTGACATTGGAGTTTGCATTTCTTCCACCGGAAATGTTCGCCATAAAGCAAGATCGGTTGACCGATGTAGTCAAATTTAATTCAGTCTCTAGTGTGATTAAATCAAAATAATTTGAGATTTTCTGTAATACGGCATTATTTTGCTAAATAACCAACAATAAATTAGTCGATCAATGTAAGCCAGGCTTGGAATTTGTTCGCTTTAGTTGCCTGTGCAATTTAAGCCATTTTATTGTTAAAACTGTGCTTTTAGCTTGCTAACACATAATGTTTGCTAAACAACGAAATAAATTTTTAAAATAAATTCCAAAATAAATTCCATCTAATGAATGGTAATAACTTCTCTGTGCCAAATAAATACGTTGAATTTTTCAAACGTAAACATAAAATTCTTTAAATGCCACCTCCCCCCAGTGCGTATGAATAATTTAAATGCATGCGAATGAAATGCAAAATATTACTCATACGCTTAAGGGTTATAATAAAACTTGGAGGTGGTTATGGCATGTAATAAATGTGGAGAAATATAATCTTTGCAAAAATAAGGCCAATTTTAATTTAAATTTTTTGTCGGTTTTTTTGTTTTTTTTTTTGTTTTTGTTTAGGAAGTTTTTTGTCTTAGGAAGTTTTTTATGAAAGCGATTGTTTCCTGTGTAGAATTTTCATTTGGTTTGGAATTTTTTTCCTTCCTTTTCATATAAACTTGGTTTGAAGAATATAACTTTTTCTTTTAAATTAAAATTGTTAAAAAAAAGAACAATAGCAAAAACAAAGCCATCCGAAAGTTAAAAACAAGGCAATAAATTTCTTGTGTTTTTCATATAAAAACCGCCTTACAGCCAGTCGTCAATCAGTCAGGGTAAGAGATACAACTTTTTAATTGCCACACAGCTTAAGGGAAAATGTATTCACAATATATGGTTAGTTTGTATGGTTATATGCCTTGATTGCTTTTTAAATTTTCATTTTTAAAATCTTTATACTTAAATAAATTGTTGTAGAAATTAACCAATCAACCTCACCTAAAATCATGTTGAATGTATTGCATTGCTTGGATGCTCAACACATTTTGCAATTCGTTTGCTTAGCAAATATTTTGATTTCTATGTGTGATTGGTTTTTGAAATTTCATTTCCAAGCCTTATTGTTGTCATTGTCATACCATATGTTTTTATAGAGATTTTCTTGTTCTCCAATTGATTTGTTAAATTTGAATTGTTTTTGTTTGTAGGATGCAGTAGCTGCAATTACACAATTCTACCAAAACAAATGCTTGCCATTAATTTGTCATGACAATATCACACTCAAAGAGACAATGGCATGTCTTTTCAATGCCTTTCAATTGGTATTTCATTGGTTTGGAATCGTTTAACAATTGTTGCAATTAAGTTCAGTTTTTTTTTGCACATTTCGAAATTAAATTTTTAGTTTGTCAGCAGACATTAACTTAATGGCTAAAATACATTCGTTTATTTATAGAAATCAGTGTGTACGAGAAGTTTATTTTGTTTAAATGAAAAAAAGAAAATCAAATAAAAATTAATTACAACCAAGCTTCTCAGACCACTTATATTGTGTGTGTTAAGTTCATACTAATATTTACATACGTACATACATAATTGGTCATTACAACGCTTCAATCAGGATTACAACCTAGTTTCTCGCACCACTTATGTTGTTTGCGTTAATTTTACACTACACTTTAAAGTCGACTCCGAAAGACAGATTTTTGAGAAACTCTTCATGGCAATTTTATTTTACTCTCCGATTTTTTGCCAGAAATCTGCTGAGAGGAAGTTGCCGAAGAAATATTTTCATATTTTCGCATTGATGTTTGAGCTGGGGGTTTTAACCTTGGCCTTACGTCTACTAAGACAACACACTACCTACTAGACTAGGGCGACTTCAATAATATTTAATTGAGTAAAATTCAATTATATTACAACCATCAATTTCCATCAAATTTCAATCGAATACAATTTGGGTCTCTACATGTTTCCACTTATTACCTACGGGTTTAATGAAGTCCAAAAATAAACATATTTTGATAAGAGTTGAGGTTCGAATATATATATATATATATATATATATAATGATTCGTTCATATTTAACCTTTCACTCTATTCTATAATCAAGTATTTTCTTTAGTTTTTTATCTTCTTTCTCCAACTTCTCATTCTAACTACTCCTCTGTAGATTACAGTAATATTTGCCATTTATATTCCCACTGCAAAAGGGATCGTATGAATAGAAGCGATTATAATGCTCGAAAAACTCAACATTGTTCATTAATACAACAACAATATTACGTCCGCAATAATAGTACATCATCTGTAGCTAATGCAAGGCATAAGCTCTTGATGTTCTGAACATGAGAATTCAAAAATTCCCTGATACCAGCACATTTTTCCAATATCGAAAGAATCTCTCAAGTGGCTTATTTTTTTAAGACGGTGCAAGAAATATTTCACTTCATATGATCGATCTTAGTCGCCGTAGTTTAGTCGGTAGTGTGTTGGTTTATTAGCAATGAGGCCTCGATGCAAACCCCAGGTCAGACATCTCAAAACGAAATATTTAAACGTATTTCTTTGGCGACTTCCTCTCAGCAGATTTTTGGCAAATACTCTGAGAGAGCAAATAAAATTGCCATGAAAAGAGTCTCAAAATATCTGTCGTTCGTATACGACTTTACACTGTAGGTACGTACCACCGCTCAATGTATACAATTAAGACACATAATATAAGTGGTGTGAGAAGCTAGGTCGTAATACTGACTGAAGTAATGACCAATTATGTATGTGTACATATGTATATCCGACCGAATATGGTATACAACTCTCATGTATGGGTCAGGGCCTCGAAGTCTATTATACGGCTTCTCGACCGCATACAGAAGCGGACGAAGGTGCTCATTATTGGCGGTTAGGTATCCAACTCTGTTGATTCATTAGAGCAACGTTACAGTGTGGCTTGCCTATTACTGTTCTATTGCTCTACCAAATGAATGGAATTGTTCCCGGAATTTATTCTTCTTTTTCGCAAATTAAATTCGTTTGTATTCGCTCCACACTGTATTACAGAGGGAATTCGTTTTTTAGCCAAACTATCCATATGTGGAACTTCCTTTCTGAACCAACCATATTCTGTGTATTAATTTTACACTTGAAGGGCGCCGCCTAAACTTTTTAACGTTGACTCTGAACGACGGACTTCATAACCATTTTCATGGCAATTATTTACTTTCAGAGCTTTTGCCAGATGATTGCCGAAAAAAAAAATATTTTCTTTTAAATTTCTTTTCTTTGGAGATGTTGAGCTTCTTACTCACTAGACTACGACGACTTCAACCATGCATGCTAAATATACTTTTTATGAATCACTACTTAGTTGCATAGTAACCTATGTAGGCTCACACATTTTTTTCTAGCAATTCCAAGTAAACGATAAACGACAATGCCTTCTCTTCTGTCTGCCCATGAAAGGTAAGGCGATAAATGGAAAATACCACTTGAAATGTCTTTATTTGTTGTATTAAAAAAAATGCTTATTTACTTAAGTATAATAATTTTAAACTCATATTTATTGTTATTGTTTTTGTTTTTGGTTTTTTTTTATTTACCACTGTTATTAAATTTTCTCATGCCATTACCAATTGTTAACAAGAAATTACTGTCAAAACAGAAAACACTGCCTACGGAACATGACGAGTCTAATAAATTCGTTGATAATTGCTTGTATAAATTTATTATTAAATTTGTTGTTGTTATTTTCTTTATTTTTTGATTTGATTTTATTTTATTATGCCCCCAGCTTTTGTCTGCAAGAAATATTGTTTATGACACTTAAGAAAATAAAAAAAGAAAAATAATTTCATAGAATTTTTGATAAACAATTTTATGTTTTTTTTTTGTTGTAAACAATAATAAGAATATTTTCTTTTTAAGTATTTTTCATGAATTTGTTTCAATTTAAAATAAAAATAACATGGTGCGACAGTCAAAATACACTCAGCTAATGATAAAGGGTCCGCCAAATAACTTTTTTTTTGAAAATGCTTTAAAAAAAAACTACGGAATATTTTCTAAAATTTCTTTTTTTATTATGAATAAAAATTGTTCCAAAATTGCCGCATTTGGGGAACTGAAAACCCGCACGCATACATTGAAAAGCCGACGCACCCAAAACGAGTCACTGTTTGGTGCGGATTTTGGTCCAGAGGCATAATTGGGCCATTTTTTCTTCGAAAATGATCAAGGAGTGGCCGTTACAGTCAATGGCGATCGTTATCGGGCCATGTTGAGCGAATTTTTGTTCACAAAAATTAAAGAGGAGGATATTGGCAACATTTGGTTTCAACAGGACGGCGCTACGTACCACACAGCCGAAGCTACTCTCGATGTTTTGCGCCCTGTTTTGAAGATCGCATTATCAGCCGCAGAGCTGATGTCGTTTGGCCACCTCGAAGCTGCGATTTGACACCGTTGGACTATTATTTGTGGGGTGCCGTCAAAGATAAGTGTTACGCCGACAAGCCAGAGACAATTGACGCTTTAAAGGACAATATTCGTGAAGCCATTGGTGAAATACAGCTGCACACAATCGATAATGTGCTTAAAAATAGGACCGATCGTGTAAGCTACTGCATGGCCAGCCGAGGCAGCCATTTGAATGAAATTACTTTCCATTATTAACCGGAAGGATTGTTCTTTCAAATAAAAAAAGAAATTTGAGAAAAAATTCAGGAGTTTTTTCTTTAAAGCATTTTAAAAAAAAAGTTATTTGGCGGACCCTTTATAATAATTTTTATAATCAATTATTTGAATTACCTTTCTTTTACACCGTTCACTCAATTATTGAGTGAGAAATCAATTTTTTATTTTTAGTTTTTAATCTCTTTTTTTAATATTATTTTTAGGATTAAAATGTATTTTTTTATTTGCTCACAGATTTTATTTTATTTTAAAATATTAATTTTTATTTAATTTATTTATTTTAATTTTAAACGATTTTTTTAAATTTAATTTATTTTTTTTAAATGTTTTATATTTGCAATTTATATTCTTCAATAAACAAATGAATATATTTGTGTATTCATACTATTGCTTATTTATACATATTGTAAGTATATTTTAAAATCTTTTATTTAAATTTATTAAACTGTTATCCTTTATTTTATTTTTTATTTATTATAATTTATTTTTATTACATATTTTAATTTTTAATATTTTAATTTTCTATTTTAGTAAATTAAATGGTTATTATTTCTTACACATTAAATTTTTTGTTTTTAGTTTTTAAATAATTTAAAATATTAATTTATGCTTTGATTTATTTATTTAATTTTTCTTAAATAATATTCACAATTTTTTAAAATTAATTTAATTTAATTCTTTATATTTTTAAATCAAATATTTTTAGATTATTTATAGAAATCATTTTATTTTTTAAAATTTTATCTATTTTATTTCTATTTCTTTTTCATATTTTATTTATATATTATATATTATATTATTTAGTCACTAATCACACTCTTTTTTTTTATCAGTTTTAAGATTTTTTTTGTAAATAAATTTTTAACTTTAAATTCGATTATTTTATTTGATACGTATTTTTGTTGCAGTTTTCTATTTGTTTAATTGAATTTTATTTTATTCTTATCTTTTTACTTTGCTTACGTTTATTATAAGATTGTATACATATGTATTAATATCGAAATAATTCTTAACTCATAGAGCCACTCTAAAAGATATTTTATTTTAAAATTTTTTTTTCAATATTTCCTTACATTTTATACATCATCACAACACATATTATTTCTGTAATTGTAATAGACATACAGTTTATTTATGTTAAAATATTTCATTTCGATATCAAAATACTTTTCAAGTGTTAATTTATTTAAATTTTTATGTACTTTTGAATATTTCCTTTCATACCCTATTTATCACTGCATATCTTAACGAATTTAATATCAAATGTGGTTTCTTTCAGCTGCATATTTTATTTTATTTTCTTTTATTTTTTATTTATTATTTGTAAAAGCTTTTATTTCTTATTGCGTTTTTCCCACAATATATTCAAATATTTGTTATCCTTTTTTCATTTCTTTTACCATTTTTGCAAATTTTCTTTTCTTTTTCTTTTATTAAAAAAATTTAAATTCAGAAACTTTTTAAAATGCAAATAAAATTGAATAAATCTTCAGCTTTAAAACACCCTCCATACAGAATACAGCATTTATTTCTTAATTCAAAGGCACACAAATTTATTATCATCACTTTGGTATTTTATTTTCCCGGCGGTAAACATTGAAAAAAAACAAAATTTGATTACCATTTTTTGCTTCAATTAACAGCATAAATCCATAAAAATAACGCATCAAAATCATCATGAAACAAGAAATATAGAAGTCTCATAAGATTCCTCTTCTTTTTTCACTGGCTCCAATAAATAATGACTTAAATTAACACACACACACACACATACACTGTATTTACCACAAAAATTATATTTCAATCATAATAAAAAAAGGTAACAAAAATAATGATTTATTAACTATTTGTACTGCATTTTGTCGCGTGTTTTATTAAGAATTCTTAGGTTTCTTTCGTCTACCGTGTGTCTCAAAGAAATTTAGGCGCCAACAAATTTACCGGCCACTTGAAAATGCGAAAAACCGAAAAAAATTTTTTTTTTCTTTAGAACAACCGTCCATTCATGAGATTAAAACAATAGCAACTGAATGGTTGATACCAACAGTGTTTTGTTTAAAGTTATGTGGTTCAAATTAACAGTACGAATAACAGTAATATTCACAAATAAAGATATACCGTTAATACCACTCACATAACAGCTACAAGAAATAACCAGTACTGTTACAACGCTGTTATCAGTTGTTTATCATGGCATGTTGATAAGATGAAATATGAAAAACAAAAAAAGCTTAAATTATCATTAACAGGCTGCCAATAACTGTATTAATGTTAAATAACAGGTGTGTTGTTATTCCCATAATTAAGAATAAAACATGGAGTATAACAGTTTTAGTGTGTCAGGGTTGGAAACGATGAATTTACTACAGAAGTAAAATAAATTTTCTGAAGAACAAATTGAAAGCACATACATAAGTTTATCTAAAAAAGAGTGAGGAACCACTGAGGCTAAACTGTTTATAAATTATTTATCCCTTATAGATTATGTGATGTAAGATAAAGGGTCCGCCAAATATCTTTTTTTTTTGAAAATGCGTTAAAAAAACTACTGAATATTTTCTCAAATTTCTTTTTTTTATTTGAAAGTACAATCCTTCCGGTTAATAATGAAAAATAATTTCATTCAATTGGCGGCCTCGGCTGGCCATGCAGCAGCCTACACCAGAAGATGCCGATTTTGGCAAAAAAAATCAGGTTAAACTCATGGGTACCGCAAGGGAGATAGAGTCTCCAACTCTATTGATTCATTGCAGCACGCTTCTACTACAACGAATTTTGCTCTACGTAAGGAAAGAGACTTGTTCGCAATGATCATATATTCGTACGTAATGCTTGTCTTACTGTTTCGGTCGATTGGCTAGCGGACCGCATATTGCGTTACAGATGGAATTTGATTTTTAGCCCAACAATCCTTACCTGCAGAGATCTTTCCCGTCACTTACATACTTACATACATACATAATTGGTCATTACAACCCTTCAGTCAGGATTACGACCTAGTTTCTCACACTACTTACGTTGTGTGCATTAATTTTCATCATGAGCAGCTGGACCCACAGGCAAAAATCTATTCCGAACGACAGATTTTTGAGAGACTTTTCATTGCAAATTTATTTACTCTTAGAGTTTTTGCCAGAAATCTGCTGAGAGGAAGCCGCCGTAGAAATATTTTTTCATATTTTGTTTAGTAAGAGATGCCTGACCTGGGGTTTGAACCCAGCCGGCCTCACGTCTAATAAGCCAACACACTATCTACTAGACTAAGGCGACTTCTTTTCTGTCACTTACCATATAAAAATATTTAAATGTAATATCCACAAACTCCTCCCTCTTTACTCTTTCCCATAACCTATTTTTCTAGTTCTACTATACAGTAATCCCGATTTTTTTGGAACTGCGACGTAAATCGAAACGACGTAAATCGAATTTTATATTTCTCATACTACAAAGTACATAAAAAAGTTACAGTAATCCCTCGATTTACGTCGCAGTTGGTTCCAAAAAGAAGCGACGTAAAGCGAATGGCGACGTAAATTGAAGTTAGAGGGAACAAAAAATTTGACGACTTAATCGAAACAACGTTAATCGAGGCGACGTAAGTCGAAGGATTACTGTAAAGCACTGCACAGTAGGGGCCATCTTTTTAGTGATGGTCGTAGAAAAATTATCTACTAAATATTCAAAACTATGAACTGACAAAATTGACTGTATTATGCTCGCAATCACCAGATGTACCTTCCTTGGACTGGATATTTGGCAAGAATTGGCAAAAGTTTTGTGAGCAAAATAGAATTGGAAAGATGGAAAAATGCTGTTCCAGCCAGAAAGAAATTAATCGATGTGTATGGAGAAGGTGTGTTGACAGTATGCCAGTGCCGAGAAGTGGTTCGTTAAATTTCGATCCAGCAATTTCAAAGTCGAAGATGCACCAAGTTCGGAAAGGCCGGTTGAAGCTGATAAAGACGCGATAAAGGCATTATTTGATGCGAACCGGCAAATTACAACACGTGAGATTGGCTTGGAGTTAAATTTATCAAATCTAACAGTTTATGACCACACGAAAGGCCTGAATTATCCCCGAAGTTCAATGTATGGGTTCCCCATGTTCTCACAGAGAGAAATCTGTGGCGCCGCATTGACGTATGCGATTCGCTTCTCAAACGTCACGAAAATGATCCGTTTTTGAAGCGCATTATCACTGGGGACGAAAAATGGGTTGTATACGACTACGTCAAACGCAAGAGGTCATGGAGCAAAAAAGATGAACCGGCTCAAACCATTTCCAAAACCGATATTCACCTAAAAAAAGGTGATGCCTGTCTCTTTGGTGGGATTTTAAAGAAATCGTTTTTTTTTGAGCTTTTACCGGATAACACAACGATTAATTCGGAAGTCTACTGTCATCAGCTAGACAAACTCAATGATGCACTTCAAAAGAAAGGGCCAGAACTAATCAACGAAAAGGTGTAGTTTTTCACCAAGACAACGCGAGACCTCACACAAGTTTGGTCGCCCGCCAAAAGCTTTTACAGCTTGAATGGGATACAATGCTATACCCACCATATTCTCCAGACCTTGCATCATCGGATTATTATTTGTTCCGGTCACTTCAAAATTTTTTAGACGGTAAAAACTTCACCTCAAATGAGGAGGTCAAAAACCACGTCGATCAGTTTTTTTGCCAGCAAAGACCAACAATTTTATGAGCGTGGGATTATGCTACTACCACAAAGAAGGCAAAAGGTTTTGGACCACAACGGCCAATATATCGACCCTTTTGCTCGAAATTATCGTATATGCCAACTTTTTTGGAATTGAGTTTTTGATGCAATCTTGTTCTACATTCAAAGAGACGTCACCTGACAAAATATTGTAGGCGATTCCCACTTCGTTGCTCCAAAAATTGATTGTTGAATACTTTATCGTATGTTACACTCAATTTTTTTCTTGTGAGCGATTTTATCGTATCTGTCAATGAAGAATATTTTGCATATTGTAGTTGTTACAATATTTACTACATATTTCTTTCTAAATTAGAATTTGAAGGCAACGGGAATTGCTCGCTTTATTTTGTTTTTTGCCTCTATTCGTTTTACCGTTAATTTTGCAGAAGAGGCTATATTACAATTTTGAAAGTTTTGAATACTCCGTTCGGAAATAATATACCCCTTTTTTACTCACGCAAGTACGCCTACTATAATTGCAGCGTTTATGAAAACGGCACTAGAAGTGGCTATTGTTATTTGTGGGGTGAGCGTGATGGTAAGCGTGGCTGCAATGAAATTTCCACAGCCCTGTATAAGTATTTAATAATCGTAGATCAAAGAAAGACAGTTAAAGACATAGCCCTATATTGCGACAGTTGCACTGGTCAAAACCGCAACAAGGCTGTATTAGCTATGTTTACAAATTTTTTGAATTTGTCAAACTTCGTTGAAAAAATTAAAATAACATATTTACTTTAAAATACCACTGAAAAAAAAACTATAAATAACTTTAATTTTACCTTTAAGTTACAAAAGTAGTACAATTCACCTTTGTGTATTTCTTTCCAAAAATTCAATGATTTGAAAAATCTATGTTTAAAAAATAGCATACCGCCAAAATATCACAATGAGTATTTAAATTTAAAATATTCTGTACGCAAAAAATCAAAGCGACGAAGAAGATTAACTCACTTATTATTTTTTTTTAATTTTTTTTTTAATGAACTCATGCTTCTGTTAAATATTGATTACATTTTTTTATTACTTTGTGCCATTCTAAGTTAAAGAATAACGAACAAATACATAAAGCCACTAATAAAACTTTGTTTCAATTTATTTCTAACACTGACAAATGATATCGTAAGTGCCATTTTCTACACACGCATCTATGAGATGTTGTGAATGAAACTATCGTATGTGCCAAAAAAACGTTTTTGTCGGAAAACTTGAACTTTTCCACCGGAATACTTTTAGGTGTAGTTATATTAGTTAATTATCTAAGCACATGTATATTTTCATTTTGATATTGCAAGCGAAAGCAGAGAAAAGTTGAACATACGATAATTTCGCGCAAAGGGGTCGATATAGTTTAATTAAGTACAGCCAAGGAAGAAATTATATGGTACATGTGTTTTTTCTAAAAATCTCTTTGGTTTTAAAGCTAATTTAAAAGTTTATATATTTTTTATATGTAATAAAGAGAAACAAAAAATTAAAGTAAAAAATTTTCAGAGTTTGTTTATTTTATAAAATATTTCTTATAGCTAATTCAAATTCTTAAAGGAAATATTTATATGGGACAAAATAAGAAAAAATTCAAAACTTAAAGATAATTAAATATATTCAAATAAAATATTAATTTTAATAATGCGTGTGTCCTCCTCGATTTTAAATTACTTCATTTAACCGAAGTGGCATAGAGTTTATTAATTTTTGTAACTCATCTTGGGGAATTTCGTCCCATTTTTTTATTAAAACTTCTTTCAGGTCTTTTAAGGCGTTATAAGTCATCCCACTCTTGTATATTTCGGCACTTAAAATTCCCCAGAGGTTTTCAACAGGATTTAGAACGGGACTAAGTGGTGGCCAGTTCAAAACAGTTATATCCTTTTCATCAAAAAATGCTTTGATCCTTTTGGATACATGTATAGGGGTGTTGTCTTGCTGAAAAGTAAAATTATTTCCATAATTTTCTTCAGCAAATTCAACGAAAACATTGTCCAGTAATTCCACATAGTTTTCTGCATTCATTTTATGAGAAATAAAACAGAATGGAGAACGTGCTCTATATCCAAAAGCTACCCAAGTCATTATAGATCCTCCCTGAAAATTAAGTGCGATTCTGGTCCGCGTATCACCTATAAGAAATATTTTATAAAATAAACAAACTCTGAAAATTTTTTACTTTAATTTTTTGTTTCTCTTTATTAAATATAAAAAATATATAAACTTTTAAATTAGCTTTAAAACCAAAGAGATTTTTAGAAAAAACACATGTACCATATAATTTCTTCTTTGGCTGTATTTGTTTATCATACGAAAACTGTCTTTCATTAAAAAAAAAAAAAAAAACGGAATTTCTTTCCGAACTACACAATAAAAATTCTAACTAAAAACAGAATACCGAAGCAAACGGATGTCAAAAGGAGGTTATTTTGAGAAACACAGGAAATTTATTACGTTTTCTTTACGTTATGTGCCTATTATTGCAGATAAACTCTTTAAAGGTATTGGTCTCATAAGACTAAATGAGTTCTACCCGTTACTTGATTGAGTCTTACCTGTTTTTAACTTTTTAGGAAAAGAAATACTTGTCTTTTAAAATTGTTTTGGTTCAGTAAAGAATATGTATTTTTTTATTTATTCATTTCATTTATTAATATTTTTTTTTTTTAATATCAATTATGATCATTAATTTTTAAAATTTTTTATTGTTTTTTGTGTATTGTTTACAATAAAAATAAATAAATAAGTAAAAAAAACCTTAGAAATATTTTTTAATTGTATGCGATTTAAACAGTAACACAAAATTTATAAAAATAAAATTTTCAAAATAATATTTAAAATTAAATCGAACATCTCTTCCGTTCATATTTTTATACTCGATTTATTTTATTGAAATGAATTGTGTTTTTTCAATCGCATTGATTAATTCCTATACGTGTATTATTTTATCTATCTATCGAAGCTGGTCTTCTCATTTTTTAAAGTCTAAGTTCGTTGAATAATAATGATGTTCTCTGTAGTTAAACACAGTCGGTTATTACTCATCCTCTCGTTGAATTTGTAAACTTCCGCCACGACGTCTAGGATGACTTCTTTGGCCGCCTTTAAGTTAAACGTAAATACAAAAATTTATTTATTTTTTATTCATGAAATTTCATTTAATTTTCATTTATTGTATTTCTGTTTTAATGCTGCTAATCCATAACACAATATATCTCATCTTGTGTGAGTTCTGCTTACTCTTAACTTACTATGTCACATAATTAAAATATTCTGTAAATAAAGAATAGACATAAAAATTTTGTTTTAAATTCTTTGGTTTAAAAAATTCTTATAACGAATTGGTTAAAATATTGTTACTAAAAACGACAAATCAAGATACTGGTGTTTTGCTTTTATATCGCTTAACATTAAAATTATAAACAGAAGCTACAAAAAAAATTATGCAGTAAACAAACCTGTTTACAAATTATCGTACTGCTTAATAGAACAACAAACACCAGCATAAAAATGGTAAACAAGTAAACAAAAATACAACAACAAACACCAGCATAAAAAATATGGTAAAGAAGTAAACAAAATTAGAACAACAAACACTACAAGAATAAATGTAAACAACGATGTTTACATTTATAGAGGTTTCGGGAAGACGAAGTTATGAACGTTCGCCTTCAAGTACATTCATCAGACTGTTTATTTTGCCATATAAAAGGCAAGGCGAAGCAGGCGACTGAGTTAGTGAAGTTCAGTCAGACTTGTATGAAGACGCGGTGCATTTGAAGAGAGTACAAAGATCTGTCGACTTATTATCTTGTATTTGTTATTGTTTATGCAAAGTGTATAAAGAGATGAATAACAACGAAAAGAAATTGTTGTTGTTTACATCAAGTTGTGAACAGTGGCGCACAGAATTGTGCGAATAATAAAGAATTTAAAGTATTACATTTATTTTATTTGCAATCTACGAGCTCATATCTTAAACGTTTTTGAAAGGTAAAAACGTAACAATATATTTTTAACCCGTAACAGAACCATGAATTAAATAAAATATCTTAAAAAAAATAAAGAAAAAAGTAAAGCATGTTATGGCTATAAGATAGAAAACAATTGAATAAATTTTAATAAAAAAAAAAATTTCATACAATGGAACATAATCCTTCATGGCTGTGAATCAATTTTATTTACACCATCTTGTGCCTACAGAAACCAAACAGTGATATATTCGGTGCACTTTCTACTGCTACTCTTTGGTAACTTCGTTTTCCAATCTATTTATATTTTGTCCATTTTCGGTCTGACAACTTCTTGAACATACATACATACATACATAATACATAATTGGTCATTACAACCCTTCAGTCAGGATTACGACCTAGTTTCTCACACCACTTATGTAGTGTGTGTTAATTTTATACATGAGTGGTGGGACCTACAGTTTAAAGTCGACTCCGAACAACAGATTGTTTTGAGAAACTTTTTCATGGGAATATTATTTACTCTGAGAGAGTTTTTGCCAGAAATCTGTTGAGAGAAAGTCGTCAAAGAAATACTTTTTCTATTTTTGTTTTGATGTCTGGCTGGGGCTCGAATCCTGGCTTTACGTCTAATAAGCCAACACACTACCACGGGGAGTTCACATACATACATAAAGGATTGGTTATTACATGCGTTCAGTCAGGATTACGACCTAGTTTCTCATACCGCTTATATTATGTGTGTTAATTTTATACATGAGTGGCGAGACCTACAGTTTACAGTCGACTCTGAAACGACAGATTTTTGAGTAACTTTTCATGGCAATTTTATTTTCTTTCAGAGTTTTTGCCAGAAATCTGCTGAGGCGCAGTCACCGAAGTAATATTTTTTCATATTTCGTTTTGTTGGAACCGTGGCCTCACATCAAATAAGCCAACATGTAGGTAGTATGGCAACTGAAACCTACTCACCTTTATTCTTGTAATTTAATTCTATTTTTATTTTATTTTACTTCTTACTTACTTAATTGGTTATTAACAACCCGATTAACGGATTTCGGCCTGCCGCTACACATCCTTCCAGGTGCCTCTGCTTCTTGCACGCCTACGCCAGTTAGGCACACCAATCGATGACAGGGCTTCCTCGATTTGGTCCTTCCAATGCATACTTCCGTAGGTCCCCCCATCAAATATCTGTGTCGCCGGAGCATCCCCCTCCATTCGAACGATATGGCCGAGCCAGCGCAGCGTCTTTGTTATTGATGAGCTCATACAGCTCACTGTTGGATTTATATAATTATTTTGATATTTACTGCTACCTCTTCTTGCTTCTAGAATGAACAGTCACAGCTTATTCTATCTTCGCTACAATATTTACAAAGTTGTATAGTGTGTTCCAACAGGCTCTTACAAACTTTGACAGTTAATAACGGCCATTTTGTTGAAGCTACACTGTCAGTTTGTTTTGTCAAATAACCATGGGTACATGTGTTCACTAAAAGACAATCTGAACACCACTTTTTTACTGTAATTTGTATTGACATTTGTGTCAATTTTCTCAAGTTATAAACAATTTATTACTGTAGCTTAAGTCACAATTGTAACACTTACCCAGAGAACCATTACACACTGTCCTCACAAAGTTATTAAACTACAGGATTTATTGGCTGCAAAAGTATCGTGACATTTATAGTACACAAGCATTCTTTCGAAATGTATAAATGGCAATAATCAATCACTGGCATGTGTTCCCTTTTGTTGTAACGGGTGATTTTTTAGCTATTATCTTTTTGGCAACACTGGTTTAAACAGCTCACGCACGTTTCGTGTTTTGTTTCACTGTCAAACATCTTCAGTTTGGTCTATAATTTAACCATGAATCGCCTTACAAACGAACAACGCTTGCAAATCATTGAATTTTATTATCAAAATGCGTGCTCTGTTAAGAAAGTTAATCGCGCACTTCTTCCATTTTATGGTCATCTGAAGCGGGTATTCGGGCTATTGTGACTAAATTTCGCACAAAATTTACATTCTTGGACATTAAACCAACAGGCTTACGTAGAGTGCAAACTGAAGAAAATATCGCAGCTGTATCGGCCAGTGTTAATGATGACCATCAATTATCGATTCGTCGCCTTTCGCAGCAATTGGGCCTCTGTTACTCAACAACGTGGAAAATTTTGCGGAAGGATTTAGGTGTGAAGCTTTTCAAAATTTAGCTGGTGCAAGAATTGAAGCCAAACGACCTACCGCAACGCAGAATTTTTGGTGAATGGGCTCTTGGAAAGTTGGTCGAAAATCCACTTCTTTATCGAAAAATTGTGTTCAGCGACGAAGCTCATTTTTGGCTCAATGGATCCGTAAATAAGCAGAATTGTCGATTTTGGAGTGAAGATCAGCCAGAAGCATTGCAAAAGCTACCAATGCATCCAGAAAAAGTCACAGTTTGGTGCGGTTTATGGGCTGGTGGCATCATTGGACCGTACTTCTTCAAAGATGCTGCGAATCGTAACGTAATTGTGAATGAATGGTGAGCGCTACCGTGAGATGATATCCAATTTTTTTTTGTCCAAAATGCAAGAGCTTGACTTGCATGGCATGTGGTTTCAACAAGACGGTGCCACAAGCCACACAGCACGCGTAACAATGGACTTATGGAGAGGCGAGTTCGGTGAACATTTTATTTCACGTTCGGGACCGGTCAATTGGCCGCCTAGATCGTGCGATTTAACGCCTTTAGACTATTTTTTGTGGGGCTATGTTAAAGCTCATGTCTATACAGACAAGGCCGCTTCAACTGACGCATTGGAAGACAACATTGAAGCATTTATTCGTGAGATACCGGCCGAAATGTTGGAAAGAGTATGCCAAAATTGCACTAAGCGGATGGACCATTTGAGGCGCAGTCGCGGTCAACATTTGCAGAAATAATCTTCAAACATTAAATTATATGGACCGTACGATCGATTCAAATAAAGATTTCATGTATTTTTCTGAATTTTATGTGTTTTTTTGAAAAATTTTCCTATATCTCTTAAAAAATCCCCCATTACTTCGTCAAATAGGTGCAAAACATTTCAGTGAAGCCACCACATAACGTTCTTCATTTGACCTCAAGTCTGGGGTATTAATATTTTCCAATCGTTGCATACCGTTTCGTTGTGACAGTATACTCGTAATGACTGATGGGTATGGTTATCGATTGAAGACCACACAGGAAGACATATTGCAAGACAAGGTTGTCACAACAACTGGCCTGGGTGAGACTGAAAATTTTCCACTTTATATGCAGATATGAAGCTGAGATATTCAAAGTGTTACTGCATTTGCAAATGCTTCTGTTTATTATAGTGATGATATTAATACCATGAGTTTTCTTGTTTGTGTCTTAAGGCACTTCAAAGTGTTAGTATTGATGATGTTAAGCAAATGGCGCTTAATTTGTTTCTACATTGTCAGTCGTTGTTTCAATTCGGATATTAAAAGTGTTGTCTTTCCTTGGCTCTTCCTTCTTTACATTAGCATAACGATGGCTTTGTAAATGTAAATCTGCTCCTTTAAAAATGTTAATTTGCTTCATAACAATTAACATTTCCTTTAACAAATATTCTCCATTTTCCATTAATGTTAGAGAAACCTTCATGATGTTGTTGTTGACGCAATGTTGCTAATGTTGTGGTTATTTCAGACACATTTTGTATGTCTACGCAACACACAGAAAAGAAAACTTAACAACATGTTGAGTCATAATATTTAATATTTTCATAATATTACACTGTGTGCCTTGTTTATTGTCTTTTAGCGAAGGTACAATGACTCCTACTAAGAGCTACTGGTACTTATGGTTTCACGGTTTGCATCCTTCTGTGTAATGGCAAAAATTTTGCGTAAAAAAACTTTATTTTCATGTATTTTATTACTGCCATTACATACATACATAGTTTCTACCTTTGTAGCTTTTGTTTCTTTCCAAGAAAATTATACAGAAAAAACGAGGCTACTACCAGTTAATGTTGCATGTTTTATTTGTTTTTGCTTTGACTTTCTTCGTTTTTATTTTACTTATGGTTCTCAGATCATCGTGGCATAGGTTTGTGGTTCAACTTTGTTCAGCACATTTAATTGGCAGTTAAGCACTGTAGTGTGTTAATGGCTTACAGTTTATAGTCGAGCAGTTGTTGAAATCTTTATAGGTACACCAGTGCTTCTGCAATGAAGAGAAATGTAAAAAAATGTAATAAGATTGTATGTTTGTTGTGCTTTATGCATTAAATAGGGCGTGCAATTGAAACAGAAACAGTGAATGAAATGCTTTTATTGAAGGTCATAAAAATGTATAACGAGCCACAGACTGTTAACAGAACAATAATATTTGTTGGACAATTAAAACTTACGTAGAACAACATATTCCTTTATGGTATGGTAATTACACTATGCAACAAAAAAAAAAAAAAAAAAAAAAAAAACACCCCGCTAAGACATAATGTAAGTTGTGAGTTTTGTTGAGTAGAACTCAAAAAATTTTTTTTTATATGTCTTGAATGCTCCAAACTTGTTTTATTTGATAAAAAAATCTGTTTTTTTTGGACTTTACGCACAAATTTATTGATTACACAAACATTTCTCAATCGATGTCCAAAATTTAAAACTTATTAGAAAGGAGAGGGATAGTCCTTTACAACGATGTACATATATATATATATTATTTGACTTAATATGTTGTAATATTTGATGAGGTAAATTTGACAAATGTGAATTTTTTTTTATATTTCTTCAAGTTTGTCCGATCATAGTAGCAAACTTTATAAAAAAATATGAAATAGGCGATGACATTCTGAAAGTACATTATCTTGTGAAGACATTGACACTTCGTTTGATCAAATCGGACAAAGGTTACCGTAGTTATTATATAAAGAGTCTAACAGTCGTGTTATATTTCTCATATATATATTTTTGCAAATGAACTTTTAAACGTCTTCATTTATTTATTTATTTATTTATTATTAGTCATAGCACAACAAGAAAATAATCTTATAAATTAAAGTGCTATGGGAGTACATCAAAGAACAAAAATTTTCAGAATTTTTGATCGATCTTGATTGTTTATCGCAAAATAGGACGATTTCACATTTGAGCGACATCACAGAAGCTGGCCAATGTTTGCACAAAGAGAAATAATAATGTATGAAAAAAAACACAAATATAAGCCGACTTCTGGTAGTCGTGCAAACATGAAATTGACACATTTTGCGATAAACAATTAAGACCCATCTAAACTTTTGAAAATTTTTGAATTGAAATTTTATTTGACAAGATGACATATATAAAAAATATAACACGACTGTCATATTATTTAAATAATAACTACTGTAATTTTTGTCCGATTTGATCAAACAAAGTGTCAATCTCTTCACAAGATAATGCACTTACGGAATTTCCTCACTTATTTTATATTTTTTAATTAAATTTTGCAATTAAGAATATCTAAACTTGAAAAAATAAAAAAAAACATATTTTCCAAGTTTACCCGATCATAACTCATAACATGCCAGTTTCAACCATATGTTTATGTATACCACTTTTAATTGCTCATCTGTTGCCTTTTCAAAAAATTTTGGATTTTTAAAATAGGTTAAAAAATATTTGGGTAATCAATAATTTTGTGTAAAAAGATCAAAAATACCGTTTTTGTCAAATAAAACAAGGATTCGAGAGTTATATAAAAAAAAAATATTTTTTAGTTCTACCAAAGAATATGGATATAAAGAATACGCATCATGTAGAAGTAAAATTTCTTATGGCGGGTCGTAACATTACGACCCGCTCTCACCTAAATATTTTTAAAAGTCATTTCTGGTTGAACACAAACAAAGAGCGTAACAATGTACGTACGTATGGACATGTGTATGTATCTTGTGTTTTTTGATTTAGTTGTCGATCAGACTGCGACAAGAACATATGTTTAGCGAATGCTTTATCATTTTATTTCTGAATAACACTCGAAGAATATTTTGTGTTAAAAATGTCATTAGCTCGGCGTATTTCATTCTTTTATTTTGTCTCATAGTATAATTTTTTTAAATGCTTTGGAATGCTCGTTTTTTTCTTTTAGTAACAAATGGTTTTTTTGTTCTTTTTATTTTTCTAAAAAACATATCCTAACTTTTAAGCCAAAGCTTTTAAGCTTTATGTTCTTTTAATAATAAAATGGATTTTTTATTTTATTTTTATTTATCTAAAATTATTAAGCCAAAGATAGACAGCTTTACATATGTATGCTGATGAAATGAAAATAAAAATAGAGTATATTACTAACACTTTTATATGGCTGTAATTAAATAAATTCTCTCAACTTATTTTCTCTCTCTCACTCACTAATCCATAACCATAGGCATGTGTTAACCTAGAGGAAAATTGTTAGTAATAATGTCAAGTCTACTTATTAACCCAATGATATGTATATGTGATCGGAAAATACAGAAAAATTGTACTGCACTAAGACACTAAGACACTAAGACACCGTATTTAACTTGGCAAGTATTCTTCCAAAAATCGAAATCATTTCTCATTGATATTAGTGAATACTACTGTGATATTTCTTTGGGTGTATCATTGAAGTCTGAAAAAAGCGACATGAACCTTCTTCTTTAAAAGCTGAGAAGATTTTTACGCTTTTTTTAACGAACATTCTTGATGTTCGTGTCCTATGTGTGTAAAAAGCCGAAGATGTTTTTACCCTGAGGGACATTGGTGCCGACGTCTGTTTTTAACACCAGAAAAATAAATAAAAAAGTGGTCAAACAACAAAAACGCACGATGAGAACAACGCATTATGAGAACAACGCATTGTTACGCTCTTGGTTTTTGTAACCTTCCCTTCTATCTTTCCCCCCGCGTCAAGAAATATTTTTGAAAAATATTCCAAAATATGTTAAAATGCACATTCTTTATACTTTATTTTCTTTGGTTCTACTCAACAAAACTCACAACCTAAACTATGCCATTAGTTGGATGTATTTTGACTGTCGCACCGTGTTATCAAAAGTATGTACTTATTTTGCATTCTATGACTAAATATATTAAATAGACGCATGCTATTAAGGATCATATTCAGCATGCCTTTGAAATTTTTGGAAAATTCAAAGTAAACATTTATGTTATGAAAGTGTGTATTAATTAAGATATTGTATATACATATAATAGAAGGTCTACAATTTCTTCTACATACAATTCCTGTGTAAACATGTTCATTCATTCATTAGTTGAAATTCTTTTTTTCTACATTACTGCACAGCTTTATTTCTGCAATTTCAGTTTAAATGCTGCGTATAATAGTCATTTCATCTTTTAAATATTCTAATAGAAAATAAATCATTGGACTTAATGAAAATGTTTTTTCTTTGAATGTGGTTTCCAAACGACTCAGTGTCTTTTTGCAACTACATACATACACTAAACCCCTGCTTAAAGCTGTTTCAGTATTACGCGGTAAGATTGGGATTCCCCTAAATCGCACACTGTATTGATAATTGTTGTATATGCATGTGTGCAAATGAAACTGCCATGCACCACTATATAGTGACAGCGTATACAGTACGACCTTGATTATCCGTGATTCGATTATCCGGCAACATCAATTATCCGGGATGGAAAACAGAAAATTTTTTGCATCAACTTAATTTTATTTTGGATCGACTTAAACCGTGATTACCTCTATTATCTGTGATTATAAGCAAAAAAATTTTCTGTTATTTTGGACAAACAAGCGAAAAAGGGGAATTCCCTCTTTAGTATACGATGAGTCAGAAGCATGCATGTAAACCTGTTTAGTTTAATTTAGAAATTTGAGAAGTGCTGTTTTTTATATTTTTGAGACATGTATGTGTATAAAATCCTTGAATTATTTAGTTTTTATAAAAATATGTACATATTCATTTATTAATTAATAAAAATATCTATTAAAAAACTAGCCCAAATTGGTACTCAATTAACAGGGAAAATAGATTATCCGGAATGATTCCGGTCCCGACCATCACGGATAATCAAGGTCCTACTGTACTATGTATCTTTTTCAACGCTCTTTTGTTAGTCCGTCCAGAATAAAGATTTCAACTGTATTTTCCGAAGTTGCAATCACAGTACGAATGCATTTTTCCTGCATCACAGTTAATTTATTAGTTGTCATCAACATTACTAGGTGTATACATATGTATGTATGGACGTATTAAGTTGCCTCGTTTGTTTCGTTTAGCGCTTGAACTTATTGGAACGTATCCCCCGCGTTAAACGGAGTCTTACTGTATTTTTTTTTATCAAAACATATCGATAACATAATTCTTTGATGACATACACCATTCTATTTTTTCTTCCAACTGGGATTTCAAATGGGGACTATCAGCCAACTTATTGAAGCTGTAGCTGTCACTTGTCATCAAATCGCTAATGGCGAACATATGCAATGACGTGTGATCACTGAAAGGGCTCTGGATCAGGTTGCAACTGGCCCATCTTGTGATAGAAAAATAAACTTCAGTCAGGAGTACCATTTCTAGATCAATGGGTGCGTGAAAAACGATGCTGATCCACTTCATATCACCTTTAGTTACGGATTCTGCGGATTCTGGATTTAAATTTATTTCATAACAGCGTTAATCTGGACACCAACAACATGTTGTCTCAACTTTACGACACTCCATGCCACACAGTTATTGCCACATTGGATATTCTGTACGACCGATTTAAGCGCATGGTCGTCTCACAAGAGGTTGATGTAAATTGACCACCGAGATCACATGATTTGCCTCGTTAGACATTTTCTTGTGGATTTTTTTTAGTCGCAGATGTATGCGAATTGGCTACAAATCACAGCGGTCAACAAAGCCCAAATAACTCAAGCCATCGGTAAAATTTTGCCTAATTTATGCGTCGAATTCATGGAAAATTAGTCAATTCTAGAAAAGCCGTAGCGGATATTTGAACGATGTTGGACTCCACATACATTGCCATCAATCTGTAGATCTTGCATGCGAATAGAAAATGTTGCTTAACGAAATTTTCCTTTTTTTCTTTTCTTAATAACAAACCTTCTTCCAAATTCAAATATTATTCTTTCAGTTATATTGTAAAAGTTCTTAATTAATAAATAACATGGAGACCATTAATCATACATTATTATCCATAAATATTCACTTTGTCTGAATTTAATAACACTACGTCACCTAAGAAACCCATTTGTTTACCGCGGTTTTCAGCTGCTGGAGGGTGTTGTTAAAAAAAATTATTTATTATTCTATTGGAGTAGCTGCATTTCAACACACCGGGTAAATGGCTTTGCCTACTACTCAATGTATTGTTACCTATAAGTATGCCACATTTTATGTTTAAAATACAATATTGCATACATTAGGGAGGTACCAGGTACCTTAAATACAATGATAGTAACTTTGAAAAGGAGAATTTAGTAGACAATGTAATACAAATTAAATATGCTCAGAAATGGCACTAGCATAAGCGTACAATACTTGCTGCAAGTGTCTGTCCAGAGTTATGATGACAAGAAAAGATAAAATCAGTTCATCCTGTTGAAAGGAAGTGTGCTTGGAATAAATTCAGTTAAAAAAACTAAATGCCTTCTAATTGTAGTGTATGTTACATAAAATCTACACTGCAGTTAACATAATTCTCCCAAAAAACGTCCATCATACATTCACAGCATACAATTAGGCTCATGAAATACACTTTTTAAGGCAATTTCCAAACAAACAAACTGAAATTTTAACAAAATTTAGAAACATCAAAAATACCACAGCATACCATACATGAACATGGCTTTATGGTCATGGCAAACATGTAATAAATTATAAACATGATACCATCAAAAAAAAAAAAACAATAAACAAAATTTAGGGGCTTAATCTAATTTAGAAATTACTGCATACAATTAGGCGTTGATTTTAAATAACTTTTGTGGCATGTAATATGGCATACAATATTAAGAAATCAACATATGTTGTATTTCCAAATTTTAATTGCTTACGAATTAAGTGGAATTGAGATATTTTTTTATTATTATATATATTATATAATTAGAAATGAATTTCTAAATGAAATAATTTTGTTATCATTTTGCAAATCGAAATCAAATTAAACACTCCAAATAATTTATGATACCCAAGACTTTTGATATTTTTTCTTTATTTTTGTACTCGTTTTGATTTCTAATTTATTTCTAATAAGCATTTGTGCTGATAATGCAATAAATAATTCAAAATTATTAATAAATTATAATAGAACCTGAAGCATATTTAATTTATGACAATGAATTTAATTTCAATTTGCAATTTATTTAAAGATTTTCATTGATTATATGGCATTTCATATTTTATTATTGCAATGGCTAGGGTTGTTGTAAGCAACAAGGCATACTAGTTGTGGAAGTTTTGCTTTAAATATCAAGTACTATATACTTTTAAATGTTATCAACTTTGGTGCTTTAAAAAGAAATTTAAAAATATCATCTCTTCACTTCATCGCTATAATAAAAATGTCATAGACCAGCATCACTGTTCATAAATAAGCCATTAAGACACATAATTATACACAAATTGTTCTGAAAACACTCATTTAAAATTTTCTATGCATGTTATACTGATGGTATGGCAAAATCATAAAACAAAATGGTTGTCCTGATATAAATCGTATGACAAAAATGTATTTCTTCCAAAATATATATATGCGAGGTGTGTTCAAAATATTAAGCTGAGATTTAGTTCAAGAAAAGAAGTTTTTCATTCAGAGATAATACATTCATACTAACACTTTCTTCTAATTTCGTAGCACTTCAAAATAATGTTTGCGGTTAAGCCTTTCATCTCTTGAAATCATTTTTAGTCTAGTGGTCTTATAAGGAGTAAGGCCACGGTTCAAACTCACTGTCAGACAGCTCCAACAAATATTTCTTCGGCGACTTGTCTCTCAGCAAATTTCTGGCAAAAATTCTACGAGTAAATAAAAAATTGTCATGAAAAGATGCTCAAAAATCTATCACTCGGAATCAATTTTAAACTGTAGGTCTCGCCACTCATGTATAAAATTAACACACACAACATAAGTGGTGTGAGATGCTAGCTCGTAATCTTTACTGAAGGGTTGTAATGACCAATTATGTACGTATGTATGTATTTGTGTATGTATTACTATTTTCTGACTTTAGGTAGAATCACGTCATGCCCTACGTCACTGTAACTATACTAGGCTAGCTTAGGTTTAAGGACATGTAGTTGTCGTTGGGATAAGTCAAAACGCATTGTAAATTTGTCCTAGAAGAGAGAGATAGAGAGAGAGAGAGAGAGAGATATTCGATCGTTTCCAGTTAAAATAATGATAATTCCGTTCTGAAGTCACGGAACTCTTTATTGCACGTGCAACTGTGAGGTATTCATAGCAAATTGTAAGAGTTGAGAGTTTTTTTCTCCCTGGTTATTTTGTCTCCATTAATTCAGATTATTGGCTCTTGGATAACGGCCTCATATAGAAAATCAACATCAAATCTCTCTAGGCATTAAATTTGGTCGTTTGTCACGCCGTCCAATAATTTCAAAATTTTGGGCACCATTTCATCATTAAAATACTGAACAAAATTTTGGGCACCATGCTCCCTAGAGGAGTAAAAGGAATAAAATTAAGAGGTTGGTAATTAAGAGGTTAGAAACTCCAGTAGCACTTGTCAGATTCCCGTTATTAATTTTTATTTTTTTATTTTAAAGTTTATTTATGGATGAAATAATGCAATATCGGAAGTAATAAGCTGCTAAATACTTCATCGTTCGCATAGAAATCTTAGGCCAGTTTGTATAGCTATGAACAGTTGTTGTATAAATAGTAGTTCCACAGCAAGGTATTAAGTTTTTCGAGCATTCACATTAAACTTGATATAAATCTTTCGAATATCAGCAAACACCTTCAGCAAAGATCGACATAACGACGTATGCTTATTTGAAGCTACGAAATTATGCTTCTGACATAAAAATAAAAGTAAAGTAAACAAGGAAGACAAAAATCTACAAGGATTCCTTGACACACAAAAATTCAATTTCCTTTTATGACACCTCTCGTGTTGTACTAACCGTACCAACGGATCTACTTTATTTACCGTAAACAAAGTGTAAAGAAGTTTAATGTACATCCACAACAAACATCTGCAGACAAAAAGCAAAAAACAAATCTTTTTCTAATTAAAGACAAAAACAACTCCTCTCCCTTCTTTAAATTGAGTGCACAAAAGTTAACTCGAATTTGTGATTTTAGAAAATTTGAGCTTTTAAGTAAACGCTCGCCAATAGTGGCGAGCAAAATTAAATTCAACTTTTTAAGTTCAACATAATAACTTGGCTCAAAATCAAAAAAGAAAAAAATAAACCAAGAAAAACATGATGTTCAAGTGCTTACAATGCAAGTATACATACACATACATGATGATTGGCCATTACAACCCTACAGTCAGGATTACGAGCTAGCTTCTCACGCCGCTACGCGGGACCTACAGTTTAAAGTCGACTCTGAACGACAGATTTTTGAGAAACTTTTCATGGCAAGTTTTTGCCAGAAATCTGCTGAGATGCAAGTCGTCGAAGAAATATTTTTTCATATTTCATTTTGACGTGTGGCCTGGAGTTTGAACCGTGGCCTTGCGTCTAATAAGCGAACACTCTACCTACAAAACTACGGTGACTTCAAGATATGGGTAGACAAGTATTGTAAATTCCAACAAGATGAGTTGATATGATGTTCCATCTGACTTTGCCGCCTTAAAACATGAAAACGTTCAAACGATTTGTGTTGTGCTTTCATTCGTTGAATTTACAATACAGTTCCGTTCAAAATTTTAACATCAATGACCGCTGTTACTAATGAGTTGCTCTTTATATTATTTTTTTTTTATTTATTTATTTATTACAATACAATTACAAATTATATGCTAATTATATACGAGCTGAGTAACTTTTGCCATATGCTCGGTGTAGTGCCACAGACCAGACTTTTTGGTGGGAATCGAAATCACAACCCTCACACTAATAGTCTAGCCCACTGCCAACTAGACTACCAGGGCACCCTTAAAGAGATTTTTTTCAATATTTTTTTTTCATTGCATGAATTTCCTTTGTATTTTTTCTTTCTTTTTCTCTATTTTTTAAATATTTTTCTTAATTTTTCCGTTCAATAAATTTCAACAAGTGTCGGATAAAGACAATAAAAAATTGTCTCCCACTTTATTTAATTTATTTTTAAAATAATACGCAATTAATTTGCACAAAAACTATTAAAAAATAACAATAACATAAAAACGCTGAAATATTACACGAATAACTTAAACAACTGTGACCAATAACACAAGCAGTCTCTTTAATGTTCACTGGGAATTTTTCCTTTAACTTGTGCTTTATTTTCATTGTTTATGATCCAATATATCGTCATATTAATTAATAATGAAATACCATGTTTAAGGACTAACGACATGCTTGATATTTACGGCAATCAATATATTTTCTTTCTATACCAATGATTACTGGGTTATATGCGTTATCACTAACCATATGCCACATACAAGACAATGGATGGATGAAAGCATTTAATTTTATGAGTGTGGGATTATGCTACACCCACAAAGAAGGCAAAAGGTGTTGGACCAGAACTGCCAATATATTATTCTATTAAGTATTTGTTTATTGTACGAAAACTGTCTTTCATTTCAAAAAAAAAAAAAAAAAACGAATTTTCTTTCCGAACAACCCAATAAATTTTGTTTTTTAAATTTTACTTTAAAAAAGTCGTTTTAATTTTCAGCTTAAAAGTTAAAACAACAAAACAACTTTCATATGTGCTTCACGGCCATTAAAAAAGCAGGTAAAGTAGAATTAAAAAGCATATCGAATATGTTCTTTACCGCTAAGTAATCCCACATACAATGTGTTTAAAGAGCTTTTGCGTTCTCCATGTCTTTAATAAAAATACAAATAAAAATTGTCTTTCCATTGTCATCATGGAAAATGTTAATTTATTTGCAATTTTTTTTTTTAAATACGAAAATGAGAATGACAGAATGGAAATTGGCATTTTCGTAATGTGCTCTGGCAATATTTCTTTAAATTTATCGATTCGGTGACGATATTTTAAAGCAAACAATTTGCACACACAATGCATGAGTATGAATGAAGGTATGAAACGAGATACGGTGTTTAAATAAAAATCATTTTTTGTGAGTTCTTTCGCTGAATATTTTTCACGTTTTTATGGCACCAAATAAATGACTGCAAATGGGACTCGAAAAAAAATCAATGTTTTCTCGAGAGAATCATTTGTGCAGGTGAAGTTTAAACTTTTTTAAGCTCTAAGTCGTTTAAGCCAAATATGTATGTAATGAATAACAATTGAAATGATTTTTGAGGATAAAATGTCATTCAACTTCTACTAAATGCTGAATTAATTGATTTTTTTTCTGTCGATGACAATAAAAAAAATAATACTTGTATCACTTGGGATGTGTAGAATTGACAATCGATTTACTTTCTTTAACTAGCAAAGGTATTGCTTTGACGAGGGAAACGATTTCGTTATTTCTTCCCGGGTCCCGGGAGAAGTAATCGTGGGCATAAAGCACTCACTATGCTGTATGGCTGATCATTAGGTCCATACTAATAATGAATAGGATTGCAAAATCATCTGGGAAAATAATCGAATGACTTGCTTTGTCTTGCTGTCTGATTATTCGATGTTTTGGCTTTAGACAATGAAAAAAGGCATGGTCCTAGCGAAAATATAACGAAATCAGTACGCCTCTGACATCTTTCTTTCACAAATAAAAATAAAACAAATGTTGATTAAAATATGCTGATCAATTGAGTCTGGCTTGGAATAATAAATTCGAGTCAAGTTCGTTTATAGAACATCATCCGCATATGTATGTACCTCAGTAATCCCATTATTTTCACAGACTTTGCTGACAATATATCTATTACATGTAGCGTACTGGTGCCCATGAAACCGATCAGACCTACTGAGTAATCAAGTTGCCTTATAAAATCGTTAAAAAAAAGAAATCACACATGATTGATGATAATCATATGAGAATCTAGATCGTAACTTCAGTCAGGATTACGATCTAGTTTCTCACATGACCTAGCTTGTGTGTGTTAATTTTAAACATGAGTGATGGGACCTACGGTTTAAAGTCGACCTCGAATGACAGATTATTGAGTAACTTTTGCATGGCAATTTTATTTACCCTCAGAGAGTATTTGCTAGAAATCTGCTGAGATGAAGTTGTCGAAGAAATATTTTTCATATTTCGTCTTGTTGGAAATGTCTGGCCTGGGGGTTTGTAATAAACTAACACACTACGTACTGGACTTCGAAGAAATCGCCCAGCCTTTAATAGTCTTGTCCTGCACGTCAGAACAGTTATCATCGGTTTTTGGTTGATAAAACGTTTAAAGACCTAAAGGCATAATGGTGAACGTGTCGCTAGAGGAACTGGACGGTTTCATTTGAATCTCGTGGTGGTTCAAATCGCCACTTACGGATCACGACAAGAGGGCTTATCTCACACTGAGCAATACAATGAGCCTTATTAGCTACCGAGTGAACTTGCCTGTGAATGGCAAGGTACCCGCTAATCCAACCTAATAGTCATCATTCATACTCTTATATTTTGGTGTGGAGTTCCCTTAATTTTTTTTTTGAAACCGCCGTTGTCTAATAGGTAGTGTGTGGGCTTATTAGACGTAAGGCCAGGGTTCAAACCCCAGGTCAGACATGAAAAAAAAATATGAAAATATATGCATTTTCCTCATCGACTTCCTCTCAGCAGATTTCTGGCAAAAACTCTGAGAGTAAATAAAATTGCCATGAAAAGTTTCTCTAAAATCTGTCGTTCGGAATAGACTTTTACCTGTAGGTCCAGCTGCTCATGTTGAAAATTAATGCACACAACGTAAGTGGTGTGAAAAGCTAGGTCCATAATCCTGACTGATGGGTTGTAATGACCAATTATGTATGTATGTATGTTCCCTTAATCTTCATCAGTTTAGATGTTTATTGCTTGAGAATTTTAATTCCTTGCAATTAAAACAATCTGTAGGTATATCCTTGTGGTTTCTCCAGGCGACCTTCCGCAGTCTAATTGAACACTCAATCCATTGTATACATGCGCCTGAGTATAGATTCAGTTTTTATAGTGAAAATTTCTGCTACTGGAATAGAGATACATATGAATTTTATAAGGTTGCAGGTTAATCATCAGCACACTATTTCTTTATGGTCTTAGGCACCCAATTACATTACAACCCTTTAGTCAGGACTACAACCTAGCTTCTCACATCAGTCACGTTGTGTGTGTTAATTTTAACCATGAGTGAAGGAACCTATTGTTTACTGTTGTCGCCGAGCAACAGATTTAAGAAACTTTTGGTTGGAAATTTTATTTTACTTTCAGAGCTTTTATTAGAAGACTGCTGAGTGTAAGTCGCTGACAGAAATTGGTTTTTCATAGTTCGTTTTGTGTGAAATGTCTAAACCAGGATTATAACCAAGTGTTATCCTCTAATAAGTCAACACATATACCTACATATATACCAACTAAACTATGGCGATTAGACACTGTCATCTGTTACAAATTGTGTTGAAAAAGAAAAAAAGCCTTACTCAGCCTTCATATAGTGGAACTACCTACTAACAATGAAAACAAACCACAGAATACTTTGGCAATGTTTCAAAATGTTTTTGATACAAAAATGAAGTGTTTAAAAAAAAAATTTTTTTGTTGGTATAAAAGAAATTCAATTTTTATAAATATTTAAAAAATATTTTCCTTTAAATTCTCATAGTTTAACTAACAAAACGAATTTTACGTTTTTTTTCCAACACTTTTTATCCTTTCTCAGTGTAGTATGCATCCGTTTCAGCCCTTAAATATATTGTTGACAACAAGTAGTTTCCAACAAAGCAAATAATAAAAAATAGATTTTGCCAGTTTGCCAAAAAAAAAACAAAAAATTAAAATATCTGGTCGCTCTACAGCAATAATTTTAAGTTGAATTTTTATTTTATTGTGTTGTTATTTAACCACGGACGATATTTTTAGCACTCTTTTATTGGATTTTATTTTATTTGTTCAACAATAAAATAAAAATAAACGCCCTCCTATACTAGTACCAAGTACAATTGTCACTTCTGGTGGCGTAATATTTATGCGAAACGCACGTACATTTTTATGAAAAACAAAAACTGACTGACTGTGGAATTATTTTCAAAGAAAAAAATTTGATTTTAATATTTGCAACAAACAGTGTTGCAAAATAGAAATTTTTAAATGGTACTGAAATGTAACTGATATAGTACTTTTTGCAACTAATGGTACTTTTATAAAAAAAATATTTATTTATACTCGATACAAAAACAGAATGGAGTAGAAAAACTAACGACTTATACATGTTTCTCATATACATACATACAAAACAAAAACAGTTGATTCGAAACGTAAAAGCCTCGTTTAGGCAAATGGCGACGGAACGTAACGGAATGTACGTTCATTTTAGCATATGTAGAGTAAATTAAATACTTACCGAAATTACATTACGGTTCGGCAAGCGTTCTCATTGTTTTTCGTATTCTAAAAACGAACGTATACTTTGTGTGCCCGTTGGGCTAACCGGGGCTAAAGACTAATTCTACCTTTAGCATTATGTTGAGCATGTTGATATTGTTGAAATAATAGCTGAAAAGAGAAAGTCATAAAATATGTAAATAATAAAAAAAAGTACTGAAAGTGTAGCAGAGGTGCAGTGGTATTTCTGAAAATGAAAATGTACTGAAAAAATTACTAACGTACTGAATTTTTCAACACTGATTTACAAACTTATTTGCTTGTAATAAGCGTTTTAGAGTAATATAGCGTTTATCATCGATACCAATGTATGGAATTTACAAAAAAATTGCGAGATTTTCCAGAGAGAATGTTCGTTTCACAAATGGTTGGATGATGGTATATTCAGTCAGTTCGCCGCTACTCTAGTACTCAGGTTCCACCATGGTTGACTTGATATTAGAACGGAAATCTGAATGAAACTAGGCACTGGAAATCTCAGATCATGCAAGAATTTTCAATTCGTCCGATTGAAGTCGCCGTAGTCTAGTAGGTTGAATTATGAGGCGAGAGGCCACGGTTCAAACCCAGGGTCCGGCATCTCTAACAATACATAATATGAAAAAATATTTCTTCGCCGACTTCCCCGCAGCAGATTTCTGGCAAAAACTCTCATTCGGAGTCGACTTTAAACTATAGGTCCCGCCATTCATGTATAAAATTAACACACACAACGTACATAAATGGTGTGTGAAGCTAGGTCGTAATCCTGACTGTAAGGTTGTAATGACTCATTATGTATGGGTGTATGTATGTATGTGTGTATGTATGTATGTATGTATGTGTATATGTATGTATGTATACCGATAAACTTGCAAGAGGAGCAGCTTATATGAGGTCAAAATCTTTCTGAGTTATTTTAAGACAGTTTTGGAAGCAGACACTCGTCGAATACAGCAGTTGAGACAACCTTTTGTTGTGTTCTTACAACGGAAAGCGATTTGAGTTATGCATCAGGTTATCCACGACTAGACTAATATTGTATCGGGTATTGTAGAAACAGAAAACACTTGTTTTAGAATATTTAATCGAATCAAGCTCAGAATCACCAGAAAACATACTCTTGAAACTTAAGCGGCATAAATGCATTCTCGTTGTTTAAATTAAAAATCAATTAAATTTAATTTTAATTTCCAAAATTCTGGGTTATTTTCTTCAAACAAACTATTTAATGGAGACCTTTTCCGCCTATAGCAACCCACTCAAATGAATACCAGAGATCAGCAATGAATCGTTTTTTTGCTACTCATAAGTACTCATGACATTTTTAGTATGTGTGAGTCAACAATATTGAAATTTAACTACTCTGATTCATTCGTACTCACTACAACTTTGATTTATAAGTATGAGTATAATGAGTATGAGTACAACGTTGACATCAAACTCATACCATTCGAAATATGTTTGATTCATACACCTACTCATTCAGATTCACAAATTTGGAAGAAATTTTATAATACTCATAAATGATTTGAGTGATTCGAATCATTTATCAAAATTTACAGTCTTAGTTGTTGTTGAATTTACAAAAAAAGAAGAAAGAAAAATACAAAAACAGCCAGCAAAGCAAACACACAACCTTCTAGTGAGTATTATAGTGTTCGTACGCGAATCATACTTATTTTGTGCTTCGTGTATATGTTGAGTTATGGAGAGTCGAGATCAATAACATCATATGTATTGTTAAGTATGAGTACGATGAGTACTTCAAGCTTTGAATATGAGTAGTATGAGTATGATATTAAAATAAGTATAAATGCGTTTAAGTATCAGAAATTATGAGTATGATTCGATTGTACACATCTTTTTGAATACATACTCATTGCTGATCTCTGATGAATACCAACGAATTTTATTGTAGACTGTAGCTTGTCTATGGTTACACTGGAAACAAGGTTACATTTTCTTTTATAATTTGTTTTATTGTTACTTTCTTTGTCTCTTTTTCATTAATTTTATTCTACTTTATTGTGTTTAATTTCGTTTGCTGTTTTCCGATTTATTGTTGTTCAGTCCAAGTGCACGATGTTTACACAAGTACTTACAGTGACAATATGGCTGCCTTCCAAAATGTATCAATACAAAGTTTGTATGCAGTTCTACTACGGTAGACAAAGTACGGTTGGCAAAGTAACCAAACAATGCATCAACTATAAATCCGATGCCTGATTGCTTTTTGACTGTGTTAAAAATACACATTGATGACGTTTTGAAATAGAATATATTGTATATATTTTGTACAGCGGCATTATGAAACACGATACTTAGTTCAAATACAAAGCAACAAACATTTTGGAAGGCAGCCTGGGTTCCATCAGACAACAAGTTTAAACAAAAGAAAAAAAGCACAACAACAACAGTATAATGACATTAATCTTTCAATTTGTTTCTGTTGTTGTATTTAAAGTATTTAAACATTTGAAAACGAATGTCAACAGAAAATATTTTTTTTTAGGGTTAACATGCGTAGCCACATAATGTGGATACCAATTAGGAAAAGCTTATCAATTCGAAGCAAAATAAGATTTTGAAATAATTCCACTTTAGCTTAAATAAAGTTTAAGTTAAGTTTGATTAGAGTGTAAAGAAGACAGAAGAAAGAATATTTTTTTTTTGTTCTATTTTTCTTATTTTCTTCTTTATTGTAGAAAAGTTTTTTATGAACTATTGTTCACCCAATACTTAGAAGAAGACCACGCCGTCGTCTAACCTTTGCCAACCAATATCGTAAATTCGTTTTCAGTGTTTCTACACATATTGAGAGAATGGCAAATCGTATTATTAGTATTGTTGAATTGATTATTGGTTGCATTTGTGCTGACGGGTACTTTTAAATTTAATTTTTTTTTCTTTTTTTTCCTATGAAAGTTTAGCTAAAAAAGCGAAATTCAAAAAAATTATTTTTTCCAAAAGCCCAAAATATTTATCGATTGAAGTTTACGTATCTTTAAATAAAATATATTTAATAAAACAAAACAAAAAAAAAGAGAAACAAAAAAAAAATAAATAAAGAATGGAGACCCAAAGTAATCGATAAAATTTTTTTTAAGTTGATTACCAACAAAAAAAAACGACATAAAAAAGAGTCCAAAAATTATTTTTATTAAAAATAAACTTGATTTTGGAGCGTTAAAAATTTAAAGGCAATCAGGATCGACTGTTCGTACCATATACAGTCAACTCTCCTATAATGCGGTGAGTACGTACCACGTTGTATGAAAACCGCGCAATAAGAAACTCGGATTTAACCATGCATACCAGGCTAATTCGTAGCGCGTTCTATGGAAACCGCGCTATAAGAAACTCGTAATTAGTACAAATCACATGACTCGTACCGCGTTATATGGAGACCAAGACAAGATAAATTATTAATTATTTTTTTTATTGATTTAAAGAGTTCATATAAGGATTGATAGAAAAATGAAACGAAAACTAAAATAAAATAAGAAATTTGTTTGTAAAATTGTGTAATTTTTCAACATTCATCCTCACTGTCAGGTATGATTCGCAGAAAAATTTTTACAAAGACTAGGTCGCCAACAAAAACGTATGTACTGTGAAAGAGCTCTGAGATGACTGAAAACGATGTCGTAGACGGCAATGAGATAAGTTGGCATGTTTATATAAACATGTTATTTATATATCTCGCCTGTGCTTTGCATCGAAAATAAAACCGATATTAGACCCTCTTACTATATCTAGTTGTTAGAGTCATTCATAGGCTGTGCGAAAGGAACTTCTGGAATGTTGTTGAATAGGAGGGCTGTTGCAATTTCAGCTCCGCATTATGTGGAAACCGCGTTACATGGAAACCGTATTCTGAGAGTACCGCGTTATAGGAGGAATGCCGCAATTTCAGCTCCGCATTATAAAGAAACCGCGTTCTGAGAGTACCGCGTTATAGGTTGACTGTAACACATTCTGGTTATAACAATACTTTAGTCAGGATTACAACCTAGTTTCGGACACCATTCATGTCGTGTGTTTAAATCTTTTTCCGTGAGTGATAGGACCCTACTGTTTAAGGTCGCTTCCTCTTTTTCTTTTGGGCTGCAACAAGTGCCCAAAGTCATTGAAGTCTGGTGGGTAACTCTTTAGATTATTAGAGAAGAACAAAGAAGAAAGAGAAAAATATGTCGTTTGAAGTGGACATTAAACTGTAGGTACCGCCGTTTATGTATAAAATTAAGACACACAATATGAGTGGTGTGAGAAGCTAGGCTTTAATACTGACTAAACGGTTATAATGACCAAATATGTATGTTCGTATGTATGTATGTATGTCGTATAATTAATAATAAAAATGGGATTTTATTTATTAATTTTTTTAAACAATTTTTTTTGTTTGTTTTTATTTTTTTATTTTTTTATTTCTAATCTTATCGCTTTAAGGTGATGCGTATATTTTGTAAAATTTTTTTATCACTTCAATGAAAATATTTTTTAAAATCCAATTGAATTTATATCATGTGCCTTATATATTTAAAAATAGCCAGGTGCTAAAAATAAACTCAATTACGTGTATATGGCCTTTAATAAATGGCATTAGAATGAATTCACAAGTTTTTTTTTTTTTTTTGTTATTGACTTTCAAATTGCATGACAAAATCAAAAGAGTTGAAAAGAAAAAGATGTTGTTGTGGAAAACACTTCAATTATTTGTACAAATACGCGGCAATTCAACAGAAAGCCTATTAAGTAAGTTTTTAAGTACAAAATACTTGACAAAATGTAGATAAAGAAATGCTAGCGCCTCCCTAATGTTATCCAACTAAGTTGCAGCAAATAATATGCAGTAGGTGGAGCAATGTGATAAGAAAAATTTTATGATTACAATACCTTTCCGACGTTCAACGTCCAGTCTAACAATTACATACATACATACATAATTGGCCATTACAACCCTTCAGTCAGGATTATGGTCTAGCTTTTCACACCACTCATGTTGTGTGCGTTAATTTTATACGTGAGTGGCGGGACCTACAGTTTAACGTCGACTCCGAACTACAGATTTTTGAGAAACTTTTTCATGGCAATTTTTATTTACTCTCAGAGTTTTTGCCAGAAATCTGCTGAAAGGAAGTCGGCGAAGAAATACTTTTTGTATTTTGTGTTGATGTCTGACCTGTGATACGAACCCGGGCTTTACGTCTAATAGGCCATCACACTACCTACTATACTACGGCGTCTTCAGCCTAACAATTACTTTGAATTAATCAGCATATCGGAGATCATTTCAATTTTGTCATATTGTTCTGTGTAAGTTACACGAAAAACTTTACACATGATTCAGGCATGTATTATTAAACAAAAACATCTGAAGCTCATCGATGTGGTTATCTATTGAACCCGTTTCTAAAATTGAATGACATTACAAATTATGATTAGTTTGAGCAGAGTAACGTAGACTTTAACCATGCTGCAGTGTAACAGATCAGAGTCTTTGGTGGGAATCGAAGCCTACGACCCTCACGCTAATATTCTATCACTCTTTTCACTAGACTACCAGGCTACACAATTTAAATTTATTTTTGTACGATCGCTTACTCTCGAAATGCATATGTATCTACATAATTGGTCATTACAACCCTTCTATCAGGATTATTACCTACACTCAGCCACAAAAGTATATATACGGTTAACAAATTTCAGAAATATTTAACAAATCCGTTTTCGTTGAAAATCTTTATAATTGTCTGACATCTTTCTTCGATTTTAAGACGGTCTTTTGCATTGGTTCAGAAATTTGTGAAATTTGTTAATCGGATGTATACTTTTATGGGCCTGTGCAGGGCCACAATTCAGTTCGATTTCAGAAATTGTTTAACCAATGCGAAAGACCGTCTTAAAATCAAGGAAACTATAAAGATTTTCAACGAAAACGGATTGGTTAAAATATTTCTGAAATTTGTTAACCGTATGTATAATTTAGTAACTGTGTGTAGCTTCTCATATCACTTATGTTGTGTATTTTAATTTTATACATGAGTGGCGGGACTAACAGTTTAAAATGTACTCTGAACATCAAATTTTTTGAGAAACTTTTCATGGCAATTTTATTTACTTGCAGATTTTTTTGCCAGAAATATGCTGAGAGGATTCGGAATCCGGTTCCATTCTGGTCTCTTTCTTTTTGATGTTATTCGCTACGATTTTGCTTTTTTCCCCGCATAGTACGGTTCGTTATTCTTTATTGTTCCGCATGTTAAAGGCAAATGTTCACAGTTTATTTCCTTAAATAGAAATAAAAAGAGCGGAAAGTTAAATAAATTGCTTTTAAACTTTTGCCTCCACCAGAGAAAACGTAAATAAAAAATATTGTCAAGATAATACAATTCGCGCTCGTGCAACGCAAAAGAGACCGGAGAATTGCATGTGTTTAAAACCATGTATGAATATGATTGTAAAATAAGAAATAAAAAAGTATAAGGTCTTCTAACAAGGACTTTTGAACTTGGAAAGTTGATAAAAGCCCACCTTGTTGAAGCAACATCTTTCAAATAAGTTGCCAATGAAAAAATCAAAAAATCATGTTCAACGATGAGGCCCATTTCAGGATGAAAGTGTACGTGAACAGACAAAATTGTACTCATGAGATTCAAAAGCGCCCAGTGTATCCCGAAAAAGTTAGAGGTTGGTGTGGATTTTTGGCTGTGAGTGCCATAGGTTCATATTTGTTTGAGAGCAAGGTTGGCCGGGCTATTACTGAAAACGACAAGCACTATTGTTTGACGATTACCAACGTATTTTCGTTCGTATCGAATGATCTAGACACTAACGATATGTGGTTCGAGGCTACGTATCACACAGCTCAGTCCACATTAGATAAGTTGCATGCGAAATTTGAGGACATTGTCATCGCTGGCGGAGATGATGAGAACTGGCCACCGATATTGTGCAATTTGAGCCCGTTAGAGTTTTTCTTGTGGCTTTTCCTTAAGTCCCAAATGTATGCCGAATAACATCTTTTAAGTTCAGCTTAATTTAACAGTTTCTTCGACAATTTTACAGTTCGAATACGCTCCACGCAGAGAAGAAGTCGTGTCAGACATATGAACGATGTTTTTTTGCCACACATAATGGCATAATGGTTGAAGTCGCCGTAGTCTAGTAGGAGGTGTTGTGGCTTATTAGACGTAAAGCCAGGGTTCGAGCCCCTGGCCAGACATCAAGACAAAATACAAAAAATATTTCTTTGGCGACTTCCTGTCAGCAGATTTCTGGCAATAACTCTCTGAGAGTAAATAAAATTGCCATGAAAAGTTTCTCAAAAATCTGTCGTTCGGACTCGACTTTAAACTGTAGGTCCCGCCACTCATGTACAAAATTAAACAACACAACATAAGTGGTGTGAGAAACCAGGACATTGTACAATGGGTCAATTTGACCTCCGGGTACTGTACTTGTCTTAATTGACAAGTACACGTCCTCTAACCTAACCTAACCTAACCTAATGGCATCAATAGATATTGGAAACGAATTAAAAATTTCGTAACATTTTATAATAAAGGACCCTGTAGTATGCCGCATGCTTTTAAGGTGAATAAAATCATGCTTATTGCACCACACGTGCTCGCACATAAATTATTTCGAAAGTATTTCATGCCTGCAGTCAAAATATTATTTTCCGGAGAAAAATGAATGATGAAATGAAAAAAAGTGTTCCACAAAAGTATGAAAACTGAGATTGTGTTCGAAAGTTTTTATTCTTGAAATTTAAAAAATAAATGAAGAAGAAAATTTTAATGAAAATCCCCTTTTGCAGGAAACACTTCCTGCAAGTATGCAGGTTTAAGATAACGGAGAGAATAAGAGAATAAGAGATTATACTATAAGGGGTAGTAAACGATGAATTGTTGACATCTGTTCTCGCTTTGTGTGAAAGAGCAATTTGAAATCGGTTGATGTTGATAAAACGATATGTGTGTGTGACATTTAGAACAGATTGGCAAAAACATAAATATTAGTTTGATTGAGTAACTAGAATGCTTGTCTTGCTTTAAAACTGTTGTTGTTGTTGTTGTTGTTGGACGACAATAACAGAACATATGCTGAAAATGATGCTTTACTGCTACAATTTCAAAACATAAAGAGAAACTGTAATACACTGTGAATGATTGATTGATTGATGGATTGATTGATACTGCATTGATTGATACTGAATATGTATCATCGTGTTCGACATGCAGATAACCTTTGTGCGGCTAAAAAGTGTTAATGTTGACACGAAAGTAAAGACAGCTCAGGTCATGTATTGTGGAAGAAGGACACTTAAGCATAGGAAGGCACTTGTATCACGAAATTAATCAATGTAGAAAATGTTAAAGACGACAGAAATCAATTAGTGCGAATCTATACTGAGGAACAAACCTGTATTCAGTATGACAATCAAATAAACCAAAATAAATAACGAATAATTTGGCGCTGCAATAATGGGTCCAAGAGTAGCTTCCTATCTATTGTGAGCAGTACCGAAAAATATTAATTAATATGAAGCAATAATTGATTGGAAGGACAATCCTAATATGAATTCGGCAGCGTTAACTTTCATTATGATATGGATTGATAACATGTTGCAGGAGCTTTTACGTAAACACACTTATATTGTGTGCCTTAATTTTATATATGAGTCACGGCATCTATAGTTTAAAGTCAACTCCAAACGACAGATTTTTTAAGAAACTTTTCATGACAATTTTATCTTACTCTCAGAGTTTTTGCCAGAAATCTGCCGAGAGAAAAAATGGCCGAAGAAATATTTTTTCATATCTCGTGTTGTTGGTGTTGTCTGACCTGGAGTTTGAACTACGGCCTCACGTTTAATAAGCCAACATACTACCTACTAAAATTCGGCAACTTATTTTCGTGTATTTCAATCTGGAAATTATGTTGCCAATGATGGAACAACAGAAGGAAAGATGATTGTCGTTTAAGTTAAGATAATATTTGAGTTCCAATGACCTAGAGCGGTAGTGTGTTAAACTTCAAGTGCCGAGGCCGTAGGTTTAATTCCCACCAGATAGTCAAGGTATTTGTGATTGTCTGATTTTTTTGTTTGACTTTATATGTGAAAAAAGAAAGTGGGAATTATTACTAAAATGCAATTCGCAACAAAAAAGTGACGAACGTATATAAAATAAAAAATAAATAAAAATAAAAAATTGTCGCACACACAATAGGAGTCATCAAAGAGTGTTGTCCTAAAAAAGAGGGTATCTCGCCTCTTTATTAGGACTTTTTCTTATCAACAATTTAAATATCCCATCTCTACTTGTAGTTTGGCAAATAGAAATTTAAATGTAAAATATTGTAGAGTCTCATATTTCTGGGTGTATACGTTTTAATGGGCTTCTCAATGAAATTCATTAATTATTCGCGAAACCCGAGTAAATATTGTGAATTTTTAATTGTTTACGCCTTTGTTGGGATCACATAACTTGCCATAACAAATTTACTTAACAGGCTAACTAATAGGAAAGAGTAGGAATTACACCATTTCCAAGTAAATGTTGGAAAATAATTATTTTCGGTTTTTTAGATGAGAAATTGAAAATTAAAGAAGTTTTGCTAATGACAGTTTTCAGTAAATAAATGTTTTCATAATTTTTTTTTTATGAATAATTTAAATATTTTAATATTTGCTTCAGTGTCTATGGAATATAGGTTACGTTAATTTAGGTTAGAGGACGTGTACTTGTCAATTAAGACAAGTACAGTACCCGGAGGTCGAATTCACCCATTGTACAACGTCCTAGATTCTCACACCACTTATGTTGTGTGTGTTCATTTTATACATGAGTGGTGGGACCTACAGTTTAAAGTCGACTCCGAACGACAGATTTTTGAAAAACTTTTTCATGGCAATTTTATTTACTCCCTCAGAGTTTTTGCCAGAAATCTGCAGAGAGGAAGTCGCCAAAGAAATATTTTTTATATTTTATCTTTGATGACTGGCCTGGGGCTCGAACCCAGGCTTTTGCGTCTAATAAGCCAACACACTACCTACTAGACTACGGTGACTTCATGGAATATTGTACGCCTTAAAAATGTAAATGAATATTTCATTTGTTTGCCTGTGTCTGTTGTCAGTTATACTTTGAAAAAATTGATGACAAAATGGATATAAAAAAGGAATTTAAATCCACTTTTCTAGTTCATTTGGGATAATTGTCATGTTATCCTCTGTAAATAAAGGGTCCGCCAAATAACTTTTTTTGTTTTGAAAATGCTTTAAAAAAAAACTACTGAATATTTTCTCAAATTTCTTTTTTTATTTGAAAGTACAATCCTTCCGGTTAATAATGGAAAATAATTTCATTCAAATGGCTGCCTCGGCTGGCTATGCTGTAGCCTACACCAGAAGATGCCGATTTTGGCAAAAAAAATCATCTTTTCAGATGAAGCTCATTTTGATCTTGGCGGGTATGTAAACAAGCAAAATTGTCGCATTTGGGGCACAGAAAACCCGCACGCATACTTTGAAAAGCCGACGCACCCAAAACGAGTCACTGTTTGGTGCGGATTTTGGTCCAGAGGCATAATTGGGCCATTTTTCTTCGAAAATGAGCAAGGAGTGGCAGTTACAGTCAATGTCGATCGTTATCAGGCCATATTGAACAAATTTTTGTTCACAAAAATTGAAGAGGAGGATATTGGCAACATTTGATTTCAACAGGGCAGCGCTACGTGCCAGACAGCCGAAGCTACACTCGATGTTTTGCGCCCTGTTTTTGAAGATGGCATTATCAGCCGCAGAGCTGATGTCGTTTGGCCACCTCCGAGCTGCGATTTGACACCGTTGGACTATTATTTGTGGGGTGCCGTCAAAGATAAGTGTTACGCCGACAAGCCAGAGACAATTGACGCTTTAAAGGACAATATTCGCGAAGCCATTGGTGAAATACAGCTGCACACAATCTATCGATTGTGCTTAAAAATTGGACCGATCGTGTAGGCTACTGCATGGCCAGCCGAGGCAGCCATTTGAATGAAATTATTTTCCATTATTAACCGGAAGGATTGTACTTTCAAATAAAAAAAGAAATTTGAGAAAACATTCAGTAGCTTTTTTTAAAGCATTTTCAAATAAAAAAAAGTTATTTGGCGGACCCTTTATATCAATCAATCAACAGCACATGAATTAGAATTGTAAAAACGACTTTCACCAAGACTATGCTGGTGGATCCCTTAATTGCGTGAAATTACTCTCATTTGAGTCTCCAAGTTTGAATATCTTCCAAAAGTTAAGAAACTTCAAATCATTGAAACTACAAGACTATGTTGCTGTACCAGAACAAAAACAGGATGACAGCACCATTTTGTATTTATTTTTTTACTCATGTAAGGAATGTAGGACACAAAGTATCTCCTCCATCTTCTTCATTAAAAAAAAGGCAATTTTCGGATATTAACCCGTTGTTTACACTACAGCACAATCCTTTATAATATTTATAATGGAGTATAATGTAGGCCACGTTATCGCAGGGTTCTAATTAACTAATGGAGTTGGCTATCCTAATGAGTATTTCTACCTTCTGCTGCACGCCGTTGAAAAGTCTAGAGGCATGACATTTTCGAATATCATTTGGTTTAACAGCGTGTATTCATATGAATTTTTCTTCAAAATATTTGCTGCTTGAAATACAAACGGTAAAGAAAGGAGTGCAGAATCTACTGTCTACTACTCTCTACTACTACTCTCCAGTACATGTGTTCTTGAAAATGTATATGAGTCAAGTAAGAATGTTTCACCACACATAATTTATTATATGCTCTGGCCGTACTTTATTACAAAATACCACAAAATGCTAACAACACTGCCATTGGTCTCTGAATGTGTAATAAATTCAAGATAATTTTCACTTTCATATCCGTTTGAAAAAAAGAAAAAATATTCACAAAAATTTTTAATGAAAACTCATGTGAATTAAATCGAAAGGAAAATAATAAATTACAACATCCTAGAGCCATACAAAAGATATACGAAATATATTCCTTCGTTTTTTGTTGCCATTGAATTTGTCTAAAATTTTAAAATTGTTTCATAGGCAAACGGAATATATTGAAAAAATTATTTCTTCTGCTTTGGTATGGTGGTTGCCGTAGTAGTTGGTGTGTTGGCTTATTAGACGTGAGGCCACGGTTCGAAACCCAGGTCAAACAACTGCTCCCACAAAACGAAATATGAAAAAAATATTTATTTGGCGCCTGCCTCTCAGCAGATTTCTGACAAAAACTCTGAGAGTAAATAAATAATTGTCACGAAAAGTTTCTCAAAAATCTATCGTTCGGGATCGACTTTAAACTGTAGGCGTCACCACTCATGTATAAAATTAATACACAATATAGGTAGTGTGAGAAACTAGGTCGTAATCCTTACTGAAGGGTTGAAAAAAGGGTGAAGAAGCAATTTCGTCCATTCTCACATCCATCCGCTGGAATATCCTGCTATTATATAGTGTTTTTCCTCTGGAAACTTGTAAGCAATGATTTTAATTAATCGAATTGCCTCTCAGAAAACAGTGCCGGAATCAAACCAGTAATGCATAGGACTACTTTACTAAAGTAGATTTGTATACCAAATTTGCTATGTTTAGAACTCATGTTAAGACGATATTGTTTAATCTCTTGGTATTATAAGTGACAGGAAAGACCACATACGAATATTTCGGCTAAATAATGAACTTTCTGTTAAGCATTGTGCGAACCATTGGCCAATCGACTACAAACGGATGTGCTCGGCAAGAAAAACTAATGTTGCGTAGAAATACATAATCCTCGGTAAAAAGTCACCTTATTTCGCTTGAGCAAAATCCGTTATGGGAGCGATAGAACAGTGAAACACAAGCCACATTGCCAACAATGCTCCTATGAATCGATTGAGTTGGATACCGTCATTAATGAGTATCTTCGCTTTCTCCTGTACGCGGTCGAGAAGCCTCAAAATAAACTTCGAGGCACCGGCCCATACATGTGAGTTGTATTCTATACTCGTTCGAATATAAGGGGTGTAAATAATAAGAATATAAGTTCAGGTTTTTGGCCCATAATTGCAGTCCGATTTAGTCCATACTAACACATACATAACATGGATAATTGTTCATTACCCTCCAGTCAGGAATATGATCCAGCTTACGGCCTAGCTTCTTACACCACACACATATGTTGTATGTGTTAATTTAAGACATGAACGGCGAGACCTATAGTTTAAAGTCGACTTCGAACGACAGATTTTGATGGCAATTTTATTTACTCACAAAGTTTTTGCCAGTAATCTGCTGAGAGGAAGTCACTGAAGAAATTTTTTTCGTATTCCGTTTTGTTGGAGGTGTCTGACCTCCATGGACTCATGTCTTATAGGCCCACACACTACGTATTAGACTACGGCGAGGTGCAAATTAATGCACAATTATATTATTTAATCTGTATTTGCAGGTCTATAGGGTGCGCAGCTTGTGATACAAATACTTGTTAATAACTAGTGTTTTATTCTTAGTTTTAATTTAACGACCAACTTACGTATAAAATCTGCTTCTTTACCGAAATAAATTTCAAATTAAATTTCCTCTATGGAATCCAAATAATTTCTCTGTAGTATCTCTTTAGATAACATACCCTCCCAAGCGTATGAGCGATATAATCTTAAGGAAGTAAATTTAAAAATATTACTCATACGCTCAAGTGTCATATTATAGGCAAAAGAAAAGTGTTATAAAAGAATAGAAGGCAGAGTAGAATTAAATGTTTGCAAAAGCAAAGAAATATCCGATTTCAATTATTTTTTATTTTACTTTTTTTTCTTCTTTGAGTTGAACACAAAGATTAGTAACTTTGAAGTATTATTCTGTTTTCGTCTTCTCTTCTTCTTTTTTTTTAAAATAAATTTTCACTGAACATTAAAAGTTTTCTTTTCAAATTAAAGTTTTTCAAGAATGAACTCGAAATAAAAAGAAAAAAAAAATAAAACTATAAAGTCATCATAATAAAGCAAAAAAAAAAAAAAAAAAAAAACAATAAAAAACGAATTTTCTATGGAATAAAATCATGAGACTGATTACATTTGGAAACATTCTCGCTATCATGAGCAGCAATTCTTAAGGTTGGTAGATAAGTTTTTCAATTTTTCATAAATTAATTGAAATTAAGGAAATGATTTCCCGAAAGTGTTGGCATTTTAGAAGTCATTTGTTCTCAACACAGTTGGTTGACATTAAATAAGGGGTGTGTTTGAATTAAATTGGTTTCGTAATTACATTTTCTACAATTCAAATTTAATGGCGAAAAATACATCGTATCGTACATCGTATAAATTCGAATAAAATCGAATACAAATTGGATCAGACTGTGCTTTCACGCATCATTTATATATCTACAAAGGTGAAGTTCAATCTGCACCCTTATTGAAAATTTTTGTTGAACTCTGAGTTTGGAATATGATGCGTGTAAAATGCGTATATAAATACTCAAATATATCAGAGAAATATTTAAAATTTTTCCGAGTTTTTACTATCTTTAGAGAAGTCATCAGGTCATATTTATTTAACACTGTGATTGCAAATGAGCTTTCTTTGACATTGGGTAGGTTAGGTTAGATAAGAGTGGTAGTTTGATACCAAAGCTGACTTGAGCATGCATAGCTGCCCATTGTGACGCCACGGAAAGGCGCAGTGCTTGTCAAACTGATCAAATTCCGCCGAACTCATAATAGAAGTCCCAAAGCTGGAAACCAGCCTGAAGCTATATCTTTTATATCAACGGATGATAACTCCATTAAGCTGACAAGAAATGGAGAGCCAAATGACCGAAAATTGCATCTCGCATTGGCAAAGAAAGTGGTTAACAGATTGCTTCGTTCTTTCCGCGTGTTTTTCCATAACGCAATGACTTGTAAAAGTGGCCACTGTTATTGAGATGACATTGCGATAAAGTTTGAGTAGTTGGTTATAGTTGAGTCCGGAAATGGAGCCCAGAATACGTTGGCGTCCCAAAGGAATTGTTGCCTAATGAGGCGTACCCAATTCGATTACCGGAAGGAGCGTACCTGCTTTGGCAAGCCTATTAGTTGCCAGGAATGTCCTTGTTGAATTTTGAATATTGCTTGTATTAGTTTTTCTTTCCAATGAAAAAGTATCAAAGTACCACACAGTGTGTATTTCCAAAAACTTATGGCATTTTTAATAATCCATCGTTAAACAGTATAAGATTATAATAGACAGCAAGGAGATCTTTGTGATGCTAGTGAAAATAATGATCACAGATTGAGTTTGAATTGAATTTTTGTCGCCGTAGTCTGGTAGGTATTGTGCTAGCTTATTAGACGGTCCAAGGTTCAAACCCCAGACGAAATACGAAAAAATATTTTTTCGGCAACTTCCTCTCAGCAGATTCCTGGCAAAAACTCTGAAAGGAAATAAAATTGCCATAAAAAAGTTTCTCAAAAATCTGTCATTCGGAGTTGAGTTTAAACTATAGGTCCCGCCACTCATGCATAAAATTAACACACAGAACATAAGTTGTGTGCGAAACTAGGTCGTAATCCTGAGTGAAGGGTTGTAATAACCAATTATGTATGTATGTATATTGTGTATATATGTATATATATATTATTGTTATTATGTATTAAATATGAATTATTTTTTATATTGCTATTATTTTTTAAAATTCTTTTTTAACTAACACTCAGGAGTTGACCCCTATTCAAACAGTGCATTGTGGTGCTATACAGGAATGATATTTTATAGGAGAAAAGAAAGATGGGATAGTGTGCGACGTTCGTTGTTTTTATTTTTTTTAATGACCTTCGTCACTTCTTTTTTGCGAATTGCTTTTTAGTAATAATTCACACTTTCTTTTTTCTATTGTGAATAATCAGACATAATGTCAGACAAACCATCAGACAATGACAAACACATAGAGTCTCCAATGGGAATCATCTCGGCACTTGAAGTTTAGCACACTACCACTCATCGGGGCACCCGATTTCTTATTTTATTTTTGATTATTTTAATTTATATTCCGTTTACAACATGTTACTAATTTTTTATAATTTTTTTTGCTTTAGTTTTGGTCTTATTTCTTTGAAAATTACATTTTTTTATATAAATTCTTGTTTACTTAAATCCATTAATTTATTTTCCCGTTGTATTTACTCAACTGTATTTCATTTTATCTTTTTCTATTTATTTAACAACTTTTATTGAAAATTTTTATACACATATTCATATTTAAATAATAATTTAACCCTTAAATACGTTTATTATAAAATATTTGATTTAAAATTTGTTTATTAAGATTTTGTTACTTGTTTACGATTCTTGGATCACTTAGTTATTTATGGTAAAATATTTTTACTTTTTAATTTGAATAAATTTTATAAATTTTTTTTGTTTATTTATTTAAATTTTTATTAAAATATTTTGTTGAAATATCAGATATGTTTTATTTACTACGTATATAGTTTTTATAATAACAAAACTTTTATTTATTACTGTGACTTAACAACCAAGTTCAAATATTTTTATATGATTTTTTTTCCATGTTCTTGTAATAAATTTGTCATTTGAAGATTATCTTTCATGTTAAGAAAATTAAATTCATTTACATTTTTAAAGGACATAATAAAACTCAAATAAAATTGAATAAATCTACTGCTTTAAAACACCACCCACCATTTATTATTTGTATGAATACATGATTACTTTTTAAATTTAATGACACACAGCTGCGTCATCATTTAATCATCACTTTGCAAGTTTATTATACTGGCGGTAAAAATAAAATAAAAATATTAGCCAACACTTTAATGACCTTTTTGTTTTTCAGCTATTATATAAACAAAAACAAATTCATACAAATAAGGCATCAAAACCTCTACAAAACAAGATATTCAGTAGTAATCATACCATTATAAATTGTCATAAAATAAGAAGAATGTTTATTCTTTTTGAATGGCTCTAATAAATAATGACTTAATAATTAATACACACAGTTTAACCGTACAATTGTATTTTAATCATAATAAAAAATAACAAAATAATGATTAATTAACAGTTTTAATTTATTTGGTCACGTGTCGAATTAATTATAAAATTGCCGGCCGCTTGAAAATTCGAAACAATTTTCTTTTTTTTTTGTTTTTGTTGAAGAACAGCCAACCAACCATTCGTGAAATTAAAACAAGAACGACTAAATGCTTCATACCAACCGTTTTTTGTTCAAAGCTATGTGGTGTAGTTTAACATTAGAAATAACAGTAATATTCACTGTATCGTTTATACTAATACAATTACAAGAAATTGGTTGCTGGTGTACTGTCACAGCAATGTTATCTGTGTGTGTGTGTGTTATTATGGTCTTTTGATAAGGAAAACATAGAGAGAAAAAATAAAAAAAAACAAATAAAAGCGGGAAATAAAAGCTTGGAATTGTGAAGAACAGTATGTGAGAGTAAAATAAAGAGTATAACAGTTTTAATAATCGCACATGGGGTTATCAGGGTTGGAAACTATGAATTTATTAAGAAGTAAAAGACAAGTAAATTCATATAAAAATACATATTACATCGGTAACAACAAAAATAATTCAGAAGCTAGGTAGGTAGGTAGGTTAGAGTGGTAACTAACGGCCCGTTGTGATGCCGGTAAGTGCAGTTCCCGTACTGACCAAATTCTACCCAACTCATAGCAGAAACAGATCAGCGCAGGGGCAGCACAATTCATTGAAAAATCATTAGGGGGGTATTAGATAAAGTGAACCCCGAAAACTGCACTTTTTTGGTGCGGATTTCGTTATTGGTTTATATTTCTGTAACAACGACATTGATGTCATCTCGACTACAGTGGCCGTGCTTACAGGTCATTGCGTCATGGGAAGACGCGCGGAAAGAATGAGGCTCCATTTCAACGACTTCTGCCGTGAATGCAGGTCCACTGAGGAAGAGGAGACTGTTGTTCACTTTCTTTTCCAGTGCCCGTCTCTTGCTAGGTGTAGATATAGGTTATTTGGCTCCCCATTCCTTGTTAGCTTAAATTAGCTATCATCTATTGACATCAAGGATATAGCTTCGTTCATCAAACTTTCTGGCTGGTTTTCCAGTGCGGGGTAGTCGTGCTTATATTGTGCAGCCCTTGCGCTGACCAACTTCTTCCTTTTCCCTGATTTTGTTGGAACTTGGTTAGTACAGGGACTGCGTTTACCCGTGGCGTCCCAACGGGCCGCTATGCGTGCTCAAGTGAGCTTTGTGATAACAGAGCTACCACTCCGACCTAACCTAATCTAACAACGACATTGGGCAAACCCATACGGTCAACAGCATATATCGATGATTATCCGCTTTTTTTTTTGTCGTAAATTAGATTATCCCGACAAGAACGACATATAGTTCCAACAGGTGCCAAACAGCTCATGCCACATTGGATATTCTGAACGAGCGTTTTCAGAACGTGGTCAGACATATAGGGTTTGTGCGATTTGATCCCATTAGACTTTTCTGGTGTAGGTTTTTGAAGTTGAATAAGCTAAAAATCTTTTGGCTGTACTCAAAGCCAACACAATCCAGGCCAGTGATCAAATGCAGTCTGAGTTATGCGACAGAGTCATGGAATATTGATAATTTCAGATGCAGAGAAGCCATGGCATACATTTGTACAATATTATATGCCACAAATAATGGCAAGAATAGGCATTTCAAACGAATAAAAAATTTCTAAAATATTTCACACACACTTTTTTATTTAAAATTAAAAACAGAAAGCGCTTATTGAAAGACCCTATATATTGAAAAATTGGCTTCATATGATTCTTTGAAGAGTGCGGAAAAAATGTACCCTTTTTGTGGGCAATGGAGCGGAGAATACTCCTTCATTGCATTAAGAAAACGTTCGGACAGTTTTCTTTTGTGTCAAACGTGTTACGACACGTGGTTTATGGTTATTTGGCTTAGAAAAAAATTTTTTTCTTTGAAAAACTGAACCAACTTTTATGATTTTTTATGGCTTTCAGCGTTCATTTCTTTCTTTTCCAAGTAAATTATTTTCGGTATATTATTTTAGCATTATCAGCATTTAGCATATTCAGCATTATCTTAAACTTTCTTACGTTTTAAACACTTTTCGACTTTTATTTTTACCATCGAGTTAATTTAGAAACGAATTAATTTTTCTTTGTAATTTGCATTGGCACTTGTCCGTAACTTCTAAAGTTCTAAACAATTTGTTACTTCAGTTTAAATTATAATTTTAAAACCTACCCAACCATAGATTACCTATTATTGACTTGTAAATTCATGGCTGCAAAAGTCTTATCACATTCATTATGCTGACGCATCCATTGCATTGAAGTATGCAAATGAGGATAATGAAATATGAACACCGACAAGTTTCAATGCAGCCACATAATCTCTGTCATTTGCCATCAAGACTTTTGTGTTAGATTATTTGTGTCGAATATTTGCAAATTATTATGTTCAGCAGGCGTATTATTTGTTGTTACATTATGGATAACAATTGATGGTTATGGTTATCGATTGATAACCACATGGGATGACATATTGCTACATAAGAACGATTCGGTTTGTCACAACAATTGACCTGGATGAGATTCAAAAGTCGTACAAAGAAAATATTTTCAAGTAATTTGTCATTGTATATGCAGGTCTTAAGGTGAACACTATGAAAGAAGTTGCTGCATTTGCAACAGCAACATGTTGATAATAATTATGTTGATGGCACTGTGACTGATGTTGTTTGTGGCTTATACTCTTAGCTGTTATTAGCACAGCAACATGTTGATAATGATGATGATGATACTGTGTCTGTTGGTGTATGTATCGTATGGCTTTGAAATATTTGAACTATGAAATGAAAAGCTATTGCTGTTAGCAAATGGTATGTATTGGCTTGGTACAGTTTAAGAAGTTGAACGGGCTCTGCTTGATAGAAAATAAAGGGTCCGCCAAATAACTTTTTTCTTTTGAAAATGCTTTAAAAAAAAACTACTGAATATTTTCTCAAATTTCTTTTTTTATTTGAAAGTACAATCCTTCCGGTTAATAATGGAAAATAATTTCATTCAAATGGCTGCCTCGGCTGGCCAATTAGTAGCCTACACCAGAAAATGCCGATTTTGGCAAAAAAAATCATCTTCTCAGATGAAGCTCTTTATGATCTTGGCGGGTATGTAAACAAGCAAAATGTCGCATTTTTGGCACAGAAAACCCGCACGCATACATTGAAAAGCCGACGCACCCAAAACGAGTCACTGTTTGGTGCGGATTTTGGTCCAGAGGCATAATTGGGCCATTTTTCTTCGAAAATGAGCAAGGAGTGGCCGTTACAGTCAATGGCGATCGTTATCGAGCCATGTTGAACGAAGTGTTGGTCACAAAAATTGAAGAGGAGGATATTGGCAACATTTGGTTTCAACAAGACGGCGCTACATGCCACACAGCCGAAGCTACACTCGATGTTTTGAGCCCTGTTTTTGAAGATCGCATTATCAGCCGCAGAGCTGATGTCGTTTGGCCACCTCGGAGCTGCGATTTGACACCGTTGGACTATTATTTGTGGGGTACCGTCAGAGATAAGTGTTACGCCGACAAGCCAGAGACAATTGACGCTTTAAAGGACAATATTCGTGAAGCCATTGGTGAAATACAGCTGCACACAATCGATAATGTACTTAAAAATTGGACCGATCGTGTAGGCTACTGCATGGCCAGCCGAGGCAGCCATTTGAATGAAATTATTTTCCATTTTTAACCGGAAGGATTGTACTTTCAAATAAAAAAAGAAATTTGAGAAAATATTCAATAGTTTTTAGTTTAAAGTATTTTCAAAAAAAAAAAGTTATTTGGCCGACCCTTTATTATGACATTCATTTTCGAAACATAAGCAATCGTAATCGTGGCCAAAATCCCAAATCTTAAGCCAAAATCTCAAGATCGTAAAATTTTCCATAATGTAGAATGACAACCTCAGTTGCAGAGAACGGCGACTAATTGATCTTCTTCAATGCCTCTCTACACAACAGCTAAACCTTCATCAATACATACTGTTCGGTATCTTACGGAATACATATTATTATCAGTAGGAGTAATAGTGGTCCGAATACAATCCATTATTAATCGAATTTGTTGCCCTGACGAGAATTATATCCGCCATAAGTTTCACAAAAAAAAATCAACAATTCACTGGCGTTGCTGCGATATAAGTCTATCCATAATGAAATGCCAAAGTAAACTAAACAATAAGCAACAGTTGTGTTGCCAACCTAAAGTTATAAACCCCAAAAAACTCCTTATTTATTCAGTAGATCGGTTTCAACATTCAGCTGTCAATGGTTTATTGCAGATATTAAAATCTTTGTCTTTCCTTGATCCTTCCTTCTACTCACTAGCATTACTATGTCTTATTTTTATGCTCTGCTTGAAATCTGTTAATATTTGTCACCCACTATATATGTAAAGGGTGTTTTTTATAGAGGTATAGAACTTTAAGTTGGCATTACTTTTCAAGATGGCGACCGATTTAACAGCTGTCAAGTGATTTATTCTCAGTTTGGTTTGGCAATTCATCACGAATAGACTCACGCCTGAACAACGCTTGCAAATAGTGCAATTTTATTTCGAAAATAATGGTTCTGTGCGGAAAACGTATCGCGCACTACGTCCATTTTATCGTCGACAAAATCGTCCATCAGAGCAGTTAATTCGATTAACCATGGAACGTTTTCGTTTTCTTATTGATAACTCGCATCCCCAGAGACGCTGTACAGTGCGTACAGAAGAAGCTATTGCTGCTATAGAGCGTAGCATTGAGGATGACCCGAGTGAGTCCATCCGCCATCGAGCACAGGAATTAGATCTGTGTCCATCTACTTTATGGAAGATTTTGCGGAAGGATCTTGGTTTGCGTGCTTACAAAATCCAACTCGTGCAAGATCAAGTAAGGCGTAGATTCGTCGAATGGGCCCAAAACGAGATTACCGTTATTCCCGATTTTCATAAGCGAATTTTGTTTAGCGATGAAGCGCACTTCTGGTTGAATGGCTACGTCAACAAACAAAACTGCCGCATTTGGAGTAAAGGTAATCCTCAAGTGTATGTGGAAACACCGTTACATCCAGAAAAACTGACTGTTTGGTGCGCTTTATGGGCTGGTGGAATCATTGGTCCGTACTTTTTCAAAAACGATGGTGGCCAGAAAGTTACAGTCAATGGTGATCGGTATAGAGCCATGATTACTAACTTTTTCATTCCTGAATTGAATAACCATGATGTCCAGGAGATGTGGTTTCAACAAGACGGCGCAACATGTCACACAGCTCGTGCCACGATAGATTTATTGAAAGACACGTTTGGTGACCGCCTAATTTCACGTTTTGGACCTGTGAATTGGCCTCCAAGATCTTGTGATTTAACACCGCTATACTACTTTCTGTGGGGCTATGTAAAGTCATTGGTCTATGCGGTAAAGCCACAAACGCTTGACCATTTGGAAGACAACATTCGCCGTATTATTGCCGATATACGGCCACAAATGTTGGAAAAAGTCATCGAAAATTGGACGTCCAGATTGGACTACATCCGCGCCAGCCGTGGCGGTCATATGCCAGAAATCATATTTAAAATGTAATGCCACAAGATTATCTTTCGGATAAATAAAATTCATGTCAATCGAATAATCCATCGTTGTTTTATTGCAACTTAAAGTTCTATACCTCTATAAAAAACAACCTTTATATGACATGTAAAGAAAAGGAAAATATTATTTCATTGTGTACTCTGTGCACTCGCCTTCTTAGTCAAACTATAATGGTAGCAGCCATAAGGACTTCTGGCAATTTTTAATAGAACAACCTACTCACGAACATTGAACATTAAAAGAGAGTTTTTTGTTTGCTTTGTTTTATGGCTTAATGTGTGATATTAACTGGTATGTTTAATATATTCTAGAACGACTCTTTCACACGTGTTTTCTTTTCTATTTCAACATTATCACCATCCTTTATGCGGTTGTAAATCTTAAATAGGATTTAATTTTAATTTCTCAATCGTCTGTTTGTACTGAAGTCCGTTTACCTATGAAAAGTGCTCTTGTTTGTTATTAACGTTCCACGATTTAGCAAATTTATTACATCCCATATTCAATGACGCTTAAATAGACTCTAGATAAGTAGATTAACACTCATCTTTCGAATAAATTCAACCACAAATACTAGATAAAACCAGACGTACGCTCATGTATGACCTTTAATGGCAATGTAGGTTACCGTTATTCTACACATTCGATAAAATAAATCTGCCAAAAACTTCCACTCCACCACACATTTATAGCATATAATTAGGCATTGAATAAATTTTTTTTTACAATTTTCATAGAACATCAAATGACTATATTTTTCATGACTTTCGGCTCATGGCGTGGGTGGTCCAATTTAAGTGGCCAAAACCATAAGCAAAATTTAGAATTTTAATTTGATTTAAAAATTACTGCATACAACTGAGCGCTGATTTAAAAGAATTATTGTGGCGTGTATTATTGTACACAATATTGACAAAACAATTTAAATTTCGTTGTATTTTCGCTCTGTGTTTGAAATGTTTATTGCCAGCAAATTAAGAATAATTCTGGTATGCAACTGTAGTGCAATATTTATATGGCATTAACATAGAGAGAAGAATGTCAGATTTCCTAAATGCATTCATTTTATTTATTTATCCTTCCTCCTCACACATCATAACATAATGAAACTAATTTAATAAAATGATTATTTCCTAACGAAAAATTATTGTTTCTTTTTATTAAGAGAATATTTATTAATTTTCGAATAAATGCACCATACTCTTAGGTGTTAATTAAATATTTGCAGCATACATTTAGTATTAAAAAAAACAATATAGAAATTATAGCATATTTTTGGGAGATACCGTATTATTTGCTATTTTTCTACTTCACACCGCTTTTTGTTACTTCTTTAGACAATTTAGGACTGACACACATAATCCCCATCTATTTGTGTGATTTTTTCTCTTTTTTCACATCGTTTTTAGTGCCATGAATCAAATGCGTGCCAGATCCCCCAGGACAATTAACTCGTCATCTGATGTTGCCTACGGCATCATTGCAAATGTATTGGATATTGTTATGAGTAGAGTGATGGTATTTATATAATATAGTTAGAAACGACTTTGTTGTATGTATGTTTGTTAATTTGTTTTGCAGTTTTTACTGTGTACCTGGGATCAAAGGCTTTGTTTGGAGGACGTCTTACATACGTTTTTCCATCAGATTGGGACAAACTAGACTTAGATTCGTCACTCCAGAGAATTCTGTTCCGGAAACATCGTTTCTAATTATAAGGCCACCGCTGTATCTGCTGATAGGTAGTCACTGAAGAAGTATTTGTTCATATATCGTTTTGTTGGAGATATCTGTCCTCGTGTTCGAATGGTGGCCTTACGTCTAATAAGCCAACACCCTACCTACTAGACTACGACGACTTCAAAATCTCAACAGCCAGGGGAAATCTCTCGTAAGAAAGTTGTTCGCAGTTTGCCATCTACATCGTATACGTGACGATACATAACAAAAAGAGAAGTCATCGATCCTACTGCGGAGGGTACACTCATCTCGGAGAACGTGTTTTGTCGGCTTGGTGCGAAAGCAATTAAAGTTGGACATTCGAAGCGGGTGCTCTTAGTAATTTGAGGTAAATACGGCTATAGTGATACGGTCGAAATGTATGCGGAGGTGCAGGCAAAATAGAATGGACTGACATCGTCAAGGTCAATAGAGAGAAGGTATAGCTGACGAATTTCCTAGACTATTATTAGCGCTTTTTTGTGCTTTTCAATTTCCTCTGCTATAGCGGTAACTTTGGAGCCGCTTCATTGTCGACTGCAGTATTGCAATGGCGATGGAAGGTTTATGTCTGAAAATTTCTAATTCCTGTCCCTGGCACTGTAACCGAACTATTGGAAGAGACCAAATAATCAACAGAGGCCGTTACATTATTTTATTTAAGCTTATTGTAGTTTAACATTCCAATGGAATTTGGACGTAATTTAGGTTTTTTAGGACGTTTACATCACAACAATTTAAACAAGGTAAAGTTGGTTTTTTGTGCTTTAATTTCGATTATATGTGCGGTGGTGGTGGTGATTCATATACTTGTTCTAAAGTTTTGTTGTCCAGTCTAACTAATAGAACTTTAGTTGTATATAACAGTGTAGATATATTCATAATATGCTGGTGTTATATTTCAATAGCACAGAAATACTTTACGAATTTCTTGAATTTAGAAACCAGTGTTCCTATTATACACTCTTATAACAACTTGTTTTGGATTATAACAAGGCCATGTTTATTACAGTTGAAAATCGCGTTCAAGAACCCAATTTAATGTATGTTATATGTAATATATTAGTTATTAGTTCTGTTATATTTGATAATATTGTGCGTTGGATAAATAGCAAAGTCAATTACTTTTTATAACAATTGAATATAGACACTAAAGTGTTGCCTTTTATACACTGTTATAACAACTTGTCTTGGATTATAACAACTTTATGTTTATTACAGTTGAAAATCGAGTTCAACAACCTAATGTAATATTTGTTATAAGTCCATAGTTCTGTTATATTTGATAATATTGTGCGTTGGATAAATAGCAAAGTCAATTACTTTTTATAACAATTGAATTTAGAAACTAAAGTGTTCCTTTTATACACTGTTATAACAACTTGTCTTGGATTATAACAAGTTTATGTTTATTACAGTTGAAAATCGAGTTCAATAATCCAATTTAATATTTATTAAGTTCATATTTCTGTTATAATTGATAATATTATGCGTTGGATAAATAGCAAAGTTAATTGCCTATTATAGCGTTTCTTCAAATTCACATCTTTTACATGACAAGGATAGATCCCAGAGGTCAGCATTGAGTATTCAAAGAGATGAGTAGAATCAAAGAAAATGAAGTATAAAGAATGTGCATTTTAACATATTTTGGAATATTTTTCAAAAACATTTCATGAAGGGGGGGGAAAGATAGAAGGGAATGATACATAAACCAAGAGCGTAATAATGCGTTGTTCTCACCGTGCGTTTTTGTTGTTTGACCACTTTTTATTTATTTTTCTGGTACGTCGGCACCAATGTCTCTCAGGGGAAGAACATCTTCGGCTTTTTACACACATAGGACACGAACATCAAAAATGTTCGTTAAAAAGAGCGTAAAAATCTTCTCAGCTTTTAAAGAAGAGGGTTCATGTCGCTTTTTTCAGACTTCAATATAAACCCAAAGAAATATCACAATAGTATTCACTAATATCAATGAGAAATGATTTAGATTTTTGGAAGAATACTTGCGGTGTCTTAGTGTCTTAGTGCAGTACAATTTTTCTATATTTTCCGATCACATATACATATCATTGGGTTAATAAGTAGACTTGAAATTACTACTAACAATTTTCCTCTAGGTTGATAAAACATCGATTTTATTATTAAAAGAACATAAAGCTATCCATCTTTGGCTTAAAAATTAGGCCATGTTTTTTAGATAAATAAAAATAAAAAGAATAAAAAAACAATTTTTTATTAAAAGAAAAAGAAACGAGCATTCCAAAGCATTTAAAAAAGTATACTATGGGACAAAATAAAATACGCCCAGCTAATGACATAGAACATTTTTAACACAAAATATTCTTCGAGTGTTATTCTGAAATAAAATGATAAAGCATCCGCAGCACATGTATTCTTGTCGCAGTCTGATCGACAACTAAATCAAAAACACAAGAATACATCCACATGTACATACGTACGATAAGAGCAACACAATGTTACGCTCTTTGTTTGTGTTCATTTTCCTACTGTCTTCCTCCCTCTCATCAAGAAATGATTTTTAAAAATATTTTGGTGAGAGCGGGTCATAATGTTACGACCCGCCATAAGAAATTTTACTTCTACATGATGCGTATTCTTTATATCCATATTCATTGGTAGAATCGAATCTTACACATAATTTCTGATACTTATACGCATTCATACTTTTCTTAATGTCATGCAACCTCTACTCATATGCAAATTTGGAAGTACTCATCATACTTAACATCATCATACGTGTTGATGTTGTTGATTTCGACTCTCCGTAACTCAACACGAAGGTCAGAATAAGTTTGAATCGCGTACGAATACTAAAATACTTACTACAAGATTGTGTGTTTCCTCTGCTTCCTGCTCTCACCTTTTTTGCTTATGTGTCTTTTTCTTTTAATGCAACAAAGACTGTAAATTTTGATGAAAGATTCGAGACAATCGATAAGTATTTTTCTAATGTTATGAATCTCAATGAGTAGGCATATGAATCAAACATATTTCGAATGTTATGAGTTTGATGTCAATGTTGATGTATACTTATAAATCAATATTGTACTCAGTATGAATGAATCAGAGTACATAGTTAAATTTCAATATTGTTGACTCACTTATATTCAAAATTTTATGAGTGCTTATGAGTAGCGAAAAAACGATTCATTGATGATCTCTGATTTGTTTTGTTTTGTTTGATTATTATTGTTAGATTTGGATTTCAATTCCATTTTCTGTGAGTGGACTTTTATTGATCGAGTCTGGTTGTAAGGGGACAAGGTGGTCGCGTTGGCACGTTGTTTATATCAGGATGGTCTCTGTAACCTTTTGACCATTTTGCGAAATATGTTTGTTTCTGTTACGCTGAAGTGGGCACTGGGCCAGGGCTTTTGTATGTATATTTCGGTTTTATTCAGCTTATATACTAATATCATTCGGCGATTCTGTTATTTCAATTCCTTTCGCTTCGTTATTTCCTTTGCTTCGTTAATTAATTTTAACTTTTCACCTAATTAATATGCCGAAGTCAAGGAAATTATTATATTTTAAGAGATTTGCCAATATACAGCCAAGGAAGAAATTATATGGTACATATGTTTTTTCTAAAAATCTCTTTGGTTTTAAAGCTAATTTAAAAGTTTATATATTTTTTATATTTAATAAAGAGAAACAAAAAATTAAAGTAAAAAATTTTCAGAGTTTGTTTATTTTATAAAATATTTCTTATAGCTAATTCAAATTCTTAAAGGAAATATTTATATGGGACAAAATAAGAAAAAATTCAAAACTTAAAGATAATTAAATATATTCAAATAAAATATTAATTTTAATAATGAGTGTGTCCTCCTCGATTTTTAATTTCTTCATTTAACCGAAGTGGCATAGGGTTTATTAATTTTTGTAACTCATCTTGGGGAATTTCGTCCCATTTTTTTATTAAAGCTTCTTTCAGGTCTTTTAAGGCGTTATAAGTCATCCCACTCTTGTATATTTCGGCACTTAAAATTCCCCAGAAGTTTTCAACAGGATTTAGATCGGGACTAAGTGATGGGCAGTCCAAAACAGTTATATTATTTTCTTCAAAAAATGCATTGATCTTTTTGGATATGTATAGGGGCGTTGTCTTGCTGAAAAGTAAAATTATTTCCATAATTTTTTTCAACAAATTCAATGAAAACATTGTCCAGTAATTCCACATGGTTCTCTGCATTCATTTTATGAGAAATAAAACAGAATGGAGAACGTGCTCTATATCCAAAAGCTACCCAAGTCATTAAAGATCCTCCTTGAAAATTACGTGCGATTCTGGTCCGCGTATCACCTCCTTTTTCCCTCCAATAATATTTGAGTCCATCAGGTCCATCAAGGTTGAATTTTTTTTCATCACTGAATATAATATTACGCCACTCCTCTTCCCAAAATTTGTATTTTTCAGCGAAAGGCAATCTGGCTGCCTTGTGTCTAGGGGTCAATCGTGGTTTGGGTATCATTTTTTGTGGAATATATATAACGGTGTTTTGAAAGGGAATACAACGCTAATTCTCAGGAAAGTAATACAGTTTACTCCATAGAAACTCAGGGAGAGGGCTTTAGCCTTTTATACGTTGGGATACATATGTAACTGGTGTCTCACTAATGAGTAAGCTCTCCCAGACTTTGGTCAACCGATCTGGGAAGATCATCGATCAACTGCCTAAATGGCTATGGCAGTGAGAATCGAATTCGTCACAATATACAGCTGCTCCCTTGTACCATGGTGGTGTTTTATGGGGATTATAAATCCTGGTCATTCTTTCGCAACGTGATTACTGTTGGATATGTAAATGTGGATAACATTTCGCCATTTTGATATTCTTGATAAATTTGTGACACGCTTCTGTATTTTCATATACTTTAAATTTAACGCACCTCTATTTTAGAGAGGTACATAAATATGTATGTTTTTGTTCTTATCTGACTACATATGGTCAGAATGTGTAGTTTATGATACAAAATACAATTGTAATCCCCAGCAGTATGGGACTATTTACAAAAATCCGCATTATCAAGTGTAATCTTTTACTACACTTTTACTACAGTTTCTCAACAATGCAACTAACTTATGTACGAGAATGTTAACACTTGCTTCGTTATAAACTCAATTAAATAACAATTACGTGTCATTTAAACAGCTGATGTCAAGTGCATACAGAAGTTTTATTACAACTCTAATGCTGAACAACGGAAATTCTAACTGAATTATAAGGGCAAAACACATCTTCTTGCATTCATGTATGTATGTATGAGACAGACTAACTGCATATGGTATTTATGTATGTATTTGGATTCATAAAACTTTCTCTACCGAAGGCAACTACCAACGAGTACAACAAAACACAGGATAAATTCAATAAAAAGTTCATGTGGTATGGAATGGTAATTTATCCTGTTATCGAACTAGAATGTGTGTGTTAACGTGCATTGTGGCAGAACTTTGTAGCATATGCTGCTGCAACATGTTCAAAATATTGTTTTATTTTGTTTTTTTCTTCTCTTATTCCAGAAGGTGTGAAACTGTAACCTAAGTTTGCTTGCTTAAAGTAGGTTTCATCAAAAAAAGAAAATCCATAACAATAAATAAAAATAATTACAGATTCATGATTTGAAAAAAAGGTAATTGGCAGAAAAATACTATAAATTAGTACAAAAAAAATAATAATTTAAAGAATTTTATTGACTTAGTCTGCATCAAACCTTTCTTGCCTTTTTAAAGAGTTTCAATTTGACTTAAATATCTTGTAGTCGCCGTAGTCTAGTAGGTAGTGTGTTGGCTTATTAGACGTAAGGCCACCGTTCAAACTTCAGGTTAAACATCAAAGCGAAATATGAAAAAATATTTCTTCGGCGACTTCCTCTCAGCAGATTTCTGGCAAAAACTCTGAAAGTAAAATAAAATTGAAATGAAAAGTTTCTTAAAAATCTGTCGTTCGGAGTCAACTTCAAACTGTAGATCCCGCCACTCATGTATAAAAATTAACGCACACAACATAAGTTGTGTGAGAAGCTAGGTCATAATACTGATTGAAGGGTTGTAATGGCCGATTAAGTATGTATGTACTAGTACTATATTAAAATTAATTTTGACGATTAATTTTACGGATTCCAGTCTAGAATTTTGATATTAAAATCCATGACAACAACATTTCAAATTGAATTTCAAATGAAATTCATGAATGAAAATGAAATGAAACTTCCAGTCCCAGCAGCTTTACATAAATCTACACCCGTCCATATGTATTCTATTGAAGTACTCGTACATAGAAAAAAGTTCATCTTTAAAAATAAAAATTAAGACAAAATCCGTAGAAATTCTTTAATTTTTTTACCATTCAAGTCATTCCTTAACAGCAATCGTTCAAATGACACTGTTGTCTTGTGTGTAATGTGTCCAACTTGTGAGCCTTATAGAGAAGTACACATTTTCTACACTTTGCCAGATTAATTTGCGGACTCTATTTGAAGGGATGGATTTATCTTAGGCTAGAGTTTAGGCTCACTGTCCCACAATGCCATGAGTAATGTCTAACTCGGGAATAAAACATTGCCTATAGGAAACCAAACAGATTACTGCAACATTAATATTTTGGAGAGTTCAGTAAGAGAAGTCGCCGTAGTCTTGTAGTAATGTGTTGGCTTATTAGACATGAGGCCACGTTTAAAACATTTCTCCAATAAAACAAATATGAACAAATATTTCTTCCGCGACTTCCTCTCAGCAGATTTCTGGTAAAAACTCTCTGAGAGTAAATAAAATTGCCATGAAAGAGTTTCTCACAAATCTGTCGTTTGGAATCGACTTTAAACTGTAGGACTCGCCACCCGTGAATAAAATTAACACACACTACCTAAATGGTGTTAGAAGCTAAGTTGTAATCCTGATTGAATGGTTATGTGCGTATGCATGTATGTATGTCAATGAGAGAAAATGGAAAATTTTAAATTAAGAATTTTCGACACTTTGTGGCAAGAGACAGACCCTGATGCACGAGGTGAAAGCTAAGTTTTTTTTCGTCTTCAGACCCACAGCACCTGCTCATAAGAGTTACTTTTGAATAAGAATCCTCATGGATAATCCTCATGAGGAACGTTGAACAGTCTCTTTGTTCAAGTAAATTAGGAATAATCATTGCGTTGCTTTCAATATGGCCATAATCTACGCCTGGAAATACCACAGTATTAAGACAGGCTATACGAAAGTTAAATATCTGAACACTTAAAATATATGTTCAATAAACCTCAAGCGTCCCGGCATCTTCAAACCAGATGCCTTACATTGGAATTCTAATGTTAAGTTATAAGAAAGTCAATACAACGTTTAAGAAAACTATCGAACGAGTAATACAAGTATTTTGAAACCTCAAAATATCAACCGGTGCGTATGGGCAATTTCAATATCCAATCCATCACTCATACGGCACGTATGACAAACGAATGTTTTAAAAAGTATCGTGTTAATGTGACAAAAATTATAATTTAAATCGAATATTCATCTTAATTTTAAGAGATGTAGCTTCAGCCAATAGCGGCTTCTAACCTTTGACAGTTGATTACGGCCATCTTGCTGAAGCTACTTCTCTTAAAATTTCTTGTCATTTAATTAGTCTGTTTGGCTAAAACAACATGGACTGAAATGATCATTTATCAACACGAGAATACAATTTTATTATCAAAATGGACGCTTTTTTTTTAGACCAACACTCAGGAGTTGATACCTTTTCATGCAATGCAGGAAAGATAGTTTATAGGAGGAAGGAAATATGGGGTGGTGTACGTTTTTTTTAATGATCAGTGTATATACCATTGTAATTTTTTTCTAGAATTGATTTTTAGTAATAATTCTCACTTTCTTTTTTCAATTACATGTCATCACATATAATGTTAGACAAACAATAAGACAAACAAACCCAGAGAATCCCTGGTTAGAACTGAACCTCGGCACTTGAACTTTAGCACAACCATCGCACGCTTCGCCTATTGTACGATTGCCGTAATTATCCTACCGAGAGGACCATTCGCATTGTGGATGGATAAACTCGAATGCACTGGTTTGGCAAACGATTAACCAACTTCCGTACGTTGACAAAGCATAAGATCTGCCCAAAACATCGTTCCTATCCATGAGAGTGTGTAGGAGAATCTGCTGTAGGCAATTTCGCATCGCTCACAAATAATTTGGCGAATTTTGGGCTGCACCAGTACAAAATTCAACTGACCCAGCAAACGATAGTGAAGCGATTGAATTTTTAAATTCTCTCGATTATCCATTGCTCACGGATCTCTAATCACTATGCTTCTACGATATAAGACTTGATGAATTAAGCAACTGAAGCAACTATGCCGGATAGGGAAATCATATATAATTTTCCCATTGACATGCTATTTGAATTTCAACTGTTGTATGTATTTTTTTTTTTTTGTATGTATTAGAAATTACTCTTAAGAGTTCATTTAAGTATACTGCTTGAGGCACGCTTCTAACTAAATCTGAGTCTTTGCGAATATTAATCAATTACTGTGACTAAATTAAAATTAATTTTGACGCTTAATTTTACGGATTCTAGTCTAGAATTATTTGATATTAAAATCCATGACAACAATATTTCAAAGTGAATTTCAAATGAAATTCATGAATGAAAATGAAATGAAACTTCCAGTCCCAGCAGCTTTACATACATAAATCTACACTCGTCCATTTGTATTCCATTGAAGTATTCTTATGAAATAAATTTTAACAAATAAAGCACACACTTTGAAATATTATTGAAATAAATTTTCTGAGTAATTGGCACATTTTCTAATGAATCGATAACAAATGGGTCATGCATTTAATACTAAAGAGTATACGAGCATAAACAAGAGAAATTTAAGCCTTAAAATTAAGAATATTTGAAACTACAGTGGACAGCAAAAGCCTTAGTACGGCAATATATTTTTTCTTTGAAATTTTCTTTTTTAGCCAAAAGTTTGTATACAAGTTTATAGTTTTTATATTTATTTTATTAATTTATTTCTGTTTTATTATAAAACAAACAATTTTTTAATGTTTTTTTTATAAAACAAAAGAAAAATAAGGAAAGGTTTCAGATGACTCCATAGATATGTACCACCAAGGAGAACCCTGAGTTAATTTAAAATTCAAAGGCCTAACATCTGAAAATGTTATCATCTGTATTTAGTAGAATATCCGTTAAGGTCAAGCACCCCATTTAACAACTCAATATACAAGTTTTTCGGTTTAGCGATTACGTAACCGTTCTTTCAAATGATCTCCTAACCATTCTCTTGAAGTCATATCGGGACTTTGTACAAGAGTATTAAGCCTGTGGGGACTTTTTTTTTGTCAAAATAGTATATTGTCGTACTAAGACTTTTGCTGTCCACTGTATATTCTGAAACAAAATTATTGTTCAGGGTTTATATCATTGTGTGTGTGTGTGTAAACGTAAACTTGTGTTCGCATCGATTTGTGTCTTATGGTACTAGTAGTAGTAGTAGCAGTAATAGTAGTAGTAGTAGCATTAATAACCGACTAAATTAGTTTTGTTTTATGAGCTACAGAACTAAATTTTGTGGAAAACAGGAAAATGTTTTGGTTTGTTTGACTAAATACTGGTTTTGTGGTTTCTGTAATTTCAGTGTGTTTGTGTAAAATGTACAAATTCATCCCTATTTCCATAGTTATGTTTGATATTTTCTAATATAGGAAAATATTTTATGCGAATATATCGTCACCTAAAAGACAAAATATTAAATAATACAAGAAATAAAGGTTTTTGACGTCGCCGTAGTCTAGTAGATAGTATGTTGGCTTATTAGACGTAAGGCCCGGGTTCAAACCCCAGGTCAGACTTCAAAAACGAAATATGAAAAAATATTTCTTCAGCGACTTCCTCTCAGCAGATTTCTGGCAAAGCCTGAGAATAAATAAAATTGCCATAAAAAAGTCGCAAAAATTTTTCGTTCGGAGTCGACTTTAAACTTTAAGTCCCGCCACTCACGTATAAAATTAACACACACAATATGATTGGTGTGAGAAACTAAGCCGTAATCATAACCAAAGGGTTGCAATGGCTAATTATGTATGTAAGCGCAAACGTTTATCTTTGAAGTACTGTTTATATCTGTAGGAAATAATGCAAAGCTTAGTGTTTTTTTTTATTTTCGGGTTTTCTATAAGCATTTAAAAATTATTTGATTCATACATTTCAAAAATATTTGATGCTATTACTGGTCCCCCGATCGAATATCTTTTAACATATTTTAAATACTACATTGGCAGGCCTTCATTCGAATACGTAGTGATTCCCTGGTGAAAACTCTTGGAGGAAGAGAAGAAAATATGAAAAATAACAAAAAAAAAGAACCAATTGATTCAGTTGTTTGCAGAGGTAGAAAAAGAAAAAAGTAAAAAAAACTAAAAAAAAAACTATAAAGATTCTCCCTGCCAGTCAATTCCATTCACCGACTTCACCAAAGACTTCAGTTCTACTAGTCCTTCAATCAACTGATTATCTAATTAGCTCTGCCTATGAACCTGCACATAATATATGATCATATGTTTCTTTTGTCTATTCTTATAATTTATAGAAATCAGAGATAACCCTGTTCCATCTGTTCCTGTCTCAAGGGGCCTTAACTTGTTAAGAATCTAGTTCTCTTTACATCTCCATGCACGATTGCTAAGTGAATCAAACCTGACCTTAATAATTGTAATGAATATGCTCCATCGTTGGCCTCAAAGCTGACCCTGTTCTATCCAGTTGATTTGTAGCTTCATTGTCATGAATGGTTACAATTATCAGGACGCTTGGAAAACTCTAACAACTCTGGACCAGATGGGACTAGACCAGATATTCCTACAAAGACTTTAAAACTGCCTAGTTATCTATAAAAATTGCTACTCATGAGATCTTTGATATATGTTTCGTGACTAGTTTCGTAGATTTAACAAGCCTTAGAATTTTCGGGTGAAAGATACTGCATTACTCCATAAGTCTAAACGATACCTTGACACTTTTGTGGCCATGTCATTACCGTACTAAAAAGGTTTTGATCCTGCAATATTACTTCCTTTAACATTAAGGATTGCCCTTCCCTACAATAACGCACAAGGGCCTAATAAATTCAATTCAAATAAGCTTCGAGCTGCCACCTGCTTTACATGTTCCTCAATTGATGCGGGTACTTGCGCTGCAAACAAAAGCACAGAAGACTCCTCCTTCTGCTCCTTGATTTCAATGCATTCCATAGGAGGTGTGAATCCAGCTTAGAATATTGCATCACAGACATTTAAAAGCTTTGATCGATGTTAACTTAGCCTCATATTGTATAACACAGCACACATGCATACATAATTGGTCATTACAACTCTTTAGTCAGGATTACGACATAGTTTCTCACACCACCGATGTGTGTTAATTTTATACATGAATGGCGGGATCTACATTTTAATGAATCGACTCTGAATGACAGATTTTTGAGAAAGTTTTTCATGGCAATTTTGTATTTACTCGCAGAGTTTTTGCCCGAAATCTCCTGGGAAGTAGTCGCCGAAGAAATATTTTTTCATATTTCGTTGAGTTGGAGATGTCTGACCTGGGTTTTGAATCGTGGTCTTACTTCTTGTCTAATAAGCCAACACACTGCCTACTACACTACCTACTAACGCAGTACAAGTATGTGTATGTCTGTTTGTATCACAATTAAATTTTAACGAAGTTTAACGATATAAAATAAAACTACATTTTAATTTTTCCTTTTAAATGCGGGTATATTGTAGCATTTTTTGACAAACAAAAAAAAAATTCCCAATGAATTCATTGTTACGGAAAAATTGTTCACCTTGAAAATATTATCCTGAATGCAGGATATTAAAATGTATTCATATTCAAATGCAAATCCTCGATATTATCCATATTAATATGCGAATATGTATGTGCATACACTCACATATTTTCATTACTTGTATTTATTTGTAATACTCTGCGGAAATAAAGTATGATATACGCCATGGGGTAGTGTTGACATAAACATGCGTATAAATATTGACATATGTACATCCATATGTACATATATATATAAGTATTCTGGCAAAAATTTATGATTGAAACGTGTTTATATTTTTGCCCTTAAATAAATACGTGTATAATTGTCATGTACACATAGACCTTCATAAATAACTAAGGCTGTGGATGATTTGCGTTTAATTAATAAATATCTACTAATAAGGGGGGAAGGGGAAATTATTATTAAAATTTTTGCTGAATAAAATAAAACGATTGAAAAAAACTAACATCTAAACAGCTTAAATTTTGTTCGTTGGAAGGTTTGTATCAGAGATCAGCAATGAGTATTCAAAAAGATAAGTAGCATCGAATCATACTCATAATTTCTGATACTTATACGCATTCATACTTTTCTTAATGTCATGCTACCTCTACTCATATGCAAAGTTGGAAGTACTTATCATATTCATACTTAACACCACACATGACTCTCATCTCTCTATGACTCAACATTTACAAGAATCACAAAATAAGTATGATTCGCGTACGAGCACTACAATACTCACCAGAAGGTTGTGTGTTTGCTTTTCTTGCTGTTTTTGCAAATGCAACAACAACTAAGACTGTAAATTTTGATGAACAATTCGAATCACTAGAATCATTTACGAGTATTATAAGTATTATGAGTATTTTTCTAAAGTTATGAATCTGAATAAGAAAGCATATGAATCAAATATATTTCGAATGGTATGAGTTCGATGTCAACGTTGTACTCATACTCATTATACTCATACTTATAAATCAACGTTGTACTGAGTACGAATGAGTCAGAGTAGTTAAATTCCAATATTGTTAACTCACTTATATTCGAAATTTCATGAGTGCTTATGAGTAGCGAAAAAACGATTCATTGCTGATCTCTGGTTTGTATTATTTTGCTTATAAGGAAGGAGAGGCCGCTAATACTCCGATTATGTCCGTAGTAAATATTTGACATTTGACTCCGTTAGACTTTTTATGGCTCATAAGTCGGGTTGAATTTGGTTGATGGCATGTGTTATGATGAGCCTCGCTGTGGCATGTGGCTTGTTCGAACACATCAGCTACTTAAGAAAACCCCATGAGAAGAGTAAATTCCCTTGATCTTCATTAACAGTTCACATCACCTTAATGTAGAATAACCAATGATCCAATATGGCATAGGCTGTGTTGCAAGTACTGTTGAGGCAATTTTTTGTTGTACCGATCATCAAATACAGGACAAAAGTAAATGAAAACGATCGATCTATAGTGCTCATCATTGACAGTCTTTAGCTGGCCAATGGCGTTCTCAAAGCCCAAAATACACATCAAACAGTGATATCTTCGAGATCAATTGGACGCTTTTTGATCTCGTTTTCTAAATTTGACAATTTATCCATAAATGGTGCTCATCATTAATGATGATTCTTTGTTACGAAAATGGAAACGGTGTACATCGTTTAACATTAAAATTAGCAAAAGCTACGCAAACAAATACAACGAACTTGTTGCAAGTAAACCAACAACATCAGTATGAAAGAAAAGGGGAAAGATAAGTAAGCAAGAACGCAACAACAAGCAATGTCAACAAAATACATAAGCAACAATGAATTCGCGATAGAACTGTCGAGAAGGCGAAACCCCGAACGTTCGGGCATATGAAAAAGCAAGACAAAGCAGGCAGGAGTAGTAAGAATTCAGTCAGTATTGTGTGAAGACGCATTGCGTGTGAAGAAAATGGTCATGGTTTGAAGATCGTCGTTGTAAAAATCTACCGAACATTTGTTAGTGTGTAGGCAAACAGAAGTGTAAACAACAATAGTGAACTAAACAAATTATTGTGCTGGATTCATCAAGTTGTAAACGGTGACACACAAAAGTAGTGCGAATAGTAAAGAGTTTAATTGAATCAACGAACTGATATTTTAAACGTTTTTAAAAAGATAAAAACGTAACAATACTTTGCCCGAACAGACAACTCATTTTAATGAAACAATTTTTTTTATATGCAAGTGTTGTTGAATGCCACCTTCAAATATGATTATATGGCACAATGTACTGAGTAAATGGACGTAATTTGACAGATCTAGATTAAGATATTTTAAATCGTTCTTGAAAAGACACTATTTTGGCAGAAAAGTGCCGTACCTCAATGTTGTATTTAATTGAGTGGTTAAGAGTGTGATGTGGCTTACATTTTCTGGTGATATTTTCATTTATCATTTCTCATTATTTCTGTGCAGTAGTTTACAAATAACAAAAACTAATTAGAATTTAAACCACATGTACCATGAAATGTCTGTTGCAACTATCACTTGCCTTACAATACCATGGACAGACTAAAAATAAACGAAACTTCAGTTAAAATTTCAAAAGTTTTATACGTTGGTAAGTAAGAAGAGAAATTATCAAACTGAAATATAATAACAACTACAAATACTTCATAATATAATCCATGATATTAGTTAAATTAACATAATTTAAGTATTTTATTATAAGCTGTGTTAGTTTATTTACTTTATTTGCCCGTCAGTATAATAAACTCCTGTTCTTTAGTTTTATATTCCCACAAATTCTAACAGAGTAAAAGCTTACCAACAGCATATACTTGCATTTATGTACATACATGATTACGAAATCAATAATAAATTCTCATTTTCATGGATATTTCCATACGGTTTTGAAGTTAAATTTGAATATTTCTCCTCCAACGTATCTTCTTTCATATTTATGATATCAATAAGGTAGCACATGTACGGAAATAAAGTCAGTGTATACATAGATTCTTTTGTTGAGTGGAGAGCAAATTATAATTTTTATACATTTTTATTGAATATTATATGTACGACACGAAGAAAACGTGATGATAAGAGTATACGTTAAAAAAAATTTTAATCACTTTTTTTTATAATTTCGAAACAGTCTCGAAGTTTTCCTACTTCTTTGATAACACTATGCGACGAAATAAAATAAAAAAGTGAAATACACTCAGCTAATGACATACATAGTGTATGTTGTGAGTTTGGTTAAGTAAAACTCGAAAATATTTTTTTATATTTCTCGAACCCTCAAAACTTATTTTATTTGATAAAAACTGTTTTTTTTTTTCTTTACACAGAAATTTATTGATTACACAAACATTTTTGAATCAATATCACAAATTTAAACTTTCCTAGAAAGGAGAGGTATGGGCCTTTAAAACGATACACATACAGTAAGAAGCAAAACTGTCCAGATGTTTTGCATTAAGAAAGTAAGCTAATGAAAGTAATACAAATATAGGTGCAATATCAAATATATGTTTTTTTTCTATTTTAGTGAACATTATTCTAAATTATAAAGAACAAAAACTTATATAAATTTCTTCAAAAAATAAAATAAAAAAATGCAAAAAACAAAAAATTCACTACTTGGACACTTTTGCTCTGTTTGGGCGTTTTGTTGAAAATTATTAATAGTTGCCAATTTAATATTTCGTCCAAAGACCTTTATTTTTAATTAAGTTTTCAATACGTTTTGGCATCCTCTCCACCAACTTTTGGATGGTATCACGGTCAGGAGCTCGCCATTTATGTTGTATTCTCTCCCAAAGCTCGTCAACATTTTTTGGTGGGTTTTCACATGCCTTGACGATGGACTGGCCTGCACAAAGCCCAGACTTGAATCCTATAGAAAATTTATGGGCTATTGTTAAAAAAAAGGTGATAGCATGTGAAACCCCACCGAAAAATGAGGCCAGGGTTCAAACCTGATTGCTATCCACGAACGTATGTTACAGCAATACTGACCCATATTTCTTCTAAAAAGGGAACAAAAACAAATTACATGAATAAAAAAAAACACACACACACTTACATGTTATAGGGTGCGTTATCCCTTTCGTATTCCATTTCACAACTCGAATTAAAAATCCCGCTTGACAAAGTGAAAAACAGCATAAGCGAAATAGAATTTTGTCTAAGCCACATGGGGGATGTTTATTTCATGATGTCTTCAACGTGTTGTGAAATTGTTCCATTCAAATTACTGTATGTACGTGTCAAATTCCTATTTTACAATTAGAAAACAAAAAATACATATGTTAAGTTACAGCTGTATCGTATCTCCTGTTCAATGCCCTTTTGTCTCATAAATCCGGTAAACATACATACATACGCACACAATTGGTCATTACAACGGTGTAGTCAGGATTACGACCTAGCTTCTCAAAGCACTTATACTGTGTATGTTAATTTTATACATGAGCGGCGGAACCTACAGTTTAAAGTCGACATCGAATGACAGATTTTTTTCAAGAAACTTTTCATGGCAATTGCTATTTTACTTTCAAAGTTTTTGTCAGAAATCTGCTGAGAACAAATTGCCGAAGAAATATTTTTTCTTCATATTTTGCTGTGTAGTTGGAGATGTATGACCTGGCGTTTGAACCGTGGCCTCACGTGTAATTAATCAATACACTATCTACTAAGCTACGGCAACTTGAAACATCTCAACAGCTAGAGCAATCTTTCTTACGAAAGCTCTTTGCAGTTTGCCATCTACTTACCTCGTATACACTGGCAGCAGAGAGCGTTCTGTTGAAATCTACCGCAATAGTAAATCTTCTAGTACAGGGACAATTAGTAACAGAAAAAACAATAATCGATCTTACTGTGGAGCGCACCCTGATCTCAGAGAAGGTGCTTTGTCAGCTTGGTGGCCTTACGTCTAATAAGCCAACACTCTACCTACTAGGCAACGGCGAATCAATCCAATGGATACTGAAATCCCATGGACATCAATTAAGGTAGAGAGTATTTATAGAACAAAATGAAAAATAACTCAATTTATAGGAAAATTTGAGTGAAATAAACCCGATTCGAATGTGTTATGTATGGGTGGAGTAATGTTCCTCAACATTTAAACGATCAATTCCGTTGTCTGGTGTTCACACATCACACTCACACTTATACTGGAAGAAGAAGAAGTAATTAAAAGGTCCAAGTAATGTACTTGCTGGGAAGTTTATTGAGCCCACCGTACTTTCAAGATCTTGCAGACTAACATTTTCATCGGTATCTACAAAATTCTCCTGATGACAATCAATTTTCCAACTGAAGAGAAGCTGAGGATCATTAGCTACCCGTTTCGACGATAAAGCATAAAAATTCCCAGGTATTGTGATAAGTTAACATTGAATTTAATAATTTAAATAATGTTCGATGAAAATATTATTTTTCTGTTCTTATTGTCGTAACAAAAAAAAAAAAAATTATTCAATATGCTGCACAACACATGACCTCGCCGTTCAACCACATTATAACCGTGCTGTGTATGATTTTTTTAACAAAAAATTTTGTTTACGAACACTGTACACGTTCTAAGAAGTAGAAAATCGAATTCATTAACATCATTTGATGTGACGTTTGTGCTCCACATCAAATCTTTTAGGTTTATAGACATTAAATGTCAACGATGCTCATGAAAAGTGAATTTTTAAATAGAAATTACCAGGTAGTCTTCAATATTTATGTCAATAGATTGGCACACAATATGGTTCAAAAAACCACACATACATACATATACACGAAGGATTCTCGTATTCAACTGCCTGCCAAATAGAAAATTTTCGTTTTCATACATTTGTGGTAAAACGGGTATTTAAAGTAAGACTGGTTTATTGAAGCGTTTATGTGCATAAATAAGTATTTTACACAATTTCCGTAGAGTTTTCAATCAAACGTAATGTGGGAGTATGTTTAAATTTCCGAAATGACCAATTTTCCTAAACTTTGGCGCGAGGTGAAGTGGCTTGTAGCTTAAGAAATACCAACGAGGTGCACACCTACACTTTAGATGACCACGCTTGAAGTCGCTGGTATAGAACATTCAATGCGAAATAAGAAGTTGCCGTAGTCTACTAGGAAGTGTGTTGACTTATTAGACATGAGACCTCGGTTCAAACTCCAAGTTAGAGATCTCCAACAAAACGAAATACGAAAAAAAATATTTCTGCGTCGACTTCTTCTCAGTAGCTTTCTGGCAAATACACTGAGATTCAAATAAATTTGCCATGAAAAGTATCTGTCGTTCGGAATAGACTTTTACCTGTAGATCCAGCTGCTCATGTATAAAATTAACGAAAGTGGTGTGAGAAGCTAAGTCGTAATTCTGATTGAATTATGTTTGTACAGTGGACAGCAAAAGTCTTAGTACGGCAATATATTTTGACAAAAAAAAAAGTCCCCACAGGCTTCATACTCTTATACAAAGTCCCAATATGACTTCAAGAGAGTATTTAGGAGATCATTTGAAAGAACGGTTACGTAATCGCTAAATCACAGACAAAAGTCAACCGAAAAACTTGCTCATGGTGCCACCAGAAAACACTAAACAAAACTTGTATATTGAATTCCAAATGGGTTAAATGGAGTGCTTGACCTTAAGGGATATTCTACTAAATACAACGAATAACATTTTCATATAATAAGCCTTTGGGTTTTAAATTTACTCTGGGTTCTCCTTTGGGGTACCTATGGAGTCATCTGAAACTCTTCCTTATGATTCTCTTGTTTTATGAAAAAACATTAAAAAATTGTTTGTTTTATAATAAAACAGAAATAAATTAATAAAATAAATATAAAAACTATAAATTTTTATACAAACTTATGGCTAAAATTCATGAAATTGCTAAAATATATTGCCATACTAAGACTTTTGCTGTCCACTGTATGTATGAGCTGTGAGCGCTATTTTGTCTAGACTCTACAATCAGGCCAAAATAAGTTGTCAGTCACCAAACTATAGTGCTCTGCGTTGACGGTGATGAACTGAGCAACGTTGTCCTTAAAGAAATATGGACCTATGACGCCGCTATCCGTAACTCAACAGCAAACAGTGACTTCTCCGTGTTGCATTAGATGGTGTTGAATCTCATGTGTGTTGGTATTGTCTCAAATTTAACACTTTTGTTTGATCACATCCACCCAATCATCCAGAAATGGGGCCCCATCGTGACAGATGTTTTTTCGATCAAAATTACAGTCAATTTCGAACTGCTCCAGAGTCCATTTAGCGAATTGTTATTGTATCATATGTGGATCAAATCGCATAAATTCGGTGACCATTTCACTTCACTTCCACATCAGAGATCAGCAATGAATCGCTTTTTCGCTACTCATGAGTACTCATGCAATTTTGAGTATGAGTGAGTCAACAGTATTGAAATTCAACTACTCTGAGTTATTCGTACTCACTACAACATTGATTTATAAGTACAGGTTGCAATGAGTATGAGTACAACGTTGACATCAAACTCATAACATTCGAAGTATGTTTGATTCGTACGGCTACTCATTCAGATTCATAAATTTAGAAAAATACTTTTAATACTCATAAATGATTCGAGTGATTCGAATCATTCGTCAAAATTTACAGTCGTAATTGTTGTTGCATTTACAAACAAAGAAGAAAGACACATAAACAAAAAAGACAAAGACAGCGAGCAGAGCAAACACACAACCTCCTTGTGAGTATTGTAGTGTTCGTACGCGAATCACACTTATTTTGTTATTCGTGTATACGATGAGTCATGGAGAGTCGAAATCAATAAATCAAAATTGTTAAGTTTGAGTACCATGAATATTTCAAACTTTGAATATAAGTAGTATGAGTATGACATTAAAATAAGTATGAATGCGTATAAGTATCAGAAATTATAAGTATGATTCGAATCTACTCATCGTTTTGAATACTCATTGCTGACCTCTGTTCCACATGTGACGACCGTGTAAATCGAAACCAAACATCAGGTCAGGCATCTCCAAACAAAGCGAAAACTGAATAAATATTTCTTCGTCTACTGTGCCTCTCAGTAGATTCCTTGAGAGAAAATAAAATTGCCATACAAATGTTTCTCAAAAATCTTTAAACTGTAGGTTCCGTCACTCATATAGAAAATTAACGCACACAACATAAATGGTGTGAGAAGCTTGGTCGTAATTCTGACTGAAGGACTGTAATGACCAATTATGTATGTATGGAGGGTGTAGCGGAAGTAGGCTCTGGAATTTATAAGTTTCAGGAATACAATGATGACAATGCAAAATATCCACAATTGCTTTCGATTTGCTTTTCTTTCTGGTTTTTCTTCTGTCTAATGCCACAATGGTTTTTGCATTTTCATTGTTCACTTGGCACCATTTCATGCATTCTTCAATTTCATGCATTTGCATTTGAGTCTCTCTCTCTCTCTGTTGGGCTGCCTGAGTATTTGTTTTTGAATATTTCTCGTAGCAACTGCATCGCTTGTTTATGACGTTTTTCCTTTCCTTTCCCTTTCCTGCATATGAAGTGTATGAGCAACGTACACAAACAAGCAATTCAGTAGAAAAATGTACACATGTATACGTAAGAGAAGTTTTAAAGGATTTTATCTGTTTATGGCGAATTTTTATTTTTTAGTTGTTTATGTAATCTGGCCACTTTATATGTGGAATACTAAAAATGATATTAAATTCTATACATCATGAAATACGTAATAAACGTAAGTTATCTTCATTAATATTTTTTATTTAAACGATTTTCACAAAACGATTTTCACTCAAAGTAGTTCTGAAAACCTCTTTTTTGTTAGAACCTGGCAGGTAGGTAGGTAGGTTACATGTGCACTTATAGCGTCCCGTTGTGACGCCACAGGTGAACACAGTCTTTGTACTAACCAAGTTCCTCCGAACCAAGGAGGGAGAAGTTGGTGGGCGCAAGGGCTGCACATTTTAAAGTACGACTACCCCATGCTGGAAAACTAGTCAGAAAGTTTGATAAACGAGGCTATATCCTTGACATCAATGGACTATAGCTCCGTCAAGCTGACATGGGTTGGAGAGCCAAATAACCTATACCTGCACGTCTCAAGAGACGGGCATCGACAAAGAAAGTGGATAACAGTCTGCTCTTCCTCAGCGGATCTGCACCCACGGCAGACGTCGTTAAATGGGGGCCGCATTCTTTCCGCGTGTCTACCCATAACACAGTGACCTGTAAGCATGGTCACTGTTATCGAGATGATGTTACGACCAAGTCCAAGTAACTGGTTGGTGTGCCTTCTATCTATTGATGGCCAAGGGAGCCTAGCTGTGGAACAGGACTGCCCATTGATCCAGAATAGGTTGGCGTCTCGAAAGAATTTTCGCGCTGGCCAGTTTGAACGAGTTAAGTGGCATTCCTAAGTTGATTGAAAAGGATTCCGGAAGTAATGCGGCAGCTCTGGCTAGCTTGTCGGCTCTTCAGTTTCCCGGAATGTCACAATATCCCGGGACCCAGATAAATATGACACTGAAGCGCCCAGAAATGGGGTTGAGGCAGCCGCGACATTCCCTGACGATCATGGAATTATTCGTAACGTTCGACAGAGACTTTATGGCAGCCTGCCTATCAGAAAAGATCGAGATGCGGGTGAAAGGAACACGCTATGCGAGGATCCATTGTGCGGCTCGGTAGGTGGCCGATGGAACCTGGCAGTTTTGTAAATCAAAAATCTCTTGAGCTCATCCAACAGGACAACCATATAATTTCTAATAGATAACAAGATAACTTGCTAGCATGGGTAGTGTATGTTTTGACAACGTTACTAAAGCTACATCTGTCAACTTATTCAGTCTGTTTTGTCAAATCCACAATGGAACAGATGGAAATGAACAGACTCTGCAGCCGATTCGATCACAATTTACATTTCAAACCAATCTTCAACGATGAGGCTCATTTCTGAGTGAATAAATACGTGGAGAAAAAAAAATTTTTAATTTGGGGCGATACACAGTCGCACACATGATGTGAATTTTGGCCTAGCAGCATCATCGTTCCTATTTCTTTGAGAACATCATTGGCCAGCACTTAAGGTTGATGGTTACCAACCTCTTTTGGATTGGATTAGATGATCTGGGCACCAACGACATATGGTTTCAACAGAATGGCTTCAATTGCCGCACAGCCTATGTCCCATTATATATCCTGTACGAGCGGCTTGTAAGACTGGGCTTTTCACGTGGTGGTGATGTAAACTGGTCACCGAGATCTTGCTTTTCTTATGGGTTTTTCTAAGACGTCAATTGTATTGTACATGTTTTTTTTACTGCCTTTTTATATGTAACAATTTGAAATGCATTTAACTTGTGCTCTGTAAAATATTACACACGACACTTTTTATATCGCTCATGCGTATAAATATTTTGCATGCAAATGAATTCAAACAATATTTTCTCCATAAAGAAATCAACATATTTACTGTAGAGATTGAAAACACAATTGAAATTTAGTCATTCATGATTACCAGACAATCAGTCCATCAATCCGTAATACATTTTTGTTTTTTCAGTCTGCCATAAAAGTTGTATCTTTTGTGTATGATTTTTGTATTTAACCGGAAACAGGAAGTTGTTCATCTGTGGTATTGTCATAATGCCAAAAAGGAAACTGTGACAGTTTCCCCCCACATTTTGTTTCTTTATTGTCGACTTTGCATTTGTTACACAGAAGTCTTCATTATTGTTTGAATATTTTATTGTTGCGATAAGCCACTTTGGAATTCATACACGCAACTTGAAGAAAGCCTGTATGTAAGTTAAATAAAAGTTAAGCAAAATCGGAAGTCGCCGTAGTCTAGTAAGCAGTATGTTGGCTTATTAGACGTAAAAGCCAGGGTTCATGCCCCAGGCCAGACATCAAGACAAAATACAAAAAAAAAAGAATTTCTTCGGCGACTTCCTCTCAGCAGATTTCTGGCAAAAACTCTGAGTGTTAAAATAAAATTGCCATGAAAAACTTTCTCAAGAATCTGTCATTCGGAGTCGACTTTAAACTGTAGGTCCCGCCACTCATGTATAAAATTAACACATACAACATAAGTAGTGTGGAGAACTAGGACGTTATACAATGGGACAATTCGACCTCCGAGTACTGTACTTGTCTTAATTGACAAGTACACGTCTTCGAACCTAACCTAACCAAAGCAAAATTGAGAAATTTAAGAAAAATATGTTATGCTTCAAATATAATTTTAAATTAAATTTTATTTACAAGAGCTTTTGTTTTAAAAACTTTAGCAAATTTTCCCCGTAATATTTTTTTTCACTTTCTTTTCATTATAATATATTTCAACTGAGACTTCAAAACTTTGACAATTGCTACCTTCATCTTGTTGAAGCAACACTCCTCTTATTAGTTACTAGTTGAACGGGCGGTTTGTGGGCATGGTCATCTCACGGGCTGGTGAAACACAAACAGGGTTTCGCATTGTTTTCGTGATGCCATTAGTTTGCCTTCTAATGGTATAACCAATGCGATACCATTTTCATCTCCTTCTTTCAATAGATTCTCGAGTTCAATAGGTTATCGCCCAAAATGTAGGCATGGTTCTAAATTTCACATCTAAATTCACATCTTTAGCCTCTACACTATTTCCCTTCTATTACTAAACAATCTTTTAGGGATCGTGTCCAGAAATCTATCAAATAAAAGTGGTAACTAAATCCAGTCCTGTGGGACAGCCATTCTAACTCTAAACAATCCACTCTGAAATTTTTTATGTCCTCTCCTTCAAGAAAAACCCACAAGAGCTAAGGCCTAATGGAAAGTTAATAAATTCATCGTTGAAAACTTACATACATAATTGGCCATTACAACCGTAGTCAGGATTACAACCTTACTTCTCACACCACTTATGTTGTGTATTTTAATTTCTATACATGAGTGGCGGGACCTACAGTTTAAAGTCGACTCTGAACAACAGTGTTTTGAGAAACTTTTGCATGGCAATTGTATTTTACGCCCAGAGGGTTTTTGCCAGGAATCTGCTGAGAGGAAGTCATCGAAGAAATGTTTTTTCATATTTTGTTTTGTTGGAAATATCTGAGCTGGGGTTTGAAACGAGGACTCTACGTCAAACTAGCCAAGATACAAGTGATTGTAGATTTCTGTTGACTAAAGCACGCAGCAATTTAGGTAAGGCAGCCCTCCTGTAGCCTGATACATATGAATAAATAAAATATATATATTTAAAATTTTGTTTTTCTTGCTAAAATTTTATATAAAAGTTAGGTTAGGTTGTAATACCGATATTATCTATTCCGACATAGAATAACAACCCCTGATTAGCATCTATAAATGATACCAACAGCTTTATGGATTTTATCCAATTAACCTTTAGCTGAACAAATTGTGTCAATAAATTCTAGGAGTGCCAGAATCTCTTATATCAGGATTCCAAATATCAGCCTAGATCTGTCTGGTTTCATTGAAAGTGAGCTCCCCTTTTACCTTTTGCAAGTGAATGAAGTTTGTGTGAAGCAGTTTGTTTGCCCCTTTGAATTACTTGCACTCAAGAATTAAATTGGAGTTGCCATTGTATCAGCCTTTGCAAGTGCAATGATTTTGTCGTTATCTTCAATGTCACCGTGTTCCAGAATCGCTATAAGGGTATCCCCTCGAATGTCAGCATTTTTAGAATATCTACAGTGTGGCTGTACCAACGGCAAATATGCGTTCATCTTATTTATTCCATATACTGTGATATCGAATTCGCACAGCGATAATCTTTATAGCAATTAATTTAGCCTGAATAGTCTTATATTCGCCGTAGTCTAGTAGGTGATGTGTTAGCATTACACGTGAGGCCACGGTTCAAACTATAGGTATGATATTTCTAACAAAATGAAATACAAAAAAATATTTCTTCGGCCATTTTCTCTCAGTAGATTTCTGGCTAAAACTCTGGGAGAGTATTTAAAACTGCCATGTAAAAGCTTCTCAAAACTGTGTCGTTCAGCGTCGACTTTTAACTGTAGGTTCCACCACTCATGCATAAAATTAACACACACACAACATAAGTGGTGTGAAAAGCTAGGTCGTCAGCCTGACTAAAGGGTTGTATTGACCAATTGTAACGACCAATTGCGTGTGTATGTATGCACGTATGTCGTCCTATAGTAATCAGCTTAAATAAGACTCAGCTATTCTGAAATGAACTTTATCGTGTGATTCTTTCCATTTGCAATGGGGCAAGTATTTTCTGCCTTTATACAACATTACTGTTTAAAAGTGTATCATATTACTTTTGAAAACTGAAATAAATACACAAAATTGTATGTAAATTCCATATAAAACTTTTGCAATCAAATTTATGCTCAAATTTTTGGTCCCTTTTTCAGCAGAAGGTCGAAGTGACACAACAGATAAAAACGGAATTTAAAAAATTCAACAGCAGTTGTGTCGACATGGAACATTTGATACGTTTCCTTTACTATTTCAACTTTATTACGCAACATAATATATTTGGAAGTCAATTTTTTATACAACCCTATGCAAATATTAAACAGCATATGGTGTGCAGGGCTTTTTAAAATAATATTTACATACATATATTTGTTGTCTATGTATAGTGTTTGTACAGTTTTAAAATTTAATAATATGACATTTACAACTGACGGTTTTATTTACATTTACAAAAAAAAAAAAAAAAAAGACAAGGAAAAAATATATGATTTGATGTTTATAGAATCGTCTTAAATTGTACATCTTTTTGGGAGTTTATGGCTTTATGTAAATTTAAAAAATATTTCTGCATATAATTTCATCATATTCACATATTAAACATCTTAAACAGCTGTATTATCATGTAAATAATTGGAAAATTAAGGCAAGCCACACAAAGTTAAGGCGTTTTCAGGTCATACACATAGCTGCGACATAAATGAGGCACCAAATCGTCAAATATTTGAGAAAAAATCGTCAAATTCGTCAAAGACGTTTATTAAAATCGTCAGAAAAATAAGTAAACAAATTAAAAGTTTTTAAAAATCAAAATTATTTCTATTTTGGTAAAACATATAAAGTCAATATACACATATACAAAAATATAATAAAAAAAATATATACAAAAGTATACATACGGTTAACAAATTTCAGAAATTTTTTAACCAATCCGTTTTCGCTGAAAATCTTTATAATTGTCTGACATCTTTCTTCGATTTTAAGAAGGTCGTTTGCATTGGTTCAGAAATTTGTGAAATTTGTTAATCGGATGTATACTTTTGTGGGCCTGTGCAGAGCCACAATTCAGTTCAATTTCAGAAATTTTTTAACCAATGCAAAAGACCGTCTTAAAATCGGGGAAACTATAAAGATTTTCGAAGAAAACGGATTGGTTAAAAAATTTCTGAAATTTGTTAACCGTATGTATACTTTAGTAACTGTGTGTATGTACATATCTGAGTTCAAAAATAAAACATTGAAAACATTTTTTTTGTAATTAAAAGCTTGCGTCCCTCATCTTCATTTATTAATTTTTTTTTTCCAAAAACGGAGAAATTTTATATCATTTTCAGGAAAAAATTGTTTAAGGATTAAACAATCTATCCCAGTGTTATTTATTGACACATAAGCGCAGCAATAATATTGCATCATCTTAATCTATGGGTGGTGGAAATATTAAGTAGTCGGAAGCTCTTGACATTCTAAGCATGAAAATTCAGTGTAATGTTGGCTTCAACAGTTCCTTCTTAAGATCTTGTGATCTTACTATTTGCACCATTTGTAACCGACCGTGACCGAAATATAACTCTTATATATGGGTCGGTGCCTCAACGTCTATTTAGAGGTTTCTCGATCGTATACAGGCGAGGCAGTAGTAGTTAGTCGTTAATGACGGTAGTGTATCCAACTCCATTGAATCATTGGAGTATTGTTGCAATGTGGTTTGTGTTTCACTGTTCTATCGCTTCGACAAAAGGATTTTGCTAGAACGAAGTAAGAGTACTTCTCTCGAAAATCATATATTCCTACGTAACGCTCGTCTTTCTTGGTTAGGACATCCATATGTGGTCGATTGGCCAGTGAATCGCACACTGCATTACAGTAAAAAATACGTTTTTTAGTCGGACTATTCGAATGTGAAACTCATTTCCTGCAGAGGCCTTTCCTGTTACTTATGGTATAAATATATACAAGCCTAGTATACATAAACACTGTTCTTTCTTTCCTTCTTCCCATAACATATTTTCATAGTTCCAAACACAATGCCATCGAGCTCCTGAATGTTCCGATGGTAATATTAGAAGCTGAACTCGAATTTTAAAAATTGTCTGCAACGACAAGTGATAAATTATTCTCAACAACAAGGTTATTTAGGAGTTTTTTTAATTTTTTGGCTTTTAAGGGATTACAAAGGAATAAAATACAGAAAAATCATCACATTAAATTGGCTTTTAATGTACTAAAGTTGAGAATATGATGTAAATTTTTAATTTCCAAAAATCGTCAAAATAAGGACATAAATCGTCATATCATCAATATGATATTTTTTGAGCTCAAAATCGTCAAATCTGGCAGCTATGGTCATACATAACACAAGTTGGCTAAAATTCTAAACAAAAGGAGAAAAGTTTGCTCTGTTGCAACGAAAGTATGAATCTCCTAAAAAAGATTGCTAGAAATTTCTGTTCTGCTCTGATAAACAAGTGATGGGATGTATATCATGGTTCATTGGTGCCACCAAGAAAATTCCACGCTTATTTCACATTTAATAGTGATTCACTTCACCTCATTAATTAAAATTTTTTTTATCAATTGAAGCCGCCGTAGTAGGCTTATTAGCATATGGGGTCACGATTCAAACCTCTCGTCAGACATCTCCAACCGAAAGAAATATGACAAAATATTTCTTCTGCTCAGCAATTTTCCGAAAAAACTCTGAGAGTAAATAAAATTGCCATGAAAAAGTTTCTCAAAAAATTTGTCTCGTTCGGTCCCGCCACTCATGTAAAAAATTAACGCACACAACATAAGTGACGTGATAAACTAGGTCGTAATCCTTACTAAAGGGTTGTAATGACCAATTATTTATGTACATAAAGGGTCCGCCAAATAACTTTGAAAATGCTTTAAAAAAAAAACTACCGAATATTTCCTCAAATTTCTTTTTTTTATTTGAAAGTACAAATCCTTCCGGTTAATAAAGGAAAATAATTTCATTCAAATGGCTGCCTCGGCTGGCCATGCAGTAGTCTACACGATCGGTCCAATTTTTAAGCACGTTATCGAATATTTTCCTTTAATGCGTCAATCGTCTCTGGCTTGTCGGCGTAACACTTAACTTTGACGGCACCCCACAAATAATAGTCCAACGGTGTCAAATCGCAGCTCCGAGGTGGCCAAACGACATCAGCTCTGCGGCTGATAATGTGATCTTCAAAAACAGTTTCGGTTGTGTGGCACGTAGCGCTGTCCTGTTGAAACCAAATGTTGCCAATATCCTCCTCTTCAATTTTTGTGAACAAAAATTCGTTCAACATGGCCCGATAACGATCGCCATTGACTGTAACGGCCACTCCTTGCTCATTTTCGAGGAAAATAAATAAAAAAACTCTGTGGTCTCAGCTTCATCGTTATTACAGCTCTTCTTCACAAGTTATTATGAGGTACTTCCCGCCTCTGGGTTTGAAAAGCAAAAAAGTCTGCGTGAGAATATTGAATTGCTCCTTACAATTCATCTCACATATGAATATATTCGTGTTAACTTTTCTACCAGCCTTTGCATGTGCGTCAGCTGTGTCGTTACTTGTATTTAATGGTCGCTCTGTATACTATGATATTATATTCGCACAGTTGCCGCTTTTATAGGGATTATATTCGCCTGAATAGTACCACAATAGTTTTTGTTTTCTGGAATTGCTTTTCTTTACTATAACAGGATCTGTATGCTATAAAACCGTGGATGGCTTCAGATGTCATGTAGCTAATGGGGGAATCCAAATCAATTATAATTAAAATTTTAGTATGACACTAGCTATCCTAATTATATTCTTGGCTCATTGACTTATTGCTTTCTGTTCTAATTGAAGAAACCCGAAGTCTAGTAGCTAGACTAGGCTAGTTGCCTTATTATTCTTTGAAAACAGAATGCATGTTTCTTATCTGCCTTAGCAAGCAATATCTGCAAAGTTTAATGTAGAGTGCCCTCTTTAGGTTTTTTTTTTGTTTTGAAGCAACCGGTAATCCATTATGGAGTTGCCATAGTATGGTGACTTATTAGACGACAGGCTACGGTTCAAACCAAAGGTCAGACATAACGATCAAAACGAAATATGAAAATATATTTCTTCGCAGACTTCCCCTTTAGCAGATTTCTGGCAAGAACTCTCTGAGAGTAAATAAAAAAAATCTATCGTTCGGAGTCGACTTTAAACTGTAGGTCCCTTCGTTTATGGATAAAATTAACACATGCAACATAAGTGGTGTAAGAAACTAGGTCTTAATTCTGACTAGAGGGTTGTAATGACTAATAATGCATTTTATGTATGGTAATCCTTTATGGAAATGATTATATTGGCTATAAAAGCTGCCTGACTATTCAAGTATCGATAACAAGTTCACAGCGTTACAGCGTGTAAAAAATATCATCTACGGCTATTGTAAACTTTTTCTTTACAATTTACAATAACAAAAGAAATAAAAAGAACAACAGAAAAAAAAATAAGAGAAAAAGAAAACTTATTCCACCATAAAAGTGGCAAAATTTAGTGTTGACAAGAACTTGGCACCATACACATACCGAAGTTGGCATGGTCCAGTGCACATTAACTATTCGCAAGAAATAACTTGAAAAGGAATTGTAACAATTTTCTTCTTCTTTTCAAACTTTTGGTATTTCTTTGGTATTTCTTGCCAATATATTTTTGATTTTGGTTTCAAGTGACATTTAACTTTAGTAGATTACGTCTTAATTTTTTTTTCTTTTTTTTGTTTACTTTTGAATATTTTGAAAATCTGCCAAGTGTAGGAAAATAAGAGAAAACAAATTTGAACTTAAGTCGATTGAGGATTATATTGAAATGTCAATATTATCTTGATTCGTTTCTAATGCCATTTAAGTAAAATTAAAAAGTAAATATTGGGTGGGCCATCTATCGCTTTAAATTTGAACCATCGAATTATTTCGAATCTGGCAATGCTTATGTCATTCTATTCTGTCACAAAATTCAGTGTATTATCTCCGATGAACGTAACGAATCGATTGGAATTTATTGGAAATTTATTTCCACAACAAAGACAATTGGTCGGCAATTGCCGATCATTTTCAGCTTTGTGAGTACCTTAATAAACCTACACGTGGTCTTACACAATACACCTATTACCAGTGACTGTTTGATGTGGCTTGTTGAGCACAGGCATCATTGGCTCATATTTCTTTGAAAATGAGGACATCGCAACCATTACGCCTACCGCACCATGATAACCAATTTTTATGTCGGCACTCTTCACGGTATTGATGTGAATGTTGTATGGTTTCAACTGGATGGTGCATCTTGCCACATATCTCTTGCCACAATCGGTTTATTGTGTCAAATGTTTGATGGTCGTTTAATTAGCCGAAATGGTGATGTCAATTTGGCCCCTAGGAAGCTGCGATTTGACACCGTTGGACTATTTTCTGTGGGGCACCGTTAAAGAAAAGTGTTATGCCAGAGACAATTGAGCATTTGAAGGCCAACATTTGTGATGCCAGTGCCGAGACATGGCCCCACACATTCGAAAAAATACACGAAATTTGGTACGCTCGAATGAGGTAATGTGAGGCCAGCCGCCATTTTTAACCGTAAAAATTGTACTGCACAACAATTTTTTATTGAGTTTTTAAATTTAAACTTTTAACTACGGCGACTTGACCAATTTAACTAATTCAAAACAGCAATTAAAATACGAACCAATATGAGAATATGGAAATAGATGGCTCATACTCTCCCTAAAACAGCTGAGGGTGCCACAAGGATTACTTGTAATTCAGAAAAGACGACGATCTAAAGATGTGAGGCTAAGGAAACCAAATATAAAATAAAAAAATAGATTTAGGATTTACCTCTTATAGCATGGCTGATGTGTTCGTAGAAAATATTGTGCTAGGTGAAGTCTATTTGTATGAAAAACCTTAAAGGAATGCTTAAACAATTAAAAATGTCCAATGAATTTATAATCACCAGGTTTATAAAGATATTTGGAAGAATTCTCGTTAGACGAAACCATTTTGAAGGAGGCTGCCTTGTAAATTTATTTATTTATTTATTAATTACAATAAAATTACAAACTATATTCTAATTATATACGAGCGGAGTAACTTGACCGTATGCTCGGTGTGGTGTCACAGACCAGAGTCTCTGGTGGGAATCGAACCCACGACCCTCACGCTAATAGTCTAGCGCACTACCCACTAGACTACCGGGGCGCCCACTGAAATAATTTAATTGCTGTTTTAAATTAGTTAAATTGGTCAATTCGCCGTAGTCTAGTAGGTTGTGCGTTGGCTTATCAGACGTGAGGCCACCGTTCAAACCCCAGGTCAGACATTTCCAACAGAACGAAATACGAAAAAAAAATATTTCTTCGGAGACTTTATTTCAGCATATTTCTGGCAAATACAGTAAATAAAATTGTCATGAATAGTTTTTCAAAAAATCCTTCATGTATAAAACTGACATACACAACGTAATTGGTGTGAGAAACTATGTCGCAGTAAGTGGCATTTACCCTGAAAAGCTGGCCAAAAAGGCAAAAATGAATTTAAAGAAATTTAAGAAACTGAGTGCAGTTCGATAGACAACAAAATTCTGCATTATAAAGTGAATTCTCACGACGATGTCAAAGTCAGGAAAGTGAATAAAATTAAATGCGTTTTTGGTGTTTTTTTTTTTTGAAATTTTAATAGGTTTATATGATATTTTTTTTGGCTAAACGAATAGAGGTTTTATATTGATTTATTTTTTATTTGAAATGTATGAGCAACTGCTACTTTCAGTTATATATATATATATATATATATATTATTATATTATATTATTATATATATATCTCATATATTAATGTTAAAATTATTCGTTCAAAATTTAAAAATAATAAATATTTCACATTTTTTTACCCTCCCCGAAAAAAAGATAAGGATTTTAAAGGTGAAAGTAGTTTTTAGTAGTTTAATGTTATATACCACAAGAAAATAAGAACTCGCTACATTCAGGAACAAAAAGAAAAGTTTGCGCAAATTTGCGCAATTATTTTTGGCGATTTTTTGAAAACTTTACTTTATTTTGAAAAATTAAAAAAAATTAGACGCAGCCATATGCCATAAAACCATATGGCCTTATTTCTCAATAGAATGAGAGGGGGCACTTATGATCCGATCACAATAAAATCAGTTAAAATGAATCACATTCATATTAAACATATTCACATGTCGAATTTCATCGAAGTAATAAAATTTTGAAGCCAATTATAATTGCTAAACATATTTTCTTAAGGGGCCCTATTTTGGACCAAGGGGCAATTATGGACCGACCATTACAAAATTTGGTAATATGATTTAGATTTACAAAATAGACGTTCATACAGAATTTCATCACGACACCGATGTTTTTAAGCCATTTAAAAGCGCAAACGTGAATTTCTAAAGGGGACTTTATATGATGACTAGGGTCAAATGTGATCCGATTTTTCACCAAACTTTACACCATGATTAAATTTTATCATGATTGTTGTATAATTACCATAATTATGTGTAAATAAGTGCAATTTCGAGGGGAATTTGTATGGGGGCTAGGCGAAATCACTGACCGATTTAAACCAAAATCAGTTGGCTTCATCCTTGGGCCTAATTATCACTAACACTATCAACAAATTCCAGCCATTAACTCATAAAACACTTCTATTAATTTTGGCCAGGTTTTCAGGCAAAATCATCCTCCGTGTGTTGTAAATATTTTTCTTATTATGTTTTTATTTCATTTTTATACTCTTTTTACTCATTGAAATAATAAATAAAAAAGGAAAAGTGAACTTCCACAACTAAACTAAACTAAACTAAAGAATTAAAAATATATTACAAGAGTACTGAGACAAAAAAAAAAGAGAAACCCTTGTTATTTTAAAAATAGAAAGTTATTATGCAAATAAAATTTTTACTTTTCATTTCAGGATATTCTAATTCTTCTTTAGATGTTTGAAATATCAGAATAGAAACATTTATTTATTAATTATAAATATTTAAATTTTGTTTCTTTTATGCCAGCAGCATTTTGAGCAATATTGAGCAATGTTGAGCAAATTATTAAACATGAATCGTCCAAGTTTTTCATATTGTCGTTAAAACGAGTACTTTACATCATTGCCATAAAGAGAATTAAAAAATATCTCAGAATGGCATTTTTATATCGTCTGCTGCAATATTAAACTTTATCTGGATTGTCTTTCGTCTACCTCAGCTGCTTGTCGACAAACCTTGTTTGTGCTCATGAAACTTATTTTTACAAAAAATTTAAGAGCATTTGCTGTCATCATCTGCTAGCAAAGGCAGCAGTTTTATTAACAAAGGCAAGGCCATGGCTTTGAAGAAAAAATAAAAATAAAAAAAAATATCACAGTGACATTGTCAGCAGACATAAACTATAATGAAATATATAACAACTGCATATGATAAATATTGCAGAAATATTGTCGAGATATTATTAAGCAAATAAAAAATAAAACAAGAAAATAAAAAATTGGATTAAAATTTTGTGATTGCTTGGTAGAGTGTACTTTAGTGATTTGGCTTAATTGCATTTAAAATTAATTTCTTTCACAACATGCAACAAGAAAATACTTTCGATTTGAATGAAATTTTTACGCTGAAGTTCCAGGTTCTAACAAAATTTAGAGCCCTTTTTCGGAAAATAGGTAGAGTTGGCCGCCAACGAAAGAAGTTAGGATAGACACACTTAAGCTTCCTGAAAGCCGCCTGTCGATCAGAAAGTAAGCTGCTAATATACTTTCCCGAGATATTTTCATTCTGTAAGACATACACTTCTACAATCAAGTGATTCAAAAGCTTTAAGGAAAGTTATGCCTACCAACGTTGGAAAAATTCCACATAAGTTAAAATTACATGGGAATTGTTAAATAACTGCATGACTTTACTTTCCCAAACCCCTCTTTTTGAAATGGATGTCCTGAACTGCTTCTAGAAGTGTGGTATAGTGTGTTACCATGTATTAAATACTCATGATAGTTTTTAATTCCATCAGGATCTTCAAGTGTCTAATATTTATTCCATGACCAGAAATATTGACTAGTTTTAGCTGCTAGATCCTTACAATAGCGATCCAGCACAATTGTAGATGTAAAACGCAAAGTATCACAATTAATAATGCAGACAGATCGGGTTTCCTACGCTGTCTTGCATTTATGTTTTCAAATAGAACAACAACAACTGCTTTATGGAACAATGTGGTCTGAGATCCAATTTCACTTTTCCCCATCGAAGTTCTGCTCAGAAAATTTATTTTTCTTCGATTAAAAAAATAGTAGCCGAAAGGAGTCAAGTCTGATAGATGCGGCCAGTGGGATAGTAGCTCTCATCCTCATGCTTTGGTTGCATCCTAAACCGGTTTTGTTTTGTATGCAGGTGTATTGTCATGCTGCAAAATTACCGGCCCATTCGATCAATCCCTGGTTCAAATTGATCATTTGTTGTTGGTAGCGATCTGCATTGACGGTTTCACTACATTTTAGAATTTTGTGGTACACTACACCGATCTGATCCTACCAGGCACACAACAATGTCTCCCTGCCCAATCGATCTAGTTCTGGAGCCAAAGTTGATGGTTGTCCCGTATTAAAGCATGTTTTTTTTCGTTTAGGATTGTGAAAATAAATCCATATTTTACATACATAATTGGTCATTAAAACCCTTCAGTCAGGATTACGACCTAGTTTCTCACACCACTTATGGTGTGTGAAATAACGCCAAATAACTTTTTTTTGAAAATGCTTAAAAAAAACGACCGAATATTTTCTCAAATTTCTTTTTTTATTCGGAAGTACAATCCTTCCGGTTAATAATGGAAAATAATTTCATTCAAATGGCTGCCTCGGCTGGCACATTAAAGTCGAAAGTGAAGTTATGAAACTTTTCATAGGAATATTATTTACTCTCAGAGTTTTTGCCAGAAATTTGCTGAGAGGAAGTCACCGAAGAAATATTTCGTTTTTTGTTGAAGATGTCTGACCTGGGACTTGAACCGTGGACTTATGTGTAATAAGCCAACACAACTAGACTACGGCGACTACATATTTAATATTGTTTGCAATTCGGTATTTTCTACGCATTACGATGTTTAAGAACCCATTTTTAACAAGGCATGGCACGTATACTATTTTCATATTTAAGTCGACCTTAACTAAAGTTTGTTAACTTTCCAAACTTCATTTCTGTGCAATATTGTTATCCTGTGGCTTCAGTATCACTAACGACAGCATGGGATCTTTTACGTGTTTTTAAACATTGCGCTCTTTTATTTCATCTTTATGTTAACATAGTTAACATAGCCACAAAATTACTTATTGTTGTTCAGCCATGTAAAGAAATGAGAAAAATTTAATTTAATTGTAAGCAGAGAAATTACAAAAAACAAAACAAAAAATATTTAAAATCATAGCACAACACCTCCACCAATTCATGTATTTTATACCATCGTTGTAATGCAACATATGCAGGAATGTAAGTGTCCTCTCAAGTGTAATATAACGGGTGATTTTTAAGCTATTATCTTTTTGGCAACACTGGTTTAAACAGCTCACTCACGTTTCGTGTTTTGTTTCACTGTCAAACATCTTCAGTTTGGTCTATAATTTGACCATGAATCGTCTTACAAACGAACAACGCTTGCAAATCATTGAATTTTATTATCAAAATGCGTGCTCTGTTAAGAAAGTTCATCGCGCGCTTCTTCCATTTTATGGTCAGTTTAATCGACCCCACTGAAGCGGCTATTCGGGCTATTGTGACTAAATTTCGCATCAAATTTACATTCTTGGACTTTAAACCACCAACACGCTTACGTAGAGTGCGAACTGAAGAAAATATCGCAGATGTATCGGCCAGTGTTAATGATGACTATAAATTATCGATTCGTCGCCGTTCGCAGCAATTGCGCCTCTGTTACTCAACAACGTGGAAAATTTTGCGGAAGGATTTAGGTGTGAAGCCTTTCAAAATACAGCTGGTGCAAGAATTGAAGCCGAACGACTTACCGCAACGCAGAATTTTTGGCGAATGGGCTCTTGGAAAGTTGGCCGAAGATCCACTTCTTTATCGAAAAATTGTGTTCAGCGACGAAGCTCATTTTTGGCACAATGGATACGTAAATAAGCAGAATTGTCAATTTTGGAGTGAAGATCAGCCAGAAGCATTGCAAAAGCTACCAATGCATTAAGAAAAAGTCACAGTTTGGTGCGGTTTATGGGCTGGTGGCATCATTGGACCGTACTTCTTCAAAGATGCTGCGAATCCAACTTTTTTTTTTTCCCAAAATGCAAGAGCTTGCCTTGCATGACATGTGGTGTCAACAAGACGGTGCCACATGCCACACAGCACGCGTAATAATGGACTTATTGAGAGGCGAGTTCGGTGAACATTTTATTTCACGTTCGGGACCGATCAATTGGCCGCCTAGATCGTGCGATTTAACGCCTTCAGACTATTTTTTGTTGGGCTATGTTTAAGCTCATGTCTATACAGACAAGCCCGCTTCAATTGACGCATTGGAAGACAACATCGAAGCATTTATTCGCGAGATACCGGCCGAAATGTTGGAAAAAGTATGCCAAAATTGGACTAAGCGGATGGACCATTTGAGGCGCAGTCGCGGTCAACATTTGCATGAAATAATCTGCAAACATTAAATTATATGGGCCGTACTATCGATTCAAATAAAGATTTCATGCATTTTTTCTGAATTTTATGTGTTTTTCTTTGAAAAATGTTCCTATAGCTCTTAAAACATCACCCATTATATATTCATACAACTTTGAATTTCTCTACGTACATATGTTCTCACATTCACACTGCAAATAATACTTGAATGTAAAAATACTTTATTCTTGTATATGTAAATACACAAACATATATACATATGTATACATATGTTGCGCGAAGTATACAAGTCATTGTATTCGTTTAACTCACGGTGCATTTTATTTATTATTCTCTTTCCATGTAACATCTTATCTCTGTTTTGACACACTTATCTACATACCATACGTTTTACATTCTCTATTCCCCTTGCATGTGCTATGTATTAAGGTATGGAATTTATTGTTGTTTATTCTCTATTGTGGTTTATATTTTCTTGTTTTTACTTTCACTGCCACTTGAACGACTTTTAACGCTTCAACACTTAAAAGATCGTGTGTTAACTTTAATAGAAATCATACTCATGCAGTATATAAATTAGGTTTAACACCTGCAGCATTTTAAAGGAGACACAATAAGTTTTAACCTAAAGGACCTACTATGTAGTTCAAAGGTTTCTCCGTTACACGTTATTGTTTAGAAAATTAATACGAAATTTAAGTTAGCATTTCTATCGTTTGAATAAGGTGAAAATCTTTATAAATAGCAAAGGGCGTATGTGAAACGAAGATAGGTAACAAGAGACAAAGAAAAATATTTTATAGTCTTCGTCGTTAGCTGGCGCTGTATGTCTCTAGAGTCTAGTCTAGACATTTTTGAGTTTTCTCGTATTTCTGTTTTAGCACCGCAAAAGATCAAATTGAATTAGAATTAGAAAGTTTGCACAAATATTTTCGTTATGTTCAGCTGTATCAATCGATATCATTGAGTTGAGAACATCAAACTGTGTTAACATTACTGTGAAGTCACCGTAGTCTAGTAGGTATTGTGTTGGCTTATTAGGTGTAAGGCCACGGTTCAAATCCCAGCTCAGTCATCTCCATCTAAACGAAATATGACAAAATATTTCCTTGGCGACTTCCCCTCAGTAGATTTCTGGCAAAAACTCTGAGAGTAAATGAAACTGCAATGAAAAGTTTCTCAAAAATCTGTCGTTCGGAGTCGACTTTAAACTGTAGATCCCACCACTCATGTATAAAAATTAACGCACACAACATAAGTGGTGTGAGAAATTAGGTTGTAATGCTGACTAAAGGGTTGTAATGACCAATTATGTTATGTTAGGTTAGGTTGGAGTGGTAGCTTTGATACCAAAAGCTCAGTTCAGAACGCATAGCTGCCCGTTGTGACGCCACAAGTGAACGCAGTCTCTGTACTGACCAAGTTCCTCCAAATCAGGAAAGAAGTAATTGGTCAGCGCAAGGGCTGCAAGCCAATTATGTATGTTAACATTACTGTTCAGTAAGTTTTAAATCGTTTAACATCCGCACCAGATTAACAAATTCTGGAAAGTTCGAAGCATACTTCGTTAATTTTATCTTCAATTGTCAAATGAACAAGCAATTCGTAAAGTTATTGATCCTTTTTCCTACTAATTTTACTATTCTCGTTGTAAAATAGAAACAGCAACGCCTAGAAATGTGCGAAATTTTGAAGAAGATGCCAAAATATTGATTCGTCGTTGTTTTTAATTAGTTGGCCTTAGTATTTCGATTACATAGAAAATTTATCGTATAGATCCTGGCTTACATGCCTATAAGATGCAGCTCGCACACGAATTGAAGCCAGCTTTGCTAATTAGGGGCTCACTTGAAACAGCCGCATATGAAAGAGGAAAAAAGAAAGTGTAGAATAAAGAATTATATTTAGCGGTGAAGCCCATATCTGATTAAATGCCTAAAACAATATGCAAACTTGCCTTTTTACGAGCAAAGACAAGGAGTTGCCGTTACAGTGGTGCACGCTATCGATCCACGTTGGCTGTCTTTTTATTTTCAAACATTAATTAGTTGCACATCAGCGGTGCAACTTGTCATATAGCCAGCTTGGCAATCAGCTTGGCTTGCTAAAATGCTTCAGGAGTACCACCTTGCTTCTCCCATCATCCATGTTCATCAGTTTGCGGCTAGGCCTGCAGTTTAGCATCGAATTCGAATTACAGATTTGAGATACTGGAGAAGAATTTACATTCAAAGCTATTGCCGGAAGACTGCTGGGATGGAAGCGCCATAAGAAATGCATAAATACTCCTCACATTTATTTTTTTTATGATGTCAGAGCTGAGGTTTGTACGTCTAGTATGCCGCTGGCAACGCTCACTAAACCACAGCGTCCACAATCAGATTTAAAAAATAATAAAATTCGTTGCATCAGTGTAAGAATACCGCAAATCATACTTAAAAAAAATAATTCCCATGAAATTAGCAATCAAACTATGATGAAGAAAAAAATTGCATTCCAACAATATTTCTATCTTGTATTAGCAGTTTAAGTTGAAAAGCTTTTCGAAATATCTTATACATGTATATGGTCTTTCAACAGGGACTTGTGTACTTGTGCATGTAATAAAAGAGTTGGCACAATATTAATGCAATCTTAGAGCGTTCAATACATCCCGAAAATGTGACAACTTAATCCCGTTAAGCATATTAAAGATAAAAGACAATTTTATCAAAAAAAAAAAAAAAATTACTTGATTTGAGAAGAAAAGAAAGAATATGATAAAATATCGCGTTTTAATATAATATTTTACGTTTCAGAATATATTATAATATTTTCATATCAAACTTCGATTAAAACCTGAAACCTGACATGTTTATTAACTTAACCAACCAAGCAACACTCAACTAAAGGGTCCGCCAAATAACTTTTTTTTTTGAAAATGCTTTAAAAAAACTACTGAATATTTTCTCAAATTTCTTTTTTTATTTGAAAGTACAATCCTTCCGGTTAAAAATGGAAAATAATTTCATTCAAATGGCTGCCTCGGCTGGCCATGCAGTGGCCCACACCAGAAGATGACAATTTTGGCAAAAAAAATCATCTTTTCAGATGAAGCTCATTTTAATCTTGGCGGGTATCTAAACAAGAAAAATTGTCGCATTTGGGGCACAGAAAACCCGCACCCAAAACGAGTCACTGTTTGGTGCGGATTTTGGTCCAGAGGCATAATTGGGCCATTTTTCTTCAAAAATGAGCAAGGAGTGGAAGTTACAGTAAATGGCGATCATTATCGGGCCATGTTGAATGAATTTTTGTTCACAAAAATTGAAGAGGAGGATATTGGCAACACTTGGTTTCAACAGGACGGCGCTACGTGCCACACAGCCGAAGCTACTCTCGATGTTTGCCCCTTTTTTGCAAGATCGCATTATCAGACGCAGAACTGATGACGTTTGGCCACCTCGGAGCTGCGATTTGACACCGTTGGACTATTATTTATGGGGTGCCGTCAAAGATAAGTGTTACGCCGACAAGCCAGAGACAGTTGACGCTTTAAAGGACAATATTCGTGAAGCCATTGGTGATACAGCTGTGATTGATAATGTGCTTAAAAATTGGACCGATCGTATAGGCTATGGCGTGGCCAGCCGAGACAGCCATTTGAATGAAATTATTTTCCATTATTAACCGCAAGGATTGTACTTTCAAATAAGAAAAGAGAAAATATTTAGTATTTTTTTTAAAGCATTTAAAAAAAAAAAAGTTATTTGGCGGACCCTTTATGAAATTAAGAAGTTTTCTCTTTTAGTTCCATAGAAATTTTCGTGTAGTCATGATGCCTTACAACGCTGCACATAACCCATGGCTTTGTTAATATTCAACCAATGCGTTCTCTCATTTTTAATACGTTTAGATAACGTAAACGCTTTTGAGAATAAAATTTAAATGAAAGTTACAATTTTTATGTAGTTTTTAATTCAGTAAGACCTCTGCAAAAAAAGATTCGAAATTATTTAAATTGTGCCGTTCCGATTTAATTAAAAAATGTTATCGGATTGCATATTGCCCTGTAATTAAATTTCATTCTTCATTTTTAATACCAACACAAGGTAATCCTTTGTTGCCTGTATAAAAATTCTTGATGAAGAATTAAGATGCACAAGAGGAATTTAAAAATTCTTTTTTTTTTCCGTGTAACTTCTGCCGCATTCCTTGCTTGCAATCAGAAAACTTATAATTCTGCTTCAACCTCCCTCTCATGCCGTCGTTACTTACAGTAAACAAGTTTCGAAATGCGGTTTTGGTTTTAATTTAGTTTCTCTTATTTACTGATGGAAAGGACTAATGAGAAATGAAAAAATTAGAAATTAAGAAACATATACAAAGAAACATAAAGTGTATACATTTAATACATACATACATACATAATTGGTCATTACAACCCTTTCAGTCAGGATTATGGACCTAGTTTCTCACATCACTTACGTTGTTTGTGTTAATTTGATACATGAGTGAAGGGACCTACAGTTTAAAGTCGACGTCGAGCGACAGATTTTTAAGAAACTTTTTCATGGCAATTTTTATTTATTCTGAGAGTTTTTGCCAGAAATCTGCTGAAAGGAAGTCGCCGAAGATATATTTTTTCATATTTCGTTTTGATGTATGGTCTGGGGTTTGAACCGTGGCTTTACGTCTAATAAGCCAACACACTACCTGCTAGACTACGGCGCCTTCAGATTTAATACATACTTAACAAAAATGAAAATAAAATAAAGCTTAAGTCGATTTGAATGAAGTCTTGTACATGAATTCCGATTTATATACTGTTACGGGAAAGACAAAATCTAGACAACTTTGTTTTGCTTTTACATCGTTTAACATTAAAATTATAAACACAAACTACAAAAACAAAATAATGAACTTGTTTACAAATTACAACAAACACCAGCATAAAAATGGTAAACAAATAAACAAAATTACAACAACAAACACTACAAGAATAAATGTAAACAAAATACACAAATAACAATAATGAATGTAAACAACGATGTTTACATTTGTAGAGATTTCCAGAAGGCGTAGTCACGAACAATCGTCTTCAAGAACATTCATGAGACTGTTTACCTACATACATACATAATTGGTCATTACAACCCTTCAGTCAGGATTACGACCTGGTTTCTCACACCACTTATGTTGCGTGTGTTAATTTGATACATGCACTACAGATTTTTAAGAAACTTTTCATGGCAAATTTTATTTATTCTGAGAGTTTTTGCCATTTCCCTGCTGAGAGGAAGTCGCCGAAGAAATACTTTTTGTATTTTGCCTTGATGTCTGGCCCGGGGCTCAAGCCCTGGCTTTACGTCTAATAAGCCAACACACTACCTACTAGACTACGGCGACTTTAACAGACTGTCTACTCTGCTTTAAAAAGGGCAAGGCAAAGCAGGCGAGTGAGTAGTGAAGTTCAGTCAGTCATGTGTGAAGACGCGGTGTGTTTGAAGAGAGTAATCGTGGTTTGACGATCTCTGTTACAATGATCTGTCGAGTAATTGTCTAGTAATTGTTATTGTTTATGCAAAGGGTGTAAACAGAGGAACAACAAACAAAGCAATTGTTGTTGTTCACATAAAGTGCGAATAATAAAGAATTTTTATTAAAACTAAACACAGATTTATTTTTATTTTATTTGTAACCTACGAGCTCATATTTTAAACGATTTTAAAAGTTAAAAACGTAAAAATACAATAAATTTTTTACGTGGATATGGCTACTTCAAATTCAAACTTCAATCCTATATCCATTCAATCCTATAATAATGAACTTACATTTGTATGTATTGTCTCTGTGTTGTTTCATATCTTTTTTTTTCTATTTTGTATCTGAATATTAGCACTGTATCTAAATACCTATAATAGTAGTTTAAACATTCTGTCAATTATTTTGAAAATCAACATCGTTTTTATATTTTCTCAGAACTTTTTGTCAACGGTGATAACACGGTGAGACAGTCAAAATAAACCCAGCCAATGATATAGTGTAGGTTGTGAGTTTTGTTGAGTAGAACTCAAAAATATTTTTTTTTATATTTCTCGTACACTCCAAATTTGTTTTATTTGACAAAAACGGTATTTTTGTTATTTTCACACAAAATTATTGATTATCCAAATATTTTTTAAACTATTTATAAAATTCAAAATTTTTTGAAAAGGACACAGATGAGCCTTTAAAACACATAAACATATGGTTCAAATTTACATGTTATGGGTTTTGATCGGGTAAACTTGGAAAAAATTATTTTTTTCTTATTTTTTCAAGTATAGCTATTCTTAATTGTAAAATTTTATTAAAAAATATAAAATAAATGATGACATTCTGAAAGTGTATTATCTTGTGTAGAGATTGACACATCGTTTGATCAAATCGGACAAAAATGACCGTAATTATTATTTAAATAGTATAACAGTCATGTTATATTTTTTATGTATTTATGTCATCTTAACAAATAAACTTTCAGTGCAAAAATTTTCAAGTTTTTTTTTATTTTTTTGTTTATCGCAAAATGTGTCAATTTCACGTTTGTACGACTACCAGAAGTCGGCTAATATTTGTGTTTTTTTTTTGCAAATACTATTATTTCTCTTTGCGCAAACATTGGCCAACTTCTGGTGGTCGCTCAAACTTGAAATTGACACATTTTCCAATCAACAATCAAGATCCATCAACAATTCTGAAAACTTTTGAACTGAAGGTACATTCATCAAACCTTATAGAATATTAAATCGAATAATATATGTATATATGTATACCGTTTTAAAGCCCCATCCCTCTCCTTTCTAAGAAAGCTTAAATTTAAGGCATTGGTTCGCAAATGTTTGTGTAATTAATAAATTTGTGCGTAAAGTCCAAACAAACCATTTTTTTTCAAATAAAACAAGTTTGGAGGGTTCAAGAAATTTAAAAAAAAATATTTTTGAGTTCTACTCAACAAAACTCACAACTTTCACTATGTCATTAGTTGGGTGTATTTAATTTTTAATTTTTTTTTATTTTGTCGCATAGTGTAATTAATCAATTTGAAAATATCATTTTAAAGAAAAACTGAAAGTATCATGTTTATTTAAATGAATTCTATCAATTCTGGATTTTAGTAATTGTACATATGTACGTATGTGTTTTAATTTGATGAAATAAATATTTATTACTCATACGTACCCTTTTATCCAACAGCTTTGAAAATATACATACGTATACATGTGGCATAATGTGCATAAGGGTGAGTACCACAGTTTTATACACATTTTTTTATTACACAACACTTGCATTCTTTCAATAAATAAATAAAAATTTAGATAATAAAAGAGAGAGAGAGAGAGAGCGTGAGAGAGTTTGAGGGATTTTATTGTTGTTATAAATCAGCGCCAATTTAATAGATTGGAGTTGAAATATATAAATTTTCCAGTACAATGGAAATTTTGACAGGAAAATTGTGGTTTCATTTGGAAAATTTATATTCTTTTTAAATTACTTACTCGACTTTTGCTGATTGAGCATATTTAAAAAAAATCTTCAAATTATACAGTTCGTTACCCATATTATAAGATCTTGAATTGAGTGAGAAATACACGGAATCCGAAATCCGAGAAAAATAAAAATTATGTTTTTGTTGTAAAATAATATTTGTGTTATAAATGAAAAAAGTTTTTGTTTGCTTCAGTCAAACATACATCGAAAAAGCTAAGAAACTTTCCTTAAAGAAATTTATGTCAACTATTCGCCTCATTTATTTTCAAGAGAAAAATTTGAGTTTATATACAACAAAAGAGTTTAAGAGGAAGACAAACCTAAAACGTTAACGATTAACACTGATGCAGTTAAGTCCTAAAAGATAATCTTTCGAACTTAGTAAAGTCTTAACACTTCCTAATGCATTGGAACTTAAACAATATTGCTTTAATTTAAAATGAAAAATTTAAATTATTTTGTCCATTAAGTTTGGATTTTGTGCTCATAAATTTTAAGTACACACTCCTCATGCTGTGTCAAATAAAATCAGTTGTTCAACTATCTTTATTAACATATTATTAAGCAAATAAATCAATGTTATGGTAACAGCTAGTGTACATAACTGTTATTAAAGTTTTATTTATTAAAAACCAAAACCTTTACTTAACCCACAATAATCAAGTGCTGTTTTGTTTCAGTTTTTATTTAACTGTGATGTTAACACCGAAATGTCATCAAACTTTTTAGTTAACAAGAGAGAATAAATATGGTTTGTTTTTAGCTAAAATGTCTACTTTGAAAAGGGTTTGCAAACATTTAGAAAAAAAGGAAGCAAATACCAGTTTTTTTTTATGAAAAGGGTTTTGTAAATATTTAAAAAAAAGGTAAGAAAATCCCGAATTTTTTGTCGTTCTCTATAAAGATTTTTTATAAGATTAAATATTAAATTTTTAGAAAACTTTAATTAAACTGTTGAAAAAATATTTGACCTTTTTTTTGGTTTTTTTTCTTTTTTTTTTCTTGACTTGTTCTTTTATTGGCCAGTTATTGACCTGACAACACCAGTTAATAATGAATAGAAGATAAGAAACACCATCGCATGAACTTAAGTGTTTGACAAGACGTTCACATACTACATGTACATATATACACAGGTTAACAGTTCCCTGTAGCAGACACATTACTTTTCACATTTCAATTGCAATAGCCAGGCAGCCAGTGTTAAGGGTTGCGAGATTTTGTAGTGGCAGCAGACCCGATATTTTTCCATTTTTCTCAATGATTTCACCAATCTTATGATTTTTTTTACTTCCTTGCTGTTAATGATTTTCATGATTGTGTCATTCAACTATTATCAGCAGCAATACTGAAATGTAAATGTTGAATAAAATTAATATGTGTCTGCCTTAAATTTTACTTATGCTTTCAATTTTACATTCGTATTATAAGTATAAGGACATGTCTTAACTTTTATAATGAAAAACAATTTTTTAAAATTTTTTTTTTTTACATAATTTTGTTGGTTCCCGAAAAAGAAACCACTGACCCAGTTTAAAAAGTAATTTATGTGAGTTATTTATAGTTTGCATAATTATTTATGATAATAATGCTCTATTTTAAGTTCCTTTTATGGGTTTTTCATTTTTCATTACATTTTATGAAATAAAACTGTACAATTTCTTAATAATTTTCTACAACTTTATCAACATTTTCCATGAAAACTTTATGTGTGCACAACGGCGAGCATAATTTAATTAAAAAGCTCACCAAAAAGGCAATCATTGTTAACATATACAGAGATTTTGGCTGGAAAAATTAAAATGAATTTCATTAAATTGCATAAAACCTAAGAGACTAAAGAAAAAATTTAAACAAATTTTCTTCAATTGGAATCTCAGAGGAATGCAAATTTTCTTTTCCGCCCAAACTAGTTAATATTGTACCAAGCGGAAGTCATGGGCATTTTTAACATCGTCTCAAATCTACAAATCTCAACTTAAAATCGTGAAAATTCACTATATAATGCAGAATTTTGTTGTCTATCGAACTGCATACTCAGTTTCTTAAATTTCTTTAAATTGATTTTTGTCTATTTGGTCAGCTTTTCAGGGTAAATGCCACTTAGTGTGCCGTATAGAATAGAACTTAACCTTAATACGGTACACTTAACTTGCTTTTCGTTAAGCGAAAAGATTAAATAATAGATGATTAACTACAGTTGAATTTTTGCAATCTTTGTACATAAAAAAGGCAAGTTGAAGTAAAGTATGTATTGTAATACCCGTGACTTTATTTAATTTTTTTTATTTTTTTTCCATTTTAAAACATTTCCTAACATTGTTTCATGTTTTCTTTTAGAAAAATAAGTTAAATCCTGCAACAGTTATTTATTATGTATGAATCATTTGATTATATGAAAGAAATATAAAATTGTATGAATCTTACAAATCCATGAGTATTTAAATTATTTACACATGAGTGACTTCATATACATATCAGTTCCATTGCATAAAATGAAATGTTTTCATATTAAAACACATTGCATGACATATTTATCCAAACAGCTTTTGGAGGACAATATCTGAATTAAAATTATGCTGACATTTACTTTCTTCTAAAAAAAATGAAAAGAAAAAGTCACTTCCAATAGTCAAATACAAACAAGAAAATTGTCTTGAAAGCAAATTTATAAACCAAAATTTATTTGAATTTTTTTCCTTATTTTTTTGATATTTTTTCCATTCCATTGCGAGTAAATAAAATGCTGGACATAAGGAACTATTTGCATCACCGATAGGTACATAACTAACTAACAAAGTAAAGTATTATAATTATGATATGATATGTCTGTATATAATATGTATGTGATACTAAAAAGTACCACTAATACTATAAACACAATAACCACAGCACAGAAAACGCTGCAATCTCTCAAAAGTAAAATACATGGGTGTATATGGAAGTGATTATTTTAAAGGCAACGCAGCAAGAAGCAAAGATTCTGCTGCGTTGTATTTTAGGCGAATTTCAATTATTGTTCACAGTGATGAAATAACTAATGTTCAGAGTGAGAGAATTTTTATTGGCAATGAGAGAGATTAGTGCTATCAATACAATAACATGCATGAAATATAACCAGACGTCGGCACCAATCTCCGCCAGGGGAACACACATAGGCAGTAAAATTTTTCTATATTTTCCGCTCACAAATACATATTATTGGGTAAGTGTTGCAATCTGCCAACTGACAGCTCTATCGTAAAGCTTGACATTTTTGAGGTTATACGTACTCAGAACGTTTTGACATACGAGCGCTATTTGTGTTGTTTACAGTAACTTAAAAGATTCATCTCGCCCAAAAAATGGAATTTAATCGTGAACATTTTCGTGCGATTATTTTTTACAACTTTCGATGTGGATTAACTCAACAACAGTGCATCGATGAACTTAATTAAATTTTTGGTGATGAAGCTCCATCAAGGACCAGTGTTTATCGATGGTATCGTAGTTCACTCCAAGACGAATTTCGTGAAGGTCGTCCAAAATCAGTTGTTGTTCCGGAAATCATTGATGCTGTGCGCCAACTGATATTGCAAGATCGTCATGTGACCTATCGTGAGATTGAGACAACCTTAGGCATTAGTAGGACCAGCATACATTCAATATTGCATGAACATTTGACCGTCAAAAAAATTTGTTCGCGTTGAATCCCACACAATTTGTCAATCGCTCAAAAAAAGACTCATGTCGATTGGTCGAAAGAAATGCTCCAAAAATACGATCGCGGTGCTTCGAAACACGTCTATGACATCGTGACAGGTAATGAATCGTGGATTTACGCGTATGAGCACGAAAGTAAACAGCAGTCGACTGTATGGGTGTTTCAAGATGAGCCAAATCCAACAAAAGTTGCTCGCGCACGAAGCACTTCCAAGCAAATGATCACCTGTTTTTTCGGAAAAACTGGACATGTCGCAATCGTACCACTAGAACAACGCAGAACAGTCAATTCTGAGTGGTACACAACCATTTGTTTGCCAGTTGTCTTCCAAGAAATCAGGAAAACCAACCGCCGAAGACGGATCACTCTTCACCACGACAATGCGAGCTCTCACACATCGGCTCAAACAACTTCATTTTTGAGCACTCAAAACATCGATTTGATGAGTCATCCGCCGTATAGTCCTGACTTGGCACCGAATGACTTCTTTTTATTCCCGTACGTAAAAAATAAAATGAGAGGTCAACGTTTTTCTACACCTGAACAAGCGGTTGATGCGTTCAGAATGCATGTTTTGGAGATACCTCAATCAGAGTGGCAAATGTGCTCCGACAATTGGTTCAAACGCATGCAAAAGTGTATAGATCTTAATGGGGAATATTTTGAAAAACAATAAAGCGATTTTCGATGATTAATATTTGTTTTTGTTCTCTAATCCCGAAATATAAAAGGCAACCCTCGTAATAAGTAGACTTGAAATAATAATTACTAACAATTTTTCTATGGGTTAACACATGCCTCTCACAAATACACTCACATTTTTATTATGTTCTCTTTGTGCCGACGTCTGAATATAACGCGAAAATAAATTTTATTGACACCATTTATAAAGGATTAATAACGTGTTTATTTTTAAATTGTTTTGCTTATGCTTTGCTGCTTCTCACTTTATTATAATTAATACGCATGCAGCGCATTTTAGGCTGCAATTGCAAAATTGCTGTGTTTGTTCCGTTGCGTTCATTGTGTTTATAGCAATACAGTTCACTTCTCGTATAAACTATGTATGGTAAATAGTCTTTCCCAAAATGTGGGTATCTTGAGCATACAAAATGTAGGCAAAAATATAGACTGTTTATATTAGCCAGCATTCTTTGTTATCTACCACGCATAGCCAGTTCAAGTGCACGTGTAAGACGAAATCAATATACCCATGGTTTTTACCTCTTCAGAATAGAAGAATATTATAAAACTGCAATGAAATAAATTTTTGTAATTTACGCTAAGACCTAATGCTGGTCTTCTGGCAAAAACTCTGAGAGTTAATTAAGATGGCCATGAAAAGTTCCGCAAAAATCTGTTGTTCGGAGTCGACTTTAAATTGTAGCTCCCGCCACTCATGGATAAAATTATGGTATGAGAAACGAGGTCGAAATCCTAACTCATATTTTTTTAGTAGCCATTAATGTTTGTTAATTAATGATTTAATTCGATTAAAAATTCATACAATATTTAAAGCCTTCTCATTATTTAAAGCATTCTATTTATTTTTAGGCTTGTCCTCCTTTTTGTCTTTAAATTATTCATTTAATTGCCGTAATTCTTATAAAATTACGACAAATAATATGAAATTAATAAGTTAACAGTTCTTTCATTGCTTTAGTGGTTCTCAAACAGAAGTCAAAGTTCAACTGATTGGCATCAAACAAGCATTTTTCCCATTTGTAGACTTTCCAAGAAGCTTTCGTTCATTCCTAGAGCTTTAAGAGAATAAGAGTATACTTTAAGAGAGAAAGCTTTCCTTAAAAACAGAGAATTTGGCATTTTACCGGTTTTATATTTATTTGTTGACAGTAAATTAAGCACATGCCATGAAAGAGAATGCGTATCCTTATACTGTGAAAAAAAGTACACTTCAGTTATAAAAATGTATGCAAGAGAAAATGAATAAAACATAAATTTGTATAAAATTGTAAACAACACAAGAAATTCAAAGAAAATAAACAACAATTCAATAATATTTTATCACAAATAGAAAGAGAGAGAGAGAGGGAAGGTACATTTTATGCCATAAAATTAAATACAATGGATGTTTATGAATCAATTGTTTTTAACATATTTCTTCTTGAGACCTCAGGTAGAGATGACTAGCAGGATGGGCAGTAGTATCTTTATTAAGCGTTCTAATATTAAATTTTTAGGCTGCCTTCAGTATTTTCCAAGCAGAGGACATGGCAAAGACGGCGGACTTGATTTACTCGAACAGCTGGGCTGCAATTAAGCTTCAAACGAACATGGTTTTCCAGTCCGTCCATGTCCATGAATGCCGAGAATTTCATCAGAGAAATTTCGGATCATTCAGTATAATGATCTGTATTGAGCTGAGAAAACCGGCCAACACTATGACGGAGTCCTGTACAGACAACACACTCTATTCCTTTGATGCGAGCATTGGCCGAAATACGCATTAAATAGGTAACCAGTCAAGAGGCCGTAATTTGTCATCATAACATATATACATATTACTATGCTGATCAGAAACTATTTGGAAAGTAGTGGGCCCTTCTGGCTACAATTTCTTTTATTTTTTGTCCATTCACAGTGTTCTCACCACTGGAAGGCGCTTTACGTCATAGCAAGGTTTTAAAAATTTGCTCGATTCATTCTTGGCCTCAAACGGCGAACGGTCTTTTTGGGACGGGAATCCATGGCTGATAGAAGTGGCTGTCCACTCAAGGAGTATGAGCGAACACAGCTTAGCCCACACACATGGCCTATTCTGTTACCTCAGTTTCCCATTTTCCCCTTTCTCCAGGAATCACTCGGAGCCTTCGATGAAATAACTCAGACTACTAATATTAATGCATGACCGTTCATCCAGATACTCCTTATAGTAGGCAAGCATTAAGTGAAGAATAATCTCCTCCTCCTCCACATTTCTACAGGTTCTAGACGGAATCCATAAATTGCAAAAAAAAAGATGGGAAAAAGTTGTAGTTTCCAATGGACAATGATTAATTGAGCATTTATTTTCCTTTAAAACTTTATTTTCTTTATTGTTTCATTTCCTACAACGAAATCTCAATGTTTAGTTGGTGGAGTCCATTTTAAATACTCCACTCTATTATTTTATACCGTATCTTAGGTATGCAATCAGCATTCGTACATGTATGTACATAGCATGTGGTCTCGTTGTGCAAAATTGTTCATATTGTAGACGAATGTACGGATGAATGCGAAAAAAATGTTGACATTCGCGCTGCTCACCATTTGTAAAAAAAAACATAGAATGATAGAAAATGCTTGTGATGCCCAAGAGAATTGAACTGAAAACATGGACAATAAATACTTATGCTCGCTCGTATTTCATTGTGTACATTCATCAGAAAAATACTTTTATTTCCTACATGGCCAATTGGTATGTTAGTTACTTGGAATGGTTTGTTAGGGACACCTGCAGAAGAAAATGCATCACGTTTTGATGTTATTGAAGAAATACAATCTGAACCAGGATATAATACATTGTGGTTATACTGTGAAAGACAATTTTACTAATTGAGTGAACAAAAATTCAAAAAGAAATCGAATTTTTTAACAACTCATTTTACCATGGAATCGTGTGTTAATCAGAGATCAGCAAAGAATCGTTTTTTCGTTACTCATAAGTACTCATGAAATTTTGAGTATGTGTGAGTCAACAGTATTGACTTCAACTGCTCTGACTCATTCGTACTCACTACAACATTGATTTATAAGTACAGATTGTAATGAGTATTAGTACAACGTTAACACTGTTAATATACGTACACAATTCGTCATTACAACCATTAAGTGAGGATTACGATCTAGTCTTCGCACAACGCATATGTTAGGTGTGCTAATTTTATACATGAACGGTGGGATCTGCAGTCTCAATTCGACTCCAAACGGCAGTTTTTTGAGAAACTTTTCATGAAAATTTTATTTACTTTCAGAATTTTGGCCAGAAATCTGCTGAGAGGCAGTCGCCAAAGATAATATTTTTTCATATTTTCGTTTTGTTCGCGATATCTGAGCTGCGGCATCACGTCTAATGAGCCAACACACTATTCAGTACAGGAGAAAAGTTTACGAGGGTAGTCACATCAGCAAGCAAATCAATAAGCAAGCAATAATAACATGAGGATAGTCTTACAAGGATGGCACTACAGTGGAATTGCCAAGGCTTTAGATGCACAATACTCCAAGAGCTAGGATACTGCAAACTTCTATGGAAAAGCGCAAAAAGAAAGAAAAAACTGTGCCCAGTAAGATGGAGATATTTTGTGAGCGACATGTGATCCTAAGGAGGATAAAGGAAACAGAAAATAATAATAAAAAGAGGTGGGATTTAAATTCATCAAATGAATCATGAACTAACATTTTATGCTTACAACTGATGATGTCCCGGGCAGAAGATTTTGTGAAATTCGAGGACGTTGGCATTCATACGTGGCACTTGATATTCTATTCTAATTCAACTACTATCGCCTCCTATGAAAAAAAGGAGAATGTTAGCAGAAAGTAGTAGAAACAACAGTTCTTTGTTATAATTGTTTCAGGTGAGTGATTCAACTCGAAACTATGTTGCTTATCCAATACGTACAGTGTTTAAAATGTTTTATTTACCGATTTACCATTTGACACACATGGCTTTTGGCTACACGTGATATTTCATAGTTCAGTTACATACATAACTAATGATGATGATGATGATGATAACAATGACTGCTCTAAGAAAAAATACGTGCTCATCGATGATACATTGGATTTTAAGGATATACAATATTCAGTCTGTTACGTTTTTTACCCTTTTAAAAACGTTTAAAATATGAGTTCGCAGATTGCAAATAGAAAAAAAAAATAAATTTGTGTTTAGTTTTAGATAAATTCTTTATTGTTCGCCTAATTCTGGGTGCCACTGTTCACAACTTGATGTAAATAACAGCAATTAACTTTTTTTGTTATTCTTCTTTACACTGTTTTGTGTAAGCACTAACAATTGTTCGGCAGATCTTTATAACGGAGATCTTCAAACCACGATTATTCTCTTCACACGCAATGCGTCTTCACACAAGACTGACTGAATTTTTATTGACTGCGTTGCCTGCTTTGTCTTGCCTTTTATATCGTAGGGTAAACAGTCTGATGAATGCTCTTGAAGGAGAATGACATCGCCTTCTTGAAATCTCTATAAATGTAAACATCTTGTTTACGTTATTGTTGTTTATGTATTTTGATTACGTTTATCCTTGCAGTGTTGTTGTTGCCTTTTTTGTTTACTTGTTTATCCCCTTTTTTATACCGGATTTTTGTTGGTATATTTTTGTTTACTTGTTTGTCATGTAAACAAGTTCATTGTTTTGGTTTTTGTAGCTTTTGTTTACAATTTAAACGATGTGAAAGCAAAACACCACTTCCATTGTCGTAAAAATATGTTGCGCTGTCCTGATATGTATTGTTTCCATGTGCGGCAACAAATCCTTTTACAGTAAATGCAACACGAGAAAAAAATATTTTAAACAAAACGAAATTCTATGGAATATTTTTCTATGTAGCATTATTTATCGTATCAAATATATCTGTCGTGTCTACAGAATGGATATTTTGCAGTGAGCTGTTCGGTGCATGTGACAAATTATGAATTGCCATCAGACGACTCAAATGATTTGTAAGATTTTTATTTTTATTACAAATAAACGTACGTGAAAGATTTTGTTTAAGAAATATTTTAATGTTTAATTTATAATAGAGCAGCCATTTAAGTTTATAGACTGAATCACACCAAAATGTAAAAGCTAAAATGAACTATGAAAACTAAAAAAGAAAGTAGTAAAAATTCCTTTGTTTACAAAATTCCATGTAAAAGGCATTCGATGTAAAAGAAAATTTTTCCATTTTAATGAAAAAGTTTTAATGAAGCATTTTAATGAGAGGGAGAAAAAAAGGAATTTTCCTGTCTGTTGCTAGGTTTTACTAGAGAAGTTTGTATGTGTACTTATTTTTTATGAGAAAACTCTTTTTGTTTAAAAGGAGATAATAAACGAAAAGGTTAACAAAACATTTTAAATACGGTAAGAAGCAAAAACATGTTCATAAAAATAGACAAAAAATTTCTCTGATACAGGATAACTGCGATTTTAGATTGGACGGGTCATAGGATGTATGCCTTACGGATTCTAGGATTTATTGAACACCATGGCATTCAATTTTTTTTTAAGGCAATCCTAGCGTTCTAGAAAATATGGAATTGTTCATAATGGCTGTTTGGATCATTGCTTGAAGATTTCGGTCTATAAGCTCTATTACATGGGCACTTAAAGGGTCCGTTAAATAACTTTTTTTTTTGTAAATGCTTTAAAAAAAACTGCTGAATATTTTCTCAAATTTCTTTTTTTATTTGAAAGTACAATCCTTCCGTTAATAATGGAAAATAATTTCATTCAAATGGCTGCCTCGGCTGGCCATGCAGTAACCTACACCAGAAGATGCCGATTTTGGCAAAAAAAAAATCATCTTTTCAGATGAAGCTTTTTTTTTGAAACGACACACCCAACACGAGTCACTTTTTGGTACGGATTTTGGTTCAGAGGCATAATTGGGCCATTTTTCTTCAAAAATGAGCAAGGAGTGGCTGTTACAGTCAATGGCAATCGTTATCGGGCCATATTGAACGAATTTTTGTTCACAAAAATTGAAGAGGAGGATATTGGGAACATTTGGTTTCAACAGGACGGCGCTACGTGCCACACAGCCGAAGCTACACTCGATGTTTTGCGCCCTGTTTTTGAAGATCACATTATCAGCCGCAGAGCTGATGTCGTTTGGCCATCTCGGAGCTGCGATTTGACACCGTTGAACTATTATTTGTGGGGTGCCGTCAAAGATAAGTGTTACGCCGACAAGCCAGAGACAATTGACGCTTTAAAGGACTATATTCGTGAAGCCATTGGTGAAATACAGCTGCACACAATCGATAATGTGCTTAAAAATTGTACCGATTGTGTAGGCTACTGCATGGCCAGCCGAGGCAGCCATTTGAATGAAATTATTTTCCATTATTAACCGGAAGGATTGTACTTTCAAATAAAAAAAGAAATTTGAGAAAATATTCAGTAGTTTTTTTTAAAATCATTTTCAAAAAAAAAATTCTTTGGCGGACCCTATAGAAAGTACAATATTTACAACGAACACCGTAACAAAGTCTGACGGGTATCTAGAGGTAGCAACACTTCATGAGTAAAACTATTCTCCATGCAACAACTCATATAAAAAATTTGAACAATTGCTCGAAATATTGTTCATAGACAATGGCTGATGGTGCTAATTCACAGGTCACAGGTCGCAACAACGACAACTTCCTCTCAGCACACTTCTGACAAAAAACGCTGAAAGTAAAATAAAATTGTCATGAATAGTTTTTCAAAATGTCGACATTAAACTGTAGGTCCCGCCACTCATATACTCAAAATACGGAATATACATGTGATATATAGGATATCATATTGGGCTAAAGGCCTTTTCGATTGAACAATCTAACTGAATCCATGAATGTAAACCGAAATTGTCCTTTTTAAACGATAATCAACGTCATATTTTCTCTTTAGGTGTTGAAAACATTCGCTTAAATACGCTATCCCTTACCGTGTAGTATGTAAAAAGAACTGTAAAGAAACGTAAAAAAAACACGTAACCATTTCCTTTAATTTCTCATTTTCCTCATCTAAAGGCTGTTTACGTTTATTTCCGTCAACGCTTGTGCGGCAGCAGCAATCATTTAATTTTCTGACTACGATTCAGAATGTGTGCCTGCTGTTATATGCCGAGACTCTGTAAATGAGTTGGTGTTTGTATTTGTGTTTGTAACCAGTGATTTCCTCTCAAAGGATATTGAGGTTTACACAGACAAGCAAATTAAACACTAAACTTTTTTCAAGTAAAGGGTGTGTCACTAATCGAAGCTTAAAAATTAAAATTTAAAAATAAACATAGAATTTGGAATTAAAACAAAAATATAAAATAAATAAACCATCAACACCATAATTACCACATTTACTCCGTTTCGTTGCGATGCATGTACAGACAAGGAGGGAGATGTCAGCCACTTGATTTTTCGAATTACTAGGCCCCCTGACAAAACTTGCGTTCAACATTCCACACAGCTTTCAGCGCCGCTGTGGGACTTATAGACATACATACATACATAATTGGTCATTACAATCCTTCAGTCAATATTACGACATAGCTTCCCGCGCCACTTATGTTGTGTATGTTCATTTTATACATGAGTGGCGCGGCATACAGTTGAGAGTCACCTCCCAACGACAGATTATTTTGAGAAACTTTTCATGGCAATTTTTTACTTTCAGAGTAGTTTTTACCAGAAATCTGCTGGAGGGAGTCACCAATGAAATATATTTTCATATTTTGCTTTTGTCGGAGATGTCTGACCTGGAATGTGAAGCGTGGCGTCACGTCTAATAAGCCAACACTTTACACAATACTTGACTATGGCGACCTCACTTGTAATCCCAATAATCCCGTTTAAAGTAACACACACCCGTTACTGTATCTTATCCAACCCAATCTGAAATCTAGCTGTGTTCACAAATATCAGCATCAGCCTAAATATTGTGGTCGTGGTGGCGCTCTGCAAATCTTTAGCATATCATGAAGACAGACTTGGCTCTTCTTGAAATTCTCTCTTTATGAGCCTTTCATGCCAGTTTACTGTCCAGTATTTTGCCCAAATATTTTGCCTTCAGTAAAGTAAAATGTCTTGTTACCTTTTAAAAACGTTTAAAATATAAGCTCGTAGATTGCGAATAAAATAAAAATTAATTTGTGTTCACTTTTAATTAATTTCTTTTTTGTTCACACAATTCTGTATGCCACTGTTCACAACTTGATGTAAACAACAACAATTGGTTTGTTTGTTATTTCTTTTTGCACTCTTTTGCGTAAACAATAACAATTGCTAGATCTTTATGACGGAGATCTTTAAACTACGATTATTTTCTTCACACACCGCGTTTTTACGCAAGACTGGGATCTTTTTCCACTTAGGAATTTGCTCTATTCGGGTTAATCGGAACGTTGTGGTTTTGTCAGTGTTAGTCTTCAACTTAAGTAATCTGAACTATCGGCTTAGAGTATCAAGACTGCTTTGAATGACACCTCAAAGGTTCTAACTGTCACCTCCTTGACGTACAAGGACTTCTGAGTAACTTCCACTTAATCTACAGGAGCAGTGGTTCCTTTTTCGTATTCTCATATGCATGTTTGTGTGGATGTAATAGATTGCTTATATATTTAATTGTGCTTTTAATACAAATTGAGTTTTATATTGTGTTCCCCTTTTATTTAATGGGTATTTTATTTAACTTCATTTCTATTTGTTAAACAATTTAAATTGTTAAGTGTTGAATATAACACGCTTAAATAAATTCCACTAAAGAGTTAAGAGCATAAGGTGTTTTGCCTTCTACTCTCTCTAATGTAAATACCATTAAAATAATTACAAGTGTTTGACGTTAAATGCGTGAAAAACACAATTAAGCGTTTGCTTCTATTCGATGTTTTGCATTCCAGGAGTACAATACACATATAAAACTGGGAAACTTAACATTTAAATTGCATTTTAAAATAAATTAACATTATATTAACGGTATAGTCTAGTAGGCAGTGTGTTGGCTTATTATACATAAAGTCACGGTTCAAAACCCCAGGTCAGATCCATACATAATTGGCCATTACAACCCTTCAGTAAGGATTACGGCCTAGCTTCTCACACCACTCATGTTGTCGACATCGAATGACAGATTTTTTTGAGAAACTTTTCATGGCACTTTTATTTACTCTCAGAGGGTTTTTGCCAGAAATCTGCTGGGAGAAAGTCGCCGAAGAAATATTTTTTCATATTTCGTTTTGATGTGTGGCCTGGGGTTTGAACCGTGGCTTTACGTCTAATAAGCCTACACAGTACCTACTAGACTACGACGACTTCTAGCAAAACGAAATTTGAAAAAATATTCCTTCGGTGACTTCCTCTCAGCAGATTTCTGGCAAAAACTCTCTGAGAGTAAATAAAATTACCATGAAAAGTTTCTCAAAAATCTGTCGTTCGGAGTTGACTTTAAGCTGTAGGTCCCACCACTCATGTATAAAATTAACACACACAAAATGAGTGGTGTGAGAAGCTAGGTCATAATCCTGATTGAAGGGTTGTAATGACCAATGATGTATGTATGTATGTTTCTGTACCATTGAACTCAAATGTTTCCACCACATTACAAATAGTTCTCTCGGTGTAATGTTTATGGGGATCATAAAATATGTAAAAATTAAGGTTTTGATAAAACAATTGTACTATTTGCACATACAGTTGAATGCTGATAATGATTATACAAAAAGACTGTATATATGCCAACTAATTTGACAAAGTAGCTTCGGTAAGATTAACATTGCCTGTTATTGTCTAAGTGTGGAAGTCCCTGCAGGAAGACCCGATAGATTCAAATTGTAATTTTTGCATTCGGTAACCTTTTTTAGAATTTAAATAAAAATTACTACAGTGTCAGTAGAAAACGTGCAATTAAAAAGCACAATATTCTGTTTGCTTTATATGTAAAAAACTTTTGGTAATTACAATGGTTTTAAATCATAAATTTAATTAAATTATAAAAACGATTTATTGCGGTTTTTAATAAAAAAAAACACTTTTGGTTAGTCAGTGTACTTTCAGCACATTTTTTTCTTTCTAAATTTAAGAAATATTTAATGAAATTCCATGGAATTGTTTCTTAACAATGATGAACATATCTGCTCTAGAAATAATCCTGGTGAAAATATTTAAAAAAGAATTGTGAATCAATGAAAAATAATAAAATTTAATTGACTGATTAGACGTGTGGCCATGCTTCAAACTCTAGGGCAAACATCTCGAACTAAAACGGAAATATGAAAAGAAAAATATTTCTTTGGTTACTTCCTCTCAGCAGATTTCTGGCAAAAACTCTCTGAGAGTAAATAAAATTGCCATTAAAAGTTTCTCAAAAGAATCTGTCGTTTGGAGTTGACTTTAAACTGTAGGTCCCGCCACTTTTGTGTAAAATAAACACACACATATATGAGAAGCTACGTTGTAATCCTCACTGAAGGACTGTTATGACGAACTTATGTACGAGTATGTATGTATGTAAGTTCAAATTATAATAGAAATTTCAATTTGTCCATTAGCCAAAATTACTTAAAAATAAAAGAATGAAAAATTAAAATTTGTTTTGTTTACAATTGGAAAAAGGTTTTTGGCATACCCGTATCAAAAATAAATTAAAAACAACAGCACAAAAAGACAGTGAAGATAAACAAAAATTTAATTAAATTTTGTACATCATTTAAATGTATTTGAAAGGATGCTTTGAAATTCAAATTTACTTCACCGTCTAACAACAATAGGGAATGGAAATATGCACATAAATTCATAACCCAAATGCACAGCGAAGGGTTAACAAAACTTAAATAAAAATCGTGAGTTCACCGGTTACCGGCAAATATTTTATATTTTTTAATAGATAGACAATATTGTGTATAATTTTAGAAATACACGAGAAATCTTAGACTACTACAGACTTGCTACTCTTCTGGGAAGACATAGGCACATTAGTGTGGATTATATAATTGTATATGACTTTCGGAACAGAACATTCGATTTTAGAATTCCAAGTAGCGACATCTGAAGCTGATGGGACCCTTGAAGTCTACACTGAAGGTTCAAAGTAGACTGGCAACATGGGCATAGGGTATTTTTATATCTGACATTAAACTGTCTTATAGGCTGCCTGACCATTGCAGTGTTTACTAAGCAATGGCCATGATAATTTTAAAAGCGGCGCATTGCTTGTTGAGTAGCGGGATTTTCCCTGAAAATCTCTTGATTTATTTGGACAGCCAGGCTGTCCTTTCTTTTCCATGCAGAGGAATACAACACTAGCTTCTCACACCAACCATGTTAAGGAGTGTTAATTTTATCCATGAGTGGTAGGGTATTCAAGACATTATTATTTACTCTCTCACAGTCTTTGCTAGAAATTTGATGAGAAGAATTCACCGAAAAAATTATTTTTCATATTTTATTTTTCTTCAATATATTTGAGCTGGGTAGTTGCCGTAGTCTAGTAGGTATTGCATTGGCTTATTAGATGTAAGGCCGCGGTTCAAAACCCCAGGTCAGACATCAAACAAGACAAGCAATATGAAAAAATATTACTTCGGTGACTTCCTCTCAGCAGATTTCTGGCAAAAACTCTCTCGCCATTCATGTGTAAAATTAACGCACATAACATGAGTGGTGCGAGAAGATGAGATGAAATCTACCAGTTCCCTTAGTGGCACGTTTGCCACCCATTCCAGACTTTCAAACGTCTATCCTGAAGTGCAGGACACTGGCATAAACGGTGTTGCATCGATTCCTCCACATTAATTAATAGTTTCAGCAAATTTTATTCATGAATTTGTTTTCAAATTTAATAAAGCTTTCCTAAATCGTACCATTTAAAGTCCTTTTATTTATTTACTTCGTTTTTATTAGTATTTTAATATGGAAATAGTTTTTCATATGAAACTTTTCTTCGATTAAAAACTACTGCAGTAAATTCTAAACAATTTATTTATATTTCATGATATTCGACTATTCAGTTAAATAAATCCATGAATTAAGTGTTTTATTATGTGACCTCTGTTTGATTTCCTTTTATTCTACAGGGTAATAAATTTCTGTTCGTTAGTTTCTTAAACACACAAGTTCTTATTGAGAATACATACGAGTACATATAACGATGTATGCTTATGACAGCATATGCTGTTTGTATTTATGATATACGATAACATACAGTACAGTAGTATCGATAATAAATTTCCACTTTCCAATATATTGCCTCTACTCAAGTGAAAATATATAAATTTCTGTAGTAAAATTTGAATATTTATCCTCTAAGGTAACTAAATTTATGGTTTTGTGATATGCATATGCCTTAATTCATAAGCAAAGTAAGTTTATTAGTGACTATAAATGGTTTTAGGCATATGCCCTTGGTAAGCAAATATATTTTTTATGGATTTTTATGAAACCAGTGTGATAGACTCCGATTTCAATATGTGGTTAGAAAAATATTATATTTTGTGGACAGAGTTTTTTTATTTTTGAATTTGAAATAAACTCAAGAGAATTTTAATTATGATTATCGACTTCGTACAAAAAATAAAAAATTAAGGGCCATTATTACAACTTCCCGTTAAAGTTGGGTTTAGTTAAAGGTAAATTTAGCTAAAGTGAACTTTATAAGGCCACGGTTCAAACCCCAGGACGAAATATGAAAAAAATTTTCTTCGACGACTTCCTCTCAGCAGATTTCTGACAAAAACTTAATTTTATTTATTTTATTTATTTATTTATTATTAATCATAGCACAACAAGATAATAATCTTATAAATGAAAGTGCTATGGGAGTACATCAGAGAGGAAAAAGTGATAACAAATCATTGATTATATGAGTAATGAATTGTTTGAAGTACAGTAGAAATAAAAATGAATAAGAACCTGTTTTAACCTCAGGAAATAGCAAGAAAATTAGTATACAATGAAACTTAAATAAATAAATTAAATTAGACAAATGATAATTATTAAAGCCTAATAAAAATAAAGAGTAAAAATATATAAAACAATCAAAATATGTTAAAAACTACTTAAACAGCATGTATAGCTCCTTTTTGAACTTAGTTGCATTGCCTATGTACTGAATATAATTAGGTAGTGCATTCCAAAGACTGATGGTGTGTATAAAGAACTGTCGTTTCGACAAAAGAGTCCTATGCCTTAATTGGATAATTTTCCTATCGCGGTTAGATCTAGCAAATCTAATCCTGCTAAATAAGTCTATTGGCTGTTTCAAAGTAATAATCTTATGGAGGAGAATTAGGCATTTTATATTTAATATATGATCAAAATTAACTCCGAATATCTGGTATGAAAATTGTGATATATGGTCTCGACGTCCCCCAAATAAAAACATATCTGGCTATATTATTATAAGCCAGGTTGAGTTTCCGCCTAGCATCAGTATCACAGTTTGTGAAAATTTCCGATCCGTATAAAAGAACAGGAATCAAAAACATTTTAGCCAGTTGCAGGCGTATGGCCAAAGGAGTCGAATCTATAACAGCCCATAAGTTCCTAAGCATACGGTAAACTTTACAAACGATGACATTAATGTGGTTAGACCATGTTAGCCGACCATTAAAGATAACACCCAGGTTAGATGCCGATTCAATAAAATCAATTTTATTCCCGCTGATAATAATTTCCGGCACATCAAATGCTCTCTTAGTCCTGGAGAGCAATAAACATTTAGATTTAGAGGGATTTATACAAAGTCTATTAGCACTAGCCCAGTTGTCAATTTTCCATAAATCATCGTTGATCGTGTCTATACATAGTCCGATATTATCAATATAAGTGCTCCTATAAAGCTGAACGTCATCAGCGTACATATGAACGCTACAATTATCCAAAACATCAGGTAGGTCGTTAATGTATATACAGAACAAAAGAGACCCTAAAATTGATCCCTGAGGATCAACTGAATTCGAGATGTTGCCATTTAGGTAAACTCGTTGTGATCTGTTCATGAGATAGGAACGTATAAGACTACAAGCTGAATTAAAAAAAATGAAAGAGGGTCTGTAGCTTCCTCAATAATATTCTGTGATCAACCGTATCAAAAGCCTTAGTGTGGTCCAAAAGAACTAAAAACCATCCAGTTTTAACATAAGGTCATCAACTACATTGACTAAAGCAGTAGTGCAGCTCCTAGCTTTCATAAATCCCGACTGCTTATCAAATAAAGTTTCTCAAAAATAATAAAAAAAACAAAAAAAAAACCTGTCGTTCGGAATCGACTTTAAACTATCGGTACCGTCACGCATGTATAAAATTAACAGACACAACAGAAGTGGTGTGAGAAACTAATCCTGACTAAAGGGGTTGTAATGACCAATTATGTATGTATGTATGTATGTATGTATACTCCACATGTAAGGCATCAGTATATCTCTCACAAAAATAAAAAATTTCGATAATACTTCACATACATTTTACTGTATCTAAATTTAAAGATAGAAAGAATTTCAAAGAGATCCTATATAAGCTTTTTTAAGTTTTCTTTGAATACCCGAAAATATTGTTACTTTTTTAACCTTTAAAAACGTTTAAAATATGAGCTTGTAGATTGCAAAAATAAGTTTGTGAGTAATTTTATTTAAAATTCTTTATTATTCGCACAATTCTGTAAGCCACTGTTCACGACTTAACGTAACAACAACAATTGCTTTGTTTGTTATTCCTTTGTTTACACCCTTTGCATAAACAATAACAATTACTACACAATTGTTAGACAGATCTTTGTAACAAATGGGAAATTCACACGACTTTGTATCGTGTATGTTGTATTGAATACATTTGTTTGTTTGTGAACGCTCAATGCTATGCTGTATTGTGTATCTCGTGGCATTCAAACAATTTGATAGCACGAAACCAACACAACTTTTAAAAACCTATGAAAACATATACACAATTTTTTCATTCACACAATTTGATAGCACGAAACCAATAAAAGTTTTAAAAACATATGGAAAAGATGTGTATAAGTGTATCGGATTTTTATATGAAAAATATCAACAACAATCATACACTGTTGTATGTTCTTCCAACAATACAATGAATACAACGATACAACGGCTTGTGTGAATTGACCAAATGATCTTCAAACCACGATTACTGTCTTCAGACACACCGCGTCCTCACACAAGACTCACTGAACTTTTACTAACTCAGTTGCCTGCTTTGTCTTGTGTTCTATATTATTCAAATATTCGTGGCTTCGCCGTCTCGAGATCTCTATAAATGTAAACATCGTTGTTTACATTCATTATTGTTGTTTTGTGTATTTTGTTTACATTTACTATTGTAGAGTTTGTTGTTGTATTTTTGCTTACGTGTTTATAATTTTTTTTATGCTGGTGTTTATTGTTATATTACGCAGTGCGATAATTTGTCAACAAGTTCATTGTTTTTGTTTTTGTAGCTACTATTTATAATTTTAATGTTAAACGATGTAAAAGCAAAACACCAGTATTTAGATTTATCCATTATCGTAACAACATTATTTAAATTTAATTCTAAACTTCTGGTACCTTTATAGCCCTAATGAGATATTTGCGTATAGAATTTTAAGTAAAATTTCCTTTCGCCTGTTATTTTTCTATGAATTCTATGATTACAATCAATGTTGAATAATTTTATTTTTTATTTGAAAAAGTATTATGGCACTTTAATTTGAAAATGTTGTTTTAACAATATAGTTGCAGCTTTTGTTATTTTTTTTTCAACAAATTTTGATTTCGTTTATTGTGAAGTTTGTGTAGATATTTTTTTATCTCCTCAATTTTATTATTTATTTAAGCTTGTTGCAATGTTGATTTTAAATGATATGTTGTTGACAGAATATTCGACGAGCAACAAAAATAAAATAGAAATTTACTGACAATATGTAGTCCTGAAATCTGTTATTTCGAATTTATTTCTAATTGCTATGTTATGTAACGAGAAATGCTTAAAAAATGATCGAAACTATTACAGAGAATTATTAAATTGTAACAAAAAACGATTTTTTTTTCAAATCATCACAGTGGTTAGGATTTCGAAAGGATTTCTGTGAACCATTCGACTCAATTTATAAAAGGGCATAGTTTTCTTGTTTTGATCTTTCTACTCCTTTTATTTCCAATATTAGGCAGCGTATTGATATTGTTACGTTTTTACCTTTTAAAAACGTTTAAAATATGAGCTCGTAGATGCCAGATAAAATACAAATAAATTTGTGTTTAGTTCGCACAATTTTGTGTGCCACTGTTCACAACTTGATATAAACAAAAACAATTGCTTTGTTGTTCTTCTTTGCACTATCTTGCATAAACAATTGTTCTACAGATCTTTGTAACGAAGATCTTTAAACTACGATTACCGTCTTCAAACGTACCGCGTCTTCACACAAGACTGACTGAACTTTGCCTAAATCCGTTGCCTGCTTTGCCTCGGCTTTTATATGGCAACGTAAACAGTCTGATGAATGTTCTTGAAGTCAAATATTCGTGGCTTCGCCCTCTCGATATCTCTATAAATGTAAACATCGTTGTTTCATTATTGTTGTTTGTGTAATTTGTTTACATTTACTCTTGTAGAGTTCTTTGTTCTATTTTGGTTTACTTGGTTATCATTTTTTTTATTCTGGTGTTTGTTGTTATATTTTTGTTTACTTGCTTATCATTTTGTAGCACTTGTTTATAATTTTAATATTAAACGATGTAAAAGAAAAACAGTAACAATATTATTTTATTGAGAGCAGCCACAACTGTAACTTCTTTTGACCGCCTTGTCAATGTTGTTAATTTTTTTAATAAACAAAAATTTTTTGTCTCTTCAGCACCACAACAGCAAAATAATTTATTGTTGAGAAAAAAAGAAATTACATACATACATACATACTGTAACATAAATATTGGTCATTACAACCGGTTAGTCAGTTATACGAACAGGCTTCTCACGCCACTTACGTTGTGTGTTAATTTTATACATGAGTGGCGGGACCTACAGTTTATAGTCGAATTCGAACGTTAGATTTTTTGAGAAATTTTTCCATGGCAATTTTATTTTACAGTCAGAGTTTTTGCCAGAAATCTGCTGAGAAAGTTACCAAAGAAAAATATTTTTTCATATTTCGTATTGTTGGAGATGTCTGACCTGGGGGTTTGAACCTAGGCCTGACGTCTAATAAGCCAACACACTGCTTACTAGACCAAGGCGACTTCTGGTTCCAGGTTCCGTTTAGAGTTCTGAAAATAAATCTATTTTTCATTGCCGGTGTTCCATCTGTCTGCTATTCATGTCATGAACTACTCATTTTTCCGACTATTAAATCTTTCCAACAGATTTTAAAAGATCGGAAAATGATTGTTGTGCTGCATTTTACATTTCTTCTTCTTTTTTAATTTTTTTTTTTTGTTCCGGTAGTCTTGTAAGTTCTTCTTTTCTCACATGAAAATCATTATCTTTGAACCATAGAAAGCATCTTCTGAATGTTGTTTCTAATAGAACATGATCTTACGCACTTTTATTTCCATTTTATAATAAAACAAACAAATTACTCTTGCGTTTTTTAGTAGAGTTTGCTTTTAAATTATTTTAAAACGTAGTCTTATTTACTGCTACTTCAAAATTGGACCAAACACAATCCTCAAACAACGTTGTGCTACCCCCAAACATATTACCATTTGTAGATAATTTTCCTTATTACAGATCATAGCACCGTGTAGATGACATTAAGATAGTACCTCGAAATTTCATACTGCATTACGTCAATTAAAAATATTCCACTTCGATACGTGTGTGTTCTAGCGTGATAGTAAACCTAAATATAAAAATTACTAAAAATGCTTCGAGGATAGCAATATCAATATATTACACTAGCTTACACTATCTTCAGATCTAAATCTGATCAAGAACTTGTACTTCAAAATTGTAAAAGTTTACTTTGGAAAAAATTCAATCTGTTCGTGAAATGCGAAACAGAACTTCGTTCATTTTATTGGTGATATATGATCTAGTGAGTAAGCCATACGTGCAGTTATTGATTGTTTTCGCACTAAATATGAGCACCAAAGGCCTTCGACAAGCCTTCCGTAAAGATCTTGGCTAATGTGTTTATAAAATATAGCTCGTGCAAGCATTGAAGTCTAACGATCATTGTTTGCGTCGTTTGGAACTGGTTGAAGACAAGCATCTCTATCATTTTTAAGAACTGTTTTTGGTTAAATGGTATGCCGATAAGACAGTATTCACTCTTTAATGTTTCCATTCCTACAATATTTATATTCCTGTAGTCTTAAATCTAATTGTTGACAATAGTTTCCCGCTTGCAGATTTATTCTCTAACAAGTTGAGGTTACGTCGCCGTAGTCTAGTAGGTAGTGTGTTGGCTTATTAGACGTAAAGCCAGGGTTCGAGCCCTAGGCCAGACATCAAAACAAAATACAAAAAAACTATTTCTTCGGCGACTTCCTCCTCAGCAGATTTCTTGCAAAAACTCTGATAGTAAAATAAAATTACCATGAAAAGTTTCTCAAAAACTGTCGTTCGGAGTCGACTTTAAACTGTAGGTCCCACCACTCATGCATAAAATTAACACACAGAACATAAGTGGTGTAAGAAACTAGCTCGTAATCCTGACTGAAGTGCTGTAATGACCAATTATGTATGTGTATATCAAGCCGTTAATGCAACACTAAAATTTATTATTCGATGTGGTGAACATGCATAAGGAGATTCCATTACGGTGTATGACAAGCGCTATGAAGCTATGCAGACTGAATTCTTGTTTTCAAAAACATCGAGATAATCGAGTCAATGACAAAAGGTTCAACAAGATGAAAAAATTTGCAATACACTGTGCTTAACAACAACTTTGGTTTCAGAAGCTGTCCTGTTCACATAGTATAACATAGTGATTCCAATATTATTTAATTTTTACACAGATAAGTTACTGTTCAGAACAAGTATATGAATTTCTATTGTATTATTATTATTACTACAAAGCAATGTTTCCATTGCCAGCACTTACACTAGCTGATAAAATTGGACGCACGTCCCCACAATACATGTCAGCAATACAGTACTGTTTCAAGTATTTAATATCGTTAAACGAGTTTGGAATAAAAAGTTGTGATATATTTTTTATGAAATTAAAAAAAAACTGTACTTAAAACGGGATGATAGCATTAGAGAAGAGAGACTTTATGTAAAAGTACATAGTAACATACCTATATAACCAGAATTCATTTATCTTTTAAGCCTATTAACTCAGACGATTTAAATATCCTGTCCTGTATTATTTCGTATAATTTTTAATAGAGCAAAATTAATCCTAATCATGAAAATTATTTTCTACATCTTTTATGTTAAATGGTATGGGATAGCCATTCCGTGAACAAATCGACTAACTCCATAAAATGAAAATTTAAGAAATGCAATAAAATAATATGAAGTACTTTTTTTCCTTTACTTTTCTTCCCCTTCCTTTCATGAAATGGTCTTAAATAAAAATATAAGCACATACATATAGAAATTTGTAATTTATTTGTACGCGAAACTGGGATATTGAAACGGTTTTCAACTGGGCTGTTGTTAGCGAGTTTTCGTATTTAACAGGAAATTGTTCAAATAGGAAATGATGATAGTTTCTCCCTATCATTTGTTAGATAAAATTTAATACGTACTTTCGATTTAATCGCACTTTACTAGAAAAGATTGAAATCAAACAAATCCACAATTCTTTAAAGACAACGTCGATCGGGTCATCACTGACAATGGCAAGCACTAGAGTTCTAAAACTACCGAATTTTTTGACCGTAATTGAATGATCTAGACACTAGCGACACAAAAGTCGTCTAGTAGGTAGTGTGTTGGCTTATTAGACGTAAAGCCAGGGTTCGAGCCCCAGGCCAGACATCAAAACAAAATACAAAAAGTATTTCTTCGGCGACTTCCTTTCAGCAGATTTCTGGCAAAAACTCGGAGAGCAAATAAAAATTGCCATGAAAAGTTTATCAAAAATCTGTCGTTCGGAGTCAACTTTAAACTGTAGGTCCCACCCCTCATGTATAAAATTAACACACACAACATAAGTGGTGTGAGAAACTAGGTCGTAATCCTGACTGAAGGGTTGTAATGACCAATTATGTATGTATGTAGACACTAGCGACATGTCGTTTACAAAGGACAATGTGCCACTTAGCTCAAGCCACATCGAATACTCTGCGCAAGCATTTTAAGGGTACGGTAATCTCACTTGGAGGTGATGTGAACTAGCAACTTCTGTGGGATTTTCTTAAGTCGCAGGTGTACGCCAATAAGCCACAAACCACTACTTGATTTGTGCGTCAATGTCATGGGAAGTCTGAGATATCGAAAGCAATTTACCCATAGAACCCGTGACAGGCATTTAATAGATGTTATATTTCACATATGATTGCATCAACAAGTCTTTCAAATGAGTACGAAAATTTCGAAGGCATCCCACAAATTAAGAGTTAGAAAATGCTTAATAATGGATTCCAATGAAGGCGCTGTTCGTCTTTGTTCTTTAATTATCAGGGAAGCTACTAATGAATCTTTGGTTGCATGCCTATAAAATGTAGTTCCTTCAAGCGTTTGGAGCGAAGAAAGTGCTTAAATTGAAATTGCTTGTGTGATACAGTTTACACGCAACCACTTAATAACACTGTGCGACAAAATAAAAAAATGAAATACATCCACCTAATGACATAGTGTAGGTTGTGAGTTTTGTTGAGTAGAACTCGAAAATATTTTTTTTATATTTCTTGAAAACTCCAAACTTGTTTTATTTGAAAAAAATTGGTTTGTTTGTACTTTATGCACAAGTTTATTGATTACCCAAACATTTTTCTACCGATATCCAAAATGTAAACTTTCCTAGAAAGGAAAGGGATGGAGCATTAAAACGGTATACGTCTATATGTTATTCGATTTAATATTCTATGAGTTTTGATGAGGTTTTTTTCATATTTTTCAAAGTTTCTCCAATCATAGTAGCAACCTTTAATTAAGAAATATAAAATAAGTGCGGACATTCTTAAAGTGAATTCTTTTGTGCAGAGATTGACATTTCGTTTGATAAAATCGAACAAAAAATTACCGTAGTTATTATTTAAAGAGTATAATTTGAGAAATATAAAAAAAAATATTTTTAAGTTCTACTCAATAAAACTCACAACGTACACTGTGTCATACTAGTTGGGTGTATTTTGACTGTCGCACCGTGTTCTGATAAACAATTTTTTCCTCTTATTCTCATCTACATTTTAACCACAACACGTCTACAACCACTACAACTAAAAAAGTTAAATTTTTTTAATTTCAAAACTTCTCTTGAATCTGTTGTTTGCTTTTTCTTCTGCTAAATCTCACTTAAGTTGAAATTTTTAGGTAAAAATTACGGAAATCTTTAAACGTTCGACGCATTAAATGTGAATAATTTGCTCCTCACCGCAGTTCTATAATAATTCCTTATATTTTAGACACACAATACATTGCTTTTCTTTCATTATTTTTTTTTTTTTTTGCCAAAACTTTTCGTGCATTCATACAAGGCTAAAACATAAATGTAAAAAAAAGGAAACGTTAATATGTACACATTTCTCTTCATCAGAAACAGTGTACAATACATTCACACTCCCATGGATATTTTTGAGCAAAAAATTCGGAAAAAAAACAGAAACATTTACCACATTTACCACTTCAGCACTTTTTTTATTTTTATTTTTTGGTGGAGTATACTAGGGTGTATAAAGTTAATGGTGGGGTTTATTTCAAAAGTAGATTAGAACATCGAAAAGGTAAGTTTTTATTTATTTTTTATTTTTTTATTGAAAAACTTTCTTTTATCGCTTGTAAAAAGGTGAAATAGTCGAAATAATACTGGGGAAACGTTAACACTCTAAAATGACTCAAAGGTTGCCACAATCCTAGCTATAGAATTTTGTTGTATTTTCTTCATTTTGACGGCCGCCTAACCTTTAAGTAATTTCTATTGTAACAAAACCTACAAGTGAATATATAGCACCGAATGGCTGCTGTACAGTAGCAAACTTCCATTCGAGATTAACATTTTTGGCTGAAAACATTTCTGACTTCATTTCTAACAAATCTATTGGAATTACCACTACTGTTCAGAAGATGTAAATGCTATAAGTCTGTTCTTTTCTGTTTAGTTTAACACTGTAAATCTTAAATTTAATATTTTCTTAACAAGTTCTAGTATTACAATTACAAGGTGTTTGGAATTATTGTATAAAGAGAGTGGATCCACCTCGTTTTGTATCATCATACTTAAGTTCTCTTAAAGGACACTGAATTAATTCTCTGTCTTAACCCAAACAAAAGTTTCTACATTTCGTCTTTGGCTAGATTTGAACACAATATCGCTGTAGTCTAGTAGGTAGTTTTGTAGATTCAAATACAAGAACAGACGGCGCCAATAAAACGAAATATGAAAAAATATTTCTTAGGCGACTGTCTTTCGGCAGATTTCTGGCAAACACTCTGATAGTAAATAAAATTGCGATTAATAATCTGTTGTTTGGAATCGACTTTAAACTGTAGTTTTACAACTCATATATAAAATTGACACACACAACGTACGGTGGTGTGAGAAGCTAAGTCGTAATTCTAACTGAATAGTTGTAATGATCAATTATGTATGTGTATCAGAGATCAGCAATAAGTATTCAAAAATATGAGTAGATTCGAATCATACTCATAATTTCTGATGCTTATATGCATTCATACTTATTTTAATATTATACTCATACTACTCATATTCAAAGTTTGAGGTACTCATCGTACTCATACTTAACAATACGTACGATGGTGTTGATTTCTACTCTCCATGGCTCAACATTTACAAGAATAAGAAAATAAGTATGATTCGCATACGAACACTACAATACTCACTACAGGGTTGTATGTTTGCTTTGCTTGCTGTCTTTGCCTTTTTCTTTCTTCTTTTTTGTAAATGCAACAACAACTAAAACTAAATTTTGATGAATGATTCGAATCACTCGAAATGATTCGAATCATTTATGAGTATTATAAGTATTTTTCTAAAGTTATGAATCTAAATGAATAGGCTTATGAATCAAACATATTTCGAAAGTAATGAGTTTGATGTCAATGTTGTACTCATACTCATTGCAACCTGTACTTATAAATCAATGTTGTAGTGAGTACGAATGAATCAGAGTAGTTGAATTTTAATACTGTTGACTCACTCATACTCAAAACTTCATGAGTACTTATGTGTACCGAAAAAACGATTGATTGCTGATCTCTGATGCGTATCCATTGGAATTCTACAAACAGGCCATACTGGCATTCGATACTCAGGATAGCTGATAAATATTGTATCTTGCCCCTCACATACATACATAATATTAACGCCATAATCTTGCTATCCTTCTGTTTTATCTTTGCACGCTTTGGATTAGGTTCAGCACGTGCAGTCCACTCAAACAACAATCGTTTTCATTCTCGTGTGAAATTATGGTACCATGTTTCATCCATTGCTTCACATCGACACACATATTCGGAATCATTAATTCGCTATTGTTTTTGATCGATTTTGAGCTCATGCGGCAGCTGCTTTAAACAGAACTTTCTCATAACCAAATATTCATGCACAATAAGTTAATTTAACATCATTTGAGCCTCAGCTTCACTTTGGTGTCATCCAAAATGATTATGTGAACTTTTTTTTTGCTATTTTCGTCTATTGAACTTAGTAAACGACATCCTTTTTTATGACACGAAATACCTTCTTATCCATTTTCTTCAGGCTAACATAAGTTGTATCACACAAAATGCTTGAGATCCCACAAACTAATAGTCTGACAGCTGCAAATTTTTTACACGTGTTTTCTGAAGGTTGCTATTGAATAAAACTCAAATGGATTTAATACTAACAGTGCCATCTGTATGTTAGTCTATGATTATTTTGCTAAAAATTTATTTTATTTTTTACATGTAGTCATCATATATCACTTTCTGCAAGTGCTCTGTTTAGTTATTCCCTTAAAAATCATACGATTTGTCAAAGTCATCACAAAAAATTTCTAGTTTTGAGTCGTTAAAGTCAAGCTTCATTTCTACGGGCTATTTTGTTAGGTTTTTTTCGCTGAGGAGGAGTAAATGTACCTAACCGCACCATAGGGGAAGTCGTCACTATCCCCTATGTGTGGGTCCGTCACCCACTTAATCTCCCCCTCCTCTTCTAGACTCTTTGTGTCCGGCACTACTATAGTATTACTTCGAAGTGGAATCTCTCTGGCCATTTTGCCCCTTTATATCCATATCTTCGTCCGGATTGCACAACAAAATCTGAGAAGGTGCTTAAACATCCATTCTAATTCTCTCATCCAAGTCAAATTGCTTATATTTCAGCAAGGCTTCAGTGTAACTGGTTATGCTATTCTTATTTTCTTCGCTGCTCAGAAATATATCGGAGAAGTTTTCGACAGTACAGACGCCGACTTTGGTCTCAAGATTAGTTCTTTCTAAACTCCATCACTCACAATAAAAGAAAGTATGTTCCGCATTATCAATCGACGCATTATCATAAATGCAGTTTCGTCGGGTCAATCGATGCATCATCATAAATGCAGTTTCGTCTGGTCATCGTCCCATTTTTTATGTTTGGCAACAAGAAATATTTACTAGGAGCTAAATTCGCTAAACGGAAGGGATTAAAAAGCAAATTTACTATGAATTTATTTTAAAATCTTGCTGTTGTCTGTTAGCAAAGCCTTGCAAACTTAAACTAGATAAAGCAGGCAATTTAAGTATTGTCAAACATCAAATCATAGGCGCCTACCTTTAAGTTGTTAGAAAGTCAATACTCTAAGTCGCCATAGTCTAGTAGGGATTGCGTCTTTATACCTCATCACAGACATATCGAGCAGAACAAAATATGAAAAAACATTTCCTACGGCGATTTCCTCTTAGCATTTTGCTGGCGAAAACTTTGAGTAAATAAAAATTGCAATGAAAATTTTCTCAAAAATCTGTCGATCGAAGTTGACTTTAAACTGTAGGCCCCGCCACTCATGTATAAAATTAACGCACACTACATAAGTGGTGAGAGAAGCTAGGTTGTAATTCTGACTGAAGGTATGACCAGAAGTAATGATTAATTAGGACCAAGTTGGGTATTTTAAAGTGTGATGTTTTATATTTTTTCCGTTATATACATTAAATAGTTACATGTATTTACACATGCATAGATTTACAAACACGCATGCATTAACAATTCCATTACAATGCACGAAAACAAAATAATAAAAGAACAGACAGTGGAGCCATCAAAAGATTTTTTTGTAATTTTTTTTTATTTTTTTTGAAAATAAACAATAAGTGGACCGACCGACCGTATGTATGCACGTAGCCTTTCAAAAATAAAAGCATGAAAGCATATTTTTAAAAAGTCCAAGTGCGAATTTGAGTGTGAGTCTGAAAGCCATAACAAAGAAACAAAAAACAAACAAGAAAACTTTTTGTATTATTTCGCTTTCGTATTGTTTTGAAATTCCTTTTTTAAGAGTATATGTTTGCAACATTTCCCATAAATCTAGAAATTATTATGGGCTTATTATGGAAAAATAAACCAAACCAATTATTATATTGTCTGCTTAAAGTTTATTGGATTGAATTTGTTACGGATAAAAAATAATAAATAATCAAATAAACATACATACAAGTCTGGCAACTCTGTTGAGATTGTGTGTGTTTTTTGAAGTGCTCTTTGTAAAAGTTTTATATTTGTGATTTTTAATTGTTTAAATTAAGTTTTAAATTTTTTATATAAGTGTGTTGGAAGCTGTTTTTGTTGTTTTCTTGTTTTTTGAATTTTTATCTTAAAATTGTAAGTTTTAATTTGTTAATTTGTAATATTAGTTGTATCATTTCTAGCAAAACAAAAACAAAAAATTGCTTGTTTTAATTATTTTTTGTTTTTGTAAGCTGGTTACGGTTTATTTGTTTATTTCTTTTTTCTTTCTATCAGTGTTCCTCTTTTGTTTTTTTTTTCTTTTTATTTTGTTTGCTGCTTTGTGTATTATTTTTTTTTTTGCTTGTAATTCTTACTTATTTATTATTTATTTTTGTTTTTAAACTTTTATATATATTTTTATTCTTTTATTTCTTTTTATATAGATAATTTATACTGTTTGTTTTATTTATTTATTTAATTTATATTATTATTATTATTATTATATTTAATTTATAAAAATGAATAATTGTATGGCAGCAAAGTGCATTGTAAAGAAAGAGGGTGAACGCCAGATTTCTTGCTGGCTATGTGATAATTTGTTTCACATTAAGTGTGTTGGTTTGCTTCCTCGTACCACGGACCAATTAGTGGATAGTTCCTTGGGTCTACGTTGGTGTTGTCCTAAGTGTAGGGTGGTGGACATCCAATTTTATAAATTTTTTATGGGGACTCGTCGTGAGTTTACTGAGATGCACACTGAATTTGCATCTCTTTCTGCTAGATTTCGTCGGTTTGAGGAATTATTTTCAAAATATGGCCTTTTAAACGAATTGCTTGAATCGGAAAGGGTTCCAGGCCCTCTTTCTTCTGAGGCTTCTGGGCATGTGGCGCAAGTTTCTGTACCAAGGGAAACTGCGACAATCAACACATTGTCCACTGTTACTCCTATTGTGGACATTTGTCCATCTATTGCCGATAACCCAACTGGCAGCTCTATACTGAAGTCTGCAAATTTAGTTGAACTGAGTCCAAAGTCTACTCTATCTCCTTTACCTCTAGGTGATGTCACTTCTCATGCATCTTCTAAACCGTCTTCTGTTTCGTATTCATCTGTAGTGTCCGCTAGTTTAGATACTTCTGCTCCAAGGGAATTGGTTGTAGTTAAACCTAAAAGGACTATTTTTGTGTCTCGTCTTTCATGTGATACTTCGGTCGATGATATAAGATGTTTCGTTAAATCGAAGATTAGGGACCCTTTTGAGTTTGGTTGCTATAAGATGAGGCCATCTTTGAATAGCAGTATTTCTTCGTTTAAATTGTATGTTCCCGATGAAAAATTTGGTGAAATTGTTAATCCTGCGTTTTGGCCGCAGGGTGTATTGGTACGGGAATTCGTATTCAGGCTGGGCCAACGAAGGAAGGGTGCTAATTTGCCTGGTCCTATTTCTCAAAAAAACTAACTTCGAAATCGTCTTTTAATTTCAAAATTGCTTATCAAAATGTTCGCGGACTTAGGTCTAAACTTTCTTCGCTTTATAATAGTAGCTTTGATTTTGAATTTGATGGAATTGCTTTTACTGAAACTTGGCTGAATTGTAATATTTTTGATTCTGAGATTATGTCTGGTAATTTTAGTATTTATAGACGTGATAGGAGGTCTAAAAATGGTGGTGGTGTTCTTATTTCCATTTGCTCTAAATACACATCTGAATTGATTGACTTGTGCTCTTCTGAGGATATTGAGTTTATTTGCGTTAAGGTCTCTGATCGTGGAAAGTCTATATAATTGGTCATTACAACCCTTCAGTCAGGATTACGACCTAGTTTCTCACACCACTTATGTTGTGTGTGTTAATTTTATACATAAGTGGCGGTACCTACAGTTTAAAGTCGACTCCGAATGACAGATTTTTGAGAAACTTTTCATGGCAATTTTATTTACTCTCAGAGTTTTTGCCAGAAATCTGCTGAGAGGAAGTCGCCGAAAAAATACTTTTTGTATTTTATTTTGATGTCTGGCCTGGGGCTCGAAACCCTGGCTTTTCATCTAATAAGCCAACACACTACCTACTAGACCACGGTGAAAAATAATCAAATAAAATTGTATTTAAAAATATAATCACCATATCCTTCACCATTTCTACTACATAAAAACGCTTAAATGCGGTTTTAGTGTAACAGCGTTACGAAAATGAAAAATCTAGATACTGGTGTTTTGCTTTTACATCGCTTAACATTAAAATTAGAAGCAAAAGCTACAAACACAAAACAATGCAGTAAACAAATCTGTTACCGTACTACTTAATATAACAACAAACACCAGCATAAAAACATAAAAAATGGTAAACACTACAAGAATAAATGTAAACAAAATACACAAACAACAATAATAAATGAAAACAACGATGTTTACATTTATAGAGATCTCGTGAAGGCGAAGTCATGAACATTCGCCTTCAAGAACATTCATCATACTGTTTACTCTGCCATATAAAAGGCAAGGCAAAGCAGGCGAGTGTGTCGGTGAAGTTCAGTAAGGCATGTATGAAGACGCGGTGTGTTTAAAGAGAGTAATCGTGATTTGAAGATCTCCGTTAAAAAGATCTGTCGAATAATTGTCTAGTAATTGTTATTGTTTATGCAAACGGTATAAACATAGGAATAGCAAACAACGCAATTGTTGTTGTTTACATCAAGTTGTGAAAAGTGCATACAGCATTGTGCGAATAATAAAGAATTTTAATTAAAATTAAAAACAAATTTATTTTTATTCTATTTGCAATCTACGAGCTCATATCTAGAACGTTTTTAAAAGGTAAAAACGTAACAGTAGTTTACCTTTGAAGAAAGTGCATAACATTTTAATATTCAACTTCAATTAAAGTGTAAGGTATCAGCTCTTTTCTGCATACAAGCTTTAACCCTTTAATAACCACAGTAACACATACATATGTACCAAACCGAAAATTTCTAAAAATCTGAATAACTAAAAACAGGTTGATTAATTTTTTAAGTAATAAATTGCGTATTTCACTCTATTCAATAATGCCAAATTTCTTGGAATCGTATTGGACTGCAAACTAGACGAAACATGTATACCCAATCCAGAACCACAAAGGCGTTAGCTACCTTTTATAGTTGTAAGAAAGCAATAGGCGTTGGAGGCGTAAGTGGCTCGATATGGATACAGCAGAGAATAAAATTTCAATTAAATTTGTCTAGAAGCCATTTTAGAAACTTTATAACGGGACTTTGAGCCTTTTTTTCTAAGCAGGAGCTAGGCTAGGGAATTCATTATAGGCATTCATAATTCACCGTCACTGGTGCCTTTCTGCAGCTCGCAGTATTTGTTCACCAACCAAGGGGTTATATTAGGCTGAAATGAAATTTACAACTTTTCTTCAAACTACTATCGTGACTGCCATTTATATATGGACGGCCGTTGTTATTCAATCTTCAGAGCACCACTAAAACCTGGGTCTACAAGATCGTGTAAGAATATCTGCTTCATTTTATCGGCAAATATGTCTACCGGCATGCGACGTTCTGAAACTACTTATCAATCTAATCGCGCTTAGATAATACACTGAAGATCTGTTCGTCCTTGTCGTCTTCACATAGAGTGCCTTAGATTATATTGGGCAAACATCTAACATTCTTGATGTTATGATTCCCGATATTATCCTCTTCTTCAATGAATTTTGACCTCCAATATTTAGCATTATCCTCACCAGGTCCGGAATTTGATTTCTAAATGAGACTACATTACAACGGCTTTTGCAGAGGCGGTACCAAGGAAAAAAAAATTAAAAAATACCGCAAGATATTTTCTCTTCAGTTATTGTCTGGAAATTTGGAATTTAAAATTTGAGATGAAAGATGTTTTGGCACTTAGAAATTATTGACAGAACCTTTCTAGCTACAGGCGATTAGGATAGAATATTCACGGCTATAAAGCGATCGGAACGGCTGTGAGATGTATTATTAATGCATGACGGAATAAGTACCATCGGGGACACAATGGGACCTTTTATGACCTTAGGAAGCCATGCCAAGCGGAGTACTTTTACAATAATCTTTTGAAAAAGTACGTGAGTTCGTACCTAAAGTCTCACTACAGCACACTAACAGCAAAAAGTCTTGTGGTTCGTTCATTGTTCTCTCCGTGTCGTAGCAGTAAGAGCGAGAAAAAAAGTAAATCCGTTTAGCATGGAAAGCATAACTGAACTTAAGAAAATGTTTACATTGAAAAACCACGTGCTTAAAAAAAGGATTTTCTTTTTGTTCTGTTGTTTCTGGCAAAAATAAACAATAAAACGAATATTAACACACGGATAAAAAAAAAGAAAACAAATGTGCGTACAGGAATACCTATACAATGAACACATTCTGGATAAAGAAAAGCAACTCGCCATACAATTCCATACAGTTACACTTACTATAGTGTATGTGATATTTTTATGTATACGAGGATATACGAGTATTTAAATGTAAACATTTTATTCATGTATTCCTGTACATGGAAATAAAAATTTATTTACAATTTATTTTAGTTTTACTTGTGTTTTCTTTTAGAGTGTCACTGCAGCTAAAACTATATTTCCGTGTACTTGCATGTTTTTTTAGAATCTTGTTTTGAAATAAAATGTGTTTTCCTCTTTCCGGTTTATTTGTTTTTAAAATGTGTGCACAACAAGTAAATACATTGAACCACTAACAAAATGTTTTTTAAATTTTATTGTATTGATTTATTTACATTTCCTTTTTTTTTCCTTTTTTGTTTTACTAGGGACATATGTAAATATTTTTTTATTCTTAGAAATATTTTAGGCAATATATACATACATACATACATAATTGCACAGGCCACTTATGTTGTATGTGTTAATTTTAGACATGAGCGGCGGGACCTACATTTTAGAGTCGATTCCGAACGACGGAATTTTATTTACTCTACGAGTTTTTGCCAGAAATCTGCTGAGAAGCAGTCGCCGAGGAAATATTTTTTTCATATTTTCGTTTTGATGTCTGACCTGGGGTTTCAACCGAGGCCTCACGCCTAATAAACCAACCCACTGCCTACTAGAGAACGACAACTATAGAACTGTGTAAATACAACAATGGTTTTGAACCAATTTCTTTCGCACATTATTTTCGGACTATTTTCACTTAAACTTTTACTTTCATTTGATCAAATATTTATAGAAGAGCGTCACCTTAACCTTGCATGCCGCTCCTCAATTAGAAAACTGGCGATACCATAAACTAATGCTGTCTTAAGAGACTTATTGTTGAAGTATGTTTTGTGGGAAACCATGTCCTTTAAAATTGTTCACAAATTATTGTCCAGCGGATAAAATTTTGCCTGAGTGCCATTTTTCAGAGTAGATATATGCAATTCATTTGGGATCCAGTTTAACTCGTTAAAGCTATTTGAGCTGACATAGTATCTTACTGGAAAGTCGATGCTGCTAAAACGATTTCTTTTTAGGCTAAGGCTGATGTTTTGACTCCTTTTGACTCCTCAGCATTGCAAGTGCACTTGAATCAATGAAGAAATCTAGTAAGCATACGGTAAAATTAGAATTTCCCTATCTAAGTAGCAATTGTAAATATAAAAAAGCTAAATTGCTTGAATAATTGTAATGTGATGGTGCATATATAATATTTTCCGAAAAGCAATAGCTTTTCGACAATCACTTCTACATTCTCAGAGCGGCAAATTTGCTTGTTTACGTAACCATAGAGTGATAAATGAAATCCATTGCTGTAGAAAATTTTGTTCGAAAAACCACCACTTAGTCGGCATCGCACTTTATTTGTTGGTCTTTACATACATACATAATTGGTCATTACAACCCTTTAGTCAGGATTACGACCTAGTTTCTCACACCATTTATATTGTGTGTGTTCATTTTTATACATGAGTGCCTGGACCTACAGTTTAAAGTCGACTCCGAACGACAGATTGTTTTGAAAAACTTTTTTGAGAAACTTTTCATGGCAATTTTATTTATTTACCCTCCGAGTTTTTGCCAGAAATCTGCTGAGAGGCAGTCGCCGAGGAAATATTTTTTTTATATTATCGTTTTGATGCCAGACCTGGGGTTTGAACCAAGGCCTAACGTCTAATAAACCAACGCACTACCTACTAGAGAACGGCGATTTGCCCTCTTAAAACAACCAAATTTAATTTAAAGGGGAATTACAGATCTCAAAGGCTATTATGAATATGAATCTTTATTATTGATAGTTTGATTAGGAATTCCTCACATACATAGAGGGTCCGCCAAATAACTTTTTTGAATATGCTTTAAAAAAAACTACTGAATATTTTCTCAAATTTCTTTTTTTATTTGAAAGTACAATCCTTCCGGTTAATAATGGAAAATAATTTCATTCAAATGGCTGCCTCGGCTGGCCATGCAGTGGCCTACACCAGAAGATGCCGATTTTGGCAAAAAATCATCTTTTCAGATGAAGCTCATTTTGATCTTGGCGGGTATGTAAAAAGGCAAAATTGTCGCATTTGGGGCACAGAAACCCCGCACGCATACATTGAAAAGCCGACGCACCCAAAACGAGTCACTGTTTGGTTCGGATTTTGGTCCAGAGGCATAATTGGGCCATTTTTTCTTCGAAAATGAGCAAGGAGTGGCCGTTACAGTCAATGGCGATCGTTATCAGGCCTTGTCGAACGAATTTTTTTCACAAAAATTGAAGAGGAGGATATTGGCAACATTTGGTTTCAACAGGACGGCGCTAAGTGCCACACAGCCGAAGTTACACTCGATGTTTTGTGCCCTGTTTTTGAAGATCGCATTATCAGCCGCAGAGCTGATGTCGTTTGTCCACCTCGGAGCTGCGATTTGACACCGTTGGACTATTATTTGTGGAGTGCCGCCAAAGATAAGTGTTACGCCGACAAGCCAGAGACAATTGACGCTTTAAAGGACAATATTCGTTAAGCCATTGGTGTAATACAGCTGCACACAATCGATAATGTGCTTAAAAATTGAACCGATCGTGTAGGCTACTGCATGGTCAGCCGAGGCAGCCATTTGAATGAAATTATTTTTCATTATTAACCGGAAGGATTGTACTTTCAAATAAAAAAAGAAATTTGAGAAAATATTCAGTAGTTTTTTTTTAAAGCATTTTCAAAAAAATAAGTTATTTGGCGGACCCGTTATAAAGCAAAACTATACATATGCCTTCTTAGATATCGTATACATCATCGTAAGTATGCTTAGCAATTGGATATTTGAAAATACTTTGTTGTTTTGAAATGTTGGTTATGAAATTTCTGACGTTGTGATGAAAACAATAATACCACAGCATCATTGCGTCGCATTAGAAATGACAAAGGAATGTGAAGGCTATGTGCACAAAGCATTAGGTACTGGTATGTATTACGAAGAACACAAAGCGTGGGAGGCAATAAAAGTTTTATAAGAAATGCGTTATAATTTACAGTTAAATACCATTACAATTGTTTGTAGCATAGCACATAAGCATGTATATGATTATCCCACATTTCATAGTTAATTTTATAATTTTTTTTAATTATTTTTTATTCTTAAATGAATACTTTACAGCACATAATTTAATTCGCGAATGAATAGGAATTTTCATGAAAAGATTGTATTTATTTTATTTTAATTTAAATTTAATTAATGTAGCGATTTTATTCAGTCTAATATTGACCACTTGTGAGACAACGTATGAGTAATATTAAAAAAATATTATTGCGAATACGTACCCCTTAATCAACATCATATCAAATATGTGTATTAGCACTTGTTTTTATTTACGTTTTTTTTTTCTTTCAGATCGCAGTCTCTTACCATCAATTTTTTTTTTATTAAGCGCTCTCTACCTTTAACATTAAATAAAACAAATTGTTTATAGGATATCATCGAAACTTTTTAATCTTTTGAAAGATTACACAATGCAACAAAGTAAAAAAAATGAAATACACCCTAATGACATAGTATATGCTGTGAGTTTTGTTGAGTAGAACTCGAAAATATTTTTTTTATATTTCTTGAACCCTTCAAACATGTTTTATTTGACAAAAACTGTTTTTTTATACTTTACGCACAAATTTATTGATTACACAAACATTTCTTAACCAGTGTCACACATTTAAGGCTTCTCAGAAAACCTTTAAAACGCTATACATATATATATTATTTGACTTAGTATTCTATGAGGTTTGATGAGGTAAACTTGGCAAATGCGAATTTTTTTCATATTTATTCAAGTTTGTCCGTTCATAGTAGCAAACTTTAATTAAAAAATATAAAATAATTGCAGACATTCTTAAAGTGAATTCTCTTGTGAAGAGATTGACATTTCGTTCGATAAAATCGAAGAAATATTACCGTAATTATTATTTAAAGAGTATAACAGTCGTGTTATATTTTTCATGTATATTATTTTTTCAAATGAACTGTCAGCTAAAAAAATTTCAGCATCTTTGATGGATCTTGATTGTTTATTGAAAACTGTGTCAATTTCACATTTGAGCGAGCACCAGAAGTTGGCCAATGTTTGCGCAAAGAGAAATAATTTTATTTGCAAAAAAACACAAATATTGGCCGACCTCTGGTAGTCGCCCAAACGTGAAATTGACACATTTTTCGGTAAACAATCAAGATCCATCAAAGTTTTTGAAAATTTTTGAACTGAAAGTTCATTTGATAAGATAACATATATAAAGAATATAACACGACTGTTATACTATTTAAATAATAACTACGGTAATTTTTGTCCGATTTGATCAAACGAAGTGTCAATCTCTTCACAATATAATGCATTTTCAGAATATCTCCACTTATTTAATATTTTTTAATTAAATTTTGTAATTAGGAATGGCAAAACTTGAAAAAGTAGAAAAAAATTATATTTTCCAAGTTTACCCCATCAAAACGCATGACATGTAAGTTTGAATAATATGTATACGTATACCATCTTAAAAGCTCATCTCTCCTCTTTTCAAAAAACTTTGGATTTTGAAAATAGATTAAAAAATATTTGGGTAATCAATAATTTTTGAAGTCGCCGTAGTCTAGTAGGTAGTGTGTTGGCTTATTAGACGAAAAGCCAGGGTACAAATCCCAGGCGAGACATCAAAACAAAATACAAAGAGTATTTTTTCAGCGACTTCCTCTCAGCAGATTTCTGGCAAAAACTCTGAGAGTAAATAAATAAAATTGCCATGAAAAGTTTCTCAAAAATTCTCACTCATGTATAAAATTAACACACACAACATAAGTGGTGTGAGAAACTAGGTCGTAATCCTGACTGAAGTGTTGTAATGACCAATTATGTATGTAAACAATAATTTTGTGTGAAAAGACCAAAAAACCGTTTTTGTCAAATAAAACAAGTTTGAAAGATTCGAGAAATATAAAACAAATTGCTTGAGTCAGCAAAACTCACTATGTCATTAGCTGGGTGTATTTTGACTGTCGCACCGTGTTATTATGTGTGGAATATACAATCGGCTTCTCTGGGTATATCGCATCTAAAATATGCTGAATTTGATCGTTGATATCGGCCAGCATCTGCGATTTAAGAAAATCCAACAGGAAAAAGACGAAAGGGGTCCAATCGATACCAGTGGCAAATACATGCACTCAAATCGCTCAGGCAGTATATTCAATGTGGCATGCGCTGTGTGTCGTCATGAAATGCCAACCCGTTTAAACCACATCACCAATAGTGCTCGTTAACACATTCACAAGGCTTTTTCTAAACGATTTCAAATATTTCTGGAACGAAATCACTAAAGAAAAGAAACGCAACAAGCTCTCTCCGAGAGACAGTAAGGATCAAACTGCCTTTGTTGTATAGTATAACCCAACTTAGCTTAGTTCTTAGTTTAGAATAGTTGTAGTGGCGTTGAAAACACGTCTTACAACACGTTGACATTCTTGTCGTCTATGGTCGTCTATGATGACCTTTGTAGAAGAAAGAAACTTTTTTGATTAAGAAATTCTAAATTCATATTTAACTAAAAAATTATTGTATTAAAGAAACAATAAGGTTGTGAAGATTAATTTGGGTTAATGAAGTTTTGCTTTTTTCTCATTCCTTGAAAATTAATTTTTTTTTGCGTCCTTTAAGTTATTTTGAAAACAAAAAACCTTTAATTTTCTAACTGAATCGTTTTTGTTGTATCAACTAATGCATCGAAAAACTCAAATAAGAAATTGTGAAATGATATGCTTTGCTGCTCATTTTAACAACAAAGAAACAAATGAGAATGTTTTTAATATCCTTTTTGTATGATTATTTTCAAATCTGTAACAAATATGTACTTACTCACAGAATTGGGTTATTAAAGACACATCATCATACAGCATAGGGCAACGAGATTATTCGAATTTGTATTTAAAGAAATTAAAAATTGCCATGAAAAAATTCCTCAAAAATCTGTCGTTCAGCATTGACTTTAAACTATGCATACTACCACTCATGTATAAAATTAACACACACAACTGTAGTGGTGTGAGAAGCTATGTAGGTTGTAAACCTGACTAAAGGACTGTGATGACAAAGTATGTGTGTATGTATGTATAAATATATATATTTTTTTTTGTTGGGCCGGAGGTGGGAATCTTCAAAAGACACTTTTGTTTCAACAAAAGAGTGCACGATTCACCATCACTGGTGCCTACGAACTAAAGCCACCCCCTTTATTCTTCAACCCCTCTCTTCCTGCGGGACTGCCGCCAGGTATTACTTCGCGGAGGGCTAGTTAGCTTTAAACCTTTATCACAGTAAATCAAATTTCGCCCCCGTTCCTCCAGCCTTCGAATATATACAGTGATGTGAAAAATTATAAGTACAGTACCCTCCCAAACTTACATTATATTTAAAACCGAATAAAAACTCGAAAATACTTTCTTGTTTAAACCACTTATTTTTTCTTAAACGGTAGAAAAAAGATTAAAAACAAAATTTTTACTATTCCTTTAATATATTTTGATTTGTTTGTGATTTTGTATGAATGCATGTAGTTTAAGGTGTGACAAAAAAATAAGGACACTTCATGAAATCTTAAAGCTATAACTAACCTAAATAAAACTAAATAGATATTTATACTGAATATTGTTGCATGAAGCCTTAGTGCCACATTAGAACTTTGTTGCGGATTCTTTGTTATCCAGAACAGCAGCACAGCTTCTAGGCATTGAGTCGACCAAATTTTGACAAACATGCAGGGGTATTGAGTTCCAAGCATCCTGTATAACATTACAAAGCTCGTCGCAATTTGTTGGACACTTTCCCCTGATTGCCCTTTTAACTTCGTTTCACAAATTTTCTATTGGGTTCAAAGCAGGGGACTGTGCTGGCCATTCTAAAACATTAATTTGTTTGTCCTGGAACCACTTCTTTGTATACTTTGCCGTATGCTTTGGGTCATTGTCCTGCTGGAAGACCCATTTGTATGGCATATTTTCTTAGGCATACAGCAGCATTGTATTTTTCAAAATTTCGATGTAATCAGCCGATTTCATTACATTCTGGATACGATATAGGGCGACCCACACCATAATAAGAGAATGACACCCATACCATGATGCTACCACCATCCTGTTTTACCGTCTTTAAATTATATTTTGGATTGAATTCTTACGTCTTACCATGTAAGAAGACCTATCCATCAATAATTAAATCCAAAATATAATTTAAAGACGGTAAAACAGGGTGGTGGTTCTAGAATCGTTTAGTTGATACGTATATTTCAATAAAATATACCCAGTATTTTGGCGTGGCCATGCTGTGACAGGGCTTAGTCTATTTGTCGTATTCGTTATTGCTTTTACTGCATTTTAACGTAGTAAATATCCTCACGATCGTTTACAAAGAACGGAGTGTCATAAGAAGAATTGAGTGAGTTATGGATGAATCGTTCAAGTTTAAGTTTCTTATTGTTTCTTAGGTTTCAGATTTTTTTTGAAGGAGCAAAGTCGCCAAGTGCCCAAAGCCTAACCGCATCTAGCATAGGGCGAATTGTGTATGTGTAAAGAGTAGAATGTATCAACTGTTTAATGTTTCAGTAATTCGATATGAAATTCAATAAGTAGTTGGCTTTCGCTGTCTCCAAATTTAATGTCAGTATCGTTCTGTCAGTATCGTTCTGTCAGTATCGTTCTGTCTTTGGTGACATACGGTAGTGCGTGAAGTATATTGGTACTGTTTAAATTAATTATAATTTGCAATAAATTAAATACTTAAATTTTTAAATTGACTAAAATGAGCCCAAAACGTAAAATTATTTGGGGCCGAGGTCCTAAGTTTAAAGTTCCTAAGTCTGCGACTAAGACTGATTCAAATAGATATCAAGTGTTCTCTGATATGGAAGATGATATTTCTAGTATAGAAGAAGGTAAAAATATCGAGGAACGCGTAAAAATTCCCCCAATCATTGTTGATCATGTTCATAGCTTTACGGAAATTATAAAACTCTTGGGTTCTTGTTCGAACTCCAAATTTAAGAGAATGTCCATCGGCACGAAAGTGATGCCCAACACGTTAATTGATTACGACGAAGTCATCAAAATATTTAAAACAAATGACATTAAATTTTTCACACATCCAGTAAGGGATAGAAAAAATTTTAAACTTATGATGTTTGGTCTCCCTCAACTTGAAATAAAAACAATTATAGAAGAATTTCAAAATACTTTCAACATAACCCCAACAAAAGTTATTGAGGTTAAAACCAGCAGATCAAATCAAGACGACGCACTCTATATGATCGAATTCGACAAAAACCAAGTATCTAAAAGAGAGGTAATAAAAATACGGTATTTCTATGGTATAGTTGTACACTGGAGAAATCCAAAACGAAGTACAAGAGGTCCTACTCAGTGCACTAAATGTACCATGTTTGGACATGGCTCATCCAATTGTTTCAGAAAGCCAGCATGTTTAGGTTGCGGTGGCCATCATGACTACTCAACTTGCCAACTGAGCAAAACTTCGCACGAAGGCCCAGTAATTTACAAATGCTTCAATTGCATGAAAAATAAGCTTAAAAATGTAAATCATCGTGTTGATGATCCAAACTGTCCGTCTCGGTGAGAATACCTAGCTATTCGGCAACGCCTCACAGGCAATCAAAAAACAAAGCCAGTCAGGAAAAATATTATGGCAAAGTCATTTAACTGGGATGAAGACTTTCCTCGACTAAATCATAATACTGAAGAGGCTCCCTCTCTCAGCAAAAGTCAGAATAATTTTAGCAATATATTTAATACAACAAGATCCAATATGGATCAAGATAAAACCGACGATAATCTTACTAATGATAAACTTTTGGACATATTCTTTAGTGCAATTGACGCTCTAGAAAAATGCAAAAATAAATACGATAAATTGCGAGTTTTAGGAATGATGATTAGACATGTCATATAGACAAAAAACAATTTATAGCCTCAAAGTTATGCACTGGAATGCGCAAGGCATAACGAACCAATCTACTATCTATCAATTAGAACATACAGTAAAACAAATGAAAATAGATGTTGTCTTTATTAACGAAACATTTTTAAATCAAAATTCTAAATTTAAATTGCAAAACTATAATATTTACAGAAAAGACAGAGTAACCCACGGTGGTGGAGTCCTTATTGCTGTGAAAAATTCAATACCACATCAGCTTGTTAAAAAAATACCAACGTCGAATATTGAGAATGTTTCGGTAGTCATTTCTGTTAATAATAGACCAATAAAATTCACAGCAGCATACTCGCCGAAGTACACAAATGATTTTATTAACGATATTAATAGTATTACAGCACCAACATCTGAATTTTTTATATTTGGAGACCTAAATGCGCAGCATACAAGTTGGAACTGCTTAAAAAACAACGCAGCTGGAGTAAGATTGTATAACCATCAGCTAAACTCAAATTACTATATACATTACCCTCACAATTATACTCGTTTTGGTCAGCGATGCTCATACACGCAGCCCTCAGTTATTGACTTGTTACTTACAAATTCCAACCTGAATGTGTCTACTATCGTTACTCATCCAGGACTTCTTAAATCGGATCATGTCCCGATTACATGTCAAATTTATGGATCTGTTGTGGAAAAAATTAAATTAGTTCCCATGTACAATCTTGCAAACTGGAATAATATCAGCAGATGGGTTAACACTGAAATTCGAAGAAATAATTTGCTCTCTGTAAATATAAATGAAGCTAATATCGAAGAAATATTGGTTAAAACTACTAATATTGTTAAAGAGGCGCAAAATAAAATTCCGTTGAGAAAAATTAATGTATGGCAATCAAAGTTATCTCAAACAACATTATACCTCATTGGTCAAAGGAACAAATTTAGAAGAAAACTACAAAGATCTTATAATAACACAGAGAGAATGTATTTATCACCTGTTTTGAAACAACTCAATAATATGATAAATATCCACGTGTCTAATGACAGAAACAAAAATTGGAATGTGTTTCTCAAAAGTTTACCAGCTGGCAATAAGAAGATGTGGAAAATAAACAAAGCAATAAGAGGTAGGAGGTCCACTTTTGACTGTTTGACGATAGATGGCGTTGATGTTTATGATAATAAAACCAAGGCAAATGCAATAGCCGATGTTTTTGAAAAATCGCATCAAATAACTTTAAATATGCTATCAAAAATGGATCAAAGAGTATCTAAACACATCCAATGGTTAGACTTGCAACCAATTCCTGCTAATATTACTAACTATCTTACTTCTACTGCAGAAATCAAATACTTTGTAAATAAACAAAGAAACTCAAAAGCTCCAGGAATTGATGAAATAAAACCAACAATATTAAAGAAATTGTCAGACCTATTTTACACACTAATATCAAATATTTTTAATTGGTGCCTTAAAAATGGTTACTTCCCAAAACAGCACAAAGATAAAAGGTCGCCTAAAAGTTATCGCCCTATAAGTATGTTAAACTGCCTCGATAAAATTTTTGAAAATAATTTATTAAGTAGACTTAATGATTACACAGAAGAAAATGACATTCTAAGCAAGGAACAATTTGGTTTCAGGAAATACCACTCTACGGTACATCAGGCTAAACGAATCGTTAATATCATATCATCTAACAAAGCTCGTCGTAAAAGTACTGGTGTGGTTTTCCTCGACATAGAGAAAGCTTTCGACGCATTATGGCATAACGGTATCATATTCAAACTACATAAATTTGGGTACCCAATTTACTTACAGAAAATCATAAAAAGCTTTTTACTGGACAGATACTTCAAAGTGTTCATTAACAATGAGACATCTACTCAAAGACACCTTTGTGCAGGTGTCCCTCAAGGGTCAATTTTATCCCCTACTCTTTACGCTATCTTTACGTCTGACTTTAAAGCTCAAAGAAACCAGTCTTTAGCCTTTTATGCTGATGATACAGCAATAATAACCAATAATTGTAAAAAATATGAAAAATGCACTTATTCATGCTGAAAAGTATTTCAACAGGTGGAAAATAAAAATTAATCAGGAGAAAACACTAGCTACCATATTTCCTTTTAATAGATCAGCAAAAAGGATACCAAAGATAAATTTAAACATACAAGGATCTATAATTCCACTTAGTAATAATGTCAAATATCTGGGACTGTTATTTGACAAGCACTTAACATTCAAAGAGCACGTTCTCCAATCATGTAATAAAGCATTAAACTGTGGTAGGGCCTTATATCCTCTACTAAATAAAAAATCACAACTAAATCAAAAGAATAAACTGTTAATTTACAAAATGTGCATCCGCCCAATAATGACATATGGCTGCCAGGTGTGGTCGTCTAGATGTGCGGAAACGTACATGAAAAAACTGCAAATCGTACAAAATAAAAATTTAAAAACTATTTTTAACCTTCCCAGAAGATATTCAACAGCCCTCTTACACAGAAAATTTAAGCAGGAGTTGTTCAATGATTTTGTTAATAAATTGACTACAAGATTTGAAGAAAAAAACAGATCTTTAAAAACAGAACTTTAGAAATATTAAGAAATTTGTAAGATTATTATCTTTTTCTCCAACTTCTGCAAAGAAGATGGTGAAAAAAGCTAAAAATAAAATTTCTTAGAATTTTATGAGGTTTTCCTTATTTTTTACTCAAAAATGTTATAATTCACGAACTGTAGATATTTTTAAAATTAAGTTATATATTTGTTGCAATACTTTACTTAAATTTTAAAATACTGTAGATATAATATGCTTGTAAATATTTTAACTGAGGATGATATAAATAAATAAATAAATAAAAAAAATAAAAAAAAAATTTTATGTCAAATACTTGTGTTTAGAGTTATCAGAAGCTCGTTAACATTAAATCGAAAAGAGCTTATACCTTAAAAATCTAAATTTTTTTCAAATATATCGTCTAGTAGACATGTTCATTAAAATGTTTGTTTATTTTGTAGTCGGAAATGGAACTCAAACTTGAAAAACACTATATCGCATAAAGTATATGCAATTCCTCTGCATACATATGTATGTAAACACGCATATGAGAAATACGACAACAAAAAATTCACTCATGACATATGTACATAAGTGTATGCATTTATGTGTGGCATGACAGTTAATTTCCTGCATGTCGTCATCTCAAATGCAAACTGCTGCTAAATTTAAACCATTTTGTTTTAAAAAAAATTAAGAGACCTTTTCATATATGATCAAGGCTTTAATATTTGTTTCGAATTAATTTCATTTTTGTTTTTTTTTAACTCGAATTGCTTCGAACAAGAATTTGATTTTTTTTTGCATTTCAGGCAACAATATGTGTCCTTCATTATCATCATCATCATCATCATGTTGCCTTGCCTCAGGGTATTTAATCCTTGACATGTTGTGTTGCATTATGATTTTCATCATCTTGTTTTTGTTATCGTGTGCTGTGGTTCAGAACTAAATTTGATTTCCTTCATAACTTGGCATTGCTGTCTTCGTTTTTGTTATTGTTTTGCTCAAGAGAAATTTATTTCGTTTTTTTTATTTTGGTGTTGTGGTTATGTTAACACATAATGTTGAAGTGAAATGAAAAAGCAAAAACTGTAATACGTAGGACAATTACAGTCGGCATAGTCCTTCCTAATGTATATCACCGTAAACTATCATGTACTTGATATGTTAATTCATGCATGCAAGTGGAATAAGTTACAGTTATGGATGGTAGGCACATGGAACATTCGGACCCTTCACAGGACCCTTCACCGCCCATCTGGCGGATGCCATACAAGAAATGCGATGGATAGGACAAGGATGCAAAAGGTTTGCATCTTGCGATTTATATTACAGCTACCGTGCGAAAAGGCACGAATTCGCATAAGGCTTTATGGTTAAGAAGAATCTTCGCCATTCTGTTTTCGGGTTCATTCCTTAATGGAATGAAATAATGGCTACAATTCGCACCAGAACAAAATTTTATAACATCAGGTTCATTTGTGCTCAAGCACCGATGGATGAAAAGGACAATGCAGAGATTTTAATGTGAAGGTCCAACGGAAAAGTATCTTCGACCCCACAGTCGATAAGTTCTGGCTCCATTCTACCACTTTCTCGAATGGTATGAGGCTGACCGATTTCGCCGCTGCGCGTAACACCAAGTTTCAACACCTGCTGTATAATCACACAGCCACATGGATCGATCGATCAACATTCAACGAAAATGATTATTTTGTGATTGACGGTAGGCACGTAGGCTCGGACCACTACCCTGTCACAGCCAAGTTTCGATTGCGCATTAGCGCTTCGAGATCTGTGCGATTGAGTACATTGAGAAAACTGGACGTCAAGAAGCTGCGAACACAAAGGACAGCGAAGGCATTCTTCGCTCAACTCTCGGATAAACTCCCTCGATCTAAATTCAGCAACATTGGTGGACTGTGGGCCAATATCTCCCACTCTACTGCGGAAACAGTTCTTGGTTCCGAGCGGCTACCTCAAGGAAACCAATGCTACAATGAGAAATGTCGCTAGGCAACTGCAGCAAAAATGCTGCATGCAAAAAAACGTTGAAGTCTGCCGATAAGCGAGCCATTATCGAGAACTGCAGAGAGATAAGAACGAATACGACATGCCTTTTCAGACGCAAGAAGACGGAGCAGGAATGGCAACAGCGTGAGAATATTGAGTTATGGGAATGATGCTCGAAGCGTCTTCCTGCAATGATGAAAATGGAAACTTGAAAACAGATTCGCAAGAGGTACTGGCGGTATGGAGGCAACACTTCTCTACTCCTCTACGAGGCGATGACGACACCCTGAGAGATGATGTATCGAAACCGATCTATGATGATGTAACGTAACAAGGACTAGCCTACATACATACATACGTAATTGGTCTTTACAACCCTTCAGTCAGGATTACGACCTAGTTTCTCACACCACTTGTGTTGTGTGTGTTAATTTTATATAGGAGTGGTGGGACCTACAGTTTAAAGTCGACTCCAAACGACAGATTTTTGAGAAACTTTCATAGCAATTTTTATTTATGCTCAGAATTTTTGCCATAAATGTGCTGAGAGGAAGTCGCCGAAGAAATACTTTTTTTGTATTTTATTTTGATGTCTGGCCTGAGGCTCGAACCCTGGCTTTACGTCTAATAAGCCAACAGACTACCTACTAGACTACGGCGACTACCACATGGACTTGCCTATTGTGGAATAATGATACAAGAGTAAAAATCGTACAGATTATCTAAGACTATCGTCATAGGATAAAAGCCGTGGGTATTTTAAAGTTAAGTAAAGGCGACTGAAGGATATTAATGAGTGTCCATACGGGACTCTTTGTCTTTAACGAACATCTGAACCGATATACGTACTATTTTCATAATATTGCAAATACTATGACAGTTTTAATACACTTACTTTAGTCCAGTGGTGCTCAAACACATACTATCATAGTTTTGGTTGTGTTGGTAAAGCAGCGGAGAACAAAATTCAACTTAATTTTTGAGAATCGTACACTGGGAAAATAAAAAGAAAAGAAAAAATTGGTTTATTGTGTTGCGTATATGTTACTACATAATGAACTTATGTATGTATGTATTGATGAATATATCGAAGTATGTGTGTACGTATGTATGTATTGATGAATATATTGATGTATGTATGTATTGATGAAAATATTGATGTATGTATGTATGAATTGATGAATATATTGACGTATATATGAATGTATTGATGAATATATTCATGTATGTATGTATGTATGTATTGATTGTAAATTATTGTAATTTGGTACTTCCGTTTCGTCAACCATGAATTTTAAAAAATTTCTGCTTTTAATTGCAATAATTTTAGTCCTGTCATTCCCTTTAATGTTGTCGAAAAATCCATGGCTAGCTTCGTAATGTCTTGTTATAAAAAAAAAAATTACGACATAAAGAGCGATAACACACAATACATTGTGCATTACCATCCATATTCTCTATAAAAAAGAAATCATATTCCCAATTTTCATCAAACATTTTGCTGCGTGTATTTGCAAAAAACAAAAAATCATTCAAAAAAGTTGCGTAGCAAGGTCTTGCCTCATCAAGTGCTAAACATCAACTGAATTGATTTTGTTCTCTGAGTTCAACACAAAATAACAAACAAAGCAACAAACACACGATCATTATAAGAAACCACACAAGTAAGCTTATAGTGTACGTGTATCAACGCAGCGTCAGCAGAATTTTCTTTGCCTATCACGTGTGATAGGAAATCTGGATTTTGAGCATCACTGCTTTAGTCTGTGGACACATTATAACTCTGTGGCTATGAGTTGACATGAGAAATGACAATCAATTTCAAGTTCTTTTTATCTTTTTACACACAATATTCCTTTGTAGTTTAGTTAAGGAGATTTCAACGTACGAAAAGGAAATAAAGATGAAATTATTGTGATATTTACAAAACACAAAAGAATATGTTTCTTTTTTTTTTGATTTTTCGAAGAGAACATTTTAATTTCCTTTTGGGGAACATCTAGTAGGCAACAAAAAATTGAGTAGAAATATTTTCTCATGGAGTAGGTTTTTCTTTAGTATGATTTCATAAGCAAATGTTCCATTAACTCGAATGGAACATTATTAAGACCTGTTTTCAATGCCACTACAACTATTCTAAACTAATAGCTAAGCTAAATTGGGTTATAACGGGTGATTTTTTAGCTATTATCTTTTTGGCAACACTGGTTTAAACAGCTCCGGCACGTTTCGTGTTTTGCTTCACTGTCAAACATATTCAGTTTGGTCTATAATTTAACCATGAATCGTCTTACAAACGAACAACGCTTGCAAATCATTGAATTTTATTATCAAAATGCGTGCTCTGTTAAGAAAGTTCATCACGCGCTTCTTCCATTTTATGGTCAGTTGAAGCGGCTATTCGGGCTATTGTGACTAAATTTCGCACCAAATTTACATTGTTGGACATTAAACCGCCAACACGCCTACGTAGAGTGTGAACTGAAGAAAATATCGCAACTGTATCGGCCAGTGTTAATGGTGACCATCAATTATCGATTCGTTGCCGTTCGCAGCAATTGGGCCTCTGTTACTCAACAACGTGGAAAATTTTGCGGAAGGATTTCTTTCAAAATACAGCTGGTGCAAGAATTGAAGCCGAACGACCTACCGCAACGCAGAATTTTTGGTGAATGGGCACTTGGAAAGTTGGCCGAAGATCCACTTCTTTATCGAAAAATTGTGTTCAGCGACGAAGCTCAATTTTGGCTCAATGGATACGTAAATAAGCAGAATTGTCGATTTTGGAGTGAAGATCAGCCAGAAGCATTGCAAAAGCTACCAATGCATTCAGAAAAAGTCACAGTTTGGTGCGGTTTATGGGCTGGTGGCATCATTGGACCGTACTTCTTCAAAGATGCTGCGAATCGTAACGTAATTGTGAATGGTGAGCGCTACCGTGGGATGATATCCAACTTTTTTTGCCCAAAATGCAAGAGTTTGACTTGCATGACATGTGGTTTCAACAAGACGGTGCCACATGCCACACAGCACGCGTAACCATGGACTTATTGAGAGGCGAATTCGGTGAACATTTTATTTCACGTTCGGGACCGGTCAATTGGCCGCCTAGGTCATGCGATTTAACGCCTTTAGACTATTTTTTGTGGGGCTATGTTAAAGCTAATGTCTATACAGACAAGCCCGCTTCAATTGACGCATTCGAAGACAACATTGAAGCATTTATTCGTGAGATACCGGTCGAAATGTTGGAAAGAGTATGCCAAAATTTGACTAAGCGGATGGACCATTTGAGGCGCAGTCGCGGTCAGCAGTTGCATGAAATAATCTTCAAACATTAAATTATATGGACCGTACTATTGATTCAAATAAAGATTTCATGCATTTTTCTGAATTTTATGTATTTTTTTTTTTAAATTTTCTTATAGCTCTTAAAAAATCACCCATTATAACAAAATATCTGCATATTGTATTGTTACGTTTTTACCTTTAAAATCGTTTAAAATATGAGCTCGTAAATTGCAAATACAATAAAAATATATTTGTGTTTAAAATTCTTTATTAAGCGCACAATTCTGTATGCCACGGTTCACAACTTGATGTAAACAACAACAATTGCTTCTCTTTGTTATTCCTTTGTTTATACCCTTTGCATAAACAATAACAATTACTAGACAATTATTCGACAGATCTTTGTAAAGGAGATCTTCAAACCACGACTGCTCTCTTTAAACACAACGCGTCTTCACACAAGACTGACTAAATTTCACTATTTCAGTCGCCTGCTTTGCCTTTGCCTTTTATATGGCAAAGAAAACAGTCTGATAAATGTTCTTGAAGCCGAATGTTCAATGTTCTCTATAAATGTAAACATCGTTGCTTAAACGTAAACATCGTTGTTTACATTTATTCTTGTGGTGTTGTTTGTGGATTTTTGTTTACTTTTTTACCATTTTCTTATGCTGGTGTTTGTTGTTATATCGAGCAGTGTGATAATTTGTAAACTGGTTTGTTTACTGCATAGTTTTATTTTCGTAAAATCTGTATCTATTGTACGTGTGTATTGAAAAGATTTTTTATGACAACCAAAGAGAATATTAAAACCCAAATCATATGAACGTCATTAGGTTTGTTGCGCTAAATGTAGTGGTCTTTCTAGTATTTACAGTGAAATGTGTGCCCAGCAGTAGGTTATCTTAGAGTTTTTGAAAAGCTACGCCTATCGATTAAGAAAATTTTTAAATTTACCCGAAATATGTTTTCTGTTTTCAATTACAGATCACTTTTCCGTGGCAAATAACTTCACGAAATAAATGCTCACTAGGCCAAATATGTTAACGGTAAAATGGACGAAAGGCTTTATGAACTTCGCAAACAGATTTAATGTTTTTTTTTTTCAAAACAATTTCTGCATTATTCTTGTGTTAAAAATTGCATAATGACTTGACAAACTTCACTAAACGGAAATGTCAACACAATTTAACATTCTCAGTTGTCATGCCATTCTAGTTGTCGATAACAAGAGTCGTCATGCTGGTAAAAATTAATCGATATAATTTTACTCTTTCAATTGCATAGAGTTTTTGTTTCGTCATTTTTGTCCTTCACTGTACTTTTGTGTTATTTGTTGATGTATGTTTTTCATCGAAAAATCAATTTTTATTAAAAAAAAAAGAAAAATTAGTATACGAACACATTCATGATGCAATGAAAAAATAAAATAAAGTTTTTAGTTTTCATTTCATTTGTTTTTATTTTTTACAATAAAATTTTGTGGTCAGATTTTTATCAGTTTTTTTAAATATTCTTCAGTTTTGTTAGTTTTTAAATTACTGTGGTATACTACGTTCCTTTTGCATCTGTAAATCATTAAGAAATCCTTACAAATTCATCAAATATAAATAATTTTTAATAACGAGTTCAATTAAAGATTCACAGTGGTCATGGTCATTTTTAAGGCAACACATTCCTGTAATTCATACATTTCATTATTTTGTAATAATTTTTAATAGAACTTGTCTTTTAAATTACATACTGTTACGAAAATGGAAATGGTGTTACATGGTTTAACATTAAAATGATAAACAAAAGCTACAAAAATAAAAACAATGGACTTGTTTACATGATCAACAAATAAACAAAAATATAGCAACAACATCAGTATATAAAAAGGGATAAACAAGTAAACAAACAGTCAACAACAATACTGCAAAGACAAATGTAAACAAAATACACAAACGAAAATAACGTAACAACATGTTTACATTAATAGAGATTTCGCGAAGGCGAAATCATTCTTCTTCAAGAGCTGTTTATCCTGCGATATAAAAGGCAAGACAAAGCAGGCAACGGACTCGGAAAAAATTCAGTCAGTCTTGTGTGAAGACGCATTGCGTGTGAAGAGAATAATTGTGCTTTGAAGATCTCCGTTATAAATATCGATCGAACAATTGTTATTGTTTACGCAGAGTGTAAAACAGCATAAGAAACAAAGCAATTGTTCTTGTTTACATCAAGTTGTGAACAGTGGCACACAGAATAGTGAGAACAATAAAGATGTTAATTAAAACTGAACACAAATTTATTTTTATCTACGAGCTCATATTTCAACCGTTTTTAAAAGTTAAAAACGTAACAATACATACATACATAATTGATCAATACAACCCTTCTGTCAGGATTACGATCTAGCTCCTCACGCTTCTTATATTGTGTGTGTTTGTTTTAAAGTCGACTCCAAACAACAGATTCTTTGAGAAACTTTTTCGTGGCAATTTTATTTACTCTCTCAGAGTTTTTGCTAGAAATCTGTTGAGAGGAAGCCGACGAAGAAATATTTTGTTAATATTTTGTTCTGTTGAAAATTAAGTCAGTAAATACTCTTCTGGATGAAGCCCATCAACCATGTCCAATATACCATAGGTTAGGTTAGGTCAGGTTAGCGTGGTAGCTTTAATTTGCCAAAAAGCTCACTTGAGCACGCATAACGGCCCGTTGTGATGCCACAGGTGAACGCAGCCTCTGTACTGACCGAGTTCCTCCGATTCAAGGAGGGGGAAGTTGGTTGGTCAGCGCAAGGGCTGCACATTTTCAAAAAGCACGACTACTCCACGCTGGAAAACCAGCCAGAAAGTTTGATAAACGAGGCTATGCCCTTGATATCAATGGACGATAGCTCCGTCAAGCTGACAAGGGTCGGAGAGCCAAATAACCTATATCTGCACCCCGCAAAGGATGGGCATTGGCAGAGGAAGTGGATGACAGTCTCCTCCTCCTCAGCGGATCTGCATCCACGGCAGAAGTTGTTAAATGGGAGTCGCATTCTTTCTTTCCGCGTGTCTACCCATAACACAGTGGCCTGTAAGCATAGCCACTGTGATCGAGATGATATTATGGCCAAGTCCAAGTAGCTGGTGGGTACGCCTTCCACCCATTGTGGGTCAAGTGAGCCTAGCGATGGAGTAGGACTCGTCATTGATCCAGGACCGGTTGACATCCCGGGAGAATTTCCGCGCAATGACCAGTTTGAACGAGGTATGTGGCATTCCCCAAGTTTCACATCACCATCATATGAGTTGACAATACCCTCAAATCGCCTGTGCAATATCTCCAATATGCTATGAGCTATGTGGCTAATATTGCCATCCTGTTGAAACCAAACAAATAAATAGGATCTCACGTGGTTTGGTAGGGTCCCATATTCTACAATTTTGTAACCTTTCATGTAAAGAAATGATAATAAGGGTCAGTTGCCAACTGTTCTAGGGCCCATACAGACACGGCGTTGTCGTTGATGATCGATTTTGTACGGGTGTTGACCCTAGTCACGATGTGGTAGTGGTCTGTGAAAAGCTAAGTTCTTCTAAGCAATGCGAAATCGACTGCATTGGATTTCTCCTTCAAATTCTCAAGGATGGCGGCGATAATTTCGGCAGATCTTGTTTTTCTTCAACCTACAGGTGTTATTAAAAAAGTGGTCTCGAACTTATTCAACACACTGCAAATTGTCCTCTCGCTAGGATGATTATGGCGATCGTAAAATAAGTGAAGCAAACAAAACATTGTCGGAAAGAAACGCTACGTTGTTCTGATAAAACAATTTTATTATTTGGTGATCTGGCAAAACAGACTGAATAAATGAGAACAAGATGGCCACTATCAACTGTCAAAGTAAGGAAGACTCTGTTGAAAGACCCATTAAAATTGGGAACGTTTTCCGGTAGAAAAATTTCATTGAATCACTTGCCATTGAGGTATTCAGTCCTATGTTGTGGATTCATTTTGTATAAAAATTTCGCCATTTAAGCTTAAATGGGGATTCGTAATTGGTTTTATTATGACAAAACTTGTATCATATTTTATTAATGTCAAAGCAAATCACTACTTAGTTATGATTGACTATGGTACTCTTCATTACTTGATGCTTACAATTCTATTTGGATTTATTTAAAACAATAAAAAATTTGTATACACACGTTTAAACTCACAGAGTTATTTACTTTTCTAATTCAAATTATTTTGTATACATCTGGACATGAATATAAAAGCAAATTGGTATCCTGTTGCTGTATCTACATACATATGTTAAGAGCATTCAAACCAACAAAAATTTGCCAAACGCCAACTTTTTCCTCGAAATTTTGTATTCCATAAGTAAGTTTATATTCGGCATGTAAAAATGTTCTTATAATACTTGAATGATAGGTAGATAGGTGGGTAGACTGAAGAAGAGGAGACTAACCGCCAAGGGTCTCATGCCAATTGGCATACACCTAAGCCATTACGTATGTAGGCTTGTTGTGCTCTTACCATGAGGAATGGCACATTACTTTCAATAGGAAGACTGTACAAACTTCCTTAACTTCTTCCAGTCCATTGCTCTGAGATGAGTCATGGCTCGTATAGTGTCATCTACACAATATTGGGATCTCGATCTTACGAAAGCTGGGCAATGACACAAAAATTGCTCTATCGTTTCGATCCTTTCAACGCATGCTCTCCATTATCTTCTTGGTCTTTGTAAATTAAATGTTGTACATAACGATTTTGGCCTTATATACATACACTGAGCGCCATAATTGAGTCAACACTTTTGTTCTTAAGTATAAAAAAAATCCTTTATCATGAATTTTTGTTTTTGGTTTAACATTTTATAAGTAATAAATAAACGTTTTTATTTTTGGAAATTTATTCGACTATTCTTATTTACTTTTCTCGCTATCCTACGAAAATGAATTATTTCAGTGATGTTTACTCACTTTTGGCGCTCAGTGTATATCCTTACTGAAGGATTACGTCCTAGCTTCTCCCACCACTCAATTTGTGTGTGTTAATTTTATACAGGAGTGGCGGGACCTACAATTTGAAATCGAGGCTGAACGACAGACTTTTGAAAAAATTTTCATGGCAATTTTATTTACTCTCTCAGAGTTTTTGCCCGAAACCTGCTGAGAGGAAGTCGCCGAATTTCGTGAATGGTAACACTTACCTCATATCTGATTTGACAGATAATTAGTTTTATCCTTCCGCTGAACGAATATGGTTGTGTATACGCTTGAACAACGCTGGGAAATATTGCGAGATTACCTTGAAAATCATGGTAATGTTGCAGAATGTGTGCGAAAATTGCGTACGGATTTTGGAAGAAGAGAAGCACCGTCAGCTCCGTATGTTCGTTATCTTGTGAAAAAAAGTGAAAGAAACTGGCATCCTCATCGATAAACCAAAGCGTGAAAAGCCAAAAACAGTGCGTACACCCGAGAATATTGCTGCTGTGGCAGAAAGTGTGCGTGAAGCGCCATCAACATCAATTCACCGTCGTTCTCAACAATTGAACGTTTCGGAGACATCATTGAGACGAATTTTGCATGACGCCACACAAATTCCAATTGGTTCAGGAGTTGAAGCCAATTGACCATCCAATGCGTTTTCGCTTCGCTAAGTGGGCCTGCGATCGACTTACAGAAGATGCCGATTTTGGCAAAAAAAAAACATCTTTTCAGATGAAGCTCATTTTGATCTTGGCGGGTATGTAAACAAGCAAAATTGTCGCATTTGGGGCACAGAAAACCCGCAACGCATACATTGAAAAGCCGACGCACCCAAAACGAGTCACTGTTTGGTGAGGATTTTGGTCCAGAGGCATAATTGGGCCATTTTTCTTCGAAAATGAGCAAGGAGTGGCCGTTACAGTCAATGGCGATCGTTATCGGGCCATGTTGAGCGAATTTTTGTTCACAAAAATTGAAGAGGAGGATATTGGCAACATTTGGTTTCAACAGGACGGCGCTACGTGCCACACAGCCTAAACTACACTCGATGTTTTGCGCCCTGTTTTTGAAGATCGCATTATCAGCCGCAGAGCTGATGTCGTTTGGCAACCTCGGAGCTTCGATTTGACATCGTTGGACTATTATTTGTGGGTTGCCGTCAAAGATAAGTGTTACGCCGACAAGCCAGAGACAAATGACGGTTTAAAGGACAATATTCGTGAAGCCATTGGTGAAATAAAGCTGCACACAATCGATAATGTGCTTAAAAATTGGACCGATCGTGTAGGTTACTGCATGGACAGCCGAGGCAGCCATTTGAATGAAATTATTTTCCATTATTAACCGGAAGGATTGTACTTTAAAAAAAAAAAAAAGAAATTTGAGAAAATATTCAGCAGTTTTTTTTTCTAAAGCATTTTCAAAAAAAAAGTTATTTGGCGGACCCTTTACTAGACTACGGCGACTTTTGGCCTATGTGCACAGCACAAAATCTGAAGAAGATAGATATTTTTCTGTTGAAGAATTTACATTTTTACTTGGGTGTCACTATTTTCAAAATCTACTGAAAACAGTAAGGATTTCACTTCGCCCTCCAGAACTCGACCTTACGCCAATTTGGTGAACTTTGCATTGTTGCTTGAGCCTGCACCCGGACACAATCAATCGACCCAAGAACTGAAGATAAACCAACATAGACGACGACATACATATATTCGCTGAAAGGACTTTGAAGCGTTTGGCAATTGACCTTAAGTTTCATTTAAAAATTATTCCCAGCGTTGAGGGCCATTTCTGCATGAATTGGTTAGTGGAAGAAAAAAAAAATAATCAAATTTGAGATAATACCAGTACACATGAGATCCAAGAGCATTGCAATGCATCTTGAAAACGTTACAGTTTGGTAAGGAATTTCGTCTGGCATTGTCGTCCAGAAAGATTATAATTTTTGCTGTAATTTTGTGTTTAAATTGTTGATTTAAACTAAAGTTAACTCCTATAAATTTCCTTAAAGCCATAAAACATCATAGTGCTCAGTGTTTTCTCGATTAATTTTCTTAAAAGTTTTCAATACTTTTTAATTAAATCATGTATGTTTGCAGTGTGTGTACAAAATTCAAGAAAAAACTCAATATTCCTGTTGTTGACACTTTTGCAAAGCAACAATACTTTTATAAAAATTCATTAACATTGATATCAATATTTGTACACAGAAAAGAAATTACAATCTTTAATTGTATTTTATTTTATCACACAGTTTTGCCTTCACAGTACAAATTGGCATCCCCGGCGAGCAGCAACAGTAACTACATTAATAACAGCAGAATATACTCGTAACAGCGTGAAATTAACTGCACAGTCATAATGTTTATAATTATTTTCGCCATTTCGAACATTGTATTTTAATTCACTTTCATTTCTGTTCACTTTTTCTGTTTAAAAACTTTATTTAATTTTTCTTTTTAATGTAGTAACTCCACAGGAAATCATTTAAAAGCAGATGTTTTTATGTTAAAGGCAAACTAAGCAATTTCTTTCAATACTTTCCTGGATGTAAATTTATTAGAAGAAAATAATTTATTAATTTCGTCTTTTACTTTATCGAATGAAGGAAACAATAAGATGAAATAAAATAAAATGACTATTGTTTTTGGTAATTACTAGCGAACTTGTCTATGAGGTCTCATAGAAATCTTTTATTCGTTAGAAAGGCCTGTTGATGCCGATATGCCAAATTAAATGCTGAAAACGGAATACGTGATCATCGACCTACTCGCCATTGACAGTGATGACAAACAGTGATGTTTTCTTGGTTCTCATGTAGATTGATGCATACATACATATATACAGAATTGGTCATCACAACCCTTCAGGCAGGATTACGACCTAGCTTCTCACACCACTTCAGTTGTGTGTGTTAATTTTATACATGAGTGGCGGGATCAAACAGTTTAAAGTCGACTCCGAAATACAGATTTTTGGGAATCTTTTCATGGCAATTTTTTCTTTACCCTCAGAGTTTTTGAAAAAATAAGCTGAGAGGAAGTCGCCGAAGAAATACTTTTTGTATTTTGTTTTGATGTCTGGCCTGGGGTTTGAACCCTGGCTTTACGTCTAATAAGTCAACACACTACCTACTAGACTACGGCGACTTCGCAACTGCTCTATCTTTAAATCTAAATAAAGCAAAGTGTGTGTAAGGTCTCACAGAAATCTTTTATTCATCTAAAAGACCTATTGATGCCGAACTGTTTGGAATAATATCGTTCAAATTTCTGCCAAATTAAATGTCCAGATCATCATCCAATGTAGCCCAACAGGAATTCACGATCATCGCCGTGGACAGTGGTGACAAAGAGTGATGTTTTCGGAAAGTATTAGCCGATCTTGGTTCCAGCGTTGCCAAAACATTTTTTAAAAAATTTTTTTGTTTCTGGGGAAAAAAAACTTTTTTTTTTTTACAAAAAAACTTGTTTTCTACAAAATTATCAACATTTTTAAAGGAAACATCGGAGACCGGCCAATAGAGGCCCGGAACTATTAAAATACGCAATATTTTATTTAACAATGTAAATATTTCGAGTTTTTGTTGACTTTATTGAAATTTTAAAAGATTCGAAAAAAAACTTGTTTTGTTAGAAAACAACTAACGATGCTTGGTTCTCAATGTATTTTGATATCGTCCCAAAATCGACAATTTTATTTGTTCACGTACCCATGCATCTCGGAACAACAAATTTTGATTTTCGTAACTGAATAGTAGAAGTAGTCTAGGTTAGGTTCGTGGTTAGAGGACGTGTACTTGTCGATTAAGATAAGTACAGTACCCAGAGGTCGAATTGACCCCGTAACGTAATAATAGAAGGGATAGGAAAAAAAGGAGAAGAAGTAGGAAAGGGGAGAAGTCTAGACGTGAGGCCATGGTCCAAGCCCCAGGTCAGATATCTTCAACAAAATGAAATAAGAAAAAATACTGTTTCGGTAAATTTCTCTGAGCAGATAAACAAAATTGCCATAAAAAAGTTTCTCAAAAATCTGTCGTTCGAAGTCGACATTAAACTGTAGGTCCCGCCACTCATGTATGAAATTAACACACACAACAAAAATGGTGTGAGAAACAAAATGTTAATCCGGACTGAAGGGTTGTAATGACCAATTATGTTTCGGACAAAGGCTATAATATAAACACAATAAACGCAACGGAGCAAACGCAACGGCAATTTTGCAATAGCAGTTTAAGGTAAGCTGCATGCGTATTAATTATAATAAAGGCAGCAGCAGCAAAGCATAGCATCTATGCATATGTGTTTATTGTGGCTGCCTTCCAAAATGTTTCAATATAAGGTTTGTATGCAATTCTACTACTGTATATAAACTATGTAGATATGCAAAGTAACCAAATCAATCAATCAATCAACTATAAATCCGATGCCGGATTGCTTTTTGACTGCGTTAAAAATACACATTGACGATGTTCTGAAATAGAATACATTGTATGTATTTTGTATAGCGGCATTACGAAACACGATACTTTGTTCAAACACAAAGCAACTAACATTTTGGAAGGCAGCCTGTATTTGTATCGCGTTTTTAAAACTTATATTTCATGCATGTTATTATATAGCACGCGTCCTGTCATTGCCAACACAAACGCTCTCAATGTGATCATTATTTCTCTCATTGATGCGAATGAAAATAGAGATTCGTTTAAAAGCAAAGCAGCAGAATATTTTCTTGTTGCTGCGTTGAAGTCGCTGTAGTCTAGTAGGTAGTGTGTTGGCTTATTAGACGTAAAGCAAGGGTTCGAGCCCCTGGCCAGACATCAAAACAAGATACAAAAATTATTTCTTCGGCGACTTTCGAAGATTTCTGGCAAAAACTCGGAGAGCAAATAAAATTGCCATGAAAAGTTTCTCAAAAATCTGTCGTTCGGAGTCGACTCTAAACTGTAGGCCCCCACCACTCATGCATAAAATTAATACACACAACATAAGTGGTGTGAGAAACTAAATCGTAATCCTGACTGAAGGGTTGTAATGGCCAATTATGTATTTAAAATAATCACTTCCATATGCATCCATGTGTTCTATTTTTGAGAGATTGCTGCGTTTGCTGTGTTGCGCTTATTGTGTTTATATCATCATCACACTTTTTTTCAAAAGAAATAATTTTGTTTCGAAACGAAAGAAGCTTTTTGAGCATTTAGTACCTGTTCAGCATACAAGAAAACCGTAAATAAAATGTAAAAAAAGTACGGGAAATATATAAAACGAAGAAACATTAGAAACACTAAACTTGTTCTAACCAAAAAAAAAAATTTTGGCATCATTCACATCGAAACTCTCCAGTTCATTGAAAGTTGACCATTCGCAAAAATTGAATTATAGCTGAAGAATAATTGACACAAAATTATGTTTTTGTTCTACTCAAACAAGACACAAAAATTTGTCCATGAGTTTTGTTTAGGAATTATATTGAAATCGTTTTGAGTAGTTTTTAATATCGTTTTGATATGCTTGTTGTACATGCACAAGGTTTATTTTGAAACAACTTTACAGACTACATGTTTACTTAGAGCAAAGATAGATTTTTCAAAACAAAACAAATTAAAAAGTATCCAAAAAAATTTAAACATTATTGAATTTTAATGAACAGCATATGTTCGTAAGATCTTAATTTAAAAACATTTTCAAGTGAAATTTATTGTGTTTTCTTCGAACTTTGATGTTATTGACGTTCTTCTGAAGTCTCATCTGTTGAGGGTTTGTTTAAATATGAACCAATATTCAGTTTCCATTATGAAACAAATTGAAATTTAAAATTAATCATGGAAAATTTGTTCTTGTATTTGAAAGAAACTTTATTAAACCAAATACAATGTATCTTTTTGATTGATAATATTTTCATATTTTCAAGGTAAAGTCATCAAGTGCTTTTAAGCTTAAAACTAATCGAATATCGTATGTGGTGAATGGATTATAACTTCCCAGTTGAATTATTTCTTTCAACTACTGTCGGTTCATGAGAGATGAATTTGGTTGAATTACTGACTTCAGTCTTGTTAATTGTTAACAATAGAGACCAGAATCCGTTGTTTGTTTTAAACAATTTCCTATCAATTCAATTTGATACGCAGTATTTATTTTATTGGAACCATTGCCAACTTTGCCAATGTCTATGAAACTTCTTCTTGCTAGCTCCATGATTTTTTCCCAACATTGTTTACCAGTGTAATTTACACTTCATTACCCATAATTAATCGCCGGCGATAATTCGATTCATCAAACATTTTACTGTTAATTTATGTGACCCACATACATTGCGTTCTTTTGTATATCCAGCTTTCTTCGAATGATTGAGGAGCACCCTTCCTTCCCTTCCCTATCCTTGCTGCTTAAGATGACTGTCGATCGTTTTCAATTTCCCATGTTATCCCATCAATTATTTTTTGTATTGGTCGTCTAGAGCGAATAACTTCTTTAATATCATACATACATAACATACAGAATTGGTCATTACAACCCTTCAGTCAGGATTACGACCTAGTTTCTCACACCACTTATGTTGTGTGTGTTAATTTTATACATGAGTGGCGGGACCTACAATTTAAAGTCGACTCCGAACGACAGATTTTTTGAGAAACTTTTCATGGCAATTTTGATTTACTCTCAGAGTATTTGCCAGAAATCGGCTGAGAGAAAGTCGCCGAAGAAATACTTTTTTTGTATTTTATTTTAATTATCTGGCCTGGGGCTCGAATCCTGGCTTTTCGTCTCAGAAGCCAACACACTACCTACTAGACCACGGAGACTTCACTTCTTTAATATCAAAATTATTAAATTGAATATGAGTTTTGTATCTGTATATTTCATACATTTTTTCATCAGAATTCAACGCATTCTTATACGTCCATGCTGTTTAGATGCTTGCCGGTTGTTCCTCAAAATACCATGAGTTCATCAACTGTTTTTGGAATTGGTCGTCTAGAACGAGTAGCTTCTTTACTAAAAAAAATATATATACTTCTGTAAACTTCACACATTTTCTCAGCGGACTGTCATGCATACTTCCTTTTCCAGTTTTTTCATTGGCTTTTAAAAACGTTTAAAATATAAACTCGTAGATTGTAAATAAAATGAAAATAAATTTGTGTTTAGTTTTAATTAAAATTCTTTATTAAGCGCACAATTCTGTGTGCCACTGTTCACAACTTGATGTAAACAACAACAACTACTTTTCTTTGTTATTCCTTTGTTTATAACCTTTGCAGAAACAATAACAATTAATGGACAATTATTCGACAGATCTTTGTAACGGAGATTTTTAAACCACGATTACTCTCTTCAAACGCACAGCGTCGTCACACAATACTGAAATTCAGTCGCCTGCTATGTCTTGTCTTTTATATGGCAACGTAAACAGTCCGATGAATGTTCATAACTTTACCTTCTCGAAATCTCTGTAAATGGAAACATCGTTGTTTACGTTTATTCTTGTAGTGTTGTTTGTGGATTTTTGTTTACTTGTTTACCATTGTTTTATGCTATTGTTTGTTGTTGTATTTTTGTTTACTTGTTTACCGTTTTTTTATGCTGTTGTTTGTTATTATATTAAGCAGTATGATAATTTGTAAACAGGTTTGTTTACTCCATTGTTTTGTTTTTTGTAGCTGTTGGTTATAATATTAATGTTAAGCGATGTAAAAGCATCTCACTAGCTTGATTTTTCATTTTTGTAACAATATATTATATTTATTTTATTTATTTATTAACTATAATACAAATTATATCTAATCACTGCGAGCCACATGCCCGATATAGTGTAACAGCTTTGGTGAGAATCGAATCTATTACCCGTACGCTAAAAGTCTAACACACTATCATCTAGATAACCGGGGTACCCATTTTAATTTCCTAAAAGCATTGTTGATGGCTGAATATTTTCTCATTACTTTTTCTCAAGCGAATCACACCACTTCACAACTTTTTAGGCTGCCCTCTCACTACACACCAGCATTTTCCACAAGCTCATTTACGCTTAATTATAAAGGGTCCGCCAAATAACTTTTTTTTTTGAACATGCTTTAAAAAACTACTGAATATTTTCTCAAATTTCTTTTTTTATTTGAAAGTACAATCCTTCCGGTTAATAATGGAAAATAATTTCATTCAAATGGCTGCCTCGGCTGGCCATGCAGTAGCCTACATGATCGGTCCAATTTTTAAGCACATTATCGATTGTGTGCAGCTGTATTTCACCAATGGCTTCACGAATATTGACCTTTAAAGCGTCAATTATCTCTGACTTGACGGCGTAACACTTATCTTTGACGGCATCCCACAAATAATAGTCCAACGGTGTCAAATCGCCGCTCCGAGGTAGACAAACGACATCAGCTCTGCGGCTGATAATGCGATCTTCAAAAACAGGGCGCAAAACATCGAGTGTAGCTTCGGCTGTGTGGCACGTAGCGCCGTCCTGTTGAAACCAAATGTTGCCAATATCCTCCTCTTCAATTTTTGCGAACAAAAATTCGTTCAACATGGCCCGATAACGATCGCCATTGACTGTAACGGCCACTCCTTGCTCATTTTCGAAGAAAAATTGCCCAATTATGCCTCTGGACCAAAATCCGCACCAAACAGTGACTCGTTTTGGGTGCGTCTTTTTTATGGGCACGGGTTTTCTGTGCCCCAAATGTGACAATTTTGCTTGTTTACATACCCGCCAAGATCAAAATGAGCTTCATCTGAAAAGATAATCTTTTTTTTTGCCAAAATCGGCATCTTCTTGTAGGCTACTGCATGGCCAGCCGTGGAGGCCATTTGAATGAAATTATTTTCCATTATTAACCGGAAGGATTGTACTTTCAATTAAAAAAAGAAATTTGAGAAAATATTCGGTAGTTTTTTTAAAGCATTTTCAAAAAAAAAAGTTATTTGGCGGACCCTTTATTATGTTGTTCGCTTTCACCTCCATAATCAGATGCTTTCATATTTACAGTAGCAACCAAAGATTTCGCTTCATTATCACTATAAAATTCTTGTTAACATTAACCGTTTGTTTGTCGAATAGGCAACATTACAAATGTTGCTGAAAACCTTTTCCACAAGCCCTGCAACAACAAACAACGAAATTATTCCAATTATCGTTGCTAAGTAACTGTCAGTGTTTGAATAGAGAAACAAATGGCTTGGAAAAATAATTCCTGGTTAAATTAAATCGAATGTAGTTTTAATTGTTTAATGGTTATGGTAAATTTATTTAAAAATTATACAAAACATTAAAAACAATTGTTTTCCCTACTAATCGATATTTAATGTCTCATTCGTAGACTTGAGGAGACAATTAGGGAAGTTAATTATTATTTAGTTTTGAAACAGTTACACAAATTAAGGAATCTGGAAGCGAACATAATTTGTTTTTTATTTGAATCAGAAATTTAGTAATTTTTTGTTTTTTTAGGAATACTTTTTGTATAAATGAGTTACTTGTTACAATTATCAAGCTTTACAGAGTTAAATAAATGATTTCCAAGGAAATCAACACACATAATTGATCATTACAACCCTTTAGTCAGGATTACGAGCTAGCTTCTAACACCACTCATGTTGTGTGTTGTAATTTTTTACATGAGTGACGAGACCTACAGTTTAAAGTCGATTCCGAACGACAGTTTTTTGAGAAACTTTTCATGGCAATTTTTACTGCTGAGAGGAAGTCGCCGAAGAAATATTTTTTCATATTTTCATTTTGATGTCTGACCTGCTGGGGTTAGGACCAAGGGCTCACATCTAATAACCCAACACACTACCTACAAGACCACGGCGACTAGCAAGGAAGAGATTTGTAGGTAACAAATGTAGGAAGCTACTGATTATGAATGGCAACAGAACTTCTGCTGGCACTTGCCATTTTATTTTAAAATGTTGTTTCATCAGTTACCATCTGTAATACTAACTAGCACCATTTCTGGCTATTGGCAACTCAGCTGGACTTGTGTTGGTGTCCATAATCGGCCCATGAAACTTACCATAAGTGTATGCTCACGATTACCGAATGCTCCATCATCTGCAACGTTTTCAAAACAATTGCTTTTAATTAGTGAATGGTAAAATGCTAATTGACAACGATGGTATCATTACAATTCTAAGGGCCATTATTAGAACTTGGCGTTAAAGTTGGGTTTAGTTAAAGGTAACCTTAGCTAAAGTGAACTTTAAAGCCAGCTTTAACTTCTTTTCGTTATTACAACCTACCGATAAAATAAAGTTAACTTTTTCAAAAATATGACAATGCCGGAGCAATGTCGGTAATACTGCTCAATTAAACTACTTTTTTAAACGCAGTGGCAACGACAGGCTTGGTTTATTTTTTTTTGATGTATATGCTCATTTTGTTTATATTTGAAGTTGCCATATTGAAAATAATATTTAATATGGCAAGTTCAAACATTAACTTAACTTTAAAAGTTACCGAAAGGATGATACTCCCTTTAGCTTAACGCTTAACTTCTACCATATTGTCCACTTATAATAATGAAAAACAATTTATCTGCCCATTAAAATCGTCCCCTTTAGTTAACGGCAAGTTGTAATAATGGCCCTAAGAGATTTTTGTATCGAACAAAAAAAAAAAAAAAAAACAATTAAAAATTTTGATCACATACACGTTTTTTCTTAATTCTTCTTTGATTTTCAAAAACCCTTTGCTTTTATACGATGCTTACTGCAGCAACACAACAAAATTATGCCTTCAAACTTCATTTTATAGTTGAATTCGGTAAATTCTTTACTAATTGGATGTGTGGCCATGCAGCTTTTCTACACTACTTCAAAGGACGAAAAAAATAATCCGAAATATTAATAAAAGAAATTGGTTTAAATAGAGGAATGAATTGTATCGAATTTCTTATTAAAAATTGAAATGAAGTGGATTAAAATTCCTGAAATTCCACTCGCGATAAAAATGAAAATTTCTTTCAAAATGTCTCAAAATATGACAGGGAATTCTTAATTTCAGTTTTATAATTTAAAACTGACTTCTTATGATACAGATGGGATTACATCAGTAACATACATACTTACTTATTTAATTGGCCATTAACAACCCGATTAACGGATTTCAGCCTGCCGCAACACATCCTTCCAGGCGCCTCTGCTTCTTGCACGCCTACGCCAGTTGGCCACACCAATCGATGACAGGGCTTCCTCGATTTGGTCCTTCTAACGCAAAAAAGCTCGTCTTCTTCGCCGACTTCCGCACATCTTGCGTCAAATACCTGTCTCGCACGAGCATCCTCCTTATCATACAGCTCACTGTTCGATCGGATGCGGAAATCATCGCCAACTCGCACTGGACCTAAGATCTTACGTTGGACTTTTCTCTAAAATACTCTCGAGGCGACTGCATCAGTGCTTAATAGGGTCCATGCCTCTGCGTCATAAAGAAGCACAGGGAGGATGAATGTCTTGTAGAGTATTAGTTTTGTCGTACGAGAGAGGTCCCTGCTACTCAATTGCCTATTGAGACCATAATAGCACCTGTTGGCAAGAGTAATCCTGCACTTGATCTCCAGGCGTTCATCATTTTTGGTGGTAACGGCGGAGCCAAGATAAACAAATTCCTTGACTATATCAAAAGTATAGTTATCGGCCGTAATCTGAGAATCAATATGCCGCACATCTCTACTTGTCGATAACATATATGTACATATGTACTTCGTTTTGCCCTCATTTACTGCCAAACCAATCTTAGTAGACTCCCGTTCATTAGCACTAAAGGCAGCAGTAACAGCTCACTTGGTACGCCCGATGATGTCAATGTCGTCAGCATTCGCAAGCAACTGGAGGCTTTTTTGAAAAATAGTGCCATTGCGATGCACTCCCGCCCTTCCCGATGAACACTCTTCATGACGAAGTTGATAAACAGAAGGTATAAACAGGGATAATTGGTGATTACAACACATTAGTTAGGATTAAGACATAGCTTCTCACACCACTTATGTTGTGTGGGACCAAGAGTTTAAAGTTGACTCCGTATGACAGAATTTTTGAAGAAACTTTTCATGGCAATTCTTATTTTGCTTTCAGAGTTTTTGCCAGAAATCTATTGAGAAGCAATTGCCGAAGAAATATATTTTTGCTGACTTGGGTGACATCAGTAACAAATACCGTAAAAGGTCAGACCCTTTGAAAAAGTGTAGGATTAAATGATCTATGCCCACTTGTTTAACTGAAATATCTTGAATAAAGAAACTGGAACATAGGAAATCGATAATAATAGAGATAAGGGAACTCTTTGTGTACTTGTACTGAACTTATGCTTTTTACTCCACTTGCAAATCTGAAGTAAATATTTCTACTCTTCTTTATCTTTAAATTCTCTTAAAACATTTCTTTCCCTAAATAAACGGTAGTGTTCTGAATAAATTAAAATAAATCCATTGATGGCTTGTAAGCATTACAATCAATTAATTCGAGTAGAGAGTGAGTGTCAAATTGATTGTAAGAAATAATCCAAAGAACTGTATATTATTCCCACTTGCTGTTACAGTTTTGTTTCTGCCGAAGACATAAAGCCTTACAAATTAATTCAGAATCTGTGCCATCACTACACTACCATTGCCATTATTACACTGACTGCTGCTGGCTTTACCAATTCCGACAACATCATTATTCTCATGTTATGTATTCACAGCAGTATTTAGCGACATTTTATCCATGCTTTGAAATTTTTTCTCTCATCATTCTTGGATTCCTGTACAGCAGCTTTATTGTTTACAGCATCACTGACGAAATTGCTTCTTCTTCCAGTGTCTTGCTTTTTAGGTCTTGTTTTTGTTGGCAATGACAGTGTTAATGACTATGATGATGACGATAGTAAATAGACGTTAAGTCTATTTTGTCCTTATTTTGTTCTGTTTCGTAAAATATTTTAATCCTCTTTAATTGACTTCATTACTACGAATACGGGCATACAAAAAAGTTCCTATTCTTCAGGTTTCTAGTTCTGCATTTGTTGTTATTGTTACTGAAGTTGTCCTTGTTGATAATTTTTGAGTATTCAAAAAGATGAGTAGTATCGAATCATACTCATAATTTCTGATACTTATACGCATTCATACATATTTTAATATTATATTCATACTGTAGTCGCCGTAGACTAGTAGGTAGTGTGTTGGCTATCATAATAGGATGTATTCGGTATTTTCACTGTTAAAGCAGGATCGAAATCACTTGTGGCTCGCCAACAAGTCTGGTGTTAGCTATTTAAAGATAGTAAAAATCGTAAATATTTTAAATAAAAGTTAAACCAAAAATGAATTTAAATCCAATGGGATCTAATGCATATACCTAATATAATATAAAAAATTGTGCCTCTTACCAAGACCTCAGATTTAAAAAAAAACTTGTTTTTCATTTCCTTCTTTATTAATTTTTTTCCTTTTTGTTTTCATTTTATTTATAAAAACATGAAAAGATTATCCAGAGCCACAAGAACTGCAGAAACAATAAGAGCCCAAAGGGAAGTATAATAAAACAAACAACAACAAAAAGTCATAAAAACCAGGCAATAAAATGTTTACACAGAAACTAAAAAGATACAACAGGTGTTTTAAAGGCACGAGGTCGTCTTTAGAAGTTTAAAAGGGAAAATGCTTAACCTCAACAAGATAACAGAAAAGTAAAGCAATTTGCGGCGCTAAGGTTATGAATGAAAATTTCCTGTACATATGCAGCGCCCTAAGTAAAGCACAGACTCGAGCAATAAGAAGAACAAAATAGAAAATAGCAACTCTAAGAAGACGTTAATTTAATGAGTTTCCTGCGTTTCATGAATAGAAATATTCATAAGAAAAAAAGAAAGTTTTTGTCTGTCTTATAAAATGATAGTCTTAATGACTGCAGAAAACGCCGCAAACATTGCCGTTACCTGTGAGAGTGTGCAGTAGAATGTGAGGCAATACATTCTACTTGGCAACAGCGTCAAATAGCATGATGTCCATGGCTTCACGTGAGTTTTATGCCATAAAGCGCTGTTCTGTTGAATCCACATGTTATCGGTGCTCAGATCATCAAATTCAGGCCAACAAAAATATAGTAATTGTCAACCTACAACTTGTCATCGATCGAACATCGATCTTAACCCATTAGTGCCCAGTGGCAACTTAAGTTGCCAGCAGAGGTTGCCTTAGTTTTTATACTCTGAGAGGAAATTGAGTGTAAAAAACAAAACTGTAACCGTTAGAAAAAAAAAGTTATTCGGACTTTAATGGGTTAAAAAAAGATAGATCGATGACGCCATCAGAACTTGCACGTTAACAAAACCCACACATTCAATTGAATGAATGGGTACATGTGAAGTCACCGCAGTTTAGAAGGTAGTGTGTTGGCTTATTAGACGTAAGGCCACGTTGCAAACCCCAGGTCAGACATCAAAACAGAAATATAAAAAAAATATTTCTTCGGTGACTTCCTCTCAGCAGATTTCTGGCAAATTAAATTATTAATAATATTGCCATGAAAAGTTTCTCAATAAATCTGTCGTTCGGAGTCGACTTTAAACAGTGGGTCCCACCACTTATGTATAAAATTAACACACATAAAATAATTGGTGTGGTAAATTAGATCCATAATCCGGCTGCCTTCCAAAATGTCTCAATACAAAGTTTGTATGCAGTTTTACTACTGTATATAAACTATGTAGATATGCAAAGTAACCAAACAATGCATCAACTACACATCCGATGCCTGATTGCTTTCTGACTGCGTTAAAAATACACATTGACGACATTTTGAAATAGAATACATTGTATATATTTTGTACAGCGGCATTATGAAACACAATACTTTGTTAAACACAAAGCAACTAATATTTTGGAAGGCAGCCTCCCTGACTGAAAGGTTGTAATGATCAATTATGTATGTATGTAGTATGTACATGTACTCATTAAGAAATGAACGTCTGCGTTGAAGATACTTTTTAAATGAAAATTAATATCATTGCCAACCGCTCCAAAGCCATATGGTTGCCATAGAGTGATTTTGCAAAACAGTTTAAATAGTAAATACCAACTATTTTGTCAGATACAGCCTTAATAAATTGGCTGTTACCAACAGGAAAGGTTCGTAAGTCGCTGTTGGACATAGCCATCTGACTAGTTTTCATCTAAAATAAATAAATAAAAGAGATTTCTTTCTGATTTTAATTAAATCTTAGATTTGCATAAATTGTGCTTTTCTATTGTATTTTATTTATTATTTTGCTCTCTGTTGCCTTTATATTGAAAAAAAGAAGAAATAAATTTTTAAAAGAAAAGTGAAAACATAAATTAAATCATATTGCTTTCGAAATAGGAATTTATGCAAAAACCTTTTCACTTTTCAATAAAGGACACTTTTATCTTCGTTATCATATACAAAACATTGTATTTAAATTATTTATTCTTTGCTCTTTTACAATTTGTTTAATAATTTTACTATGTATTTATAAAAAAAAAATGAAATGATAATGAAAAGAAGGATTCTGACATGGGTATCTTGCTATAAGGACTATAAAAATGTGGAGGGCTTTTAGAAAAACTTAACTGTGTTATTAGATGAAGGAGTTAAAAAGAATTGAAGTCGCAATAGTCTAGTAGGTACAAAAACAAAACGAAATATGAAAAAAAACATTTCTTCGGCAACTTGCTCTCACCAGATTTCTAGTAAAAACTCTGAGTGCTAAATAAAATTGCTATGAAAATCTTTTCAGAAATCTGTCGTTCGGAGTCGACTTTAAACTATTGGTCAATTCACACAAGCCGTTGTATCGTTGTATTCATTGTATTGTTGGAAGAACATACAACAGTGTATGATTGTTGTTGATATTTTTCATATGAAAATCCGATACACTTATACACATTTTTTCCATATGTTTTTAAAAGTTGTATTGATTTTGTGCTATCAAATTTTGTGAATGAAAAAAATGTGTATATGTTTTCATATGTTTTTGAAAGGTTGTGTTGGTTTCGGGCTATCAAATTGTATAAATGCCACGAGATACACAATACAGCATAGCATTGAGCGTTCACAAACAAAGAAATGTATTCAATACAACATACACGATACAAAGTCGTGTGAATTGCCCATATATGTTCCGCCACTCATGTATAAAATTAACACACACAGCATAAGTGGTGTAAGAAGATAGGTCGTAATCCTGACTTAAGCGTTGACATCAAGACAAAATACAAAAAGTATTTCTCCGGCGACTTTCTCTCAGCAGATTTCTGGCAAAAACTCTGAGAGTAAATAAAATTGTCATGAAAAAGTTTCTCAAAAATCTGTCGTTCGGAGTCGACTTTAAACTGTAGGTCCCATCACTCATGTATAAAATTAACACACACAACATATGTGGTGTGAGAAACTAGGACGTTGTACAATGGGTCAATTCGACCTCCGGCTACTGTACTTGTCTTAATTGACAAGTACACGTCCTCTAACCTAACCTAACCTAACCTAAGTACAATAAAAATTTAACACTTTCGCATAAGAAAACGAGATATTTTGTTTCCAAAAAATTTAAATTCTTAAATGAAGACATGATTCCTTAAATATGAAGATTAAAACTTGTAATTCTGCTAGGCAGGTAAGTATGTCGTAGGACAAAAGCCTTATCGGTCCACATCAAGCCCTCCAGTAGGCTTATTGTGCACTAACCATTACAGGATACTCATCCTACTTTCTCTAGGCATCTGTATTTTGTACAAACTTTCTGAGGTTCTTCCATTCACGTACTCTAGGATGAATTATGAAAAAAATTAAAGTTGCACTGACTCTAGAAAGATCTGAACCGATATGGATGTGTAGAATCTTACAATTATTCAGGACACTGGCTTAATTATTACTTTATCAAAATTCTTTTAAATCTAAACTCTGCATAAATTTCATTTAAAATCCCTAATTTTCTCTCAGAGGAGGAACAACACTTAAACATGGTGATTATTTTCAAAAATCGTGCTAGACTGAAATGGAGTGATAGGCCCTCCCTATCTTTATATTTAAATAAAAAAAATGTGTTTGTGATATTATTGATATTTTCTATTCGTTTGAAACATCTGTTGATGCCATTATGTGTGGAATATACATAATTGGTCATTACAACCCTTCAGTCAGGATTACGACCTAGCTTCTCACACCACTTATGTTGTGTGTTAATTTTTTATACATGAGTGGTGGGACCTACAGTTTAAAGTCGACTCCGAACGACAGCTTTTTGAGAAACTTTTTCATGGTAATTTTATTTACTACCCAAGTTTTTGCCAGAAATCTGCTGAGAGGAATTCGCCGAAGAAATACTTTTTGTATTTTATCTTGATGTCGAGGATCTGGGGATCGAACCCTGGCTTTACGTCTAATAAGCTGACACACTACCTTCCAGACTACGGCGACTTCATCATACCATTACATAATTTGTTTACGCCTAAATGTAAATTCTTCTTTTAAATCTCAGGATTTGCATAAATTGTATTCCTTCTATTGTATTTCGATTTCGAATATCATTTTAATTTGTTTTGTTTCTTAAGCTGCCTTTATTCATTGTTGTTTTTATTATTAAAAATATAAGAAGAAGAGAAGAAATTTAAAAGAATATAAAAAGTGTATACAATAGGAAAGTAAAGAGACGATGATAGTCTTGTTACTTGCGAAATAGAAAATTATGCAAATAATGGGTTTCACTTTCCAATAGAGGACATTTTCATTTTCCTTAACGTATTCAGAAAATCGCATTTAAATTATTTATTTAGGGTTTTCTTTTACAATTTGTTTATTATTTTTATTTATTTAATTTATTTTTGTTTTTGTAATGTAGGCATCTTAAAATGATTTTTTATTTTAATTTGTTTGACAATTTCATGGAATTTTCACAATTACCGATAGGCATACATACATATGTATGTATGTGGCATTGGAATTAATGGACGTAGTACTAGAATTGGAAGGAGATACTAAATAATACGACACTTGGGCAATTCACACGACTTTGTATCGTGTATGTTGTATTGAATACATTTCTTTGTTTGTGAACGCTCAATGCTATGCTGTATTGTGTATCTCGTGGCATTCAAACAATCTGATAGCCCGAAACCAACACAACTTTTAAAAACATATGGAAAAAATGTGTATAAGTGTATCGGATTTTTATATGAAAAATATCAACAACAATCAAACACTGTTGTATGTTCTTCCAACAATACACTCAATACAACGATACAACGGCTTGTGTGAATTGACCAACTATGTTTTATGACTAAAGCGGACATACTGGCTGTTACAACTTTTAGTACGGAGGACTCGTTGAATTGCAACGAATAGACAACGAACATTTTTTTAAGGGACTTGACACGACCAGACAGTTGAAAACCTGACGCCTAACAGTGACGACTATCTTGAAAACAATCAATAAATTTTAACTTTTTTATTTAAAATAAATACATGAAACATCATCAAATGTTACCATAATATTAAATAAACTTAAATATTAACCCATTAGTGCGCAGTGGCAACTTAAGTTGCCAGCAAAGGTTGCCTTAGTTTTTATGCTCTGAGAGGAAATTGAGTGTAAAAAACAAAACGGTAACCGTTAGAAAAAAAAGTAATTCGGGCATTAATGGGTTAATATTAAAATATAAATAGTAAACGTGGTTTCATTAAAAACCCACATGTATGTTCGCCTTAACTACACAGTTCTATCAATCCACTACTACTACTTGACTACCTTTTTTCAATAAATCTAGCATTATGGCATCAATGGCAGCTTAAATCTTTTCAATTCAATGATTTCATATAAACTTACAAAAAGTAATCCGAAGCGTTGAATCTAATGAACGAGAGGATAAGTGAACAGGACAAGTGTGGTAAACTACTATCCTATTTGAATCAAATGTTCGTGATTTTTTTGCCAGAAGACTACTGGGAGGAAATTGCCGACAAAAATATTTTTTTTCTAATAAGCCAACGTACTAGACTACGAGGATCTTAAAGCTTCTTCTTTATTTTGAAAAACATAAGGGCCGATAATGCCGCCTACATATAAACTGCAACAGTAGGTAGTGTGTTACCTTATTAGACGTGAGGTCATGGTTCAAAACCCATGTCACATATCTCCAATAAAACGAAATACATACATACCTTTCAGCCAGGATTACGATCTAGTTTCTCACACCACTTATGTTATGTGTGTTAATTTTATACATGAGTGGCGGGACCCATAGTTTAAGTTGATTCCAAACGACAGATTTTTGAGAAACTTTTCATGGCATTTTTTTTTACTCTCAGAGTTTTTGCCAGAAATCTGCTGAGAGGAAGTGGCCGAAGAAATATTTTTTTTTCATATTTCGTTTTGATGTCTGACCTAGGGTTTGAACCTTGGCCTTTCGTCTAATAAGCCAACACACTATCTACTAGACTACGGCGACTTTGAAACGAAATATGCAATAGTATTTCTTCGACGACTGCTCCTCAGCAAATTTCTGGCAAAAACTCTCTGAGAGTAATTAAAATTGCCATGAAAAAGTCTCTCAAAAATCTGTCGTACGGTGTCGAGTTTAAACTGTAGGTCCTGCTACTCATGTACATACATATATAATTAACGCACGCAACATAAGTGCGCTGAAGGGTTCTAATGACAAATTATGTATGTACATACAGTCAAAGCTCGGTATAACGAACGATATATTGTCAGGCCCTTTCCTTATAGTGAAAAATTCGTTATATAGCAAAGTTTTTTTTTTACAAAATTTTATTAAAAAAAGAAAGGAACATTTAACTCATTTTATTAAAAATATATAGATATGTCCTTAAAATAACGTTTGATAATCAATAAGTGAGTAAGTGTTAAAAATTATTTAAGTTGGTGGAAAAAAATCATTTATAGACGCTTGTTTAGAAGTAACTTGAAGACTCATTTGAAGAGCTTCTTTCTGTATTTCTTGAAGTGCTAATTGTTTTGAAATATTAATATTATTTTGGGTACCCCATTGTATACATTTAGCAAAACATTTTATTACTTCAGTATGATTTATTTTATTTTTATTTTATTAGAAAATTGGTCAACAATTTCAATACTTTCCTTATTTTCGTCATCTCCATTAAAAGTAATGTCATTCAAGTCTCCATTGTTGCAAAACATTAAGGCAAGGATTTAAATTTGCTTACATTTGGAAAAATTGTACTTAATAGTCTGTCTCCACGTCTGACTCCACTGAAATTCATCCCCTTGAAAAAGTCTAGGACGAGATCCCCCCGTCCTTATCATCAAACTCAAAATTTTTCAAAAATAGAATTTTTTTTCCAACATTTAGATAATGCTTCCTCCTTAACATTGTTCCAGGCGAGACTAATCATATAGGACGCATCATAAAGAGAAAGACTTTTTAAAAAATTTGTGATGTCACCTGTTTCAGATGCCACTATTTTTGAAAGGAGGCTATTTCTGTAGTGTAATTTGAATAAGCGAATGGCGTTTTGGTCCATTGGTGGCATGTACATTGACCAAATTTTCCCATCTTCTGTATTTTTTACGAGTTCCTCTGCAGGAGGATGACTTGAAGCATTGTGCAGTATCAGCAAAGCCTTCATTAGCAAATTTTTATCACCACTTGTTCAAAAGCACTGTGTGTTTGCATACAATAAAAACCAACGGTACTTTAACAAACATTTTTTGTGTTCTCTTTTGTAACATTCTTTTTGTTTTTACCATTTTTTAAATCGTTCGTAATACTGAGCTTGAAAATTATATAACATTCGTTATATAAGGTAGTCAATGTAAGAAATTTACTCATTCGTTATACCCCGAATTCGTTAAAGTGAGTATTTGTTATACCGGGCTTTGACTGTATGTATGTATGATGTCTCACACATCTTGCTTAATTTTAATTTAGAATTCGGAAGAGCTTAATAAAATACCCGATATTTATAATTATCTTAGGAATTGTGAACTTTAAATCATACTTGCTAAAGAACGTGCTTCAATAAATTCTCGTAAAAGCTTCTCAGTTGATCTGCATAACTAAACGTGTTTTCATGACAATATGTAGCAAACGCCAATAAAAACCATCTGTATTGGTAACATTTGAGTAGAGTATAGCGAGCAGGAGGAGGAAATGTTAATCAAGGCATAATAAATTTCAACGAGCCATGTAAATTCATTTAAGCATTTGAATAAAATGCCTACAATGGCTGTGTGGAATGAAAAATGAAATAAATTTTATTGCCTGTCTATGGAGACAGTGTTAAGGAAGTAAAGGTCCGTAATGGTCTTCAACGTGCTAAAACAGTTGAAAAAAAATTAAAAAGTAAAAATAAATGTTTTAATAGCTTTAGCCGTGAATGTCTATGGGAAACGTTACTTTGTTTTTTTTTGTTTTTTTTGTTTTAAATGCATAAAAGTTGCTTTTATTTACCATATTGTCACAGAACATTAAACGCTTTATTTGAAAAGAATAACAAAAAAACTATACAATACAAATACATTGTTTTGTCAATATCGATAACAATGGTTGAAATCCCCGTCTATCAAGGTTGGGAGAACGTAATCATGGAACGTTTAATGCAAGGAATTGTGCCTCTTGTTTGTGGAAGGGTGCCCTGGTAGTCTAGTGGGTGGTGCTAGACTATTAGCGTGAGTTCGATTCCCACCAGAGACTCTGGTCTGTGACACTACAACGAGCATATGGTCAAGTTACTTAGCTCTTATATTATTAGAATATAATTTGTAATTGTATTGTAATTAATAAATAAATAAATATTTGTGGAAGTTTACATTAAAAAATAAATCTACCCGTGAAGTTTATAGAATATTTTGTGCCGTGTATAGAAGTTGTCAGCTAGCAAATCAGGCAATTATTTATGATTACCAACATTACAACCCTTTAATCAGGATATCGGCCTAGTTTTTCACAGCACTTATGTTGTGTGTTTTAATTTTCTACATGAGTGGTGGGATCTACAGTTTAAAGTCGATTCTGAAAGAAAGATTTTTTTGAAAACCGTTTCATGACAGTTTTTATTTACTCTCAGAGTTTTTGCCAGAAATCTGCTGAGAGGAAGTCGCCGAAGAAATATCTTTTTGTATATTATCTTGATTTCTGACCTTGGGTTTGAACCCTGGCTTTGCGTCTAATAAGCGGTGACTTCATCGTAGATAATACAAGCCTATTAAATTTATGTCTCTTCTGAAAGAACAATATTTTATTGGTATATTACTTACTTTAATTAGTTTTTTTTTTTTTTTGCAATACAATCATTTCTCTACCTTGACAGAGCAAACCACATTTTTTATTCAGTTCTCTTTTGTATTTCTGTTTTGTATTTTTCTCTTGTAATTACTCAGGTAATTATAAATTTTTTATTACAATGAATTTAATTCAATGGATGCTTATTACAAAATGTAAGATGACAAGAGAAATATATGCATACATACATACATACAAATTTGTTAACACTGAATATGTTTTAACAAATGTCTCTTATTCCTCTTACACCACCACTTTACATGTATACAACATACAAATTACGTGTATAACACACGTTTTTCCCTTAATTCGTATTCCAGAATGTGCCTTTGAATGGTGGTGTTTAATAAGCCCGTAAATATTACGGATATATTCGATAATTAACTTGTGCATGATACTGAGAAACAATTTAAAAAATAATTATCTTTTGTTATGTGAACACATAAAATTCATTTCGGAATTTTTATCATTTAATTTCGTTTTATTAACATGGACTCCTTTGTTTCGCTTTGCCTATGAGTGTAGAGGGTACAATGGTCAGCCTTTTTTTTCATTTCAATTGTGTAATCCTCAACTCAATAAGGAACAAATGGCGTAGGCGTTATTAATTTATTTATTCATTAAAATACTTACAATGCAGGCTCGATTATTGAAACACTATGATTCTCGGAACAGGCAAATTGTTCACGTTAAAGGAAACACTTTAAACTTCAGGTCCCGCCGCTCATGCATAAAATTAACACACACAACATAAGTAGTAAGAGAAGATTGGTCGTAATCCTGACTGAAGGGTTGTAATGACCAGTTATGTATGTATGTATGTATGTAGTTGTGATAATCGTGCTCGCACTGTACATAACAAGGCATGGTGAGGTCATGTAAGTTGTCGCCATAGTAGAAACGTAACAGAAAATATGAAAACAAATTAATATTTCCAAATATGTATTTAAAATATTTATTTCTATAATTATTGAGCCACAACTAGCTCTTGTTCATAGCAAGGAAGTATAGTCTCTGTGGAAGACATAATTTTCATTGATGACAACTAATAATGTCGATGGGATTTGTCAGGTACTAATAATATGGAGCGACAGTCTAAAAATATACTCAGCTAATGATATAGTGTAGGTTGTGAGTTTGGAAGGTTCAAGAAATATAAAAAAATATTTTTGAGTTCTACTCAACAAAATTCACAACTTACACTATGTCATTAGTTGGGTGTATTTAATTTCTTTTTTTTTAGTTCTTTGCAAAAATAATTAATTAAAAAAAAAAATAAAAGCAATTGAAATCGACAAATTTTCAATAAAAAAAGTGCAAGTATGAATAGGACCTACTTTCAAAACTATAAACGCCTAGCTGTCAATTATATGAGACTCTTTTGGCTGTTTAAATTACTTTTTGTTCATATTAACTACTTTGACTCCTATTTCTTAGTTTTCTTTCGATCAATTTACACCTGATGTAGAATTTATTACATTCGCTTAAAAATCCTTTAAAAAACGTTAAGACTTTCGTTTCAATTCCCTTTCAACAACTTTCAACATGTTCCCCTTCAACAAAAACTTTAAAACTGTTCGTATATTAAACTTCAATTAAAAAACCCGAAACCTGACATGTTTATTAATTCCAGCAAACCAGCCAACGAACAACTATGAAATTAAAAACTTTTCTACTCATAAACTCGAACCAATATTGTAGTTGTGTGTTAGCGGGCGAATACCTATCATTTTCCTTTTTTTTTAATGTGAAGGAAAAAACATTGTTTGTAATTTAAAATATGCTTCTATACTGAGAATGTTGTTTACAGCATCAATACCGCAAAAACTTATCAGCATGAAATTTCATTACAATTCCTTCAGTTGTATGCCATGGATAAAATACGAGCTACGGTGTAGAGAAGAATTTATTATCGACATGAACAGGTGAACTAAGTTTAATAGTAGGTTTTCAATTTTTACTACTGAACATATGTATTGGTTTGGATAAATCGAAATATAAGATGCAATCTCTCTGTTTCAGGTTCAAATTTAATTTGAGAAATTAATTCCATTAATTTCCGCAGTTGGTGAGCATTAAATCTTGCTTCATGGACATTTAAATATCAGAACTTTCTTACTAAGCACTTACTAACTTTAAACTTAAATAAAACAAAGCATTTATAAGTTATAAACAAAATTTTCTATGAGTTTTGAAGACATATCGACGCCTCCATTCTATAAAGTTTTTTAATGTTCTTGCATTTTTAAATTCTACGTTCTCTAACTTAAATACTGTATTTGGTTAAGATGCGCCGATCCGTTCCGAAGTTATAGGGAAAAATCTTCTTAAAATACACATATGGTCGTATGTCGCGTGAAAACTTTGAGAGCTCATAACTCAAACACACTTTTTCGACTTAGAATGTTATAGAACGGAGGCGTCGATATGTACATATGTTATTATGTATGAAAGATAATTTCGTTAGAAATGAATCATTTTTCATGACTCTGGCTATTAATTAGACCGAATTTGACCGATGATCGCTGCGGTTTCTGGCTTATTCGTGTATGCCTGCGACTAAAGAAAACACCACAACAAAAAGTATAGTAGTAGCACACTATCTCGGTGATCATTCGCTCAAATCAAATCACAATGTCAGCATGAGCTGAGTGACACGTATCGCCGTTATGTTGAAACCATATGGCGTTGGTGCTCATATCATTTAATTCCTACTAAAAGAAATTTGTAAGTTAGTCGACCTATAGTGTTAGCATCTGACAGTGATGGCCTTGCAAATGTTGTTCTCAAACACGTTGGTTAGTATAGTCCCAAATATGACAATTTGATATGTCTCCAAACCCATTCATTCGGAAATGGGAGCTAAAGAAGACTTTTCGATTTAATTTGGGCTTCGTTTCCAACTACTCCAGAGCCCATTTAGCGAACACACATCGTTGCTTATGTTCGTTAATCTTTTGTTTCTGGGACAGTTTAATTTTGTATGGGTGCATGCTTAAGCCACTACCACAAAATTCGCCAAATTGTAATCGCCATAGTCTAGTAGGTAGTGTGTTGGCTTATTAGACGTAACAAACAAAACAACAAAACAAAATACAAAAAGTATTTCTTCGGCGACTTTCTCTCAGCAGATTTGTCGGAGAACAAATAAAATTGCCATGAAAAGTATCTCAAAAATCTGTCTTTCGGAGTCGACTTTAAACTGTAGGTCCCACCACTCATGTATAAAATTAACACACACAACATAATTGGTGTGAGAAACTAGGTCTTAATCCTGACTGAAGGGTTGTAATGACCAATTATGTATGTATGTGTGATCTACGAAAGGCAGAATTCATGTGACTGAGGTGAAATCAACTCCACTGGATTCTCCTGCACACTTTCACGTTTTCTGAATCATACTTTTCTCGATAGAACAATTATGGTGACCGTAAATTGGGCAAAGCAAGCGTTACGTTGCCCGAACAAAATATACATTTTGATAGAAAAAAAAAATAATTGTTTAAGCGTGTTTTTAAATGCTTTATCCATCCATGATGATTTACCGAAACAGAATGAATGAATGACAACTAACTTGTCAGCTGTTAAAGATGGGAAGTCCCTGTTGCAAGACATTTAGACAAGCAATTTGCAATAATGAAGCTAAATATCGTCAACCCAAAATCTGAATTATATATCGTGTTATTACTCTTGCGATTGCAAGTATAATACTTCGACAATCTATCCACGTCGGAAAAGTTCAGTAAGGGTACCAAAATAATTCATGACTAAACTTTACGTTTCCGAACTGAAGGCACTCACAATTGAGTTTATCAAGGCCCTTACAAACTGTTCCAATATACCATCCATATATAGCTGCTCCTGAGAGTTTTATTTAAAAAATATTCCATCGGCATTCACTCGATTAATGTGGCATGTTGCGTAATCCCTATTAATACTCATATTATTTTTAGTTGGTCTATAGCATGACATCATTTCTTCGCAATTTTTATATCTTTTATATCAATCTGTAATTTATCATCACTATTCCAATCTTTAATTAAAAATCGATTCTATACGTACAATTCATATGTTTTTGCTTTCATCATCATCATCCATTTAAAATTCAAACTAAAATTCAATTTGATTGGATAGGAGAATATGTGGGTTATTTTTGCAAAATCTATTTGCCATGCTGCTCATATTGTTTGGATTTACAATAAAAAATTGTTTTTTCTTTTTACTTCCTTTAGTCGAATAAACAAACAAACAAACTTTAAACAATAAAATACATTCATTCTATTTGCAAAAATAGCAGTGGATTTTTATTTATTTAACAATATTTGTGGTGCATTTTATTTCGATTTATCAAAAATTTAATAAAACGTTGACAAAAATAATATGTTTTCTAATTTTATTAAAAAGACGAAAAAAAATAATAATAATAAAATGAAAAATATTACAAGATTTTCGTACGAAATTAAATCTGATAAAAGTTCTTAAAAATATTCCAATTAGTAGTTGTGTTTGTGATAATTTTTAAATTTTTTGTCAATTAAAGACAACATCTATATACACATATCTGTGAAAGAATATATGTGATAATAATAATAATAATAATAATAAAAAAGCAACTAAAAGGTCTTTAATTTAATGCTTCCAATCTTTAAATTTAAATGAAACAAAGTGGTGTGTGTGTGTGTGAGATATACATAAGAGATCAGCAATGAATCGTTTTTTCATTACTCATAAGCACTCATGAAATTTTGAATATAAGTGAGTCAACAATATTGAAATTTAACTATGTACTCTGATTCATTCGTACTCACTAGAACGTTGATTTATAAGTATGATGATAATGATTATGAGTACAACTTGGACATCAAACTCATACCATTCGAAGTATGATTGATTCATAAGAAAAATTAGTAAAATACTTATAATACTTATAAATGATTCGAGTCTTAGTTGTTGTTGCATTTACAAAAAAGGACAGCTAGCAAAGCAAACACACACCTTCTAGTAAGTATAGTAGTGTTCATAAGCGAATCATTCTTATTTTGTGATTCTTGTAAATGTTGAGTCATGGAAAGTCGAAATCAATAACATCATGTGTGTTGTTAAGTATGAGTATGATGAGTAATTCAAACTTTTGATATTAAAATAAGTATAAATACGTATAAGTATCAGAAATTATGAGTATGATTTGATTCTACTCATCTTTTTGAATACTCATTGCTGATCTTTATCCTACTAAATAATCTTTTGATACCATTATGAACGAATTATCAATGTCGACGATATCTCATGCACACTTTGTTTGATTTAAATATAGAAAGTATTTAATGAAAGACCCGATAATAGAATTTATATAAAAAAAATTTTGTAATAAATTTGCTTTTGTTGTTGAAAACAAAAATCCAATAAAAATTTGTTTTTTACAAATACGAAATACGAGACATTTTTGAGATATTTTATGGTTTGTTGGTTAGTGTTTGATGAATACATTTGTTTACCAAAAAAAAATTTTGGACTTTTAGATGAAGCAACTTGAACTACCAGTGTCCATCGCTAAAGTACCTGCCAAAGTTCTTTTTCTTTTTCGAGATACTTCTAGTCATGTATTCAATTGGTGAAAAATACTTTCCTCCGATTTCTTATCTTTATAGCTCTTGCAGAAATTATTTGACAAGTGCCCAAGACCATTGCGATTTAGATGAGTGCTTATAGTGTAATAACCCGTAATGAATCCAGCAATCATAGTGAGCATGAATGGCTTAAATATAGGTTTGGCTAGATTTTACTTATCGTTCTGTCCACGTTCAGAATCCATAACTGCATTGTCAATTATAAGGTCTTTAAAGTGGTTACTAAAGTAGAATATTTTTCGTAGAGTTCAATGTTTGTGCCAATTCATCCACTCTGTCTACAATATCGTTCCGCTATATCATTCAGACACCTGCGTCAGCAATTCACCGCCTTAGAGTTCATTGCATTGGAACCCACGGCTTTGACAATAGCGTGGCTGTCAGACTGTATGTTACTATCCACTCAGGAGATTTTTGTGTCTTTCGTGTGTTTTCGCCACCAGCCTGAATCGTCAAATCTGGTGCCTGGTGGCTACATTAATCCGGTGACCTTATGAAATATGCAAATTCCACCGAATCTGAAAATTATACTCCACCTACAATTTCATTTAATTGAAAGTCATGCGTGAAGATCTGAACGGATTCGTTTTCATTTCGATATCGTTTCCTTGAAAATTCATTCACTCGGCATCAATACATTCGATAGTATGAAGTATCTGCAGGATCCTTGCTTGTTCAGTATTTGTACTAAACTTAGCCACTAAGTCCATACAATATAGGTCGAGCGGAAAGAGGCAGAGCCAGCGAAGGTGATGGTTGCACGAATTCTTTGTTCACTGGATCGAATGCTATTTGTAAGTATTGTTTCATTCATTCGATTCATGATGTCTTGCCAAACTTTACTGGATTGGCGTGACAACACCGTTCTATATTATGAAGTCGCCGTGGTCTAGTAGGTAGTGTGCTAGCTTATTAGACGTGAGGCCTCGGTTCAAACCTAGGTCAGGCATCTCCAACTGAACGAAATATGAAAAAAATATTTCTTCGGCGACTTCCTCTCAGCAGATTTGTAGCAAAAACTCTGAGATTAAAAAAAATTGCCATGAAAAGTTTCTCAAAAATCTGTCCTTCGGAGTCGACTTTAAACTGTAGGTCCCGCCACTCATGTGTGTATAAAAACTGAACACACACAACATAAATGGTGTGAGAAACTAGGTCGTAATCCTGACTAAAGGGTTGTAATGACCATTTATGTATGTATGTTATGTATTAAGCTACAGTTATTGATGCCGCTAGTTCTCATACAGTAAAAGAAAGAAAAACTTCGGGAAGTTTTTTTTCTTAGCATCGATTGCAATCCATTTATCGATGCAATAAAATAATTTTTCCTTTTAAACTAGTTTTTAGGTAAGAATACATCTACATTCTTTACTTTCAATTCCGATTTAGTGGTAATGTAAGCCGAGACATTGCTCATGGCTATTAAGTTTATTTCTCCAATTTTCTCTTTACACACCAACCATATTACCAACTGGACATGTATGATCAATTTAATCAAGAGTAATTAATTTACAACTGACCAGTAATATTACACTATACACAGATGCAACATACAACACAGTTGAGCATGGAAAAACTTTTCTTACTTGTACTTTTAATATATGATTCGTATCAAGTGTAATGTCGTGTCTGAGGTTTAGACATTTTAGGATTTTTTCGTTTCTAATTCTTGTTATTCTTGTGTACAAATAACGGAAACTAATTACAACTTAAACAGCATCTACCAAGAAATGTCATTAACAAGTGCTTTTCACTTAGGAAAACCATGAAATAAAGAAAAGAAAAATTAAAAAAACAAAAACTACCGCAAATGCAACAAAACTTTTCTTATTTTTTTTTGGTAAATAAAGGAAAACGAGAAAAACTCTAATCAAGTAAATTATATACGGGTATGGAAATAAATGTATGGTACAATAGCGTGTTGGTAAACTTTTTTATATAAACTCTATGTAAATGGATGCATACAATGGTACATTACAACCCTCCAGTTAGGATTACAACTTAGCTTCTCACACCACCTATATTGTGTGTGTTAATTTTATACATGAGTGGAGAGACATACAGTTTAAAGTCGACTCCGAACGTTAGATTTTTGAGAAACTTTTCATTGCAAATTTTATTTACTCTCAGAGTTTTTGCCCAACGACTGCTGAGAAGAAGTTGCCGAAGGAAAAAAATTTTTTTTAATATTTTGTTATGTTCGAGACTATGGCTACACTATTGTCATTGTTGTTTTTCAGATGTTGTAGTATATTTCTGTTTCCTTTTTTAACGCTAAGTGGCATTGTTATGAACGTTTTATTTCCAGTTTTTTTTTTATGCTATATTGAAATAACCCTTAAGTTTGAATTAGTTTTACTTTAAAGTACAGATTCATTCATAGTATCAACAGTAAATCCAACATATTAGAGCTCATTGTGGTACTAAACTTTTCATATACCAATTAACACTTTTGTTATGTAATTTAGCCTACATTTGCGACAAATTGCACTTTTACCGTTCAGTGGAGAGGAGTTGAGTAAATCCAACCTAAAATATCATCGTTTAATTGAGACTAAATGCAGTTTTAGTGTTAAAAAAAATTTAGAAAACTTGTTACACCATAAAGCTCTTAAAACTATTTTGCTCATGCTCTTTACCATGTTATTTCGTATTTTTGATTTGAAATTTTATTTCCATTCTATAGATTGCCTTGAGCATTTGCATGATGATGATGTACATATGTATTTAACTTCCCAAATCGTTTGAAATCTCCACCAAAATTAATTGTGTTCTATCTGGTATAAGGTGATAGAGATTCAAAATCCAATCAGAGATAACAAAAAAAAATGAATTTTTTCTTTGTAATTCCAAAAGATTTTATATGTTTTTTGTCATGTTACAGCGTCCATAATTTCCAGTAATGAGTGGTTTGTCGAATATAAGTTTCATCACATGAAACTGCTCAATTGTCTATTGAGGATTGTGTTTTAGTTTTCTTTAGATAAGCCCTAGGCGTAATCCAAATTTAAAGCTCAAGGAATTGGACACCATTGAACGCACTAGTTATTTATCTAGCGGGTGCTAGTAAGCGAACGGCCACATGGAAACTGTGTGTTGTAATTTGAAAACGGGAAGGTAAGGATTGTTCTGGAGGCCACCATGTTAACCACAGACAGAAACAATACCTTGATGGCATGTATGCGATCCCATTCCCATGTATTTTCTAAGAAAATTTTTCTTATATGAGTGGGATAATATTTTAAAATTTTTTGCATTTTGGCGATTTCCTCTCAACAGTCTTCGATTAAAAAATTCGGCGAGTAAAAGTCTACGAGTCCAAAACCTTTAAATAATAATTGGATTCAATGCTAATATTTGTACAATTTATACTGTTTTTAAAATTACAATTCATTTCTATTATTCATTCCATCACTGTAGCTTATGTTGGTTATTAATTACAAATTTTTTTAATTAACAAGTCTCGTTCTTTCACATGATTTTAACTTACCTTACCATACCTTACCTTGCTCTCTTTCATTTCGTTTCAATATTAGATATTTACATTACCACAACAACAAAATAACTTATTGTTGACGCCAACAGTAACTAAAATATGGCTGCAGCAACAAGAAAGAACAAGAAAAAAAATAGTTTTAAGCAGAGCAACAAAAACAAAAAAAAGCAAAAGAAAATAATGCAACTCTGCGTGTCAAGGACTTCACACCCCAGTGATATATATCAACAATAGCAATAATTATGAAAACATAAGCAAAATGTATGTGTTCACTTAAGCCTACATAAATACAGTCATAAACCTTCGTTTGAACGCATTTCAATACCCAAACAAAATTCCTTGGGGTTTTCATTTAAATCTTCATTTACAATCGAAATCTGTTTTATTTCTGGGTTTACTTCTGTCACAAGAATTCCCCATAAGTAAGGCATTGTAAGCTGAATAGCATTTAGATCAACATTTTTGAAAGAAAATTATTCCATCATTTTATGCATCACATCTGCTGCAGCCCCGCTATCTTATTGAAAAATTTTATGATTATTCGTCCAGTTCTATGATAAAAATATCTTCTAGAATTAATTTTGGTGGTAATAAAATACATGGTCAGGCTGAAACTATAAGCCAGTAAGTGCTCCCTATATCATAATGCTTTCTCTAGAAAAACTTCGCTTCATGCCAATAATAACTATAGGAGCTTGAACCACTTAAATAGAAATTTTTTGACGGAAGAAATATTTTTCCTTATTCACCATACATACATACCAGAGGTCAGCTTTGAACCATTTTTTCGCTAAAGGGTTCGCCAAAAAACTTTTTCTTGAAAATGCTTTGAAAAAAATTCAGAATGTTTCCTCAAATTTCTTTTTGTATTTAAAAGTACAATCCTTCCGGTTAATAATTTCATTCAAATGGCTGCCTCGGCTGGCCATGCAGTAGCCTACACGATCGGTCCAATTTTTAAGCATATTATCGATTGTGTGCAGCTGTATTTCACCAATGGCTTCACGAATATTGTCCTTTAAAGAGTCAATTGTCTCTGGCTTGTCGGCGTAACACTTATCTTTGAGGGCACCCGGCAAATAATAGTCCAACGGTGTCAAATCGCAGCTCCGAGGTAGCCGAACGGCATCAGCTCTGCGGCTGATAATGCGATCTTCAAAAACAGGGCGCAAAACATCGAGTATAGCTTCGGCTGTGTGGCACGTAGCGCCGTCCTGTTGAAACCAAATGTTGCCAATATCCTCCTCTTCAATTTTTGTGAACAAAAATTCGTTCAACATGGCTTACTTATAAATGATTCGAGTCTTAGTTGTTGTTGCATTTACAAAAAAAAAGAAAAGAGACAAAGACAGCTAGCAAAGCAAACACACAACCTTCTAGAGAGTATTGTAGTGTTCGTACGCGAATCATACTTATTTGTGATTCTTGTTAATGTTGAGCCATGGAGAGTCGAAATCAACAACGTCACGCGTGTTGTTAAGTATGAGCATGATGAGTACTTCATAATAATAAGTATGAATGCGTATAAGTATCAGAAATTATGAGTATGATTCGATTCCACTTATCTTTTTGAATACTCATTGCTGATCTATGATACACATACATAATTGGTCATTACAAACTTTAAGTCAGGATTACGACTAGCCTCTTACAAAACTTATGTTGTGTTTATTAATTTTATACATGAGTGACGGGACCTACAGTTTAAAGTCGATTCCGAACCACAGTTTTTTTTTTTTTTTTGTTTTTGAGAAACTTTCCATGACAACTTTTTCTCAGAGTTTTTGCCACAAATCTGCTGAGAGTTAGTTACCAAAGAAATATTTTCTCATATTTCATTTTGTTGGAGATGTCTGACCTGGAGTTTGAACAGTGTCCTTACGTTTAATAAGCCAATATACTAACTAATAATAAACTATGACGACTTCAATTAATTTTTATTATTTAATTTAAAACGCTAGGCAGTCGTCTTGGTTTTTCATGTTTGTATTTGCGTGAATTCTACCATTCAGAAATTTCTTGATACATAATATAACGTACAAAACGTTAATTGATTGTATTTTTAAGAGTTTTTTATACTCTTCTTTCGGTTTAGTCCTGTACGTCAAGTTATTGTCTAAGTATGCTACTTGAGTATACATAAGTGTGCACATAAGTTATTACACAAGTATACTGTATTTACATGTCAATTTTAGTATTGGAATACGAATCCGCATAGAGTGAATATAAAACAGAATAATTCTCATATAAAAAAATGGCGTCAAGTTTTGTAGCTGGGAAGATTTATACAGTGTGAGTTTTTAACAGCTTGAGAACTTATTATACGGTGTTCAGATATGCACCTTTATTGCGTAAATCGCAATAACCGCCATTATTGAGCTCAATATTTCAATATTTAATTATTGCACAATAAATACGCAAATTGTTATAATATTGAGTAAAACTTAAAATGCAGCACTGTCATAAGTTTGTTTAGTGAGCACATTACAATTAACTTTGAGTTGTCAAATATCAACACCAAACAAAAAAAATAATAAAAAAATAAAATAAAAACAATGTTGTTGAAACAACCAGCTGTTGTGTTTACCAGCTTTCAAATGAATATTGAATAAGCAGCTGAACTGCGTATATTATTATGCCTGAACACTTAAAATATTGTACTCAATAAACCGAATATTGACTCAATATAAGTACATATCTGAACATAGTATAATGCAATGATGGAGCAAATAATTTCTTGGTATTAATTTTTGTAGAGGCGTGAACAGGTCCACTTCTTGTTAGAACTGAAAATAGTTAATGTTTAGCTGTTTAGCTTATTGGTACTGAGAAAATTATAAAAAAAAAATAAATTTAATATTATATAAATGATTAATCTACCACATACTTGTTTATTTGATCAAATCAAGTATTTACTTGATTATATATTTATATATTGCAGTACAACTTGCCTCTTAAATGAGCACTAGTATTAAAGAGACTTTCGTAAATTGCATCTGAAAAGAAAATAGATTGCCATGTAATGTCATGGCAGTAAACTTTTTTGTTTGTATTATATTTCAACATAAATATGTACGTAAAGTTGGTCATGTTTATAGACATACATACCCACATATGTACTTTTACTCTAAGTTGGTCATTTATATGTACAAAAAAGAAAAAAAAACATTTTCATGTTCATACATGGACGACTAGAAGTTGAAGATTGTCTACAATACACGAATATATATACACGAACAATAGCAGTGACCATGAAAACTATAAATTCTCGTATAACAACCATGACTTTGAGCTACTCAATCCAGTGACATTGTCAGCAGTAATAAATTATGATGAAAAATGGAAGAATACCCAATGATAAGTGTATGTTAGAGAGACAAAATTAAAACTACAATGTATGTTGTAGTAGAAAATAAAAATTACAAAAACTTTATAAAAGGGGATATTTTTAATATACACTTAGCCACAAAAGTATACATACGGATAACAAATTTCAGAAATTTCTTAACTAATCCGTTTTCGTTGAAAATCTTTTTAATTGTCTGACAACTTTCCTCGATTTTAAGATGGTGTTGGTTAAAAAATTTCTGGAATTTGTTAACTTTTGTGGGCCTGATGTACACTTTTGTGAGCCAGATTACAGATTAGTTAAAAAATTTCAGAAATTTGTTGTCTAAAGGACAACATTCGTGAAGCCATTGGTGAAATACAGCTGCACACAATCGATAATGTGCTTAAAAATTGGACCGATCTTTAGGCTACTGCATGGCTAGCCGAGGCAGCTATTTGAATGAAATTATTTTCCATTATTAACCGGAAGGATTGTACTTTCAAATAAAAAAGAAATTTGAGAAAATATTCAGTAGTTTTTTTTAAAGCATTTTCAAAAAAAAAAGTTATTTGGCGGACCCTTTAGTATTCGTACGCGAATCACACTTATTTTGTGATTCGTGTATACGATGAGTCATAGAGAATCGAAATCAATAACATCAGGCGTATTGTTAAGTATGAGTACCATGAGTATTTCCAACTTTAAATATGAGTAGTATGAACATGACATTAAAATAAGTATGAATGCGTATAAGTATCAGAAATTATAAGTATGATTCGAATCTATTCATCGTTTTGAATACTCATTGCTGACCTCTGATATGTATATATGTATATATATAACGTTTAAAATATGAGCTTGTAGATTAAAATAAATATGTATTTTGTTTTAATTCTGTGCGCCACTTAGTCGCCTGCTTCGCCTTGCCTTTTATATGGCAGAGTCAACAGTTTTATGAATGTTCTTGAAGGCGAATGTTCATGACTTCGATGACAACGATGTTTACATTTATTATTGTAGTGTTGTTTGTGTATTTTTGTTTACTTGTTTAGCATTTTTTCATGCTGGTGTTTGTTGTTATATTAAGCAGTACAATAATTTGTAAACAGGTTTGTTTACTGCATGGTTTGGTTTTTGTAGCTTTTGTTCATTATTTTTATGTTAAGCGATGTAAACGCAAAAAACCAGTATCTAGATTTTCCATTGTACATAGTAACAATATGTATATGAGTATATATGTATATATGTATATGTTTGTTATACACATACTTTTTTACTCTTAACAAATATCTTTCATTTTTACTTCAAGTTCAAAGAGAATTAAAATCTGTGCTTAGAGAGAAATGTGCATTAAAAAGACGAGTAAATGTATATATGAAATCTTTCTTTACTTCTTCTCGTACGAGTGCTCGTGGACAAATTATATTAAATTTTCGATCACGTACCAAAACAGAAGTGAATGTAAGGCGGAGTGGCCCATGAATATGTCCATTAGTTAACACATATTCATTGCACATATTCAATCTGAAAATACTCATCGCATACCTCTTATCGGAATAATCTCAGAGTATTTTTTGTAATTGCTTACTACTCGGTACTCAATGCTCTGAGAGGCATTGTGTTAACTAGGCTTATGGTTTGTAATACTCTATCTATTGTTGTCATAATATTCCTCATTTTCGATTACTCCTTGATGGATAGGTACTCATATAATACCGACACTGCAACGAGCCTCCATTATTTGTTAATAGTCATTTTACATTCCAGTACAATCCTTAGGTCCTATCCTAGTTCCACTATCGCTATTGATATTTAAATGCCTTTGCATCAAGTTCATCAAATTATCAATTACCCAAGATCATAGCTCCGATTGAAAGGTTGTATTATATATGGGTTTGGAACTTTTGAATATAGAAAAACTTTAAAATCTTAACCGGAGATCGAACCTTAAAAAAACTTCATAATTCTAGCTTATGTATCACTTTTGATACATACTTGTAGTACATGGAATTGTCACGATTATTGATAGATTTTGTTACAAAATTTTAATATTTTAATTCATTTTAATAAAACTATTTATTTACTATTACATTTTATTATCACTTTTATGAAATTTGCTTCAAATCATTTTGACATGGTGTACATTGGCATGGTTTTTTACATAAAAATCAAGCACTTATGTCAGCTTGGTTTTATTTCTTTCTAAATGGTAATAATTTGACGTCTACCACCCTGCTTTGTGGCGATTTATTAGTTTCCAATTGCTTAGATTGTCAGTCGCATCAGTTACACTCTCAGTTGAGAGATGGCTGAAAACTGATGGTACAAACCATTCTTGTGATTCGTTAGAAATATTTGTTGTCAACGTCATGTGAGGTAAAAAAGTTTCCCGTTGCAATTGAACATCGATTGTGTCAATAACAATTTTCACTCTTTGATTCCTCCTACGGGCTTCCCCAAATACTGCTGTAAGTAGTTGCTACGCACGTAGCATGTACTTGAATCTAAAACTGCCAATTCGACTTCGGTGGACCACGAAATTTATAACGACCATCAAATTCAATTAGTTACTAATCTATAGCGACAAAATTATATATGAGTTGAAAAGGTAATAAAACAAAGAAAAAATATAATTCAAAAAATAATTCAATACCAAGCATTACTTCGTAAATATCTTTATGAAGCTTGATTTATATAAATATCCTTAAATTAATTTCCCTAACAATCACTGTAAGTCTTCCATCATTAAGTATCAAATTTCAATTAAAATCGCTGGAGGTAATTTTCATTTTCCACAATAAAACTAGAAAGTTTTTGAATTCTGTTGCTAAAAACTTTAATTTGAAATGAAAATATACCAAAAAGGAACATAAAAACATAAGCTTCATTATTTAATTATATTTGTTTAATTTTCTTATCTTTTAGGCGTACAAAAAATTAAATTTTTAAAAATCTTAAAAAAGGATATATGGGCTGCTCTGAAGGTATGATAGCTAATCCCAAACTATTTATACAATATTATTTCTTACATAAAACTACAAGTTGTGTGATAAAAGTTTTATGAAAATGTTTAAAATTTTCTAACAAAAAATTAAGATATTTTTTTTTTGTAGAAAAAAATCCTTTTCATTCGAATTTCAAAAAAAAAGGTTTGTTCTGTTCCAAGTAGTTCCATCTTTGGCGATTAACATCCTGTTGGCATGTTTGTTGCTGACAATATTTTGTTCAGTTCATAAGACGAGCTTCTATTTTCTTCTTCTTCAAAGTCTTTAGCAGCAGGAATATTACATACATAATTAATATATAATCGGTCATTACAACCTTTCGTTATAAATTGGAAATGTCTGACCTGAGGTTTAAACCTTGGTCTGACGTCTAAGAAGGTAACACGCACAATCACACAATCACAATACTAACGAATTATAAAAATATATCAGGCATCTAACTTTTTCTGAATTGAAGTTATGTAGTCTAAAAAATTAAAATGTATCATTTTAGATACAAAGCTCGATCTACGGTTAATGAGTGAAATGAATATTTTTAATTTTCTTTTATTATCCTTTCACAATTCACAATTTGAAAATTGAATATCTCTTTGCCAGTATTGCGTTATCCATTTATAGTATAGTATACAAATATGGTGAATTAAGCTTGTCCACTTTAGAGAAGTGTCAACTGACTTCCATGATTATAAAGATATTTCCAGATAGAGTCAGGCCTATGCATCATCACAATGCAAGCATTGAGGAAAAGACAGCTTCTTTTAGGCAAAAGTTGGATGATAATACGGTTCTGAGCAATTGATGTTTTAATGATCTGCTGCTCTATACATTCAAATACCAACACACACACAAAAACAAATAACTAGACGCGGGTGAATTTTCACAATGTCGAAGTTATCTTGTTAGGGAAGTGGAGCAATAGTCTTTCATTCTTCAGCTCATTTTTCACTCGACTAACAAATTGTTGTACATATACGGGATACGAAGAGTCCAGAAGTGATAGTAGAATATGCTGATATGAAAGTAACCTTGAAGGTAACGTTCAAGTTATTTATGTAGACATGTGGATACGCATTTTTTTTACGTCAATTGAAAACAATTATCTGAACGATGTGTGAATATATGCGTTTTATTTAACATTACTTTACTGTGAAATCGAAGAATCGATTATTTAGCAGGTTATACAACTAAAAGTAAAAAAATTCCCACCAAAGTTGTTTCTTGTTTATTATTAAAGAAATTCTCATTCTCTTCTCAGTATTTAATAATTTCTTCGTTTAATCAAAAGCAATTATTGTGTACAATATTAATTACTTTATGAGGAAAAAAAACCTTACATAAGTAGTTTTGAAATTCCTTTCCTTCTTCTTCCCACTTAATACTTTCGCCATTTAATGAAGTTCATTTAATTTTCGCTGATTAAAAACAAGGCTTAAAAACTTTGTTGGCCTTTTGGTCCCCTTTTTAATTAAATTATGCTGGCAGTTCTGCAAGCATAAAATTTTCGTAGAAAATATAGACGTTGACGACGTTGAAATAATTTATTAAGAAATTGTGCAGTTCTTCATTTCATTAAAGTTAAGGAAAAATGAAAAACCATAAAAATTATGTAAATTTTCTGCAGTGAATGATAGTGGAAAGACACCCGAGTAACTAAATTGAACATTTAATTTTTTTTAGTTCTCTAACTCTCCAAACTTTATTAATATTAAAATTGCCATGAAAAAGTTTCTCAAAAATTTCTCATTCGGAGTTGGCTTTAAACTGTAGGTCCCGCCGCCGCTTATGTATAATATTAACACACACAACATAAGTGGTGTGAGAAGCTAGGCCGTAATTCTGACTGAAGGGTTGTAATAACCAATTATGTACTCGTATGTTTATGAACGTACAATGTCTAGTACATTTATTCATTTTCATTTTCTTCAAATACAATACAATCGCAAGAAATTTTGACTACGCCTCTGTTGATTAGTGTCAACAAATTGCTGTTTGATTAACACTTTTGCTGTTGCATTTTAATTTTGCATGTCATTTATCCTTCCAATAGAAGAGACGCGTGATTTCTAACACAATTATTGTTGTATACTTTTTCTCTATTTTTTTACTTGTTTTTCTATTTGCTTTTGTTCATTTTCATCTATTTGTTATGGGACAATGTCACTAAATTTGTTGTCGATTGTACCATCCGGTTGTGCATATAATGTTACTAAAGGGTCCGCCAAATAACTTTTTTTTGAAAGGCTTTAAAAAAAACTACTGAATATTTTCTCAAATTTCTTTTTTTATTTGAAAGTAGAATCCTTCTGGTTAATAATGGAAAATAATTTCATTCAAATGGCTGCCTCGGCTGGCCATGCAGTAGCCTACACCAGAAGATGCCGATTTTGGCAAAAAAAAAATCATCTTTTCAGATGAAGCTCATTTTGATCTTGGCGGGTATGTAAACAAGCAAAATTGTCGCATTTGGGGCACAGAAAACCCGTACGCATACATTGAAAAGCCGACGCACCGAAAACGAGTCACTGTTTGGTGCGGATTTTGGTCCAGAGGCATAATTGGTCCATTTTTCTTCGAAAATGAGCAAGGAGTGGCCGTTACAGTCAATGGCGATCGTTATCGGGCCATGTTGAACGAATTTTTGTTCACAAAAATTGAAGAGGAGGATTTTGGCAACATTTGGTTTCAACAGGCCGGCGCTACGTGCCACCAGCCGAAGCTACACTCGATGTTATGCGCCCTGTTTTTGAAGATCGCATTATCAGTCGCAGAGCTGATGTTGTTTGGCCACCTCGGAGCTGCGATTTGACACCGTTGGACTATTTTTTGTGGGGTGCCGTCAAAGATAAGTGTTACGCCGACAAGCCAGAGACAATTGACGCTTTAAAGGACAATATTCGTGAAGCCATTGGTGAAATACAGCTGCACACAATCGATAATGTGCTTAAAAATTGGACCGATCGTGTAGGCTACTGCATGGCTAGCCGAGGCAGCCATTTGAATGAAATTATTTTCCATTATTAACCGGAAGGATTGTACTTTCAAATAAAAAAAGAAATTTGAGAAAATATTCAGTTTTTTTAAGCATTTTCAAAAAAAAAAAAAGTTATTTGGCGGACCCCATTGAAAAAGCTGTCAGTGTTTGGAGGATGGCAAAAATAAAATCAACATCGATGCCAACGAACTAAAACGTAATGCCACTTTGCTTTAATAATTTAACATCAGTTGTGTGTAATTTTGTTTTTCGTTTGCTTTAAAACTTGTCGGCTTTAACTGGTGTCCCAGGGTTTTCAGTATCCATAGACTAATTGTACTGAGCTCTTAACCAGTTTCAAGAGACTCATAGCTTTTATTTACTGAAGCAACTTTTGTAATAGCGAGAATGGCTAGCATATTTTGTAATAAAATATGTCCCTTGTGTCTGTTGGTTGGTCTGTCCATAACTTTTATATTTTTTTAGTGTTCACAGTCATTTTGTGTTTAACTTTGGTCAACTGGAATTTACTTTAAAGTCGGTATAAAACAAACCAGAAGAGATAGAAATCCTTAAAATAATTTTGTCATGGCATCATATTACCAGCAGCATAGCATGTATGCATGTGTGTCTCATACACACACATAGTTTTATATAATTTTCTGACTTTTTCTCTTAAATTTTATACATGAAATGTGAGTCAGTAAGCTTACAGTGTTTTTAGTTAAACGTCACGTTCCGGAATTTGCAATTAATTTTGTTTAGAACAACATTTTCCTTTTTCTAGAGGACACAAATCTTTTCAAATAATTGTGCTAATATAACTGAAATTATATATTCATAACTTTAATATTTTTTTTTCTCTTGCTTTTTGTAGAATTTTAGATGTAGAATGTGCAATAATTTCAACTTTCTTACAGCTCATAGAGGTTGGAAAAGACAAAAATAAAAAAAAATTTTGACGGTATTAGTTGCAATGTTTGTTGCATAAAAAGTACAAAAAAAGGCCTTTTGAAAATATAATTGACGTATAAAGTAAATTCACCGTAGTATAGTAGGTACGATGTTAGATTAAATCGAAATATAAAAAATATTTCTTCGGTGATTTGCCTTCAACAGACGTACTTCTGCAACAGCCTTGGCATGTCTTTAGCCTGAGATCCATTGGTCGATTGTGGAAAAAACGATTCAAAAAAGAAAAGAAGTAAAATAGGAAAGAAAAGAAAATCAGATGTTTACAGGAAGATCAGCATGCACTCTGTTCCACTCCAACCAATGCATTACTTTACTTACATACATAACATAACTGGTCATTACAACCCTTCAGTCTGGATCGCAAACTAGTTTCTCACACCACTTATGTTGTGTGTGTTAATTTTATACATGAGTGATGGGACCTACAGTTTACAGTCGACTCCGAACGACAGATTTTTGAGAAATTTTTCAGGGCAATCTTATTTACTCTCAGAGTTTTTGCCAGAAATCTGCTGAGAGGAAGTCGTCGAAGACATTCTTTAATATATAACGGGTGATTTTTTTTAGCTATTGTCATTTTGGCAACACTGGTTTAAACAGCTCACGCACGTTTCGTGTTTTGTTTCACTGTCAAACACCTTCAGTTTGGTCTATAATTTAACCATGAATCGTCTTACAAACGAACAACGCTTGCAAATCATTGAATTTTATTATCAAAATGCGTCCTCTGTTAAGAAAGTTCATCGCGCGCTTCTTCCATTTTATGGTCAGTTTAATCGACCCACTGAAGCCGCTATTCGGGCTATTGTGACTAAATTTCACACCAAATTTACATTGTTGGACATTAAACCGCCAACACGCTTACGTAAAGTGCGAACTGAAGAAAATATCGCAGCGGTATCGGCCAGTGTTAATGATGACCATCAATTATCGATTCGTCGCCATTCGCAGCAATTGGGCCTCTGTTACTCAACAACGTGGAAAATTTTGCGGAAGGATTTAGGTGTGAAGCCTTTCAAAATACAGCTGGTGCAAGAATTGAAGCCAAACGACCTACCGCAACGCAGAATTTTTGGTGAATGGGGTCTTGGAAAGTTGGCCGAAGATCCACTTCTTTATCGAAAAATTGTTTTCAGCGACGAAGCTCATTTTTGGCTCAATGGATACGTAAATAAGCAGAATTGTCGATTTTGGAGTGAAGATCAGCCAGAAGCATTGCAAAAGCTACCAATGCTTCCAGAAAAAGTCACAGTTTGGTGTGGTTTATGGGCTGGTGGCATCATTGGACCGTACTTCTTCAAAGATGCTCCGAATCGTAACGTAACTGTGAATGGCCCAAAATGCAAGAGCTAGACTTGCATGACATGTTGTTTCAACAAGACGGTGCCACATGCCACACAGAACGCGTAACAATGGACTTAGTGGGAGGCGAGTTCGGTGAACATTTTATTTCACGTTCGGGACCGGTCAATTGGCCGCCTAGATCGTGCGATTTAACGCCTTCAGGCTATTTTTTGTGGGGCTATGTTAAAGCTCATGTCTATACAGACAAGACCGCTTCAATTGACGCATTGGAATACAACATTGAGGCATTTATTCATGAGATACCTGCCGAAATGTTGGTAAGAGTATGCCAAAATTGGACTAAGCGGATGGACCATTTGAGGCGCAGTCGCGGTCAACATTTGCATGAAATAATCTTCGAACATTAAATTATATGGACCGTACTGTAAGATTAAATACATACATAATTGGTCATTACAACTCTTCAGCCCGGATTACAACCTAGTTTCTCACACCACTTATGTTGTGTATGTTAATTTTATACATGAGTATTTGGACCTACAGTTTAAAGTTTTTGAGAAACTTTTCATGTCAATTTTATTTGACTCTCAGAGTTTTTGCCAGAAATCTGCTGACAGGAAGTCATCGAATACATTTTTTGTATTTTGTTGTGATGTCTGGCCTGGGGCTCGAACTCTGGCTTTACGTCTCATAAGCCAACACACTACCTACTAGACTACGGCTACTTCGCAGTAGGATTAAATGTAGTTAAATCCGGGCCGAACTAGACAGTGTTCATGCTGCTATTCTGGGAAACATGTATAGATCCGGATCCATTACATGCTGCCTTATAATTTCCTGAATATAAAAGTTGATTTTGAAATTCCAAATAGGGATTTCGGGTCTAAAAATCTGAAAGTTGCAAATGGATCTCTTCAAGTTTATTGGCTCACTGATAAGTGACAGTGTGGTGGGCTTGCATATTATGGTCTCTGATATTCCAGACGGCTTGATGGGTGGCGGAATTTTACACGAAACTCTCGTGAATTACTCGGTTATCTTAGAGAAATTTTGATTCATTCAAAGTAGAACTCTTATATGGGTTCTGGGATGTAGAGATATCGTTGGAAATTCCATTGCTGATGATGTGGTCAGGACCGGTGTAGAGCTTTCAGTCTCCGACATGTCAACGAAGAGTTTGTTGTAACCTATCCAAAGTTCACTACCAGAAAAAGTTTACGGGGAAATGCTGTTTGACAGCCCACTAATTTGAATCATTCGCTTTGTTTTAAATACTCGCGGATAACTGGGCTTACGTTTTTGAATGAAATGGGGCATGTATGGGTGTTCTTAATCAGCTGACATGGCACCACCACAGCCCTTCATATTAAGGGAGGATAAATGTTTAACATTTTTAAATTCAACAATAACTTAACATGCAGAGATCATAAAAACCATGCTTCATATTATAGAAAACATTTTCTGTGTTGAAAAGACTTGTCGCTATGTTCTATCGAAGATATTATACATCAGCGTATGTCCGTCCTTTGGTTATTAAAAAATTTTCTGGTTATTTAAGCAATATTTTGCAAACCACTATTGCCAGTGTTACTAAAATGCATAACAAACATAACACTGAACTGGATATTTGAATTTATTTGAAATCTGCTGAACTAGCAATAACCAATAGAAACCATGACAGTGATTCAAAAATAAAAATAAACATACATTTTACAAATGAAACCACAAATTACTGTCAAAGTTCTCTCAAATATAGTCAAAAAAAAATTTTATATTTTTCCACAAAATTGGTAAATTGACGCTGATTTATTACAACGATAAAGTCTCTCATATGTACTCTCTTCTTCTTTAATTTATTTTCTAAATTTTTATTAATTTTATGAAAGCATACGATGGCAAAGTATTGTAAGAGAGAATGCCAATAACAACAAGGTCCTGTTAACATACACATGGCACGCCATATTTTCAAAGGTATTGGTGTTGGGTAAGGGTACGTATGAGCAATAAATATTTATATTCGTCAACGAATATAACGCATACGCACATTTATACACACAGTTACTAAAGTATACATATGGTTAACAAATTTCAGAAATTTTTTAACCAAACCGTTTTCGTTGAAAATCTTGGAACTCACAATACTATGGACAAAGGACAAGCAGCAAGGCCTTGTTTTGATAATTACCTACTCTAGGCAAAATCTACCAATTGTTAGTCGACATAGTAACCTTGCTGCTGTTTCCTTTACTGAATACATGTGTAAAACTAAGCATTTAACTTGGCCATATCTACCACGTAGATCCCAGAATGAGATATACAAGCCCATGTCGCTGGAACTTCCAGAATCTCTCTCTGTATTGGGAATAGAAGATGATTTGGCAAGATATATTCACAGAAATGCAACAACACACAGAGAAGCAAATACTCTTCTTACACAAAATACTATCATACAAGGCATTATAGAATCAAAGTACCCCTTGTTCAGAATGGATATCGTCACGAACTCAACATATAGATTCTGTGAGATTGAATCATCAGAACAAATACTTCAAAAATTGTGAGACTTTAATACATCCCAGAAAGAAAGTTACTTAGCTTGCTTAGTAGGTCATTACAACCCGGTAGTTATACGAGTAATTAGTTGCCATAGTCTAGTAGGTAATGTGTTGGCTTATTAGACGTGTAAAGCCAGGGTTCGAACCCCAGGCCAGACATCAAAACAAAATACAAAAAGTGGTTCTTCGGCGACTTCCACTCAGTAGATTTCTGGCAAAAACTCTCTGAGAGTAAATAAAAAGTTTCTCATAATCCTGTCGTTCGGAGTCGACTTTAAACTGTAGGTCCCGCCACTCATGTATAAAAACTTAACATACACAACATAAGTGGTGTGCGGAGCTGGGTCATAATTATGGCTGAAGGGTTGTAATGACCAATTATGTATGTATGTTCAAAAACTCTATAATTGTTGGAAATATTTCGGAACAAAACGAAGTAATAAAAATGGATGAAGCAATTTAGAAGCTGCATACGGTTTTAAGAGAGTGATCACCAAAGCTAAGTAGTGCCTTTGAAATATATGGTCAATGCAACTTAGACAGGATCCGGATAGGATTTCAAGCCAGCGAATAGTGAACAAATACGAATACCTACGCCACACTGTCGGAGAAATTGAGAGAACTCTGCAACGAGGCAGAAACCATGATTTTTTCACTCCCAATGAACTGTAATCTCTATACCGAAACTTAGCTTTAAGATGTATTAAAAGCGCTGTCAATACTTTAAGCTCCAGATGCCTGATTTGCTTTTTTATACGTTTTTTAATATTCTCGCTTTAGTTACCCAGCAGCAAGCAGATTAAACAACTTCGAGTTCTACTTTATTGATAATGAACTTAAAACAGTTGCCGGTTTTAATACGAAAAACTTTTCGTTTGATGTAGGAGTACAGGACACAGGTCATAGAAATACTATTTGATAGCCAGGACATTAGTACATCCCAAATCATTAGGGAATTCTGGGCAATGAGCAGTTATATACGTTTGTCTGGAGTGAAGCCTCCACAGGGGGAGAAAACCGTTCTGTGGTGCGCTAAGAAAGATATAGAGTTGCGAATATTTTTCTCAAGCCAAGCGGGTTTGAAAGAAACCAAAACTCTTACAAGGCGAGCATAGTGGGAAATAATTTTTATTTGCATGAGACTATCCAGGTTTAGCTTGAGAACAGTTAATGGCCTTTGGATCGAGCATTGTAAACTCACAGAACATTTTCTCAGAATAGAGTGATGCCTTCATGCCAAATATGTGTATCACTATAACAAATGGTTGAAACCTGTGCGACCTTCGCATATATCAGAATGGAATAAAGTTTTAGGCAAAGAGTTATGCTCACTTACTCCAAGCAATTATATGTAATTACATACAGACACACTTTAAAATTCTTTGTTTATTCTTCTTAATTTCTTATTTCTATTTCTCGTTATATCTTTCCATCAGCAAATAAGAGAAACTAAATTAGAATTAAAACCGCAATTTACAAACAAACAAACAAAAAAAAAAGAGAAAGAAAAAAAGAATGTCATTTAAAACTTTTTCTTATTCTGATTTAAAGTGCTGGCGAAAGCAGAGGGGGGAAGAAGCGAAGACTAAAATAAAAATATAAAGTTTTATCATTGCAATCAAGGAATATGGAAAGAGTTCCAATGAACAAAAAAAAAAAAAGAATTTTTCTAATTTCACCTTATGAGGATGATAGCTGAATATGAGGAATTTTTATAGCAGCAACAACAATAATCATAATTATTTAAATAGTTTTGTCATTACAAAGAAAATAAATGAACTTTAAGGGAAAATATGTCTCCTAAAAATTAAAGAAAAACATATTGTGATTTTATATCTTTCGTTACTGCACTTGGGCAAATAAGTCTTCGGTCGATCGTAATTTAATTGCCAAAGAGCCATTATTACAACTTGCCGTTAAAGTTGGGTTTAGTTAAAGGTAACTTTAGCTAAAGTGAACTTTAAAGTCACCTTTAAGGTAACTTTAGCTAAAGTGAACTTTAAAGTCACCTTTAAGGTAACTTTAGCTAAAGTGAACTTTAAAGTCACCTTTAAGGGAACTTTAGCTAAAGTGAACTTTAAAGTCACCTTTAAGGGAACTTTAGCTAAAGTGACTTTTAAAGTCACCTTCAAGGTAATTTTAGCTAAAGTGAACTTTCAAGTCACTTTTAACTTATTTTCGTTATTAGAACCTACAGGTAAAATAAAGTTGACTTTTTCAAAAAAATATGGCAGTGCCGGAGCAATGTTGATAACACTGCTCAATGAAATAAGTTTTTTTGTTTTTGTTGTATTTGCTCATTTTGTTTATATTTGAAGTTGCCATATTGAAAATAATATTTAATATGGCAAGATAAACTTAACTTTAAAAACTAAAGGTAGCTTTAGCTTAACATTCACTTCTACCATATTGTCGTCTTATAATAATGAAAAACAATTTATCTGCCCGTTAAAATGCTCCTTTTAGTTAAAGGCAAGTTGTAATAATTGTCCTAAGTATAGAGATCTTAACTGAATGCAGTAACTAGAATACCAAGACGAACACATTAACTTAAGACTTTTTAAAGTGCTGCCAACAAAAACAATCGTTTAAACTGTTGCCTGCATTCTGTCTGTGTTTTAGTAATTTGACGATAGCATTTTATGCATTCCAATATGTTTTAGCAGCGCTGTTATTGAACACTGAGCTGGACTTATTTATGCAAAAAAAATGTGTGAATAGTCCAGTTGAACATCTTGACTTTGCCGATAATATTTGTTTACTCCTGAAAAAGTTTTTCATATTAAAACCGGCAACTGTTTTAAGTTCATTATCAATAAAGTGGAACTCGAAGTAGTTTAATCTGGTTGCTGCTGATAACTAAAGCGAGAATATTGAAAAACGTATAAAAAAGCAAATCAGGCATCTGCAGCAAAGGGTGTTAAAACCGCTTTAATCTTAAAACTAAGCTTCGGTGTAGAGATTGAAGTTCAGTGGCAGAGAAGGAATTATGATTCCTGGCTCTTTGCAGACTTCTATCAACTTTCTTGGCCGTATGGCGGATGTATTTGTATTCGTTCACTGTTCACTGGCTGGTTTAAAGCTTTGTTCTCGGTAAGTTATGCTTTAAAGTAAAAACTTCATCGCGAATGTAGTGACATATTAATTTGGACTTGTAAGTTAGCTATATGTGCGCAAATGCTTTTTGATTTCAACAGCTTAAAATCTACGAATGAAATGGATTATAAATATAATTCTTTCATGACAGGCAAAAAAATTTAAGAATATTCAGGCAAAATATAAAATTTTTGTCTCCAACAAAAAAACATATATCTTCTGCGACTGTCTCTACGCAGATTTCCGGCAAAAATTCTGAGAATAAATAAAATTGCCATGAAAAGTTTTTCAAAAAGCTGTCTGTGTTCAGAGTCGACTATAAACTGTACACAACATATGTAAGTGGTGTGAGAAACTAGGTCTTCTACAATGTTCAGATATGCATTTTTATTGAGTCAATATTCGGTTAATTGAGTACAATATTTTAATATACGCCGTTCAGCTGCTTAGTCAATATTCATTTGACAGCTGGTAAGCAAAACAGCTGGTTGTTTCAACAACATCGTTTCTTTTTTTGTTGTTGTTGACGTTTGAATTGTCGAATATCAACAAAAAGGTTTCAATTAATTATAATATGTTTAATAAGTTAAGTTTTACTCAATATTATCACAATTTGCATATTTATTGCGCAATTATTAATTGAAAATTTATATGAAATATTGAGCTCAATAATGGTGTTTATTGCGATTTACGCAATAAAGGTGCATATCTGAACACCGTATAAGAAGGGTTGAATGCACGTCTGTATACTTCAATTCAATTGGTGGTATTTTATATTATTAAACAATATAAATATAAACTTAATTTATGCACACTTTTTTATTTAAATTGTTATTAAATTGATTGCGGTTAACAAATAACATTTACTTTGAAACCAATTTATAACCATAATCGAGCAATTTTGCTCTCTGAAATTTAAATTATTAATGCATGCTTAATACAATTAATTGTATATGTTTGTGTGTACATAATATTTAATAGAGCATTAATAAATTTTATTGCGTATGTATTTACATAATTAATCACTTACGTTGCTGTTGCTGTTTTATGTCATAACAATCAAAAAGAAATATTACAACATTCAAGTAGATGTGTGTGATTAACTTTGTAGGAAGAAATTTATAAACAATTAAAAACACAATGCAACAAAATACAAAAAATTAAATACACCCGAGTAACTACCTAGTCTAAGTTGTTCAGTTAGTTGAGTAGAATTCAAAAAATTTTAAAATATTTTATTTTTTCTCCAAACTTGTTTTATTTGACAAAAACTGTTTTTTTCGGACTTTACGCACAAATTTACTGATTACACAAACATTTCTGAACCCATGTCCAAAATTTAAACCTTATTAGAAAGGAGAGATATGGGCCTTTAAATACAGGTACATATATATATATATTATTTGACGTAATATCCTATCAGGTTTGATGAGGTAAACTTGACAAATGCGAATTTTTTCAATTTGTCCGTTCATACTAGCAAAATTTAATTAAAAAATATGAAATAACTGATAACATTCTGAAAGTACATTATCTTGTGAAGAGATTGACAAAAATTATCGTAGTTATTATTTAAAGAGTCTAACAGTCGAATTATATTTTACATATACTCGTATATTTTGTCTCAAATGAACTTTTAGTTTCAAAAATGTTCAGAATTTTTGATGAATTTTAATTATTTATCAGAAAATGTGTCAATTTCACATTTAAGTGACCACCAGAATTTTGCCAATGTTTGCGCAAAGAAAAATAATATTTCAAAAAAAAAAAAACACAAGCAAAGGGTCCGCCTAATAACTTTTTTGTTTTGAAAATGCTTTAAAAAAAACTACTGAATATTTCCTCAAATTTCTTTTTTTATTTGAAAGTACAATCCTTCCGGTTAATAATGAAAAATAATTTTATTCAAATGGCTGCCTCGGCTGGCCATGTAGTAGCCTACGCGATCGGTCCAATTTTTAAGCACATTATCGATTGTGTGCAGCTGTATTTCACGAATATTGTCCTTTAATGCGTCAATTGCCTCTGGCTTGTCGGCGTAACACTTATCTTTGACGGCACCCCACGAATAATAGTCCATCAACATCAGCTCTGCGGCTGATAATGCGATCTTCAAAAACAGAGTGCAAAACATCGAGTGTAGTTTCAGCTATGTGGCACGTAGCGCCATTCTGTTGAAACCAAATGTGTCCAATATCCTCCTCTTCAAATTTTGTGAACAACAATTCATTCAACTTGGCCCGACAACGATCGCCATTGACTGTAACGGTGACTCCTTGCTCATTTTCGAAGAAAAATGACCCAATTATGCCTCTGGACCAAAATCCACACCAAACAGTGACTCGTTTTGGGTGCGTCGGCTTTTCTATGTATGCGTGCGGGTGTTTTGTGCCCCAAATGCGACAATTTTGCTTGTTTACATACCCGCCAAGATCAAAATAAGCTTCATATGAAAATATGATTTTTTTTTGCCAAAATCGGCATCTTCTGTAAGTCGATCGCAAGCCCACTTAGAGAAGCGAAAACGCATTGGATGGTCAATTGGCTTCAACTCCCGAACCAATTGGACTTTGTATGGCGTCATACCAAGGTCTTTATGCAAAATTCGTGTCAATAATGTCTCCGAAATGTTCAATTGTTGAGAACGACGGTGAATTGATGTTGATGGCGCTTCACGCACACTTTCTGCCACAGCAGCAATATTCTCGAGTGTACGCACTATTTTTGGCTTTCCACGCTTTGGTTTATCGATGAGGATGCCAGTTTCTTTAACTTTTTTCACAAGACAACGAACATACGGAGCTAACGGTGCTTCTCTTCTTCCAAAATCCGTACGCAATTTTCGCACACATTCTGCAACATTACCATGATTTTCAAAGTAATGTTGCAATATTTCCGAGCGTTATTCAAGCGTATACACAACCATATTCGTTCAGCGGAAGGATAAAACTAATTATCTGTCAAATCAGACATGAGCTAAGTGTTACCATTCACGAAATAAGCACTAGTTGAATAAAAAAAACGTTAGATGGCGGACCTGATATTAGCCAACTTCCGGTAGTTGTGCAAACGTGAAATTGACACATTTTGGCATAAACAATCGAGATCCATCAAAACTTTTGAAAATTTTTGAACTGAAAGTTCATTTGATAAGATGACATATGTATATAAAAAATATAAGACCACTGTTATACTATTTAAATTATAACTACAACAATTTTTGTCCGATTTGATCAAACAATACATCAATCTCTTCACAAGATAATGCACTTTTAGAATATCTTCACTTATTTTATATTTTTTAATTAAATTTTGCATTTAAGAATGGCTAAACTTGAAAAAAATAAAAAAATAAATATTTTCCAAGTTTACCCCATCAAAACGCATAACACATAAGTTTGAACACAATGTTTATGTATACCGTTTTAAAGACTAATCTCACACCTTTTCAAAAAAGTTTGGGTTTTTAAAATAGGTTCAAACATATTTTGAAAAGATCAAAATAATCGTTTTTGTCAAATAAAACAAGTTTAAAGGGTTCGAGAAAAATAAAAAGTATTTTTAGGTTCTACTCAACCTGGTGAATAACTTACACTATGTAGTTACTCTGGTGTATTTTCACTGTCGCACCGTGTTATTAATTGTTATTTTTTTTATTTTCATTAATTATATTCTGTATAGTTTGTTCTGCAGCGAATTTCCTATTTAGAAGGCATTATGAAATTGACCATATATTTGAAACATTCACAGGACAAAAAAACAGCGAACATTAAATAGAAAGTAAAACAATAATTAATACTGTTGCGTGTACAAAGGCACATTAACAAAATGAAAACATACGAGACACAGAAACTAAAACAGAAGTACATAAATCCCATGGAAGAAATGCCTAAGAAAACGGAGACTTCCGCACTTATCTGGCTGATCAGAACACCAACGGCATGTGGTTTTAACTGGGCAGGCATACAGCTCATGACATATTGGACATTCAGCACGAGCGATTTGGAGCATGGTCATCTCACATGGATGTAATGAGAGCTGCAATTTGAACTCGTTAGATTTGTGCTTGCAGGTGCAAGTGCAGTCTTCAATCTTAGCCTGATTTAGGCGTCAGAGTCATAGAAAAATATGTGTGTCCCCAGACGCAAATCAAATCAGTTAACAGGGCTCTGTTATGTTACTAATAGAACTCTGTTAAACATTTAATTTAAGGTTGGGAAAGAAAAACAGGAAAAATTAATTAAATTCCTCGGTAAAATAAGAAAAAAAAAGAAAAAATTATAAAAATAATTCCTTATAATTAATCACTGTTACAAAATATTGCGAAATAAGAACTACAATAAACAGATAATCATACATTTCCGAAAGGTATTGTAATCCGATAAAAAAAAAACAGGACAACATGGGCGGACAAAGTAAATTGTTTTTAAAGCATTGTACGTCCCTTTAACAAAATCAATCGCCAGAACCCTTAACAGCTCGAGCTTTCATAGCAGATTTTGAAATTTTCTGAGAATTCAGATTTTAAAATCCACTAAGTGTCCTTTTGTTAGGAAGCAGCATTATTTTTAAGGAATGGAGCAGTACGCGATTAGGTTTTTGCCAAACACTTTATTGTAGGCAATATACAGAGTATTTATTGGACATCACCATAGTATATAGCATGTTCCTCACACCGCGTCCCTCACACCACATCCCTCACACCACGTCCCACACACCACGTGTCCTTCACACCATGTCCCTCAGGCGAAAGATGGAGATTTGGCACTAAGGAATACTGCGCGGTTGTCACACTTGACGTTAGAAATGCGTTCAACTCAGCGAATTGGCGGCGGATTATGAGAACCCTCTTTAACATGGCTACGCCGCCATACTTAATGGAGATTCTGAACAATTACTTTCAGGATAGGAAAGTAATTACCTAACGGATGAAGGAGAAAAGGAATACGTAGTGACAGCGGGTGTTCCGCAGGGCTCTGTACTTGGGCCACTACTATGGAACATTATGTACGATGGTGTACTTCGACTGCGATTGCCAAACCGGACTACAATTGTGGGCTTTGCAGATGACTGCCATAGTCTCGGTAGCTAAAACGGTAAGGGAAATAGAGGAGAAGACGAACACAGCGGTTCGAAAAGTTGGAGCATACCTTGATGAGGCAGGTTTAACACTTGCTGCACATAAAACGGAGGTAGTCTTGATAAGTGGCCGGAAGATAGTGGAGAAGATGGAAGTGACCGTTGGAGGTACTAAGATCGAATCTAAGAGGGCGATAAAATATCTGGGAGTGATTATCGACGACAGGCTGAACTTCAAGGATCACGTGAAATACATCGGCGAAAAAGCATCTGTACACAGGGAGCACTGGCGAGAACGATGCCAAATATTGGAAGACCAGGTCAATTCAAAAGGAGGATAATATCGAGGGTTGTAACGTCGATAATGTTATATGCTTGCCCAATATATTCGGAGGCACTCTCCGTGGAGACGACAAGGAGAATACTGTCCTCGGTGTATCGTCTAAGCTTGATTAGACAAGTAAGTGGCTCAACATATACACGCAGCACAAAATAAGTATAAAAATTGAATTTAAAATTCAATTGCTTATTCTTAATCATGACCAAGTTCAATTCCTAGTTGCGATTTTTGATTGATTTTTTTTATTTGTTTTTTTGATTTTTTTTAATTTATATATATATTTTATATCTATTTTTATATTATATATATATATATATATATATATATATATATACTTACATATATCTTCTAATATATAAAATTCTCGTGTCACGGTGTTAGTGGTAAAACTCCTCCAAAATGGATCGACCGATTTTCATGAAATTTTTTGTGCATATCGGGATCTATTTGTGAGAATCGGATCTATTTTTCATATCCTTAAATGTTAAGAGGGCGTGACAAATCGATAAAATTGAATATTTAGGCACATATTAATCGCAGAGTTCGTAGAGTCGATATCGAGACAATCCCACCAAAAATGGGCGTGACAACCCTCCCCCTTCATGTGATACCTATAACTCTTAAACTACTGAACCGATTTTAACCATTCGTTTTTTGTTCAAAAGCTTATCAGGTTTAGATGGTTTAATAATATTCGATATAGCAAAAAGTAGGCGTGGCAAACCTTTAAAATTGAATATTTAGGGACATAATGATCGTAGACGAATGCAATTTGGTGGGTAAGCTCGTAGAGTCGATATCGACAAACTCACCAAAATTGGGCGTGGCCACCCTCCCCCTTTAAGAGATACCTATAAGTCGGCTAATATGATGGTTTATAACTACATACATATGTACATATATAACTTGTATGTCTGTTAGTTTTTGTTTTGGAGTGAGTACAACAACTACAACTTCGTCAGCGCTAACCATGATTCGGACCTCTTATTGTTACTCTTTATATGCCTCACCTAAATAACGTACCGACTTCGATTAACTTTTGAACTAGGTAGATCTGCGTACCGAAGTCGCCGTGGTCTAGTAGGTAGTGTGTTGGCTTATTAGACGAAAAGCCAGGGGTCGAGCCCCAGGCCAGACATCAAAATAAAAATACAAAAAGCATTTTTTCGGCGCCTTCCTCTCAGCAGATTTCTGGCAAAAACTCTGAGAGTAAATAAAATTGCCATGAAAAGTTTCTCAAAAAATCTGTCGTTCGGAGTCGACTTTAAACTGTAGGTCCCGCCACTCATGTATAAAATTAACACACACAACATAAGTGGTGTGAGAAACTAGGTCGTAATCCTGACTGAAGGGTTGTAATGACCAATTAAAAAAAAAAAAAAGATCTGCGTACCGTAGAACACATATGGTTTACGTTTTTCTTTTTAAGAAGTATTTAGAGGAGGTGGTACAGGAACTATTTCTCCCTATTCCCAACTATCAAACTGATTTTGATTAATTTTGTTATTATTACACTTACCTTTCACAATTCTTTGGGCAATAAAAAAAATCAATTATTGGCGGGACGAAGTTCACCGGATCAGCTAGTATATGTACATATATTATATTATATTATTATATATATGTATATATGTATATACAATATAAAGGATGTTTTTATGGAGGTATAGAACTTTAATTTGCAATAAAACAACGATGGATTATTCGATTGACATGAATTTTATTTATCCGAAAGATAATCTTGTGGCATTACATTTTAAATATGATTTCTGGCATATGACCGCCACGGCTGGCGCGGATGTAGTCCAATCTGGACGTCCAATTTTCGATGACTTTTTCCAACATTTGTGGCCGTATATCGGCAATAATACGGCGAATGTTGTCTTCCAAATGGTCAAGCGTTTGTGGCTTTACCGCATAGACCAATGACTTTACATAGCCCCACAGAAAGTAGTCTAGCGGTGTTAAATCACAAGATCTTGGAGGCCAATTCACAGGTCCAAAACGTGAAATTAGGCGGTCACCAAACGTGTCTTTCAATAAATCTATTGTGGCACGAGCTGTGTGACATGTTGCGCCGTCTTGTTGAAACCACATCTCCTGGACATCATGGTTATTCAATTCAGGAATGAAACAGTTAGTAATCATGGCTCTATACCGATCACCATTGACTTTAACGTTCTCGCCACCATCGTTTTTGAAAAAGTACGGACCAATGATTCCACCAGCCCATAAAGCGCACCAAACAGTCAGTTTTTCTGGATGTAACGATGTTTCCACATACACTTGAGGATTACCTTCACTCCAAATTCGGCAGTTTTGTTTGTTGACGTAGCCATTCAACCAGAAGTGCGCTTCATCGCTAAACAAAATTCGCTTATGAAAATCGGGAATAACGGTAATCTCGTTTTGGGCCCATTCGACGAATCTACGCCTTACTTAATGATCGTTTGGCTTCAAATCTTGCACGAGTTGGATTTTGTAAGCACGCAAACCAAGATCCTTCCGCAAAATCTTCCATAAAGTGGATGGACACAGATCCAATTCCTGTGCACGATGGCGGATGGACTCATTCGGGTTTTCCTCAATGCTACGCTCTACGGCAGCAATAGCTTCTTCTGTACGCACCGTACAGCGTCTCTGGGGATGCGAGTTATCAATAAGAGTAAACGTGGTGCGAAAACGTTCCATGGTTAATCGAATTAACTGCTCTGATGGACGATTTTGTCGACGATAAAATGGACGTAGTGCGCGATACGTTTTCCGCACAGAACCATTATTTTCGAAATAAAATTGCACTATTTGCAAGCGTTGTTCAGGCGTGAGTCTATTCATGATGAATTGCCAAACCAAATTGAGAATAAATCACTTGACAGCTGTTAAATCGGTCGCCATCTTGAAAAGTAATGCCAACTTAAAGTTCTATACCTCTATAAAAAACACCCTTTATAATAAGAAAATAAAACAAAAATACAATACATAAATATGTATATATTTTATAAAAAAGTAAAAAATCCTGCACATGAATTGCATTCAATTGCTTATTCTCAATCACGACCGAGTTCAATCCCTATTTAGGAATTTTTGATTCATTTTTTCTTCTTTTTTTAATTTTATCTAATACATATCAAATAAAAAAAAAAATAAAATTGCTTTTATGTCTGACCTGGGGTTTGAACCGTGGCCTTACGTATAATAACCCAACACACTGCCTATTATACTACGGTGATGCCCAATAAATACTCTGTATACCGTCTACAATAAAGTGTTTGGCAAAAACCTAATCGCGTCCTGCTCCATTCCTTAGAAACAATGCTGCTTTCTAACAAAAGGACACTTAGGGCCATGATTACATTTTGCCGTTAACTAAAGGGAGGATTTTAACGGGCAGATAAATTGTTTTTTATTATTATGTGTACCCAATAAGATAGAAGTGAGCGTTAAGATAAAGTGAGGATCATCCTGCCTTTAACATTTAAAGGTCACTTTATGTTTGAACTTGCCATATTATATATTATTTTTATTACGGCAGCTTCAAATTTAAACAAAATTAGCATATACAACAAAAAACGAAGCCCGCGGTTGCCACTGCGTTAAAAAAAAAACTTGTATAATTGAGCAGTTTTATCGACATTGCTCCGGCACTGCCATATTTTTGAAAATTTTTTTTTGTAAGTTGTAATAACGAAAATAAGTTAAAGGTAACTTTACCTTTAATACCTTTAACTAAACCCAAGTTTAACGGCAAGTTGTAATAATGGCCCTTAGTGGATTTTAAAATCTGAAATCTCAGAAAATTTCAAAATCTACTATGAAAACACGCACTGTTAAAGGTTCCGGCGATTGATTTAGTTAAAGGGACGTAAAATGCTTTAAAAACAATTTTCATTGTCCGCCCATGTTGTCCTGTTTTCCCACAATATTGATTTATTTATCGGATTACAATACCTTTCGGAAATTTACGATTATCTGTTTATTGTAGTTCTTATTTCGCAATATTTTGTAACAGTGATTAACTATAAGGAATTATTTTTATCATTTTTTCCTTTTTTTTTTCTTATTTTACCCAGGAATTTAATTAATTTTTCCCGTTTTTCTTTCCCAACCTTAAATTAAATGTTTAACAGAGTTCTGTTAGTAACATAACAGAGCCCTGTAATCCGACTTGCGTCTGGGGAGATAGATTTTAAAATCTATCTTCACACACATATTATTCTACCACTTAGCAATTATTGCAGACTATTGACATAAAATATAATTCTCATTATGATCATTAATATTAGTAAATAAAAGTGTTGAAATGTAAAGGATAGTTGGCGGGATTGGAGGACGAAATTATTATTATTATCTGTATGTGTACTATTTCTTATATGTTCAAAAATGGTCACTGATATTTTAGAGAATTTTCATATATTTTTTGGGCCATAAATCGATTTTTTTAAAATTGATTTTTGGGACAAATATCGATTTTTTTTTAAATTGAAAATCTCGACTCAAATTGAAAATCCCACTACCACGATTGGAAAGAGCACCGTCTGGACTACCATTTGCATGTAGTTTGTATTCTGTACTATTTCTTACATGTCTCAAAATGGCCACGGAACTCGTAATTTCTGAACTGTTACTGTATTCTGATGGACTGAGTTAAAATAGGAATCAGCAGTTCGGTGTATGAGAAGGTATTATTCGTATACAGTATTACTATGCTCTCCGTTAGACAGCTATGGATAAGAGAAATATTAATAATTTTGATGCATAAATTGCACTTTTGACGGAAAACAATCCGATAAACTGATCAGTCACAAGACTTTTGCTGGAGCTGTGATTCTTAGTAGAAAGAAGAGACCTTCTTGGCCTCGTTATTCAGTGTTCAGCTAATATTAATCGGCGTCGGTTCTTGAACCCTGGAAAATACATAAACACCTTTTAGTAGCAATAGCGGGATTTATTTTGGAGTTGGTATGCTTTCATACAGGAACTGTTTGATCTTCTGGCTGGATTTTGATTTGTGGTCCAATAAAAAAGATTGACTTCGACTTTCGAACATTACTAATCGTCATGAAAAAATATTGCACCTCAGTCGTTCGTAGTCTAATTGTAAATCCTGGCGAAAATAAATAGAAATTTAGAAACTCATCATAGATGGTGGGCTAGGTTTCAGGTTACAGGTAGTTGTGAAGCTGATTAACTAGTTGGAGGAGGCACATTCCCATCGAATACTAATGTCTTGCCACTGTTAGAGTTACGAAAAGTTTTTTGTTGACTGCTGGTAAATACGAGCTAAAGGGTCCGCCAAATAACTTTTTTTTTTGAAAATGCTTTAAAAAAAACTACTGAATATTTTCTCAAATTTCTTTTTTTTTGAAAGTACAATCCTTCCGGTTAATAATGGCCATGCAGTAGCCTACATGATCGGTCCAATTTTTAAGCACATTATCGATTGTGTGCAGCTGTATCTCACCAATGGCTTCACGAATATTGTCCTTTAAAGCGTCAATTGTCTCTGGCTTGTCGGCGTAACACTTATCTTTGACGGCACCCCACAAATAATAGTCCAACGGTGTCAAATCGCACCTCCGAGGCGGCCAAACGACATCAGCTCTGCGGCTGATAGTGCGATCTTCAAAAACAGGGCGCAAAACATCGAGTGTAGCTTCGGCTGTGTGGCACGTAGCGCCGTCCTGTTGAAACCAAATGTTGCCAATATCCTCCTCTTAAATTTTTGTGAACAAAAATTCGTTCAACATGTCCCGATAATGATCGCCATTGACTGTAACGGCCACTCCTTGCTCATTATCGAAGAAAACTGGCCCAAATATGCCTCTGAACCAAAATTCGCACCAAACAGTGACTCGTTTTGGGTGCGTCGGCTTTTCAATGTATACGTGCGGGATTTCTGTGCCCCAAATGCGACAATTTTGCTTGTTTACATACCCGCCAAGATCAAAATGAGCTTCATCTGAAAAGATGATTTTTTTGCCAAAAATCGGCTTCTTCTGGCGTAGGCTACTGCATGGCCAGCCGAGGCAGCCATTTGAATGAAATTATTTTCCATTATTAACTCGAAGGATTGTACTTTCAAATAAAAAAGAAATTTGATATTCAGTAGTTTTTTTTTAAAGCATTTTCAAAAAAAAATGTTATTTGGCGGACCCTTTATATTGAGAGACACTAAATTGGATAGGAAACATTCAAACTACTTAAGTTATATCAATGTAGTACAATGGGTCAATTCGACCTCCGGGTACTGTACTTCACTTTATTGACAAGTACACGTCCTCTAACCTAAATTATATCATAGGCCCATCTCTGCCACTGTATCTATTCTCACGGGGGGTTATTGCATAATGGGTAGACATGGGAAGGGGTTTAGCTTATCTTCAAATTATTTCTTAAAGGGTTAAGGATTGGTTGGGGAGACAGAATGGGAAACTATAGCCATTTAATTTTTACGTGTCCATCTCGCAAACTTATTTGGCTCATTCTTTCTCGACTGTTTAATGGAGCTTCCGATGGTAAAGGTTGGGCCCTTTTAAAACTTTAAATTTAAAGAAGCGAAAGTAAAAATACAAAATGTTGTGAAGTACAATTGTTGCGGTTTGAAATGGAATATTATTTCATGCATATGGCTGCCGCAGCTGTCCTCACAGTACCTCGTTCGATCGGACCAATTTTTTTTTGTATGCTGACAATGGCATCACGAATGTTGGCCTTCAAATACTCAATTGTCTCCGGTTTGTCGGCATAACACTTTTCTTTAACGGCGCCCCATAGAAAATAGTCCACATCACTGCTAATTAAACGGCCATCAAAGGTTTGACGCAATAAATCGATTGTGGCATGAGATGTGTGGCAAGTTCAACCATCCTGTTGAGACCAAACATCGTTCACATCAATACAGCAAACAGTCACTCGTAGTGAGTGCATTGGCTTCTGTAAGACCACGTTTGCGTTTTCTAAGCCACAAATACGGCAAATTTACTTATTAACGTACCCACCAAGAAGAAAATGAGCGTCATCCGTGAAAATGATTTTTTTTTTGCAAATTCGACATCATCGTGCAGTTTCTCCTTGGCCCAATAAATCTTAACGTTGCTCAAGCATGGATCGATTCATTACGTTCAGTGGAGATACATACATACATAATTGGTCATTACAACCCTTCAGTCAGGATTACGATCTAGCTTCTCACACCACTTATGTTGTGTGTGTTAATTTTATATATGAGTGGCGGGACCTACAGTTTAAAGTCGACTCCGAACGACAGATTTTTGGGAAACTTTTCATGGCAATTTTTTATTTTACTCTCAGAGTTTTTGCCAGAAATCTGCTGAGAGGAACTCGCCGAAGAAATACTTTCTGTACTTTATTTTGATGTCTGGCTTCGTGCTCGAACCCTGGCTTTCTCGTCTACTAAGCCAACACACTACCTACTAGACCACGGCGACTACGTGGAGATAATATACTTAATTTTGTCACAGAATAGAATGACATAAGTATTGCCAGATTCGAAGTAACCGATGGTTTAAATTTAAACCGATAGAAGGCACACCCGATAGATATCATATTGAACAGTAAATTCATAGAAAATTTCTTGCTGGGTTTTAACTTCATTCTAACAGGCCTTGATACTGTACCGATTAATCATGACTTGGCTGTTAGTTATGAAGCAGCACTTCATGTTGTAGCACAACGGATTACTATCTGTTCATGCTCAATTCCCTGTTCCCCAAGCCGAAATCAAAACACATTTTCAAATATTTATTGAAACGTTTATATGCATTTCTTTATTTAAATAAATATTTTTTGTTTTTGTTTTGTTTTGTTTTTGTTTAGTTTTGTTTTATTGATCGATTTCAGTTTTTTTTTTGTTTTTTTACTCATTTTCATTGGATTTTTCTTTATTATTTAAATCGTTTTATACGTCTTGTATAACGACAATTTTTTCTTTTATACTCGTTTTCAATTGTTATTTTGAATTCACTACGAGTTCTTAAACTTTCCTTTAATTCAAGTGATTCTTTTTCTTTAAGTGTATTACGGTTTGATTACAATTTAAAAACCCCGGTTGGAAAAAAATCGGAATTTTTTTTTCATCAAAATATCATTCTTATTTAGTTTAAAGGAGTGTATGAGTATTTTCATGCTTCTTTTTTAATGGTTTTTTTTATTTGGTTTTTCTTTAAAAAAAAAGCTCACTATTAAATTAAATTCACAATTTTATATAATTTTTGTTGGATTTTTAGTTTTTCTTTTGTTTTTGTTTGTGTTTTTGTTTTTGTTCTTACTTTTTCGTTATTTAAACAAAGACAGTGGAGTGTGTGTGTTTGTGTTTGTGTGTGCTTAATCACTAAGAAAATGTATTAAAAATTGTTTTTCTCTTCTCTGATTTGTTTGCTTTTTTAATTTTAATGTTTAAATTTCAATTTAAGATTTTCATTTTTATTTTATTTTTGTTTTCTTCTTAAGCTTTTGTTGGTTGTGTTTTTAATCATTAAATATGTTTTAGAGAATCCTTTTATGCTTCCTCTTTTATTTAATTTTAATTTTTTTTTTAATTCGTTTACTTAAATTTAATTCAGTTTATCAAGCTAAAAGAGTTTTTTCGGTTTTTTTTTATTTGTATGACAATTTATTAAATTCCTATTAATTTAGATGTTGTTGTTGTTTTCTTTACTTTCTTATTTAATTTATTTATTTATTCATTTTTTTTATTAAAACCTAAAAATTAGTTATTTTCCTTTAATTTGAGTTTAATTTTTTGAGTTTTTCGTTTATAATGGTTTTGTATTTTTTTTCTTGTTTTTATAGGAAATAGAAAGAGATTTAAAGAGAGTTTTTGCTTATGAGTTTAGTCGAGAAAAAAGTATCATTTTCAATGGCCATTAAATCAACTACAATTGTGTTTTTTTTTATTTATTTAAAAAACAAATATTTATTTCGCTCAAAAATTGTTTAAAGAAAAAGGGGAAAATTTAAGCTGTTTACCATTAAAAACTTGCATACATAATTGGTCATTAGTCAGGATTACCACTTAGTTTCTCACACCACTTATGGTATGTGTGATAATTTTATACATGAGTGGCGGGACATACACTTTAATATCGACTCCGAACCACAGATTTTTGAGAAACTTTTCATGGCAATTTTAAAATTAGAAATCTGATTAGACGAAGTCATCGAAGAAATATTTTTTTCATATTCCGTTTAGTTTGTGATGTCTAACTTGGTGTTTGAACCAAGCCCTCACGTTTAATAAGCCAACACACTACACTACACTAGACTACTCCGAAACCATTAGAACTTATGTTTGTGAAATTACGTGAATTTCTTAAATTTTAATGTAGATTAGAAAAATTATAGAATAACGAATACGAACTTCCACGATATGCCTCTAATGTTAGCATTTGAAACGAGAAACTAAAATCGACTGAAATAATTTTTAATTAATGACTGCGCAGAGACTCTTCTCTTCATACTTAGCAGTTGGTATATCATTTTCAAACTATTGTTGACAGGTTTCTCTATTTTCTAGTTTGGTTTATTGTTCGCCATTTCCAGCAGTATCTCTTGGTACCAATGGAATCTGGGTTGTTCAAATTAACAACGATTATGAGGGTTTAGTCATAAAAGAAATAATGGTAACGTAATAGCAGTAAGCACATGCGATTGCCCATAAGATAGCCAAGGTAGATAGGATTACAACTTAGTCCAGGCCACCCATGCATATATGTTTAAAATGTATCCAAGCATTACGTAACCTACAGTTAACTCCGACTCCAAACGACTGCTTTGAGTATTTGAGAAACTTATCATGAAAACTTTATTTACTCTCTTCTCAAGAAAACAGCTGAGCGGAAGGTCCCGTTTTGTTTGAGATGCCTGAGTTAGAGTTACAACCACATGCTCTCGTCTAATAAGCGAACGCCCTAGACTACGGCAGTCTCTCACAACGAATCACTTAATCTTGAGGTTAACTGTAAACTACATACGATAGTTTACGGCGGATGTGCCTGTCTGTTCTCTAACTTGGCTCATAGTCATCTTTACATACATACATACATAAATGGCCATTACAACCCTTCAGTCAGGATTACGGCCTAGCTTCTCATATGGCATCTTTATTACTACAAAATATCATCTGGTCTGATCATTACCCAAAAGCTAAGGTAAGTACTGACAAATCCATACAGCCGTTCATGCGTAAAGATTAGATCTTCCTGTGTAGGAAAAAACATTTTTATTATTTGCTATGGCTCCGTTAGAACTTCAAACTGGCATTATAGTAACTAATAGCGTCGAAGTCGCCGTATTCTAGTAGGTAGTGTGTTGGCTTATTAGACGCAAAAGCCCGGGTTCGACCCTCGGGCCAGACATCAAAGACAAAATACAAAAATTATTTTTCGGTGACTTCCTCTCAGTAGATTTCTGGCAAAAATTCTTAGAGTAAATAAAATTGCCATGAAAAGATTTCTCAAAAATCTGTCGTTCGGAGTCGACTTCAAACTGTAGGTCCCACCACTCATGTATAAAATTAACACACACAACATAAGTGGCGTGAGAAACTAGGACGTTGTACAATGGGTCAATTCGACCTCCGGGTACTGTACTTGTCTTAATTGACAAGTACACGTCCTCTGACCTATCCTAACCTAACCTAACTAATTGCGTTGACGGAGTTCGTTAGAGTTCACTCTCTAGCAGATGTACGAGCATATAATAGAGATGAATACGATACTTAGGGCTTATTCCAGGTTTATGAAAACTCGGTTTTTGTTTTAACTTGTGTTCAAGCTTGATTGAGGCTTTGGTTTCCATTTTGCTCATTTACTATCAAAAATTGTCATTAACGGCAGTTGGTTTTTAGAAACCTTTACTTTGAATTGGAAATTCCTGAATACAGGCCAATAATCTGTTGTTAGACGCCATTATATTGAGCAATCTAAGCCGTTATCATCATGTGTTGTCTTTGCCGGAAGCTAGTTCTTAAGAGCCCTTACTTGGATGCGATAGTTTGCTTGGATCACAGTCAGACGCTCTAAGACTTTATTTTTATACGTTTGGTTTTTCTGTCTTCTTCACGGCAATATCGATGTAATCACTATCTTGACCCAAGCACTACTCTTTAGTCTTTAACTATGCATACTAACTAACCTAAAGCTTTTCTTTCAATATTTTGGGATTCATATAGTGGAGGAACCCAAATATTTGCATTTTTTTTCCTTTTGAGGGAAATATTAGCAGTACAGATGAAATACTTGTCTGTCTGCTCTATAAAGAAATAAATTCCATGCCTGATTGTAAAGTGATTTATGACAACTACACCAAGTAGAGCTTGCGATTTAAGTATTCTGTAGCAGGCCTTTCCAACTCCAACATTATAGTTCGCGAACTTTTTGGTTTAAGCAAGTTTATTAAACATCGAAGAACGATCTTTAAAAATGGAATTCGTTTCAAATAAATTGAAATCCTTTTGCTTTAATGGCCACAAAAATTGATACAATAAAGATTTACGAGTATGTAGTTTAAGATTTTGTGAAATTTTCTTGATTTATGTGAAAATGTGCTGGCTTTTCTTTATTTTTAAAATAATTTTTATTGTTTAAATATGAGGTTTATTATTCTTTATTATCTTTTTTACTACTTTTATTATTTGTTTTAATTTTAATTACTAACTATTATTTATTTATTATATGAGACTGACTGTTCTTTATGCTGAAGAAGGGAAGGAATTCTGTTTTAAATGGAATTGTTTTTGACTTCAATAATAATTCTGTTAATTTTAATTTTTTTTTTACTTTTTGTTCTTGGTGTTTTATGTCAATAAGTGTTCTTTGTTTCTTTTTTTTTCAATTTTATTGTTTTTTTATTTTTTTATTTGTTAAAGAGTAGTGTCTTATGTTTAAGTTTATATAGATTTCAGAGAGTATATGCTTGTATTTAGTTTTTCTTCCTTTTTTATTAGTTTTTCAATGGAAATCTTTTATGATGATTTTTTATTCTTATCTTTTATATTTTTTTCTTCTTTTTTTTTTGTTAATTTGATTAAGAAGGCTAAACATTTAATTCTTTTTTCTTATTAAATTGTTTAATATAGTATTTGTTTTTCATATTTTTAAATAATTAATAATAAATTCTTTTATTTTCGTATTTTTCTTTTTTTTTCTTTTTGTTTAATACAATAAGAAACTCAACTGTTTGTTTATTATTAATAAATAAATTCAAATCAATATGTCAACATGATGCTGGGCAACTTATTTTATAAGATTATTTTTTGTATTGTTTTGTTTTAATTTTTTATAATAATAATAATAATATTTTTAATGTTTAATAATGAAATTAATAATAATATTGTAATAATAATAATAAGTATTTGATTTTTGCTTTAAAGACACATAATGTTGGCTTTTTTATTTTATTATATTCTTAAGGTCATAGTGAATGAAAAAAGGCTAACAGTAATGCAGTATGAAAATAGGGGCCTTCGGAAATATATTAAAAAAATGGAAGAACTAGATAAATTTATAAAATATAATAAAATTTAAATTTCTTATTTATAAATATGAAGATTATAAGAAACATTAGAATCTCAAACCAAATATACATTTCTAAAAGGTTTTCTTTTGGTGTATACTTTTGGGGTTATCGTTTGCAAAACATCTCTTATATTAATTATAAAATTGTAACATTTTGTATTCAGAAGATATCAAGCATTTAATCATTTTCATAAGGTTCTCATATTAAATTTTATTTTAGTGCATACTTCTAGGCTTAATATTGAAAAAATTCTCTTCTGTAAGTTAAAATGTACGCAAACAAACAGAGTTCGAAAATCTTGGAAAGGAAAAACATTTAAATTTTGAATTAACCAAATGAAAAACACTATTGTATACCATTTTCGAAGTATTGAATTTTTATTGCTACATACTTTTAGGCGCATTATTTTTAAATTTTTAAATTTTCCTTGTCCACTCTGAACTAGAATAGTTTCAATCAAATAACATTAAACTTCTGACAAAAATATTAAAATCCGGAATTCGTTGCATACTTTCAGTCCGCCTTACTGTTTAATATCTTACTGTATAATTGCCTTTTTCTGCTGAAATATAAATGTTTCAATTAAATAACTGTTGGAAACTTTCTGAATTGCAACAACGTTCAATTTAGTTCCCATTTAGCATAAAATTTTAACTGGAAAGCATATTTTTTTCCCGCATTCATTGCATATACTCGGGATGTTTTATGCTTTCAATCTGAATATTTTTAGTGAAGTAATCCTTTAAATGTTACAAAATTGCATTGAAATTACAGATAAAAATCTTTTATATACTTTCAGGCTTACTTTTTCTCAAGTTTCCTTGTCATGTATATGAATTTCATCATTCAATTTAATAAGTCTTTAAAACTAAGAATTGCGATTATGAAATTTTTAATTAAAAATGGATTTGATGTTATTTTTAATTAGTTGGTATGTTACATACTTCCAGGCGTATTTGCCCTTTATACATTTTCTGTCAAATAATGCATCAAAATTATAAGAATTCTAAAGATTATGACACCAAAATTATGGGATAAAATATGTTGCATAGTTTTAGGCCCACTGAAAGTAAAATATTTATTTTTTTCTGTTAACCAGCGTATATTCGAGCAACTAATTCTGCATACTTTCGCCACACAACTACTGTCTTAATATTTGTGCTGCCCCACTAATAATTCTTCTTTTTTCATCAACCACAGAAATGTCTAAACGAGATAATTTCAATTACAGATATTTTCCACTACCTCAAAAAGTATGCTTAGAATTTTCATTAGCAAAGAATTCCCCTATTTACATACTGCACTTATAATTGGGAGTAGAAGAGTAAATAGGAAAAACAAAAAGTGTATGAAAGCTTAACATTTTTCTTAAACAAAAAACATTTAATGCAAGCTTTTGTTATATACGTTTTCTTGACATTTTCATTTTGTTTTTTTTTCTTGTCATTCGTATGTAAGAATATATGTATAATGATTTTTAAATATAATATTGATTTTTGCATTGTTTTTTATTTTGTTTTTTAATAATTAATTAATATCAATTTAATATGCATTGTGTTTGTTACTTCCTTTTTTATTTTCATTTAGTTTATAATGAATTGGTAGCATTAATGCTTTTAAACAATAAACATTTTCCTGCTTAATTATAATCCAATAATAATACTTTTCGTTTTTTAATTGTCTTTGTGTTTTACTTCCTTTTCTTTTTACTAATTTTCGTTCTAATAAAAAGGATTTTAAGTACGTATTCAAAAATGTTGTTTAACAAATAAAAAAAAATATTATTTAAAAATAATTTGTATTTTTACTAAGCACTTGAGAGTTTTTTTGAAAGCAATATATAAAAAAATTTTTAAAAATTTTTATAATGAATTTTTGTCAAAGCTAAAGTGGATGAGTAAATGAAAACAATTCAAAGAAATTTAAAAAAAAAAAGTTATATAAGCACTTCAGAGTTTTTTTTTCAAAAGAATGGAAGAAAAGAAAAAATTGTGAAAATTTAATTTTATATTTAAAAAGATAATAATTTTTTTTTTTTCTTAGAGCTTGAAATTATCAGAGAAATTGTGAAAAACTAAAAAAAAAATTTTTAAAGAAAAGAGGCTTAAGAAAAAACATTAACAATTTTAATTGAATTTTTCCGTTTTTTTCTTTTTTTTTTTGTTCTTACGAAATAATTTAATACTATGTTCAGACATGCACTTATATTGAGTAAATCGCAATAAACGGCATTATTGATCTCAATATTTCATATAAAATGTCACTTAATTATTGCTCAATAAATACGCGAATTGTTATAATATGGATTAAAACTTGAAATACAGCACTGTCATAAGTACGTTCAGTGAGCATATTACAATTTTCAGAACACTTTCTATTGATATTTGACAACTCAAATATCAACAACGACAAACAAAAAAAAAAAAAACAAAAAACAACAAAAGCCTGAACACTTAAAATATTGTAATCAATAAACCGAATATTGACTCAATAAAAGTGCATGTCTGAACATAGTATAAATGAAAATTATGTTCATCAATTTTTTTTTTTTTAAATGAAACATTTTTAAAAATATTTCCTACCACATTTTCAAAAGAAATAGGGAAAGAAAAATTGGAAAAATATTTTAAAACTTTTTATATTTTTTTTTTCTTATTTATTGTTACTATACTTCCATTATTATTTCAAAATAATTATTATAAAAATTTCAGTTTAATTAAAAAAAAATTATTAAAATTCCGGTATTCATTTAAAAAGACATGAACTTAAATATTTTTAACGAATAAATATTTAACAATTAAGAATTAGGTGAACGGAAAATCATAGTATTTTAAACAAATTTATTTTTTTAATTAATATTAGGTTAGAGAACGTGTACTTGTCAATTAAGGCAAGTACAGTACCCGGAGGTCGAATTGACCCATTGTACAAGAAATTAATATTACTTTAAAAAGATGTTTTTAGAATTGTATGCAAAGAAAATTGTGAACAAAAAATTCGTTGTTAAATAATGAAATAAATTTGAAGAATCTTTTAATAGAAATAAAAAGAAAATAATATTTTCATAATTAATTTGTTTTATTTTCTAGGACTTGATAATATCATTTAAAGAAAAGTAATAAAAAAGCAAAAATTTATTATTTATTTTTCTTCTTTTTTAAATTAAAAAACAAGAAAAAATTAGATAAACAAAATTTTTATTCATTTATAACTGTATGTGTTAATAGAAATTAAAAAAAAAATAATTCTTTCTTTTGTTTTTAACCAAAATTAAAAAAAAATATATAAAAAAAATTTCTTAAACAAATAAAAGAAATGTTTCTGTAATTTTTTAACACTTTTAACAAGTATAAATAAAGGAAATAAATTGAAAAAAAATTTCCAATAAAATAGAAAAAACAATATAAATCTTTTGTAACAGCAATTAAATAAGAAACTTTAAAAAAGATTACTTTTTTTTAAGCAAATAAAAGAAAATAAAATAATTTTTAAAAATCAATCATTTTTCCACTTTTAATTCTCTCTTTTTTATAAAATAAAATAAGTAAAAGATTTAAATATTTTTTTATTTTATTCTTCTCTTTTTTCCAAATACTTGACAAATGTTTTCAAATAAAAAAAATTATTTTTAAGCGCTTTTGTCAATTCTTTAAAGGAAATATAATTCTTCAAAATATACACAGAATTTCTTTAATTATGAAAAAAAAATGAAAGAAATTAATTTAATAATTAAGAATTAGATTCAATTTGTTTTTTAAATTTTTTAATAATTAATTAATAAAAATTAGTTTAGCTTTGTTTATCTTTTGTTTTTTTTTGTTTTTTTTTTGTTTATTAAATACCCTCTGAATAAAGTTTTAATACATACGAGATTTGTTATGTAAAATGTATGACAGTAATTTCTATGAGCCTGAATAATAAAATGGCCTAAAATGTATAATTATTATTATTATTAGTTTTATTTTTTAAACATTTAATTAATTTAGTTGTTGTTCTTGTTTTTTTTTTTAATTTTTTAATTTATTTTAAGAATATTTTTTTTTCATAATTTTTTTCTTTTTGGACGGGTCTTCGTGTCTTTGGTTTTTTCTTGTGGTTGTTATTGTTGTTCTGGTTGTCTTAATTTGCTGTTGTATGAACTCGTATGTTATGCAGTGTTTATGTTATTTTTACTCACGTTTAGAAAGCAGTTGTGTTTCTTGTGTTTTTCTTTGTGTATGTATAGGTTTTCTTACTCAATGCTTAATTTAGTCTAATAATGTTTCCTGTTTCTCCTCAACCGAGTAAGAGATAGGGAGAGAGAGAGAGCGAGAGCAAGGAATATAAATAAATTTTGTTGTTTGTGTGTTACACAGCTTCATTTTGAGAAAGTGTTTAAGTTGTTGTACATATATGAGGGCATGTATTGCTTGTGTGTGGGTGTTAATTCATCTTTTAGAAAAGCGTTGGTTTTCAACAATTAAAGTGTATGTTAGTCGTTTGCTGAACTCTTTCTTGTGTGTTAAGTGGTGTGGTAATAAGAAGAAAATAAAGAAAAAATAATTCATGTTTAATTAAGTTCTCCTCTTATTTATCTTTTTTCTTGTAATACACATGAATTAAATTCAATACCAACCTAATTTATGTTCAATTTTTATTTTGTTCTTATTAGTTGAGTTTAAGTTTTCTTTCCTTAACTGCAAAAATTCTGTAATGCTTTAGATTTGCTTTAATGTTTTCATTTTAAATTGCTTTGAATCATAAAAGATGTTTACGAAATATTTATTTCTTTGGTTTTTTTGTTTTGTTTTTTTTTTTCTATTCATTTTATAAGTATAAAATTTAAAAGCTTTTGTTTGCTTAAAACTTATTGCATTTATTGTTTAAAACATTAGGCTTAAACACTTTCCTCTTTGGTGGTGTTGCCGCTCCAGAAACGATCAAAACGATCGCGTGCCTTTTCTAAGACATCTGTGGCTGTAGTACGAGCAGTAGATGCTGTGGTGGTTGTTGAATTCGATGACGACGACAAGTTGGCGGCTTGTTGTCCACCGGTATTGGCGGCCGATGAGGCCAATATAACGTCAACATCAAACATGGGATCTTCTAAGACCCGTATGGTGGTGCCAGGCACTGGTTTTTTATTGCCATTATTAACAGTTTTGCCTACTTCGGAGGTGGTAGGGCTGCTGGTTGATTGTGTGGTTGGCGATTGAGCTTCGTTGTTGTTAACGTTATGAGGATTATTGCTGCGTGGTTGTTTACATTTCCAGGCTGCTTTATATCACACAAACGTGAGTGAGTGAATTAAGAGATTAAATTACGAAGAAGAATGAAGTGTTACGAAAAAGTGCTTTCTTTTGCTTGATTTGATTGACTTTTTAAGCTTTTTTTTTGAGTTAGATTTTGTTAAAAGACTTTTTTTTAGTTTTGTTTTTGGTTTAATGATGAATATATTATAATGATGAAAGCGAATTAGTATTGAAAAGCGTTTTTTGTTATTTTTTTGGTTTTTTTATTGGATATGGATGTTACGAAGAACAAGCGTGCTTTAAAGCTTACCGTCCATTTTGACTTGTTCAGTCAATTCGGGTGGAGCCGACTGGGGTGGTGGTGGTGGCTTTTCTACAGGGGTAGAAGCTTTTATTTCACTTTGTGGTCTACTATAATTCTCACCTATAATGTAATATTTTTTTCACATTATAGAACCAAAGTCTAACATTTTAATTCGATTTTAGTGTAGTAAACTTACCTTCTTTAACATTTTGTGTTACAGTAAAGGTTTTCCCTGTATCCAAGGGCACAGTCCAGTTGACAGGATCTGGTGAACGCATTATAATTTGTTCAGGACTCTTAACGCGAGTAGGTTCGGGTGGCGATTTAACAATAGGCTCTTCGGGAACCTCGGCCACCGGTTGTGGACTGCAACTGGATACAGATATGGCAGTATCACGGCCATCTTCAGTATCATCTAAATTTTTGTTTAAAAAGAAATTCCATAAATTTATACAAAATTTCCCTTCACATTATTAACATTTAGTAACATGATTAAATTATTATTATTATTAACAAATGTTTTGGTATGTTTTTTAGTTTAAGGGTTTTAATTTTTGTTAAAAAAAATATTATCAAAGCATTTTTATTGAAAATAAGGGGTTAGTATTGAAAAATTAGTTTTCAAAAAAAAAATATCTAAAATTCAAGATAACCCTGTTAAAATTATATTGAAACAAATAGAAATAATTTCTTTTTTTAGATTAAAAAGAAAAATAAAACAAAGCAGCTGTAAAACAAATTAAGAAATTATTTAAAAGATTAAAAGTTTTTTTTTTTTTAATTTTATTTTTTAAATCAAATTGAACAAAACTTATATGGTTTTTACTTTAAAGGCATGCCGTTTTTTCTTTAAAACAAATTTCAATGCAAATTCAAATTCAAAACAAAACCAAACTAAACGTTTTCAAACAAGCTTTTGTTCAAAGTTAATATTGTTTTTTTTTTTTTGTTTAAATTGATTTTATTGTTGTAAGTTTTACATATATGTACGAGTATATATATATATATAGAGAGAGAGAAGGTATAGTTATGGTGGTTAGTTAGAAGAGATATAGAGAAAGTTAGATAGAGTATTAGAAAGAGAGTTAAAATTTACATTAGAATGTGAGATAGTGATGTTAAATGTTAGTTGTTGTAAACGTTAGTACAGATTTCAAGAAATCAGAGTTCAGAGTTCAGAGTTTATAAGTTTTTTTGGTATTGTTTTTTGAGTTGTAGAGAAGTATCGGAGTATTTTGAACGCAGCAACTTAACAGTACAAATAACTACTTAAACACTCAACTACTAAAGAACACTTAATTATTTACACAAAGTCTAGGAAGTAGTAAGAAAAACACAACAGTATACATAGGAGTAAAATGGTCTAAACAAAATACAATTTCTTATAAATTTTTTTTTTTGACAAACATTGAAGGCATTTTACAATAATTTTTTATTTTTCAACCTGGCAACATTTACTAGAATTAGATTTTTATGCCAAAGTTTTATTTGCTTTTGGGGTTAATAGTTTCAAATAATTGGGTTGCTTTTAAATTAAAAGAAAAAAAAAATATGAAATTTTGTGGTAAATGTTTCAAGGTTTTCAGTTTTTAAGCTTTCTTTTGATTTTACTCAAGTCAACAGTAAGCCACACATGTATGTATAAAATTAGTTTTTTTTTTTTATTAATAATGGTGTTTAAATAACTAAGATATGACCATGACCAAATATGCTCAATTAGGTTTGCCTTTACAACAACATCAATAGACTGATAAATGCCTTCATTTGATGATGCGCCAAAACGTGAGTGTGCCTGTAAAGTGCGTACACCAGAAAATATCGTAGCTAACTCGTCATCGTTCTCAACAATTGAACATTTCACGCATTAGGTTACGTCGAATTTTGCGTAAAGATTTCAGTATAACGCCTTACAATGTTCTGCTGGCCTAAAAGTTGATGCCGCATGACCATTCGCTTCTTTTCGCTTCGCTAGATGGGCCAACGCCGAAGTCGCCGTAGTCTAGTAGGTAGTGTGTTGGCTTATTAGACGTAAAGCCAGGGTTCGAGCCCCAGGCCGGACATCAAAACAAAAATACAAAAAAGTATAACTTCGGCATCTTTCTCTCAGCAGATTTCTGGCAAAAACTATGAGAGTAAATAAAATTGCCATGAAAAGTTTCTCAGAAATCTGTCGTTCAGAGTCGACTGTAGGTCACACCACTCATATATAAAATTAACACACACAACATAAGTGGTGTAAGAAACTAGGTCGTAATCCTGACTGAAAGGTTGTAATGTCCAATTATGTATGTTATGTATGTAGATGGGCCAACGAGAAACTGCAAGATGATGTCATCTTTTCGAATGAAGCTCATTTTCATTTTGGTGGTTGCGTTAATTAGCACAATTGCCGTCTTTGGGGCTCAGAAAACTCACACGTGAAGCATCACAGAAGCATCCATTACGAGCATTAAGAGTGACTTCTTGGTACGGCCTGTGTACTGGAAGCATCACTGGCCTATATTTCTTTGAAAATACGAATGGCACTATCATTACGGTCAATGAAGACCCATAGCGCAACATGATAACCGAGTTTTTTGTACCCGCCACTCTTTATGGTATTAATGAGAACGATATTTGCTTTCAACAGGATGGCGCAATTTGCCACACATGCCACAATCTATATATTGCGTAAAACGTTTGATGGCCGTTTAATTAGCTGAAATGGTGATGTCAATTGGCCGCCAAGAAGCTGCGATTTGACATCGTTGAACTATTTTCTGTGAGGCGCTGTTAAAGAAAAGTGTTACGCCCACAAAACCAGACACAATTGAGCATTCGAAGGCCAACATTTGTGATGCCATTACCGAGACACGACACCATAAATCTGAAAAAGTGCACGACAGCCATATGAATGAAATAATATTCAATTTGTAATCGGAACAATTGTACTTTACAACAAAAAAATATATTTTTCAAAATTTAAAACCGTTTTGGTTTTATTGCATTTTCAAATTTAAACTTTTAAATGGCCCACCCTTTATATATTCCATATGCGATATTGTGCTTGCTGCAAAGGAGGATCAAACTTACTCAAACAGTTTCGGGTGTAGAAAACTGTTCACCACATGGTGAATTACTTTTCGTTGATTATTTTTTTTTATGAAAGTAAACCACAGATATAATAAGGATACGCATATTAAGATAAATAATTGGAAAACATTACTTATTATTCCAAAAAAAATTTTTGGTGTTTATTTTAAATTTTTCATATTTTTTTAGCTCCAACTTAGTTATTTAAACACCAGTATTAAATCCAACACAGATAAAAATAATAACAAATTTCGACCAGATTTTAAAATGACATTTTAGCTCACAAGTGTTTTAAATCAATAGTTTATTTAAGGATATTTTTAAATATATTTTTTCTTTTCTGGGTAAAATTAAATAAAAAAATAAAAATAAAAAAAATTTTAGAAAGAAAACTCAAAATAAAATTAAATTTATTTTGAAAATATTTTAAACATTCCTATTTTGAGATAGTTTTGCAAAAAAATAAAAACAAAATAAAATAAAAATAAAATAAAAATAAATTATATTTAGAGAGTAAGAGACAGAGATATAGAGAGAGAGAATGAGTACAATAATATAATATAGTTTTGCAAGTAATTTGTAAATAATTTTTTTTTTAAACAACATTTCAGTGTTGAACGACCTTCTCTACTCACTTTCTACCAATTTTTTATCACGACCTGGCACAGCTAATTGATCTAAAGCCAATAAATTTGCCTTTTTGCCAGCAATTTTTTTAATTTCGACATCATTATGAGCATCATCATAATTGACCTGACCGTGACCGTGACCATGAGCATGACCGTTTACCAATTGAGTTTTTGAGCCGTTCTGTGTCGCTGTCGTATCGTTCGATGGAGAATAAGATGATTTAGCAGTTGACATTTTGGTACGTGGCTTAGCGGCATTTGCTTTATCTTTTTCACTTTTACGCATTTGCGGTTGCGGTGATTTATTTGATGCTTGTGATGCATGATTTGCGGCACTAGTAATATTATTAGCAGTAGCAGTAGCAGCAGCTGTAGCAGCATTTGCATGAACCCTACCACTAGGAGGAGGTAATGAACTACTTTTCGTACGATTATGAAATGTAGTGGAAAGGGTAGCTATATACGTTTATGTATATGTATTTTATATATACATACGTTATATATTTGTTATATTTTGTTATTATTTTATACAGGAAAAGATATAAAAAAACAAACAAACAAACAAACAAGTGGGTAATAATGTGGGAATAAAAAGAATAAAAGAAGTTTAATAAATAAATCAAAATTCAATTCTTTATATAGTTTTTTGTTTTTGTTTTTTTTTTTTAATATTTATAACTTTAAAGTTAAACAAAATACGAGTACAAAAGCCTGCATTTGAAATTAAAATTTAAAAAATTTTAAAATTTTCTTTTCTTTTTTGATAAGTGGCAAAATAATTTGCCACAAAATAATTTAATAATTGTTGTTGGTTAGTAGAATTAAATAAAAACTAAAAATAAAAACAAACAAACAAACAAAAATAATAAATAAAAACACGAATAATTAAAATTGTAAGCATTTTAACAAATGAAAGTGTATTTATAAGGCATTGTGTTAAACAAAGCTAGAGTTTGTACTAAAAAAAGTCTTTTAAACCAGAGATTATTCATTTTGTGGTCATATTTTTTCAAGAACTACATATAAAACCTTTACACATTCCTGTTTTTCGTGGGAAACATACATACACTCAGCCACAAAAGTATACATACAACAAATTTCAGAAATTTTTTAACCAATCCGTTTTCGTTGAAAATCTTTATAATTGTCTGACAACTTTCCTCGATTTTAAGACGGTCTTGGTTAAAAGGTAGAAGTGAGCGTTAAGCTAAAGGGAAGATCATCCTTCCGGTAACTTTTAAAGTTAAGTTTATGTTTGAACTTTTTATATTATAGTATATTATTTTCAATATCGTAACTTCAAATATAATCAAAATTAGCATATGCAACAAAAAAAACGAAACCCGTCAATTTCACTGCGTTTAAAAAAATTAGCAGTGTTATCGACATTGCTCTGGCACTGCCATATTTTTAAAAAAGTTAACTTTATTTGATCATTAGGTTGTAATAACGAAAAGAAGTTAAAGGTGACTTTAAAGTTCACTTTAGCTAAAGTTAACTTTAACTAAATCCAACTTTAACGTGAAGTTGTAATAATGGCCATAAGTCTCGCATAAATCCTACTTACTTATTTAGACATTACAACCCCTTAAGTCAGGACTCCAATCTAGCTTCTCACCACCTATGCTCTGTGTCTTGATTTAATCCAAGAGGATCACAATTCGTTTGTTTGAGATGTTTGACTTAGAGTTTGAAGCACAAGCTCTCGTTTAATAAACTACACCTCCAAATAATGCATTCAAAATTCCAATGACATCATCATGAGAAGTTCCTCTTCGGTGAAAAGCAGAACTAAAAGAGCAATGTTGCTCACCATTAAGGCCAATACAACAATTTCATATCTAGACAAAGGCAACGAGTTGCTTAACTAGAGTAACTGGAATATTTAAACACGTGACCAACCATAGAAAAAATCTTAAAACCAACTAATTTTGTGAAAGCCCTAAGCTCCTAGAAGAAGCTAAAAGAAATAATAAATAAAGTTTTGTTAGAGAAGTCGCCGTAGTCTAGTTCGCTTATTAGGCGTAAGGCCACGGTTCAAACCCCAAGCCAGACATCAAAACAAAATATGAAAAAAATATTTCTCCGTCGACTTCCTCTCAGCAGATTTCTGGCAAAAACTTGCCATGAAAAGTTTCTCAAAAATCTGCCGCTCGGAGTCAACTTTAAACTGTAGGTCCCGCCGCTCGTGTATAAAATTAATGCACACAACATAAGCGGTGTGAGAAGCTAGATCGTAATCCTGACTGAAGGGTTGTAATGACCAATTATGTATGTACATATGCATGTATGTATCTAAGAGTAGCTTGGCTTAAGTTAAATCATATTGTAACAGGCCAGTTTAGATTAGTTTAAGTTGGCTTACCATCATTCAGAGGGAACTTGAGATTGTCAGTCGGCGTTGTTTGTTAGCCGAAATTAAAAATCAAACGGGACAAATCCACAAACGCACCATTTACATGCACGGAAATGCTTACAAATGGGAGGGTATTTAATTCGGTAAACTTACTGGAAAGATAACCTATTATTAATACTAAACTTACATGAAGGGTTCATATCGATAGCATTTTAAAGAAGGCCAAAAACATACCCTAAAACTATACAGAAGGTACAGAAGAACAGGTCCGATGAACTGAAGGTAAGTAAGGAGAACTTGTCTAATAGGTTGTGCTTTAAAATAAGACTGAATAATAAAGATGAATATGTTTTAGTAGATACATGCTGTCTTAAGTCACCATTTTGTGGTATATGGATGTGGATGCAATATTCGGAACCCATGAAGACCCTTGTGGATTTTTTTCCAAGGTGAAGTTTATACTATCGAAAGATTGCTCAGTTCTACTTGAATAGAAGCTACAGAGAATAAAACATTGCAGTAATATTCGAAAGTTAGCAGATATCCAAACACTTGACTGTTATATAGCTAAGCAAAATAAGTATAGGACTGTGAATGGCTAATTAATACGGTAAGCTTCCACAGCGCTGATGAGGGCAAAACATTTCCTTGGAATGAGAAAAGGGGATGATGTATTAACCCAGATGGGAATGAGACAATCTAAACATTTCCTAGGCGGCAATTATAGTGTGGAATGATATAAGTAATCGGCCATTGTAGAATCAAAGATTGTTTACACAGAACGGTAATGTCTTTAAGCAAAGACAAAATACTTAAACATGTTTTTCTATAAAATTTTTTAACTCAATAATCTCTGGTTTAATTATTATTCACTGCTGAAAACACATCATGAGTATGATTACCCATTTGGCAACATAGTTTCTCTCTGGCTTGTTCTATATGTATGTATGCACAACCACAGCTTAAACATGTTGTGATTTTACTTTTTCTAACCTCTAAAGGAATTTTATAAATATTATGCGTGTGGTATCGTAGGCTGTAGTTCAGTTATGCTATAAACACATTCGAAGCGCCAAGTGCTGTGCAGCAACTCATTGAAAATTGAATACATATGTATGTGAGCGCAAACAAGCCTTGATGTTGCTGCTGTTTACTTAGTTTAATTTCTGTTTATGCTTACGGCAATAAATCGTTCAAGACAATGTTAATACAATAAGATGCACGGAATAAAGATTTTTAAAACATAATATAACGATTATGTTCAGACATGCACGTATATTGAGAAAATCGCAATAAACGGCATTATTGATCTCAATATTTCATATAAAATGTCAATTAATTATTGCTCAATAAATTCATAAATTGTTATAATATTGATTAAAGATTAAAGCATTGATTGCCATAAGTACGTTCAGTGAGCATATTACTATTTTCCGAACATTTTCTATTGATATTTGACAACTCAAATGTCAACAACAAACAAAAACAAAACAACGACAAACAAAAAATGGAAGGTCAGCAGAAAGGGATGAGAAAATATTTCCAACTGATGTCATATAAAAAAGAATTTTAATAACATCACAAACTTAATGTCGTATTTAATTTTTGATGTTGTTTGATGATAATTTCTAATTTATTTCGAAAAGTTATTTATAATACCCTGAACAGAGATATTACTGGGAATCCAGTTCCTGCTCTGAAGGTATCAGCTTCTGTTTCTACCTGTCTTCTCCAAGTATGGCTGACCTTCTAGGTCTTGACTGATAATCTATAACAGTTCTGGCAATTTCATCCTCGTGTTTATGCAGAATATGTTAACTGACCGATATATTTTGAAAATATGACGTATTCAGCAGTTAACAAATAATGACCTTTGAGTTTCATTTTCCTCTAACAGTGCCATAAGCAAAAGCTTTCTTTTCTGCAAGCTATGCAGTATTATAAAATTTTTCTTTCTCATCCTTCTGAGAGCAGCCACTTTGGAGTCAGAAATATTCCCTACTAACCGCAACAGCTCGGCGTTTCGGTTAATCATTAGTAAGACCTTTTCCTAAATGTTAAATTGTTTTCCATTTTTTCTCAAATTTTTTTGACACTAATTTTCGCGATTAAATTAAAAGCAATGTTGTTGAAGCAATCAGCTGTTTTGTTTACCAGCTGTCAAATAAATTTTATGTCTGAACACTAAAAATATTGTTATCAATAAACCGAATATTAATTCAATAAAAGTACATGTCTGAACATAGTATTATGAACGCGAAAAACATTTTTTTTTTATCAATTGTTAATTTTTAATTGTTTAACTTATACTTTAATGCTGCAGCCCTTAAAATAAGCAATAAGCATGGCGTTAATTGCTGCGCAACACTTGCTGCACCTAATGTGTTTACAGCCTTGTACTAAACAAAGCTTTCATTAATAAAAATATATTGAAATCTCTTAGTAAAAAAGAGATAGAGACAGAGAGAGAAAGAGAGAGAGAGAGCACTTATAAATACAAATAAAGACACAGACTTGTTGACAGGTAAATAAAATAAAAAAAAAATTAATAAAAAGAAAAAACATGGGGAAAATAAACTCCTAAATTCCCTGCACATAAGGAGAGAGTAAATATGTATTTTTTTTTATTGTAAATAGCTATGTATTGTATATAAAACTAAACACTTAAAAACACACCAATTATTTTTCGTTTTATTTTTTTTTTATTAAAAAATTATATTTGTTTTTAAAAGAAAGTCAATGAATAGAAATTCTTAGACATTAAACCAATCCTTATGAACGATTGAATTATGAAATTTTCTATGTTTAATAAAGAAACTAATAAACAAACATGCTAAACTCATAAGAATTTGTTTTTTTTATTTTATTTTTAAGTATTTTTATATGTAGAAATATATGTAAGAATATTTTAATTACTTTAACTAAAGTAACCCAACACCATTACACATGGATATTATTTAAGAGAACAGTAAAGTAAGTAACAGTAAGTAAGTATGAAAGAGAGAGTTGTTGACAAATTTTGAAACAATTTACAAAAGTTAGTTAAATTGTTTAAAACACCATGAAAAAATATTATGTGAGTATTTAAATACAAATATATTGAATGTTAAGATCACACAGCTAAATATGGTAAATTTTGTAATTTTGTTTAATTGTTGTTATTGTTGTTGTTTTTTTTTTCTAATTAATTTTTAAAGAAACGAGACATACTAAATTATAGAATATATAAACGAAAACTACTTTGATTTCGCTAAAAAGAAAAACTCAAATACAAAAATATTTTAAAATATACGAGTAAAACTATGTTAAGACCTTGACCATAAGAGGCTCTAATTATTTTGTATTATATGGAGGATGTTACAAAAAAGAAACGACGAAAAATAAGAAAAAAAACTAGAAAACATTTAAATAAAATAATTAAACAGTATGAATGTAGTTTTAATTACAAAGTTAGGATGAAAAATTTAAACATTTTTTTTGGTTTAAAAAGCCAATAATTTGTATTAAAAAAAAAACAAACAAACAAATTCAAATTAAAATTAAAATAAAAAATGTGTGAGTTAAACTTTTCTACTTTATTTTGAGATTTCAAAATTGAATTTTTTTTCTAATTTTTTCAAATTTTTTTTTTCAACTAATTTACTTACATGGTCGTGCTTTACGCTCAGTCGTTCCGTGTGTAGCTGATGTAGGAGTTTTCTTGCCAGCCGTTCGTGTATAGGGCGCTGTACTAGCGGAACGTAACTGACGTTTAGGCGATTCATGTTCTGGACCAACCGATTGTGAGCGTGCTTTTTATATTTTACACAACAATCATTCAGAGTTTTTCAACACAACACAACATATGTTTCGAAACATATTTTTGTTTCAGATTTTTTTCGCAATTTTTTTACAAAATTGTGTTTTTTTTTTGTTTATTTCGAGGATTTTGAAGAGAAAATTTGATTGTTTTATGTTAATGAAATTTTTTTTTTAATGAATAAACTTAACTTTTCTAAAGGGGGTATGGTATGGATAGTTATGTTTAAAACTAAAAAAAGTGATTTTTTTATTGCTTAAAATACATACGAGACACACATTCTATAAATAATGTATAAATTATTTTGAATAGTTCATCTATGTAATGTGGTGTAGTAAACATAAAAATGTTATTGTATAGACATTTAATTTAAATTTAAATGTTTAAATACATTTGCTAATAATGCTTCAAACAAATTTTATATCTCTTTAGAACAAAACCTAGCTTATTAAACTAATATTGTACATAGACTGACACGAATATCATATAAAAAAAAAAAATATATACATACTCGATCTATCTATACAGAGTGAGAGAGAGACAGAAAGACAGATAATCATGATCTACATTCGTTAATGAACATTATTGACAATGAAAGATGAATTTTGTTTTTTAAAGTTTACATAGGTTAAAGTTGTTGAAAGTTTGATGGAGTAGAGATTAGTTTGACTTCAGTTGTAGATTATTTAAAAAAACATTTAATTTGTGTAGAATTCACACAAATTTACGACGCTCGCTACAGGACTAAATATGACGGTCGATTTAGTCACATAATACCATAAATAATGTCAAATTACTCCATTTTTTATTTTTTTTTTTTTTTTTTGTTTCTCGTCGATAACATCTGTCAAACATATTCAGTATACGTCAGACAACCAATCCAATTTTATCATCGTCTTAAAGAAATTATAAATTGCGGAAAGCATTAATTTTTTTGTTTTCAGTGCTTGAAAGACGCATCAAATGCTTGTCGAGGCATATGGTGATCATAATTTATCAGATGCAATATACAGAAGATGGTTTCGACGTTTCAGAGAAAGGCGCCGAATTGTAAACAATATTGGATGCTTTGAGTCTGAAACAAGTGGCAGATATGTTAAATGTTGCGCAACAAACAATTTCTGAACAAACAAATTCTGAAAAAGTTATGGGAAAGATCTAAATCTCTGGAACATGGACGCCAACTGAATTGAATGACAGATAAATGGAAAACCGAAAAATCTCTTGTGAAATTTTACTTCAAAGATACGATAGAAAATCCAATTTATTTCCTGAATACTAAGCGATAAAAATCATGATTTAATCAGGAACAAAAGATCGATTCCGGAGTGAGCAGAAAGCTGTGGTGTACCACGTGCCTAGTGAAACCTGTAATACAAACGATCAATTTGAACCATCAAGTTATTGAAAAATGACCAGAATTGGTCACAAGACTGGACAAGATAATGTTGCAACATGACAATGAATGAAGTCGCCGTAGTCTAGTAGGTAGTGTGTTGGCTTATTAGACATAAAGCTAGGGTTCGAGCCCCAGGCCAGACATCAAAAAAAAATACAAAAAGTATTTCTTCGGCGACTTCCTTTCAGCAGATTTCTGGCAAAAAGTCTGAGAGTAAATACAAATTGCCATGCAAAGTTTCTCAAAAAATCTATCCTTCGGACTGGACGTTAAACAGTAGGTCCCGCCACTCATGTATAAAATTAACACACACAACATGAGTGGTGTGAGAAGATAGGTCGTAATCCTGACTGAAGGGTTGTAATGACCAATTATGTATGTATGTATGACAATGAATCTATACTGAAAGCAAAACCGTTTCAATATACAATCACTGCTGTGTTCACCAGACTTGGCACCTTCCGACTACTATTTGTTTACATCAGCGGGTCTGGCATTGCCTGAGCAGCATATCAATTCCTACGGGGAAGTCATTTAATTAGTTTGCTTCAGAAGACGAACAGTTTTATTGGCGTAGAAACCAAAAATTAACTGAAAAATGGAAAAATTGTGTGGCCAGCAGAAGCCAATACTTTGAATAAATTATTCCAATATTAGGGACGTTTCATCGCTGAAGAAAATTTTGTTCGAAAAATCGGCATTGAAAATATAAATGGTCAGTTGTCATAAATTGAATTTTATATGCATACATGCATATGTATATGGGGCTTCAAATCTAAAAATAAAATCAGCTATAAGGAGCTATAAGATAAGCTCAATTGCTGAGAACTCAATGCAATTGACAAATTTGGTTTATCCGCCACACTTCCTTTCAGAGAAACGCTATTTTCGTTAGGGCGCACGTTGCAATAGTGTACAAGGCTGATTTTTCGTCAATGGCGTACATTTTTCATGCCAATGATTTGCATTTTATGGGTTTGAGTTGAGTTATTAGGCGTAAGGCCACGGTTCAAATCAAAATGAAATATGAAAAAATATTTCCTTCGGCGACACTTCCTCTCTGAGAGTAAATAAAAACTGCCATGAAAAGTTTCTCAAAAATCTGTCGTTCTGAGTCGGCTGAAAAATGTAGGTCCCGCCACTCATGTATAAAAATTAACGCACACAACATAAGTAAGTGGTGTGAGAAACTAGGTCGTAATTCTGACTGAAGGGTTGTAATGACCAATTATGAATGTATTTTGAGTTAATTTGTGGTTGATGGCTGGTCTTTTTGTTGGCCGGTGAATTGCATTGTTTTTGTTAGATGACTTGAATTTCTTTTTTTTTCATTTGAGTAAAACATTTAGCTTCGCTGCCTATATCTCCGGAACTAAGTAACGCTTGAACATAGGGAAACCTGTTTTGGAATCCCTGATACTTATCTAACCCACAAGCTCTATTTCCCCCACAAACCCATTTTTTATACGATTAAGCCCGATTAATACAATAAATTAAGCAGCGTATGTATATGTAACTAAGCACTTGTGCTCTACACCAAACAGTTATCCACCAATTAGAAAAAGCTTGATACGCGAAGAAGTTTAATATTTGAGTGCCCTCTAAGTTAACAATGAGTAATTAAGATGTCAAATTATCGTTTGCGATTCATTGCCAAAGGGAAACGAAAGAGAACAATTTCTGAAGCGAGTGCTAAGAAGTTAAGATAGGAATGATAAGAAAATAATCATGGCAATGTCAGAATTAACATTAAAAAAGGTAATGTTGTGTTTTTGGTAAGATTGGAGAGGATTGGATTGGTCAAATGACTAATTTTAATCCATATTGTCATTGAATTGAAAAAATTGCTTCAACAAGATGCTCATCATCGTTTGTTTTGATTTCCGCCAAACGATGAGTTCTATACCTTTGGAATAATGGCTTTTGCCAATAACGCTCTTATTAAATGTCAGATAAATGGGTTTCATTTTTGTTCATATTTGTAACGCAACTGCAACTTTATAGCAACAAAATCTTGTTGTAAAGGGTGTTTTTTATAGAGGTATAGAACTTTAAGTTGGCATTACTTTTCAAAATGGCGACCGATTTAATAGCTGTCAAGTGATTTATTCTCAGTTTGGTTTGGCAATTCATCATGAATAGACTCACGCCGGAACAACGCTTGCAAATAGTGTAATTTTATTTCGAAAATAATGGTTCTGTGCGGAAAACGTATCGCGCACTACGTCCATTTTATCGTCGACAAAATCGTCCATCAGAGCAGTTAATTCGATTAACCATGGAACGTTTTCGCACCACGTTTACTCTTATTGATAACTCGCATCCCCAGAGGTGCTGTACGGTGCGTACAGAAGAAGCTATTGCTGCTGTAGAGCGTAGCATTGAGGAAGACCCGAATGAGTCCATCCGCCATCGTGCACAGGAATTGGATCTGTGTCCATCCACTTTATGGAAGATTTTGCGGAAGGATCTTGGTTTGCGTGCTTACAAAATCCAACTCGTGCAAGAGTTGAAGCCAAACGATCATCAAGTAAGGCGTAGATTTGTCGAATGGGCCCAAAATGAGATTACCGTTGTTCCCGATTTTCATAAGCGAATTTTGTTTAGCGATGAAGCGCACTTCTGGTTGAATGGCTACGTCAACAAACAAAACTGCCGCATTTGGAGTGAAGGTAATCCTCAAGTGTATGTGGAAACACCGTAACATCCAGAAAAACTGACTGTTTGGTGCGCTTTATGGGCTGGTGGAATCATTGGTCCGTACTTTATCAAAAACGATGGTGGCCAGAACGTTACAGTCAATGGTGATCGGTATAGAGCCATGATTACTAACTTTTTCATTCCTGAATTGAATAACCATGATGTCCAGGAGATGTGGTTTCAACAAGGCGGCGCAACATGTCACACAGCTCGTGCCACAATAGATTTATTGAAAGACACGTTTGTTGACCGCCTAATTTCACGTTTTGGACCTGTGAATTGGCCTCCAAGATCTTGTGATTTAACACCGCTAGACTACTTTCTGTGGGGCTATGTAAAGTCATTGGTCTATGCGGTAAAGCCACAAACGCTTGACCATTTGGAAGACAACATTCGCCGTATTAGTGCCGATATACGGCCACAAATGTTGGAAAAAGTCATCGAAAATTGGACGTCCAGATTGGACTACATCCGCACCAGCCGTGGCGGTCATATGCCAGAAATCATATTTAAAATGTAATGCCACAAGATTATCTTTCGGATAAATAAAATTCATGTCAATCGAATAATCCATCGTTGTTTTATTGCAACTTAAAGTCCTATACCTCTATAAAAACACCTTTTATTTATTTGTAATTAAATTATTATAAACTTTATAAGAACACATTATAAAAAGACTTTGTAAAGCAAATGTTAAATCGCTTTTCATTGTACCTTAATGAGATGTAAAACGTACTCTATCGTTAATTAAAGGCCTATTTGTACATTTCATGGCAAATTCAAATCCTTAGAGGCAATAACAAAACGTCTAAACCTTTCGAAATTACTTCTCTTTCCCCAATTACTGTCAGCAGTATATTGTGTGAAATGTATTAAAGAGAAAGAATGACTGAAATGAATTGATATTGTTTGATGAAAAGAAAGTTTTCCACATAGAAAAGGAAAATGTTCATGTCTTATGTCGATAGAAATTGTTATTACCTTCAGAGTTATACGTTTTTTTTTTTGTTTTTTTTGAGTAAAACTTGCAAGTAAAACTGCACTCAAAAACGCTTATAACAAAAAAAAAAGATGACAATTTTTGATACAAAAAAAAAATTCCTTTTTGCAACACAAAAAATCTTGCAAAAAAAATACAAGCAAAATATATTTGAAAAAAACATGTTTTTTATACAATATATTGATATTAAAATATTGTTTTTTTTAATGAAAAATATTAAACAGCAAGGCAAACGTATTTAGCAAAAACTTAAAAAGAAAAATTTAAAAAAAAAACAAAAATTAACGCTCACAAAATTAAAATTTAAGAAAAAAAAAAACATAATTTATCCCACAGTACACGGTGTATTCACGGTGTTTACACAAACAAAAACCAGAAAAATAAATCAAAAATTTTTAAAGTAAAATTGAGATTTTCAACCCAAAAGCCGTTGTAAGTAATGTTTGTATAGCTTTGAGAGAGAGTTTCAATGCCTATTTATTTAAACCCAGTGCCAAAGAAAAAACTTGTATTTAAATGTGTGGGTGGGTGTCATTCTTAACATAAAATTCTTTATCCTTACACGTGTATTTTTTTTTTGTGAAACAGTGTTTAATTGCATTATTTGCTTTCCTTCCTTTTTGGGTGTCATACAGTGTGGTACTTAATTAATTTGGCGGGCGGGAGGTTAGGAGTGAAAGTAATTATAAAAAGTACTTACATTTTAGAACCTTCTTGGGACTGCCCTTTTGTGGACTGCCCTTTTGTGGTGAGCCATGACGTGAGGCGGCGGTTTTCTTAGGACTACCCCTTTGTGATTCCGATTCACGTTTAGTTATAGCTGGCATTAGTTTTTCACGTGTAGGTGAAGGCAATAAAGCACCTTCCTCAACATCTGCAATATTAATAACAAAGAAAAGCACATTTTGAGTATTTTTGTTGACCAGTGTAAAATAAATAGAAAAAAATTCAAAATATTTGTAAACCTGGTCCTGTGGTACGTTCCAAATGATGACGTATATGACTAAATCGTGCTGGCAGTGCATTTAATTCTTCTTTAGTTAAGTTTTCCAAAAAGTAAGCCTGACCAGGAACTCGTGCTTTAAATGTTTTTAAAACTGGAGCGGTTTTCTTATTGTTCTCTTCCTCTTTTTCTTCTTTAGTTATTGGCCTGTAGAGAAAGTATAAAAGTTTTGAATTAAAATTTAAAAAGATTCGAATTTAAAAAAAATTTCATATTTTCTACAAACGTACGATATTCGTATTCATTGCTATACGTGGTCCTACATGAGTGTATTCAGAGACCGAGAACCTTAACAAATCATACATATAAGCCAACAAATCATATCTGCATAAGGAGACAAAAATGGCTTGTGATGCAAACTAATGGCATCTTTAGAATTGTTATAGATTATAGCGGACAAGTAAAAAAAACTAGAGGACGCACTAAGTGGCATTTACCCTGAAAAGCTGGCCAAAAATGAATTTAAAGAAATTTAAGAAACTGAGTATGCATTCGATAGACAACAAAATGCTGCATTATATAGTGAATTTTCACGACTTTAAGTTGAGATTTGTAGATTTGAGACGATGTTAAAGTCAGGAAAGTGATGAAAATTAAATGCGTTTTTGGTATTTTTTTTTTTGAAATTTTAATAGGTTCATAATAGAATAGAGGTTTTATATTAATTTTTTTATTTGAAAGGTATGAGCAACTGCTACTTTCAGTTTTTTTTTATATACATATATACATATATATCTCATATATTAATGTTAAAATTATTCGTTCAAAATTTAAAAATAATTAAAATTTCACATTTTTTTACCCTCCCTGAAAAAAAGATAAGGATTTTAAAGGTGAAAGTAGTTTTTGGTAGTTTAATGTTATATACCACAAGAAAATACGAACTCCCTACATTCAGGAACAAAAAAAAAAAGTTTGCGCAAATTTGCGCAATTATTTATGGCGATTTTTTTAAAATTTTACTTTTTTTGGAAAAATTAAAAAAAATTAAACTCAGTGTAATAAAGCCATAGGCAATAAAGCCATATGGCCTTATTTCTCGATAGAATAAGAGGGGGCACTTATGATCCGATCATAATAAAATGTGACCATAAATGATTCACATTCGTATTAAACATGTTCATGTCGAATTTCATCGAGGTAATAAAATTTTTAAGCCAATTATAATTGCTAAACATATTTTCTTAAGGGGCCCTATTTTGGACCAAGAGGCAATTATGGACCGGCCATAACAAAATTTGGTAATACGATTTAGATTTACTAAATACACGTTCATACCGAATTCCATCACAATACCGATGTTTTTAAGCCATTTATAAGCGCAAACGTGAATTTCTAAAGGGGACTTTATATGGAGACCAGGGTCAAATGTAATCCGATTTTTACCAAACTTTACAACATGATTTCCTAGTACACAGAACTGATCCATGCTAAATTTTATCCTGATTGTTGCATAATTACCATAATTATGTGTAAATAAGTGTCATTTCGAGGGGAATTTGTATGGGGACTAGGCGAAATCACGGACCGATTTGAACCAAAATCAGTTTGTTTCATCCTTGGGCCTAATTATCACTAACACTATCAAAAAATTCCAGCCATTAACTCATAAAACACTTCTATTAATTTTGGCCAGGTTTTCAGGCAAAATGCCCCTCTGTGGGACGTCCAGTCCATTCATAGAGAAAAATGATAGAGGCACAGTAAGATTTGAGTATTGTTTAATCTCTTTCCTCTTAGTAGGAACGCCGGGAACTTATCTATGGTATACATGGTGGCTTGAATATTAGCTTCCAATGCTTTAAGAGTTACTTGTTTATCAGCAGAAACCAATTAGGTTCATTAAAAATAATCGAGAGGCACGAAAGAGAGGATCAGTAGACGGGACCATTCTGAATCACCAAACTGATTTTCCAATAAAACAATTGTTAAACGCGCTGAATTGTACGAAGTGTTCTTAAAAGCAAACGTCGCTCGTGTTTAGTCAGCAGACTTTAATAGTACTAGCCGTTCTCCGTAACGTTAAATCCTTAAGCCCCGGTTAGGCACACGTCCATGGAACGTATTTTTAGAATATGAAAAGCAATAAGAGCGATTATCGAACCGTACCGTAAGTTCTGAACACTGCAAATTTCTTTTGCGTTCCGTGGACGTTTGGCTAACCGGGCCTTTACTAATGTTGAAAGAACGTCAAATCCTGACTCATTTTAAAAGAAATGAGAATAGCTTATGCCACCAAACGTTGTTCTTGTGTTAAACGAATGACAACGTAGCAACAGATACAGTAACAGTTACAACGTCACTCGAACGGATGTAATCATCTGGTTGGCAACTAAAACAATTGCGTAGAACCCATAAGGCTTGGAGACATAAAGGATATCTGGCTCAACACTACTAGGAACATGCTAAATGGAATTAAACGTATAGGAAGTTGAATAGTATGCAAGTCGGAGGATGTCACTGGAGTGTCATTAATAAAACTCAAAAGCCGTAGTCGATAATTCAAGACTTAAAGTCGACTCCGTTCGACGAATTTTTTGAGAAATTTTTCATGGCAATTTTATTTACTCCCAGAGTTTGTGCCAGAAATCCGTTGAAAGGAAGTCGCTGAAGAAATATTTTTTTTCATATTTTCGTTTTGATGTCTGTCCTGGACATCTAGACCTCACGTCTAATAAGCCAACATCCTATCTACTAGACTACGGTGACATGGCAACAGGTCGATAAATAGTTCCGAAAAGCGAAGTCAATTGTGTTCATAATTTCTTGTGGAGCTTCGTCAAAGCCCATATTTGTGACTGGAAAAATTAGAATGTAGCTCCTCCAGACATATACCTATGACTATAATGTACTTAGCAACCAGTGACTCCATAGAATAATGCAACTGTTGGATAAATATTGTAACAAATGCCAGATGAAAGTCAGTGGCCTGAGGCATAAAGAAAAGTATGCTGAATTGGAGTGGCCATTTCGAGAAAGCTTTTGAGTCGTATTATTAAAAACTAACGTTTAAGATGCGCAAGTAAACTGTAGAATGAGGAAAGCTTCCCATACAAGCAAGTGACGTGAAAAATAGGCATTGAAGCTTTAACAGTAATAAAAAGTTGGGGACGAAATATATTCCAATCAATAGGCTTTCCGTATAAAATGTTTCCCTCATTGCATTTGAAAAATTTCTCAGTCTAGAGAAAATAACGTTAATATCTTGCAAGTGGAAATGATTTTTTAGTATGCATTGGAAGGATTTTTTAAAAATATTTGGAGATACATATGTTCACATAAAATTTCATTGCAAAATATTATGCACTTACCTTGGCATAGATGAGGCCAAACATAATGAAGACAATGAACTACGTTTTGAGACCTGATCCCAGAGATCCTTTTGCTTCTTATATAATTCAGGATCAATTTCCTTGCCCCAACCTCGGCACTTTTTATTTGTAATCCAAACAAGGTATTCAAATATGATTTTAAAACATGAAAAACATTAAAGAAAAATTGGTTTATTCTGGTTTAAATGGAGGAATTCTATACAGACCTTGTATTCACCGGCTTTTTTGCGCATTTCTACTACCTCTTTAAACCATAAATCCAAATTCGGTTTGGAATATGGTGGGGCCGAGCCGTTCATAATGATTTCACCCTGGTGCTCTTGTTGTTTTGCATGCTGTTGCTTATTGTCGACTTCGGTTATTTCTTCGAAACCGAAATTTTCCTTCTTCGTTATGAAATGATTGGCTCGCTCCAGATCAATCAATTGGGAGAAGGGTCGCGTAGTGACCTTTTTCTCCTGTATAGTTACTTGTCTAAATTTGTTTTTTTTTATTTTTTATTTTTTTTTATGTTAAATTGGCGTGTGCAATTAATTTTTGTTTAATTTTTGTTTTATTTTTTGTTGTTGTTATTATTTATTAACAATTTTTTGTTTTTGTTTTTGTTTTTTTGGTTTGTTTGTTTTAAAGCCAGAGGTGCAAACAAATGCAAGCCATTGTTTTTTGATTTAAATTGGGGGGAAGGAGGTAGTGTTTGTTTATTAAAATGCGATCATATTTTAAAGATGTTTGTTTGGTTTTTTGAAAAACGCATGATTTTAAGGATTTTTTTTGTTTTTGTTTTTTTGAAAAAAGAAGCAGTCAAAGCATCATGTTTTGTTTTTATTTATAAGGCATACGAGCAAGCATCCAGTTTAAGTTTTTTTTTTGAGGGTTTTTATTTGATTTGAGTTTTTTTTTATAAAAACCATTCAAGTATTGAGGATTGTTTGTTTTTTTATTTCATGTTTTTTTTTTTTTTGAAATTTGTTACAATTAAAAAAAGAAAGTGAAAAGTTAAAAAAAAAATATGAAAAATTAATTAAAATATATATTTGAGAAATAAACAATAATGTTTAGGAAACTTGATGTAGGGTGCATTATTTGATTTGGAAAAAAAAGTGTTGATTAGTTTTTGTCTATTCTAAGATTTTTTTCATTTGAACATATTTTTTACAGAATTATTTACAATGGCTGGTTGAGAGCAGAATAAAAAATTAAATTAAAGAAAAAAAATCTACAATTACGAACAAAAAAAAAAAAAAAAATAAATAAAAAATTCCATAAGAAGTATACCAAAAAAAAATAGGAGCTCAAAATTTGTTTAATTCGTAATTAATATACAGTGAGCTTTAAAAGAAACTGTACATTAAAAAATATACATTAATAAATTACCGTTATTTTTATTTTAAAATTGTTACATTGCCAATTTTTAAAATTTGAAAAAAAATTTTTTTTTAAATTTCGAAATATTGCCAAATTTTTTCGGGCACTCTCCTTGAGTGTTAAAAGTTGAGTTGAGTTTGGCGATTGTTAGAATTTTATTCTTAGTGTAGTTGCCGTAGTCTAGTAGGTAGTGTGTTGGCTTATTAGACGCAAGGCCACGGTTCAAACCCCAGGCCAGACATCAAAACAAAATATGAAAAAATATTTCTTCGGCAGATTTCTGGAAAAAACTCTGAGTGTTAAAATAAAATTGTCATGAAAAGTTTCTTATAAATCTAACGTTCGGAGTCGACTTTAAACTGTAGGTACCGCCACTCATGTATAAAATTAACACACACAACATGAGTGGTGTGAGAAGCTAGGTCGTAATCCTGGCTAAAGGGTTGTTATGGCCAATTGTGTATGCATGTATGTATGTATGTATGTATGTATAATTTCTTTTGACGCTCACTGTATAGACCTGGACGGAAAAAATATTCGGAAAAATTGGTTAAGTGAGCATTGAACTCGGAAGTGCCTTGCATGAGACATTTAGCTATGAGTAGCGGAAGCACAAAACATCAATGTTTGTTTATCAAACATGCTCGATGCTTGATAGACATGCAGGTTCAGAGAAGTTCAGCTTAAACGTAACCTTATTGAAGTGTATGTTATAAGAACTTGTGGTGTATTGTATCCCAGATTACGGCCGATAACTATACGTTCCAAATAGACAGTGAACTTTTTTATCTTGGTTACGCTGTAGAGCATCTAGTCTCTCGTTTTAGGAGAAGTCATTAGCTTTTGTTACCAGCAAAATTGATGCCAGTCTTGAGATCGTGCTACTGTGGTTTCAATAGGTAATTGAGTAGCAGTCGCTCATGAAGATTAACATCAGAAAACACAGCTTAAACCCAACATTGTTGAACCACTTTACAAACAAAAAATTGTTCAATTGCGAGAGTGTTTTAGCCACCATATCGGATTCAGCCTCACAATTCATCACATTTTTGTATTCAGCGCAAGCCCACTGAGTCAGGACACTTATACCTCTATTATGCTGAATGCTGAGGAAATGCTACCAGCATTGCTAATGAAATTTGTTTTTGACAAACTACACACTGCTGCCATTTTTCTGATACGCTGTAGACAAATTCCGAAGAATTTAAGCCATGTTGTATTGACTTCCCTCTGAGCTTTCCTGGCGACCATCATGCTGAACTCTGTAAAACCGTTGGCCTAAGCGTCTCCTTATTTGGGGTGGCAGACTCTGACCCCTCAAAGCAAATTGATGATTTGGAACTCTTTAACTTTAGCAGCAGGATTTGTTAGAAGTCGTTATCCTAAAGAGGGACTACTGGAACAGCGACTCTCTGAAGGCATAAACCAATTGTTCGAAATGGTGTGGGTAAACGGCTTGTGGTTGAGGAGTTGGATATTAGAGACTTGAACAGAGTCCCAGATAGCGTCTTTTAAGCAAAAGTGATATGTATATTCTTGGCGATTAAATATGAGAGAAAGTCGTGTAAATCACTGCTTAGTACCACAATATTGTATAGGTTAGGTTAGCTGGTAGCTTGCCGTTCACAACCAACTTCACTCGGTGGCCCATATGGGCCCACTGTGTTACCTACTATTGGCTAAGAATATACTGATCATTGTAAATTTCTGGAAGTCTCTATCACTTGAGATCAAAAACATACGGATATAAGCAAAAATTGTGTTGTGGACGAATTGGTAAGAATGAGTACCGAACTGAACTGCCTTCTAAGCCAGAATGTGGTTGGAAACTACGTATAATTTTAACTCCTTGGCTGACACTTCCAAAGTAGAGACAATTTCCACCGGCTAGGCACCCATTCCTAGTATTTCTGAAAAACATTGTAGTCGAAGGAGGAAAAAAAGCTAGAGACTGCCTACTAGTGTCTAGCTAAACATTCCTGATGGAATTTTTAATAGAATTTTCTCGAAAGCTACCCTTTAAAGGTGTTGGACAGTTAAATGAACGCATAACGAAAATGTTTTTCTCTGCCCTTTAAAACAAAAAACGATTTTGAATTTCATTCAGCGTTTAAAGTAATAAAACTAAGTTCACACACAACATGTTCGAATACCGCAAAATGCGCATTAAATTTTCAATTGAAATATTTTGCACTCTTAATACGGTCAGTGAGGTTGTATGCTCTTTAATTATTCAAATGCCAGTAAATGGATTAAAAAATAGTTCGAAACTGTTTCTAATTTCAATTAATTTTTGGTATACTTCTTCTGATTTGATTTGATTTGATTGACAATAACAAAAACCCAGAAGGAGGGTTTAAACAAAAATAATAAAAACAAGAAACTACAACTGAAAAGAAAAACAAAAAAATTTAATTTTCTACATACAGAGGTAACGGGTGATTTTTCTTTTTAGTTTTTCAGGTGAAATTTTTCGGTGCAAAAATGGACATGTGTCATACAGGCAGAGAGACAAGTTTGTAGAGCATCTAGTCTCTCGTTTTAGGAGAAGTCATTAGCCATCGTTACCAGCAAAAATGATGACAGTCTGGAGATCAAGCGTATGATCACTCTGGCCAACAGGTCTCAATAGGCAATTGAGTAGCAGTAGAGTAGACCTCTCTCGTGCGACAAAACTAATACTCTACAAATCACTCATCCTCCCCGAGCTTCTTTAATAGTCCAACGTAAGATCTTTCATCCAGTGCAAGTGCCCCTTAACGACATGGACATTGTACAGCGCATTAACGTCCAGTGACTGTGCTAGCTCGGCCTCGAGAGCCCCAGAGACTCGTCTCTGTTCTCGACTTCGTCTCTATTCGGCCCCCTAGTGGGAGCAACGTGTTGTCAGGTGCAAACTCGGTGTGGGCGTTACACTCTTAACCATTTTTATAAAGGAGTTCTGATAGTCTCCGACATCTAATCAAGAGCGAAGTTATGTCCAAATGCATGGCTTCGAATTGGAACTCACGTATGATGATGCAATCTACATGGGGCGTGGGGGCGTTTATAGACGAATTTTTTCAAACAGTGAATAGAGAGCCGTGAGGTGTGCCATTATGGCAATACTCACGTTAAGCTCTGGGCTAATGTGCTGGCTGGAAGAGGATGGTCCCGCGAAACGAATATTTAATGCGGAAAGTCGGCAGAGAAAACGACCTTAGAAGGACCAAATCAAAGCAAGGCAGTACTGACATCGAAGAACTGCCAGAGGGGTTATATTAAGCTTAATCGGGTTGTTAATGTCCAATACTATGTTCAGATATGCACTTTTATTGAGTTAATATTTAATTTAATATTTATTGAGTACAATATTTTAAGTGTTCAGACACAATATACGCAATATTCATTTGACAGCTGGTTGTTTCGACAACATTGTTTTTATTTTTTTTTTTTTTTTTTGTTTGTCGTTGTTGACATTTGAGTTGTCAAATATCAACAAAAAGTGTTCGGTTAATTGTAATATTCTCACAGAACATACTTAAGACAGTGCTGCATTTTGAGTTTTACTCAATATTACAACAATTTGCGTATTTATTGCACAATAATTAAATGAAACTTTATATGAAATATTGAGCTTAATAATGGCGTTTATTGCAATAAAGCTGCATATCTGAACGCCGTATAAACAAGTAATTTTGAACGTTTCATTAATTTTTCGCAAAATTTCTGTGTTTTGAAATTGAAAAAAAAAATCACCCGTTTTATATAGAAAGTTAGAAAGTAAAATGGAAAAACAGAAAGAAAAAAACTTAAAACTAAAACAGTGTATTTGCATACTTTTCAATGGGTTTTCTATCATCGGCATCGCTAACCAGCGGCTCCAACTCATGTAGTGTTGCTAAAAAAAATATTTAAAAATATAAAAAAATTCATTTTCGTTCATTTTACTATGGATTTTAGTTTTTTCTATTCTTTTTTTTATTTATTTGGTTAGTATTTAAAAAAAATTACAAAAAAAAAATTAAAATCCATTGACATTAATTGTTACTAAAAATGTTACATTTTTCTTTTTTTTTTGGTTTTTGTTTATAAATAAATAAAGAATATATATTAAATTGATCTAAAAATTTAATCAGTAGTATGTTTGCAATACACAACTTCAATTGATTTTTTAATACATTTCAAATAAAAATCTTTTTTTGCCATTTCAAGTTGAAAATAAACCAAAAGGAAATTACGTTTATTTTTTTTTTGGTGGCGCATTAATTTAGTAACAGAAACTCTCTGTACGGTTTAGTAGGTTTAAACAAATTAACAACAACAGCAAATATACGTTTATTTTACTTCATCTATAAAAAAACGATTATTTTAATCTTCGTTTTTCTTTTTTTCTTGTATAAATAAATTAATTAAATTTGTTAAAACAACCTTTGTTAAAGTTAAATTCATTTTAAAAACTCTTACAACTGCTAGAGTATGAAAATGGTAATCAAACCAATACAAAAATACAGGAAATGAAAAATTGAGAAAATTCTTACACAAATGTGTTGAATGAAATTTCATTACTAATGAAGGCTATTTAGGAAAATAACAAGTAATCGAGTTAGTATAACAATAAATACAATAACAAAAACAAAAACTATAACGAAAATGAAAATGAAAGGTAAATTAATATAGTTTTTCCCTTTCAGTGTTTAAATGAGATTTAGGGCCATTATTACAACTTGCCGTTAAAGTTGGGTTTAGTTAAAGGTAACTTTAGCTAAAGTGAACTTGAAAGTCAACTTTAACTTATTTTCGTTACTACAACCTAATGATAAAATAAAGTTAACTTTTTCAAAAATATGGCATTACCGGAGCAATGTCGATAACACTGCTTAAATTAAACAAGTTTTTTTTTTGTTGTACAGTCAACCCGCCTATAACGCGGTGAGTGCGTACCGCGTTGTATGGAAACCGCGCTATAAGAAACTCGGATTTAACTATACAAACCAGGCTAATTCGTAACGCGTTCTATGGAAAACGTCTACCGCGTTGTATGGAAACGACGCTATAAGAAACTCGGAATTAGTACAAATCACATCATTCGTACCACATTATATGGAGACCAACACAAGATAAATTATAAATTATTTTTATTGAATTATGTACTGTGAAAAAGCTCTGTGATAACTGAAATCGATGTTGTAGACGGCTATGAGATAAGTTGGCATGTTTATATAAACATGTTGTTTATATATCTCGGCTGTGCTTTTGAGTCGAAAATAAAACTGATATTAAACCCTCTTACAATATCTAGTTACATTCACAGGCTGTGCGGAAGGATCTTATGTGATGTTGTTGAAGGGAAACCGTGCAGTAAGAGTACCGCGTTATAGGAGGACTGTCGCAATTTCAGCCCCGCGTTATATGGAAACCGCGTTCTGAGAGTACCGCGTTATAGGAGGGTTGACTGTATTTGCTAATTTTGTTTATATTTGAAATTGCCATATTGAAAATAACATATAAACTTAACTTTAAAAGTTACTGGTAGGGTGATACTCCCTTTAGCTTAACGCTTAACTTCTACCTTATTGTCCTTATTATAATAATGAAAAACAATTTATGTGCCTGTTAAAATCCTTCCTTTAGTTAATGGCAAGTTGTAAAAATGGCCCTTAGAGGGAGGGTTAGTAAAGGTTTATAAAGTTAATCAATAATACACAATATAGAACGAAATTAAAGCCAATTGGTTATCGATTGTTCAGTTGATTTGAAATTATTTTTTATAATTACTTTTTCAATTACTTTCAATGGCAAAATAAATTAAAAAAGGGGGGAGAAATAATAAACGTATGTTCTATTCATTAGCAATATATTTGCTTTAAAAATTGATTTCAAACAAATGATTAAGGAATGAATGATATTGAAATGATGTGTGATTGAAAAGTCAGTTCCTTAAAAGAAGAAATTCATTTATAAGTGATACCTTAAGCTGTTTCTCTATTTAAAGAAGACTAACTGCTATTAAAATTACAATCATGAAAAGCTTACTTCATATGCATACTCAAATCGAGACATTTTTACAGCATTTGTAATAATAATGAAAACCCCATTAAATGTCTTATGCGGTGTAGAGAATGGATCGAGACATTTTTACAGCATCCTGTACGATGTAGAGAATGTATCTCTATTTCGAGACATTTTTACCGCATTTGTAATGAAAATGAAAACCCCATTAAATGTTGTGTGCGGTGTAGAGAATGAATCTCTCTTTCGATACATTTTTACCGCATTTGTAATGAAAATGAAAATCCCATTAAATGTCTTATGCGATGTAGAGAATGGATCGAGACATTTTTACAGCATCCTGTACGATGTAGAGAATGTATCTCTATTTCGAGACATTTTTACCGCATTTGTAATGAAAATGAAAATCCCATTAAATGTCTTGTGCGGTTTAAAGGATGGACTTTTTTATTATTCCAACTTTATGGTATAAAATAGCGTTAGTTGTTGGAGTATATGGTCTACTATTGCTCAAGATCCTGTAAAGAACATGCATGTTCTTCTTCTTTAATTTCCAATATTTATTACTTTGATTTGTTAAATTATTCAAATTTTCCCACATAAGCAGGTGATTGATCTACAGTAGCAGTTCCATAGGTGCTTATACACAACACTCCAAATGTTACAAAGACCATAATGGAGAATTCCGTCTCCTCCCATTTCTTTAAAACTGCAATCCAATACAGATTATACTCTAGATCATCACTTTTAGCATTTGATTTTAGAGTTCAAAGAATTTATTTTATTGAAGAGAGAAGATTTTTATCCTTTGCCGTCCTGATTCACGCTATTAGTCGGGATCACCAGAAATCTACGACTGTAATTTTAGCTTCATTTTGAAAAAGTTAAATACAATCTCGCTTCAATTCTGCTGCTATACTATCGCTTCCATAGTCCACAGCTGTTTAACAAAGTTATTCTACTGTTATGCTCATGAAAACAGATCAAACACAATGGCAATACTCTGTATATGCATAGTCGATCCTGAAAAGTCGATCCTAGAAGTACAGGGACTTTATTTAACCGCATCCTATCCGTAAATTTAAATAAAATAATGTGTATGGGAAAATTGTTTTGTTCATTTGAGAGACCTATTAATGGCAATATGTGTGGCAGCCAGGGCTTCTCTGGGTGAAGAGCCTCCGACATGTTAAATTTTCCATAACTCTGGCTCGTAAATCAAACTGAATTTGGCCGGTGGCATGGGTTCTGTTGACTTTGATATACAATTGCAACTTAAGAAAACCCCATAAAAAATCGAATGTAGTCAAATCGTTGGCCAGTTGACATTAACTCTACATGAGGTGACATGGCTTCAGCAAAATATCCAATGTAGCAATATATCAGTGTGGCATGTAGTGCCATCCTATTGAAACCACATGCCGTTTCTATTCAGATCATCCGATTCTGGCTGAAAGAACCTATAGTACTTCCCGTTCTCGAGAAAATAGTGACAGGTAATGCCGCCAACCTGAAATCCCTTTCAAACCGTAACTTTTTCAGGATGCATAAGAACCTCTTGGATCTTATGTTGATTGGTAACGTCCAAAATTCAACAATTTCGATACCTATTCATCCAGAAAAGGGCCTTATCGCTGAATATGATTTTTCGATGAAAATTGGAGAGCTTTGCACACTGCCGCAGTGTCCATTTAATGAACACAATACGTTGTCTATGGTGTCTATGATTTGATAAAAGAGACTGGCAAAAGAGCTTCCACAGACCGTTATCAACTGTCACAATTCGGAAGTTCCTGTGGAAAGACCCTATATATTGAAGAAAAGCTAAATAGCATTGTGGGGAAATTTTTTGTAATATTTTCTGTTTTTATATCCTGGAATCCAAAGACCAAACGTCAAAGAATAGTTGTGACCCACTATGCAGATACGCATTTCATACACAAAAATGTGCGCTTCATGTATTAATAGGTAGTCGGATGAAAGGAAGGGAAATATAATCGAAAAGAATTCTCCTTTCATTCCAGCCATGTTATATGCTCACTGCTGGGGAATATCAACCGCTTAAAAATTCATAGGAAACTATCGCAAACTATCTCTCTGTTGAAGCATCATCCACTAAATATTCGGATTGCCACCAAGCGATTGTTTTAAAGTCCTCCACACATGCTTTGCATCCTGTTTGAACCGTCAGTTGACTTTTATCTCTCATAGGTTTTCAATATATTTCGATCGGTCCAGAGTTTCCTAAGAGGTGAATTGAGATGAATTGAGAAATCTGTAGTAAATTGTCTTCCAAACAAATTCTGAATAAATTTTCAATTTTCATTCAATGATATTCGATTATGAAATTAATATTGCTAAGTCTACCAAATATAATCAAATATTGACAAGAATATTAAGTCGTTTCTTTATTTATCGCTTTCCTTTAATATGCATTTTAAACATGATGTCATTCTTATATGTACTGACAAGCCGGTTATTTTCTTTTTAAGTAAACTTTTTCCCCTAGAGCGTATGAATTCAATTAATTATTGCTTATACCACCTGCTGTACATCATAATGAAATTGAAACCTTACAGCCGCACACACAGATTTATTATTGATTCATTCAAAATGACTTTTCTATTTAGCAGAAATGCTTTATAATGATATTTAATGAAACTAAATGAAAATTAACATGAATTTTATGAACAAATTAATTAATTTTCATGGAAATATTTAACAACTGAATGCTAAATTAAAACTAAAACACAAGAGAAAATCTATTCAAAGAACAATTGCTAGAAAAAGAAAACAAAAACAAAAGAAACGCAAATTAAACAGACATACACACACACACACATGCTCCCACTAATGGAACAATTTTCTATTCAAGAAAATCTCTTAAGAAACACAAGAACAACCAAAATTATGGAAAACTAAACAAACCCAGATTATTTTTTTTATAAATTTCGTTTTTTTTCTTTCATTTCTTTCAATGCAATGAAAGAAAAATGAAAATTTTTTACTAAAAAGTTTAAGAACAACAGCACTTACTTGCTTTACCTAAAAGAAAATCAATCATCAATCATTAATAGGCTATAAAAAAATAATAAGAAGCTGCTGCTAAAGAAAAGTTTTCAACCACTTTTTTTGGTTTTGTATGAATTTTTACGGTTTTTTGGTTTTGAAAACTTCAATTATTTGGTTTTAAATTCATCTTTTGGGTTCATAACGCCCATAAGAAAGGTCAGGTATTTAATATTTGAAATTCTGTTTTTGATAATTTCGTTCTATAATACAGAAAATAAAAGTCGCAATCAAAATAAAAAGAAAATTAATTTTTAAAAATTATTTCAATTTTGTTTAGAGAAGAAGTAGAGAAAAACTAATAAATTACACTATGCGACAAAATAAAAAAAAAATTAAATACACCCAGCTAATGGCATAGTGTAAGTTGTGAGTTCTGTTGAGTAGAACTCAAAAATATTTTTTTTATATTTCTTGAATCCTCCAAACTGGTTTTATTTGACAAAAACTGTTTTTTTGGATTTTACTCGCAAATTTATTGATTACACAAACATTTCTGAACCAATGTTACAAATTTAAACTTTCTTAGAAAGGGCAAGTATGGGCCTTTAAAATGATATACATATGTATATTATTTGACTTAGTATTCTATGAGGTTTGATGAGTTAAACTTGGCAATTTGGAATTTTTTCATATTTTTTCGAGTTTTTTCATTCATAGTAGCAAACTTTACTTAAAAAATATAAAATAATTGAACACATTCTGAAAGTACATTATCTTATGAAGAGATTGACACTTCGTTTGATCAAATCGGATCAAAATTACCGTAGTTATTACTTAAAGAGTCCAACAAGCTCAAACAGTTTGAGCGACCATTAGATGTTGGCCAATGTTTGCGCAAAGAGAAATAATAATATTTGCAAAAAACACAAATATTAGCCGACTTCTGGTAGTTGTGCAAACGTGAGATTGACACATTTTGCGATAAACAATCAAGATCCATCAAAACTTTTGAATATTTTTAAACTAAAAGTTCATTTGATAAGATGACATATATGAAAAACATCACACGACTGTTGGACTCTTTAAGTAATAACTACGGTAATTTTGGTCTGATTTTATCAAATAAAGTGTCAATCTCTTCACAAGATAATGCACTTTCAGATTGTTATCACTTATCTTATATATTTTAATTAAATTTTGCAATTAAGAATGGCTAAGTATTATAAAATAAGAAAATAATCATATTTTCCAAGTTTACCCGATCAAAACTCAAAACATATAAATTTGAACAAAATGTTTATGTATATCGTTTTAAAGGCTCATTTCTCCCCTATTCAAAAAACTTCAGATTTTGAAAATAATTTTAAAAATATTTGGGTAATCAATAATTTTGTATGAAAAGATAATAAAATACTCGTTTTTGTCAAATAGAACAAGTTTGGAGGGTTCGAGAAATTTAATAAAATTTATTTTTGAGTTCTACACAACTAACTGAACAACTTAGACTAGGTAGTTAGTCGGGTGTGTTTTCATTGTCGCACCGTGTTATTATTGAATTTTAATTGGAAGTAAATTTCTTTGCTTTTTTTTTGTGAAAGTGTTTGAAAAAATTATATTAAAAAAAGAAATTATTTTAATTGAAAAAAAAACAGAAATTAATAAGAATAAAAATTACTACGAATATTGAAAATTGTTTGTTCAACTAGTTTGCATTTGCAGTACAATGGTCGAGGACACAGTAAGGTAAGGAAAACAAGAAAACTTTACGCACAAGGCATATAAATACAGTTACAATATTGAACACCCCCATTCTAATAGAAGAATTACGTTATGACCACATTAGCTATGATTTATTATCTGCCAGGCTTCACTCTGTATTAGTATATGCTTTGAAAAATATTGTAAAGAAAAGTGCACATATACATAATTGGTCATTGCAACCTACAGTTTAAAGTCGACTTCGAAAGACAGATTGGTTTGCGAAACTTTTCATGACAATTTTATTTTACTCTGAGAGTTTTTTCCAGAAATCTGCTGAGAGGAAGTCACCGAAGAAATATTTGTTCCTAATTCGTTTTGTTGAAGATGTCTAACCTGGGGTTTGAATGCGGCCTCACGTCTAATACGCCAACACACTCCCTACTAGACTATGGCAACTGCAAAAGTGTACATAGCTTTTGGTGAATAATGTTGACATTGCGTTTGACGAAATGAGTCATGGTTTGGTAAGGTATACAGACTTGCATTTCTGTGGAAAGGTGGTCAAAATAATAATCAAAGTTGATCTTGAATCGGTTGCGAACGCTGTTGCAAAACCACTTAACTAGTCGAGAACTTGATGCAAGATTGTGCGACAGTTCATAAAACTCATATATTATTTCGCTCCGAAATAATTTACCAGCATTCATTTCCTCTCAAGATTTACCCTCTAGCACTCCCGATTTGAGCCCGCTAGACTGCAAATTATATGTATATTGTTTGAGAGAACAAGGTATGCAAAACGTATACATTTAAGTACCACTGATTCTGTTAAGAATTTCTGCTGTAATCAATGCCTCTATTGGTGGCCCGTTTGACTGAAAACGTGCATAAAGGATAAAGTCTCGAGCGAAACCACCAACAGAAAATAAACGCATCCCAACCTTCAGCAAGAAGTTTGCGCTAAATGGTCAAACAATGCACCAAACATAACAAAAAACTTGTGATATGAGCGTTCGAGCACAAAAAACCTGAATAAAGTATGGATCAAAGGACAACCATACATATATGGCATCACTAAGAGGTTCACCTTGAAAAGTTTTCCAAAATCGAGAATGTTAAAAAATGGCGATTTCAGATCTCCAACACATACTTATGAGATTTTTATGCAATAATTATGAAGTCGCCGTAGTCTAGTAGGTAGTGTGTTGGCTTATTAGACGTAAAGCCAGGGTTCAAACCGCAGGTCGACATCAAAACGAAAATACAAAAAGTATTTCTGCGGCGACTTCCTCTCAGCAGATTTCTGGCTAAAACTCTGAGAGTAAATAAAATTTCCATGAAGAGTTTCTCAAAAATCTGTAGTTCGGATTCGACTTAAAAAAAACCTGTAGATCCCTCCACTGATGTATAAAATTAACACACACAACATAAGTGGTGTGAGAAACTAGGTCCATAATCCTGACTGAAGGGTTGTAATGACCAATTATGTATGTATGTATGTAATATGTGAATGTCCAGGCAAGGGAGAAGTCGTCTCTGATGCTTTAGATTCCTTAAAGTTGAATAAGATTACAGGAATTGGCGATATATCGCCTAAAACACTTAAAAAGGATTCACAGAATATTTTTTCGACAAACAAACTCCACTTGTTAGTTAACCTCAACAAAAAATGGAGCTTTTAAATGTTAAACACGGCGCTTAGAACAAACTGGCTTTCAGCTAAACAACCGTGTTAGACCACATCGTTAGTGTACAGGCAATTTTGGAACGATGTACAGAATATGGATTATAACTATACATGTTACTTGTCGACTTCCGGCAGATGGATTGCTTCTGCAAATCATTAGATTTACTAAAGCTTTGTAACATTATGTAAAATTTCGTTTTAAGGCACTAAGTAGCGGTTTAAATATCATAGATTATGTCCACAAGCCCTGTGTCTCTCTTACTATTTAACTTTTGATCTAAATGTGGTTGTCGAAGTATTGTGTTACTAAGCCCGATCACTGTTTATGAACCTATTCTTGGTGTGTTGTAAACACTTTTAGATTTTAGGTATCGTAGTGGCAACAAAATAGGTTTAATTTCGAGGAAATTGACGTAAAAAAATAATTTTTCTACAATAAAATTCTTGTTTAACCTCACTGTGTCCGCCTCTATTGCTTTATTGATAACCTACAAATGATCTTTTTTTTTTGTTGCGATATTTAAATAAACTCACACTCTACGGCGAATTTATTTAAAGTTTATTTTTTTGTTACCAACTATTCTCTAAACTCCAGTGGGAAGCTTCTAACAACAACTCTAATCATTCGTTAATGAAAGAACGCGCTTAAAGACTACTTAAAGCTTTTAAGAAAAGAAACTATTTTTTATCGAAATTAGAAGAAAAAAAATTTAAAAAAAAACACTACAAAAGAATTTTTAGAATTTCTTTTGTTTTTTTTTAATTTAATTAAGAATTTAAGAAAATTTAATTGAAAAATTTTCATCTACTTTAACGATTTTGGAAAAAAAAATTGTTTTAAAATCACTGGAATGAACATTTTTGTTGATTTTTACAAAAAAAAAAAAAAAAAAAAAAAAACAATTTCAAAAAATTTCTTTTTGAGAAAGAGATAGAGATAGAGAGAGTAAAAAAAGCGACAAAATTAAATGGAATATTTTGTCGCACCTTCTTTTTGATTTGTTGTACGTTTTTTATGAACAGTTGGCATCGGAGCCGTACTTCGATCAATGAGCGGATGGTGCTGTTGACCCCTAATTGCACCTAATGATATTGATTTTTTCGGTTGTTGTTGTTGTTGTTGTTGTTCTTTGGCTGTTGTTTTATTTTGTACGTTTGACCCAGACTGATCTCTTATTCTACGAACATTGGGCCAAACGAATTGCAAACGATACTCTGTGCTCAATTTTGAGATGGTCTTTTTGAATAAGCCATTATTCGACTCACCCGCCTGCAAAGAAAACCGGAAAAAGAGAAAAAATAAAAAAAAGAAAGAAAGAAAACAAAACAAACACGCACACACACACAATAGAAAAGTTTATTTATGTATGTGGAGGTAAAAAATAATTTAAAAAATAAAAAAAAAATATCAAAAAAATAAATAAAAAATAAAAATATTATAAATAAAATTACGAAAGAGAAGAATAAAGAAAAGAAAGTAACATGTACCCGAAACAAATGAAAATTGAACATTTCAAAATAAATTTTCAATTTCGTTTCAAAAGAATTTTTTTTTTGGATTTTTTTTTTTTAAGTAAACATTCCCAAGAAAGTTGTGGGGTTTTTTTTTTTTTTTTGTTTAAAATTGTCACCATCAGCAAACATGTTTAAGCCATTAGTTTAAGCCACAATTGAGTAGTTCAGTTGATCCAAATTGTTTTTAGTATTTTCGTTGTTTTGTAGATAAAACAAAAAGAAAAGAAAGAGAAAGAGAGACAGACAAAATACAAGTATTTTTTGATAAATTTATAGATTATTTAAAAACTAAGATTTGTTTTTGTTTTTTTTTTATTTTTTTATTTTTTTACTTAAGAATAGAATAATTATTAAAAAAAAGGTAAATAATTATTTAATAGTTTTTATATATATATTTTTTTTAATTATTATTACAATATGCACTTTACATTACTTAATAAAAGGATAATACAATAAATACACTGTAATAGTTACTTAAATATGTTAATCAATAAATATTTACGTTGAAGAAGAATAAAAAATTTTGTGCTTAAAATTCAAACTGTACAATACAAATCATTATTACCAATACTTATGACTAAAATAAACGATATTTAAAATGATTTAATCAAGGTCAACATATCAAACATGCTACATTAATATCACTATGCAACAAAATAAAAAAAAAAATTAAATACACCCAGCTAATGACATAGTGTGAGTTGTAAGCTTTGTGGAGTAGAGCACAAAAATATTTTTTTTTATATATTTCTTGAATCCTCCAAACTCTACGCATAAATTTATTGATTACACAAACATTTGTGAACCAATTCCTCAAATTTAAACTTTCTTAGAAAGGAAAGGGATGGGGCTTTAAAACGGTATACATATATATATTATTTGATTTAATATTCTATTAGGTTTGATGAGGTAAACTTGACAAATGCGAATTTTTTTCATATTTTTTCAAGTTTGTCCGTTCATAGTAGCAAACTTTAATTAAAAAATATGAAATAAGCGATAACATTCTGAAAGTACATTATCTTATGAAGAGATTCACACTTCGTTTGATCAAATCGGACAAAAATTGCCGTAGTTATTATTTAAAGAGTCTAACAGTCGAGATATATTTTTCTTCAAATGAACTTTTACTTCAAAAATTTTCAGAATTTTTGATGGATCTTGATTGTTTATGGGGAAATGTGTCAATACCACGTTTGAGCGACCACCAGAAGTTGGTTAATGTTTGCGCAAAGCAAATTAATAATATTTGCAAAAAATACAAATATTAGGCGACTTCTGGTAGTCCATCACAAAGTGACACATTTTGCAGTAAGCAATATCCATCAAAACTTTTGAAAATTTTTGAATTGAAAGTTCATTTGATAAGATAACATATGTAAAAAATATAACACGACTGTTATACTATTTAAATAATAACTACGGTAATTTTTGTCTGATTTTATCAAATAAAGTGTCAATCTCTTCACAAGATAATGCATTTTCAGAATGCCTCCACTTATTTTACAATTTTTAATTAAATTTTTGCAATTAAGAATGGCTAAAAATGAAAAAAATAAGAAAAGAATCATATTTTCCAAGTTTACCCTATCAAAACTCATAACATGTAAGTTTGAACCAAATGTTTATGTATATCGTTTTAAAGGCTCATCTCTCCCCTTTTCAAAAAACTTCAGATTTTGAAAATAATTTTAAAAATATTTGGGTAATCAATAATTTTGTTTGAAAAGATCAAAAAAGGTTTTTGTCAAATAAAACAAATTTGGAGGGATTGAGAAATATAAAAAAAATATTTTTGAGTTTTACTCAACAAAACTTACAACCTACGCGATATCATTAGCTGGGTGTATTTTGACAGTCGCACCGTGTTATTTGGAATATATTTTGTAAAAAAGTAAACAAATTTAATTTAAAACAAAATGCATATGAATGTGATAAAAAATATAAAAAACTTTTTGGAAACCAAACCTTTCTTAGATAAGAAGTCAATAAAAAGGAAAATACATAAGCAGAAGAAGAATAATAAGAATATCGTAATAAATTTACGATATGATATTGGCCGATAATAGTTTGGAGGTCGGCAAGATTATGGAAGTCCCCATGGCACAGTAGTAGTACAGTAATAGCTCAAAAGTTTCATATCTGAGTGTACGAATGACCATGAGAGAGCTATCGCGTTTACTCTCATTTCACTACAAATGCAAGCGTACGATACTTTGCAGAATGGATGAGCGAGCTTAACGTGATATTAAAGTGTGGTGAAGTCAGTGGATTACTCGGTAGAATCCAAGAACAAAAATTCTCCCAAGTACATACATACATACATAATTCGCCATTGCAAACCTTCAGTCAGGATTACGGCTTAGATTCTCACACCACTCATGTTGTGTGTATTAATTTTATGTATGAGTAGCGAAACTCTACAGTTTAAAGTCGACTGCGAACGACAGATTTTTCAGAAACTTTTCATTGCATTTTAATTTTACTCTCAGAATTCTTGCCACAAATCTGTTGAAAAGAAGTCGCCGGAGAAATATTGTTTCATATTTCGTTCTGTTGGATTATGTCTGACATAGGGTTTGAAACACGGCCTCACATCTAAGGGCAACACACTACGTACCAGAGTATGAAGACTTCAACATGTGGTATATTTATAGCTCCATGAGAACTAGCGATAGCGATTTCACTGCTGAAAATGTCAAATTATGTTGGCATTTCTATTCAAGTAAGGTTTGGCAATTTGTAGAAATTAAAAAAAAAATGAATCAGTTGAAGAGAAGTTCATACAATCCTTTGCTTATTTGTCTTTCAAGAAGACAAATAAATATGTTTACCGGGGAGAACAATGCTACTGTAGCAAGATGTATTGAAAAAGACACCAGATTGGCAATTTGTCTTAGCAAAATTGATGTAAAACACTGTCTACGTATTATAGAACTGCACTTCAAATTAACTACACTGTGGTCTTTAGTTTTTAAAATGTTCTTCATTGGCATCGAGGAAAATGGTTAATTTTTCGTTCATTCTTACTTCTTCCAACTTACTTCCCTCCGTTTCAACTTCAAACAACCATGCAAAAGCAATTCTAAATATTGGCAAAGTGATGGGCCATTTACACCACATCAGATTGTAAACTATACCAGAGAATTCGTATCATTCCTGTTTTGCAGGCGACTGGGGACTATAGGAAATCGTACTTTAGTGTAGTCCCTTTTCCATGTTTTCCATCATGCAATTTTATATAGCGAATCACTTGACTTAAGTACAGACAGACTGAAAGGTTATGAATTACATTTGCTTGCAATATTCACGCTCGACTTTATCCGCCTTACAAATGGCTTTCATTACAGAAGCATAATGGTGATTCTATTAAATGCCACAACGCTCCCAGGATCTATAAGCATAGCAAAGCATATTACACGCTTGATTTACTGTGCTGTAGTCAAAGATTTCCACTGGAAAATCAGGAACAAGTTTCTCGGGTATAAACACGACTAGTCTGGTCCCGGCTTCACTCAGTAGTTCGGGAAAATGTAGTTCATATCCAACTCTGACCTATTTTCGAAACAGGTCAAGGTCATTAAGGTAGGATGGGAAGGGAGAGTGGTTATCCAACATAAGTCTCTTAATGGAGTAGTATTCTGGTGTTCTATCCTTAATGCCACAGGCAATGTATAACTTTACGATAAAGCGGGAAGGTCTGCTGCTATACAGTTTATTTGAGTATTACGCAGTCTCCACAAAAGCCCAGTTTATAGGGATTACAATCTCTCTTCCATCTGGCCTACTTGCCAGAGAACATTTCACAATTTTCGTGCCTTTCTGGCACATTATTTCCTCTGGAGACTGTCTCATTTTAACAAAATCTGTATAGGGAAAGTAGGGAAAACTGATCCTCTGGCATGATCATTCCTAGCAACTCAATAGAGGTCTACACAAACAGTTTGAAACTTGAAAACAAAGTATGCTTTGAATATTTCTTCCAGAAGGATTGCGTACCAATACTATAAAAGCTCAAGCGTGTTAAAAAACCTACCTTAACATTGGAAAGTCAGTTCAAATATAAAATATGAACTTTAACATGTGGTTGGGATGAAATAAAAGATATAGAAAATGATAGGGACAATTGGAGCAACTTTATTGGGAAAATCGCCCTGAAAACTTTCTCAAAAGTCGACTTTAAACTGTAGGTCCCGCCACTTATAGATAAAGTTAACGCACTCGACATAAGTGCTGTGAGAAGCTAAGTAGTACTTCTGACTGAAGGTTTGTAATGGCCAGTTATGTGTGTCTCTATTAGGGATGCCAATCGGGAAAATCCGAATCCTAAGATCCCGCTATTTTCGGGATTTCCAAATCCCGATTTAATCGAAGATTAAAAATAAATAAAATTTTTAATAAAACATCTGTTTTTAAATTTTTGTTATTAAGAGAAAATCATGAAATCTCGGGATATTTCGATTTCGAATTATCTCGAAAAATCCCGGGATTAATATCGGGATTTTTAAAAATCAATCCCGTTTGGCATCCCTTGTCTGTACGTATGTTGGGATTCTATGTTTCTTAAAGAAATCACAGGAAGTAATACATACACACCAATACAACAATATATACTTATATATGTATAGTGAAGGGTCGTAATAATATAAACAACTATTGAACTAAGCCGACAATAATTTCAGTTCAATTTGTGTAGTTAGTAAGGCAATAAGGGAAGGTTCAATAATGCAGGAATTTTACTTCGAAATAAGCTTCTTGAAAATGTATAAAGCTTTACAAATTTGCAGAAATTTTTAATATTCTTAAGAAACAAATTATTACTATTACCAGTTAAAGGGTTAAATTAAAGGTATTTTAAAAGCATCTATAAATCAAAATTGCTTTTATCAGTTGGATAATTTGCTATGAATTAATAATTTCCGCTTTTACAAAAGCCAAAATAAGCACTGAATGTATGTATATGATTACTCTTCAAGAAAAACGAAAAAGAAAAGAGGGAAAAGCATCTTTACAAATGCGATAAATGACAATGACGACCATAATTTATACGATTGAAATTTCTAAAGTAATTGAGTTCAACACAAAACAGAACAGATTAGAACAGATTCCAATGAACATCATTTCTAAAGACAAAATGCATGAACGACAGAGGCAAACCATATGACTAAGAAACAGTCTATAAGACCAATGGTCTAGCAAGAGAAAAAAAATTACAAAAAAAAAAAGAAAAAATCGAAAAAATCGAACGATGCACGTAAAGAGAACAAAGAACACAGCTAGAAAACTTATATGAAACGATGGTCGAAATAGAATGACTGCAGACATACAGTGGACAGCAAAAGCCTTAGTACGGCAATATATTTTATCAATTTCGTGAATTTTTTTTCGGTTGTTTGAGTTTTGGCGATTACGTAACCGTTCTTTCAAATGATCTCCTAAATACTTTCTTGAAGTCATATGGGGACTTTCTTTGGCAAAATATATTGCCGTACAAAGGCTTTTGCTTTCCACTGTTTGTATTTAGCATTAGTGTGAGTGTAATGTAATCGATGTAACGGTAAAAAATGTAACGCATAAAATGTAATAAAAAATTGACACAAGAATCTTTAAATCACACAAAAAAAAAAAAAACACAAGCATGACGAATACAAACAAACATACAAACATATAAACAGACGTTTGCCTCTAAACAAAAATAAAACTCAACAACGTTTCGATAACTACAATAACAATCAGAAACGAAACGTAACGTAAGGAAAGCAAACGAATGAAACCTTGTCAAATAATGCTCTACAACAAAAACAATAAAATCAACACCAGAAAAAAAGGTTAAAAAAAAATACAAAACAAGAAACTCTTATACTCGGAACGATACAGCAAAAGGAAAACTACGCCTAGAAATGGCGAAATGAAAGAAAACATACAATAAAACACAGAAGACTGACTGACTGACTGACTGACTAATGAAGGAGAAGAAGTAGTATAAATACAATAAAAAACAAAAATATAAGAGAAAAAAAATACTCAATAAAATCTATCGTATATTATGAGTATAACATACAGATTGCTGGTCTAAGCTGGAAAATAAATGCAAGTCGCCAGAAATAAAAAAAAATTAAAAATCATCGTATAAAATTCAAAAAAAATAAAAAAATACATTTAAAAAGACCAAAAACACGAACATAAGAAGAAGAGTTTAATGCGAAAAGAAATATCGAAAAAAAGAATCCAACAAGAAATGGAAAATGTGTAGAAAAAATAAAAATATATTAGAAGGAAGAAGAAGAAAACCCACTTGAAAGTCATAAACCCCCCCTTATAATCTATAATCAAGAAAATGTACAATGTATTATGAAATTTCTTACAAATACATACATACAAACAAATATATTACACGTACATACAGTGTCGGTAGAAATAATAGCAAGAATTTATTTTTCTTTTAATAATACATACATATGTATATACACACATAATTGGCTATTACAACCCTTCAGTTAGGAGCTTCTCAAACCACTCATGTGGTGTGTGTTAATTTTATATATGAGTGGCCGGACCGAACGACAGATTTATAAGAAACTTTTCATGACAATTTTATTTTCTCTCAGAGAGTTTTTGTCAGAATTCCACAGAGAAGAAGTTGCCGAAGAAATTTTTTTAGATTTCGTTTTGATGTCTGTTCTGGGGTTTGAACCATGGCCTCATGTCTAATAAAGGCCAAAGTTCATGAGGGCCAATAAATTCATGAATGTTTGAATTTTCCGGATCTTATCCAAAACGGCAAAAATTCTTCCAACACTGCTTAAAGTATTTGTGCAGAAGCGTTAACAGTTAAGTCTCCGTATATGCTACAAGGGAGGATGATTCACATAGCGAACGACCTTCAAACGACGTTGTTGCAACACCTCCATTAGCTCTTTTACAATGATATTCCACAGTAAGAGAGAGAGAGAGAGAGAGCTCCACCTTGCTGTGAGGCTTGTTTTAAAATAATGGGTGCTGATCGAAACCTATCTTGCAATCTGCGTCACTTTAAATTGAAATAAGACGGCTTCTTAAGGTCTTACAAATGGAATACAATACCCAAGTATAAGCCGAAGCCGATTTTGTATCCTACTGCAGCCAACACAGCACGAATGGCTTATTATTATTTGATTATAGTATCGCTACTTTAGCTTTATATGCCTGAGGAATATAAGGCATTCGTTCCCTAAAACATTATATTTTTACGAAGTGTACATCTGTCATATGAAACACAACCGTTCATAGTCGAAAACACAGGGAATAATGCAATACATTGTAGAGAAAATGCATTCTTTGGCGGCATTATCCATCCCTCTTTCCCCCCTTCTATCACCTATTGTCCTAATAATAAAAGAATAAACAGCATTGTAGGGCATATTCCTGAGTGTTAGTCGTACTAAAAATAAAATTAATTTGCAGAATATTATGCGAACATTGAGTTATGAAATGACAGTAGACATCCTTTTCTACCCAGAATCGGATCAATCCCAACAAAGGCTCCGACATCAGAGTACACATAAGTGCCTCGAGGCATTATGATGCATGTATACATCACCATTAGTATTGTGATAACTGGAAGATCGTGCTGTGGACCGATGAATCGGGAATTTATTTGTTTCGATCATCGTTAACCACGGCGGTGCATTATTAGTGACTTCAGAATGATGCAGTTAGTGGAAGTGCTAAGTAAAAGCCATCTGCTTTATTTATTTATTTATTTATTACAATACAATTACAAAATTATATTCTAATTATATACGAGCTAAGTAACTTTGACCATATGCTCGGTGTAGTGTCACAGACCAGAGTCTCTGGTGGGAATCGAATCCACGACCCTCACGCTAATAGTGGGCACACCCATCTGCTTTGCTTTGCCACAATATTTTGAACACATCTTCGCAATTCCGTTAGGGCTATAAAAACCTGGTTTCATTTAAATCAAGTATTCGTTTACCCTACCAAGCACATCTGAGGAGTGGTTCAATATTAACTTATTTCCTGTTTAGTAAAAAAAAAATAAACCAAAGTGTGGAATCAAATTTCCCTTCAAATTAATTCCAATTTGTGTACGTCCCTATTATTTCTTTCAAAACTGTTTGTATGTGTGCATGTATAATGGGGATATTGCTGAAGAATATGTCGAGTATGTATATATTATATAAACCTATTTAAATGCTTATTTTTATATATGTTAATACGTATGTACATATCTTAAGAAATAAACAACGAAATTTCTTTGAAAAATGTTATCAAAAATAGAGAAAATAAAATAGTTGAATAGGAAAAAATAAATGAAAAATATTTTTAAAAATATTTACACAATAAAAGCTTTAATAATAACGATTTTGAAAAATATTAAAACACAACTGTAAAGTGTAAATTCCCCAACAGGAGTACCCGACTACATGAAGCAACCAAGATATGAGAATTTAATTGAATTTTCCTTTGAATATAATTTCTCGCTGCTGTTCGATCAAATATCAGGAACTAGCCTCATAAAGAGGTGCAACTTTAATGATATTCTCTACAGTGTTAAATTTTTTGAGGCAAACCCTAACGGACTATGCTATATTTTATTATTATTGCTATGTTTTGTCATACGATATATTGTTGTTCGTTATCACATGCATAATTGGTCATTACAACACTTCAGTCAGAATTACTACCTAGTTTCTCACACCACTTATGTTGTGTGTGTTAATTTTATACATGAGTGGCGCGTGACCTGTAGTTTAAAGTCGACTCCGAACAACAATTTTTGAGAAATTTTTCATGGATTTGGAGAAGCCGATTCCTTTCCTGAATAATTTTTTCTTTTAAGTTTACAGTGCCAAGTCGAAAGACTGGTTAAAACTGCGAGGTTTTTCAAATGGATAAACTTGTTGTCTTACGCCTTTCGTAATAACAGTTTTTAAGTGATTTTCTTTGTTAGTCAAGCTTTCCTAAGGACAATAGCATCGATCCTGTATATGCCGTGAATGGTTTGTGTCCGTAAGCATATAAGGATCATGATAGAATTCCTGGAAACGAGAGGACTGACGCACTAAAATAATTAAGTTTTGCTCGTCTAATCTCTGCATAATCTACTAATATGGAATAGATGTGTAGTTAAGTCCAGAAGGCGATGCAGAGACACTGAAAGAACAGATTTGGGATTCGTGACAGAACTGGCTCGCAGCTGAGATTTGGTAAAACCTCCATGAGACTGGTAACTAAGTTCCTTACAAGACATAGTGATGTCAGATCGCTGACTGTGATTTGGAACAGATCTTAACCACGAACAATGAAATGATAAGAAGGAGTCGGAGTTGATAGGATATCGCCTTTGCGGCTATGCAACATTTTGTGATAGACGCTTAAATGGAAGGCGCTGTAGTCTAATAGGTAGAGTGTTGGCTTATTATACATAAAGCCTGGATTCGAGCCCCAGGCCAGACATCAAAACAAAATACAAAAAATATTTCTTCGGCGACTTCCTTTCAGTAGCTTTCTGGCTTTGAGAGTAAATAAAATTACCATCAAATGCGTATAAAACCTGTCGTTCGAACTCAATGTTTAACTGTAGAGTCCGCAACTAATGAATAAATAAACAACAAAGGTGGTGTGCATAATTAGGTAGTTATCTTGGCAGTCGCCGTAGCCTAGTAGTGTGTTGGCTTATTAGACGTAAGGCCACGGTTCAAACCCCAGGCCAGACATCAAGACAAAAAACAAAAAGTATTTCTTTGGGGACTTCCTCTCAGCTGATTTCTGGCAAAAACTCTAAGAGTAAATAAAAACAGCCATGAAAAGTTTCTCAAAAATCTGTCATTCGGAGTCGACTTTAAACTGTAGGTCCCGCTACTGAAGGGTTGTAAGGACCAATTATGTATGTATTATGTTATGTAGTCTTGACTGAAGTATTGTAATGTCCATTTAGGTGCGTAAGTAAGGTTCAAGGTAAGAGCATTGATTTAAGAGTAGAAAGAGTATTTTTCTAATAGGTGATTTTTTTAAGAGCTATAGGAAAATTTTCAAAAAAAAACACATAAAATTCAGGAAAATGCGTGAAATCTTTATTTGCATCGATAGTACGTACGGTCCATATAATTTAATGTTTGAAGATTATTTCATGCAAATGTTGACTGCGACTGTGCCTCAAATGGTCCATCCGCTTAGTCCAATGTTGGCATACTCTTTCCAACATTTCGGGCGGTATCTCACGAATAAATGCTCCAATGTTGTCAAATGAAGCGGGCTTGTCTGTATAGACATGAGCTTTAACATAGCCCCACAAAAAATATTCTAAAGGCGTTAAATCGCACGATCTAGGCGGCCAATTGACCGGTGCCGAACGTGAAATAAAATGTTCACCGAACTCGCCTCTCAATAAGTCCATTGTTACGCGTGCTGTGTGGCATGTGGCACCGTCTTGTTGAAACCACATGTCATGCAAGTCAAGCTCTTGCATTTTGGGCAAAAGAAAGTTGGATAAAGCGCACCAAACTGTTACTTTTTCTGGATGCATTGGTAGCTTTTGCAATGCTTTTGGCTGATCTTCACTCCAAAATCAAGAATTCTGTTTATTTACGTATCCATTGAGCCAAAAATGAGCTTCGTCGCTGAACACAATTTTTCGATAAAGAAGTGGATCTGCGGCCAACTTTCCAAGAGCCCATTCACCAAAAATTCTGCGTTGCGGTAGGTCGTTCGGCTTCAATTCTTGCACCAGCTGTATTTTGTAAGGCTTCACACCTAAATCCTTCCGCAAAATTTTCCACGTTGTTGAGTAACAGAGGCCCAATTGCTGCGAACGGCGACGAATCGATAATTGATGGTCATCATTAACACTGGCCGATACAGCAGCGATATTTTCTTCAGTTCACACTCTACGTAAGCGTGTTGGTGGTTTAATGTCCACCAATGTAAATTTGGTGGCAAATTTAGTCACAATAGCCCGAATAACAGCTTCAGTGGTTCGATTAAACTGACCATAAAATGGAAGAAGCGCGCGATGAACTTTCTTAACAGAGCACGCATTTTGATAATAAAATTCAATGATTTGCAAGCGTTGTTCGTTTGTAAGACGATTCATGGTTAAATTATAGACCAAACTGAAGATGTTTGACAGTGAAACAAAACACGAAACGTACGTGAGCTGTTTAAACCAGTGTTGCCAATAAGATAATAGTTAAAAAATCACCCGTTATTATCCTGAGGTTTAAAATAACATTAAGCTGGCTGAGGCATATGCATTCATCATAATTTCTCTGCTTTGTTTTCTGAACTTGTTTTAATTTGAATCTCATATCTGTTATTTCACTTCAGATCTCTTTCTAGTACGAATACAAAGACCTTTTTGGTTTTTTTTTTATTTGCCAAGGAGTTGAGAAATTTTTTTTAATATTTAAACGAAATAGGTTTTTATTAAAGCTTTTACTGTTTTGTTTATTTTTTTTTTTTTTAATTAGAAAAAAATTAGTTATGAAAAGGAAAAATTTAAAGGTAATAATTTCAAAAAAGGAAAATTTAAAAAACGAACAATACTTGCATTATTATTAATCTCAACATATTTCTCATGCATGATAGTTTTGCATTTGTTTTTATAATATTTTTCCTCTAAATAATAGACTTTTTGCTTATAGGGAAAAACAAATACACACATTAAATATAAATTAAAAATATTAAAAAAAATTAAAACATACGAGTAGGATTTGTTTATTTAAAAAAATTTTTGTTTGTTTGTTTTTTTATTATATTTTTATTATAACTTAAAATTAAACTTAAAAATTGTATTTAATATCTTCTCTTCTTACATACAGACGCTTAGGACTGTTTTAAAATAAAATTATTTTCAATAAAATAAATTTTTTATTATTGGAAAATATTTTTTTCCGATTTTTTTTTTATAATGTATTTCAATTGCCAAAAAAGTACGTACTTTTTTTAAAAGAATTTTTAATTTTTTTTAAATGCTAATTGTACGTTAACATACCTGTTTAGTTTCCGGTCCATCAACTTCCGTTGGTATAGCATAAGCCCGGCCATTGGGCACAGCTGGAGGACCCTCTGATTTACTGCGACGTGATGGTGTGCCATTACGTTCTTCCGACTAAAATAAAACAAAATTTTTAAATTTTTATTTAACCTGACATATGGTAATATGTCGAGGGAAAAGGGAAAAACAAAAGAATTTGAAAAAAAACATTAAGAACCATAAGTTTATTTGTAAACCATCTCTTAACAAATTAGCCTTTTTTCTGTTGCTTTTATTTTAAAAATTTCTATTCTCGTTTTTTTTTCTATGTTTTTAATTTGTTTTCAACGTATTCATAATGTTAAGTACAGCATTAACATGTTCTCTACAAAATGTTTTTGGAAAATTTTTCTTTTTTTTTGTTTTTCATTTATTTTTCATAAACATTTCAAAACTTTACATATATACAAGCATATAAGAGAGCATACATATGTTTTATAGGTTTCACAGATGTCCTTTAAGTGTTAACAAGGCTTATATGCTAGGTATACTGGCATTCATTTAACATTTTTCAACAAAATATTTAAAAAAAAACTAAAAACTAAAAAAAATATATTCTATTTACCTACGGTTAAAAGCCAGTTGCTATACAATATAATAAACCTGGTCGACTCTTAGCTGGCCCAACTGCCTACACGCTTGTGGGCATGCAACTTGCATATGCTCGCCTTTTTTCTCTTCTACCCATATGCCAACATTGTATTCTTATAAAAACTGCTGTATTCGTTTTATTTTTTTTTTTATTTCCATGACTGCTTTGAACAAGGACAAAATATTCTGTAGTAAATTATTGCATGAGAAATGAAAAAAAAAATTATTTTTCTAAACATTTTCCTACACACTCTCTTACACTCATTTATTCAAACTGAAAAACAAATTTTATTTAAAACTTTAAAAACGCAAACTAAATAACAAAATAAAAATTCTTCATTATTTCTATGGCTGTTAGTAGAACTTTTGACATTTTGTCGTAACTAAACGCATGAAGGAAAATTTTTACCGAAATAAGAAAAAAAACAGAATAAAAATCAATGCTGATGTAAAATGTCAACAGTAAGTCAGTGAAAATGACAAGGTAAATATATTTATGGATACAGCAGTAGCGGCTTCAATAAATCTGTCATTTGCAGCAGCATCATATGTACAGATGTGCTCACTAACCAGATAAATGAGTTCTTTGAAGACAGCAGTCATGCAATACAAATAAATCAACAAATATGAACGCCCAGTTGTTGCCATAAAATACAGGTAGAATGTAGACGTCGTTTCCCACGTATAGAGTCGTTTAAGCAAAAAGAAAAAAGAAATAAGTTCTTCTGTATCCTACGTGCATACATACAAACATATGTATACAATTGGTCATAATAACCCTACAGTCTGGATTACAACCCAGCTTCATACCACCTATGTTGTGTGTGTTAATTTTATCCATATGCGCCGGAACTTGCAGTGTAAAGCCGACTCCGAATGACAGAGTTTTGCGAAACTTTTCATGGCAATTTTTATTTACTCTCAGAAATTTGCTGAGAGGAAGTCGCAGAAGAAACATTTTTTTTATATTTCGTTTTGATCGAGATAGCTGCACTAGGGTTTGAACAGTGGCCTCGCCATTTAACGTTTTTTTTTTTTTAAACTAGTGCTTGTTTCGTGAATGGTAACACTTAGCTCATGTCTGATTTGATCGATAATTAGTTTTATCCTTCCGCTGAACGATTATGGTTGTGTATACGCTTGAACAACGCTGGAAAATATTGCGACATTACTTTGAAAATCATGGTAATGTTGCAGAATGTGTGCGAAAATTGCATACGGATTTTGGAAGAAGAGAAGCACCGTCACCTCCGTATGTTCGTTATCATGTGAAAAAAGTTAAAGAAACTGGCATCCTCATCGATAAACCAAAGCGTGAAAAGCCAAAAACAGTGCGTACACCCGAGAATATTGCTGCTGTGGCAGAAAGTGTGCGTGAAGCGCCATCAACATCAATTCACCGTCGTTCTCAATAATTGAACATTTCGGAGACATCATTGAGACGAATTTTGCATAAAGACCTTGGTATGACGCCATACAAAGTCCAATTGGTGCAGGAGTTGAGGCCAATTGACCATCCAATGCGTTTTCGCTTCGCTAAGTGGGCCTGCGATCGACTTACAGAAGATGCAGATTTTGGCAAAAAAAAATCATCTTTTCAGATGAAGCTCATTTTGATCTTGGCGGGTATGTAAATAAGCAAAACTGTCGCATTTGAGGCACAGAAAACCAGCACGCATACATTGAAAAACCGACGCACTCAAAACGAGTCACTGTTTGGTGCGGATTTTGGTCCAGAGGCATAATTGGGCCATAAAGTGGCCGTTACAGTCAATGGCGATCGTTATCGGGCCATGTTTAACGAATTTTTGTTCACAAAAACTGAAGAGGAGGATATTGGCAACATTTGGTTTCAACAGGACGGCGCTACGTGCCACACAGCCGAAGCTACACTCGATGTTTTGCGCCCTGTTTTTGAAGATCGCATTATCAGCCGCAGAGCTGATGTCGTTTGGCCACCTCGGAGCTGCGATTCGACACCGTTGGACTATTATTTGTGGGGTGCCGTCAAAGATAAGTGTTACGCCGACATGCCAGAGACAATTGACGCTTTAAAGGACAAAATTCGTAAAGCCATTGGTGAAATACAGCTGCACACAATCGATAATGTGCTTAAAATTTGGACCGATCGTATAGGCTACTGCATGGCCAGCCGAGGCAGCCATTTGAATGAAATTATTTTCCATTATTAACCGGAAGAATTGTACTTTCAAATAAAAAAAAGAAATTTGAGAAAATATTCAGTAGTTTTTTTTAAAGCATTTTCAAAAAAAAAAGTTACCCTTTAGATTCCGAAATTTTCGCTTTGGAATTTTTTATAAATAAAATGATTTCAATTCCCTCCAAACAATATACCCAGTCAAATCCCTTATAAAATCCCATAACATTAATAACACTTAGAAAAGAGTAGGGCACTTACTAAAGCATGAAACAATGCAAAATTGTAAAAAATTTAAAAAATGTTGCTTTACAGGAATGAAAAAAACCTACAAACTCCAAATTCCAAATTCCATGATGACTGACGTGATCACACACACAATCCCTGGAACAAAATTGTAACAAACGATTTTCACAATATCCTACTGCAACGAAAATAGAAGCCATAGGCCAGTAGGTAGTGTGTTGACTTATTAGACATAAGGCCACGGTTCAAACCCCAGGTCAGACATCAAAACGAAATTTGAAAAAATATTTCTTCAGCGACTTCCTCTCTGTAGATTTCAAGAAATAGTCTGAGAGTAAATAGAATTGCCATGAAAAAGTTTCTCAAAAAATCTGGCACTCGCAGTCTACTTTAAACTGTAGGTCCTGCCGCTCATGTATAAAATTAACACACACTACATACATAAGTGGTGTAGGAAGCTAGGCTGTAATCCTGACTGAAGGGTTGTAATGACCAATTATGTATGCATGTATGTATTGCGTAGTCTAGTAGGTAGTGTGTTGGCTGATTAGACGTAAGGCCACGGTTCAAAGCCCATGTTAGACATCAAAACGAAATTTGAAAAAATATTTCTTCAGCGACTTCCTCTCCTGTACATTTCAACAAAAACTAAGAATAAATAAAAAATTGCCATGAAAAAGTTTCTCAAAAATTTGTCCCTCGGAATCGAATTTAAACTGTAGATCCCGACACACATATATAAGATTAACACACACACAACATAAGTGGTGTGAGAAACTAGGTTATAATTCTGACTCAAGGGTTGTAATGACCAATTATGTACGTATGTCTGTATTTATTGCGACGACAGGAACGGAAGGTAATTGAAATTTCTCAGACAAACCATTACATTGTTGTTATAGAAGCTTTTGTATATTACATACAACTTCCTTTTGACACTGAGGCGATATGTAGGATTCGCTTGTCACCCAAAAGAAATGTGAAATAATGGAGCTTTCTTAACATTACTTGAGACCTGTGATATCGTTTTGATTTCAGATCGACTTTCATGCCCAAACGTATCAATGGCTGCAATAGCCGTGGGGATTTGATGCTTTACAAATGGAAACAAACATGAATATAGAATTACACTCGTCATCTTTATAGAGAAACAAGAAACGAAATGCCTTTGAAGCGAAGTTACATGCGATTAGGAAATGTAAGATTTGGGTGAGCGGTGGTATGTTTCAGAGATCAGCAATGAATTGTTTTTTAGCTACTCGTAAGTACTCATGAAATTTTAAGTATAAGTGAGTCAACAGTATTGAAATTCAGCTACTTTGATACATTCGTACTCACTATAACCTTGATTTATAAGTACAAGTTGCAACGAGTATGAGTACAACCAAAGAAAATAAAGTATAAAGAATGTGCATTTTAACATATTTTGGAATATTTTTCAAAAATATTTCATGACGCGGGGGGGAAAGATAGAAGGGAATGATACAGAAACCAAGAGCGTAACAATGCGTTGTTCTCATCGTGCGTTTTTGTTGTTTGACCACTTTTTCTTTATTTTTCTGGTGTTAAAAACTGACGTCGGCACCAATGTCCCTCAGGGGAAGAACATCTTCGGCTTTTTACACACATAGGACACGAACATCAAGAATGTTCGTTAAAAAGAGCGTAAAAATCTTGTCCTTTTTAAAGAAGAAGGTTCATGTCGCTTTTTTCAGACTTCAATTATACGCCCAAAGAAATATCACAGTAGTATTCACTAATATCAATGAGAAATGATTTCGATTTTTTGAAGAATACTTGCCAACTTAAATACGGTGTCTTAGTGTCTTAGTGCAGTACAATTTTTCTATATTTTCTGATCATATATACATATCATTGGGTTAATAAGTAGACTTGACATTATTACTAACAATTTTCCTCTAGGTTAACACATGCCTGTGGTTATGGATTAGTGAGTGAAGGAGAGAAAATAAGTTGAGAGAATTTATTTATTTACAGCCATATAGAAGTGTTAGTAATATAATCTATTTTTATTTTCATTTCGTCAACATACATATGTAAAGCTATCGATCTTTGGGTTAATAATTTTAGATAAATAAAAATAAAATAAAAAATCGATTTTATTATTAAAAGAATATAAAGCTATCCATCTTTGGCTTCAAAATTAGGCCATGTTTTTTAGATAAATAAAAATTAAAAGAATAAAAAAACCATTTTTTATTAAAAGAAAAAAACAAGCATTCCAAAGCATTTAAAAAAATTATACTATGAAACAAAATAAAAAATAAAATACGCCCAGCTAATGACATAGAACATTTTTAACACAAAATATTCTTCGAGTGTTATTCTGAAATAAAATGATAGAGCATCCGCAGCACATGCGTTATTGTCGCAGTCTGATCGACAACTAAATCAAAAAACACAACAATACATACACATGTACATACGTACGATGAGAGCAACACATTGTTACGCTCTTTGTTTGTGTTCCTCCCACTCATCAAGAAATGATTTTTAAAAATATTTTGGTGAGAGCGGGTCGTAATGTTACGACCCGCCATAAGAAATTTTACTTCTACATGATGCGTATTCTTTATATTCATATTCATTGGTACAACGTTGACATCAAACTCATAACATTCGAAATATGTTTGATTCATACGCCTACTCATTTAGATTCATAAATTTAGAAAAATACTTATAATACCCATAAATGATTCGAGTGTTTCGAATCATTCATCAAAATTTAGAGTCTTAGTTGTTGCATTTACAAAAAAAAGAAGAAAGATAAAGACAAAGACAACAAGGAAAACAAACACACAACCTTCTAGTGAGTATTAGTACGCAAATCGTACTTATTTTGTGATTCTTGTAATTGTTTAGTATGAGTAAGTATGAGTTGTTAAATATGAGTACGATGAGTACTTCAAACTTTGAATATGAGTAGTATGAGTATGATATTAAAATGAGTATGAATGCGTATAAGTATCAGAAATTATGAGTATGATTCGAATCTACTCATCTTTTTGAATACTCATTGCTGATCTCTGGCGTGTTTGCACAATTATATTATTTGCTATTATAATCCAGATTTCTTACACTAAATATATTATGTGTGTCTTAAATTAATCACAATCCTGACTAAAGGGTTGCAATGTAAGAAAGAAGCATGCTTTAGCTTACAGGGGCGAAATTAATGCTACCAGTTCAACACAATAACTTCATGACTTTTTGAATTTGTCTCTTAAATGGCAAGGAAGCACTGTTAAAGTTAACAGACATCCGGAGTGTTAACATCTGTCAAAATTTAAATTTTTTAATTTGTGTCTGATGAGCGTCTTGAGACATATGGTACTAATAGGCACAAGTTGTCACAGCATGACCTATGGCAGGACTCAACTGAGCTATGATAATCGACTGCCAACAGAATGCTGTATGTTCGATGCCAGTTAAGATAATTCCCAGCCAATCCCAAAACAAATCGAATCTAAATATGAAACAACACTTTAAACATCCACTTGAACGATTTGCTGCAAATTTCCAGTCCAAGTTGATTAAACGTAGAAATAAATTTCTTTCTTTTTTTATAATTTTCTCATGTCTATCATGTTTTATTATGTAGCCGGAGATGACCTGACAAGCCACCTTAAGTCCTCATTAAAAATAAATAAATCACTCTACTCTACTTTACTCTACAATTTCTTTAAGAAAACAAAAACTTTGCATTCTCAGCATAATTTCACACCATCAGGAAAACAGACTCTTCAAATCGATAAGAAATCTGTTTATGAAAGCTTCACGCAGAACACAATGAAGCGTAGCAGAAACAAAGAAAAGAAAAAAGTCCTTAAAGTTCATGAAAGCCAGTAAGAAACAAAAGTCGATTGTGTGCCTCACATAAAGGAAAGAGTCTATCCTGTGGCATTATTTCATATGCATTCATAGAGCAGCAGTGGCATATAAACATGCATACATACAAACGTAAGGAATTGGTTGCAACAAAAGAGGTAAGAAAAATATGAATACGAGGAAAAAATGAAATGATATGGGATGTTGCACTTTAAGAGTTTATATTTAAACAAACCGAAGGCAATTATAATTAAAGATATGAAGCGATCTATGTATACTCAGTAGCAGCAAATCATCAAATAGGGTCAAAGGAGTTAAAGGGGTTAATTTCATAAAAACGTTAAAAGAAGCAGGAACCTAGCAATTGCTTAATGGCTCCTTAAGACCTTTGTTAGGATTGTTACTTTAAGAAATTGATTTTTTTTGCGGCATATTCCCATACGATATTGCCAACCTTTTACCAAATCCTATAACAAATAAAAGCCTTCTTATGATGGTATATTGCCAACAACTAAAAGGATGTTTAAAGGACATAAAGGACATACATCCTAAAAGGGGAAATACAACATAACAATAAAAACAATAAATTTTCTGAGAACAAAAACAACAAAACTAAAGAAATCCTATAAAAACAACGACAATACCGATGATGTTGATGGCGAAAAACAAAAGGATCATAAAAAGCTTTTTATCATCGTCATCAACGTACGAGTATAAATATCTTAAGGACAACAATAACAGCAACAATAGCTACAACAACAACAACAATTATTATTACAATAACATTAAGAATAAAAACCATACTTTTTCCTCATCTTAAAAGCATTCAAATGCTTTAAAAACATTATTTTTTCTTTTTCAAAGATTTTCCTCTGCTTTATCTTACAGTAAAAACTTTTCCTGTGTTTTCCTCAAGTCTTTATTTCCCAAAAAAATATTTATAAATACATTTCAGCTACCAAAGGGTTTTAAAGATTTTTGGCCAAGTTTGGAATTTTGTTTTATCACAAAAGGATTCAAATGATTTTCAGCATTCGAAAAAAAATCGTGCAAAAGAACAACGCCTTATAATTGGTGATTTTTTAAGAGCTATAAGAAAATTTTTCAAAAAAAAAATACATAGAATTCAGAAAAATGCGTGAAATCTTTATTTGAATCGATAGTACGTACGGTCCATATAATTTAATGTTTGAAGATTATTTCATGCAAATGTTAACTGCGACTGCGCCTCAAATGGTCCATCCGCTTAGTCCAATTTTGGCATACTCTTTCTAACATTTCGGCCGGTATCTCACGAATAAATGCTTCAATGTTGTCTTCCAATGCGTCAATTGAAGCGGGCTTGTCTTTATAGCCCCACAAAAAATAGTCTAAAGGCGTTAAATCGCACGATCTAGGCAGCCAATTGACCGGTCCCGAACGTGAAATAAAATGTTCACCGAACTCGCCTCTCAATAAGTCCATTGTTACGCGTGCTGTGTGGTATGTGGCACCGTCTTGTTGGAACCACATGTCATGCAAGTCAAGCTCTTGCATTTTGGGCAAAAACAAAGTTGGATATCATCTCACGGTAGCGCTCACCATTCACAGTTACGTTACGATTCGCAGCATCTTTGAAGAAGTACGGTCCAATGATGCCACCAGCCCATAAACTACACCAAACTGTGACTTTTTCTGGACGCATTGGTAGCTTTTGCAATGCTTCTGGCTGATCTTCACTCCAAAATCGACAATTCTGCTTATTTACGTATCCATTGAGCCAAAAAAGAGCTTCGTCGCTGAACACAATTTTTCGATAAAGAAGTGGATCTTCGGCCAACTTTCCAAGAGTCCATTTTGATAATAAAATTCAATGATTTGCAAGCGTTGTTCGTTTATAAGACGATTCATGGTTAAATTCTAGACCAAACTGAAGATGTTTGACAGTGAAACAAAACACGAAACGTGCGTAAGCTGTTTAAGCAGTGTTGCCAAAAAGATAATAGCTAAAAAATCACCCGTTAATTGTGAAAACTTATTATAAAGTTTTGAAAACTTATGAAGAAATCCTCTTGCAAAATTCATGTCATTCATTGATAAAGTGATAAAAAAAAACTGGATCGCTTATAAACCCTTGTGTGATAACTTATCGATTGGTTGCTTGAAAACAATTCACACGACTTTCGATGGTGTATGTTGTATTGGATACACTTTTTGTTTATGAACGCTCAATGTTATGTTGTATTGTGTATTTCGTATTCCAAACGTTAAAAAGCGATAAGAAGAAGAATAACATTATTAATAATTTGGTTTTCAAGCAGCAAAATGAAAAATATTGCGGAAAGAAGTAAATTAAATAATTATCTGTGCGAACAATATTATTTTGAAATGTTAATTGTTGACTCAAGTTGCATAGAAAATATTTTGTAAATATCTTCTTCTTGATTACTGGCATTTCCATAAACTGATAGCACGAAACCAATACATCTTTTAAAAACATATGAAAAAATGTGTATAAGTGTATCGGATTTTTATATGAAAGTTATCAACAACAAGCATACGCTGTTGTATGTTCGTCCAACAATACACGCCATACAACGATACAAGGGCTTGTATGAATTGCCCAATTGTTGTTTACACTAAAATCTCGAAAACATTAATTCGGCATTCTTGTCCTCAACTTTCCCGAAGTACTACACAACAAATTAGAACAAAAGATCTTTACATTTAAAGTCGCCGTAGTTTAGTAGATAGTGGTTCAACACCTGGCTTAGACATGTCGGACAAAACGAAATATAAACAAATATTTCTATCGACGACTTCTCTCAGCATTTTTCCGGCATAAAATCTGAGAGTAAATAAAATTATCAAGAAAATGTTCCCAAAAATTTGTGGTTCAGAAGCGACGTCAAAACTGTACGTCCCGTCACTCATGTATAAAATTAACATTCACAATATGGACGGTGTAAGAAGCTTGGTTGTAATCCTGACTAAATAAGTAATGCTAGAAGTAATGTATGAAAATTGCGTAAAATTGTGAAGACAAATTTCTGAAATCGTAGTTCGTAGTCGATATTAAACTGTAGGTTCCACCATCCATGGAAAGTCGCCTTATTAGACTTAAAGCCCGGGTTCGTCCCCAGGTCAGACATCAAAACGAAAATATAAAAAAAAAATATTTCTTCCTCTCAGCAGATTTCTGGCAAAAATTCTGAAAGTAAATAAACCTGCAATGAAAAAGTTTCTCAAAAATCTGTCGGTCGGAGTCGACGTTAAACTGTAGGTACCCCACTCACGTATAAAATTAAAGCACACAACATGTGTTGTGTGAGAAGCTAGGCCGTAATCCTGACTGAAGGGTTGTAATGGCCAATTATGTATATGTGTATGTCCACCATCCATGGATAAAATTAACATCACATGTGTGATGTGAGAAGCTAGATTGTAATCTTGTGTAAAGGAAGATCTTTATCTCCATGCTTTTATACTTCAGTTTAAATCAGCAGACCATGGAAAACACCTGGAATTTTTTTCAATGTGTAGTGGACCAAATGACTATTTTTCGGAAAAATTTTATAGGCTCTGATGAAGTGAGTTTTCCATGTAAATGTAAATTGTCGAAGTTAGTCGCCGAGTATAGGAATGAATGGAAAGGAATGTATTCCCGTATGAATCTTTTGTAGGTTGCAGGCTGAAGAGGTTACTGAGAAAATTAAAAAGCAGACCTTTGCTGAATGTACGAGATCTGACACGAACAAGCGCTATAAAGCTTTAGTGGTGGCACTGTGGAAACAGATTATTGAAGGATCTTGAGCTGTATCTAATTCGACTGTAATATTAGACACTCTTGTTCGCCCATTTGATCACAGAGCAGACATATCCAGGCTAGTGCCTGTAATTACACCGCACTGGCCTGACAGTATCATACCCGAACTACAGCTTAATGGGCACTGTTTTATTTGCGACGAAATGGTAGAGTAAACGATTGAGACAGGCTTTAAAAAGCACCGCCTTAGAATTCTTATCGAGTTGTTCTTAGACGACATCACCAATTTATCACGTACTGATCCAAGAGACCTTCTTAGATCTGACAAAGTGGATTTGACTTTTCTACGAGTTTTTACGATTCGAGTGATATAGTAAACTATCAAAATGGGCGGCTAGTTAAAGCAACCTACCAAGGGAATTGTGGCTTGCTTTTGATTATACACGAGGGACATCAAGTATTCCCATAAAAAATAAACGAAAGGAGTTAAATTCCATGATCTCTTAGCGGTCTACGGTCTGCTTCAGAATGTGGGGTTAGTTGCTTACCAAACTCACTACTTATTAGCTTCAAGGTATCGCTTGCCGTGTAGCTTTTAGCACCGTCTTGTTGAAACTACACGCCAGACAAGTAAAATTCTTCTATTTTGGGAGAGTATTGTACGGGCCCCCGCCCTACCATTCACACAAAACAGTACGTCAGCTCTTGAACTTCATTTGGCTGCTGTTACAATATTTTTGTTTTAATTTTGTTTCGTGACATACAAACTGAACCAGAAATGAGTTTCATCGCTGAAGAAAACTGTTCATTAGAAACAAATTTCTCTCACAGCTTTAATTTTAATAACAGAATTCAATAATTTACATGCGTTATTCCTTTGTTGGTCTATTTACGGCGAAATAGCTTAAGTTAATAAGCATTTTGGGCATGTCATGAATCATTTTTTATACTTAAAAATTTGACACTGAAAAGCATATACAAAATAAATCTCTTGTTACACTAGCAGCCTTTTGACAAATTTTTCAATCGATCCTTTATAGGAGAAAAGTATTTTTAATTCTATTAATTATTGGGTTCTCCCTCGTATATCCAATCAGAGTGGAAATTTATAATTAATTAAGTGATCATATAAACTTACCCTGGCCATACGATTTGCGGCATTATTGCGTGCATCTGTATATTCGGAACCTATAATGAATTCATGCGATTTATACGCTAATTCTGGACACTTTTTTCTACGTGGCAATGGTGGTTCATTTGTGGGACCTAAAATAAAAGCAACAAAAAAAATTATATTCATTTATTTATTCAAATCAAATTCAATTGATACAAACAAGAAATTGTAATCATTTTAAGTAACAAAAAATAAATAAAAAAAAAGAATGAAAAGAAATGAAAAACTCACCCACAAATTGACTTGGATTTGGCGCTGGTGCGCGTCGTACAACTTCTGGCCTTGAATTACCAGTAAATTCATGCCAACGATAAGTGCTCCTATACTCCGAATGGAGCTGCTGAAAGCAAACAAATAAAATAGAGAAAGAAGAATACACAACCATTCATTAGTATATATGTATACTCAAGTCAAGTCAAATAATAAAAGAAATATCAATTCAAATCAATTGAAATCAAAACAAATATTTTAAAAGCCAAAAAGTTAAACTAGAAACTCAATATTAAATTCTTACATCTTCTACTTATTTTCTTCATTATGCATCAAAAAAAGAAAACTTTAATTTCTTGGTGCCGCTTGGTACCAACTGTATGTGTGTGCAATTTGAGTTGGAAAGGCAAGGTGAACATTTCATATACAATACTTAAGAAATCATATGTACATGTTAAACGATTATGACATCCATCGTAAGAAATACAACATAAAGGCCATCTTTTGTATGAAACAAAACACAGAAAAAAGAAAAGTTGTTCTATTCTTGCATTCATTATTCGTTAATGAATATCAGTTGGTTGCTGGGGTGTGAAAAAACTTTTCAAGAATTTTTCTTAATTTCGTTACGATGTAATCTTTGCACACAATAGCATGTAATTTCAGTTTGTAAAGGAATCTTGCGGAATAACGTTATGCAAACTTAATCTGGATTAGTGGTTGGCGTAATAATGAAATCAATTTGGTTGGCATGTAAGGCTAACTTGATCATGCCATATAGAATGGTTAAATAAACATAAAATAACTCTTAAAGTAGTGGGGTAAGATTACTGCCATTATTGAAACTAATGGTGAAGAAAAAGTTATTTTGGAAAGTTATAACACCACCACAGCTTGTGCAATGGACCGATTTGCTTTTATAAATCAATAGATACGCTCAATTGGCTTTTCATGAAAATATTTAATTGCAAAACAAAACGACAGAAATAATTTGAATTTTCTTTTTCTGAACTTTAATACAAGTCAAATATCGTTGTTAATACTGACATTAAGTCCCCAGGGAAAACATAATGTGGTTGTCTAAATGTTATGCCTCTCTTCTATGCAATTCGTCTTTAATTTGAGCCAGCATACCCATTCTTAGCTCTTTCACAGGCTGTCAGGCTTTAAAACTCTCGATATTGTACTCGCTGATATACAGAAGTCGCCGTAGTCTAGTAGGTAGTGTGCTGGCTTATTAGACGTAAGGCCGCAGTTCAAAGCCCAAGGCAGACATCAAAACGAAATACAAAAAGTATTTCTACGGCGACTTCCACTCATCAGATTTCTGGCAAAAGCTCTGAGAGTAAATAAAAAATTGCCATTAAAAAGATTCTCAAAACAAACTCTGTCGTTCGGAATCGACTTTAAACTGTAGGTCCCGCCACTCATGTATAAAATTAACACACACAACATGGTTGGTGAAGGGCCAATTATGTATGTATGTATGTGATATACAGAAAATATCTTCTATGTTGATCCCTTATCTGCAGTACATTCTTGTTCCCGTTAAGTAGAAAGGAACATGATTTATATTTTCCCTAAAGTTAGGAGACCATTGATGTTCACTGCGAAGAATATAAATCCGACCTCATTGCGTCTTAAAACATTGGAAACCATTCGGAATACGGACCCTCTGAATTACCATTTGCATATAGTCTGTATTTTGGACTATTTCTTATATATTCCAAAATGGCCACTGATCTTCTAGAGAATTTTCATATATTTTTTGGGCCAAATATCGATTTTTTCAAAATTGAAAATCTCGACTTACAAAATTAGTTCAGCTATCCCACTACCACGGTTGGAAAGAGTACCCTCTGGAGTACTATTTGCATATAGTCTGTATTGTAAACATTTTCCTACACTTTCTAATAGTACGCAACATACCCCACACTATAATTGCCCTCACTGAAACTGAAGTGAACTCCTCACTAATAGCCTTCATTGACTTGGAGGACGCTATCAATAATGTCTATTCAGTAAAACGTTTAACCCAAAGGGCGAACTAACCTCTTCAGTTCTCGAAACATTGAAACTCTTTCTAAACAACAATTTACGATATGACTTCTTTCCCACTGGACTAAAGTTTGGGCCACCCAAGCTATATTGAACTCCACTACGGGCAACATTCAAAAGGCTCTGATGAATAGGCATTTCACAACCGCCCTCAACAGTCACCCTTCGAGTGCCGCTTTGTGTCTGAGTAGTGCAGTTTAATGGTTTAGTTAGAGAGAAAAAGAAAAAGTGAATAAGCCTCATCACAAGGTGGAGTTCTCTTGCTTTAACTATGGAAAATCGTTGTGAAAGATGTATTAGAGGAGCTGCAACAACATGGTTTTAAGGTCATTTGTTATGTGGATCATCTGCTCTTGTAGTATATGGACACTTAACTGTTAAAACTACCTTCTGCACAAACACTTCAAGCAGTGATCGAAGAACTTTTTCCATTTTAGTTAAGATCCAGAAAATTCAAACATTCATGAATTTATTGGCCCACCTTTGGCCAACTTTTGGACTTTATAAGCTTACCGTAGTCTAGTAGGTAGTGTGTTGGCTTATTAGATGTGAGGCAACGGTTCATAACCCCAGGACGAACATCTTCAACAAAACGAAAAAGAAAAAATAATTCTGCGGCTACTTCCTCTCAACAGATTTCAAGCAAAAACTTTGAGCAGAAATAAAAATTGCCGTGAAAAGTTTCTGAAAAAAATCTGGCAATCGGAGTCCATTTAAACTGTAGTGGTATGAGAAGCTAGGTCGTAATCCTGACTGAAGGGTTGTAATGACTAATTATTTACAGTGTTCAGTACCATTGTGATTAACGCATACTTTCTAATATAACTCCGGGTTATTAAATACGGACGCACATCTCCTTACTGACTGACTATTCATCTTGGCCTGGCAGCTCTATTTATACTCCTTTATTTCATGTCTGATAACTTCACGACCTTTCTATAAAATTGTTGTTGTTGAATTTTTGATCCTTTTTTTGCTTCTCTCCTTCTCGTAAATTTTTCTGTGTTTGCTTTTGTAATTTTGTTTACCTTATGATGTGTGTATTTTGTTATTTTCTGTTTATTTTAGTTTGTTTAGTTTATTTTTAGTACGCATTACAATATTAATATTAAAAAGTCATTTAATCGTGTAATAAAAATGGTTCATAAAGTATATTCTACATAGGCTGTCATTTCACGATGAATATTTTACGTCGGATAATCGATATTTGAAACTACCACACAGCTAGTAGTACATAAGGGTACTTAGATAATCCCATAACGTGGTTATACTTTGAGAACTAACATTCAATAAGTGATCGTGTAGATATCATTTGATTAAAGGTGGTCTAGGTTAGGTTAGCGGTTAGCTTGCCGTTCACAGGCAAGTTTGCTTAGTGGCCATATGGCCCATTGTGTTACCTAGTATGAGGTAAGCCCCATCGTCATGATGAAATCGGCCAGTTTCTATTGATTTAAACGTTCTGTCAGCCAAAGAATTCTCAATTTATGAAAGCCGTTGTTCGCGGAAGTGTAAATGGAAATCATATTTATTTACACTTTAAAGTAGAACACAAACAATGAATTCAACGATCTGGAAATTTAGGCAAGCAAAGGGATTATCTGACATTTTTACTTTACGGAAAATATTATTGTGACATATGATATCAGGCCTGTATAAAAATCCTATTAAATTTATATTTTAAGCAGCTGTATTAAATTTCTTTCAGATTATGCTATCAACACTGGAAGAGTGTTAGTTCTATTTGCATAAATTCACCCCAAAAAAAAATTCTGATTAAAAACTAACTGCTTTGAAACATTAAATAAAACATTTTTTTTCCATTTACATTGGCTTTAAGGCTTTCCTTTATATTGAAAGGTGTTTTGTATGTCTGATATTTGAATTCACCCTTCAACTGAAATGCAAAACAACATTTTATAACACTTTAGAACACTGTGAATTCACCTTGAACTTCAGAGAATTAAAGAAACGAAAATAAAATAGAAACACGAGTACTAAAATAACGAAGTAAAACAGTCTGTTACTTACAGTTGAAAGCCATACAATACATTAATAATTTTTCATACTCTTAAGCCATCGTATAGTTTTTCTGCTTGAATAATAAATTTTTGTGAGTGTGTGCATATATTTGAGTTTTTTTATTATAAAGTTAATAAAAACAACAATCACAACAACAACAGCAAGTGAACAACAGTATCATAAATTAATGTACACGTTAATCATTATATTGAAGAAGAAGAATAACAATAATAAAGACAGCACCTCCTTTAGGGAGTGCCAGGAAAGTGAGGGCGTCATTAACAATTCATCAACATTATTTCAATTAATCGCAATAGGAAAAGCCATGTAAAAATAAGACGTTTCCAACATAACAGAAATTGTATGATAATGCAGTGCATACTGGAAGAGTATAGCAGTTGCTGTTTGAGATTGGCTTTGTATTCATTTGTACGTTTAAGAATCAAAGTTCTTTCTGTAGCTGTAGTTGATATAATAAGGATATTGTATTGAAGGAGGCCTCAAGGCATTTTAATCGGCCCAAACGTAAAAGCTCTAAGGCTCACTGAGTCGTGTACGGTTCGAAGAGCAGTGTGTGCAATAAAACATTGTGGAGCGAGAAGCAAAATACCTGGATGCTAACATTTTGCAAACATGTGGACTACATCAAGGACGTATCTAAGAATTAGAAATTCCTATTCAAAACCAACATCCAGGTTAACGCACTATCGAATGATTTGTTCAAACGCATGGACACATGAGAATAATCGCCATATCTGTTGGTGGACACCCACTATACCATTCGCTTCAACGGAATCACAGGGTTATACAATTTGATGAAGAAAAACCAAAAAGCTCTAAGACGGAAAATGCACACAGTGCTGGCAATAGAATGACCTTAAAAAGAAGATGATAGTCTACTGTAAATAGCTGTCGGATATAGAAGGAGCAATGGAAGCATGGTTGCTCTTTTAGTCAAGAGCTGGAAAATTCGAAAAGTCATGGATTTATCGGCTCAACTCCGTAGCTTTGGCGACCTTCATAGGTTTTATTAGAACCTTGAAAAAGTTTGACTGCGACGATGTATAATAAGTAGTCCGTGCTTTTCAGTTATTTGCATGAGTTGATCCGCTATCAAGGAGAACAGTGGTCGAAAATCTCTTATGAGAACGCGCTTAGGTCTGAGCGATATTGAATCTATTAAGGCTTGATCAACTCATTTCTGTACTCTTGACTGATATGATGTCGTACATGTTAGTAGCGCATAGAGGTACATTCTGGCACCCTATGATTCATAGGATTTGACATCGTTAATAACCAGCACCATCTGCCTAATGGTTAGTAATTTTGCTACACTTCATTTTATCAGAATTGGACCCCAGCGAGAATTGGGGATCTCTCTCTCTCTTACGTGTCGTGTTGCTACATTAAAGTACTGCGACCATATGACGTATTGTACTGCCCGCATTCTATATAGGGCTTGCTTATGGTGTTCCCACGACCGCATTAATCTCTGTGTGCTGTAGGGCAACAGTAAGGATAATTAAATAGTTGCAAATTCCTTTATGTTACTGAAAAGATGGAGAGGATAGAACGCTTTCGTTTAATTATAGAGACTCTATGGAAATTCCATAGCTAATGCTGTCCTGCAGCAGATAACAATTGTTTGATAAGCGTAGATCCTTATTGCGACATATAAGGCGCTAACGACCTACAACAGGTCATTCTTTTAAGGCAACCTCTATAATGGAATTGAAAGCTTCAATGTCTTCAATGTTTTTATTGAGGGTATGACCAATTCATCAACGAATTTCTTTCAAAATGGATTTTTTCTTGTTAGTTGGTAGCAAGTAGCTACTAGGCATACATACTGTATATACGTAATTTGTCATAACAATCCTTCAGTCAGAATTACGGCCTAGCTTCTCGTATCACTGTTAATGTGCGTTAATTTTATTCATGAGTGGCGGGACTTACAGTTTTAAGTCTTTTTTTTACCAACTTTTCCAAGACAATTTTTACTCTCCGAGTTTTTGCCAGAAATCTGCTGAGAGGAAGTCGCCGAAGAAATATTTTTTTTTTTCATTTCAGAATGTCAGAGTTGGGATTGAACCGTGACCTCACGTCTAAAAAGCCAATATACTACCTACTAGACTATGGCGACTTTGTCTATTTCAGACACGGTTGAATCAAAATATTGCATCTTTCTCTCTTAGACATTGTGTTAATCACACTCAATGATTCAACACAATCCTCTTGGCAAACTTAATCAAGCAAAACCTGGTTGCTGCACTCATGACGAGCATTAAAACCCAACAGATTTTAAAGCGTGATACTTATTAACCTCCACTAGATTCCAATGGCTTTCTGCAGTCGTTTTTTCTTTTTGCCAAAAAATAATTTTTCTTTCACATGAAATTTACTTTCTAAGTTATTGGGACGTTACGTTCGGCTTTTAATATTTCATTACAATCCAGTGCATTACTTACTATCCGCTAATTTTTTGCCATATTTTTTCAGTTACACCTTAAAAATAAAATAAACACGCAGTAATAAATTTCAGCTTATAAGTCTGCTGCTGGTGAAACAAAAAAACAAAAAAAAAAAAAACAGGCAAAAACCAAAATTACCTGTAATCGCTTGCGTGTTAAATGGTTTTTTTTATTATTTTTTTTTTTCATTTTTCTTTTGATGCTTTTGTTTATAATTAATGATGGAAAAACATCATTATCATTATAACAACAACAATAATAACAACAATAATAATAATTATTATTATTAAGTTTAACACATTTTGCGAAAACAATTGCTTTAATACCTCTATGATATGATATAATAGCCTGGTTATTAACTGGTTTATTATGACAAGAAGAATGAAGTGAAAAAGTAAAAATCCAATTTAGAAATGAAATGAAAAAAGAGTACAAGCACCACAGACATTTATTAAGTGAAATTGTAAAATGCAGCCAAATGTGTAATTCATTTGAGAAAATCACAACAAAACTATTATTTAACAATTGAACGATAATAACTTATCAAGACAAACAAAACGGATTTTATGTTATGATAAGAAGTTTATAAATCAGTTCGAAATTACTTCAATGGTAGGTAGGCAAGTAATTGAAAGTTAAAGTTAAATAACACACAAAGAGCTATGATGTCAATGAAACTTTTACATAATTGGTCATTACAACCCCTCAGTCAGGATTACGACCTAGCCTTTCACGCCACTTATGTAGTGTGTGTTAATTTTATACATACAGTTTAAAGTCGACTCCGAATGACAGATTTTTGAGGAACTTTTAATGGCAATTTTATTTGCTCTCATAGTCTTTGCCAGAAATCTGCTGAGAGGAAGTCACCGAAAACAAAATTTTTTCATATTTTAGTTTTGATGTCTGACCTGTGGTTTGAACCATGGCTTTACGTCTTATAAGCTACGGACGCTACCTACTAGACTACAGCGACTTCAATGATACTTTTACTTAATTTTAATACATGCATCTAGGACAGGCTGGTCTCGAGGACACCTTGTCTCTACAACCATTGTACATCTGCCTCCCAAATGCGACTGCTAGAACAGCACTGAGTCGCCGTAGTCTAGTAGGTAGTGTGTTCGTTTATAAGACGAAAATGTGAAAGAAATATTTCTTCGGCGACTTTCTCTCAGTAGATTTCTTGTAAAAACTCTGAGAGTAAATAAAAAATTGCCATGAGAAGTTTCTCAAACATCTGTCGTTCGGAGTCGATTTTAAACCGTATTTCCCGCCACTCACGTATAAAATTAACACACACACAATATAAGTGAAGTGAGAAACCAGGTCGTAATCCTGTCTGAAGGGTTGTAACGATCAATTGTGTATGTATGTATATAGAACTGCACTGAGGCATGAAGTAGAACCGAATCACCCAGGTTTTGAGATATGATTAGATGCTACCGGAGACTGCCTTCGGATGAACATGCAAGATTCATACTCCCATACGGATAGAATGGGTTGCTGAAGCTGTCATCGGTGCCGGTGAAATATAATGATCTACAACGATGCTTCAAAAATGGAATGCGAAACTGGATCTTGGGTCTATTCCTATAAACTGTCACTGAACCGATCATACCGATTGTATAACCATGCCAGCATATTTCATGCGGAGATTTTTGCTATTGAACAAGCTACATGCATGGTTGAAACCGGGGACCTACCTCCTTCGAACTTGATCACTAGGTGTAAACAGTCAAACAGCAATCAAAGCTCTGGGATCTAATTTTCAAAGAGCGTCAGGAGTTGCATAGCCTCTGTACACCGTATACATCGACGCAACACCCGTCTGTACTGGGTTCCAGGCCATTGTGGCATAGAGGGAAAGGAGAAGACGGATGAACTGTCACAGAAGGAATCGGAAATGTCTGACGAAGAGACGGTAGAGAGGATATATGCGGAGGAATACTTTTCCAAATTGGAAAAAGCAAAATGGAATTCAACAAACCGTGGTTGCTCCGACATGCCTGTTTGCCGAAGATCAAAACTGCTGTATCCAGGAGTGGATAGCGAGAGAACCAGAAAACTACTTGAGTTCGACGAGAAAACAGTTCACATTCTAATAGGAATTCACCACCAGGATTACTGTGGAAGCTGCCGTGAGGTGGAGTAAACGGAATTGGGGCAACATATTTTATTAGAGAACCCTGCACTCCAGGACAAACGGCATCGATTTCTGGTTGACTGAACGTTTAAAGATCTGGGCATCTAAGGTAACTGGCCGGTTTCATCATGACGATGGGACTAAACTACTACGTAATACAATAGGCCATATGGCCACTAAGCAAACTTGCCTGTGAACGGCAAGCTAATCGATAACCTAACCTAGACCACCTTTAATCAAATGATATCTATACGATCACTTATTGAATGTTAGTTCTCCATGTTTTCCCACCCGCGTTATGGGATTATCTGAGTACCCTTATGTACTACTAGCTGTGTGGTAGTTTCAAATATAGATTATCCGACGTAAAATATTCATCATGAAATGACAGCCTATGTAGAATATACTCTATGAACCATTTTTATTACACGATTAAATGACTTTTTAATATTAATATTGTAATGCGTACTAAAAATAAACTAAACAAACTGAAATAAACAGACAATAACAAAATACACACATCATACGGTAAACCAAATAACAGAAGCAAACACGTAGAAATTTACGAGAATTACAAAAATTCAACAACAACAATTTTATAGAAAGATCGTGAAGGTATCAGACATAAAAAGGGAGTATAAATAGAGCTGCCAGGCCAAGATGAATAGTGAGGATGATCAAGATGATCAGTGAGGAGATGTGAGTCTGTATTTAATAACCGGGAGTTATATTAAAAAGTGTGCGTTAATCGCAATGGTACTGAACACTGTAAATAATTAATCATTACAACCTTCAGTTAGAAGAACGACCTAGCTTCTCATATCAAGCATGTGGGTGTTAATTAAATACATGAGTGGCGGGATATACAAATCCGAACTAGATATTTTTGAGAAACTTTTCATGACAATTTCATTTACTTTCAATGTTTTTGCCAGAAATCTCTTGAAGAAATATTTTTATGTTGCATTTTGTTGAAGATGTCTGGTACCTGGGGTAAATGTGGCCTCATGTCTAATAAACCAACGCACTACCCAGTAAACTACGTCAACTTAAAGTTAATAATACGACCAAACATTTTCAATAATAACAGAAACTTAAAATCAATATCACTCATACGTCACCTATGACATTCACGTTAAAATTAATCATACGTCTAGTGTAGCAGCTATAAAAAAACATACAATTACCAATACACCATGAAAAAGTTTCTACTTTTATTTGAAATTCATTTTCAAGTCTTGGCAATTTAGGGTTTCCTTATTTCCAATATTGTTTTCTTAAACTTCTTTCCTCTATCTCCCTCTCTCTCTCTCTCTTTATTTTTGAACAAAACGAAAAATGACTTCAACTAATACATCCTCTAGAAATAAAAGTTTGGAAAGGAAACTTATTCTAAAAAAATTCTTATATTCCACACTCGTATTTTCGGTATTTGTTTTGGTAAGTTGTAAGCAACAACAATAACATTTGAAAGTTTTCTGGAAAGTAAAATACATTCCAGACTGTTTTATCAGTTTTCTTTTTAATATTTCATCATGTTTTTGTTTAAAGTTTTGTTTGTGCTGCCTGCCTGCCTTCTGTTCAATAAATAAATAACTTTGGGCATGTTTTCTATTTGAATGGTTAAATTTTTGGCAGGCATTGGCAAGGATAATTCTCATATTTTCTTGTCCTTAAAATTTTATACATTTACTGTGTAGTAGCCTTCAGCATTCTGCTTATTTAAGATTATTTTGTGTAGAAGTAAAGAGAAATCTCTTAATGAGTATTTCCAAGATATTGAAAGCAATATAAAAAGGTTCGTTGATGTCTTAATTAGTTTCTACAGGCACCATGGAGTAGCTCGTTAAGCTTATTATCAATACCAGTTAATTAATTTTAACAAGAGCAAGTAATTGTTAATAAGAATTTTATAAATTTCTTCAATGCATGAAAGAGTTTGTTTTATTATGAAAATAATCTTCTTATAATTGATATGAATATAATACATACATATGTACTTACAACATACAACCCTTTAGACAGGATTACAACCTAGCCTCTCATACCACTTATGTTGAGTGTGTTAATTTTTTTACTCCAAGCGATAGATTTTTTGAGAAACTTTTCATGGCATTTTTTTGTTTACTCTTAGAGTTTTTGCCAGAAATATGCTGAGAGGAAGTTGTCGAAGAAATATTTTTTCATATTTCGTTTTGTTGGAGATCCCTGATCTTGGCATCACCGTGGCGTCACCTCTAACCATAGCTGCCAGATTTGACGATTTATCGTAATTTGGACGATTTTGAGCTCCATAAATATCATATTGACGATGTGACGATTTATAAGCTTATTTTGACGATTTTTGGAAATTAAAAATTTACATCATATTCCTAACTTTAGTACATTAAAAGTCACTTCAAGCTTTGTATTTACTTTGCAATTGTTTTACTATTGGAAATTTATGTCAATAAAAACAAGAAGTAAAATATTATATTTTTAAGTTACTTCCAAATACCTGTGATGATTTTTCTGTATTTTATGCCTTTTTAATCCCCTAAAAGTCAAAAAATTACAACTCCTGCATAAACTTGTAGTTGAGAAAAACTTATCACTTGTCTGCAGACAATTTTAAAAATTCGTGTATAGCTTCTAATAAATATTAGCATCGGAAGAACAAAGGCAAGCGCCGTTATTTTGTTTCGTACGACCAACACTCAGGCGATCGATGGGATTGTGTTTGGAACCATGAAAATATGTTGTTATGGGAAGAAGGAAAGAGAGAACAGTGTTTATGAACAGTATTCTTGTATATATTTATACCATAAGTAACTGGAAAGGCCTCTGCAGGAAATGAGTTCCACATTCGAATAGGCCGACTAAAAAACGTATTTTTACGGTAATGCAGTGCGCGATCCACTGGCCAATCGACCACATACGGAAGTGGTGGCCGACAAAGAAGACTACGTAGGAATATATGATTTTCCGGAAAAGTCCCCTTATTTCGCTCAAGCAAAACCCTTTTCTTGAAGCGATAGAACAGTGAAACACAAACCACACTGCAACAATGCTCCAATAATTAAATGGAGTTGGATACACTACCGTCATTAACGACTAACTACTACGGCCTCTCCTGTACACGATCGAGAAATCTTAAAATAGACGTTTAGCCACCGACCCATACATGAGAGTTATATTTCGGTCTCGGTCGGTTACAAATGGTGTAAATAGTAAGATTACAAGATCTTTAAAAGGAACTGAAGGAACTGAAATATGTGTCGGTTGAAGCCAACATTACGCTGAATTTTCATGCTCAGATTGTCAAGAGCTTCCGACTCCTTAATATTTCCACCACCCATAGATTAAGATGATGCAATATTATTGCTGCGCTTATGTCTCAATAAACAACACTGGGATAGATTGTTTAATCCTTAAACAATTCTTTCCTGAAAATGATATAAAATTTCTCCGTTTTTGGAAAAAAAAATTAATAAATGAGGATGTGGGACACCAGCATTTAATTTCTATAAAAATTGTTTCAATGTTTTATTTTTGAACTCAGATATGTACATACACACAGTTACTAAAGTATACATACAAATTTCAGAAATTTTTTAACAAAGTTAGCATCTGTATTCATTACTTCAATCTTTTATTGTAGCCTTGAGCTGGATTGGTACATTTGCCAAGGGGTAGTCAATTAAAATTCAAAATGTTTCGAATCAAAGCCTCTCTGCAGTCATGGTACTTGATTTGTTACAGATCTCATCTTAAGCACACTGAGAGTGTTTTTTATTTGATATTCAAGAAGAATTTTTAAAATATTTCAGCCACGCATAATCTATATTGCATTGTCTTGGAAAAATTTCTAACAACATCGTGGTATTCAGCGCACATCTGCAGAGATGGAGACCCTTATCATGTAAGCGTGGAAAAAACTTTTTTTATCAAAACGAACAGAACGGGCAATGTACCACATGGTTTGCCCTCTTTAAAATCGCCATAATTGCACTACCGAGATAACTATTGGCAATGTTTTTTGATTCAGTGAACGATCGACCAAAACCCTTATATCAACGAAACGCAAGGTCGAAAACATCATCCGTTAACTGTGAGAGTATAATGGATGGAGTATCCGAGGCAGTTGACTTCCTGTCGGTCACAAAAGTTCAGCCCTTGGCAGACCACAAGTTCAAACTGTATTTGCTGAATGAGCTCTAAAGCAGTTGGCATCTGAACATAATTTCCATCGAAAAATCATTTTCAGCCTCTTTCTAGATGAATAAGTACATGAACGACTAAATGTTTCTAACATGAGATCCAACTCCGCCCATAAACAGTCTAAGCCTTGCAACCATTATAGCCGACTGATCACATACAACGCCATAGATATGCTGATTGGGCGCTAGAACAATATCCTTTCAATACTAATTTTTAAACAAAATTTTCTTCAGCGAAGAAACTCATTTATAATCTGGTGCTTAACTTATCAAGGAAAATTGTTGCATCTGTGATTAAGAGAACCCAAGAGTGTTTAAGGACAAATCATTAGATTCGAAGAAAAAGTAGCTACTTGGATCGCATTATGGTTTATAGTCGTCATTCAGTCAAATAAATGCGGAAAAAGAGTTAACATGAATTGCGAGCGCTATGGCTGTACGAAAACCGACTCGTTTCTCAAAAATCTGTCATTCAGAGTTGACTTCAAACTGTAGGTTCCGCCACTCATGCGTAAAATAAACACACACAATATAAGTGATGTGAGAAGTTAGGTCGTAATCCTAGCTGAAGGGTTGTAATGACCAATTACTATGTATGTTAGGTTATGTATGTTGAAACATTTGTAAATTCAAATTCGTCATGTTGTCACGGTGGAAATCTACTTCAAAAGAAGCAACTGCTTCAAACAATCCAGGGAAGTTCCTTAGAATGACGTTGAATTTCATACTTAATAGCAAGATCCAAGCATTATAATGAAATAAAATATTCATTGAAATCATGGTTTCAATTGTGTTTTATTTAACGTCACTTTGGAAAATCCAAGGAACCTATTATAAACTAATCATTGCCAAGAACAAACTGTTGTAAATATTTCGACTGCAATGACTATAACTTACAACCATGTGCCATTTTTTATTACTTATTCCGTGGGTACTTGGAGAAGAGAAATTTCTCTTGTATTAAATGATTGCATATACACTGAGCACCAAAAGTGAGTAAATACCACTGAAATAATTCATTTTCTTAGGATAGCGAGAAAAGTAAATGAGAATAGTCGAATAAATTTCCAAAAATGAAAATGTTTATTTATTACTTATGAAATGTTAAAACAAAAACAACAATTCATAATAAAGGAACTTTTTTTTAAACTTAAGAACAAAAGTGTTGACTCACTTATGGCGCTCACTGTATGTATGTATACGTAAAGTGGTAGTGATGTTAGATTAATATTTATGACCTTTTTTCTATTACTTTCTATTTTAATTTTTACCTCTAATGGCCATACTTTAAAGCAAATATCCTTCAAATTAAAAATAATTACAATACCCTTCCAAACGTTTACAAAAGTTTTCTTTTGTTTGTAACTCATATTGTTTTGCTATCATCCGATATGTTTTCTTCTTGTTGCATTAATTTTAATTTTCGAAGAATATTGCAAAATATTAAAATAAGTTTTTATCAAAGCAAAGCTTATCCCCTTAGAAATAAATGAAAAAAAATTTTTTTAAGTAACGAAACTTTTTAATTCGTGGTCAAATTTAAAAATGACTGAGTATGTATTATATAATCTATATATATACATAATATATGTATACGTGTGGTGCAAATGTGTTTATTTGTTGGTTTGGAGGCTCTATTTAATCTTACATCTGCGTCGGAGTAACTTATTTGGTTTTGATATTCCACAAGTCTATGATATCTTCCATACGTAGTAAGTACTCAACATTAAATTTTATGTGAAAAATCTTGGACACATTACTGTCAGAGTATGAACACTAAATATGGCATCTTTAATTGTTATTTCTTCATTACTTTAATGAAGATTGGCCATCATTTACTTTCTTGCTTACATTGCCTGAGCGTGAACGTCGTTATCGACTTATAACGCTACTGGTTGTCTTTAGTCGACTCTGTACCTAATAAGCATCATACTTCTGTTAAGCATTCCAGATCCACAATCTGCTACAGCAGAAATCTACAATTACCAGTTGAAACTACACCATATTATCTCTCTCATTGTCTAGTATTGGAAAATATAAGACGAACGATTTTTGATTACCTGAAATGTATTTAAGGGACCTATCTATCCACAGGTGATTTAAATAAAATCCTAACCTCTAATCTATCAGTAGGGTTTAGAAATGCCAACCAGTGGTTATAAAGATAAGATGCAATCTGTACAGTCGCTATTACAACAAACTTTAATGGACTCAAGTGAGCTAGACCTTAAGGAAAATGCCAATTAAACCTGAATTAATGCTGGAAAAGCACTCTTAACGCTTAAAACAGTATTCCAGCTGGAATTCTTAAATTTTTTGCTGTTTAATCAGTTCCAACAAAGACTTTTGAGCTTTCCCAGTTTAACGTCTGTAGCCTGTTGTGCCAAATCTCCATTAGTAACCACAGATCGTTGTCTGTGTTGTGTTTTCGGTGAATGAAGTCTGGGTTGAAAACTGATCCTTATCATTAGTGAGAAATCATCTTTAGTGATGAGGTCAATTTCAGGATGAAAAGGTACGTGAAAAAACAAAATTCACATTAGACCCAAGAGATCCCAAAATGTCAATATTTTGGGCGGATTTTACCAAACTTTTTTGAAAATGATACCCAGGCCATCAATTTCAACTGCAAACACTTTATGTCGTTGATTACAAAATTCTTTTGGCCTCAATAAGACAAAATTCAACTGGACACTAACTGCATGTGGTTCAACACAAAAGCCGCAAAACAATGCATCATTCGATATTCTCCACGAGCGATTAAAGGACACGATCATCTCACGTAGTAACGATATGTACTGGGCACCGAAATCGTGCGATTTAAAGCCCGTTAACCTTTTTTTCTGAGTTTAATTAAGTAGCACATGTCGGGTGAAAAAGCCGCAAACCACAACAGCTCTCAGAGCTAACGTAATACACGGCATCTGCCAAATTCAACTTAATTTATGTCTCTGAAAAATTACACGGCTAAGGCCAAACTATTTCGCAATTGGTTCGCTTCAGAGAGCATACATACACACATAATTGGTCATTACAACCCTTCAGTCAGGATTACGACCTAGTTTCTCATACCACTTATGTTGTGTGTGTTAATTTTATACATGAGTGGCGGGACCTACAGTTTAAAGTCGACTCAGGACGACAGATTTTTGAGAAACTTTTCATGGCAATTTTATTTACTCTTAGAGTTTTTGCCACAAATCTGCTGAGAGGAAGTTGCCGAAGAAATACTTTTTGTATTTTTGTTTTGATGTCTGGCCTTGGGCTCGAACCCTGGCTTTACGTCTAATAAGCCAGCACACTACCTACTAGACTACGGCGACTTCGCTTCAGAGAAACGTTCTTGAAAAGGCAGACGTTTATACTAGTTTGCCTTCTGCAATACCAAAAATGATGCTTAATAAACTTGTCTCTGAGTAGGTTTATAGCACCATGTGCCATGTGACGTCATTACGTGCCAATAATTGATACGGTATTTCCATAAATTTATTTGCATGCAACTATTATCAGAGGGCATGTGAAGCATACCGGGGATTAGCTAGTTCTTTGCCTTATAAAACTGGAATCTTGTTATTGCAAATATTATTTTTATTTCTTGTTTTTTTTTTTTTTGTTTGGCTTTTCTTTTCAATATTTTTCCCACAAGTATTGGTATCATTATAAAAGTTTTGCTTTTATTGTAAAATTCAAATTATTGTTGATTGGTAAAACCAACACACACACACACAGAGCTAAAGCGATTTACACCGATATGTTTATATGTAGAGAACTGACACGTTCTCTCTGTCTGTATGTATGTATGTGTAACATTAAGTAAATGCAGCTTTATTACATGTATTGGTATGGACGTATAGAGTATATACTGGCCATGAAGGACGATATTAATTACAGTTTGAATATGAATAGTAATGCGAATAGGATGATGGTATAGTTAAGGTTACATGTATATGACAGCAGTGATCAGGTAATTAGTAAACAAAAATATAAAACAAATCGTATGTAAGTTTCAATTTTTAAAAAAATAAATGAAAAGAGTTTTAATACAACAGATTGGAAAAATTTAATGCTAATTAGTTGTTGGCAGCTGTAAATTCACATTGCCTATCTAAATGACTTTTTAGTCAATAATATGTATATTTAAATTGTTATAATATAACTCAAGTATTTTTATTATTTTTTGTTTTTTTTTTTGTTTTTGTTTTACATTTCGCTTGAAATGATTGCAAATAATTACTGTGGTTTGTTGCAGGAACTTGTTCAGCAACTATTTAGTGAAATACTTTTGTTTTGTTTTGTTTTGTTTTGTTTTGTTTTTATTTAATAATTTTTTAATAAGTTTCTGATATAGAAAGATGACAAGAAATATTATAAATTACTTGTAATCATGCAATAATGATGAAAGTTTTTTTTTATATGAAACAAACGTTTACAAGAGTCATGTAATGCCGGCTAATAGATTGGATGTCCTTTTGTAGATCCTGACACACTAAATATTTGATTTGTGTAATACATGGAAAGACAAGATTTAAATAAAATAATACTCAAGACATTTAATACAACATTAAAGGGCAAATTTATTTGGTGAAAGCTAAACGTCTAAATTCCTTGTGTAGATTTTTCTAGTTTTTGTGCTGGTCTCTTGGACTGAGATAACCTGTGTGAGTTTCAAATGAGTGCCGTGTGAAATCCAATTGTATAGTAACTTATTGAATTTCAGAATATTTCAGAATTCTTGTGTCAGGGCACTGGTCTTGTATAATATTGTTGTGAAGAGAAAAATAACCACTAAATGTGTTTATCCTAGGGAAACAAAGCAACAGAAAGATTGTTGGAAAACAGAATTACAATAACAAAACAACAAAGAAAGTACGAGATAGAAACAAATAAGGATCAAATTACGGTTACAAAATTACAAATAGACAAATAGAAAGGAAAACAAAGAATCAGAATGTACAGTGGATGTTAACGCTCATACAACTAATTGCTGGATGGTATGAGGAATTCATCACCAACTCATACTGGATTGAAGATCTTAAGTGGACTTTTTCTCTTGAGTACATTCAAGGTTGCTGCATCGGTATTTAATAACGTTAATGCTTCTGCACCATACAGAAGCTCAGAAAAGATGAGCGATTTGTAGAGTATTAGTTTCGTCGTACGTGAGAGTTGTCTGCTATCTAGTTGCCTATTAAGACCTTAGGACCACCTGCTGGCAAAAGTGATACTGCGCTTGTTATTCAGGCTGGCATCTGTCAATATAATTTGTATATGTTTGATCAAAAAATCTTTTTCGTTTTCGAAAGGCTTTTGATGGTATCCATACAGGAGATTATGCGTACGGATACTTTTCAAAATGTTTTGATATAAACAAAGTTGTACATTCGACACGTGTTTATCCTCTTCAAGGCTCATCATTCGATTCTCGGGTTTGTAGAGAAGTATAGTTAATGGACATCAGAATTTATATGTTTTTGTTTGATTATAAAAACAAACTAAAAACTGATCAAACTCTTTCGAATCAATACAGAGTTGAGACAATCTAAACTCAGGATTAGATTGAGAGTAGTAGCCTGATTTCTTAGCAGTCACTGTAAAATATCAGTAGATTTGTATAGAATAGGAATTGTTTCAATCAATGAAGTCGCTGTAGTATAGCAAGTGGTGTGTTGGGTTATTAAACGTAATGCCAGGGTTCGAGCCCCAGGCCAGACATCAAGACAAAACACAAAAAGTATTTCTTCGACGACTTCCTCTCAGCAGATTTCTGGCATAAACTCTGAGAGTAAATAAACTGTAGGTCTCACCACTCATGTATAAAATTAACACACTCAACATAAGTGGTGTGAGAAACTAGGACGTTGTACAATGGATCAATTTGACCTCCGGGTACTGTACTTGTCTTAATTGACAAGTACTCGTCCTCTAACCTAACCTAACCTAAGCTTTCTTCGCAAAAATGGCTCTGAGAGTGAATAAAATTGCCATGAAAAGTTTCTCGAAAGTCTGTCGTTCGAAGACGTCTTCAAACTATTAGTTCAGCCACTGGTGTGAGAAACTAGGTCGTAATCCTGACTGAAGGAGGGTAATGACCAGTTAAGTAAGTAAGATATGGAGATGGAATCACCATAACACACCCCCAAGACTTTTTAGCGACTTCCCAAAACACCTCAAGGCTTATTTATAATGGGGGAAAGTAACCCTTACTGACACCGAGCAGTAGACTTAAGGGAGACATTATGAGGAAATCATATAATAAATCGCTCGATCTGCATTATTTAATGCAACAACAGAACCCTTTAAATGATCTTTGAAACCTAAAATTTTAATATTTTTCCCTTAAAGGGCCTATTAAATGCATTTCCCTTTTAGTGGCTTTTAATTTAGAAAAACAATTGCATTTAAATTACCACTGCTGTAGTAAAATTTCTCAAGAATATGAATACACGAGTATGTGACCATAAAGGTTATTAGCCATGAAAAGGAATGTTGAATACATGAAATGAAAATGCTGATCTCAGTGTATGTGCATTTTAGCATCAATAAAATATGAGACCCCATATGACAAACAGTAGCCGTTATGTCCTCTTTTTTGTTTTCTTTTTAAATATTGGCCAACATTTTTCATTTACGAGACTCTATGGAGTAATAATTGTTTTATTTTTTTTTTTTTGCAAGTGAAGGCAAATGAAATGCAATAAAAACTTTCATTTTTTTTTCCTAGAATTTATAGTTTTTCTCTCTCTCTCTGGTTTTGCAGAGGTTGTCTAAGTCATTAGAATGCCATGAAAGCCAACTGAAATGACAAATAGTCATGGCAATTATAAAATTTTTTCCGTTCTCATCAACGTTGTTTTTAAGCCTTTAGATGTCTTTATTTGGTTTTAAGCCAAAATATGCCAGAAGATTTATTTAATTGTTAAGCCATAAATATTTTTAAAACCAAAAACAAAAAAAAAACATTTTGAACATTTCAATGTCAATTGTCATGAAAATCAAATTAAAAACAAAAAACAGCCAAAAATCTTAAGGACATTTAGAGAAAATGACAACAAACAAACAAGACAGCAAGAGAGGAAAGTAGAATGAGTAAGTAACCTTCACTGCTTTAAAATTATATGGAAAGAAATTTAAAAGATAAATGGTAACAATGAGAGAATAATTATGTGGGATGGAAAAAATATTTGTTTACTACATACAGTTATGTTTTCATGGCTACTACAACTAGGAATAAGCCTCAGCCTGAAGTAAAATAGAAAGTCAGTTTTTATTAACAAATTGCATACCTATGTATACATACTAATGGTACATATATACATAATTGGTCATTTCAACCCTTTAGTCAGGATTGCAACCTAGCATCTCACACCACTGCTGTTGTGTGTGTTAATCCTCTATATGTGTGGCGGGACCTACAGTTTAAAGCCCATTTCGAACGACAGATTTTTCTGAGAAACTTTCCATGGCAATTTTATTTACTCTCAGAGTTTTTGCCAGAAATCTGCTGAGAGGAAGTTGCTGAAGAAAAATTTTTTATATTTCGATTTGATGTCTGACCTGATGTCACTACCTACTAGACTACGGCAACTACCGATGCAGACCTACTTATATATATATCTTATTCATTAGATTATAGCTTTTCATGTGAAAATATTTGTACATTCTTTAAATAAATTCTTTACTTATATAAATTTAACAACACTCTATATACAGTGGACAGCAAAAGTCTTAGTACGGCAATATATTTTTACCAATTTCATGAATTTTAGCCAAAAGTTTGTGTAAAAATTTATAGTTTTTATATTTTATTAATTTATTTCTGTTTTATTATAAAACAAACAATTTTTTAATGTTTTTCATAAAACAAGAGAAAAATAAAGAAAATTTTCGGCTGACTCCATAAGTACCTCTAAGAAGAACCCAAAGTAAATTTAAAATTCAAAGGCCTAATATATGAAAATGTTATACCCTGTAGTAGTATATAGTAGAATATCCTTTAAGGTCAAGCAATCCATTTAACCCATTTGTAATTGAATATACAAGTTTTGTTTAGTGTTTTCTGATGGCACCATGAGCAAGTTTTTCGGTTAAATTTTGTTTGAGGTTTAGCGATTATATAACCGTTCTTTCAAATGTTCTCTTAAATACGTTCTTGAAGTCATATGGGGACTTTGTGCAAGAGTATTAAGCCTGTGGGGACTTTTTTTGTCAAAATATATTGCCGTACTAAGACTTTTGCTGTCCACTGTATATTGCAACACACTATAATGCTTCGCTACTAAATTGATTACACGCTCGTTTTCATACAAAAACATCCATTCATTTAAATCATGTTTATTTTCGATCTGGCAACTTCTAGAATCTTACTGTTGATTTGTTATTGTTAGTCTCGTCGTTTTTATGTTTCGAGTTTGTTGTTTTGTTATTGTAATTTTTTACTGATGAAGTTAATCAACTTTTTGAAATCACAAAATTGTGCAAGACGAGCCAGAATATTGCTCATGTTGCTCATGACTACCTCTCATCAGATGTCTGCCAAAATCTCTGAGAGTAAATAAAATTGCCATGAAAAAAGTTTCTCAAAAAATCTGTCGTTCGGAGTCGACTTTAAACTGTAGTGGTACCACTAATGTATAAAAATTAACACACACAACATAAGTGGTGTGAGAAACTAGGACGTTGTACAATGGGTCAATACGACCTCCCGGTACTGTATTTGTCTTAATTGGCAAGTACACGTCCTCTAACCTAACCTAACCTAAAGAATTATCACACATTTGAATGCAACAACTTAGTGGACTGAATTTCTATTTATGTTTCACTGCAAAAACGGAAAGAAATCGAACTATTTCTGAAGATCTAAAGAGTGGGATCATATACGATGATAAAGTGTGAAAAAGATTATGTGCCAGGCAAGTTTAAGCTTCTCGTACGCTGGCTGATAGGGTCACTTTGTGTGACTGGTTAGACTAAAATACAATTTTTTTTATTATAAACGTCAACAGCCTGGTCAAACGTTTAATTCTATTAAGATTCTAGCGAGCAATTCAATTAAGAAGCAAAAATTGATGAAACTCCAGACCACACACAATTTATATGAAACGGAAAAAACTAAGAGAGCAGGGCCATAGAGTTTTGATACAACCAACATTTAGTCTAGATCTTACCACGAGATTAACAGTGTAACACATATATTTCTCACAGTGCTTTTTTAAGAAAATTGATTTTAAATCTTCTATAAATTTCGTTTCCATAACATAAATTTAATTAATTTACTTTGTTTTGTATTTTCTTTTATTGTATAAAAATTTAATTTCCCATTCTCTTGAAAAACTTCAAGTAATATTTACAATTTTTCATTTACTGCTTAACAAAAACGACGTTAATCTTTGGTGCTGTTGTTGTTGTTGTTTTATTTATAAAATCAACACCCTCATCAGAATGCTTGTTGACTTAAATCCAAAAAAAAAAAAACAGAAGAGTTAAAGTAGGGAAGAGCATAATACCAGAATATGTAAAAAGTTTATTGCACTTATGCTTAAAACAGCTTAAAAAGGCACAACAGAACTGCACTACAAGGCCCATTTCAAAAATACAAAAAAAAAATAAAACAAAGACTGTACAGCCAACATTATAACGAAATTAAAACTTCCTGCAGCAAAAATGTGCATAAATTGAGGAAGAGAGGCAACGGAAATACCAGACAATATAGGCATATTTTGTATGTGATGTAATGGTTTTTAAAGGAATTTCTGTGTTAAAAATTACCATTTAAAAAGAGTAGGACCAATAGACTTTACAGATAGAAAGATTAGTGGCTAGTGCTTAATGCATTCCAACAAATGAAATTCAAGAAATTCGTTTCTGCACACGCATTATTTATGAAAAGTTAAGGAACGCAAAAGGAGTATGTGGTGTTCACTGACTTACTACTCACTCTATAGGCGAATATGCTCTTCAAACCAGTTCATATGGTACCGACAGATATAGCAACACCGACACTTACTTACTTATTTACTTAATTGGTCGTTGCAATCCTTCAGTCAGGATTACCTTGTAGCTTCTTACAGCACTTATGTTGTGTGTGTTAATTTCATACATAAATGGAGGGACCTACAGTTTAAAGTCGACTGCGAACAACAGATTTTTTGAGAAACTTTTCATGATAATTTTATTTACTCACATAGTTTTTTTGCAGAAATCTGCTATGTCTGGGGGGTTTGAACCATGGCCTTACGTCTAATAAGCCAACACACTAGCTACTAGACTATGGCAGCTTCAAGACTTTACTTCGACATCTCCAAGTACAATAGTTTCAGCCAGCAATGCTGCTCAGAAAATCAGCACTCGTATGACATATGCATATGAGAAGTGCTAGGCCTTCATCGGTTTAGTCGCGTTCTCTTCTTCTTAAGGACGTTACAATGTGTCAAATTGACCTCCGGGTAATGCACTTGTCTAAATTGACAAGCGCACGTTCTCTAACCTGACCTAACCTAATGACATATGCAGCATAGTTCCACAGTCGCTGGAAATTTTATTCAAATCGCCTTGGAGTAGAAATGTTCTGGGTTTCCAATGTGGATTATTTAGCATTGTTTTATCGCTCATTGTGCTCTAGCGAAGTAAAGTAACTTCATCGCGAGAATCGCATAATTTTACTCAGTACTCGTCTTTCTTGAAGTCGCCGTAGTCTAGTAGGTAGTGTGTTGGCTTATTATACGCAAAAGCCTGGGTTCGAGCCCCAGGCCAGGCATCAAAGACAAAATACAAAAAGTATTTTTTCGGCGACTTCCTCTCAGTAGATTTCTGGCAAAAACTCTGAGAGTAAATAGAAATTGCCATGAAAAGTTTCTCAATAAATAAAAATCTGTCGTTCGGAGTCGACTTTAAACTGTAGGTCCCACCACTCATGTATAAAATTAACACACACAACATAAGTGGTGTGAGAAACTAAGACGTTGTACAATGGGTCAATTCGACCTCCGGGTACTGTACTTGTCTTAATTGACAATTACACGTCCTCTAACCTAACCTAACTCGTCTTTCTTAATGCGCACATTTATGTTCACGACCTATTAGACAGTGGGACACTCAAGGTAATACAAAGGAAATTTGTGCCTCAATCGAACCATTTGTATGTTATTTACGTTATAAATAAATTCAACTATATTATCATCTTTCCTTTGTTGCAAAAACTACTTTCCAAGACCCAACATAATGTATGAGTGGGGCCTTTACTCCAAGTAGATCAAAAAAAAAAATAATCGAAACACTTGCAACTAGAAAGACTCATCCAATGAAAGAAAATTGAATAACTCGCCAATTTTTCCTTTAAATGCCATTAACTTTGTGATTTTGCATCAAATCATACATGAAGGCTGAAATCGTACAAGATGCCTGACTCACTACTTCAACCAGTGCTGAAGCCATCAGACGATTTGCAGCGAGCACAATAAATTCATTTTGAGGAGGCCTAGGCCTGCTAATACTTGTTATTTGTTGCGTATGATACAGAATACATACGATATACACATCCCGTACGATGAGAAAACATAGTCATAGCTTGAGAACCTACATACATACTTACATACATATTTAATCATTACATTACTCTTCAGTAAGAATTACGACCTAGCTTCTCATACCACATATGATATGTGTGTTCATTTTATCCAAACCTACAGTTTAAAGTCAATCCCACATGACATGAATGACAGACTTTTGAGAAACTTTTCATGGCAATTTTGCAGAAAACTGCTGAGAGGAAGATGTCGAAGAGATATATTTTAATATTTCGTTTTTAACGACATATCTGACCTAGGGTTTGAACCTAGACCTGATGCCTAATAAGCCAGCACACTGCCTACTAGACTACGGCAACCTTAAACAAGAATTTCCAAATTTTGTTTGATAAGCAGTCGAGGCAGTTTGAGAGCTAAAAATGCAACTTTTTTTTGTAGGAATGACGAAAGCTGCAACATTGGAATCAATGCAAGAATTGAACTTGCATGACCATGTGTCACACGATACAATAAACTCATTGAGAGCAGAACATAGCAAAAATATAGCATTGAGGACCTAACAATATTAAACCAAGCTAGTGCTAGTGGCTGTATGATTGTGCTTTATATTGAAATCACTCATGTTCGAATATTCATTTTGAATGTGGTTGGCTTCTTTTCTCAAAGTCAGCATTACTTTCTGCACTTAATTCAGCCCCTAGGGCACTAGTGAATATTTGTCGTTCATCGATATTTTTAAAAGAATCACTTGACAACACAGTTGTAGTATAATTTCGTTTTTATTTTAATTTTACCAATTGCGCTTTAATACTTGTTTTATTTTTGTGTTATTTAATTTAACAAAACAACTACAACAATAAAATCTAATTTATAACACACATTAGTCATGTTAGAATAAATTATAAATCAAACGTCACATGCAACCAAAACAAATAAAAAAAAAAACAAAAAAATAATAATAAACATACGTCATGGTGGCTGGCTTTTAATAACTCAATTTATAACAATTATACGCCTCAGTGGCCAAATGTTTTTATTTTTCAAACTCAAATATTATTTTCTCTCCTTTTTTTTTGATCAAATTAACATTTGTATTTGTATGTATGCGGAAATATTAAATAAAATAGGATTAAATTAAATTACACATTTGTATTTAAATGTTTATTTAATTAAATTCCTTTGAATTCGAAAAACATTTTTCCCAATTTAAATGTAAAACAATTTAAAGGACTTTACGCATTTCCTTTTACTACCAACAATTCTTGTTTCTTTTTCATTTCTTTTTACATTTTATTTGTTTTTCTGTTCTAAATCGTTGAAGAAATTAAAATATTCTGGCAAAATATCAACTTTTTTTAACAGTTCTTTCTCAATTTAGTTTTTTTTTCTTTTGCGCATTTGGCTCAAATAAGGCACAACATTTTATAAAACTTTATTTTTTTGTTGTTGCTGTTTCTGCTCTGCTGTTTCTTGGTTTTGTAGAGCGTCACCGATAAATTTATGTTTCCTGTGTGCCCTTAATGGGTTATTTATGCATTTCAATGAACTGATATCGTGTTGCCTATTGTTTAAATTTATTTACCACGTTTCTTTTTTTTTAAGGTGGTTTGTTACATATTCTCACTGCGGTTGCTCATTCTTTTTTTTCTTTTTTTTTTTCTTGAGAGGGAGTAAAGTGTTAAATTTACGATAGCCTTTTGGGAGCCATGAGATGTAAAAATTTTTTATAAGAATATTTCGGACAAAATATTTTAACATCATTAGTCCCAAGGGATACATAAATATAGAAATTCAGATGGTAAAAATAAAGATGATCGCTACAAGTAATAATCAATGTTAACTATTCTCTAATCGATAATGTTATCTGTAAATGCCTTTATGACCCTCTCTTCAAAGAGTTTCACTATAATCCTTTGGCTTTGGAGATCAAAAATAAATAATATAAAGAGGCTTCGCATTATAATTAAACAATCTGTCAAAGAGAAATCTTCTCTGTATTCATTGATACACTTGCCTTGCACTTGATACTGTTTTTTGAAATGCATTCACCTACAAAATCATACTGAGTAAAATAATACCGATCATTCAGAAATAATGCAAAAAAACATAGCGAAATTTTTCTGCTCGAAAAATTCATCTTATAACACCCTTAAGATTTAATGAAATTTTAGCCACATTGCTCGATTACAAACGAGAGTAGTCCTGGGTCAAAAGCAGAGACAATAAGACAACAAAACGCCACTACCTGCCTCACAGATCATGGCACATTGCATTTTCTGTACGAGTGATCAGAATGCATAGTCGTCTTAAGTGAAATTGGTGTGAAATGGCCACTGCGATAGAGCGATATGGCCTCGTTAGACTTTTTTCTTTCTTTTTTCAGCGAATTTACAACGTTCATAGATCTTTTGTGGTGATTTGGCAAAAAAAGACAAAACAAATGACAACTAATTTAGCAGATGTAGCTTTAACTTACGTTACTGTCAACTGTCAAAGTGCAAATGTGGCTGTTAGACTCGATATAAGAAATTTCCAGCTTGGATTTTATGTCTGTAACTTCCAAAAGTTACACACAGTATAGCAGGTACTATGTTGACTTATTAGACGTAAGATCGTGATTGAACCCCTGACTCAGAGATCCCGTACAAAAATACATGGTAATTAATTCCTCACAACGAGTACAATTCTTCCTCAGGCGGTGCCTGATGTTTTAATGATATTCGCTCCGATATTCTCGGGCAGTTGGCTTGAAGACTTTTAATTTAAAAATTGTCAGTCGTTTGTTTCGTTTTATTGCTGAGTACTTTAGCCATTACAGCATATGACCTCCTGGAAAGCCTGCAAATTTCTGGCTTCATTAAATACTAAGGAAATGTTCAGCCTGCGATTTATTGCTTTTGGCGAAATGAAAACAAAAAATCTAGTGGTGGACATAAGGACTATTTACAATCACTGTATTGCGTAACAGAAAGCCAACAGGGACCAATTAAAGAATTCGTTTAAATAGTTTGAATTAACTGATCAGATTTGGTTTGGTACTTGATGTTAGCCCATACAATTGATATTATTTTTAATATAAATTCCAAAATGCCTTTGTGATGGTATTAATTGCATCAAAAAGGACCAAAAGCAAGAGCAAAATACACTGAGTAGTGATTAGGTTAGGGACTTAAAAACAGCATATTCTAGGATCGACATTAAAACAGTCCACCAAACCTGATCGTGGAGAAGAACCCCTACTTTTTTGCTTATCCAAATTCACGGCCTTTATTACAACTTGCCGTTAACTAAAGGAAGGATTTTAACTATTTTTTTATGAGTGGACAATATGGTTGAAGTGAGCTTTAAGCTAAAGGGAGGATCATCCTACCTTTAACTTTTAAAGTTAAGATTATGTTTGAACTTGCCATATAATATATTATTTTCAATACGGCAACTTCAAATATAAACAAAATGAGCAAATACAACAAAAAAGAAGAAAAACGTCATGACCACTGCGTTTAAAAAAACATGTTTAATTGAGCAGTGTTGTCGACATTGCTCAGCCACTGTAATATTTTTGAAAAAGTTAACTTTATTTAACGAAAAGAAGTTAAAGCTGACTTTAAAGTGCACTTCAGCTAAAGTTAACTTTCACTAAACTCAACTTTAACGGGAAGTTGTAATAATGGCCCTTAATCTTCCATCTGTTATTTAGTTTCCAGAAGCAATATTGAATATTTCCCATACCAACTGAAGCACACTTTATTGCTTAACCATAGCAGCAAATGGAACATATATCTAAGAATTTCCATATAACAGTTACAAGTTACAAGTAAATAGTAATTGTATGCATTTAACAGACACTGGAGTGTATTAACCTTAAAATTCTTTAATAATAGTTTTATTACGTTTTTGATAAATCTGAGTTTTATTTATATGAGCTCAAGAGGTGACACACATACAACTGAAATTGTATACAAAATATAAAATGCTTGTATCTTCTGTTATAAGAGGATTATGAATACGTTTTTTTTTTGTTTTATTTTCAGTTATGCAGACTTCTGTATATAAAATTTGCCAGAGTATATATTAAATTCTATAAAACGGAAGACATATTTATATATGTATGTATCGTTGTTACGAGTATAATTTCGTTTTATTTTCAGAACTGCAGGAGTTTATTTCTCTTTTTTTTTTGAATTTCTTTATTAGAAAAAAATGCTGTCAGAATAAAATAAAAGTTTTTAGTTTTTATGAAATATGCATTCAGACAACTGTATGTCTGACAATTTTTTTTTTTTATTAAATAGGAGGCATGAATGAGATATATGGATAGACAGTAGTTTTCGAAGAAGACACACCATTTAGTATTGTTTCAAGAAATTTAAATATTTAAAATGGATTTTACAATAAAATCAGGGAAATTGTATGCACAATGAAAATTTAGTTTTCCGATTTCAAAACTATTTATTTTGCCTCTTCTCAATAATTAAATTCACAGCTCATTTCCTAAAATATCTCATTTAAGAGAGATCACCTAACAAGTTTTCTTAATTATTTTAAAATAAAAAATAAAAATTTATTCTATTATGAAGCATGAGATACAAAGGCTTAAAAATAGGTCAAAGGTCAAGGTACCATTGAACTATCCTTACCATTGAAAATGAGTGGACTTGTACTTTTCAAGTACAGATATAAAGAAGAACAAATAAGGAGTGTGAAGTATAAATAGAAATTTACTCTCATCAACCTGTTAATAGGATACAAACGGAATGTATTACAAACACAAACAGTTTCCATGATAAGCTTTCGTTGAGTTGACGGCCACTAAGGTCGCATAGAGAAAAATCTGAATAAAAAATTTGTAAAGAAAGGCTTTCGTTGTGTTGAGTGCCACTAAGGTGTGTTAGAGAAGAATGTCTATCAAGACATTATCGGATTTCGGCCTGTTTTAGCACATCTTTTCAAACGCCCCTGCTTCTTGCTTACTTTTTCCACTTGGTCACACAAATCGACGACAGAGTTTCCTCAATTTAGTCGAACACAGGCAAGGTCGTCCTCTTGGCAAATTCCGCAATCTTCCATGCGAACGGCATTTACGAGCCAGCACATAACCTCCATTTCGTCGAGGAGCTCAGACTCACTGTTGGATGCGAAAATCATCATCCAAACCTGCACTGGACCAAAGATCTTACGTAAGACTTTTCTCTCCAATACTCTCAAGGCAGCAACATCGGCTCTTAATGGTGTCCATGCTTCTGCGCCATAAAATAGCACGGGCAGGATGAGTGACTTGTAGAGCATAAGTTTTGTCGCACGAGAAAGATCTCAGCGACTCAATTGCCTATTGAGACCATGATAGCACCTGTTGGCAAGCGGAATACTACGACTTATCTCCACATTGATATCTGCTGGTCATTTGCGAGCCAATATAAACAAACTCACTCTAGACAAAAGTAATGAAGACAAATACATCAGCATTTTTAGGCTATCCGATGGTTTTCTTATCATTCTGTCACTTTGAAAACAGTAGAAAAAGGAAAATGTATATGAGATAAAGTCGCCGTAGTCTAGTAGGTAGTATGTTGGCTTATTAGACGTAAAGCCAGGGTTCGAGTCCCAGGCCAGACATCAAAACAAAAATACAAAAATATTTCTTCGGCGACTTTCTCTCAGCAGATTTCTGGCATAAGCTCTGAGAGTAAATAAATTGCCGTGTCAAAAATCTGTCGTTCGAAGTCGACTTTAAACTGTAGGTCCCACCACACATGTCTAAAAATTAACACACACAACATAAGTGGTGTGAGAAACTAGGTCGTAATCCTGACTGAAGGGTTGTAATGATCAATTATGTATGTATGAGATGCTTAACATATAATGTGAAGATAAGGATTGCATGTTCTGGAATGATAGGATTGCAATCTCTGTAACATGTGCTCCTATCAAGAGTTGACGCTGTCTGAATGTTGTTGATGTCGTAGAGGTTAAATAAGAAGTTTATTTTATATACCAAGAATCGTCTAAAGAACAGCTTCCCCGAATCAAGATGTCCCTTATTATGGTATCGCTCTTCAAACGTTTACCTACTCTGAAGGCATTAGGAAATTCACCTTAGGACTTAACAGACTCCAAATCAAATCAGTTTAATGCCTTGTGCAGTGTCACAGTCACATTCTTACCTACATAAAGGAATTTTTATTGCTGGAACTCCTCATATCTTGCTTTATACTGATGACAACAATAGATAAGAGATTTCCGTAAGCCATGTGATAAAAAGTCTTAAACTAAGGTTTACTGAGTCCAGTAGGGTAGATTACCATCCTCTACAACTATTGAGTTTACCCATGGACTAGTATTAATCCTTGTAGGACCCACAAACAGCACACATTAATTTACAATTTCGGTGCTTATTTTGAACAAGTCCATATACTTTACAGAGATCCAACTAACTGGTCTAAAGGCAAGCAGCCAGTATCGCCTGCCTAGTAATACAGGACTTCTCTTCCATGCATTTAAACTGTTTCATCAGTTGGCCTCTATCAAAGTTAGATTTCTATTATCTGATTGCAAAAATTTGTCTATAATTTCCACTAGACTATGCCTTTTAATAGGCCGTGAGATAAATTTGTAATCGAAAAACCGCAAAATCCAAACGAATTTGTATAAAATGTGCCAATTAAAGTATAAATTTAAAATCTACGGATCAGAATTTATCTCAAATATGGCACAAGATTTTTTTTCTCTACACAACTCCTATTTCTTACTGCTAATATGCTTCCAATACTGCTTATTTCACGCTAAATTATTTGAAAATTAAAATAAAATTCATCACCAAGTATTAGCAATCCTTAGCCTAAATTCCTGTTCATATACACATTTGCTCCTGCATAATAAATTTCATTAAAAATCTTCTCTGTTTAATGGTTTCATAATAATTTCCTTCATACGTTTAGTTTTCCCATGCAACAGTATTTATGCATCCTTATGGTATGGTATCCTCATTCTAATGCATTAAATCCTATTATTTACTCATGCTGCACTATAACTTCAATTCTTTCTTGCCCTCTCTCTCTTTCACTCTCTTTCTATGCGTGCTTTATTCTCTTCGAAATATATTTTTTTGAAAACATTCATCATTTAATTGCATTTCCTTATCACTTGAAGATATTCAAATGCAGACTTTTTGTTTTTTTGTAGCCGTAAGCCCCAAAAGTTGAACCATTCAACCATAATCATCGTCATCATCATTATCATCATCTGGAGCAGTTGAGTTTGTTGCAAAATGAGAGAGAAAAATATAACAAATAAAATACGAAGTAAAATGGTTTCTTTTTAATGCTGTTGAACAGGGTATTTGAAAACAAAGTGTTATTGGAGTTCGAATACAGTCTTGTGCTTGTATTTGGGAAGATTTTAGACGTCTCTTTTAGGCATCTCGACATTTTCTTTTAATTGGTGTGAATAACTTCACTAGTAGGTAAGGACTAAGAAATGATCTTATCTGCACAAGATATAGTGAGTGAACTACTCATCGCATAAGTGCTACTGAGCAACAAAGATGCTCAGTGTACACGGAGTGTGATGCTATGTTCACTACAACATCAAGAAATCATCAGTGCGAATGAGCTGACCTTAGCACAAACAAATTCAGTCTCAGTTCATTACATACATGCACTCTGTCAGAATTACGACCTAGCTTCTCACACCACTTATGTTGTGTGTGTGTTTATTTTATACATGAGTGGCGGAACATACAGTTTAAAGACGACTCCGAACGACAAATTTTTTTGAGAAACTTTACAAGGCAATTTTTATTTACTCTCAGAGTTTTTACCAGAAATCTGCGGAGAGGAAGTCGCCGAAGAAATATTTTTTCATGTTTTCGTTTTGAACCGTGGCCATACGTCTAATAAGCCAACACACTACCTACTAGACTATGGCGACTTATCACTGCATTAGGATGCAAAGTAACATACAATGGATTCTGCTAATGTCAATCACATTACATCAGTGAATAGAATAGTAATAAGCTTTGGTAGCGACCCCCTTCCCCCATTACCAATTACCTTCACCATTCCGCAAAAAGCGCTACATTATGCTGTGCCGCATTATAACACAGGATGGTTTCCTATCACAGGCTAGAGCTGTTGTTCGTAGTGTAGAATTAAAATCAGTTTTAAGTGAAGGGAAAAGAACATTCAAACTGCAGTCTTTGTCCGAAAGTGAGGCCTTATTACTTGCGTTAGCATTTGCGTCAGGACCAAGCTGCGTAACTACTCACACATAGACTATAAAGGACCTTCTGCATTCTTTAATCACAACTGGAGTCATGCATCTACCATACAAGGCGTTAAAGTCTGTTTGGTTATACGTAGGAAAAAAATACGTATTTTTTATACTCGCCAATACCTCGGTCTGTTCAAAGATTGCCAAAGCTTTGACTTGGGAAATATTGCAAAGAAAAGTTAGCAAATGACACAGCCTAAGAAAACTAAACGATAATATTACAAGAACTCCCATTGATTGGAATGCGTATGAAGAAAGAAATTTTATATTCCACTCGTATTAGTAATGGATCAGTACTCTTAAGATAAGATAGAACTTAAATAATTACACTATGCAACAAAATACAAATAATTAAATACACTCGAGTGACTACCTGGTCTAAGTTGTTCAGTTAGTTGAGTAGAACTGAAAAATAATTTTTATATTTTTCTCGAACCCTCCAAACTTGTTTATTTAACAAAAACTCTTTTTTTTGGACTTTACGCACAAATTTATTGATTACACAAATATTTCTGAACCCATGTACAAAATGTAAACCTTATTAGAAAGAAGAGGGATGGACCTTTAAAACGATATACATACGTATAATATTTGACTTAATATTCTATGGGGTTTGATGAGGTAAACTTGACAAATGTGAATTTTTTCATATTTTTTCAAGTGATAACATTCCGAAACTGCATTATCTTGTGAAGGAATTGACACTTCGTTTGATCAGATCGGACAAATATTACCGTAGTTATTATTTAAAGAGTCTAACAGTCGAGTTATATTTTTCATATACTCGTATATATTTTTTCAAATGAACTTTCAGTTAAAAAATTTTCAGGATTTTTGACGGATCTTGATTTTTTATTGCAAAATGTGTCAATTTCACGTTTGAGCGACCACCAGAAGTTGAACAATGTTTGCGCAAAGCGAAATAATAATATTTGCAAAAAAGACAAATATTAGCCGACTTCTGGTCGTCGTACTAACGCGAAATTAACACATTTTGCGATAAACAATCAAGATCCATCAAAACTTTTGAAAATTTTTGAACTAAAAATTCATTTGATAAGATGACATACTATTTAAATTATAACTACGACAATTTTTGCCCGATTGGATCAAACAATATATCAATCTCTTCACAAGAATTGTAGACATCTACTTGCTAACCACTCTGTTAGAATGCCTGTTAAACAATTACTCTTATAAATTGAGTTGAAAAAAATCTTTTTTCTTTTAGTTTCTTCCAGTTCAAATTAAAAAAGTTAAAAAAAATTTTTTTTTGGCTTTAGATACTTTCCATTACGATGATTACAAAAGAAATGAAAATAAAAATAATTGTAAGTTAAAAACAAATTCCTTTATTTTTTTTATTATATTTTCCCATTCATTTGAATGCTGCAATGACTGTAATCAAAAAATTATTATTTAAAGCACAAGCTGTATAAGAAAATTGACACCTAACAGTGTGCAAGTGTTATGCACAATAAGTGAAGGAGTGTGTGTGTGTTAAAGATTACAACCAAAAAAAAGGCATTCGTGTAAGTGTATAAGTGTTTGGGGGTATGCAGTTGTTCTTTCCTGTGGTTTAACTCCTTTAGCAGGGATTTTATTTTTGCATTTGTATGGTTTCTTTTGGCATAAAAACAGGCACAACGGAAAACCAAAAATAAAAACAAAAACACGCTTTCCAGCTTTTCTGTTGAAAAAATCTAATATTATTCACATACATACATACATACATACATATATGCACTCCTATTTAAACACACACACACATGCATAGCCAAAACCAGAATAACACTCTTCATATTTACAATCAAGCATTAAAGTGAGCAAGTGACAAAGAGAGCGAGACCTAGAGAGAGAGAACAAATTCTTCTTCCAACAAAATTTTTGGTTTATTTTTTAAGCTTTTTGTTGGTTTTCTTTTTTTTTTGATAATTTTTTAAAGTGTATGCAAGAAAGGAAGAGAACGAGAAAGAGAGAGAGAGTATGTATGTATGTAAGTGTTTATAATGGTTATTTAGAAATGCATGAATGAGCGTACGTAGAACATTTGCATACATTTTGTGAAAATATTTGCTTATGCTGTGTAAAAAAAAGGAGTGTTTGCATATTGATTTTAGCTGCTGTAGTTTCTCTTGCCATAAATTTTGTGGTTACACTTAACACTGCAATACATATGCAGACGTACACACACTCCCTTCTATGAATTATTATATACACACCTTGTATGGGTGGTTTCACATGACAGCATAGCTTAAGTGTGAGTTTCTTTGAATTGTTTATGCAGTTTATAATGCATCTGACACAGCCTTTTGCCATTTTTTTTTATTATTATTTTTTGTGGTTGTTTTTGTTTTTGTTTGTTTGCCATTCTATGATTTATTCATATTCATACAGCCTTTTCAAGTCATAAAAAAAATTATTTGCTGTTTTGTAAGCCTTTTTCAATCATTTAAAATATTTTTAAACTTAAAAAACAAGCATTTTTTTCTAAATAAAAATATGATTTATTATGTTTTTGTTGTTATTTTGTTTACAAATTTACTTGCTAAAGACTTTTATGAAGTTATTGTCAAAAAAATAAATTTTGTTTTAGAAAAATATGCCTGCAATGCGCATTTTTTTTTATTAGAAAATGAAATCAAAAGTAATTAAGTTTTAGTTTTTATTGTTTTCTTTTAAGGATAATGGTCAATAAAATAAATTGAAAATATTCCGAAGGAAGGTTTATTGATACAATTTCAATTACTTAGTGTATAAAATATGAACTTTGTCCAGAACTGCTTATTTTAAAGGACAGTTAAGCTTATGCAGATCAGGCAAAGTTTTTCAACGACTATTTTTCAATAAATTTTTAATTTACTTACTTAATTGATCATTACAACCCTTTAGGCAGCGTTACAACCTAGTTTCTCACACCACCCATCTAGCCTGCGTTAATTTTAAATACATGAGTGGCGCAACCTAAAATTCAACGACGACTTCGAACGATCAGTGAAATTAATATGTTTTTCATGTTCGAGATGTACATATGTGCTGGGGTTTGAAACACTGACTTTAGTCTAACAAGCCAACACTCTCTCTACTAGACTATGGCGGCTTCAAAACAATTTTAATTTTTGCTTCGTTTCAAACCAATCAATTGTGTCTCATACAGATCACCGGTGATCGTTTAGTCGGACTTTAAAAATTCATAATAGAAGAAATCTTTCTGAGACCAGCACTTTCCTTCCAATTAATCATATTTTAATTATTTTGGCCGAGCTAAACAGTCATTGTTTTGTAGTCTATCACTAACCTATAAGCACCTAGTGTAAGTTTACGTACATAATTGGTCATTACAAGCCTTCAGTCACGATTACGACCTAGTTTCTCACACCACTTATGTTGTGTGTGTTAGTTTTATACACGAGTGGTGGGACCTACAGTTTAAAGTCGACTCCGAACGACAGATTTTTGAGAAACTTTTCATGCCAATTTTATTTATTTACTCTCAGAGTTTTTGCCAGAAATCTGCTGAGAGAAAGTCGCCGAAGAAATATTTTTTCATATTTTGTTTTGATGTCTCGGGACTCGAACCCTGGCTTTACGTCTAATAAGCCAACAGACTACCTACTAGACTACCTATGTAAGTTTACATTGGTCTAAACCCGTCTGATTGTGGTTTCACAATCCAGAGACTTGTCTCTGCCCGACTACGGTGAGTCCCCCTTGTAGGAGCAGCTTGGGGACTCTGGTTTATAGCCAAATCGCGGGGACAGCGCAAGCTCGGTGTTGTGTTACACTGTTAACCACTTTCACAAAGGAGTTTAGATAGTCTCCGATCCTAACCAAGGAGGAAGTCATGTCCAAATGCATGCCTTCGAATTGGAACTCACGTATGATGATGTAATCTATGGTAGTCTTACCATGAGGCTGCATCATAGTGTGTGGGGACGTTGGTAGACACACCGTGTGCCGTCATGGTGATATCCACGTAAATCCCTGGACAAATGTGGTTTCACAATGCGCCCTATGAGGTGTAAGTGTGTCCATCCTACTCCTTTGGATAGACAGCCACCTCTATCCACCTACCTACCTAGACCCCTTGGGAATAAGAAGAGTTGCATACATAATTACAAGCCTTCAGTCAGGATAACGACTAGCTTCTCACACCATTTATACCGTGTGTGTCAATTTTATACATGAGTGGCGGGAGGTGAAATTTTAAAGTCAATTCGGAACGACAGATTTTTTGAGAAACTTTTCTTTGAAATTTTATTTTGTGCCAGAAATCTTCTGAAATCTTTTTTTCATAAGTCTGGCCTGATGTTTGAACCGAGTCCTCATGTCTTATAAGCCAACACACTACCCACTAGACTACGGCGACTACTAGAAGAGTGTGCACCTCTCTTTATTTTCCCTCTCGTCAAGTATACGCAAATTCGAAACTCCGTTTGCCACTCCACGGAAAGTTTCTGGTGAGGAAGCCGTCCAGAATATTTATTGTTCGTAATTCTCACATGACATGTGATCCAGGAAAGGACGACAGTATTTTCCTCGCCAAGCCGATTCTGTTATGATTGTAGCGAAACTCTTGAATGGCAAACTGACTGTCAGTTAATAATGCTGTGACCTACGCCCCTTTTTTTAACCAAGTTGAATTTAAAACATCTTTTGCTTGGAACATACTCACGAATTATCACTTTGGGATCGAATATATGTACTCCTGTCGCATTATCTGTTATTCATGTATTCGTATAGCATAGAAGCGAATCTCTTTGATAAGATGCATTCATTTTAATTACTTAGTCTCGTTACAAAACATGTTCTACTATTATGGAGTTGGCTGTTAGGCACTTGATTTTTTAGTCACTTGATCTGTCAGTAACTTTGGTGAATCTCATGTTAGAGTTGTTTCCCATTACCCCAAACATTGTCTTCAGGGCTCTAGGTCTCACTTTCTCATGTAGCAGGCTTAGTTCCAACAGAACCTTTAACTACGTGCGGCGGGACAGGTTCTCATTGTCAGACAACAGTCTTATTGGTCACAATTGATGAAGGAATACATCCAAGACTGGATTGTTTTTTCTTGTAAAGTTGTTTACGTGAATTTTGAAGTCACCGTAGTCTAGTAGGTAGTGTGTTGGCTTATTAGACGTAAAGCCAGGGTTCAAGCCGCAGGTCAGACATCAAAACGAAATACAAAAAAGTATTTCTTCGGCGACTTCCTCTCAGCAGATTTCTGGCAAAAACTCTCTGAGAGTAAATAAAAATTGCCATTAAAAAAAATTTTTCTCAAAAACCTGTCGTTCGGAGTCGACTTTAAACTGTATGTCCCGCCGCTCATGTATAAAATTAACACACACAACATAAGTGGTGTGAGAAACTATGATGTTGTACAATGGGTCCAGACGACCTCCGGGTACTGTACTTGTGTTAATTGACAAGTACACGTCCTCTAACTTAATCTAACCTAACCTGTTTACATGAAATTTATTTCAAAATCTCATCTTTGAAACTAGTATTCTTTTGATACAAACCAATTAGTGTTGCCTTATATGGCTTCAGTATCAATAACGTCTGGTGAGTAACAACTAGGAATAGAAGAAACACGCCTTTACCCATAATTTTTCTCTGTTAAAATGTCAACATGTTTTAAATGCTTTAAAATCCTATCAGCTGCCTGTTATTATTAATTAATAGCTTCGGTTTTATTAATTAATATGAAAAATATTGTCCTTTTAATCAAAAAAAAAACAAAAAGTTTTCATTTGAATATGAAAGAATATTTTTACAAAAGCAAAGAATCCTTTGTTACACAAATACATGTCCTGTCAAAAGCAAACATTTCAAAGGAAACAATATTCAATGATAAATATTCGTATTAAAATATTAAAAACTATAAAGAAAATAATAACAGTTCAATTAATATTTATAAAAAAAAATTGAAAAAGAAAGAAAACACTACTTAAGCGTTATTAATAAATTTTTCAAACAACCTTTTGAACATTTTGTTTTTTCAATAAATGCCCTACAATAGTTGAAGGTCTATTAGAAGTAATTAAATGAGTACAGCTCTTAGAAATTGCAACTCATAATAGGAGTTTAATTTAATTCAAGGATATCTTCAATATTGTATGCCTTTGTTTACATGTGTCCGGCATTAATTGAAGTTCTTCCAGGAAAAATCTACTTGAAAGAGAATTTAAAAAATTAAAATAAAACAATTTTAATAAGTGCAATAAAACGATTCTCTCTCTTTCTTTCCCTCTCTTTTTCTCTCTTTCCCCCTCTCGTTTTTTCAGTCTCTCTCTCTCTTTCTCTCTCTCTCTCTCTGCGAAGAAAACAATGAAAATACTGATGAAAAACAACGCAAGAAATGAAACGTTCATAATTTTCTTCTCTAAGGAATTATAAGTCACCATAGCCTAATAGGTAGTGCATCGTCTAATTAGACGTGAGGCCTTGATTCAAATCAGACATCTCGAACAAAACGAAATATGAAAAAATATCCATGAAAAGTTTCTCATAAAAACTATCGTTCATAGTCGACTTTAAACTGTAAGTCCAGCCACTCATGTATAAAATTAACACACACAATATGGGTGGTGTGAGAAGCTAGGACGTTATTCTAACTAAAGGTTGTAATCCTACCTAATTGGTTAGGTTAGGTCGTTATCCTGACTGAAGGGTTGAAATAACCAATTAAGTAAGTAAGGAATTTTTAAAAGTCGCCGTAGTCTAGTAGGTAGTATGTTGGCTTATTAGACGTAAAGCCAGGGTTCGAGTCCCAGGCCAGACATCAAGGTAAATACTAAAAGTATTTTTTTCGGCGATTTCACCAGATTTCTGGCAAAAACTCTGAGAGTCAAATAAAATTGCCATGAAAAAGTTTCTCAAAAATCTGTCATTCGGAGTCGACTTTAAACTGTAGGTCCCACCACTCATTTATAAAAAATTAACACACACAACATAAGTGGTGTGAGAAGCTAGGTCGTAATCCTGACTGAAGGGTTGTAATGACCAATTAGGTAACAAGCTTGCATTGCTGATAACCGCAGAATTATTTCACTGGTTATGATCAAATTTAAACAGCATTTAAGTGTTGAAAGAAAATGTGAAAGTGGAAGAATGAAATGAAAGCAAAGCAAGTAAAATAAAACTGTAGGTCCCACCACTCATGTATAAAATTAACACACACAACATAAGTGGTGTGAGAAACTAGGACGTTGTACAATGGGTTGATTCGACTTCCGGGTACTGTACTTGTCTTAATTGATTTTTTTAATGTAGATTTGGCATGTCATGTGTAGTAAAAACTGTCTTCATTAATAACGGGGTAAGACAATCCAAACGATGATTAAAACAGATTTTACAGTCAGGAAAGTTTTTCCGAAGTTCTAAATTCGCCCATGTCACAATTACATCATCTAAATGATATTTTTAACCACGGCCAACAATTAGGAGTAACTCCTATTCATAAAGTACCATATAATGTACGTCACGTATCTTTACATTATCAGACAAAAGAAGGACTTCTGCTCGAAGATCCGCATGCGCTTAGCGTGCCTATTCATTCTTATTCCGGCCAAATTATTTGCAATATTATACCAAGACATTCGTTGACAAATGTCTGTAGTTATTTTCTTTACAATTTCTTTTAGGTTCTAAGTTCCATAAGTTTATTTCTCCTGGGTGATGGGTAGGGTGCATACGAAATAAAATGCTCGGGACTAACGAAAATCTAAATGAGCAATATTTTTTGCAACAAAGCAGAAGATAGTTGAACCGTCAACATAGGTGAACCCTTTTTTTGACATCGGCTCAAATAACAGCTCCATCATCAGGCCGAGAAATTTTGGACTGATAAGCCAATATTTTCGAATTTAAAAATATCGCCAGAAATGGTGTAAAAATATCAAACGGAACATTAAAAACGTTAGGAGGGCCACAATGCCAACAAATTATCGATCAAAACAGTGTACATATGATTTGAAACGAATCATTCAAAAACAACGATATGTTAAGGGCGTGAGGTAGCGTGGAGTATTGCTTAAAATTCGTGTCAATTTATGTTTGAATCCAGTTGAAGAGAAAAAGTATTTCGAATTTTAATATGACGCTCCTCTTCACTTAATGCCTGTTGAAGGCAACACAACAACGACAGGTAATAAGCTTGAGAACATAATTTGCAATTTTATTTGCTTTCAAAATTTTTGCCAGAAGAACGCTGAGAGAAAAATGCCGACAAAAAATATTTTCTTTATATTTCGTTCTGTTAGAGATATCTAACATGGGGTTTGACTCGAGGCTTCTGGTCTAATAAGCCAACACACTACCTACTAGACTGCTGCGACTTGGAATATGAATTAAGCCATAAAAGGCTGGTGTTTTCAAAAACTTTATTGAGCTTGTTGGTAACAGTTTCATGGAACTGACGCGTTTTGACATTTTGGGCCATTATTACAACTTGCCGTTAAGCTTGGGTTTAGTTAAAGGTAATTTTAGCTAAAGTGAACTTTAAAGTCACCTTTAACTTCTTTTCATTATTACAACTTACAGATAAAATAAAGTTAACTTTTCTAGAGATCAAGCACAGGATCACTCTTGCCAACAGGTGCTACTATGGTCTCAATAGGCAATTGAGTAGCAGAGACCTCTCTCGTACGACAAAACTAACACTCTACAAGACGTTCATCCTACCCGTGCTTCTTTATGGCGCAGAAGCATGGACCCTTTTAAGCACTGATGCAGCAGCCTTGAGAGTGTGCGAGAGAAAAGTACTGCGTAAGATCTTCTTTCCAGTACGAGTTGGCGATGATTTCCGCATCCGATACAACAGTGAGCTGTATGAGCTCCTCAACGACATGGACGTTGTACAGCGTATTAATATCCAGCGGCTGCGCTGGCTCGGCTCGGCTCCAGCGAGACGGATATTTGATGCGGGAATCTGCGGAAGTCGGCGAAGAGGACGACCTTGTATCCGTTGGAAGGACCAAATCGAGGCAGCCCTGTCATCGATTGGTGTGACCAACTGGCTAAGGCGCGCAAGAAGCCGAGGCGCCTGGAAGGATGTGTTGCGGCAGGCCGAAATCCGTTAATCGGGTTGTTAATGGCCAATTAAGTAAGTAAGTAAGTAACTTTTTCAAAAATATGGCAGTGGCGGAGCAATGTTGATAACACTGCTCTTTTCGTTTTGTTGTATTTGCTCACTTTGATTATAATTGAAAATGCTATATTGAAAATAACATTTAATATGGCAAGTTCAAACCTCAACTTAACTTTATAAGTTAAAGATAGGGTGATCCTCCCTTTAGCTTAACGTTATCTTCTTCTTTATCGTCCACTTATAATAGTGAAAACTAAATTATCTGCCCGTTAAAATCCACGCTTTAGTTAACGGCAAGTTGTAATAATGGCCCTTAAAGGGTTAATCTGTTTCATATGCGTTGAGTAGGGCATCACTGAATATCAAAAGCACTGGACTATCATGGCAGAAAAATGAATTCAAAGGAAAACATAATTATTTACACAAAAATTCCTGGAAGCTCCTTTTTAAACTTATTTAAGGAAAGTTTTTGTGTGTGTTAAATTTCCACTTGAATAAATAACCTTTAAACTCAACAACAAATAAAAGGAAATAATGAATGAAATATTCCTGATATTGACATAAGAAACCACGAAACCTGTTTTGTTGGAAAACTGAAATTCAGCAAAATAAATGAAAACCCAAAAATAGTAAAAATAAAGTAAAGATTTCTATGAGTATTTGTGAAGTAATCCCGCTTTTATTGACGTCAAAGTGCTGATGTTAATATTTCCTTTTTTCTTTATTCTTCTGTTCTCTTTCTTGATTTTTTTTCCAATTCAGCATTCAAAAATAATAGTCATTATTTAGGGATAATCCGAAGGACTTTTTATTTGTATTTATTCTTATACATTTTCGTTGTTCCTCACTTCTATTTTCTGCCATGATTTCTTATGGTCACTGCACGCCTGCATTTATATTCATGCTTTTAATATGGATTTTAATTAAAAACGTTGGAGATGGGCAAAAAAATATTTCAAATAACTGTGAACGGAAATGAAAATTCTTTTTGAATCAAACAGAAAGAGAAAGTCTAATGGCTTTGGCTGTTTAATTGGATTATGGAAATTTACGTGTGGACTATACAGTGAGGACTCTATAAAATGCTAAGAAAAATGTATTGGTTATGTAAGGATGGTACCCAAACGGATTTAAGAAAAATGGTATTTGTTGCGCCATAACAACCAATAAATATATACATAATAAATAATATATAATATAATATATATATCTATAATATAATACTAATACTTAATAATATATAATTGAATTAAAATACATAATGAATTTAAAACTATAAATAAGTATCACCCTAGTATAACGTAACGTTAAGGTTCATGACCATATGAATTACAAGGTCGTTAAATTATAAGTATAGTAAATAAGTAGGCAACGGAGTTGCTGAATAGAATAGTACAGTTAGGATTAAGTAAATAGAATAAGTTAGATTAAGTAAAAATTGAAGAAATAAATTAGTTGAATTATAACATCTATCTCGATCGGTTTACTTTTAACTCGAAAGGTTTGGTCTTAGTGTTTTTACAAGTGTCCCAATAAATTTATAATTATAAATTATTTAATTTTTTATTAATATCCTTAAAAAACATTAAGGATTAACATTTTGGCGCCCGAGCAGGGACTTGTGAAAATAAGTGACAAAAATTATAAATTAGATAAATTATTTCAATTTATTCTAAAAGTAAAAAAAGACCAAATCCGCGCGAACCTTTTATAAATTAATTAAAAAGTTACGCGAGTGTTATAAATTTTATACATACAAAAAAGTGTACTAAAATTTATAAAAAACCTTATAATTTAATTAAGGTTTACAATTAACATACAAAACCACAAATAAAAATTGAGTACATAGAACCAATCAATTTTCTTAGTAAAACAAAAACAGAAAATACAAAATAAAAAACCAAAGTGAACGATACAGACAAATGCAACATAAAACATAAAAAATTGAACAAACATACAATATATTTCAGTGTTGAATAAAAATAATATAAAAAAAACAAAGTATGGTGAAACGAAACAAAGTAGAAAAATATTAAAAACAGAAATAACAAGAATCAAAACAAATAATACGAAACTTAAAAAGAAAAATATATATATTAAAAACAAACAACAAAAATAACAAGATATACAGTGATATATTAGGGCTGTGAGAACATATGAACATACACAAAAAGAGATAGAACAAGAAAAGCAAAATAAAAATAAAAAATACAGTGCACAAAGAAATACAAACATAAAAGTGCCATAAATATCACAACATTAAGAATACACCGAACAAATCATCATACTACACAAGCAAAACCATCACATCGTTGGACGACTCCAAATCCTATAACTCCAGGAAAGGAATTTTACACAGATGCCTCGTTGTCACTGCATCTTGTGCCGGTCGGACAAAAATAAGGGGAGTACTTCAGACTCTCTCGAGGTAAAAAGTGTGCAATATATTCGTGTTTCTCTTTCCTTAAATTTGTAATTTGATCAAATTTAAGAGATTTTTGTAAATTGAACAAAAATTTGCTGATCGCTTTAACAGCAGAACACAAGAATATATTCCACATTTTAAAAATTTGAACATTATATTTTCTTATTATTTTATATATTTATAATATACGAAATATTTCCCTGAATATTATTATTTATAAATTGATAAACCCACCCTTATTTTGTGAACTAAATTCGCGAGTGTTTGATTTGATTGGCAATTACACTAACAATTCGTTTGTATTATTTGTGAGAGAACATTCAGCGTACCATTCGTGTTACTTTTGTTCATTTTTCTTTCCTTTTATTTTTCGTAAATTCGTTTCGATCAGTGTTCCGTTCCACGCGTTCCTATACTGCTTGTATATAAGTTACACATTACAGCTGTGTACAGTGGTCACACTAGAACAAAAATCAAAACAAACAATTTCAATAAAAATTGTTCACACAAATTTCGGTCATCGAATTATTATTTCATTGTTATTATTAATAACGCTGTGTGTTCATATTGAAATTTGATTTTTGTTTATTGTTTACAAATCGATTATTAAGCGATTTTACTCGGTAAATTAAAATAATTTTTTTTTACCGACGGCTGTGTGTAAAGATTTTTTATTTTTTACTTTCTGAGATCAAGTAAGTTAATCTTGACTCAATTAAAGTCACTGAAATTTTGGAATCGGAACTTTCGGGTATTGCGTGTCCGAATAATATCGATAAAATTCTATTGTCCAAAACAAGTAAATACTATTAAATATAGTCCGACCAATAATTTACTTTGGTCAATTTTTAATTCTTGTTTTGAGGAATTTTTTTTTTTAGACAACAATCATAATGACTAGTAGGGGCTCTAAACGCCAAGATTCTCCCTCCAGAGCTGAAAGCTTGGAGAAATTGCTCGCGAAAAAAGCGAAGGTCATTAAAGATATCGACAGAATTCGACAATCTATTGTAGATAGGACTATTTCTTTTGATCCTATAGAGCTCGAATGTCGATTCGATATTGTAAAAACATATGTAGACCAAGCAATGGAGCTCCAGTCAGAAGTGGATTATTTGGATCCCGATAATGACGGTGGAGTCGAGCTTGAGGATCTCTACGTGACCACGAAAAGTTTGTTCATGAGTCTGCTGGCCAGGAATGGGCAATCAAATGTGCCTGAAACTTCATTAAGTATACAAGCTCACCAAGTTTCGTTGCGCCACGTACCTGCTATAGAGAATCCAGCTCACATTGTGTCAAGACGATCCGATGTAAGGGATTTGAAGGACTCAATCCGGTTTGAAGAACCGTCGTTTCTACTAAACGACTGTTCTAAATGGCCTGTTAATGAACCTATTGAATTAACAGAGAACCAAAAGTTATTGGAAACTGAAAAAAAGAGAACATTTTCACGTTTAAGGGTAGGTGGGAGATTGCTTAATGCAAATTTGCTATATGATGCAAAATTCCCACTTTTGTTACCGAAGCAAAATGACTTTGTTACACTCTATTTGCGACATCTCCATTTCGAGAATTGCCATGCCGGCACAAAGGCACTCATTGCTCTCGCTAGAGAGAGAATCTGGCTAATTAACGCCAAGGAGGAGTGCAGTAGAATTGTTCGCAAGTGTGTACACTGTTTCCGCTATAAACCAAGACTTATGTCCCAAATAATGGGAAACTTACCCACCAATAGAGTGAGAGCTACCCGACCATTTCTTATCGTCGGCGTTGACTTTTGTGGTCCCGTTAATGTCTCATTGAAAATTCGAGGTCGACCACCATTGAAAATGTATATAGCGGTCTTCGTGTGTTTCACATCAAAAGCTGTGCATTTAGAGTTAGTGTCTGATTTATCGACTGATTCTTTTCTCTTATCTTTTAAAAGGTTCGCTGCAAGAAGAGGTCTTCCGAGGGAAGTGCTATGCGACAACGCGACGAACTTCGTGGGAGCCAGCAACGTTCTCAAACAGCTGCAGCAAGCATTCGACAGGAGTCGACCCGCCCTCGAATCTTACGCAGCGTCGTCCGGGGTGAAGTTCACCTTCATACCACCTCGGGCGCCGCACTTCGGAGGGCTGTGGGAAGCAGCCGTCAAGCAGGCGAAGTTCCTGTTTCTGCGCGCAGTGGGCAACGCATCGCTGACGCAAGAAGAAATGGAAACGATGCTCGCAGAAACAGAGGCGGTGCTCAACAGTCGGCCCATTGCACCGCTGTCTCCAGACCCCAACGACGGAGAAGCACTAACTCCAGCTCATCTGCTAATAGGAGAGGGTCTGCGTTCGCTGTCGCTAGAATCCGTAGGCGAAGGGAAACTCAACGAGCCCAAGTTATGGAAGCGTTGGCGACTGCTCTGTGGTCTCAAGCAGACGTTCTGGCAGGCTTGGTCACGAGACTACGTCCTGGGTCTACAAGGCAAACCCAAGTGGTCCAACGAATCGCCCAACCTGAAACTAGGTCAGGTCGTGATCATCCACGAGGACAATTGCCCGCCTCAACAGTGGCTGACCGGGAGAGTCGTCAAAGTCATAGAAGGAGAAGACGGCAAGGTCAGAGTGGCGGAGGTCGCAACGCGCAACGGCGTTTATAAGCGCCCAATCCACAAACTGGCTCCACTTCCAAATGATTGAAGAAGCTCAGTCCTTCAATGGGGCCGGAATGTTGCGCCATAACAACCAATAAATATATACATAATAAATAATATATAATATAATATATATATCTATAATATAATACTAATACTTAATAATATATAATTGAATTAAAATACATAATGAATTTAAAACTATAAATAAGTATCACCCTAGTATAACGTAACGTTAAGGTTCATGACCATATGAATTACAAGGTCGTTAAATTATAAGTATAGTAAATAAGTAGGCAACGGAGTTGCTGAATAGAATAGTACAGTTAGGATTAAGTAAATAGAATAAGTTAGATTAAGTAAAAATTGAAGAAATAAATTAGTTGAATTATAACATCTATCTCGATCGGTTTACTTTTAACTCGAAAGGTTTGGTCTTAGTGTTTTTACAAGTGTCCCAATAAATTTAAAATTATAAATTATTTAATTTTTTATTAATATCCTTAAAAAACATTAAGGATTAACAGTATTTATTTCGCATTATTTATTTATTATTATTTTACGCAGCTTTCTTAGCTTTATTTGTGTTAACAACTGTCGCCTAACTTCCTAAAAAAGTCATCATTAACCACTAACATTAACTAATGAGGGAGCTCTGTCTGGTAAACTAGGTGCGCCATGAAGCAAGTCGACCTCAAATCATTGATCTTGTCTATAGTGGATGGATGAATGGTACATTGCCTTGACGATACATCACTTAGGGCCATTATTACAACTTGCCATTAACTAAAGGAAAGATATTAATGGGCAAATAAATTGTTTTTCATTATTATAAGTGGACAATAAGGTAGAAGTAAGCGTTAAGCTAAAGGGAATATCATCCTACCGGTAACTTAAGTTAAGTTTATGTTTGAACTTGCCATAAATAAAAACAAAAGCATATACAACAAAAAAGAAGAAGCCCGTCATTGCCACTGCGTTTAAATAAGACTTGTTTAATTGAGCACTGTTATCGACATTGCTTCGGCACTGCCATATTTTTGAAAAAGTTAACTTTATTTTATCATTAGGTTGTAATAACGAAAAGAAATTAAAGCTGACTTTAAAGTTCACTTTAGCTAAAGTTACCTTTAACTAAACCCAACTTTAACGGGAAGTTGTAATAATGGCCCTTACTCTTTCGCCAAATGTAGCTTCATTTCTTCAATTTCATTTCTAACATGCTACCACAGCAACGCGGTCTAGTGGTTAAAATGGTTCACTAGAAGCCCCAAAAGTATATCTATCTTCTGGGCAAAGTACCCAGAGAATATATCGATTAAGCCATCTATCGGTTTAAATTTGAGCCACCGGTTATTTCGAATCTGGCAATACTTGTGTCATTTTATTCTGTCACAAAATTCATTATTTTATCTCCACTGAACATAATGAATCGATTTTCTCTTGAGCAACGTTAGTATTTATTGGGCCAACGAGAAACTGCACGATTTTGCCAAAAAAGAGTATCTTTTCGGATAAAGTTTATTTTCATCTTGATGGGTACGTATTTGGGGCTCAAAAAACTCACACATGGTCTTACAGAAGCTAATACACCCATTACGGGTGTCTGTTTGGTTCGACTTGTGGAGCGGAGGCATCATTGGCCCATATTTCTTTGAAAATGAGGACGAGGCAACCATTACGGTCAATGAAGACACCTATCGCACCAGGATTTTTGTACCTGCTCTTCATGGTATTAATGTGAACGATGTTTGGTTTCAACAGGATGGTGCAACTTGCCACACATCCCTTGTCACAATCTTTTTATTGCGTCAAACGTTTGATGGCCGTTTAATTAGCTGAAATGGTGATGTTAATTGGCCGCCAAGAAGCTGCAATTTGACATCGTTGGACTATTTTCTGTGGGGCACCGTTAAATAAAAGTGATAATTAAGCATTTGAAGGCCAACATTCGCGATGCCATTGCCACGATAAGACCACATACAATTGAAAAAGTGCACGAAAATTGTTCCAATCGAAGGAGGTATTGTGAGGCCAGATGCGGCAGCCGGAACAATTGTACTTCACAACAAACAAATAACTTTGGAAAAATTTCAACGCGTTTCTGCATTTTATTGCATTTTGAAATTTAAACTTTTAAATGGTCCACCGTATAAAAATTCACTAAGAGTTTGCTGTGCAATTAAAGACTGAAATTATACTCTGCAAAACAATTTTCCAATCATCAGCTACACCTTTAATACCGTACAAGAGCAAGTGTTTAAAACTGAAATTTCATTCAACGTAGCAAATTTTTCTTTTTCATTTCAAAATTGTTTTTCACCCGCAATTTGTTTTCAGTTACTTCTTCCGGAAATTTGTTGACAGACATAGAAAACAATAAATTATTTACACATGAAACTTAATTAAATTAAAAATCAATATCAATAAATACCGTTACGAATAGCAGTTGTTAATTAAAAAACTTTATATTTTTCCAATTCAATTAAAACCGTTTAATTAATAAATCATGATGATAACACAGCTCATGAGCTCACGTTGTAGGATTGATAGGATCAAATAAATGAAAAGACAAATACATGTAATAAAAACGTGAAATAACAACCAAAATATTAACAGAGTTGCCAATCATTTTTTAAATCGTATATAAGTCACGTATATAAATTAAATAGCCTCTCGACATTTAGTGATGAGTGATGACATAACCTCAAACATTGTATTTGAAGACAAACGATTGCCTTCATTTCAAAGCCACTTAATGGCTGCCATGGTGTAGTAGGTAGTGTGTTGGCTTACTATTAGTAAAGCCCGGGTTCGTATCCCAGGTCAGACATCAAAAATGAAATATGAAAAAAAATATTTCTTCGGCGACTTCCTCTCAGCAGATTTCTGGCAAAAACTCTGAGAGTAAAATAAACTGCCATGAAAAAGTTTCTCAAAATTCTGTCGTCCGGAGTCGACGTTAAACTGTAGGTCCCGCCAGTCACGTATAAAATTAACGCACACAACATGAGTGGTGTGAGAAGCTAGGCCGTAATCCTGACTGAAGGGTTGTAAAGGCCAATTATGTATGTATGTATGTTAATGGCTGCCACAAAAAACCCGAACAAATGCAAATACCTTGTCTTAAACGATGTTAAATGCAGGAGGACCTCAAAGGAGTAAGAACTCAATAGTACTGTAAACTTTAAGCCTCTTTGCTGTTCTTAGGATCCATGGTAAACGATTAAATTCTGAAAAATATTGCCAAGTGGCTCATCAACATTTAAAAGAAGCTGCTTAGGGATATGCATTGATTAAAGCACCACCTCTATGGCAGTGGCTAGTATTATAGCAGAAATTAAATGATCTTTGCGAAGATCGGATAACACTTCTAATGGTCAATGGACAATCCCTAATAATAAAAATTGATTAAAAGATGGTATGGAGTGGTCAACTATAACCTGAACCAGTTTCTAGTAGCGTATGGCATCTGTGGAAGTTACCCATGCCATAAACCATTTATTTATGGTATTAAGAAAGAGTAGAATTTAATCAGCAAAGTTCCTCACCATTTTACTTAATGTATATTCTTAATGGAAGGACAGTTGGCAACCCTACTATTCTAGGAAATGCTTACATGTTTAGCTGGAAGAACTTTATTTTTGAAACTGTAATGAGACAGTAAAATAATATCATAGAAAGGAAATAAAATAGAAATAATACAACTTTAGACAGCATGGACACCCTCTCTAATGCCTAAGTTACTGTTCAACTAGAGTTGTGATGAATTCAAAATAAAGAACAGAGAACAGCAGATAAAATTGCCTTGGTACCTACAATAACATAGCTCGTGTGAAGAAAATTAATTTTTTAAGAGGAGTACTAAAAAGGTTGAACACCCCGCTAAAAAATACCGTACAGCAGACCCTCAAAGTATGATGCTAGCAATAGAGATACTTGTAAGAGTTAGGAATACAGCATACCCAGTGAGAATTAGGGCCTATTGAAGGTTTTCAGCGAAAAAATCAAAATGGCACCCAGCATTTAAGGCCAAAGTAAATAAAAACTTTTCATGTTTTTCAATTCCAAGCAGGAAAGCAAAGACCTCAACCAAATGGTGTATAAAGCGATTGCAAAACTATTCTAAGTATCATAAACAATACTGCTTCTACAAAATAGAAACTCTTATCGATTGGAATGTATTATTTTTAGAAAGATTTGACGTACGAGTAAGGCCGAAATTAGTAAGTTAACGAAAGTTTTAACAGAGTAGTTAATATATATTTTATTTGCAAAGAATCGCCATAGTTTAGTAGGTAGTGTGTTGACTTATGTTGGCATCATGTCTAGCCATGGCTCAAATCCCAGCTCAGACATTTCCAACAAAAATGAAATATGAAAAAATATTTCCTCGATGACTTCCTCTCAGCAGATTTCAGGCAAAAACTATAAGAGGAAATAAAATTGCCATGAAAGGTTTCTCAAAAATCTGACGTTTTGAGTGTAGCTCCCGCCACTCATGTATAAAATTAACACACACACAACATAAGCTAGGAATAATCCTGACTGAAGGGTTGTAATCATAGCTGCCAGATAAATGAGGCACCAAATCGTCACATATTTTAAAAAAAATCGTCAAAATCTTCAAAGACGTTTATTAAAATCGTCAAAAAATCGTCAGAAAAGTAAATAAATAAATTAAAATATTTTAATAACCAAAATTATTTCTACTGTAGTAAAACATATAAAGTCAATGTATGTCCATATGCATCTGAGTTCAAAAATAAAACATTTAAAAAAAATTTGTTAGAAATTAAAAGCTAGCTTCCCTCATCTTCATTCATTAATTTTTTTTTTTAATGGAGAAATTTTATATCATTTTCAGGAAAAAATTGTTTAAGGTTTAAACAATCTATCCCAGTGTTGTTTATTGACACATAAGCGCAGCAATAATATTGGATCATCTTAATCTATGGGTGGTGGAAATATTAAGGAGTCAGAAGCTCTTGACATTCTAAGCATGAAAATTCAGTGTAATGTTGGCTGCAACCGACACATTTTTCAGTTCCTTCAGTTCCTTGTGAAGATCTTATCATCTGATCTTACTATTTACACTATTTATTTATACTATTTATGAGGTCGGTGCCTCAACGTTAATTTTGAGGTTTCTCGACCGTGTACAGGAGAGGCCGTAGTAGCTCATTAATGACGGTAGTGTATCCAACTCCATTGAATCATTGGAGCATCGTTGCAATGTGGTTTGTGTTTTACAGTTCTATCGCTTCGACAAAAGGATTTTGCTGGAACGAAGTAAAGGGACTTGTTACCGAAAATCATGTATTCCTACGTAACGCTCGTCTTTCTCGGCCAGGACATCCCTATGTGGTCGATTGGCCAATGGATCGCAAACTGCATTACAGAAAAAGTACGCTTTTTAGTCGGACTATTCGTATGTGGAACTCAATTCCTGCAGAGGTCTTTCCTGTTACTTATGGTATAAATATATACAAGAATAGTGTTCATAAACACTGTTCTCTCTTTCCTTCTTCACATAACATATTTTCATAGTTCCAAACACAATGCCACCCATCCAGTGTTGGTGTTGGTCGTACGAAACAAAATAACGGCGCTTGCCTTGGTTCTTCCGATGGTAATATTAGAAACTATACTCGAATTTTTAAAACAACAAAAGTGATCAAAACAACAAAAGTGATAAATTATTCTCAACTACGAGGTAATTTTTTGGCTTTTAAGGGATTAAAAAGGAATAAAATACAGAAAAATCATCACAAGTATTCGAAAGAAACTTAAAAATATAATATTTTACTACTTGTAATTACTAACATAAATTTCCAATAGTAATTGGATTGCAAAGTAAATACAAAGCTTAAAAAGTGGCTTTTAATGTACTAACGTAGAGAATATGATGTAAATTTTTAATTTCTAAAAATCGTCAAAATAAGGGCATAAATCGTCACATCGTCAAAATGATATTTTTGAAGCCCAAAATCGTCAAAATGACGAAAAATCGTCAAATCTGGCAGCTATGGTTGTAATGAGCAATTATGTATGTATGTATATGCGTTAGAGAATGGCGAAGTCAAAAACTATGCTAAAGACACTTTTTCAAATAAAAATTCGAATAATAGGAGAATATTTTCCAACCTAAGAATGTTAAAATTTCAACGGAAAGTCAAAGTACAATGACTGTGAGAGATTTGCATATGAGATGAGGCTATAAAGCAGATTTTTGTCAATTCAAATAATTTCTTTTTTTGTGACTTGGCAACCCCTGTAACTTGTGCGAAAGCCCATAAATCAATGTTGACTTTTTACTAAAGAGATTTTTTTTTTTCAATTAATTTCCAATTTCTGTTTAAGCAAATTTTACACCAGAAACAAATGAAAATAAAAAAAAAAACAAAAAATAATAATAAAACGTTATGCATCATGCTACATGCCACAGATACAAAATGGCCACAGATACAAACTAACATGACAGTTTGCATGTAGCAGCCTGTGATAACATGATTTTTATTACAAGGCGCATACATAAACTCATTCACTCACTCATAGAAAAACAGGCCTATGCCTGACTCGTTGCAAGCTCACTGCACACTCATACTCACTCACACTACTAGATACTTACATAGTTTCATAAAATATAAAATGGTAAATGATGATAAGAAGAAGAAGAAGAGGAAGAAGAAGAAGAAAAAAAATCCAGTACATGTTGTAATTAAATTTCAATTTCTCTGTATCTTGCGATGCTATTGCTGCTGTTGCATCGGTTGCTGCTGCTATATGCTGGCAACAACAACAACAATATATTTTATATTCAAAATATAAATTTCATACTTGCTTTCATTGCTTTTATTGCTTTAGTTGCCTTCTTTTTGCATATTTTTTTAACAGCAAATATGTAAAAAACATAAAAAGTTAGGCAGAAGACATTTAAATCTTATGGTTTCATATTTGCCATCATTTGAATATTCATGAAAGCTATGCATCAACATGAGAGGGGAGGAGAGTTAGGGGCAGGCATACATATGTATATCAAGGAGAAATTGCATGTTGTTGTAAATGTTGACGTATTAAATTAAATGCAACATGTTACCAAGCCAGACATCATAATCATGACAAACATTACTGCCATCATTATTATCTTCATGTATATCGTAATGCCGTTAAAACTTTTTTTTAGGTTATGGCAGTTGTAGTTTAAATACAGGGTGACTCAAAAGTAAATCCATAATGTTAAATGGTATTAGGAAGAGGTAACAAAGAGGACAAATGACCATTTCTCCACGTGATATCTGCCTCTCCACGTGATGTTCGTATTTTACAGCAAAATTGAAAATTTGGCAGTAAATGAGGGCAAAACAAAGTATATGTCATCGACAAGTAGAGACGTGCGGCGTATTGGATCTCAGATCCCGGCCGATAACTATACTTTCGAGACAGTCAAAGAATTTATTTATCTTGGCTCCGCCGTCACCACAAAAAATGATGTCAGTCTGGAGATCAAGCAGGATAACTCTTGCCAACAGGTGCCAATATGGTCTCAATAGGCAATTGAGTAGCAGAGACCTCTCTAGTATGACAAAACTATCACTCTTCAAGACGCTCATCCTTCCCGTGCTTCTTTATGGCGCTGAGGCATGGACCCTATTAAGCACTGATGCAGCAGCCTTGAAAGTGTTCGAGAGAAAATTCCTACGTAAGATCTTCGGTCCAGTGTGAGTTGGCGATGATTTTCGCGTCCGATCCAACAGTGAGCTGTATGAGCTCCTCAACGACATGGACGTTGTGCAGCATATTAACATCCAGCGGCTGCGCTGGCTCGGCTATGTCGTTCGAATAGAGGAGGATGCTCCGGCGAGACGGGTATTTGATGCGGACGAAGAGGACGACCTTGTCGGCGTTGGAAGGACCAAATCGAGGAAGCCCTGTCATCGATTGGTGTGACCAACTGGCATAGGCGCGCAAGAAGCAGAGGCGCCTGGAAGGATGTATTGCGGCAGGCCGAAATCAGTTAGTCGGGTTGATAATGGCCAATTAAGTAAGTAAGTAAGGCTAGAGACTTAATTGTAGTGTAATCGGGTACACCGTTCCGTTGGAACTCACAATTTCCGAGAGCCCATTCAGGCAACTTTCCAAAAAAAAAAAAATATCGTTTGCAATGTCTTTTCTGTCTCCCGCAGAACGTGTAAATTAAGTTCGTTAGTATATCCGTAAGGAAATGCCTACTGAAAAATCACTTTCTGGCAAAGATAAAGGTCAGACATCTTGTAGTCGGCTAAAGGCGGCGTGGTGTAGTGACTAAAGAGCTTGACAACAAAACCAAACAATACAGCTTCGAATTCGTGAGAAAAAAAGTGAAAAGATTTCTCCTCAAAACAATTTGTACTACCAGCATCCATGAAGTTGCCGTAGTCTATTAGGTAGTGTGTTAGCTTATTAGACCTGAGGACACTGTTTAAACCCTAGGTCAGACATCTCCAACCCAAACGAAATATGAAAAAATATTTCTTCGGCGACTTCCTCTCAGCAGATTTCTGGCAAAAAATCTCTGAGTGTAAATAAAATTACCATGAAAAGTTTCTTAAAAATCTGTCATTCAGAGTCGACTTTAAAGTGTAGGTCTCGCCACTCATGTATAAAGTTAGCACTCACAGCAGTGGGGTGTGAGAAGCTAGGCCGTAATCCTGACTGAAGGGTTGTAATGGACAATTATGTATGTATGTATGTGTGTATGTGCTTACAGGCATCCAAATCCTTGATTTCTGATATCTAGGCTTGAACAAAGAATAACATCAACCTGAGAAGGAGTAGCACACAGTCATCAAAAAGTACTTTACCCCACATTGTCTCCGGGTAGCGATGGCCGCCGAAGTTTCCATCCAGTACTGATTTTCCCATTTCATCGGTACATGATATACCTGGTCTTATGTAACTGTTTAATAAAAAAAGAATCCCCCGGAATATTAGGAATGGTTTTACGATTTCAACATTACAAATCTTAATTTCAGTTTTGTTCATGGATATCAAAACAAAATGGCATCCAAAAACATTGTGTTGGCGCCACCCAAAAATATGATTTTTTCTTGCTCTTAATGAAGAACATTACTTAATAGTAAGTCAGCTCCTTCTTCTTTTTTCTCTCTCTCTGCTCACAAAATTTCATAATCAATTTGATTTTCAGCAACACCCTTAGACAAATTCAATTTTTATTTGTTGCTTTTTGTCGTAACGAAATTATTATAATTTCCGCTTTAGAAGATGGATTGCTTTTTCAATTTGTTGCAACAATATGTTATGGAAAATGCTTCATGCTGTCAAATTCTCTCTGCATTTTATAATGCTAAAGTGACAGCCAAACAGGGAGTCAGTCAGTTACATTTATTTCCTTATGTTAGTCAGCCTACCAGCCAGCCATCCAGCCAACCAGCCAGTTATCTTTGCTCAAAAAATGACACGAGATAATGTACGTAAATTTGCATATGCTTCAGTCAAGTATTTTATGTCTTTAGGAATCTTTTAAAAAAATTTTTCAGGCTTCTTGCTTCTGTCATTCAAGTGTACATATATTCGTATGAGAGGCATGGAATGATCCCCTCTTTTACAAAGTATTTATTAAGCGTTCATAACCCCTTTTTAAATTTTAAAAATAGCTTAAGAAATAATATAATTATGGACTCTTTTTTGTAGGTATTTATGCAAAACTTAATAGCAATCATATGCCACAGTGGTTGACAAATTCAATTTGTATAAATGTCTGTGCAGTTAGAAGTTGTAAAGCTTTTAAATTTAATTGTATGCGAAGTAATCTTATTAAGGAAATGTTAGAAATTCTATACTTAATAACACAATGCACGATAGCTGCCTTTCTAGATATTGGGAGAACCTTTGACAATGTGGCACTTTAGCGTTTTATCCGGCATACTTACAAGCTTAGGTATACAGAACAATTTGGTGAACTGGATATCCAAACTATACTATGTTAAAAACGTTTTACCTAACGCCTGCATATTATCAGAGGTATACGAAAGAGAAAGCCACAGAATGGCGTACTGCTATTGATGCCGGAACAGGTTGAAAGTGAAGCAATTCCCAATGCAAATTGAAAGCACTGTACGCTTGTATCAAAGTACATACATACATAATTGGTCATTGCAACCCTTTAATCAGGATTACAACCTAGCTTCTCACACCACTTATGTTGTGTGTGTTAATGTTATGAGTGGCGGGTCCTACAAGTTAAAGTCGACTCCGAACTACGGATTTTTAAGACAGTTTTCATAGCAATTTTTATTTATTCTCAGAATTTTTGCTAGAAATCTTCTGAGAGGAAGTCGATGAGAGAAATATATTTTCATATTTCGTTTGTTTGGAAATGTCTGACCTGGGTTTTGAACCGAGGCCTCATGCCTAATAAGTCAACACACTATCTACTAGACTAATACAACCTCCATGTATCAAAGAATTGGGCAAAAAAAAAACTGTGACCTAGGGTGACTCACTGGATCTTTCAAATTAACCAATCCATTTAGAAGAAGGAACATGGATTAGAGATAAACTACTTTTCCATTGCATTGTTATAAGTTCTACTATGATAGACTCACACAACTATTGACATCAGATTTAAAAGCACCTGTATAAGACCTACATTCACAATATATCACTTTAGATTGTGCCCATCTTTTAAAAGCCATATCAGACAAAATAATTCCCATCAATACCATGATAATGTTCATGAGCAAACTTTTTAATGCATGCTGTTCTGTTAATATTTTAATATTTAATATTTTTATTTTATTTTTTCCTGCTCCAAATACGAAGCGGACAGGAAATAACCAAACCAATATCACCCCTAATGCCTCCACAATTCCTAATATATAAAAGAAAGTAAAAATTTTGAACCTTCTATTGAATCTGTGGATTACAGCATTCTACAGACACAAACCAACAATACTACCCTACATTTAGAACTATAATTTCTAGACAATATGGCATTAACAACGAATTTTCTCACTACTACTCTCGAGACTATAGAGTACCGAAAATTAAACAGTTGCTAGCCCTACTATTCTAGAACTTGCCACAGTAATGCAATCAGTAATTACAACTGAAACAAAGCAAAGCAAAAATGTGAAAATTATAAAAAAGACCCTTTTTGATAGCCTTGTACTCTTTTAAGAAACGAAAAGAAATTTAAAAAACCGTAAGGTTTCCATCTTATCCAGTTGGCTGCTGTTGTTACCATAAGTATCGGTTGATTTTTGTTCCGCCGTGTTTCCGTTTCGTTAAACTATTGTTGTTTCACCTAAACAGATTGGTCTGCTGTAGTAGGTTCTAGGATAATGGCGCTGCCATCTATCATTACTTAGACACAATGCCCTCCAAGCATGTGCTATAGTGGTGACCTCCCTGTAATGCTATGATTTTTTCCACTTCCAGGAGTAAGGGCTATTCTTAGATGGATTGTATTGGAGGGAGTGAAGCCATTTAATTTGAAATTCGAAAACCATATTGAACGATTTTTTAATCCCTTGGGATTTGAAACGGGTTTTTTTTCCAAACTCATTGGGTTCGAACTCGAGCTCCTTGACTTCTAGATAAGCTGTTTTGACTTCTACAGCATAACGACACCAAAGCTTTAGTTCTTAGGCATGCTTCCTTGTTTTTTAAAAACTGATACTCAATCCTATAAATACATACATACATACATACATAATTGGTCATTGTAGCCATTCAGTCAGGATTACGGCCTAGATTATTACATCACTTATGTTGTGTGTGTTGATTTTGTACATGAGTGGCGGGTCGTACAGTCTAAAGTGGACTCTGAATAACAGATTTTTGAGAAACTTTTTCATGGCAATTTTAATTAATCTCACATACATACATAATTGGTCATAACAACCTTTCAATCAGTATTACGGCCTAGCTTATTACACCACTTATGTTGTGTGTGTTAATTGTATACATGAGTGGTGGGACCTACAGTTAAAAGTCGACTTCGAACGTCCGATTTTCGAGAAACTCCTCATGGCAATCTTATTTACTCTCAGAGTTTTTGCCAGAAATCTGCTGAGAGGAAGTCGCCGAGGAAATACTTTTTGTATTTTGTTTTGATGTCTGGCCTGGGGCTCGAACCCTGGCTTTACGTCTAATAAGTCAACACACTACCTACTAGACTACGGCGACTTCTAATTTCTTTAATCTCACGGCAATTATTTCAATTTGCCGTTAACTAAAGGGAGAATTTCAATGGGCAGATAATTTAGTTTTCATTATTATAAGTGGACAATAAAGAAGAACAGAGCGTTAAGCTAAATCCTACTAGTAACTTTTAAAGTTAAGTTTACTTGCCTATTCTATGTTATTTTCAATATGGCAACTTCAAATATAAACAAAATGAGCAAATACAACAAAAAAGATGTCCGCAGTTGCCACTATGTTTAAATAAAACTTTTTTAATTTGAGCAGTGTTATCGACATTGCTTCGGCACTGCCATATTTTTGAAAAAGTTAAGTTTATTTTATCATTAAGTTGTAACAACGAAAAGAAGATAAAGGTGACTTTAAAGTTCACTTTAGCTAAAGTTAACTTTAACTAAAACCAACTTTAACGGGAAGTTGTAATATTGGCCCTCAGAGTGTTTGCCAGATATCTGTTGAGATTTCTGAAATCTTAGAAATATTCTTTTCATATTTCGTTTTGTTGGAGATGTCTGACCTGGGGTTTAAACCTACTAGACTGCGGCTACTGATATTGAATACTCATGCCACAAAATATCAAAAGTACGCCTCGGTCTAATTACTTTGTAGGTTCGCAAAACTGTGTATTTTTTTTATGGCAGACAATTGATCTAATCTAATATAGAAACCTAATTTAAATGAAATTTCTAATTGAAAATTGCCTTAAATTCCATACTACTTATTCGTCCACAGTTATGTACATTGTATTAGAAAAGTTTTACGATTAAATAATTAAACGGTAATGTTATAAATTTTATAATATTTCCATTTGCATGCATTAAGTTTGTTTTTTTTTAATTTTTTTTCTCAAACCAACTGAACTATGCTAAGCATATAAGCATCTCATCATCATCATTATCTCTAAGAGAACAAAAACACACACAAACACAGATATTTCCTTAATTAATATTAATCATACGCACTGATGATATTCCGCAACTAAAATAAAGCAACTGGAAAAGGCAAGGAAAAAAGAAGAAGAAAAAAAAACAGAATCTAAACGATTTGTTCGAATTAAGAAGAAGAGAAGAGAAATTTGCTTTCAAAATTGTTTCCAACATTTTCTGCATTTTTAACCTTTAGAAGTGAACGAAATTATTTTCTTTATTTTTTTTTTTTTAATAGAAAAAGTCAAGAACAACTAAGTGGAAGAAATTCCACAATAATAATAATCATACGCCACCCTGTTCATTAGACAAATGAAAATCTTAATTAAAGACAAGCAAATAAAATGCAAAGAGGAAAAAGGAAAAGAAAACAAGGGTAATAAGTCATGAAAAAAATTGTAATTTTCATGTGGTTCAACAAGAGAAAATATTTTTCGAAAAACAACAAAAAAAAATTTGAACAAAAACGAAAAACAGGAACTAAAAACCGTTATAAGTCATGTAAAAAATAATTGCAATTAATTTTCATTTTCAATTTCATTTTCAAAACAAGTCATAATTCTTCTACTAGACGTGTAAAACAAAACAGTGTTCTAAAGAATATGGAAAAATATAGAAGAATTAAAAATTATTTTTCTTCTTATTGAAATAAAAATGTTTTCTTTTCTATTGATTTTCTTCTATAATATCGTATTTGTTTTTCACTTAAGCACAAAAACCACTCTAGGCTAAGTGCCCTGCTCTGACTCATACCACTCGTATGCATGTACGCCATGATGGAGGTGGGATGCTTTAAAAAATACATTAAAAGTTTAGTAACATTTTATCGACGATTTTTTAAAATCGTGTTAAGCCCTCTTTAAGTGCAACTACATACAGTGTGGTGTGTTAGCCAATGGCAAACATAATAAAAATCGCTCGAAAAAGAAAATGTGAAAGAGAAAATGCTAGTATTTGTATACAGGCAAGTGTGAAATTATAGCAAAAGCAATACAAATGGAATTAAGACCACATCTCGGCCAAAATGATAAACATATTCGAGAAACCATGGAACCATTACGGAACCATGTTTTTTAATCACATTCCTTATGATAATGAAGGTCAGATTCGCAAAAATTTTCATTCAGGTTTTCACAAATTTTTAAAAAAAAAACTAAGATCCTTTATTGTCGATTTCAAATAATCAATCCATATTGTCTGTGGCCTCTAAGAGTATGGGAATGTCAGATAAAGGAATCACCTGAAAAAGAGGTGAATTCAAAAAGCAAAGTTTTTCTACTACTACAATCCAACATAGTTTCCTAGAAGGCTTCGATGGCAGCCCTACCATTCTAGAAAATCACTTTTTTGTCTAGAACAACTTAATTAATGAATTCAGAGAATAAGAATAACAAAATCCAAGTACAAGGCGCCCTTTGTCTCTTACTTTAGAAACATCAAAGCCACATATACACAATAGCTCCAGTGAGGAAAAAAGATTGCTACAAGTCAATGATCTTGGTTTTTGATATACCGGCCCCCTATATATCTTTCTTTCAGCAGCGGCTGATTGACACGTTCTTTTATCAGAGAAAAATTAGTATAAGTCTTCACCGAATGCTCGTACCTAAATACGGAATGTTCTTTCAAGACCTGTTTTTCGACTGAACTTACAAAAAAGGTGACTGTTGTCAAGATCTAGCGGATGATCTTTGCGAGTCCTCATTTTGCTTTATCCAACTCCGCCATGCAATTTTAAACACATGAATATATTCTACCCAGAAAGGATAAGGTACAGTGGAAGTGTGGGGCACCTTACATAACATACATACATACATACATAATTGGTCATTACAACCCTTCAGTCAGGATTACGACCTAGCTTCTCACATCACTCATGTCGTGTGTGTTAATTTTATACATGAGGGGCTGGGACCTACAGTTTAAAATCGACTCCGAACGACAGATTTTTGAGAAACTTTTCATGGCAATTTTATTTTACTTCTAGAGGTTTTGCCAGAAATCTGCTGAGTGGAAGTCGCCGAAGAAAAATTTTTTCATATTTCGTTTTGATGTGTGACCTGGGGTTTGAACCGTGGCCTTACGTCTAACCCAACACACTATCTACTAGACTACGGCGACTGGGGCACCATAAGGGCAGAATATTATACCTATTATCCCAACCGTATAGTAGTTCAATGGGGGCACAAGAGCTGGGATTTTCTGCAAGGATCACAAGCTTAAGTAGCACTTTAGGTTAAACGATGACTGTAGCATCGTTCAGGCAGAGATTTTTTTGTAAACTTTTCCGGCAAAGACACTTATGGCGGCGCATTGTGAGGTTAAATAGCTGACAAGCATATGTAACAGATTTCAAACAGATTATTACAGGATAGGTTGCAACGTGGAGAAGTTCGAGACCTCCTCCGTAACTGTCCTGTCCTTGTTTGAAGACCCTGGGTAGAAGTTTCTTTGATGCCTTAGATTCTCTGTCGAAATCCGACATTGAGGCTCTTTGGAGATAAGTAATTCAATTGAGCTAGTTAAGAGGCAATTATGGCAGTAATTTGAAGATCTTTTATGTGTTGGGGTTGTGTTCTTCTTGACTTTTTCTCTGACTTCCATTGCTCTCTTTTTCATAACTTTTTCTCCCTTTTTCTTACCAATTCTTCATACCAAGATGATTAAGATGATTACATTGTATTTACATTGTACTTCAAATACACTTCCTCTAGCCCAATCTAAAGCTCTAGAATCGGTCTATTTGTACATGACGAAATACAATACAAAACAAAGCATAAGGCCTTCACAAAGCTCTGTTATTTTCATGTCTTGTCATGTAAGATTGCAATGTCAAGCTGTTGTAAAGGATCCGCCAAATGACTTTTTTTTTAAATGCTTTAAAAAAAACTACTGAATATTTTCTCAAATTTCTTTTTTTATTTGAAAGTACAATCCTTCCGCTTAATAATGGAAAATTATTTTAATTCAAATGGCTGCCTCGGCTGGCCATGCAGTAGCCTACACCAGAAGATGCCGATTTTGTCAAAAAAAAAATCATCTTTTCAGATGAAGCTCATTTTAATCTGGGCGAAAAACCCGCACGCATACATTGAAAAGCCGACGCACCCAAAACGAGTCACTGTTTGTTGCAGATTTTGGTTCAGAGGTATAGTTGGGCCATTTTTCTTCGAAAATGGGCAAGGAGTGGCCGTTTCAGTCAATGGCGATCGTTATCGGGCCATGTTGAACGAATTTTTGTTCACAAAAATTTAAGAGGAGGATATTGGCAACATTTGGTTTCAACAGGACGGCGCTACGTGCCACACAGCCGAAGCTACACTCTATGTTTTGCGCCCTGTTTTTGAAGATCGCATTATAAGCCGCAGAGCTGATGTCGTTTGGCCACCTCGGAGTTGCGATTTGACACCGTTGGACTATTATTTGTGGGGTGCCGTCAAAGATAAGTGTTACGCCTCCAAGCCAGAGACAATTGACGCTTTAAAGGACAATATTCGTGAAGCCATTGGTGAAATACAGCTGCACACAATCGATAATGTGCTTAAAAATTGGACCGATCGTGTAGGCTACTACATGGCCAGCCGAGGCAGCCATTTGAATGAAATTATTTTCCATTATTAACCGAAAGGATTGTACTTTCAAATAAAAAAAAGAAATTTTAGAAAATATTCAGTAGTTTTTTTAAAGCATTTTCAAAAAAAAAAGTTATTTGGCGGACCCTTTAGTATTGTACCTTGCTTTTTGAACCATCTTTAGAAGACTTTCGTATCTTCTCGTGATGATATGGCTGATGATGGAACACAAGTTTCTACATTAAAATTGCTTTAATATGTCCATGCTTAGTTCCACATATCCGTATGGGCGTGGACGTTGGACGTGTACATGTGCAATGTTACACTGAGCTAGTTGTTGGTGGGCAGCTGTAGTTTTGCATGATTGTATTCGATAGTGACCAACGGAGTAAAATATTTGAAGCTGCTCACGCCCCGTTGAGCTTGCTATTTGAATTTGTTTCTGTGCTGTGCTATTCACATTCGAATCTATTTTTTGCTTTTTAAATTGGCTTCTCCATTAATTCAGCTGAGTTCACACACATATTACCCCGTACTACTTAATCAAAACTGTCTTATTTATTACATGTTACACTGTAATTCTACTAAAGTACATATTTTTAAATGTTACGTGTTGTATTTACAATTCTTTGGAATTATATTCTATCATGTCCTTTAAATGATAAAAAAAATCCCTCTTAGACACACACACACTTGCTTGAGATACAACGAAGAAGAAAAATGAAATAATAAAACCTAAAGACCAATAAATAAAAAAAAAGAAACGGAGCACTTGTAAGTATTTTATGTCGCCTCTGCACACTCTTTTTTTATTCAGCCAATATCCTTACGCTACCGTCAAAGAAAATAGCGTTGCTTGGAAACATCTCTACATTGGCTTGTGGTGGTATATTGATGTTGAGAAGTCGTGTTACATTAAATTGGCCACATAAATTTGTCATTCATTGTAAGTGTATTGTAAGCCTTTAAATGGTGAATAGAGAAATGATGGCTTTCTCTCTTTTAATAGAGAAAATTAAAATCCTTGTAGAAATTCATTTAAATAAGGTGGCCTATAAATGTAACAATACAATGGAAAATTTATGTTTAATTTGCAATCAAGACGGTACCGCAAGCGAATTAATAATTTTTATTTAATTTTCTTAGCATCACTGCAAAAGCTTTTGCTTCAGCAGGCATTATAATTTATTGTAATTGAAAGAAATTAGAAGAAGACACGTGTAGCACAGCCAGCCACCCAGCCAAGGAAAGTTAATAAACGTTTCATTAAGATTTTATTAAAGTTACAAAAAAATTTAATCTAGGTATTGCATGTAGGAAATAAAGGCCGCATTTGTAAGCAGAAGTAGGTGTTCCTTGCTATTTAGCAAACAATATGGCATATGGTAGATATTTATAACACTATCAGCAATAAGTTATAACGGCCTTGAGTTCTATAAAACATTCATAAAAAGGATCGTATGATTTCCACAATTGAAGTCTATTACATTTCCCCCTGTTTTTACCAGCAAAATACCAATAAAAAACAGGACTTACGAAACTTATCACTTAAATAGAATTTTACATACAAAAAAGTACAATTTTGAAAAAGAATAATTTTTTTTTAAATAAAACATTTTTTCTAACGTATAATTTAAGATTATTTTAAAACTTTTATTTTCGAAAAAGTACCACGTTTAGATAAAGTACCATGAGTAGAAATAGTACCAGTCATTATAAAAGTAACGTCCTTAAAAAGCTACCATCATTGTTTGAAAAAATTACAAATTAAAAATTCTCTTTAAAGTACCAAATGAACACCCATAATTTATTGACAATGTGACTTTAAGAGAAAGTACCACGTTTTGAAAAAGTACCATGAGTAGAAATAGTACCACTCATTATAAAAGTAAAGTTCTTAAAAAGCTACCCTTTTTCCTTTGAAAAACCATCATTGTTTGAAAAAGTACCATCCAAAATTATAAAAATTAAAAACTCTCTTTTAAGTACCAAATGGACACCCATAATTTAGTGACAATGTGACTTTCCGTAAAAGTACCACCTTTAGAAAAAGTACCATGTGTGGTAAAAGTACCACTCATTACAAATGGCCGTTCTTAAAAAGCTTTTGAAAATGTATCATTGTTTGAAAAAGTACCATCCAAAATTACAAATTAAAGTACCAACTGTACACCCATAATTTAGTGACAAAACATGCTTAGTCAAACGCGATTTAAGGTAAATTAACATCTTAATAAGAATCTCGGGATGGTTGACAGATGCCAGTCAGGATCTACAATTATATGACGTAACAGATAATATCAGTATTACAATGGGACTTTTTCCGATCCAAGTAAGCTGTGCCTGTTGAGGTGGCTACCGATTTAATCAAACATAACTTAAAGTACTATTTAAACTACACTACTTAAATTAAACGTACCACTTAAAGACGTTAAATTGGAAACAATTTGAAATAAAAGTACCAAAAGAGAAAATAAAGTACCATTGAAAACAAAAATTCACATAAAAGTACCATTCCAAATAAAAGTAACACATAAAATAAAAGGTGTATTCGAAGAAAAGCCACCTAATAAGACAGAAGTACCATTTGAGTTTAATATGCCATTTAAAACAAAAGTACTTCAATTTAAAAAAAGTACAATTTTCAAAAAGTACCATTTTAAAAAGAAGTACTATTTATAAAAATTATATTTGCTGGTTTTACTGTGTATCAATCGCTAACGTGACTCTAAAGAATTCATTATTCAATCACTGAGGCACATTTCCCTAGGATAGGAATTGCATTGTGTGTGCTAGAATTTAAATTAAATTCAAAAATTGTTCATCGTTTACGAAGATCTTACTTTCGAATTTAAATCCATTAAGGGCACGTACAGAAAGAGGACTACGACTAATAGAGTAAAATAAATCCCTTTAATTCTCTTAAAGTGACCGCATAATGAATTATTGATTCTTATTTATTGCAGGAAAAAAAGGACGTGAAGTAGCTCTAAATTCACAGCATTATGTAGAGATTCAACACGATCTCTTGCTCCCTGAAATGTACAAATTTCTCGCATCTAATCAAAAAACTTGAACGAAACGACGGAGCAACTTCCTGTATTTTCAATAAATCTTAATCATGGATTCGTGCAATTTTTCCAAGAATATTGATCACCATAATGTCCTGAGTTAACATCTTTGAGATCACCGTAGTCTAGTAGGTAGTGGGTTAGCTTATTAGATGAGAGTACTTGGTTCAAACCTTAGCCTAGGCATCTTGAACAAAATGAAATATATTTCGACAACTTCAGCAGTCTGCTGGCAAAAACTTCCAGAGTAAATAAAATTGAACTTTAGATCACGCCTCTAATATATAAAATTAACACACATAACTTCGGTGGTGTGAGGAGCTAGGTTGTAATCCTGACTAAAGAATTTAAAACACTATTTAAGAAGTTTTCCTTTTACTAAGGCTTCCTTAACGATTTTATTCGTAGCACTGGTAATGGGTATTCTAGGACAGGTCCTAATTCGGTATTCAGATATACACCTTTATTGCGTAAATCGCAATAAACGCCATTATTGAGCTCAATTATAATATATTATCCGAAAACTTTCTGTTGATATTTGACAACTCAAATGTCAACAACGACAAACAAAATGTCAAATGAATATTGAATAAGCAACTGAACTGCGTATATTATTATGTTTGAACACTTAAAATATTGTACTCAATAAACCGAATATTGACTCAATAAAAGTGCGTATAAGATCATTTGATCCACGGCAGTGCTTGATTTAAACTTTAAACTTGTATATGTCGTTGTTATGTTATAATTTCAAACATTTGAACTTCATTTAAATTATTATTCATGTGCCTTTAATCCCTTCCTTCACATGTAACTGATGTCATTCTCTTTTAATTCATTTTAAAACATTTTTAACCTTTTAATCTTTGTCATCATCTTCTTCTTCTTCTTTGTTCAGCTGTCAATAACTTTTTTGTGATACTGATAAAAAGTTTCATGCAATATTCTCAATGATTATCATTATTATGTATTCATCTACAACTTGTTTAACATCTATTTTATTAGAGAGACCTTTTAACCCCATTCGTAGAAATTATAGATAACCTGGTTAGTGTGAACTACCATCCCCCGTAATAATAATAATAATGTTAAGAGTGCTGCTAATGGTTATCTTGGGAGGAGGGTGGTGTATCGTGTTTGGTATGATTTTACATCTTTAATTCGATTAGTTATCCGGCATCAAGTGTGAATGTGAATGAGAAAGAGAACGATAAAGTGGGTGTGTAACACGGTATTACGTGTCGTAAAATAGATTTTATGGACAATGACTTTAATTATGAAAACAACAACAACAACAACACGTCTTCTGAAAAGTGTTTTATGTTGTACGTTTTTAAAATGATTAAATTTTCTAACACAATAACAAATATAAAGTAGATGAAGAACATGACATGGAGTTACTGTTTGGAGGAATGTTGTCAGCTTAAGGTGTAAAGAAAATAAATAGAAAAGCTGTAACGGGTTATATACAACGGATACACTACGTTACAATGCTGTTTACACTCTTAGATCCAATAGAGCTTGTTTAGGGAGTTTTTATTCGTCCCGAAAAATTGTTTTTAAAATAATCGAGCCAAAGCTCTTTCGTATTTCCAAAGAATGAGAAACATTTCATGGCAATTTTATTTACTCTCAGAGTTTTTGCCAGAAATCTGCTGAGAGAAAGTCGCCGAAGAAATACTTTTTGTATTCTGTTTTGATGTCTGGCCTGTGGCTCGAACCCTGGCTTTACGTCTAATAAGCCAACACACTACCTACTAGACTACGACGACTTCATTCCGCTACTCATAGATAAAATTAACACACATCATGCTTGTAATCATCACTAAAAGCCTATAATGACTAATTAAGTAAAAAAGTATGTTTCGATTTCATTCATCAATATTTTTACATGTTCTAAAATGATAGGGTTGCCATCTGTTATCGCCAAAATATACTGCTCTCTGTGAAACGAGCATGTTGCAGAGATGAATTATTTGAATGAAAAATCAAGCTTTTTTTGAAATGCATAAAAACCTTAATAAAATATTGTTTGTTTTTGTAATTAAACCCTTTTAACAACAATACCATGCAAGCTCATATGACTAACATTACGCCTCCGTATAATTATGTACATGGGTTCCATGGGTGTAATGTACTGCTAATTAATTATTAAAAATTTTAATTAAAACTTAGTCACTGCCTTAGATAATTAATTACACTTGTAATGTATTGTAATTAATTTAATAACAATGGGTACCTTAATCATTAAAATTAAATTAAAATCCACAATAAAAATCAAGAAATCAAGAAACATTTTTTATGTAAATTTTCTTTCTCCACAAAAAAAGAAAAAAAAACGAATTTTCTCTTTAGAAAGAAAAAAAGTAATCTTTTAACAGCGTCATGATATGCATTAGTGGTGGTATTGTAAGTTCCATGTGCCGGTAAAACTGAAAAGGCCATCTGAATGCAATACCCAAACACACACACACACACATTTCCATATTGGCAGAAATAAATGCTGATTGTTGGCATGTTTTAAACAGAAACAGCTGTAACAGAAAATGCCAACAACAACAAAAGTAGCAGCAATAGCAGTAGCAAAAACAACTAAAATTAAATACATACATCCCCACATACATAAATGCCATACAGCAAAATGTTGCATGTTTATAACATATGATTGGCAGGCAAGTCGTTCAGTCAATCAGTCAGTCATACACACAGTTATATACGAGTCATCTATTGAATTTATTTTATTGTACTTGTTGTTGTTATATTATACTTCGTGCTATTCGTGTGCCATATGCGTGCATGTATTCCTTTCATACAATAAAAACCAAAAGAAGAAAAAAAAAACAAACCAACAATACGTATAGATTGCCATTAGCATGGCATGGTATGGCATGGCTTGAAAAGAAATGAAATGAAATGCAACCATCAGCCAGCCGTATAAGCATTTCAATACCAGAGTTCTCTTGTATTGATTTTTAGGCAGAATGGAAAATGTTGAGGAAAAAAGTGTCAAACATATGATTGAACACATCAAAGGAACAGACATGTACAAAAGATTAAAGTATACTTTATGGCGTTTAAACCGTGTGTATACACCGAAGTCTATTATTGATATGTACATGCATGTGTCAATCAATTAAATCGATAAGAATATGGCTTGAATGTTTCTTTTCTAGCCATTTCATTTCATTTTAATCCGTCAATAAAACCCTGTTAAATTAAATGACCTCAAAAGTCACAGACAAACGTAAGCCAATTCAACTACATTTGAATTTAAGAAAAGTATTGTGACCGAAAAAACAAAAATAAATGAAACAAGAAAAAAATTTAAGTTGATTAAAAACATTCGGTGAAGTCGCCGTGGTCTAGTAGGTAGACGGTGTTAGACGTGAGGCCTCGGTTCAAACTCCAGGTCAGACATCGAAACGAAATATGAAAAATTATTTCTTCGGCGAAAGCCACTATTTTGTGATTACAGGACGTGTTGGAAGTAATTTCCCATTTCGTGTTGGAACGATCTGTACCGCTGCCAGTTACCGTGAACTTTTCTGTTTTTAGAAACCATTCTCTATAAGTCTACTAAGAAAACTATATTACAGCCAGTTACTGACTTGGTGGGAGTTGAAAGATGAGTAATTTGTTTGAGATCTTCATTAAAGTTGGAAATAAATGGTTAATGTCCTTCGCTGAATATTTTCTTTGTAAGAAGAGTTGCGTTAGTTTTCAAATTTAATCCAATTGATACGTTTTGTCATCATATTTGTTGTTGTTGTTGTTGTTGCTGCAGCACTGCTGCTGTGCCTGAAAGTATTTTTCTGGTGAAGATTCAAGAGAATTGAATTAAATCTGATTAACTATACATGCCTAAGGTGTAAGTTTTAGATGAGATGAAAAGGAGATATAAAGTGTCAGTAGATAATAGTGAAGTAGTTGGTAGTCCTAGGAATTGCGCCACGTATGTTGGTCTCAGTCATAAGTCCACTGGACCTCATGTGGCCGCGTTTGATATGTTGGACAACGGTTCAGGGTCCCAGGAACAATCTGTTTCCAATAGCAATTTAGGATGTTCAGCTGGCTGGACCTCATCTGCGCTCGTTTTTCTTGGGAGCTGTCTTTCACTGTCTGATATAAAAGGTGGATCTTCGTTAAGTACCCTGTTATAGCTGTGACAGTTTATGGCTGATACTACCGTCGACTTATGCAGGGAGCACTGCGCTTACAACACTTCAGTCAGTATTACGACCTAGCTTCTCACACCACTTATGTTGTGTGTGTTAATTTTTATACATGAGTGGTGGGACCTACAGTTTAAAGTCGACTCCGAACGACATTTTTGCCAAACTTTTCATGGCAATTTTATTTACTTTCAGAGTTTTTGCCAGAAATCTGCTGAGAGGAAGTCGCCGAAGAAATATTTTCATAATATTCATTTTGATGTCTGACCTTGGGTTTGACCCGCGCGCCTTACGTCTAATAAGCCATTACACTACCTACTAGACTTCGGCGACTTCGACCAAACCTATGTCAAAACTTATGTGAATAATAATTGTCATTCGGAGACGAAGTTAAACTGTAGATCCCGAGTCTTATCGATAAAATTAACACACACAATAAGGGTGATGTTTGGAGCTAAGTTGTAAACCTGACTAACGGGTTGTAGCGACTAATTAAGAAATACGAGTTTATATCTGTGTGTATAATAGACGCTAAAAAACCGTAAGAGTTTCCATTTTCCTAACGTAAAACCCTTCAGACCTTACGTCCTTCGATCTGAATTCGAACACGAACATGATTTGCCTGTTTAGGCAATGTTATGGTTGGGATTGTTATCCCGCATAAATTGCCTCAGTGACATATGATGTTGTTGGAAGCATTTGAAATGTCCAAAAAGCTTCCTGAGAAGTTGATGGATTTTATCAGAGTACAATACATAGACCTCAAGTGCAAAGTACACCGTAATGGCAAGCTGCCCAATATCACTACGAGTTATTTTAAGTGCTCGAATCTAAAAAACATGTTTCCAACTCAAATTGTTTTCAGTACGTAAGAAATCGCCTGTATATATACGTATATATACTGCGGTGATTTCTAAGAACTGGTCAATCCTTGAAGGTTTCTCTTGATTTTTCTAAGATTTTTTCTGAAACATATTGTGCAATGATGTACATATATGCGTGAGCTTGTTAGCTTTTTATGTAAAAGATAAACGCTTCTACACTTATCCACCTTGATAGTGTTGGTTCTATACATACTCAGCTGCGCAATATTTGGGAGCCCGGATGATATTTGAGTAGATGCCCTATCCAACTTGATATTAACCCATTAATGCCCGAATTACTTTTTTTTCTAACACTTACCGTTTTGTTTTTTACACTCTATTTCCTTTCAGAGCATAAAAACTAAGGCAACCTCTGCTGGCAACTTAAGTTGCCACTGAGCACTAATGGGTTAAGGTGTGGAGGTCAAATGTTATCAGTATCGCAAACTATATAGAAAGCTCAACATTAAACCAATTGGCGGACAAGTCCCCGATTACAACTCGCAAGAGAAGTCGCTTTAAAGCAACATGGATGAGATTACTGCAAAAGGAAAGTTAAAGTACAGAGGCCCTATGCTGCAGTTGCACACACAGAGGAATTAATATTGAATTGTCCACTGACTTACACCTGCCATGCTTATATGTAGACTGTGAATATCCCCAAGTTTTCTTAGTGAAAACTCACACAAGAAATGAAAATCAAGCACAACTTTGTTTGATTTTCTTTTTTTTTTTTGTTTGTTTTTCTTTTGTTGTTGCTGTAGCTGTTGTTGTTGAAAATGCAAATTTCTTGCCATGTCTTGTGTTACATGTTTGGTAAACAAAAACAACAAAAAGTATAACAAAAAAAATTTTTTTAAATACCAACAACAACATTAAAATGTGAAACGGCAGCAGTTTACAAGTACAAAAAACACCTGGGCACAGTGGTGATTATTTGCACGTATCTTTTTTTATTTCTTTTTGGTTTAAAATTTTCGTTGGCAGTTTTTATTGTTTGTTTGTTTGGTTTTTTTTCTGTGTTCTTTTTGCATGGCCTTTATTTAAGGCAAGAAACACAGAAAGAGAGAGAGAGGGGTGAAAAGATATTTTCAGCTAGCAAATCCAAGAGGGAAATAGAGTATCAGTGCTAGTTAGTGCACTGGTATTTAATGTTGCTGGTGCATGAACTGTAGCCATAAAAAAAATTGTAAAGAAAATAAATAATAAAATTGCAACAACAACAACAAAAAGTAACAAAAATAATGAAAAGTAACATCAACGAAGTAATAAAAGAAAATAATAACGCATAACCCAAGGAAACAATAACAATAAACCACAGAAAACGTAAAAAGTAATGAAAAATAAAACCAAATCTATTTTTTGTTTGATTGGGAACCTCTGAAGCGGTGTTCTCATGGTTTTATAAACATTTTAAAAAGCAACAAAACAAATACTCTGTAAAGCTTTAATTCAAATGGACCATTATAACGGTTTTTTGAATGGTCATTTTGTTTTTTGTTCTGTCTCTTGCTTAAGTACTTTTGCTTTGTTCTGTCATATAACAGTTAATGCTTAACACTCTCCTTTTTTTGTGCTTTGCCTTAAGGCTTAAGCCATAGTTTTCTCTCCCTCCTCCACTAGTTTACAATTACACTTGCTTTCTTCGTTCACCCCTCTTCTCTACGTCTCCTTTTGATGTGTAATGGAAAGAATCAAACAAACAAAAAATCCTTTAAAAAACGCATTAGTTTGGGATGGTGTTCACCAGTAGCAGCAGGCTATTGTTGGTGTGGCTGTGTTTTTTTTTTCTTCAGTATTTCTTTCATTTTTTAATATTGTTTGTGGCATTTGGTACTCTTTTTTGCATTTGCAGCCTTTTTTACCTTTTTTTTTTTTTGTAGTATTTTATTACTTTTCCTGACATTTTTATTTCGTTCGTTCACACGAAAAGCAATCATTTATTCGCAAAATATTTAAAAAAAAAAACTGCATTTTATGACAAACAATAAAACATTTAAGCAGCAGATATTATTGGATTTTTTTATGAAGGAAAATAAAAAAAGATGAGATCACCTTTGATTTACATTAATGTCTGCTGAATGCATTTAAATCATTGGATAGTAATTTTTTATTTTTAACTAAGGACTTAATTTCTAATGTACTCGTACAATAATGAACTCTTTTATATTTGCATAAAATTTTTGAATTTATTGCCATTTGAGGGATCATAAAAATGTTCAAAAATTGGTTTCAAGTTCTGACGTGCCTGACACGCTGTTACGATTTCAAACACTTATGATTTTGTGCGTAAAGATGTGGAACACTTACACGAAGAACCTAAGATATGATTGGTTAAACAACATAACGAACCTCTAACAAAACAATATCTTGTTGCTCGCTACCACTCTTCTCACCCTAACTAACCACCATATTGCAACAGATTATCACCTCTTCGCTACCTTCGACAATGCTTCCGACAATTTAACACCGGAATTTCAAACCTAATACCAACAGTCGTCGTCGGAATATTGGTATAGCAAGCGCAGCGCAGTGTGAAATATAAAAAAATATTTCTTCGCCTACTTCCTCCCATCAGATTTCTGAGGGTAAATATAAATTGCCGTGAAAAGTTTTTCAAAAATCTGCTGTTCGGAGTAGACTTTAAACTGTAGGTCCCGGCACTCATGTATAAAATTAACACACACAACATAAGTGGTGTGAGAAGCTAGGTCGTAATCCTAACTGCAGGGTTGTAATGAATAATTATTTATGTATGTAGTACTACAGTAATGTTGTAGTATAGGGGGCGATCTAAAAAGACACCACCTTTGACTTCGTGGTGGGATTTGGAGCCATCAGAGAAAACTTGATTGATGCTTCCGGAGAGATTTAACCCATTATTGTAAAAGGATTTATCCGGTGCCAGGGTTGTAAAAGCAGGCTCGAAAGCAGGTTCAGGTATATTCAGACTAAACATACTCCAGATTTAGACATGAAGCTAGACTACGGCAACTTCTAATGTAGTACTATTCCGGCTGAAATAATGCGAATTCGGTATCAGATTATACCGTATGGTAATATACGCATATTTACCGACAGTAAAGCGGCCATTAGATCCCTAGAGACGGTGTACAACATATGTTACATTGTCCAAGAATGCTGGGAGTCTATGGAAGAGATGACATCGAAAGAAACAACAAGGCCCAGCCACATAGGGGCTCTTCTGCAGAATGTCAAGCCACGTTCAGAGGTTCTCAATATTTTCCATGATATCATCGGCTTTTTAATGATTGATAGACCAGAGCGTGTCTTACAGCATAGTCACTATAAACTTATTTACTTGTCTGCGACGCATTCTTATTTCTTCTCCGTAATAGAAAAGCAAAATATAAAGGAAATGGTGGTAGATTAGCCCGGGAAAATGTCCGTATTAACAGGAAATACATGCTAACACGCCTCAAGCTGCCCACTGTCCCAGTAATGAACTTCCAAATTTAAATCTTTGGCGTCCCTAGTAAGGTCCTTAATAAAAACGTAAAACCGACAAGACGGTTAAACCTTAAACGTGGTTGCACTAATGTCAAGACGTGACATTGTCTGTTTTCATTGTGTGGATCGAATACTTACCTTGACATACTAAAATCGTATTTACTGGCAAGAATTACGAATAGCGGGATATAAGTTTATATATCAAGGCAACGTTTCGAACCATCAGGAACCAATATTATAAAGAAACTTAAAAAGACTGAAAACATTATATGGGTGGCTAGGCCTATGGATCATCGGAATGTAAGTCCTACCGAAAATATCATTTTCGTTTGAGAAAGCGTATCGGATAATCCGAATTTACACAGCGTTCTCAGTAATTGGACCTATCTTACAGCATATTTTGCATTTAGATCCCAACCTTGCTGATTGGATGCAGTAGTGTGTGACTTTCATTTCTGATTTTTAGAAACAAAATTTTGTTCAGCATTTTCTTCGCTGCTTATGTCAACAAGCAAAATTGGGAACTACAAACAGAAAAAGTGACAGTCTTGCGTACATTATTTAGGTGTAGTTTTTCGAAAAATAAACCTGGAAGAATCGACACTGTCAGTGATGCATAGCACTGTGGCCTGCAATTGAAGATAATGTACTGGAGGGTATGTGATTTCAACAACATGGTTCTACACAATAGGATTGATTTTGACTTTAATGCGTGAGAAGTTTCTAGAAAAAATAATAGCAAGATAGGCTGCTTACCAAAATGTATCAACACAAAGTTTGTATGCAGTTCTACTACTGTATATAAACAATGTAGATATGAAAAGTAACCAAACAATGCATCAACTATAAATCCGATGCCCGATTGCTTTTTGACTGCGTTAAAAATACACATTGACGACGTTTTGAAATAGAATACATTGCATATATTTTGTACAGCGGCATTATGAAACACGATAATTTGTTCAAACACAAAGCAACTAACATTTTGGAAGGCAGCCATAATGTGATTTGATGCATTCAGACTTTAGATTGTGGGATTACGTCAGGAACCATGTGTGCGCGAACAATTTCTAACGTTGAAGCATTTGACAACCCAGTCAAGTCAAGTTATCGCCGCTATACAATCGGAAATGTGCAAAAGGGGTTGTTGGACAGTACCCCAAAATATCGATTACTGAAGCCTATCCAAAGGCGGTCGTTTAAATGACATTGTATTTCGCATACAGTGGCATGATCCAAACAATTGAATGAAACAAAAGTTTCATTGAAATCACAGCTTTAATTTTGTTTTCTTTAACTTTCCTTTTTGAAACCAAACACGAAGACAAAATTTTCAAATTTTAACCTCACTTTTCAAAAAACGTCATCATTTTCTTTACTTAAAACGAAAAAAAAACAATTCCAATATGATGAGTCATGTTTGAATAGATAATTTTTCTTTATTTTGTTTCCCTTATTAAATCCTTTTTTTTTGTCTGTACTTTCATTCGACCATATGTTCTAATGATTGCTTATGCTTGAGTGACTGTTGTGGCCTACAAAATGCAAGAAAATATTTATTACCGGCGTTTTTTAATGGCATTAACATACAAAAAGAAAATTGTTTTATTTTTTATTTCAATTTTTTTACAAAGCAACTCTTCTACAGAGAGTGTATGGGTTTGTTTCTGTTGACAATTCTCTTTTTTCCTCCCCCCCATTCCAACTTGCAAATAGAAATTGTGCTGGACAACATATTTAACACAACTTTGTTGCCATTATTGTCTTTGTTGTTGTTGGTTTCTTTTGCCGTACGATTGTTAAGTAATAAGTTTTTGCCATCGGGCTGATGTAATAGTAATCATATTACCCAAGAATACACTCACACACACACACACACATACACATACAAGTATAAAAATCCTATACCCTGCCTTATAATATGCTGTAGAAAATTCTTATTTGTCCTTCTCTTTGTATTTTTAATGCAAAAATATCCTCTATCATTTGCTTTATTGTTGTTGTTGTTGTTGCACACTTTAGTTTCAACCACAGTCACCACCACCACTACTACCTCTAGCACTCAGTGTTTACCCTCTCAGTCAAAAGCCGGCTCCAGTCATACGGCAAGAATATTTTTTTTTTTGCTTTTCTTATTTGCTTTCCTTCTTCTGTTTCATTTCATTCCGTTTCAATATTTTTCCTGGTAATCGTAAGACCTTTTCGTTAAACACATGCGATTGTAAGTCGTCTCTTTTATATGCAAGTGTGGGTAATTGAGCACATTCTGCTGCGGTATAAATTTCTTTGCAGAAATTTGTTTTTTCTCTCTCTCTCTATGCCTTTCTCTCTTGCGGAAGAACGGAAATGTAACAAAAAATGCTCTCTAATTTGTTTTAAATTTTGCTGTTACGGGCCCGTTCTCAATATATCATGAAAAAGGAAACCAGTGTTGATACCATTTCAATACCAAAAGCTATTCAAACTAATAAGAAATCGCGAATTTGTAAAACAGGGTTAAGACATTACGTTGCTAGAGAACTGGGTATTCATCATCGAACAGTTATTAACCATTTGCAAAAAGCTGGAAATACAAAGAAGCTTGGTATTTGGATTGAATTTTGAAATTGTGGACATGATGGAGATGATGTTAACTGTTAGACTTTTTCTAAGGCGCAGGTACATACGGATAAGCCATAGATGTCCTTAAAGCCAAAATAACCCAAGCCATCTATCAAATCCAGCTTGATTTATGCATAGGAAATTGGATATATCGCATGCTCTTCTTCCAGATAAGTCCTAGCAGACATTTGAACAATGTTATGTTATCAATTGCCACGAAAAGTTTCTCAAAAATCTGTCGTTCGGAGTCGACTTTAAACTGTAGGCCTCACCACTCATGTATAAAATTAACGCACACGACATAAGTGGTGTGAGAAACTAGGTCGTAATCCTGACTGAAGGGTTGTAATGACCAATTATGTATGTATGTATGTATGTTATGGGTCTTTGATACAATTCTGGATGATATCTTATCTTATTTTTCTTATTTAAATTTAAAGACAGGAAGCCCCTAACAAAAGACTCTATACAATTCGGTGTCCACCTGAACATACATAATTCGTCATTACAACGCTTCAGTTAGAATTGCGACGTAGCTTCTCAACCCCACTTATGTTCTGCGTGTGAATTTTATACATGGGCGACAGGACTTATAGTTGAAAGTCGACTCTGAACGATAAATTTTTGAGAAACTTTTCATGGCAATTTTATTTACTCTCAGAGTTTTTGCCACAAATCTGCTGAGAGAAAGTCGTCGAAGAAATATTTTTTATTTTTACATTTCATTTTATTGGAGATGTCTGACCTTGCGTTTGAACCGTGGCCTCATGTCTAATAAGCCAGCTAAACTTCGGCAACTTCACCAGTCAGCTAGAATATTATATAACTGGCTGTCTACAGACTTTAATAATTCCACAATGGTTCATTACAATAAAAATTCTCGATGTCCTTGTCCATGTCCTTCTTCAACTTATTATCTCTTTTGGTTTATTTCAGCCTCATTAGTTAAGTTTTACCAGCAAAGTGGGTGATTGGTATACTCTAGCAAGTTCTGGAATTGTAGGTTCAGCATCTTTCTTTTTATAGAAACAACGATTACTATTAAGAAGACAGAATGACGATTAAACCCTACATTTTCTCAAGTGATGTGCATTATTGGTATGGTTTGTTAAAAGTGTGATTGGTCTACTCTAGCAAGTTCTAGAATTGTAGGGTCAGCATCTGTCGTTGTATAGAAACAACGAATAGATACTGTAAAGTGATGGGAATAATAGTGAGGCAAATTTTCCATGTAAGCTCTATCCTGTCTTAATTACTGGTAGCTGGAGTCTGATGTCTTCTTGTATGAAAGATTTGATGGAAATTTTTTTAAACTATTAAACATTATAAAAAATGTTTGGTTATCTTCGGGGCATCAACATATGTATGTCCCTCCAGTATATAGTAAAACAGCTAAATTACTACGCTACACCCCCGTCTAGTAGGCAATATTTTAATACGTAAAGATTGTCAAAAATTTTTAAATGTGCATCTGAAGGCAAAGTTATGTACAATGGGTCAAATCGACCTCCGGGTACTGTACTTGTCTTAAATGACAAGTACATGTCCTCTTCAACTAAAGAAAATACGCTTAAACTGTTCTAGAGGATAAAAATAGCAGAACAACGATTACAAAGTTGTCAACACTTTTCACTGTAACATAATATCGTCCTGCAAAATGCACGAACAATCTCTTAAACTCTTCTATTAATGCTTTCTCTCTCTGCATTACATTACAGTTGCTCACAGGGTGTTGTTTTCAATGATGTCAACCATATCAACCAAAAAACGTGGAATGCTTAACCACTAATTTTTAGAAATTATAATTAAACGAGATTAATTTTAGAATATTTTTTTTTAGATTCAGTCCAAAAGGGATTTTTTTCTGGGGTTTATTAATCAAACACGAGTTAAAATTAATCAAACGTTTGCAAACTCATACTCTGTAGCATTGTATGTCTCTCTTTTTCCCTCTCTCTCTCTCTCTCTATTTCTTATTCTCCTTTTTTGTAATGCTGCTCTCATTTAATTTATTTCATTCTACAATTTGACACCACTTGTCGCAGGTTCTCTGTGCTCTTTTTTTTATTTTTTTTTGTATTCATTCTCTTCCTTTTTATGGCATTTCATTTAAGGTTTTTTTTCTTTGTTATTGCTTATGTCAAAATGTCATTATGTTGTTGTTATTGTTTATTTTCTTACATATGTATACTCGTACTCGCACTTGCCTGCTGTTTTAATGTTTCATTTCAATACTCATTATTATCGCTGTTTGTGCTGTTTTTCCTATTTGCTTGCAATTGAATACCACTCATCATCATATGTTATTGATTTTTTTTCTTTCTTTCTTTCTTTCTTTCTGCGTTTTTTCTTTATCTTTCACTTGGTGTTGTAAATCCACTTGTTTATTGTTGTTGTTTTGTCTCACCCTTTTTAGGGTTTTGGGCCAAGAAAAAATAAAGTCAGTTTTATATCCTACTTCTTTCTACGCTCTTCTCTCTTATATGGAGAAATAAGCAATTGTAGGAATAAAAAATACGAACTAAGTAAAGTTCAATCGTCTTAGAAGAAAACAAAAAAGGATACAAATATGAAAACTTAACAAACAGGATGCGTCATTAAAAGAAAATTTCTTTATATTGTCTTTATGCTTGTATTAGAGAGAGAGAGGGAGAGAGAGAGAGAGTTGAGGTTAGAAAAATAAAAATAGAAAATCAATAGTAATTTGATACGTTACAATCTCTAATCACGTAAAAGGTTTTTTCAATAAAAAAAACGCTTCAAAAATTTCCATATTTATACAGGGTAATCCATTTTATCGGTTCCAAAAGCAAAGTTAAATAGAACTTCCATAAAGCCATGAATTCGATGAAACTTTTATTTCATTATAATACCCGGACAACATATCATAATACGACAATTTTGCTTATAAAAGTAATCACCGAGCTAGGAATGAGCTTAACTGCTCCAGCACCCAATCAACATATCTACGATGTTAGAATTATTGCGTGAGTTGGACTTTATATGAATGGAAGCCAAAGTTCAAAAGCAAAATATTTATACGCCGTGGTCTAGTAGGTAGTGTGTTGGCTTATTAAATAAAAAAAAGTATTTTTTCGGCGTCTTCCTCTCAGCAGATTTCTGGCAAAAACTCTGAGAGTAAATAAAATTGCCAAGAAAAGTTTTCTCAAAAATCTGTCGTTCGGAGTCGACTTTAAACTGTAGGTCCCACCACTCATGTATAAAATTAACACACACAACATAAGTGATGTGAGAAACTAGGTCGTAATCCTGACTGAAGGGTTGTAATGACCAAATATGTATGTATAAAGATACAAAAGATAAACCCAATTCGATTGTCCATCCCACTATCTCTAATAGAAGATATACTCTCGGCAGTATGTACATTGCGATGATGCACAGCTCCATCAAATCTGTAACGGTTTAATCTCTTTGAACTTCTTCATAATCTTACCAATTTATTCCACACTAGAGTGACAATTAACACGAACGAAGTGGAAATTGGCCACGTTTAAATCACCACGTTTGTAGTAATAAAGTATCGTGATTACAAGGAAAGTACGCTCAAGCTGCCAGAACTGGTAATAAGGCCCTGTATTGTTTAAATCTCCAAAGTAGGATACCTATCACTCAGCCAATAAATTTATGATTTCAAGTTTCTATCGTTACATGGGTTATTCGAGGGATAGTGGTGGATGGTGTTATGAATGTTATGGCTACAGCAGTCCTATAAGAAAAAAAACTAATCACCTTTGCCCTTAACTTTGTAGAGGTAAAATTACTCTTCATCTGTGGCCTTTCGAGACTCGAAATGACGTTATGCAGATATTAAGCACATTAGCAACAAACTCAAACAATACAACGTTTTTTTCCAAGTAAATGCTGGTGGCAACCCTGTTATTCTAGGACCTGTTTAGTTGAAAAAAATCTTAAATAATGAACAGACCGAATCGAACATGTCTCTTATAATGTATCGTAATGTGTTAATCGAATAATTGAAGTCGCCGTAGTCTAGTAGGTAGTGTGTTGCCTTATTAGACGTAAAGTCAGGATTCGAGCCCCAGGCCAGACATCAAGACAAAATACAAAAAGTATTTCTTCGGCGACTTTCTCTCAGCAGATTTCTGGCAAAAACTCTGAGAGTAAAAAAAAATTGCCATGAAAAAGTTTCTCAAAAATCTGTCGTTCGGAGTCGACTTTAAACTGTAGGTCCCGCCACTCATGTATAAAATTAACACACAAAACCTAAGGGGTGTTAGAAACTAGGACGTTGTACAATGGGTCAATTCGACCTTCGGTTACTGTACTGGTCCTCTAACCTAACCTAACCTAACAGACCGAAGAAATAATAATAAGTTGTGGAGGAGACAATTTCTGACAGCACTTTGATACTTAAAGGAATGAAAGGAAATAACAAAACATATAAACGCGGCCACAGTAGCAGTATTGTAGGACGTACAAACAATACCAGGCTGGCCATTGCTTCTGACATCTTCAGCGAACTAATTTTGAAGAGGCACCTAGACAATAGAAGATGCTTTACGACATGAAATTGATCCTTAAAGTAATAAAAATAATCTTTAGATTATAAGCCCGGCTGCAGTAGCACTATTCTGGTCGAATGAGCAAAATGGGGCATACATTCGCCTTTTGATGGTCATGATTTAAATAAAAAGAACTTATTCTAGGTGCTTCTGATTCTCAAAACTGTAAGATCCCACAAAACTTACTTGCTTAATTGGTCATAACAACCTTTCAGTCAGAATTACAAACGAGCTTCTCGCACCACTTATGTTGTGTCCATTAATTTTATCCATAAGTGAAGTTAAATGACAACAACGAACGACAGATTTGAGAAACTTTTCATTGCAAATTTATTTGCTCTCAGAGTATTTACCAGAAATCTGCTGAGAGGAAGTTTTGTTCAAGCTATCTAAGCTGGGGTTTTAACCACAAACTCTTGTCTAATAATCCTTTTGCAATGCAAAAGACCAAAAACCATTGTTTTCCTAAAACATTCGATTGATAATACAATAGAGTTGCCAAGTTATGAAAAATTATTTCAATTTTGTTTCGATTAAAAAAAATTATCTTGTTTCTTACATAAAAACTCGTCCCCATCATTCGGTTTTTGGAAAATTTAAAACAATTTTAAATTTAAAAAAAAACGTCTCTTTTCAACACATTTGCTTTGACGTCCCGCAGATAACACACACAGAAAGAGAGAAAAAAACTTCCTTTGACACAACACTCACACACTCTAGATATTTACGAGTTGGCTATACCTTTGGGTGCAAGAAGAATGCTTTGCCAATTTTCTTTTTACAACATTTTTGTGTTGCATATACTCAGGTAGTTGTTGTTTAGATATGTTTTATATTCTTTTTTTTTTTTTTTTTTTTTGTCAAAAAGTGCTTTGATAACAAACAACAAAATTCAGCCTAATTTCAAACGTTTGATTCATGCAAAGCCAACACAAAACCTGAAGAAGAAAAAGTCAAGTATTTTATTTTGAAAACATACAAAAAAGAGAACTCTGCCTACTTTTAGGCGTTTGAACCATAGCAAAACGAAATAACAATCCTTTAACGCTTTGATGTTAAGGTTGTTTAAGGTTTGTTGGTTTTTTCTCTTCTTTTCTTTTTTCCTTTTGTTTCTTTGCTTTAAATGAGTGTTCAAGTTAATTTGTTTCTTTTTGTCCATTTGTTGAAGAAGAATAATTTATTGGTAAAGAACTTTATGTAATGACGACGACCTTATTATCCTTTAACATACCAACACCACATTATAACCTCAAAAAATCATTAGCAATTGTATACAGTGGGACAAAAGAAAAGAAAATGAATTACTTGCTTTTGATAGTATGATTTCGATGACACGTTTGCTTCATTATAATGCTTGGAACTTGCCATTGTGGGCTTGATACAAATTCAATCCTTTTCAAGGTATATCCAATCACTTTTTCAAACTTTTCCGACGACATTTCTTTAGAAGATTATGCGCATAGACACGACCTTTAGCGTTGCACCACAGAAAATGTGTAAAAGTGTAAAATCGCATGATCCTGGTGACCAAATTGGATTTGCCAAAACGTAAAATTCCTGTTTCTGGAAACTTTGTTGTGTGGTTTAAGGCACCGTCTTGTTGAAACAACATACTGTCCAGCTCAGAATATAAATTGCAAGCCAAGAAAATTGGATTTTAATACGCCCATAAAGCTAAGTATTGATGATAAGGCCTCCTTCAAGGTCTTTTTCAAATCAAAAATACGATCAAATGTCATCTTCAGATAATAATGCACACCAAACAGTTACTTTTTCTGAATCCCAAGTGCAAAATAGCGAGTTTCATTGTTGAAGAAAATTTTGATAAATTACCAGAATTGAAGAATTATTGCTCTTGAACTGAATCAGCATATTTATGGGATTGTGTGTCTAATGAATTCGCCGTGGTCTAGTAGGTAGTGTGCTGGCTTAGTAAACGTCACGGTTCAAAACCCAGGTCAGACATCATAACGAAATATGAAAAAAATATTTCTTCGGCGACTTCCTCTCAGCAGATTTCTGGCAAAAACTCTGAGAGTAAATAAAATTGCCACGAAAACTTTCCCAGGAATCTGTCTTTCGGAATCGACTTTAAACTGTAGGTATTAATGTGTCTCTAATTGTTGCGTGAATTGGACTCTATATGGTTGGAGATAAAAATCCAAATACAAAATACGGCATAATACATCGTACGATAGGTCCAATTGCTGAGAACGACATGGGCTTGGCCAATTTGAATTATCCTTTATACTTTTTCTTCCACTAGCGATATTTCCGGCATTGCATATACTGCGGCATACTTATGTAACGTTTGCAGTCTCTTTAAATTTCTTTGTAATTTTGCCAGTTAGATTGATTATGACAACAATTATCACACCCTGGAATGATTGAAAAAGGGCAACGAGCCAAAAAAAAGCAACCGCAAAAAAGAAATTTCAGATGCTGACGGCCCTGCCCTCAAAGCCTCAAAACGAACAACCACCCATACTTAGCAATACTGCTCTCTTTCGAACAATGCTTTTCCGATAACTCTTATTGCACGAGTACGATCGTTACCACTGTTGTTAGAAAAACGCACACACAAACACAACACAATAGAACACACAACAGCATGTTAAAAACATGTCTAACAACACTGCTGCAATTGTACAGCTGAGTATAATTCAGCACGGCAGTTTTTTTTATTGGTATTGTTGATGTTGTTGCTGTTGCTGTTTTATATTTTATTGCATGTGTAGTAGTAGAATTTGTAAAACATTTTGTTGTTGTTTTGTTTTATTGTTATGTACGACGAGTGTTTTTCAGGTTTTTGCATTGAGCAAGCGAGAAAGAGAGAGAGAGAAGGAGACTAAATAAAAACAATATACAAAAACAAAAAAATACTGCAGTATGAAATCACTTATAACAACACATCAAATAACAGCAACAATAACAGCAACAACATTATTATTATCAATGATGTTTTATAAGGGTGTATAAGTAAAGTATTATGACCCAATGGCCTGCTTAATAATAAAAAAAATAAAAAAAACAACAAATAATACAACAACAGCATTATTCTCCAGGAGAAATAATGCCATGTCACATACACTACATGTTTTTTTTTGGTTTTTTATTCTGCTCTCTGTATTCAAAGTACGGTTATAATACTCAATACAATAGAGTATGAACGTACAGAGAGTAATGAGTTGTTCTTTTTTTTACATGTAATAATACTCATAAATTATGTTTTTGTACTCACCTTGTCAACCGGCATTGATGGGCACGCTCTACACAAATTCCAAAATGAGCCGATCATAAGGGATAACTTTCAGAATTTCTGCTCAAATCGGAAAACTGAATTAAGAAGATTGAAGAAAATAACAACAATAACAAACAATTTGAGATTTAAGAAAAAAAATTTTTTTTTTGTATTATTTCTTATGCTGATATTTAAATATATGTATACGCTATTATTTTGCACACAGTTAAAACAATATTAATTAAACAACAACAAGAACAATTAACATTAACGTAATAGTGTTTATTAATTTCTCCTTTTGCATTTATGTACGTTTTAAGCTTTCACACATAATCTCTCTCTCTCTGTCTATCTCTCTCGCTATGTTTGTTTTTGTGGCGTTCTTATAGTTGACTCATGTACTCGTTGGTCTTGTTAACAAATTGATTAATTAATTTGAATTAATTTTGCAAATAGATTGACGGGGTTTTTTTTAAGTTAGCACATGTTAGCTAAGAGGAAATGATTATAAAGTAATTTCAATGTTCGTAAAAAACTGTAGCATACTTTATGGATTTTTAACACGTTTTAAGTTTATCTTTTTTTTGACACCTAAGCAAAGCAAATAAAATTAAAATCGTACAATAAAACCAAAACATACAGGTTAAAAGCAGCTTAAAAATATATTTTTTTTTTGTTATTGCCTGCATTGTGAAAGTGTGTGAGTATATGTGTGTATATATGCGTGTGTATATATATGCGTAAAAAAAGAACGTAACAAGAAACGAAGTGTTGTTTTTAGAAAAACTTTTGGTCGTTTGGTTACCTTGTTAATTCGCAACGCAGCTATACTGCGTATATATGTGTATGTAAATGACATTTCAAACGTTATGCAAGCGTTGCCAGATGTAATTAGAATACGAAAAAATTAGAGAGTTGAAACTGAATGAATTCATTCAGAATGTTTAAGAATTAACCAGGAAGCATTGTTCCGAAAACAATTAGATTTTGTTTTATAAACAAATACCACTTTGCCTTAGCTATCCCGGTGATTTTTTATATGTACATATGTGGTCATAGTGAGTACAATCGTATCGTCTTACACCCATCTATCCTATATTGATTCTTTACTTTTTTCATATTCATTTATGGCAGGTCTATGTGAAAGATCTCATGCAGCAGCTCCTAACACGATAGGTGGGGTTTAAAAACTCCTTGCATTTGCTTATGAAAGCTGAGATAACAAAATAGTAACAACAGCCGATGGGATCGAAAGCCAAAGGTTTTAATTTAATTCCTTTTAAGGACGCTAGAACCGGCTTAAAGGATTGAAACCCAATCCCGTATAGAATTATATTGGCCTTCATTTTCATACTCATGCACGCAACACGACTTACATATAATTTTAAGAGTATAACAGGTTCTGCTGAGTGTGAAGCCTATGTATGCGAAGGAAAATAAAAGTGCTGAAGCCTTCTGGAAATAACAATAAAAACTACTCTTATCGCCTTCTAATTGGCAATTTAAACACGCAAAAGGCTATTGCCATTTATATCAGAATACCGCTGTGGATCGTTTGAAGGTTCAAAATGCAAAGATTTCGGGAAGCCACAGGCATCCCACATATGTAGCTAAGTAGTTTATATTTTAATAATGGTTTTCGAAATATAGGTATCGCATTTGCTTACAATTGACAATAAGCGTACTCGTTTGAAAACAGAGCAGGAGTGCTTGATATAGTTAAACCGCAATATGGACGAATTTTTCCACTGCTCTGGAAACGTTGATAGATCGTGGATCCTCTAAAATATAGTAGAGATCAAACAGAAGTCAAAAGTATGTGCTACTGGGAGTGAATAGTTTGGTTTGTCATCCAATAAAGTCATGAGGATTACAATTAATTCTGGTTCATACCTTTGAAAAGGCTAAAACAATTCATGGCGGTTCACTTTTGTAATTTTCTATTCTTTCTCGGTTTGATGTGATAGCCGATTTTCTAACCTCAAATTTTATACAAAAAATTGAAACAAAAAAACAACTGCGGAGTGAAACAGCGTAAAAAACTGGTGATGTTATGCAGTATTTCGGGAAGTAATATGAACGAAATGCTCTGAATTATAAAAAAATTATGTAAAATAATTGTTCTATTGGTTCTTACCCCAACTTTTGCGATTAGAGCTCTTTCGAAATTTTTTTCTGTATCTAAAACTGAAGATATTTAAGAAAGACAGAAGATTTTCAAAGTGCCTATCAGTTCATCAGTTAATAGCTCAAGGATATGAAAATCGATGATAGAAATATTTTATAATTGCGGAGGATTGCTCTGAGGGACATTAAATAAAGGCTATTAAAGAGAGAAATAAATATTTTCCAAAGAACTTTTAAAGTAAAATTATTTTTTAAACAAATCTCATACAGAGAGATGTGGAAGAAAATGGATTTTTAAGTAAAGAGAACGAATTTTACTAGCTAAAGCTTTTTAATGCCTAAACTAGATGCGGAGAGTAGGTGATAAGAACTACTAGAGTTCTAGAGTGTAGATGTTTTAGTATCTGAAGGTAATATCCAACGTATATCTTATCATAAGGAAATAGCTAACGGTTTTGAAAATCTATGACACAAAGATTTTATAACACTACAGTGTATAAAATATGAATAAGATTAAAGATAAAATACTTTTCATAGAAAAGTTAAGGTCAACTTATTTTTAAATAATTTTTAAAAAAATCTCGTATAGAGTAGTGTAATGTAAAATTAATTTTTAAGCAAATAGAGCAGTTTTTACTAGCCACAGTATGTAAATGTATAAATTAGAAGCGGATATTGAGAGCTGAAGACAACTTGACTTCCAGAATACGGATGCAAGACAATTTTTTTTAGAAATTTTCTATTTCTCACATTAATCTGAGCCGTATCTCTTGAAATAAAAGCGATTTCGTTAAAAAATGTTAAACCTATACGTGCAGGAGATGACTATAATATATTTTTAACTATCAAGGCTAATATTCTTCAAATATACGTCATCTTGCAAAAAAAATATTACCTGAGAGATAACATTTTTAATGAAAAATTGTACTTTTTATTTATTACTAATCAAATATCAAATAAATCTGTATTAATTTCCATTTCAAATTGAAGGAAATACCATTTTCTTCCTTTCCCCTTGATCTGGCAACATTGTGCCTATGTAAAAAAATAACCATCAAAAATGGTGATCTCACACATGGCACAAGAAAATATACGCTAAAGAAATGAAATGAAAAAAAAATTGTTCTCCTTGTATACAATATATTACCGTCATACTCACACACATACACAGATACACATACACTCACACTTAAACTTGTACATATATTTACAGGGATTTTAAAATCCAGCAGAGAGAAGAAACAAAAAGCAAAAAATTAAATATTTTAAAAAGATTTTCTTTTTTTAATAATTTTTCTAATTCAGAAATCAAGCCACACTTTTTTTTAACAAATTTTCTACAGCTTTTCATCCCTAAAGTATGCTTTGAAAGACTTTTTTGAAGGAGAAAAAAAATTAACATAAAAACTATCAATTCTTTTTAAAAGGTTTCTTTTCCTTCGTCGTCGTCGTTTTTTTTTTCTTTCTTTTTTTTTGAAGAGACGAAGAAACTAAATAATTTAGTAAAAGAAAAACAACAACAATAATAATAGTGAGAGAGATAGGAAAGAAAATTGTTCAATTAACATTTAACACACACAAAAAACACAAGCACACTTTCTCAACTACAAAAATACACCAATACACTTTTATGTATATAATAAACGTTTATGTATATGTATTTTATCTCTATATATATATGTATGTATGTATATGTATATATACCGTTATTTTCTTATATGTACTTTTTCTTCTCTTTTATAACAGCTTTTTTTTTCTTTACTTATATTATTAATGATTAGAGGGAGAGAGAAAAAATAATTTACTGCATTTAGTTAATAACGAAAAAAACAACAATTTTTCATTTAATTTCTTGTGCTTAGCGAGAGTCTCTTAAATTTTGTATAAAAATTTCGTTTTGTTTTTTTTTTTAGTGAATTTTTTTGTTTAAAACTTTTTCTCGTTTTCTTTGGATGTGAATTGTGAAAATTTTTTCCTGTGAAAAAAAATTTCCAATACTTTTTTCTTTTGCTTTTATATATGTGTGTGTCAGACGCGCTCGTTAGTAGTGAATTTAGCTTTTCTCTTTTGGAATATTTTCTTAACAACTTATCACGACGATTACACGAACACGACTGAAAATTTTTGTGCTCCATATGAAGTTAACGTTTTTTGTGGTTTGTCTGCAAAACGACTGTATTGATTTTTTTGAATGCAACATGTATATAGAGGCCAGCGAACATGTTTGAAGGCGGTGTCGGAAGCAAAAACAAATCATTCAGTTGGCTGGAGACAGGGATGGAAGTTACAAACTGGTATCGTATACAATGAAATATATCGACAGTGTAACTTGAAAAATTTTGGGTAATTGCTATTGACTATTATTACTTATCTTATTCTTTGTAAGAACATATAAATATGAGGCCACAAGAACAATTAAAGCCAATTTTCAAGGAAGTATGTATGTATATCGCTATTCATCATCGCAATGAAGTTCTTTTCCCACTCGGTGGTTCCAAACATTTTGATTAAACATTAATACTTTCAATCCAAAGTATTTATATATGGGTTGAATTGCACACAAGACTAGCTATATTATCCACACGAGAAAAGCAATTGAAAAATATTGACAAATTTGAATTTAACATGCGTTAGTTAAAATACTGCTTTTTTATAATCATCAATTTAAAAAAATTCCATGAGGAAAGTCTTGAAATACGACTTCAAACAATTTGGTTGCATCAAACATTGCTAGAGAGACACCGGTTAAAATATAAAATGTTGTGATCCTACTCCAAACATTTTTTGGGGTTTGTGTTCCGGCAAAAAAATAAAGCACTCTCAGCTATTTAGTTTTGAGCCAAAACACTTTGGCTCAGTGTTGAAAAATTCAGTACTTTTGTATTTTTGTTCAGTACTTTTTCATTTCAAAAATACCGCAGTACCCCCCCCCCCAAGCTTTTTTCATCAAATTCGTTTTTGTTCCTTCAAAAACTAAATATATATTTTAATAAATAATTCGCACATTCTTTTTCCGTTTCCGAGTTTATTAAGTAAAAATTAAGCCCCGTTTGTTAACTGCACTATGTGTGGTCTGTCTGTCTAATAGGTAGTTACAAGTTACAGTAGCCTTATTATTAGACAATAGACGCTCAAAAAGGTCACTGTTCAAACCCCAGGTCAGACAAAACGAAAACAAAAAATATAACGCTAAATTTGTTTGTATAGAAAGAAGAGTAGGTTGTTAGTTTAGCAGTGTTGTTAGTATCAGTTCGTTGGCCAAACCCAACCAACTCGCCAATGCAACCCAGGTTCGGGACAAACGATAACAAAAAACGTTGTTGGTAGCTGCTGGTTTTGGATAGAAAAAGGAGAAAATATATTTTTTTTATTTTTTTTTAAATTAATTTTTCTTTTGAAGTGTGGAAGGAAATTCATCAGTTGTGGTGAGTTTTTTACAAAATGTGGTGAAAATTATCCGGTGTGGTGAATAAAATCGAAATTCACCAAAATGCCGTTATTCGAAATGGGTACTGTGTTACCATAAATATATGTACTGTATATTGTGATTTGGACGATGTGTGTCTAGAATAAGCAATCTGTTAGTGAAGACATTCACCGATATGTCTGGTTACTGCATTAAAACAATGTTGCCATTGTATCATTTCTATTTAAAAATCTAAAAAATTAAAATTAGAAAACTGCATACAAAAAATAATTAAATTTTAATTATTTTGTAAACGAATTTTTGAATAATTTCTTTCTTTTATGTTCTATGCTTTCTTTGTCGAAATATTTATAAATTTGTTTGCTTTCGTTCGATCTAAAGTTTGTAAAATTTGCATCGAATATAAATTTAACACTAAGAAAAATTATTAAAGAATTCATTGGTTTTTTTTCCTTTTCAAAAGCTGGTACAGATTATATTAGTTTCCTGGCAACATTTCAATTTCAAAACATTTCAGAACTTTTTTATTATTTACAGATTTTATGATTTGCGCGTTTCAACTATAAATGGGGTTAGGCAGGCTAATGATGGTAAAGGTCTTAAGCCACGGTTAGCCAGGGGCTAACGTATGGATTTTAGATTACGAAAATCAATGAGAATGCTGAATGAACCGTTTTGCGTCGACATTTTTTACTAAACCTTACGTTTCGAATCAATTGTTTTTGTTTTATAAGAAACATGTGTTTTAGTTTTTCTATTCCATTCCGTACGGTAAGTAATAAATATATTTCTATAAAACTACCATTTGATGCAATAAGGTACTCTTTCAGTTATAGTTCAGTACTATTTCAAAATTTCAATTTTGCAACACTGCTTTGGCTATATGCTTGTGTCCAAATGTTGGATCAAACAAAAAGCTGCTATATGTAATACATGTGTACATACATATAAAAGCTCATTGTTATGAAAATATCTTCAAATTGCTGGTATATTGCAACAGATGTCAGCACTTACTTCTGAAAGCAGTAACGCAACGTTTTGTTTAGAAACAAATTGCATTACCCGAGAAAGCTACTTTCAATGGCAACTTTACTATACTATTTACTATACTATATGTTGCCAGATTATAGAGAATTATGTGACCAATTTCTAAAAAGAAATTCAGAGGGTAAATAATATGCAAAATGCTGATGCCGATGTGGAAAAAGATCAGAATTACTATATTTGTTTATTTGTATCCATTAGTCCTATTTTATATTAAGTTTTCAGCAAATCTTTAAGTTTGTTAAGCCCTTTCAAAAGTCGAAAAAGTTATTTTTGTTTTCATCATTCACATTAAGGCATTAAGGCATCATTCACATTAAGGATGCTTTGTGTTTGTACAAAGTATCGTGTTTCATAAAGCCGCTGTACAAAATGTTTACAATGTATACTATTTCAAAACGTCATCAATGTGTATTTTTAACGTAGTCAAAAAGCAGTCAGGCATCGGATTTATAGTTTTGGTAACTTTGCATATGTACAAAATTTATATACCGTAGTAGAACTGTATACAAACTTTGTATTGATACATTTTGGAAGTCAGCCTAATTTTATTATATCCACAAATTCTGTCTTTGAATAAGCTTAAAAGAGTGAAAAAAATTATTCAATAATTTATTTATAAAATAATTAAAATTTTATTTTTTATGCCTTCATTCATTACACAATTTTCTAATTAATTATTCTAGAATCTAGATGCGTAATAAATAGAATTTACAGCGCAAAGGCAACACTACGTTCGTTGAGTGCACTTCTTTTATTCAGTGTTTATTAATTATTTATTAATTTTTTTACTAATCGAGAACACAAAACACACCGTTGGTAATAGTACAGTACACAATGGTAACCAGACATGTCAATGAATGCCTCCGATAATGGAAGTGAAAATTACTTATCCTAGACATACACCGTCCATAACACAATGCACACTACATTGATATATGGTAATACAGTACAATTGCGAATAACGGCACTTTGGTGAGTTTCGTTTTTATTCACCACATCTAATAAATTCATCACACTTTGTAAAAACTCACCACACTCGAAACTCACCGAAACAACAAAATTCACCACACTACCAAAAAATTAAAAAAGCTATTTATTTTTTGTCCATATAACAACAAACAACGAAGTAGCAACAATTACTACACCTTCTTTTGCTCATTATTTGTCATTCTCCCTCTCCCACTATTAACTACTCTGCCACCCACCCTTGGACCCCCCACACACACAAACCAGCAACATCCACAACGCCACCCGACACACTACGCCATAAATTTCCTATTAAAACAATCAGGGCTTAATTTTTACTTATATAAATCGGAAACGAAAAAGAATGTTCGAATTAGTTAAAGAACGTTTATTTTTTTGAACGACCAAAAACGAATTTTTCCAACCTCTAGTGTTGCCAGGAAGGAAAAATATTCTAAAAACTCAATGATTTTGCAAAACAGAAATTTTCAAATGGTACTCTGTCTGAATAATTATAACTGAAAAAGTACTTTTTTGCATCACAAAAGATAAAAGATACATAATTGTTCATTTTATAAACCTTCAATCAGTATTACGACCTAACCTTATCACACCACTTCTTTTGTGTGTGTTAATCCATTGAAATTATTTTTCTTTTATTTAAAATTTAAATTCATAAACTTACGCGCTTTAAACGATTTTATTAGAGTGGCAACTTTACTAAATTTTAATGTGGTAAAACTATACCACTGTTATAAATTAAACTCACCACAGATTAACATACATTTTCTCACCAACTTTATATGGCAGCACTATTTCTTAACATGGGGACAACAATTCATTCAATTTCTAGTGTTGGTTTCGTACGGTCTGATGTCGCACGCTGTGTATCGATTTAATTCCCCTATTGTTTGTGTATATAGTTTGTGTATATATGTTTGTGGATGTTTTTAACATTCTCAAACAAGTGAAAAAAAGTGCAATTTTATAATTAAATAAAAACAAATAATTTTAAATTAAATAATACAAAATAAAGCTTGGAAAATACAACAAAATTTATGAGGAAAAAAATTTATTTGGAAAAAACACAAATTAATACAACAAACATAAAAAGTGGCGACCTTGAATTAGAAAGAAAGGAAAAAATGTTAAAAATCATTCAAAAGAAAATTTGAAGCCCTTTCTGTTGTGGTGGGGAATAACAAATGTGAAGCGACAAAAAGAAAATTGAAAAAAAAGCACGGATGAAAAAAAAAATCAACAACTAAAGCAAAGAAATTCTTAAATTAAAGTCAAATTAAATTGCAAACTGTTTAAATAAACACAAAAAAAAACGTTCTTCGAAAATAAAATTAAATTATTAAGGGAAACCAAAAACAGAATCAATTACTACGACTTCTCTTTAAGGGTTTCTGATTGTTTTTGTTTTGTGCAGAAAGAAAACGAAAACCAAACAAAAAATGGTTTTAAATTTCATGTGAACAAAGGACACTCACTCTTTGCCTTCGTATAGTTAGTTAGTGAATGTTTAAAGTGTATGTGTGTTTGTGTGTTAAAACGAAAAAGTACAAGAACAAGAAACAAGAACAAGGAAAGTAGTAAAGGAAGAAGTAAAAGGCAAAAGAGTATGCACCGAAAAGAACCAACAACAAACATTGTGGGGGTGCTCATTTTGCCACAGGCACAGCAAATGTAAAAAAAGGCAAATCAACCAAACATAGCGCAAAAATAAAAACATCAACAACTACACAACACTTTTACAATAAAACATAAACAACAACAGAGAGCACTGTTTCTCAAAGGGCGTCTCTCTGTTACATATATTGGTGGTACAGAAACAAATTAACAATTGTGTTCGTAATTATCATCACGTTAATCATAATGATGATGATGCAAATGTAAATGCATTCAGTTTCTTTTCTTGGTTATTTGCCATAATAATTGGCGTTACAACATCAACAATAAGAAAACGAAAACAATTAACGATTATTGACCACCACGACCGGTTTCTTTCATTCACAAAAAAAGAAGATTTTTTTCACCAGGGGAGAAATAAAGGTAAGAAGAATGATCACAAAACAAAACAATAAAAATAAAGAACACAATACTGTTAAGAATGGTAATGTGGTGGCGTAGCAATGTTTTAAAAGGTTTCTTAAAGTAGTTTTAAATAAAAAAAAGTAAAATTTAAAGAACAATTAAAATTTTTATTCTCAACAGAAGACAATTTAAGCTGATAATACGTATAATTTTGTTACCGATTTTAAAGAAAATTGGAACAGTGGACAAGTGTGTTTATTCGTCTGACATTATCTTAAGTATTTCGTTCAAAATTATTCTCCATATAAAAATGATATTCTTTGAGTCCATTCCAGTTACCTTTACAGCTAGTTTTCCGGTTTCAAAAGTGAGGTTAAATAAAACAATCGTTATTATGCAGGGACCTTGTCATTATGCAAGATATTCAATTTAATTTAAATGACCGCCTCAAGGCACTTTCCAGCAGTTGATCTTTTAGAGGTAATGTTCCACTACTTTTTCGCACATTTTGGACGGTTGATCTTGTTAGTCAACTTCTTATGCAATAAAGCCAAAATCGGCATTTTGTGGTTGTTGTTAAAACCCAGTACCGTCCAGTTCATAATTTTTAAGTGTAGTCCAAGAAAAGAAGAAGACTATACGATCATAGTGCTTTGAACTGATGGTTATGATATTTTCAGAGACATTTGATTGCGTCCATTGCGACAACCTACAGATTTAAGCACATCTTTAACACCTGACTCTTCAAATTCCTAGAAAGCGCTTATGTTTGAATCACAACTTTTATAGCAATCTTTGACTGTTCGATTATTGAACGATGCGTATTCAAAAATGGCAAACTTTTTCTAGATTATCGTTGTAAAGAGATGCCTTAGCAACGATCTATTGTACTCCCCTCAAAATTGATGTCGTATCCTTGCCTTCATCAAATCTAATGCCATAACAAATTTCAGGATGGTACTCAGGGTAAACAACGGCAGGCAATTCCCTGCCCAACACTTTTTTATGTGTTTCTTTTTGGACTGCATTAAAGCCAAACAGGTTTGAATAATGTGTTGTGATGATTCATTTCCATTGTCGCACAATCTACATGTTATGCTCGGGAAAATCACATTTCTGAATAAATGTACCCTGAATCTAAGGTGCTTTTGTCAAAAGACCGGTTATTAACCTGAGGTTATTTCTTGATAGCGTGATACATGACTCAGATCTCTTCTTAATTTTGCAGCAAAAGTTTTGATTGACATAAATCCATTTAGTTTGCGAAGAGTCTTTGCCTCTCTTTATATTAACTTTCGTTAAGTATCCTTTTTCTAACCAGCGCACGCATTACATAAAAGAATAGAAACTCCCCATGTTGCAAGCTCATCTGCTTTCTCAGTGCCGAGAATTCCCATATGACCTGGTATCCAGTAGAGGGTAACATAACTTTGTCTACTTACCTAATTCAGCTTCTTGAGACAGCCTCATATTCAAACCCACAAAAACCGAGTCTCATGTGTTTTATACCTCCTATCCATGTTGAATTGAATAAATCTTTCGATAGCATAGACTTTCGTTTGGAACATATCTCATAGATTTGGTATTTTCATTATGGAAAGATCCACTCTTGATCTATATGCGTACCACACAATAGTCCTTCTTTTAAGAGAGTATGCAAAGCACTTCTCAAAGTGTCTGTCTACTGGTTCTGTCCAAGGAACAATTAAGAAGTTAGCTGTCAGTCAACTGATAGATATCAGTCCCGAAATATTATACTGAGGGCCATTATTACAACTTGCCGTTAAACTTGGGTTTAGTTAAAGATATCTTTAGCTAAAGGGAACTGTAAGGCAGGACGATCCTCCCTTTAGCTTAACGCTCACATCTACCATATTGTCCAGTTATAATAATGAAAAACAATTTATCTGCCCGTTAAAATCCTCCCTTTAGTTAGCGAAAAGTTGTAATAATCGTCCTGAATCTTTTATTAGACTTGTCTCCTATTACAACCTAACCATAGTCTTCCAAGTTTTGGCATTCACTGTCAGACAGGTTCTCAGTGCTCCTGTTATACTAACACACACTAGTCTCTGTATCTTTTTACCAATATGCTGTTGTGGTATGCAGTCAAAGGCGCCCAAAATAATATTTTTCTTATGACTACAACAGTTTTGATGTTTTTGAAATCCGCCAATTCATGAAGACCTCGAAAAGCCTGTAATCGGAATTGTTATTGAAAAATATTCGGAAAATACTTGAAGAAGTTTGTTAACGATGATATACCCGGACTTGTAAATTTCGAGATTTCGCGGCAGTTTGTTCATGCTTTGTGGCGCCAACTATCATCCAGCTTTGCTATGCTGGAAGACCTAGGTTGGAAATGAGGAATACAGCTAGACTTCTCCGCATATAAGAAATATCTACGCTTGCAAATTCAAACAACCAGAAAAGCTAAACTTATTTCGTGTCTTTTAAAAGCTTAGATTTTATATTTACTATGCAGTTCTAATTTTATTTACGCAATGATAACGCTAAAGTAATCATCTGTTCACTACATGTACTGTTATTTATTATTATCTGTGAAATTTCTATTTTGTTGCTGTTTGGTATGTGAAAAACTTTGTGGGAAAAAATGTCTTGGAGGCTATAGACTCAGATTTGAACACTTATTGCGAAAGTACACAACAAATAATATTCCCTTAAGCATATTGTGGTTAGGAACTAGAATTCATATCTCCTTTCTTTGTGTTAATTTTAATTTTTTTTTTTTTTTTTTGCATATTTTTTCTTCCCCAAATTTCGCAAATTATGTGCGATTTCACTTGTTTTGTTAATCAATGTGGGAACTGATAAGTGGCATGAATATTTTATTGTTGTTGCTGGTATTTTTTTTGTATTCTTATTTTTGCTGTCTAAAATAAATTCTAAATATATACACACACGCACTTGAATTCATTAATAATTCAAAACAAGACTTGTACGAATTGTGCTATCAATTCAACTGAACTCGACTCAATTCCACTATATTCCTCTGTTTTATGTTTTCACACAAACATTTATTACGAGACAAACGAAAATAAATTTCACTTTTAATGAAAACGGGAGAAAAAAAGCGACGGCTGTGAATCATGCATTCATACGCAAGACGACAATTTCTTTCGTTTCGTTTGTTTTTCTGTTTTTAATTCATTTTAATGCCAACTAAATTGGCATTAGCATAGATTGTAGAAGATATTTTTGGCTAAAAGACAACATGTTTATGTTTACAAAACGTACCGGAAATGCAGCATAAAATTTAAATAAAAATAAAACTAAAGTAGCACTACATAGTAGCTGCTGTATCCTTTTCAAAACAAATTAAAAAAAAAATACATTTGAAAACATTTTATCATTCAAATACAATTTATTTAGCAAAGCCCAGTGTGGCATGACTATACGTTATAGTTTGTCTGGCTGTGTATTTTCTTTTTTTTTAATTCTTTAATTGGCACACTTAATGATATTAATCAACTGAACATCATCGTATCTTTTAAACAAATTTTGAGCGAAAAAACAACAACACACACATACACATTGTATTATTTCTTATTTATATTGAGGTACTACAGCAAAATATTGAATTGAATACATAATGGTTGAGCCATACTGATTTACAGAGTCGTTCTGTAGCATTAGGGGTGAAAATCCTGAATGAAACACAGGTCCGGAATGTAATCGCCTTTGAGCTCTATGCACTTTTTTAGGTTAGATTAGGTGGCTTACTCTTGATTTAAATGGCAAGGTAGTGTCCCTTTTAGGACACAATCCTCCGACTTTGGGTGGCATCGATGCGCTAGTTGGTGGTGTGTTAAACTTCAAGTGCCGAGATCGTGGCTTCGATTCCCACCAGAGACTCTGGACGTTTATGATTGTTTGATTATTTGTCTGACATTACATGTGATTACTAACAATAGAAAAAAACAAGACAGAATTATTATTAAAAAGCAAATCACGAAACACTGGCCATTAAAAATGGCTTCTTTCCTTCCTCCTATAAGCTATCATTCATATATTTCAACATAATGTCTGAATAGATTTCAGTCATTTCCTCAGTGTCGGCTCCAGAAAAAAAAGAAAATAGCTTTTGAAGTTAGAGACTTCAGTTAAAGATGATGTAAAAACTTAAGAACTTTCGTCTCTTCATGAAGTCGCCGTAGTCTAGTAGGTAGTATGTTGGCTTATTAGATGTAAAAGACAGGGTTCGAGACCCAGGCCAGACATCAAGACAAAATACAAAAAGTATTACTTCGGCGACTTCCTCTCAGCAGATTACTGGCATTTACTCTGAGAGTAAATAAAATTGCCATTAAAAAGTTTCTCAAAAATCTGTCGTTCGGAGTCGACTTTAAACTGTAGGTCACACCACTCATGTATAAACATTAACACACACAACATAAGTGGTGTGTGAAACTAGGACGTTCTACAATGGGTCAATTCGACCTCCGAGTACTGTACTTGTCTTAATTGACAAGTACACGTCCTCTAACCTAACCTAACCTACGTCTCTACATGACAGGAGACGTAAAATATATGCCCTTCTAATGGGGTAGTGTAACTTGTGAGAACCGCATTAGCGGCTTTAGAAAAGAAAACAATTAGGACTCTTCTTATCCATGTCAGTTTAGCAGAGTCAAGTCAATATTGTTGTACATATCTTCCTACTGCCAACGAAATTAAATCTTCAATTTCATTGAGATAATTGGGAACACCTATCGTTTGTACGAGTAATATATTGTAAGCCCGATAGCCAGTTCATCAGCAATGCAATTCCGGCAAATCTGCTAAGTCCTGAATGATTCACTTTTCATGGAAACGGAGACACGTCAAGGTAACATTCGTTAGGGAATACATTTTGTCTCACGTTTCTCTAGTTTTCTGTATGCCTCCAAACATTTTTCGAAGTCATTAAATTAGATTGTATTTGAATGACAATATCATCCTTGATTACAATTCACTTTCCGTTGCATCACTTCTTCTAGTTTCAAGTAGTCGATGTTAAATTCGGCTACACGTGTGTAGCCTTGCATTGTCCAGGCACAAGAAAACTTTATTCTTTGCCTGTCGTAGTTTTCTTTACTTATTCTGAAAAAAGACGAAAAACTTTATCATATTGGGCTTCACACTTCTGTGAAGTAGTATTCGTTGTATTAAGTTGAGGTTAGATGTCCAGCCAAGAGGTTGTCACAATGCCAAGCATCATTCATGCTCTGTAGCCACTGTGTCTCCAAACGCTTTATGACAAGAGTAGAGAGTAATGGAGTTCTTTTTCATACTATTCGGCTATACTCTCATATACAGCAGCAAATGACCGATGGGTACGTTGACGCACAGGAGTCTTACTATGCATAACTGAGTCAGTTTCTTCGTATGGTTTACACATTAGGAGCACTTTTTTGAAAGAAAATTCTCTGAAGTTTGCGAACTTAACGTTGCAAACTTTTTTTCGACTTTCTATCGAATAGAAATTTATTTGAATCTGTTTTTGAAACCCTAGTCATCTCGAACAAAATGAAATAAGAAAAAATATTTCATTCGTTCAGGGTCGATGTTAAATTGTAGATACGGCCGCTTGTGTATAAAATGGGTAGTGCAAGAAGCTAGATTGTAATCATGACTAAAGCGTTATAATGACAAAGGATTGGTGTAGTATAAACTAACAGAGTATAGTATAGCAATTACATACATAATTGGTCATTACAACCCTTTAGTCAGGATTACGACCTAGCTTCTCACACCACTTATGTTATGTGCGTTAATTTTTATACATTAGTGGTGGGACCTACAACAACAGATTTTTGAGAAACTTTTCATGGCAATTTTTATTTACTCTCAGAGTTTTTGCCAGAAATCTGCTGAGAGGAAGTCGCCGAAGAAATACTTTTTACATATTTCGTTCAGTTGGAGATGCCTGACCTGGGGTTTGAACCGAGGCCCCACGTCTAATAAGCGTCTAATAAGAGTATAGCAATTACTCTTGCTTATTATAGCTTGGATGTGCCAAACACATCTTTAGTAATATTTTCGATTTCATCATGACACTCAATCTGCGATCTTGCGTAACATAGAGCTGTAGTGCCCAATATGGTACCAAGAATTTGTAGCGTATTTACCACTTGACTATTACGTTGCACTCAAAATATTTCATTGAGGTCGTTTGTTAATCTTAGGGCCATTATTACATTTTTCCGTTAAAGTTGGTTTTAGTTAAAGGCAACGTTAGCTAAAGTGAACTTTAAAGTCACCTTTAATTTCTTTTCGTTATTACAACGGCAAGTTGTAATAATGGCCCTTACTGTTGCAAACATTATAACATGCCTATGCGCACTATCCCCCCATATGTAGTGCCTTAACGAGAACACAGCATTTAAAATTGGCAATAACATTAATAACAACAACATTTGTTGCCAATTTGTCTAGCATCATATTTTATTTGTCTTTTTGTTTTTATTGTGTTGAAATTTTAAATAAAAAAAATTAACAAATTAAACAATTGCTACTAAAAAGGTAGCTGCTTTAATGGTTTATATTTGGAAAAAACATCTAATAAAATAACAGGTTTATTTTTAAATTTATTATAAATTTTTTAGTTTTTTATAAAACCATCGTAATTAATTACATCAGTTCTGTCTACGCCTATATTATTTGTCAATTACGTATTTATGTATGTGTGAGTCTGCGTTTTAGTTTGCGGTCGTCTAGAAATTCTCTAATAAAGGAAAACCAATAATAAACCGCAAATTTGTTTCATTACCTTTACCTTCCTCAGGTATGATGATATGCATTACTGAATTTTGTTTTCAAAAAATTGGCTTAATTTGTGTAGAAAACATACACAAATTAAGGATGATGGGTTGGTCGTATCATCACATTACCAAATGATGGCATTTTAATTTAAATTTTTGTTTAAAGGATTTAAAGAAACTTAATTCGAACATTAATTCATTTATTGAATAAAATTATTGACTGAAATCAGTTTGAAAATTATTTTTAAATTGGAGCCCCCCCAAGTATTTCCGTTTTCTTAAAAAAAAAAATTATCGCCTCATAAATCATTTACAATATAAATGCCGGCCTAAATTTCAAAAGACAACATAATTAATTGGCTACAAAAGAAAATATTAAAATATTTTTGCTGTTTGTTGCCTCTTAACAGAATTATTTTCTTATTTTAAAAACAAATTAATTATGTTTTACAAAACATATCAACACATAAACACACTCACACACACAGTGCGTTTTGTGGTTTTTTCTTCATTCATATACATTCTCTTCAGAATCTTCAGAATATTCTGAGTCACCAAGAGTAAAATGTGTGAGAGATAAATCAAATAAACATCATCTCTTACCCTATGAAACCTATTGGATAAGAAAGTTTATAGAAATTGCTAGAGCAGAGCTTCTAAAGTATTTACTTTGTTCCATTTACTCTTCAATGACTGTATATCCAAACTAAATTCTAATTTCGTCAGCATAGAACTCCCGTTTAAAATGCCAGAAGTGGAGATCAGCTTACCGGTTCTGTTATTTTTTTCCAATTGCTTAAAACTGTTGAAGAGTATGAAGAGATTCCCAATCCTTACTTGGATGCGATAAGACGATCTCACGGTCTTAATCGCATGATGTTATAAAAGCATCAGCCGTCCAGATAATGTATATGAAGATAAGTTCGAATTTAACTAGCAAAGACAAAAACCACAAATTTTAACAGAGTCAATGTTAAAGTTAACAGATTAAAGTTAAGTATTAAACAGAATATAAAAATCATCCATTCATCCTTAAAAATTATACCCCGCACGTTCCTAAAGGCAACAGCTAATAATTCGCAAATTGTTTTGAAAATTGAAAAACTTAATAAAAAAAAAAATTTTTTTTGGGGGGGGGGGTGGTGTGGGTGAGGTGTGTTTGATAGATATTGTAGACAAATGAGACTTGCTGTAGGTATTCCACTACATACAAATAGTAGCCTAAGGTGTCCCTTAGGTAGTATATCCCAAATAATTTTGGGATTTGAGAAAACATTCACTATTTTAACATGGTACGGGGTGGATAACCGATATTTTGGATATATCAATGGCATCTAGCGCTCCAAAACAGGCTGCCTTACTGTCGGGCTTTATTTGAGACTTGAGTTATAAGCAAAGAAACTAACACAGATGACGAAGATAATATCTTTCTTATCGACAAAAACCAAAAAATGTAAGTCGTTGAACCAAAAATCCAAGTCCATGTCAAAAAAGAAAAAGTCAACAATCAGAAAAATGCAAGTTATCGACCAAAAAGGTGCAAGTCATCTGCCAAAAAAGTGCAATTCATCGACCAAAACAAATCAAGTGATCGACCGAAAACTGCAAGTCATAGACCAAAGAATGCATGTCGTCGACACAAGAAATGGAAACCATCCACAAAAAAAGCAAGTCGTTGTCAAAAAGACGGCAATGCGGTATTTTAATTATTATTATTTAATTTATATAGAAAACTTTTTGTTACTTATTCGAAGAAAACAATTAGCTTCGTCGCCTATTTACCACACAATTCCATTTTTATCCGATTTTATCCATTTAGGTTGGGTTAGGTTAGAGGACGTGTACTTGTCAATTAAGACAAGCACAGTACTCGGAGCTCGAATTGACTCATTGTACAACGTCCTAGTTTCTCACACCACTTATGTTGTGTGTGTTAATTTTATACATGAGTGGTGGGACCTATAGTCGACTCCGAACGACAGTTTTTTTGAGAAACTTTTCATGGCAATTTTTTATTTACTCTCAGAGTTTTTTTTGCGAGAAATCTGCTGAGAGGAAGTCGCCGAAGAAATACTTTTTGTATTTTGTCTTGATGTCTGGCCTGGGGCTCGAACGTGGCTTTTACGTCTAATAAGCCAACGCACTACCTACTAGACTACGGCGATTTCAAAGGTTCATTTACACAGAGCATTTTATTTTTTTGATCATCTGAAGAAAACAATTAGCTCAATTCAGAAAGGCAGAACATTTGGTAACATACGTGGGCGGTTTATGTTTGATTATAGAATTTGATTCTCCAATCAAAGAATCATATTTTGAATCTCATGGTTAAAATCTATACGTTTAAAATTTGTCTCAAAATCTATTTCTTTTGAAATCTTTAAGTCACACGATTTTAAACATTTTATGATTTCCCATAAAAATTTGATAAAACCTTAGAATAGGAGCTTGTGATGAATGCTTGTTAATCTATTAATATTTGAAGAGTAAACTCTTCACTTAATTTAATTATTTCCTAGAAATTATGAATTGCACGAATTTTATTTCTTTTATTTCATTCCATTCGTTTAATTACTTTCATAATAATTATTATTCCTTTAAAATATACAAGATATTGTTTTATTTGTTTTTGATGAAACATAATGAAACTGTGGCGAAATGAGAGGGGGAGGGAAAGAAAAGAGTAAGATACGTTATTATAAAAGCTATTTTCTGTACGTCATCTGCAGACTTTAATCAGGATTTAAATTGAAATTAAAATCCTTAAGATTTATATAAACCCACAGGCATTGTTTTAAAATCATTCTGGTCTTTGCAAAATAAAAGCAATAAATTTTATTTACAATTTATTATCACAACTTTTATGCACAGCATACTTTCAAAAGCAGTTGGTGTCGGTTAAATAGCAAAAGGTTTTATGTTGTCTATAACAGTGTTTGGATAACTTATTTGAAACAGGATTTCGAAAAGAAATCTCTTTGGGCTTTAATAGTTTGTTAGGAGTACAAATCATTGGAATATAAAAAAATCATGGATTACAGGACATTTTGCTCTACAATGTTATTCATAAAATTTTTTACGGCAGTTTTGGAAGTGGCAGAGTTTAGTACCGAGACTATGCCTTAAGGTTCTGAAACGATTATTCCGAAATTTAATACAGAATAATTTATTTAATTATTTAATAATTACAATACAATTACACATTATATTTTTATTATATACGAGCTGAGTAACTTTGACCATATGCTCGGTGTAGTGTCACCGAACCCGCGGTTCTCACGGTAATAGAATAGACTACCAGGGCACCATTGATGCAGAATAAAACTTTTAAAACATGACATTAACATGAAGGTGAATCTTTTTCTAAAGCACATCCAACCAAGTGAACTGTAGCAAGTTCTAGGATGGTAGGGTTGCCAAATGTCCATTACCTAAAATAACAGGTTTAAGGTATTGCGTATAGAGGTGAGGAATTTTGCTTATTGAGTTCCACTCTCATTCAATGCATGGCATTGCCTGATATTTTTGTGATGTTCGTTATTCTCTTTGGAAGGCCAGAGTTTAAGAATTTTTCTGGTTTTCAATGGTAGATTATTTATTTCATTTCCGTTGGCAAACGATGGTAAGATGTATCCTTGTCGCATACTAGCTTTAACGATTTGAGCGAATTGAAGCCTTTTAATTTTTGAAGTTCAAAAACCATGATGAAATTTTTTGTTTTCGTTATCTAAGGGTTAGAGTCTGTAAACGAGGACTTTAAGAGCTACATTATCGCAATCTGAGTCTGAAAAGCATGACAAAAAGATGTTAATGACAACGTGTAAGTAAAATCTGAAAAATTGCAAAACATGGTCACAACTAATTATCCAGTCGCCGTAATATAGTAGTCGCCGTAGTCTGTTAGGTGGTGTGTTGGGTTATTAGACGCAAGGCCCCGGTTTAAACCCCAGGTCAGACATCAAAACGAAAATATGAAAAAATATTTCTCTCAGTAGACTTCTGACAAAAACTCTGAGAGTAAATAAAATTGCCATGAAAATCTGTCGTTCGGAATCAACGTTAAACTGTAGGTCCCGCCACTCACGTATAAAATTAACGCACACAACATGAGTGGTGTGAGATGCTAGGCCGTAATCCTGACTGAAGGGTTGTAATGGCCAATTATGTATGTGTATGTACTTTTGGAAGTGACAGAATTATCGCAGGCAAATTCCGTTACTTACAGTTAAAGTTATGCAACAATTTTTAAGAAATTTAATACCGAATAAAACTTTTAAAACATGACAACCAAATCAATTGCAACAATTTCTAGAATGGTAGGGTTGCCATTTATCATTGCATAAAACAATACCATCTGTGAAAATGTATGGGATAAAGGTATTGAGGTTTGTGGTGAGGAACTTTGTTTATTGAGTTCTACTCTCTTTCCGTACATGGCGTTGACTGATCTGTGTGTGATGTCTTATTAGGTAGCCAGGGTTTAGGGATTTTCTTGGTTGGAATATTTGTAGGAAGATTTATTTGTTTATAGTTGTTTATAGTTTGTCAGAAGCAATGTCTTCTGCATAATTGTGATAAGCCAGACGATCACCTAGTCCACATGTTATGCTTCTATTGTCTAAGTGTTAAAGACAAATGGTGGAAAAATGTATCCTTGTCGGACACTAGCTTTAACGGATCGATCGGATAGAACCCGTAGTTGCAGTTTAGGACTTCAAAGTTACACTATCGCACCTTGAGTATCGTCACAAAGATTTAAATGACGACATGTAGCAATCGATGTCGAAGTCATCATGTTGCTGCTGCTTTTTTTTAAACATCAGACGGGTGTCATTCAAGTTTATTTCACAATTGTCTCGTAATCAAGTTCTTTAAGTTTATATAAGGAGAAACACAACCTGATTATTATACTTAAGCATCAATAACCATACTTATCAGGCTTAGAAAAGCTACCAATATGGGGGTCAATATTTTGAGACTCTCATAAGGCATCTTGAATTTGGGGTGTTTGTTCATCTGCTTAAATTTCGTAAGAAATTTAATGTATATAAAGCCCGACACAATCCGAAATGCTTAACAATGCTTCTATGAATTGAAAGACGTACAACTTCCCTATTATTGTGCCGGATTGACTCTTCTAATATAAAAATTGTTTGTGATGATACGTTTAATCATTAAGATATTTTGAATTCATTTCTAATTATCCTACCTCAGCTGCTTGTATACGTTTAAACAGTGAATATTGCACTTAAAGCTGGGCATAACATTAACAGACGATTTATTATTTTAGACCATCATCATTAATGGAGTATTAAGTGCATAAATAGCAACCATTTAAAGTCAACAGCATTACTGGTTCAGAGCTGTCTTCAGTTCTTTTACCCACAGCAATAGACAAGTTTTTTTTAAATTTTTTTATTTGACGCCACTTAAGAATCTTCAAAAAACAAAAAGTCAACCATTTTTGAGTGAAACTAAGACATCTTAATTCTTACTTTATGGGAAATTTCACTTCCTCGGTGGTTACACTACCAAACCCTAAAAAAAATAAATAAAAGAATACTAAAACAGTCTTTAACACCGTAAAAATACACTTTTGGGCCACAAAAATCATCAACCACACAGCAAATGATGCACGCAATAAGGCAAATGAAATGGAAAACAAAACAAAAACCAAAAATAAAAAGAAAAAGAAAAGAACGATAAATAAAATACCAAAATACTCGAAATAAGTGTATGGAAGTGTCTTCTAACTTAACTTCTCTGCTAAATATCGTATTGAAACAACATGCCTTTTATGAACACACACACACACATGCTTAAAACATTGTGTGGTCAATTTTTTGTTGCCGTTGTTTTTATTTGTATTTTTTTTTTTTTGCTTCTGAACGTATTGCGGTCAATTACATTCATAAATCACTTTTATGTTAACAAATCTGGCTAAAAAGTTGGCTATTTGACTAGATTGTTTGTTTGTTTTCAATTGTTTGTTCAATTGTTTGCTGGGTAGCTTGTCTCGTGTTAGGTACTGGTGCCCAAATGATTGTCAGACTAGCCTGGCTGCTTGACTTTCCACTTATTTGTCTAGCTGACTGGTCGATAATTTCTTTTTTTTTGTTTCCTCTTTTTTTTTGTTTTTCGGTGACTGGCCTGTTATTTAAGGCCTCATTGTTATTTAAGATGACCTAACAAGAGATGGTTATAATGATGGTTTATTGAACGGCTTGCTTTCAATACACACCACCAACATACACTTCTCACTCATATATTATCCATCTTCGTTGACAATAGGAGGAGAAGGTGTTGAAATGTCTTTGTTCGATTGGAGGTGTAGAATGATGTGTTAAATACAAATCATTAACAGGAGCAATACATCAATCTACTTGTAAAGCTAAAGTATTGTTTATAATAGACAGAGGATATGGAAGTGGGAGCAGTGGCTGTATAGTATCTGTACAAAGGCAAAGTTAAACACACTCCACACACTATGCATGTATTCTATATGGATTCAATAGCTTTATAATATGTATTCTACGACATTGTTCTTGGTATTAGTAATAAGGAAATGACCCAATACTTCTTTAATATCCTTTAAAGACAGAAGGCATAGCATATTGCTTATGTGTTGGGTATATAGCAGGATGAACTTCTTTAGGAAGTTTTTATATCAACTGGTTTGAAGTGGTCGTTTTCATAACGCCTTATATTGTAACATACTTATACATATTGATAGAAAAGTATACATATTGAAGTCGCCGTAGTCTAGTAGGCAGTGTGTTGGCTTATTAGACGTAAAGGCAAGGTTCGAGCCCCAGGCCAGACATCAAAACAAAATACAAAAAATTATTTCTTAGGCGACTTCCTCTCAGCAGATTTCTGGCAAAAACTCTGAGAGTAAATAAAATTGCCATGAAAAGTTTCTCAAAAATCTGTCATTCGGAGTCGACTTTAAAACTGTAGGTCCCACCACTCATGCATAAAAATTAACACACATAACATAAGTGGTGTGAGAAACTTGGTCGTAATCCTGACTGAAGGGTTGTAACGACCAATTATGTATGTAAGTATGATAGAAAAGTGCAACACAAACCATTATACATTTGAAAATAGTGAATCCAATATGTCATCCCCTCCGCCCTTCCACAACTGTGCACCTCTGTACTTCTGCAACTCTATTTTGCTGCATGTCTGCAACTGTAATTTGCTGCCTGCCTGAGGTTCAGATTCTGCGCTCCTTTGCCCCTTCTGCATTTCTGCCTCTCTGCACCCCTGTTTCACTGTTCCGCTGCTGCTCTGGCCTTCTAAACCTCTGCTTCTCTGGCTCCTTTGGAACTCTACTACTCAGTACTTCTGGATCTTTGTACCTCTGATCCTCCGCTTCTCTGTTTCTCTACATATCTACCCCTCTATACATCTACCTCTACTAGATCTCTGCACCTATGATGGGAATTCCTTTGTAAAACATCTTGCATACTTCATATCCTAGGCGGTAGGAATAATTTTACATTCCAAAACAATTTTCATTGAGGTAGGATAACCTTTCAAACCGAAGATATGCTCGACGAAACTAATTTTTTATACGAGCAAGTCATCGACCAAAAAAAATTCAAGTTATCGACCAAAAAGTGCAAGTTATGGGCTAAAAAAATGCATGTCATCGACACAAGAAATGGAAGTCATCGACAAAAAGACTGCAATGCGACATTTGTATAGAAAACTTTTTGTCAATTAGCTTCGTCGCCTATATCTCTAGTCCCAAGTATCGCCCGACCGAAAGGATACCTGTTTTGGAATCCTTGATACTAAGGCTATCTAGCTTCCATAAGTCAATTTTTTATCCGATTTAACACCATTTATACAGAGCACTTTTTTTGTTGTTCATTTGAGGAAAACAATTACCTTTGTCGGCTAGATCTCCTGAACGATATCCGTTTCGGAACCCTTGATTTAATATCGGGTCCGCCATTTAACGTTTTTTTTTTCAACTAGTGCTTATTTCGTGTATGGTAACACTTAGCTCATGACTGATTTGACTGATTTTATCCTTCCGCTGAACGAATATGGTTGTGTATACGCTTAAACAACGCTGGGAAATATTGCGACATTACTTTGAAAATCATGGTAATGTTGGAGAATGTGTGCGAAAATTTCGTACGGATTTTGGAAGCAGGGAAGCACCGTAAGCACCATATGTTCGTTATCTTGTGAAAAAAGAAACTGGCATCCTCATCGATAAACCAAAGCGTGAAAAGCAAAAAACAGTGCGTACACCTGAGAATATTGCTGCTTTGGCAGAAAGTGTGCGTGAAGCGCAACTTCAACATCAATTCACCGTCGTTCTCAACAATTGAACATTTCGGAGACATAATTGAGACGAATTTTGCATAAAAACCTTGGTATGACGCCATACATTCAGGAGTTGAAGCCAACTGATCATCCTAAGCGTTTTCGCTTCGCTAAGTGAGCCTGCGATCGACTTACAGAAGATGCCGATTTTTGCCAAAAAAAAAATCATCTTTTCAGATGAAGCTCATTTTGATCTTGGCGGATATGTAAACAAGCAAAATTGTCGCATTTGGGGCACAGAAAACCCGCACGCATACATTGAAAAGCCGACGCATCCAAAACGAGTCACTGTTTGGTGCGGATTTTGGTCCAGAGGCATAATGGGCCATTTTTCTTCGAAAATGAGCAAGGAGTGGTTGTTACAGTCAATGGCGATCGTTATCGGGCCATGTTGAACGAATTTTTGTTCACAAAAATTGAAGAGGAGGATATTGGCAACATTTGGTTTCAACAGGACGGCGCTACGTGCCACACAGCCAAAGCTACACTCGATGTTTTGCGCCCTGTTTTTTGTTTTTTTCGTTTGGCCACCTCGGAGCTGCGATTTGACAACGTTGGACTATTATTTGTGGGGTGCCGTCAAAGATAAGTGTTACGCCGAGAAGCCAGAGACAATTGACGTTTTAAAGGACAATATTCGTGAAGCCATTGGTGAAATACAGCTGCACACAATCGATAATGTGCTTAAAAATTGGACCGATCGTGTAGGCTACTGCATGGCCAGCCGAGGCAGCCATTTGAATGAAATTATTTTCCATTATTAACCGGAAGGATTGTACTTTCAAATAAAAAAAGAAATTTGAGAAAATATTCAGTAGTTATTTTTGAAGAATTTTCAAAAAAAAAAAAATTATTTTGCGGACTCTTTAGCTAGGCCCGAAAGCCGCATCCTTATAAATTTGATCGAATTTTGGCCAATAAGTGTAAAGCACTTTTTTGCTTCTATAAAAAAAGCTAGGTTCGTCGGCTATATCTCTGGTTCCAACGGTTACCCGAACGTTACGAAAATTGTTTTGGAATACTTGGTCCAATAGCTATGCAGCCCAGATACCTTTTAAAATGTTATCGAATTTTATACAATTTATGGAGGATATATTTGATACGGTATTTGGAGCAAAGTTTATTCCCCATTACTTAGTCACCTTAATTTGGCATTTCTGATGGTTTCTGGCGAAAAGGTAACTCGCTTGTGAATACATAAATATTTTTAATCCTTTCTGTATTTGTCATCATTTAAAGCACTTTATTGCCTCTTTTCCATTTTATGCTCGAAGTGATTAATACCGAAAAGATTTAAATTTTAATTTGAAATATGACATGTTAAGTTTGCTCTTTTTTTTTGCTTTTCTTGTGTTACAGGCTTACGTTTCTTCTGCTATACTTGGTCTACGAATGCCTATATTCTTGCATGTATTGTTTTACTTGTTTGTCATTGTATTTCATGGCTTATTACAAAGTTTATTGTCCGTAATACGATAACAGTTTATTGTTAACTCGCTGCTGGTGTGGCTGCTTAGAAGACTGAATGAATGAATAAATGAATGAAGCGTTCTGTCGGGCGCTACAATGCTATAGAACTGACAGAATACCTAACTGACTGACTGACTAAATGTTGTTTTAGTGGTCTGTGCTTAATTTTTTTTTCGGTTTGTATCGTATTTCTGCGTGTGTTTTCGTATTTTCCCCATAGAATTGGTTGTGTTATGATTTTGATGTTTTTTTTTCTTATTGTTTTTGTTTTATTGCTTGAGGTTTTTATTCCAATTTAATTTTCATTTTTGGAAACTTGTTTCACTTTTTTTCCTTTTCTTGTGTTTTGCCTTTAAAAGGTCTTCAGCGGCTAGTTGGAGTTTTTTTCTCTTATTGGATTTCTTTCTTTCTTTCGTTAATTCTGCTGAGAGATTTCGCAATATTTCTTGTGAACATTTGGGTTTGTTTGCCTTAAAACAACAATGATTTATGATTTGAAAATTATGGCAAACTTAATTTCCATCATTTTCTTGCCTCTTCTTGTTTTTTTTTGCCAGCTCTTTGCTTTGGCAGTTTTAAAAACGGCTTAAAATTTTATAAATTCCATTACAAAATTTATATACAGGCAGGCAGGCAGGCCTGTATGTATTTATCGGGTGGTTCATCTATCGATTTAAATTTGAAACATCGTTTATATCGAATCTGACAATAATTACATACATACATACATAATTGGTCATTATGGATATGGTTTTGATGTCTGACCTTGGGGTTTGAACCGTGGCCTTACGTCTAATAAGTCAACACACTACCTACCAGACTGCGGCTAACTCCATTGAATATAATGAACCGATTAGCGCTTAAACAACGTCATAATGCCAAAGAGAAATTGTATTAAGATGTCGATTTCTCCCAAAAAGCTCATTTTCATCTTGATAGTTACGTTTATAAGCAATATTGACGTATTTGAGGTTCAGACAACCTACACGTGATCTTACAAAAGTCAATGCACCCATTACGAGTGACTGTTTAGTGCGGCTTGTGTATTTGTTTCAGAATGAGGACGACACAACCATTACGGTCAATGGAGACACCTATCGCACCATGATAATGGATTTTTTTGTACCCGCTCTTCAAGGTATTGATGTGAACGATATTTGGTTTCAACAGGATGGTGCAACTTACCACACATCTCATGCCACAATTGATTTATTGCGTCAATGGTTTGGTGGTCACTTAATTAGCCGAAATGATGATGTCAATTGGCTGCCAAGAAGTTGCATTTTGACACCGTTGGACTATTTTCTATGGGGCGCCGTTAAAGAAAAGTGTTTTGCCGACAAATCAGAGACAATTAAGCATTTGAAGTCCAATATTCATCGTGCCATTGCCGAGATACGGCCCCATACACTCGAAAAAGTGCACAAAAATTTGTCCAATCTAATGAGGTACCGTGAGGCCAGCCGCCACAGCCATATGCATGAAATAATATTCCAATTCGAAGTCGCCGTGGTTTAGTAGGTAGTGTGTTGGCTAATTAGAGGCGAAGCCATGGTTCAAATCCCCGGTCAGACATCAAAATGAAATATGAAAAAATATTTCTTCGGCGACTTCCTCTCAACAGAGTTCTGGCAAAAACTCTGACTGAGTACATCAAATTGCCATGAAAAGTTTCAAAAAAATCTGTCGTTCGGAGTCGACTTTAAAACTGTGGTCCCTCTACTCATGTATAAAATAAACACACACAAATTGAGTGATGTTGAGAAGCTAGGCCGTAATCCTGACTAAAAGGGTTGTAATGATCAATTATGTACATATGTATGTAATATTCCAATTTTAACCGGAACAATTATATGTACTTCACAACAAAAACCTAAATTTGGCTAAATTTCAAAGCGTTTTTGTTTTAAAGGGTCCGCCAAATAACTTTTCAATTCAATTGTCAATTGTCTCTGGCTTGTCGACGTAACACTTATCTTTGAGGGCACCCCACAAATAATAGTTCAACGGTGTCAAATCGCAGCTCCGAGGTGGCCAAACGACATCAGCTCTGCGGCTGATAATGCGATCTTCAGAAACAGGGCGCAAAACATCGAGTGTAGCTTCGGCTGTGTGGCACGTAGCACCGTGTCCTGTTGAAACCAATTGTTGCCAATATCCTCCTCTTCAATTTGTGTGATCAAACATGGCCCGGCAACGATCGCCATTGACTGCAACGGCCACTCCTTGCTCATTTTCGAAGAAAAATGGCCCAATTATGCCTCTGGACCAAAATCCGCACCAAACAGTGACTCGTTTTGGGTGCGTCGGCTTTTCAATGTATGCCTTCGGGTTTTCTGTGCCCCAAATGCGATAATTTTGCTTGTTTACATACCCGCCAAGATGATTTTTTTTGAAAAAATCGGCATCTTCTGGTGTAGGCTACTGCATGGCCAGCCGAGGCAGCCATTTAAATGAAATTATTTTCCATTATTAACCGGAAGGATTGTACTTTCAAATAAAAAAAAGAAATTTGAGAAAATATTCAGTAGTTTTTTTTAAAGCATTTTCAAAAAAAAAAGTTATTTGGCGGACCCTTTATTTGCATTTTTAAATTTAAACATTTAAATGTTCCACCTTGTATATAAAGAGAGCTGACCGTGCGTCAAGATGTGGCAAAGCAACTACAATACGCTTTTAAAATTGTTCAACAGACCACAACAAATCTGTTGCCTTATGTTGTAATTTAACATCATCATCATCATCACCGTGATACATACATACGTATCATCATTATTTAAAACATTGTAATCATCATAATTATCGTCATCTTTAAAACAAAGCCAAAAGCAAGTCACTAATTTAACTTCCGCTACATGATGTTTTCATTTTTATTTTTTCGTTCTCTGACACAAAGTCGTCTTAAGCTTTTAAAATTACCAACAATGCACGCTTTCAACAGAAAATAAAAAGGAAAGAAAAGAAAAATGAAAAGTGTGTGTAATTTTGTTGAAAAATGGTCTACAAATACTGTGTGATACTCAAAATTTATGATGACGATAACAAATCATCAGGATGATGATGATGATGATGATGACGTTGAAAGTATTTCAGATTTTTCTGCTAACGCATGCTAAATCTGCTGAATGACTGACTGACTATGTATGAATGACTGAATGAAAGTATCAATTAAATAACAATGTAATCAAACAAAAAAAAAAAATGATGATAATGCAGGGTAATTTCGTTAACCCATTTGCCTACTACTGTCTGATTTTGCTGCTTCTGCTGTTTGTGCTGCTGTTTACACCAAAACGTGTGCTCTCTCAAGTAAATCGAAAGTTTACAACGATTTTACTGCAATAATTCTGTTTGTCTGTCTGTCTGTCTGGCTGTCTGTCTGTCTATGTGTGTGTATATATAATTAAAGACAATTATTATGGCGTTCACTTTGTATTTAGAATGTTGTTTCATTATTCCGAATTCCTTTTGATTTACTAACAGCCAACAATTACCATCGCTTTTGCAAATACCGTAGAAGTATTTTTGTTATCTCTGTTTGCTTGTAAGTTATGTTAAGAACATGTTATAAGTCATTTGATGGTGGTAGAGTGCTTAAACATAATTATTTGGCTTAAATGCCTTAACATAGCAGTTAAATTGAGGATTAACTTTACTCTTGTCAAAGGAGATTTAAAGATTTTGTAAGTTTTTCTGTTTTTAATGCATTTGAAACAGTAATTAATTCAAGTATTTTAATTAGTCTTAAGGTATTCGCAACAATTTTTTCTATTATTTAATAACAAATTAGTTAAAAATAAAAAACATGTTGTTTTATTTTTACAACAACTATTCAAGTTATCCTGTTGAAATAAATTTTCTTTGATAACATTGCATTTGTTTGTATCAAAGTTTTCTTCTGGGGACACCTTTTAAAGCCATCATTCAGCATTGAAATCTTTATGCTATTTACGATTTTTAAGGAGAGCTTAAAAAGTTATTTCCAAGCTGTTGCCAAATCAATTAGATTTCGTGGATGACTCTTAGGGCCATTATTACAACTTGCCGTTAAACTTGGGTTTAGCTAAAGGTACCTTTAGTTAAAGGAAACCGTAAAGTCACCTTTAACTTATTTTCGTTATTACAACCTAATGATAAAATAAAGTTAACTTTTTCAAAAATGTGGCAGTGCCAGAGCAATGTCGATAAAACTGCTCAATTAAACAAGTTTCTTTCAAACGCAGTGGCAACGAAGGGCCTCTTTTTGTTGTTGTGTTTCCTTATTTTGTTTATATTTGAAGTTGCCATATTGAAAATAATATATATGTATGGCAGGTTCTAACATAAACTTAACTTTAAAAGTTATCAGTTGGATGATCCTCCATTTAGCTTAACGCTTAACTTCACTTATAATAATGAAAAACAATTTATCTGCCCGTTAAAATCCTCCCCTTTAGTTAATGGCAAGTTGTAATACTGGCCCTTAAACAAATCACTTATGCTGTTGTAAGTGAAAATACAGGAGTTATTTTGTCGCAGAAAGCAGCCAAATAATGCTCGACTGATCCTAGTATATGGTTGCAAACCTACATGCTTTCGATATAAACAAGTATTCTAAGCTGGGTAAAAATCAGTATTGATTGTGAAACAATGCTATTCGAGACTTACTCGTCCGTCTATTAGGTTCATCGTTTTTAATTTAAGAGATACATGAAAAGAAAAAAGTCTACATACACCGGCGTCTGTAGACTTTTTCCCGTTGCTTTTTATCGAATTAAAAAAGATGTCGCCGTAGTCTAGTAGGTAGTGTGTCGGCTTATTAGAAGTAAAAGCCATGGTTCAAACCCCAGGCCAGACATCAAAACAAAATACAAAAAGTATTTCTTCGGCAACTTCCTATCGGCAGATTTCTGGCAAAAACTCTGACTGAGTACATAAAATTGTCATGAAAAGTTTCTGAAAAATCTGTCGTTCGGAGTCGACTTTAAACTGTAGGTCCCGCCACTCATATATAAAAACTAACACACATACACACCATAAGTGGTGATAGAAGCTAGGTCGTAATCCTGACTGAAGGGTTGTAATGACCAATTATGTATGTATGTATGTATGAATGTTTGAAGAGTAAAACGAATATGAAAAAACTATAACATAAAAATTATTGGAAAGAAAAATAAAAATTAGCATTGAAAAAGTCTACGTACACAGTAAGCCTTAACATATTATTATTTTTTAGGCCGTTTCATTTGTAGATCTATTGTAGAATGTTCCAGAGTAACAGGGTTGCCATTTGTCCTTGTCTAGAAATTGTGTTACAATATATTGGATTGTTTCATTTAGTTTCAGTAATTTCTCACAAGATTGGCGAGAATTTACCGTTATTTTAATACCAAAGGCATGTACGGTTCCTAACATAGCTGCCAGATTTGACGATTTATAATCATTTTGACGATTTTGAGCTCCAAAAATATCATATTGACGATATGACGATTTATGCCCTTATTTTGACGATTTTTGGAAATTAAAATTTTACATCATATTCTCTACTTTAGTACATTAAAAGCCAATTTAAGCTTTGTATTTACTTTGCAATCCAATTACTATTAGAAATTTATGTTAATAAAAACAAGGCGTAAAGTAATATATATTTAAGTTACTTTCGAATAACTGTGATGATTTTTCTGTATTTTATTCCTTTTTAACCCCTTAAAAGCCAAAAAATTACAACTCCTAAATAACCTCGTAGTTGTGAATAATTTATCACTTGTCGTTTGCAGACAATTTTAAAAATTCGAGTATAGCTTCTAATATTACCATCGGAAGAACAAAGACAGGTGCTGTTCTTTTGTTATGTACGACCAACACTCAGGGGATCGATGGCATTGTCTTTGGAACTATGAAAATGTGTTATGGGAAGAAGGAAAGAGAGAACAGTGTTTATGAACACTATTCTTGTATATATTTATACCATAAGTAACTGGAAAGGCCTCTGCAGGAAATGAGTTCAACATACGAATAGTCCGACTAAAAAACATATTTTTCCTGTAAAGCAGTGTGCGATCCACTGTCCAATCGACCACATACGAAAGTGGTGGCCGACAAAGACGAGCGTTACGTAGGAATATATTATTTTTGGGAAAAGTCCCTTTACTTCGTTCCAGCAAAATCCTTTTGTCGAAGCAATAGAACAGTGAAACACAAACCACATTGCAACGATGCTCCAATGATTCAATGCAGTTGAATACACTACCGTCATTAATGAGCTACTACTGCCTCTCCTGTACACGATCGAGAAACCTCTAAATAGACGTTGAGGCACCGGCCCATACATGAGAGTTGTATTCCAGTCTCGGTCGGTTACAAATGATGTAAATAGTAAGTTCATGAGATCTTAAGAAGGAACTGAAAAATGTGTCGATTGAAGCCAACATTACACTGAATTTTCATGCTCAGATTGTCAAGAGCTTCTGACTCCTTAATATTTCCACCACCCATAGATTAAGATGATGCAATATTATTGCTGCGCTTATGTGTCCATAAACAACATTGGGATAGATTGGTTTAATCCTTAAACAATTTTTTCCTGAAAATGATATAAAATTTCCCCGTTTTTGGAAAAAATTTAATGAATGAAAACGAGGGACGCTAGCTTTTAATTTAAAAAAAAAATTTTTTTTAAATGTTTTATATTTGAACTCAGATATGTGTATTGACTTTACTACAGTAGAAATAATTATGGATTTTAAAAAATTTTAATTTATTTATTTATTTTTCTGACGATTTTTTTGACGATTTTAATAAACGTCTTTGACGATTTTGACGATTTTTCTCTAATATTTGACGATTTGGTGCCTCATTTATCTGGCAGCTATGGTTCCTAACTCATATAAACCATTTAGTTACCCATTCTAGTCGCCGTAGTCTAGTAGGTAGTGTGCTGGCTTATTAGATGTGAGGTCATGGTTTAAACTCCAGGCCAGACATCTCTAACAAAAACGAAATATGAAAAGAATATTTATTCAGCGACTGCCTCTCAGCAGATTTCTGGCAAAAACTCTGCGAGTAAATGAAATCGGCATGAAAATGTTTTTCAAAAACATCAGTCGTTCGGCATCGATTTTAAACTGTAGGTTCCGCCGCTAATGGATAAATTGAAGTGGTGTGAGAAACTAGATTGTAATCCTGATTTATGTATGTATTTCGGCTTTATATAAGTTAGTAAAAATAATGTGTGTGTTTATTTAATCCACAGGCAGACAATACAGTTCAATTTTATCATGTTAATACGGCTACGCTTTGGAAAACTTTTCAACTAATTGTACCAGTTTTTCGAAACTCTACATGTTCTAAGAAATGTTAACAATTTTTTAATTTATTTTTTATTTTATAAAACATTGAACACTAAAGAATTCAATTGCATTTCAATTGTCATCAATAAACGATAAACGAATCAGGCCTAAACGAATCCAAGAAAAATATGTCAAACGTTCTTATTTTGCTTATATTCGATTGCAATCTTCAATATTCATGTTTAATAAAGAAGAAGAATAATATCGAATAAGTATAATTCATTCATTCTTTCATTCATTCATTCGCTCATTCATTCAGTCAATAAAGAAATGAGTAAACCATGTAATTGCTTGTATTGTATTCTGTGTTCTGCAATGAAAAAAAAATTGGAAATATTTGCAACACACATCATTAGAAACTGCAAACAATAAACGTGATGCTTCCATATGGATGTGACTGACTGACTGATTGTCGGTCGATGTTTGTGATTTGTGAACTCTAGCCGCATAAGAAATACTAAGTTTATGACCCGATATACCCAATAAATCGTTGCTAAATGGAGCAAAAGTTTAAGAACTTTTCATGAAAGTTTATTGTTCTTCTTAATTCTTTCAAAAGAATTAAATTGAAATTTGAAATTATTATTGGGTTTTGTTTTGTTTTGTTTTCTTAATGTCTTTTTGATGTTTTGCCGTTCAATAGTGTTACCATTCCATGCAAAAGTTTATTGAACTGTCACTTCAACTTGTGCGGTTAATTTTTTGTTTTCTTTTCTCTTTTTTCAAAGGGGAACTCATATTACAACAGTGCCTTCAATAAACGTACCTTGGTTGCATGAGCAATAATTATGCATTAAACGTAAAGAATTCAAATAAATTGGTTTCTATTACAACAACATTTGCAATGACGTCAAATTTCCTGCTGTGGTGGCCTTCAAACAAAAATAAAAAAACAAAATTAAAGAAAAAGTTGAAGATATTTGAGCTGGTTTTCCGTTATGAACATTTTTTTGCCAAAACAAAACGAATATTGCCCCGGAGTCTCTGTGACTCTTACTAGTTCTCACGTATGGCGGGTTAGCGGAATCTTGCTTTGTATGGTGCATAAATGTTCCCTTTGGCCATATATTATGCCTTTAGCATTACTCCTCAGGTATCGCTGGATATGGTTTAGGGACAACTTCTATCTAAAGTGGTGGTTAAGGTACTGCCAGCAAAGACCTTTTTTGAGGATGTTTGAAGGCAGTGTTGCTAGAATAGGATAGGCCCAAGGAGATGCGTAAATTTTTATGGTTGCCGATTTAGGTGATTGTAAGAGAGAGTCCGGCTTAAACGGACGAACTATATGATCAGTGCTTGAGATTTGGATATGCTGGTACTTCTAGATATTGGAGAGCAATGGTGTAGTGGAGATAGTTTGCTGGACGGTCATGAGAATTTTACAGATGAATCGAAAATAGAAGTCGCCGTAATCTAGTAGGTAGTGTGCTGGCTTATTAGACGTAAAGCCAGGGTTCGAGCCCCAGGCCAGACATCAAAACAAAATATAAAAAAATATTTCTTCGGCAACTTCCTCTCAGCAGATTTCTGGCAAAAACTCTGACTGAGTAAATAAAATTGCCATGAAAAGTTGCTCAAAAATCTATCGTTCGGAGTCGACTTTAAACTGTAGGTCCCACCACTCATGTATAAAATTAACACACACAACATAAGTAATGTGAGAAGCTAAGTTGTAATCCTGACTGAAGGGTTGTAATGACCAATTATGTGTATTCTATCACTAAAGCTTAAAAGAATGCGGAGCTATTTTATGCAGGCAAGCTGAGGTGCTGCGATCACCAAGACAGCGAGGCTGATCTGTGAATGAATAGTCAGATTGCCTTGAAGCCAATCATTGGGTATTATGTCTGCTAGCTGTAGTCTGCAGGAAGACTTTTACTATTGTACCCGTAAGTGCTGGTGCTGTTCTGAGTTCTGAACGTAGGACACATTGAAATTGCAAATGAATTGGCAAAGGCTGTTAGCTTGAGGCTAGCTACAGCCACCAAAAAGTCCGATACAAACCTGTTGTATGGTTATGTGTTGGTACAGTGTTGGGTTACAAGGTATTGTGACGTAGGTCCAATGGGTGGACCTGGTTTAGAGATACTTCTTCCGGTTTATCCATTAAATAGTGGGACGGACAGTTCATAGCTCAGTAGCGGAGGTTAGAGAATCTCCAGGCTATTTTTCTTCAGTTTTTGCCATAAAATTTGTGAATTCTCGGATGGAATGAATACACAATCTGTGTAGGGAACCTATACGCATCTGGATAGGTGTAGGAACTGGACCAGAAATTTCTTTATAGGACATAGGAACCCCTTCTTACTGTACGATTTGTGGAAACGTATGGTAGCCTTAAACCAACGAAAACCTTCAGTGTATCTGACTATAAATATTTTCAAAAACAACAAAGTTTCGTTAAAAAAGACCAGCATGAGATGGCATCAAATATTTTGTATATCGCATGACGGTCAGAATAGGGGCGTAAATAAAAAAAAATACCACGAGATAAGACTTTCCAAAAAATATTTAAAATTTTTTGGCAAATCATTCACGTTCTTATCAGCGTATGAGTGCTAATTGCTTTCGTTGCAGATGTAAATGTGATGTTATGATCTTCAGCTGCTTTGTTGCAAGTTTACTTCGGTATGAGCAAAGGTTTTTCAAAGATAAGACAACAACCGAGGAGTGTTTGTTGTTTCTCAACTGCAGTAAGGACAAGTGCATGCATAGTTTCTTAATGGTAGTTGAGAGAAACAGGCAGATGAACTTGACAGGACAGAAGGTTCCACACTGATGATGGAACCAGAAACTTTTTGGGAATAACAAGGTGAATTTGGGGGAAAGTAAAAATAAAGAGAGGCCAAGACTTTTCATTTCAGATGATGCTGAGGCAATTTAAACTTTCTCTGTGTAGTTATAGTGAAACGATCTTGCATCAGAGACTATCCAGGAATAGCTAGACGATTGTGACCGGGAATATTTGCTGAATAAAGCTCACTTCTAGGCCATAGTTCAAATGTAGTGATGAGTAAAGCGAGTCATCAGAACATTTACTTGGAGCCTGTGCAAAGTTAAAACATGTCAGATGGAAAAAACCAAAGGTCTTATCAGGTGTGTGTGAGCAGATTGCAGATCAACTGCCTAATTCAATTGGTTGCAAATCCCATTCAACATATAACCAGTCTTTCAAACCTTTTAAAATGATCTAAAAATCTTTGCAATGTATTCCCAACCGATTTCCACATCAGTTAATTTATAATTATCGAAAAAAACCTTGAATATGAAAAAAAAGGAAACAAAATTTCACATATTTCATGTCAGTCTATATCTGTATAGCTATCATCACATGCCTATCATCATTTAATCATTAATATTGTATCTTTGCCTCAATATCTAGAACGTCATCTCTTACATAATAAAACAGAAAAAATAAGTTCAACGTTCAACACTGTATTTAACCAACCGCAACAGCAATGAAATGACCATCAAATCTTAACTCTCTGCTCTGATGTTGCACTGCAGCAGCGTCTCATACTTAAGCCCAGCGGATGAATGAAGAAGATGCCACACCAACACACTTGTAACTCTTTTTTCCCTTTTCCTGAGAGATGTTTTTCTTTGTGCCGGCAAAAACGAAATCGTCTCCATACTATGATAACAAGCTTAACAAAACAATTTAAGGAAATACTCGTACATGCTGAAAAAAGCACAGGAAAAGAATACAAAACAAAAAAAAAGGTTGAATAAGAGAAGAAACGTTTTGTAAAACTTTAAATCGTGGCTTTTTTGTTGTTTTTTATGTTTTTGTTCTTCTTCTTGCAATTGCCTTTTTTGATTTCCTTCATGCCTGTTAAAGACATCCCAATAACCGCCAGCCACCACCACCACCAGCACTATCATCACTGTTTGTGGCATATAAAGCAGGAGTAGTAGAAAAGAAAGAAAGGAAAGACAGAAAGAAAAAAAAACAAAAAAAATAGTGGGGAATTATTTTTGTATCAATCCCCCTGTAACATTTGTATCTGTTGTTGTCATCGTCAACATTGTCGTCGTTGTTGTATAATTCTCCGGTTGTTGTTGTTGCTGTTACCCCGTTCCTTTGGGTCTTGCAATGCTCAAAACATTGTATTTTAAAGACTTTTTATGCTTGTTGAGTTAAGCAGAATCATTGTTGTTGTTTTTTCTATCTCTTTTTGTTGTTTTTCAGTTTTTTTCTGGTTTAATTCAGTTTCTCTTTAGCCCTTCACTCAACGTTTATTAGTGGAATATATTGAGTTTGACACTGTTTTGGCAACAACTTAGGAAATGATTGTCATCGTTCAACATTGATGCTCAGGATAAACGAGATTAAAATAGACTTCAAGGTTTCGAAAAGATTCAGGTTTTATGGAGATTAAAAAAACAAAAAACAAAAACAAAAATAAATAAAATAATATCGTATGTAATGTGATTAAAGAAGGAAGGAAGGCCTATTTAGTGAATTATTAAATTCATCCATTAAACTAAAATTAAAATATTTATTCTTCAACAACAAATGCAATAAAAATTTATGCACAAATAATTGCAAGTGGAGCGTGGCTAAGTTCATATCCTTCATGTTAAATAATATTGAGCTTAGGGCCCGCAAAGATTTTTGGCTAGGCCGCTACTGTTGAGAGTCATATAAAGGGTCCGCCAAATAAATTTTTTTTTTGAAAATGCTTTAAAAAGAAAACTACTGAATATTTTCTCAAATTTCTTTTTTTATTTGAAAGTACAATCCTTCCGGTTAATAATGGAAAATAATTTCATTCAAATGGCTCCCTCGGCTGGCCATGCAGTAACCTAAACGATCGAACCAATGTTTAAGCACATTATCGATTATGTGCAGCTGTATTTCACCAATGGCTTCACGAATATTGTCCTTTAAAGCGTCAATTGTCTCTGGCTTGTCGGCGTAACACTTATCTTTGACGGCATCCCACAAATAATAGTCCAACGATGTCAAATCGCAGCTCCGAGGTGGCCAAACGACATCAGCTCTGCGGCTGATAATGCGATCTTCAAAAACACTGCACAAAACATCGAGTGTAACTTCGGCTGTGTGGCACGTAGCGCCGTTCTGTTGAAACCAAATGTTGCCAATATCATCCTCTTCAATTTTTGTGAACAAAAATTTGTTCAACATGACCCGATAACGATCGCCATTGACTGTAACGGCCACTCCTTGCTCATTTTCGAAGAAAAATGGCCCAATTATGCCTCTGAACCAAAATCCGCACCAAACAGTGACTCGTTTTGGGTGCGTCGGCTTTTCAATGTATGCATGCGGGTCTTCTGTGCCCCAAATGCGACAATTTTGCTTGTTTATGAAAATGAGCTTCATCTGAAAAGATGATTTTTTTTTTTGCCAAAATCGGCATCCTCTGTAAGTCGATCGCAGGCCCACTTAGCGAAGCGAAAACGCATTGGATGGTTAATTGGCTTCAACTTCTGAACAAATTGGACTTTGTATGGCGTCATACCAAGGTCTTTATGCAAAATTTGTCTCAATTAGTAGAGGCCATAGTGCAATCTAAAGGAGATTATATGTAATCGAGGCTTCACCAAGAAGCATAGCTAAACAAAATCAACTGATTACTCAGTCATGTTAGTTAAATAATTCAATCGTAAAGAACATAAGTTTCCTGCAAGTTTTCATTACTCTTTTCTTTTATATCCGAGCGCTTTTTAATTTCTGCCTAAAGTTAGCCAAAAAAAAAAAAAATTAATTCAATTTCACTTTAAACGATTCCATTTCTCATCATTACAATCCTTCAGTGAGGATTACGACTTAGCTTCTCACACCACTTATGTTGAGTGTACACTAAGACCCCGCTTAACGCTGCTCCGCTTAACGATGTTTCAGTATTACGCGGTAATATTGGGATTCTCCTAAACCACACGCTATATAGCGACGGTGTATACTATGTATCTTTTTCAATGCTCTTTTGTTAGTCTGTCCAGAATAATGATTGCAACTGTATTTTCCGAAGTCGCAACCATAGTACGAACGCATCTTTCCTGCGTCACAGTTGATTTATTAATTGCCTCGTTTAACGCTGTTTCGTTTAGCGCTTTAACTTATTGGAACGTATTTCCCGCGTTAAGCGGGGTCTTACTGTATTATTTTTTTCTACAAATGGCGGGACCTACAGTTTAGAATCAACTCCGAAAGACAGATTTTTTTTGAGAAACTTTTCATGGCAATTTTATTTACTCTCACAGCTTTTGCCAGAAATCTCTTGAGAGAAAGTCGCTGAAGAAATATTTCTTTAAAATTTGGTTTGTTGAAGATGTCTGACCTGGGGTTTGAACCGTGGTCTCACGTCTAAGAAGCCAATACACTACCTACTAGACTACGATGACTACGTACTCGTTACAATGCCTTACATAATTTTACAATGTCTTCAAATGTAGGAATTTAAAGTTCTTTATCAGCGATTCTGGTTGCCTTAGACGACAACAGGGACTTTGACAATTGATAACGACCATCTTATTGAAGCTACATTTGTCAAATTACTGATCACTTATTGAGTCTGTTTTGCTAAATCATAATACGCGCATATAGCATCTAACAACTTATGCAAATTGCAAGCAGATTTTGAACAGGATGGCACTACTTTCACTGCTCTTGCCGCATTCTGGATATTCTGAACATTGTCATCTCACGTGTAGGTGATCCAGAGAGATCGTGCGATTTGACCCCGTTAAACTTTTTTCTGTGGGGTTTTCTTAAATCGCAGATATTTGCGAATAAACCGCAGTGCCAACAAAGCCAACATAACCCACGTCATTGGTCAAATTCATTGAAAAATTTGACAAGACCATCCAGAGAAGCCGTGGCAGATATTTTATACGATTTTATTTATATTCTACCCATAATGGCATCAATAGGTCTTTCACTTTGTTTTATTTAAATTTATAGATAGAAAGTGCTTAATGAAAGATCATTTAGTTTGTACTTGCTCCAAGCTTTCGGCACAACTCCTCTAGTTTTGGCACCTAAAGGAAGGTGTCAGGGGCATGCTAAATGAATTATATTGGGGATAAGATCCTTTATTTGATAAATTTCGCAAAATTACATTTCTCTTTAACTAAAGGCTCCACAATTTGATTTGCTGTTTTCTGTTTTTTCCCAGTTAAGTATATGTTTACTCTACTATAGAAGGTTCTAGGATGATAGGGTTGCCATCTAATGTTGCCTAAAGACAAAGTCGTCCTCTATGAAGACGTATTTCGTTATTGTGTTGAGTATATGAATAGAAAACTTTGCTTATTGAGTCCCAAGAGCTGCCTGACCTTCCCAGAATGTTATCTTCTCTGGGAGATTTATTACTCAGAGAGCGAGTTTTAAAGGTTAGGTTAGGTTAGGTTAGAGGACGTGTACTTGTCAATTAAGACAAGTACAGTACCCGGAGTTCGAATTGGCCCATTATACAACGTCTTAGTTTCTCACACCACTTATGTTGTGTGTGTTAATTTTATACATGAGTGGTGGGACCTACAGGTTAATATCTACTCCGAACGACAGATTTTTCAGAAACTTTTTCATGGCAATTTTTGTTTACTCTCAGAGTTTTTGCCAGAAATCTGCTAAGAGGAAGTTGCCGACGAAATACTTTTTGTATTCTTGTTGTGATGTCTGGCCTGGGGCTCGAACCCTGACTTTACGTCTAATAAGCCAACACACTACCTACTAGACTACGGCGACTTCAAGAGCGAGTTTTAAAAATTGAAAATATCATAATAAGAAATTATTTGTCTTCCACCGTATTCAAACCTAAGATTAATAAAATTTATATTCAAAAAACATTAACCACCATGCCACATCACTTTGTGGTCTGTAAGAAATCTTAAATATTTTCAGAGATTGTGTTTGATAGTTTATGGCCAAGGTGACCTCTTATGTGCATACATTATTTTCGTAGCAACATGTCCTTAAACAGTTGAAATAGAATATATTGTTTACGTTGACAATTACAATTGCTTGATGCTAACAAACCAAGTGTAAATTATTCCTTGAGGGTGCGTCCACTGTTCGAACTTATGGTCTCCAATTAAAAGAAAAAATTCACATTTATTTCTGTGTTTTCTTTCCGGCCATTATTTCCTCTACGGACTCTGTCTTTGAAAATGTTGTGTTGTAAACACTTCGCCATTACAAGCTCGTCTGTTTTTTTCGCTTCATGCATTCGTTTGGATGCTCTTTTTCCTCATTTTGTTTTCTTTTGATGTTAGTAGCGATGATTATGGCTATGGCTGTGGCTGTGGCTATGGCTGTTGTTACCATTTCTGCTATTCTGCTACTTATTTTCCTGCTTACGTTGTTGTAATGCGTTGTTTTTCTTCTGTAACACTTACTTTCATAGGTCTTACTGGTGCTGCTCTGTTGCTGTCAGAAATGTGTATGAAATTCGTAGAACGTATTTCGTTTTTCCATTTTGATTTCCTTTTTTTCCTCTTTTGTCTTTTGCAGTTCTGGGCTGTTGTTCTATTTTCGTTTTTCTTTTTCGTTTTTTCAATTCGTATTTATTCAATGACGATGATGAAACACAACCAACAATTGTTGTTATAGTTTGGGTTTTTGGTATACAAAAATATATGTATCTGCACTCGTATGTATATACATACATATTTATTGATATTGACAAATTTGCTTTGTCTTTAGACTAAATAAAGTTGTCGGTTCTGTTCCAATTGTTTAGAAGTGAAAGATTATTGTGCAAGACCTTATTGCAATGAGCGAAACAAAAAGAATTACTTGGTCTATGAAAGCCTTTCGGTTGATTTCAAATTCTCAAGTACTTTAAATTGTATTTTGTTTTGTGGTTTTGTTTTCTCAATTTGTTCTTCTTTTGTTCTATATCGAGAAGGTGGTTGGTTATATGCTCATGTAATAAGGCCTTAAATAAATGTAATCTTTTGTAAGACCCAAAAGCCAACAAAAGAAATTGAAAATTTTTGTTATTCCAATAAATCATGTTTGGGGCGGTGGTAGTGGAAAAGAAAATGAAAAAAACGAGGTCGCAAATTGACAAAATATAGACAAGAAAAGGATTTTATGTATCATATGTAAAGACACAGGTTTTTTATACTATGTTCACTTTTATTGTGTCAATATTGGGTTTATTGAGTACAATATTTTAAGTGTTCAGGCATAACAATATACCCAGTTCAGCTGCTTATTCGATATTCATTTGACAGCTGGTTGTTTCAACAATGTTGTTTTTATTTTGTTTATCGTTATTGGCATTTGATTTCTCAAACATCAACAAAAAGTGTTCGGTTAATTGTAATATGCTCACTGAACATATTTATGACAGTGCTGCTACTAAATTATAAAATAAAATAAAATAAAATATATTATAACAAAGCAAAATTGTGTTTGCAAAGGCAAAATTGTGTTTGCAAAAGCAAAATTGTGTTTGCAAAAGCAAAATTGTGTTTGCAAAAGCAAAATTGTGTTTGCAAAAGCAAAATTGTGTTTGCAAAAGCAAAATTGTTTTTGCAAAAGCAAAATTGTTTTTGCAAAAGCAAAATTGTGTTTGCAAAAGCAAAATTGTGTTTGCAAAAGCAAACTTGTTTTTGCAAAAGCAAAATTGTTTTTGCAAAAGCAAAATTGTGTTTGCAAAAGTAAAATTATGTTTGCAAAAGCAAAATTATGTTTGCAAAAGCAAAATTGTGTTTGCAAAAGCAAAATTGTGTTTGCAAAAGCAAAATTGTGTTTGCAAAAGCAAAATTGTGTTTGCAAAAGCAAAATTGTTTTTGCAAAAGCAAAATTGTGTTTGCAAAAGCAAAATTGTTTTTGCAAAAGCAAAATTGTGTTTGCAAAAGCAAAATTGTGTTTGCAAAAGCAAAATTGTTTTTGCAAAAGCAAAATTGTGTGTGCAAAAGCAAAATTGTTTTTGCAAAAGCAAAATTGTTTTTGCAAAAGCAAAATTGTTTTTGCAAAAGCAAAATTGTGTTTACAAAAGCAAAATTGTTTTTGCAAAAGCAAAATTGTTTTTGCAAAAGCAAAATTGTTTTTGCAAAAGCAAAATTGTTTTTGCAAAAGCAAAATTGTGTTTGCAAAAGCAAAATTGTGTTTGCAAAAGCAAAATTGTGTTTGCAAAAGCAAAATTGTGTTTGCAAAAGCAAAATTGTGTTTGCAAAAGCAAAATTGTGTTTGCAAAAGCAAAATTGTGTTTGCAAAAGCAAAATTGTGTTTGCAAAAGCAAAATTGTGTTTGCAAAAGCAAAATTGTTTTTGCAAAAGCAAAATTGTTTTTGCAAAAGCAAAATTGTGTTTCCAAAAGCAAAATTGTGTTTGCAAAAGCAAAATTGTGTTTGCAAAAGCAAAATTGTGTTTGCAAAAGCAAAATTGTTTTTGCAAAAGCAAAATTGTTTTTGCAAAAGCAAAATTGTTTTTGCAAAAGCAAAATTGTGTTTACAAAAGCAAAATTGTTTTTGCAAAAGCAAAATTGTTTTTGCAAAAGCAAAATTGTTTTTGCAAAAGCAAAATTGTTTTTGCAAAAGCAAAATTGTTTTTGCAAAAGCAAAATTGTTTTTGCAAAAGCAAAATTGTGTTTGCAAAAGCAAAATTGTGTTTGCAAAAGCAAAATTGTGTTTGCAAAAGCAAAATTGTGTTTGCAAAAGCAAAATTGTGTTTGCAAAAGCAAAATTGTGTTTGCAAAAGCAAAATTGTGTTTGCAAAAGCAAAATTGTTTTTGCAAAAGCAAAATTGTTTTTGCAAAAGCAAAATTGTTTTTGCAAAAGCAAATTTGTTTTTGCAAAAGCAAAATTGTGTTTGCAAAAGCAAAATTGTGTTTGCAAAAGCAAAATTGTGTTTGCAAAAGCAAAATTGTGTTTGCAAAAGCAAAATTGTGTTTGCAAAAGCAAAATTGTGTTTGCAAAAGCAAAATTGTGTTTGCAAAAGCAAAATTGTTTTTGCAAAAGCAAAATTGTTTTTGCAAAAGCAAAATTGTTTTTGCAAAAGCAAAATTGTTTTTGCAAAAGCAAAATTGTTTTTGCAAAAGCAAAATTGTTTTTGCAAAAGCAAAATTGTTTTTGCAAAAGCAAAATTGTTTTTGCAAAAGCAAAATTGTTGTTGCAAAAGCAAAATTGTGTTTGCAAAAGCAAAATTGTGTTTGCAAAAGCAAAATTGTGTTTGCAAAAGCAAAATTGTGTTTGCAAAAGCAAAATTGTGTTTGCAAAAGCAAAATTGTTTTTCCAAAAGCAAATTTGTTTTTCCAAAAGCAAAATTGTGTTTGCAAAAGCAAAATTGTGTTTGCAAAAGCAAAATTGTTTTTGCAAAAGCAAAATTGTTTTTGCAAAAGCAAAATTGTGTTTGCAAAAGCAAAATTGTGTTTGCAAAAGCAAAATTGTGTTTGCAAAAGCAAAATTGTTTTTGCAAAAGCAAAATTGTTTTTGCAAAAGCAAAATTGTTTTTGCAAAAGCAAAATTGTTTTTGCAAAAGCAAAATTGTGTTTGCAAAAGCAAAATTGTGTTTGCAAAAGCAAAATTGTGTTTGCAAAAGCAAAATTGTTTTTGCAAAAGCAAAATTGTTTTTGCAAAAGCAAAATTGTGTTTGCAAAAGCAAAATTGTGTTTGCAAAAGCAAAATTGTGTTTGCAAAAGCAAAATTGTGTTTGCAAAAGCAAAATTGTGTTTGCAAAAGCAAAATTGTGTTTGCAAAAGCAAAATTGTGTTTGCAAAAGCAAAATTGTGTTTGCAAAAGCAAAATTGTTTTTGCAAAAGCAAAATTGTTTTTGCAAAAGCAAAATTGTGTTTGCAAAAGCAAAATTGTGTTTGCAAAAGCAAAATTGTGTTTGCAAAAGCAAAATTGTGTTTGCAAAAGCAAAATTGTGTTTGCAAAAGCAAAATTGTGTTTGCAAAAGCAAAATTGTGTTTGCAAAAGCAAAATTGTGTTTGCAAAAGCAAAATTGTGTTTGCAAAAGCAAAATTGTGTTTGCAAAAGCAAAATTGTTTTTGCAAAAGCAAAATTGTTTTTGCAAAAGCAAAATTGTTTTTGCAAAAGCAAAATTGTTTTTGCAAAAGCAAAATTGTTTTTGCAAAAGCAAAATTGTGTTTGCAAAAGCAAAATTGTGTTTGCAAAAGCAAAATTGTGTTTGCAAAAGCAAAATTGTTTTTGCAAAAGCAAAATTGTTTTTGCAAAAGCAAAATTGTTTTTGCAAAAGCAAAATTGTTTTTGCAAAAGCAAAATTGTTTTTGCAAAAGCAAAATTGTTTTTGCAAAAGCAAAATTGTTTTTGCAAAAGCAAAATTGTGTTTGCAAAAGCAAAATTGTGTTTGCAAAAGCAAAATTGTGTTTGCAAAAGCAAAATTGTGTTTGCAAAAGCAAAATTGTGTTTGCAAAAGCAAAATTGTGTTTGCAAAAGCAAAATTGTGTTTGCAAAAGCAAAATTGTGTTTGCAAAAGCAAAATTGTGTTTGCAAAAGCAAAATTGTGTTTGCAAAAGCAAAATTGTGTTTGCAAAAGCAAAATTGTTTTTGCAAAAGCAAAATTGTGTTTGCAAAAGCAAAATTGTGTTTGCAAAAGCAAAATTGTGTTTGCAAAAGCAAAATTGTGTTTGCAAAAGCAAAATTGTGTTTGCAAAAGCAAAATTGTGTTTGCAAAAGCAAAATTGTGTTTGCAAAAGCAAAATTGTGTTTGCAAAAGCAAAATTGTGTTTGCAAAAGCAAAATTGTGTTTGCAAAAGCAAAATTGTGTTTGCAAAAGCAAAATTGTGTTTGCAAAAGCAAAATTGTGTTTGCAAAAGCAAAATTGTGTTTGCAAAAGCAAAATTGTGTTTGCAAAAGCAAAATTGTGTTTGCAAAAGCAAAATTGTGTTTGCAAAAGCAAAATTGTGTTTGCAAAAGCAAAATTGTGTTTGCAAAAGCAAAATTGTGTTTGCAAAAGCAAAATTGTTTTTGCAAAAGCAAAATTGTGTTTGCAAAAGCAAAATTATGTTTGCAAAAGCAAAATTATGTTTGCAAAAGCAAAATTGTGTTTGCAAAAGCAAAATTGTGTTTGCAAAAGCAAAATTGTGTTTGCAAAAGCAAAATTGTGTTTGCAAAAGCAAAATTGTGTTTGCAAAAGCAAAATTGTGTTTGCAAAAGCAAAATTGTGTTTGCAAAAGCAAAATTGTGTTTGCAAAAGCAAAATTGTGTTTGCAAAAGCAAAATTGTGTTTGCAAAAGCAAAATTGTGTTTGCAAAAGCAAAATTGTGTTTGCAAAAGCAAAATTGTGTTTGCAAAAGCAAAATTGTGTTTGCAAAAGCAAAATTGTGTTTGCAAAAGCAAAATTGTGTTTGCAAAAGCAAAATTGTGTTTGCAAAAGCAAAATTGTGTTTGCAAAAGCAAAATTGTGTTTCCAAATTGTTTTTGCAAAAGCAAAATTGTGTTTTCAAAAGCAAAATTGTGTTTGCAAAAGCAAAATTGTTTTTGCAAAAGCAAAATTGTGTTGGCAAAAGCAAAATTGTGTTTCCAAATTGTTTTTGCAAAAGCAAAATTGTGTTTGCAAAAGAAAAATTGTGTTTGCAAAAGCAAAATTGTGTTTGCAAAAGCAAAATTGTGTTTGCAAAAGCAAAATTGTGTTTGCAAAAGCAAAATTGTGTTTGCAAAAGCAAAATTGTGTTTGCAAAAGCAAAATTGTGTTTGCAAAAGCAAAATTGTGTTTGCAAAAGCAAAATTGTGTTTGCAAAAGCAAAATTGTGTTTGCAAAAGCAAAATTGTGTTTGCAAAAGCAAAATTGTGTTTGCAAAAGCAAAATTGTGTTTGCAAAAGCAAAATTGTGTTTGCAAAAGCAAAATTGTGTTTGCAAAAGCAAAATTGTGTTTGCAAAAGCAAAATTGTGTTTGCAAAAGCAAAATTGTGTTTGCAAAAGCAAAATTGTGTTTGCAAAAGCAAAATTGTGTTTGCAAAAGCAAAATTGTGTTTGCAAAAGCAAAATTGTGTTTGCAAAAGCAAAATTGTGTTTGCAAAAGCAAAATTGTGTTTGCAAAAGCAAAATTGTGTTTGCAAAAGCAAAATTGTGTTTGCAAAAGCAAAATTGTGTTTGCAAAAGCAAAATTGTGTTTGCAAAAGCAAAATTGTGTTTGCAAAAGCAAAATTGTGTTTCCAAATTGTTTTTGCAAAAGCAAAATTGTGTTTTCAAAAGCAAAATTGTGTTTGCAAAAGCAAAATTGTTTTTGCAAAAGCAAAATTGTGTTGGCAAAAGCAAAATTGTGTTTCCAAATTGTTTTTGCAAAAGCAAAATTGTGTTTGCAAAAGCAAAATTGTGTTTGCAAAAGCAAAATTGTGTTTGCAAAAGCAAAATTGTTTTTGCAAAAGCAAAATTGTGTTTGCAAAAGCAAAATTGTGTTTGCAAAAGCAAAATTGTGTTTGCAAAAGCAAAATTGTGTTTGCAAAAGCAAAATTGTGTTTGCAAAAGCAAAATTGTGTTTGCAAAAGCAAAATTGTGTTTGCAAAAGCAAAATTGTGTTTGCAAAAGCAAAATTGTGTTTGCAAAAGCAAAATTGTGTTTACAAAAGCAAAATTGTGTTTGCAAAAGCAAAATTGTGTTTGCAAAAGCAAAATTGTGTTTGCAAAAGCAAAATTGTGTTTCCAAATTGTTTTTGCAAAAGCAAAATTGTGTTTTCAAAAGCAAAATTGTGTTTGCAAAAGCAAAATTGTTTTTGCAAAAGCAAAATTGTGTTGGCAAAAGCAAAATTGTGTTTCCAAATTGTTTTTGCAAAAGCAAAATTGTGTTTGCAAAAGAAAAATTGTGTTTGCAAAAGCAAAATTGTGTTTGCAAAAGCAAAATTGTGTTTGCAAAAGCAAAATTGTGTTTGCAAAAGCAAAATTGTGTTTGCAAAAGCAAAATTGTGTTTGCAAAAGCAAAATTGTGTTTGCAAAAGCAAAATTGTGTTTGCAAAAGCATAATTGTGTTTGCAAAAGCAAAATTGTGTTTGCAAAAGCAAAATTGTGTTTGCAAAAGCAAAATTGTGTTTGCAAAAGCAAAATTGTGTTTGCAAAAGCAAAATTGTGTTTGCAAAAGCAAAATTGTGTTTGCAAAAGCAAAATTGTGTTTGCAAAAGCAAAATTGTGTTTGCAAAAGCAAAATTGTGTTTGCAAAAGCAAAATTGTGTTTGCAAAAGCAAAATTGTGTTTGCAAAAGCAAAATTGTGTTTGCAAAAGCAAAATTGTGTTTGCAAAAGCAAAATTGTGTTTGCAAAAGCAAAATTGTGTTTGCAAAAGCAAAATTGTGTTTGCAAAAGCAAAATTGTGTTTGCAAAAGCAAAATTGTGTTTGCAAAAGCAAAATTGTGTTTCCAAATTGTTTTTGCAAAAGCAAAATTGTGTTTTCAAAAGCAAAATTGTGTTTGCAAAAGCAAAATTGTTTTTGCAAAAGCAAAATTGTGTTGGCAAAAGCAAAATTGTGTTTCCAAATTGTTTTTGCAAAAGCAAAATTGTGTTTGCAAAAGCAAAATTGTGTTTGCAAAAGCAAAATTGTGTTTGCAAAAGCAAAATTGTGTTTGCAAAAGCAAAATTGTGTTTGCAAAAGCAAAATTGTGTTTGCAAAAGCAAAATTGTTTTTGCAAAAGCAAAATTGTTTTTGCAAAAGCAAAATTGTGTTTGCAAAAGCAAAATTGTGTTTGCAAAAGCAAAATTGTGTTTGCAAAAGCAAAATTGTGTTTGCAAAAGCAAAATTGTGTTTGCAAAAGCAAAATTGTGTTTGCAAAAGCAAAATTATGTTTGCAAAAGCAAAATTGTGTTTGCAAAAGCAAAATTGTGTTTGCAAAAGCAAAATTGTGTTTGCAAAAGCAAAATTGTGTTTGCAAAAGCAAAATTGTGTTTGCAAAAGCAAAATTGTGTTTGCAAAAGCAAAATTGTGTTTGCAAAAGCAAAATTGTGTTTGCAAAAGCAAAATTGTGTTTGCAAAAGCAAAATTGTGTTTGCAAAAGCAAAATTGTGGTTGCAAAAGCAAAATTGTATTTGCAAAAGCAAAATTGTATTTGCAAAAGCAAAATTGTTTTTGCAAAAGCAAAATTGTTTTTGCAAAAGCAAAATTGTGTTTGCAAAAGCAAAATTGTGTTTGCAAAAGCAAAATTGTGTTTGCAAAAGCAAAATTGTTTTTGCAAAAGCAAAATTGTTTTTGCAAAAGCAAAATTGTTTTTGCAAAAGCAAAATTGTTTTTGCAAAAGCAAAATTGTTTTTGCAAAAGCAAAATTGTTTTTGCAAAAGCAAAATTGTTTTTGCAAAAGCAAAATTGTTTTTGCAAAAGCAAAATTGTGTTTGCAAAAGCAAAATTGTGTTTGCAAAAGCAAAATTGTGTTTGCAAAAGCAAAATTGTGTTTGCAAAAGCAAAATTGTGTTTGCAAAAGCAAAATTGTGTTAGCAAAAGCAAAATTGTTTTTGCAAAAGCAAAATTGTGTTTGCAAAAGCAAAATTGTGTTTGCAAAAGCAAAATTGTGTTTGCAAAAGCAAAATTGTGTTTGCAAAAGCAAAATTGTGTTTGCAAAAGCAAAATTGTGTTTGCAAAAACAAAATTGTGTTTGCAAAAGCAAAATTGTGTTTGCAAAAACAAAATTGTGTTTGCAAAAACAAAATTGTGTTTGCAATAGCAAAATTGTGTTTGCAAAAGCAAAATTGTGTTTGCAAAAGCAAAATTGTGTTTGCAAAAGCAAAATTGTGTTTGCAAAAGCAAAATTGTGTTTGCAAAAGCAAAATTGTTTTTGCAAAAGCAAAATTGTGTTTGCAAAAGCAAAATTGTGTTTGCAAAAGCAAAATTGTGTTTGCAAAAGCAAAATTGTGTTTGCAAAAGCAAAATTGTGTTTGCAAAAGCAAAATTGTGTTTGCAAAAGCAAAATTGTGTTTGCAAAAGCAAAATTGTGTTTGCAAAAGCAAAATTGTGTTTGCAAAAGCAAAATTGTGTTTGCAAAAGCAAAATTGTGTTTGCAAAAGCAAAATTGTGTTTGCAAAAGCAAAATTGTGTTTGCAAAAGCAAAATTGTGTTTGCAAAAGCAAAATTGTGTTTGCAAAAGCAAAATTGTGTTTGCAAAAGCAAAATTGTGTTTGCAAAAGCAAAATTGTGTTTGCAAAAGCAAAATTGTGTTTGCAAAAGCAAAATTGTGTTTGCAAAAGCAAAATTCTGTTTGCAAAAGCAAAATTTTGTTTGCAAAAGCAAAATTGTGTTTGCAAAAGCAAAATTGTGTTTGCAAAAGCAAAATTGTGTTTGTAAAAGCAAAATTGTGTTTGCAAAAGCAAAATTGTGTTTGCAAAAGCAAAATTGTGTTTGCAAAAGCAAAATTGTGTTTGCAAAAGCAAAATTGTATTTGCAAAAGCAAAATTGTTTTTGCAAAAGCAAAATTGTTTTTGCAAAAGCAAAATTGTTTTTGCAAAAGCAAAATTGTGTTTGCAAAAGCAAAATTGTGTTTGCAAAAGCAAAATTGTGTTTGCAAAAGCAAAATTGTTTTTGCAAAAGCAAAATTGTTTTTGCAAAAGCAAAATTGTTTTTGCAAAAGCAAAATTGTTTTTGCAAAAGCAAAATTGTTTTTGCAAAAGCAAAATTGTTTTTGCAAAAGCAAAATTGTGTTTGCAAAAGCAAAATTGTGTTTGCAAAAGCAAAATTGTGTTTGCAAAAGCAAAATTGTGTTTGCAAAAGCAAAATTGTGTTTGCAAAAGCAAAATTGTGTTTGCAAAAGCAAAATTGTGTTTGCAAAAGCAAAATTGTGTTTGCAAAAGCAAAATTGTGTTTGCAAAAGCAAAATTGTGTTTGCAAAAGCAAAATTGTGTTAGCAAAAGCAAAATTGTTTTTGCAAAAGCAAAATTGTGTTTGCAAAAGCAAAATTGTGTTTGCAAAAGCAAAATTGTGTTTGCAAAAGCAAAATTGTTTTTGCAAAAGCAAAATTGTGTTTGCAAAAGCAAAATTGTGTTTGCAAAAACAAAATTGTGTTTGCAAAAACAAAATTGTGTTTGCAAAAGCAAAATTGTGTTTGCAAAAGCAAAATTGTGTTTGCAAAAGCAAAATTGTGTTTGCAAAAGCAAAATTGTGTTTGCAAAAGCAAAATTGTGTTTGCAAAAGCAAAATTGTGTTTGCAAAAGCAAAATTGTGTTTGCAAAAGCAAAATTGTGTTTGCAAAAGCAAAATTGTGTTTGCAAAAGCAAAATTGTGTTTGCAAAAGCAAAATTGTGTTTGCAAAAGCAAAATTGTGTTTGCAAAAGCAAAATTGTGTTTGCAAAAGCAAAATTGTGTTTGCAAAAGCAAAATTGTGTTTGCAAAAGCAAAATTGCGTTTGCAAAAGCAAAAATGTGTTTGCAAAAGCAAAATTGTGTTTGCAAAAGCAAAATTGTGTTTGCAAAAGCAAAATTGTGTTTGCAAAAGCAAAATTGTTTTTGCAAAAGCAAAATTGTTTTTGCAAAAGCAAAATTGTGTTTGCAAAAGCAAAATTGTGTTTGCAAAAGCAAAATTGTGTTTGCAAAAGCAAAATTGTGTTTGCAAAAGCAAAATTATGTTTGCAAAAGCAAAATTATGTTTGCAAAAGCAAAATTGTGTTTGCAAAAGCAAAATTGTGTTTGCAAAAGCAAAATTGTGTTTGCAAAAGCAAAATTGTGTTTGCAAAAGCAAAATTGTGTTTGCAAAAGCAAAATTGTTTTTGCAAAAGCAAAATTGTTTTTGCAAAAGCAAAATTGTTTTTGCAAAAGCAAAATTGTTTTTGCAAAAGCAAAATTGTTTTTGCAAAAGCAAAATTGTTTTTGCAAAAGCAAAATTGTTTTTGCAAAAGCAAAATTGTGTTTGCAAAAGCAAAATTGTGTTTGCAAAAGCAAAATTGTGTTTGCAAAAGCAAAATTGTGTTTGCAAAAGCAAAATTGTGTTTGCAAAAGCAAAATTGTTTTTGCAAAAGCAAAATTGTGTTTGCAAAAGCAAAATTGTGTTTGCAAAAGCAAAATTGTGTTTGCAAAAGCAAAATTGTGTTTGCAAAAGCAAAATTGTGTTTGCAAAAGCAAAATTGTGTTTGCAAAAGCAAAATTGTGTTTGCAAAAGCAAAATTGTGTTTGCAAAAGCAAAATTGTGTTTGCAAAAGCAAAATTGTGTTTGCAAAAGCAAAATTGTGTTTGCAAAAGCAAAATTGTGTTTGCAAAAGCAAAATTGTGTTTCCAAATTGTTTTTGCAAAAGCAAAATTGTGTTTTCAAAAGCAAAATTGTGTTTGCAAAAGCAAAATTGTGTTGGCAAAAGCAAAATTGTGTTTCCAAATTGTTTTTGCAAAAGCAAAATTGTGTTTGCAAAAGAAAAATTGTGTTTGCAAAAGCAAAATTGTGTTTGCAAAAGCAAAATTGTGTTTGCAAAAGCAAAATTGTGTTTGCAAAAGCAAAATTGGAGATTTAAACAATTTAACGTTTCTATAACGTTACAGTACAACGCTTCTAATATGTATTACAAAAGGCTTTAGATCGTGATCGTAGTATTTTCTGACCTCTAAGAAACCAATAAATACGAAAGCAAAATCCAAAGCCAACTGCAAGCTGTAAAAATCTTAAACCAAGCTTGGAAAAGTCCAGCATTTTCTAGACAATGCCTTGATCTGTTCTCTATTAGTTTACATTATTAAGGTGATAAATCGTTGAAACATATTTGATTGCTAAAGAAACGAGTGACGTTCACTCGCCAGTACTTGATATAATTTTTTTTCGCTGTGTTCTTTTGTCTTTTTGCCTAAAGTGCCAATGTTGTTATAACTTTTGCCCAAAAACTGCAGACTTATAAAGGGGGTGGCAAAGTATAATGATTGAAATAATAAAAACTGCATCACGTAAACGTAAGAGTCTGCTTGGAGCACTACTTTGCAATGATAATAATGACAAGTGTTTACAGATTTGTCATAGAAATTTAAAAATGAATGAATAATTAATGAATTAATGAAAGTGGTTTGGCATTTATGTACATATATAAGAAAGAAGAAATGTAGACAATTTTTAAATCATTTTTTTTTAATAACGATTTTATTGTTTTGTACTTTCAGATTGTCATGTGCTGTATTTACAACACTAATGTAATCGTATTGTAACGCTTACGAAGGTGAGTACGGCTATTTTAATCATATGATTTTTCTTATCTTATTAACCTTATGAAGATGGTAATTTCAATACAGTATACTATGCCTGAATCTGTTGTTTCAATTAATTTGTATTAAGTAAAGGCAAGACCCAGAACTAGTCGCCGTAGTCACGTAGGTAGTGTCTTAGCTTATTAGACATGAGGCCTCGGTTCCTACTGCAAGTCAGACATGTCCAAAAAAACGAAATATTTGTCATCGGCGACTTCCTCTCAGCAGTGTTCTAAAAAAAAGTCTGAGAGTAAATTAATTTGTCATGAAAAGTTTCTCAAAAATCTGTCGTTTGCAATCGACTTTAAACTGCGGGCCCCGATACTCATGTATAAAATTAACACACACGAAAACGAGTAATTTGTGACAATGTTATGAGGAATTGAAGTTGCCGTAGTCTAGTAGGTAGTGTGTTGGCTTATAGGACATAAGGCCACGGTTCAAACCCCAGGTCAGACATAAAAAACGAAAATATGAAAAAAAAAACATTTCTTCGGTGAACACTCAGTAGATTTGTGGCAAAAACTCAGAGAGCATGAGCATGAGACATGAAAAGTTTCTCAAAAATATGTCTTTAAACTGTATGTTCCACCACTCATGTATAAAATTAATACACAGAACATAAGTGGTGTAAGAAACTAGGTCCACAATCCTAGCTGAAGGGTTGTAATTACCGATTGTGTATGTTATGAGGAATTACTATGTACTGTTCTTTATTAAAGATTTGCAAAAAAATTTATGTTTTATATTTAAGTTGGGATTTAAATTCCTTTAAACATTACAAGGAATTACTAGTGTGCCTATAAACAAGTAAACAAAAATATACCAACATATACTACAAAAGAATAAATAAAATACACACACAACAATAATGAAACAACGATGTTTACATTTATAGAGATCTCGAGAAGGCGAAGCTACGAACATTCGTCTTCAAGAACATTCATCAGACTGTTTAAGTTGATATATAAAAGGCAACGCAAAGCAGGCAACTGGGCCAGTAAAAGTTCAGTCAGTCTTGGCTGTCTTCCAAAATGTATCAATACAAAGTTTGTATGCAGTTCTACTACTGTATATAAACAATGTAGAAATGTAAAGTAACCAAACAATGCATCAACTATAAATACGATGCCTGATTGCTTTTTGACTGCGTTAAAAATACACATTGACGACGTTTTCAAATAGAATACAGTGTATATATTTTGTACAGCGACATTATGAAACACGATACTTAGTTCAAATACAAAGCAACTAACATTTTGGTTCTTTCGAACAATTGTCTAGTAATTGTTATTGTTTATGCAAAGGGTGTAAACAGAGGAATAGCAAACACAGCAATTTTTGTTGTTTACACCAAGTTGTGAACAGTGGCTCACAGAATTGTGCGAATAATAAAGAGTTTTAATTACAACTTTTTTATTTTATTTGCAATCTACGAGCTTATATTTTAAATGTTTTTAAAAGGTAAAAACGTAACAATATGAAGCATTATTTATTACAGATTTACGAAAAGAAAAAATAAATTCTTTATTTTATATGCCACATTATCTATATATCTATATCTATCTATATCTGTATATATATATATAAAATATATATATAAAAATGAATGTTTGTTTGTATGTAATTAATAGAATCGTAAACTATGCATTTGATCATGTTATGATCTACAGCAAAGTTGTTGCGCATGAGCCGGGGAAGGTTCCTAACTTGGTATAACCAATATACGACGGGTGGCGCCACTGAAAATTGCGAAAAATGAATTAAATCGTAATTTGTTCATTTGATCATGATATGAACTGCAAAGTTGCAAAGTTGTTGAAAATTATTCAAAATTAATTGAATCGTAAACTATGCATTTGATCATGTGTTAATCGGACAAATATCAGACATTTTAGCATTTATCATTTATGATTTTAATAACATTTAGTATAACTCATTCCCGTAAAATGTCAATCACAACTTTGAAACATTTTAATTTTGAAAACTTTTTAAAAATGCTCAATTGGATTGGGTACATTGTGAGATTCTAATAAATTTAAACGCATTTTTCATGTATTCCCGTGCAATCATGCCTCCAAAGCGACAAGCAATTGGAAAATCTTCGAGTACAAGCCGCTGAGATCCGATCGAATGCGTACTACTTATTCCCGTTCGTCTGAGTCATCTGGACAACGGGAAACAAAATCCATAAAATGATTCAAAATTAATTGGATATTTGTGTAATGTCTTTCCTTCAAATTTATTTTTGTTGGTGGCGCAGTAACAGGCGCAGGGTCCAGCTAATTTTAAATAAAATTTAGAACTTTAATTGTCCAACAAATATTTATTATCCACTAAATCTTAACAAGTATTCACTTCTCTTTTACATATCTTTTCCTTTTTCTTTTCTTTATTCTTTTTTTTTCGTTTCTCCTCTCTTCCTCACTATTCCTTGAGAAGTTTATGTGTAAGCCTTTCATATTAAACCATATTTATGCAGCTTAACACCCCTTTATGTTATGTTTTAACATTTATTGTTTATAGCCCAGTATTTCTCTTATCATGTTTTAAACTAAATTATGGCAAATAACCAACGAAATGGCCAAACGAACAGACAGACAGACACACAGACAGACAGACAGACAACCAACCAGCCAAGTTTACTATGTACTCAAGTGTGTGCCATCTTAAGGCAACTTGAAGAGTACAGCTGCAACAGCCGCAGCAGATTACACTTGTATTTTGGGTAGAACATGGACAAAGAATATCTAAAAATTTGTTTTTTGTTTTTGTTTTATCCTTGAGATGGATTTTTTTTCTTTTTGGTTTTGTTTTCTGCTCTGTTCAGTTCGGTTGTTGTTGTTTTTTTTCCATTTATAAAATATGTTTTACTTTCATTAGATTTATATCTTGAAAATTATTATTTGTACGTACATATGAAAAGTTTAAACTAAAAACAATTCCTTGTTAATACAAAATCGTATGCAAGCTGGTGTTTTTTCATACATACGAGTATAAAATATTTTGAAGGTGTGTTTAAATTTTGATTAAAACCAAACATATAATATGTATGTATGTATATGCATCTTATATTTTGTTTTCATTATAAAATGCTGGCTTAAAAGAAAAACACAAAAACAATGAAAAGAAAAAATTAACCTGGCAACTGCTGCCTTCTGATTATCTTCCTTCGCCATTCAAACGTTCATTAATTGTGGCACATCCAAATGGCGTGGCATAATTTATGAAAGTGTTTGCACACACATACACACACACACTTGGTGAAGAGCCTTTAAACATTTTAATGGAAAAAATTTCTCTCTTTCTCTTCATAAAATATAAAATTTAAAGTGTATTTGCTTTTAATTTTCATAAAATTTTATTTAAAAACAAATGATACAGGCATCATAAGGGAGGGGGGGGACTGTTGAAATAAGACTTTAAGTGATGAATGAAAATACGAGCTTTTCTGACCATTATAAAGAAAGTATGATCGTATGACCATGTTCCTACTTAAGTTGACTCAGAACAGATATTTCTGCTGAAAGGAGTCTCCATACTCTTACTTTTCTTGACATTGCATTAGTCATTCAACTAGAGAGTCAGTTTCATCTTTTCAACTACCAGAGTAGATCTTACGGTTCATCAGTTGAATACACGGAAAAACCATGAAATGAGCGGCCCTGCCTTCATCATAGAGGACTGATTTACTAAAAACATCCTCTGCACGGATTTCAAGCCAACTGTCATCATGTTCGATGATAAAAAAATGCCACGAAAGCGTCAAAAATCACACAACAAGATCGAACACGGAATCCTGTCGGAACAATTCAATCTTAGACTGCGCCTTCAACTATTTATTTATTGTGCCAGTAAAACTGAAGATCCAACAAAGAGATTGTAATGGCAACACTCATGTATCGGGTCCGCCATCAACTTTTCAACTAGTGCTTATTTCGTGAATGGTAACACTTAGCTCATGTCTGATTTGACAGATAATTAGTTTTATCCTTCCGCTGAACGAATATGGTTGTGTATACGCGTTTTCGCTTCGATAAGTGGGCCTGCGATCGACTTACAGATGATGCCGATTCTGGCAAAAAAAAAATCATCTTTTCAGATGAAGCTCATTTTGATCTTGGCGGGTATGTAAACAAGCAAAATTGTCGCATTTGGGGCACAGAAAACCCGCACGCATACATTGAAAAGCCGACACACCTAAACCGAGTCACTGTTTGGTGCGGATTTTGGTCCAGAGGAATAATTGGGCCATTTTTCTTCGAAAATGAGCAAGGAGTGGCCGTTACAGTCAATGGCGATCGTTATCGGGCCATGTTGAACGATTTTTTGTTCACAAAAATTGAAGAGGAGGATATTGGCAACATTTGGTTTCAACAGGACGGCGCTACGTGCCACACAGCCGAAGCTACACTCGATGTTTTGTGCCCTGTTTTTGAAAATCGCATTATCAGCCGCACAGCTGATTATTTGTGGGGTGCCGTCAAAGATAAGTGTTACGCCTACAAGCCAGAGACAATTGATGCTTTAAAGGACAATATTCGTGAAGCCATTGGTGAAATACAGCTGCAGACAATCGATAATGTGCTTAAAAATTGGACCGATCATGTAGGCTACTGCCTGGCCAGCCGAGGCAGCCATTTGAATGAAATTATATTCCATTATTAACCGGAAGGATTGTACTTTCAAATAAAAAAAGAAATTTGAGAAAATATTCAGTAGTTCTTTTTTAAAGCATTTTCAAAAAATAAAGTTATTTGGCGGACCCTTTACAAGGCTAGCCATCCTTAGGCGCATGAATATCGTGAACGTACTGCATTAACACAAGAATTAGGTATTGCACGGATCTTCTTGGGAATAGGCAGTAAGAAGAGCACCCAATAGAGGTCGACGGGAGTCACCCACAATCTGGATCATAATTCAAACTGAATCAATGCCTATAAAATATGTTGAAAAAGCAACCTACATATTTCGTATCTATTCTCCTTAAGTACCAGATGTCTAATGCCATTGTGGAAAAAAGCTAGATATTCATGTGGGTTTCGGGACACGACGATATGAAATGTATTTGCGCTACACTGGCATGACAACAAAGCACACAGATGGTCAATTTCAATTTACAAAAGATTGGTCATGGTTTAACAGCATCCTAACTTCTACTTCTACTTCTGCTTTTACTTGATGCGACACTGTCCGTATTAAAATTCATTCTTTGCTGGTTTAAAAAATAATAAAAATTAAAGGAAATAAAAAAAATTTTTTTTTAAATCTTAAAGTGAAATGTCACAGCCGTTATGTTGTCTTGAAAACGTTGACGGTTATAAAAATTTCGCAGATTAATGTCAAGTAATTCTGACATTTGCTACCGGATATTAAAAGCCAAGGCAGTAAATGATCGTTAAACTTGCAACACGTTTTAATTTTGAAAGTTTCAAACAATACATTTAACATCCACATTTTTAGGAGAGAATATTTCTAATTCCATTTGTGGAGTACACATGAAACTTTTCCACCCAAGTACAAGTGGAATGTAATTTTTACGACGTAGGATACATACCGTGGTCTAGTAGGTAGTGTGTTGGCTTATTAGACGAAAAGCCAGGGTGCGAGCCCCAGTCCAGACATCAAAATAAAATACAAAAAGTATTTCTTCGTCGACTTGCTCTCAGCAGATTTCTGGCAAAAACTCTCTGAGAGTAAATAAAATTGCCATGAAAAGTTTCTCAAAAATCAGTCGTTTGGAGTCGAGTTTAAGCTGTAGGTCCCGCCACTCATGTATAAAATTAACACACGCAACGTAAGTGGTGTGAGAAACTAGGTCGTTATCCTGACTGAAGGGTTGTAATGACAAATTATGTATGTGTATGTAGGATACATACTCCATGCTCTGGTTTCGTATACATTTTATTTCGTAAATTATGTTTGCGACCATTATTACAACTTGCGTTTAACTAGGGTTTAGTTAAAGGTAACTTTAGCTAAAGTGAACTTTAATGTCAACTTTAAATTCTTTTCGTTATTACAACCTAATGAAAAAATAAAGTTAACTTTTTCAAAAATCTGGCAGTGGCGGAGCAATGTCTATAACACTGCTCAAATTAAACAAATCCTGTTTAAACGCAGTGGCAATGACGGGCTGCTTTTTTTTTGTTGTATTTGCTCACTTTGTTTATATTTGAAGTTGCCGTATTGAAAATAATATACATGTATGGCAAGTTCAAACGTAAACTTAACTTTAATAGTTACTGGTAGGATGATCTTTCATTTAGCTTAACGCTAACTTTTACCATATTGTCCGCTTATAATAATGATAAACAATTTTCTACCCGTTAAAATCCTCCCTTTAATTAACGGCAAGTTGCAATAATGGCCCTTAACCCTGGACGGTTACTCTTTATTTTTGTACTTTAAAGTTACTCTTCGTTGAATCGACAAACACTTTAACCCTAATTGGTTACTCTACGTCGATTCGACGAAGCTCATTTACTCTTTATCACATAATTCTTTTATGTTTGACCAAATTTCGCTGTTTTTATCAACAATGTTGGTTGAAAATGAAAGCTTGTAGTAACCCTGGCCACCCATATTTTTAATCCATTTGTACAGTAAGGTTACTCTTCGTTGAATCGACGAACAAAAAAAAAGGTTTTTTCGTCTACTGACTGCAAGCTTCGTCGATCAACGAACAGTAACCGTGCAGGGTTAATCGTTTAACATTGGCTCGATTAGAATATTTGGTTTGTGTCTTTGCTAGTTAAATTTGAGTTTATCTGCACACACACTTTAAATTTTATTTTATTTTAACCGGTTTTTTCGTATTCTTTAATAAATTTTTCATTTGAAAAAGTAACTGCACATACACAAAAAACAATTGTTGAATCCTAACAGTAATTTTTCTCTCCTTTTTTTTGTCTTCCCATTCTGCCAAAACGTCATTTGTAAAAAGGGCGTCGTTTTTTTAAGCCAAAAAACGAAATTTAAAATATAAATAAAGAAACACTACTACTAGTGGAAAGCAAAAAAACGTAAAACATTTTTCGTATTTCATTTCAATTCAATTTTTTTTATTTTCATTTCATTCTGCAAAATAGAAGACACAAAAAAAAATGTGAACTAATTTGCAATTCCAAGTGCGTGATGATGCAAACATTTCTTTTAGCGTTTTTATCTTTTGTTGTTTGTTGCCTTATTTCATACATATTTCTGGTTTAGAAATATTCTCTGCATAAATAGTTTTTTTCTTTAGCAGGTTAGTTAATGAGACCTAGAGAGTGACCTATACCAATGGACTGGATTATATAAGGGTTTTAAGTATAGAGTCTTCCGATCCAACAAGATATGGCGGGTAAAATATTTGTACTTGGTTTTTCAGTGTAAATTTTCGTGACATGTGGCCATGAAAAGCCATACAAACGATCGACTGCAATTCGTTGAAGTTTATGATGAAAATTCGTGATGCTTGAGAATTATGTTTCTATCGAAAAGTTATCTTCAACAACGAAGCTTATTTCTGCCTCAATGTATGTCAACAAACAGAATTCCCGAATTCAAAGCGAAGAGCAGCCAAAAGCAGTTCAAGAGATGCTAGTACATCTCTGTCAGATGCATTGTTTAGTCAGGATTGAGGCCCAGCGGAATTATTGGCTTACACTTCTTTAAGAACAATGAAAATGACAACATTATACTCAATGAAGAAGTCGCCGTGGTTTAGTAAGTAATGTGTTGGCTTATTAGACGTGAGACTTCAGTTCAAACCCCAGGTCAGGCATCTCCAACTGAACAAAATATGAAAAAATATTTCTTCGGCGACTTTCTCTCAGCAGATTTCTGGCAAAAACTCTGAAAGTAAATAAAATTGGCTTGAAAAGTTTCTCAAAAATCTGTCGTTCGGAGTCGACTTTAAACTGTAGGTCCCGTCACTCATGTATAAAAATTAAGGCACACAACATAAGTGGTATAATAAACTAGGCTGTAATCCTGACTAATGTAACAAGTTACCGTTCGATGGTTACTGATGTTTTCAATTCGAAATTTAAAAATTGAGCTTGGTTGAGATGTGTATTCAACACGACGGTGTTATGGCTCCCAATAATAGAAATCTATTGAGAAGGGAGTTTAATGAGCATTTAATTTCATATTTTAAAGCAGTTTATTGTTTGCCTGGATCATGCTTTTTTCATTGCACCCTATACTATACTATGAGGGGATGCGAGAAACCGCTCGCATACAGGGACAAGCCAATTACAGCTTAGGAAGTCAATATTACTGCTGCCAGTTGAGTTAAGTTGAGATAATTAAGTTTTTTTTTTTTTTGTTAAGCAGATGATTAACCTACTGTGCTGTAGTTCGAGATTGATAAATCCATCCATTGCCATCGGTTAAAAACTGCCGGAGTGATCGTTCTTTTTTTGCAGGAAGTAGCGCAGCATAATCTTCCTAGCATGATTTTGTGAATGTTATTGTCTTTGATGGATCAGAGGGCTTTTTGGATGAATAATGCCAATGGCGTGGATCAGACACTGGTCACTCGAGTATCCTGAAGAAATTTGAAGCTGTCGGGGACATTTATATGATACCGCGATATGACTTCTCGGTGAAATTCATGACGACCTTCCGGGTTAAGGAGATGTGGAGGAATGGTGCTGAGCACCTCGTCAAGGACTCCATTCATATCTTCACTGACGGATCCAAGCTGGGAGGATGCGTTGGTGGTGGGCTATAAGGCCGTATTACTGCAGCGTTTTCCAAGCGGAGGTGTTGGCGATACAGGCTGCGGTAAGGATTATTTGGGATTCGAATATACCCAGTGGAAACATCGTCATACTCTCCCATAGCCAGGCGGCTATCAGGGCTCTGGGCTGCAATGTGATGAACTCTAGGCTGTCGGAAACACCTGAGCAGGGTAGCGAAGAGGTATAATATGCATATCATTTGGGTTCCGGGACACAATGATATCCCGGGCAACTACAGAGCAGATGAACTGCTCAGACACGGCATGACCATCGAACTCTCCTACGAATTCTTGGATATTGGGGTCTCTTTTGAGACCTGCAAGCTTATGATTGACAACGAGATCATGGACCACCTGCGGTGGACAGCTTCGGATAAGAGCAGAATGTCGCGCATGATCTGGCCGAGGCCAGGCAGCTTAAACTCCAAAGAGGCGTGCTCAGTACGGTCATTGAAGTTGTGACGGGGCATTGCATTATGGGTGTCCAAGTGAAGCGCATTGGTCTGGGACACCTCGCAAATGATTCCTGCAGAAGCTGCAGGGACGGCGAGGAGGAAGAGACTGTGCTTCATCTACTGGGAACATGCCCGGCACTATGTCAAAGGAGAAAGAGACATCTTGGTGCCTACTATATCGAAGATCCTGGGTGATTTGTCGAACATTGACGTCAGCAGTTTGAGTCGCTTCATTGGTTCAAGAGTGGATAGTGGACATGAACTGTGGTATCATAGGTGCCGCATGGGGCCTAAGTGCGTTCTTTCGACTCCTAGGGGGACGGCAACTTATACCTACCTACTACCAATGCCGAAGACGATGAAAGCTTCTTATATTTGAAGTTTAAAAACCATGACAAGCATTTTTATGATATGTTCGGGATACTAATTTAAGTTACTTAGGTTTGTAGTTAAGAGTTTAACTGCTTTACCACACGCCCTTTCATTTCTTTACGACTATAAAATATTGAATAACAAGGTTCGTTTAAACTTTGTAAACCTGGAAACATTACCAGTGTTGCATTCGACCAATACACAAAATGGTATAATCTTCAGTTAAAGGAGTTGAAATGATAAGCATTTCGCCTATTAACCAATAATTTGAATCAGAGATAGCAGAACTATAGATGAGTGCTTCATTTGCGCACAATAGACTGTAGTAAACCATGTGGACCCTATCACATCTGACATAAAAAAGCAGAAAATTATTGGACTGGATTAGGAGCATCATCGCCAAGGAAGTCGAATGTTTGGAGAAGTTACAGAGTTCTTGTTATAAACAGGCTATTGAAGCTAAGCGATTACTGATTGGAAAATTGTTGCGAAAAAAAAGTTTTAAAAATTTTTCGAGTCTTCTTTATTAGGTCGTCTAATTTTGGTACTCCCCTTTGTAAAACTACTATAGAAGTGCTGTCACTCCGTTCATAACCCGAAAATACGGATTTTAAAGCAAATTTAATTCCGAGGAAGAAAACACTATTTGCTGTTAAACCCTTTATTTATCCACAGGCAGCCATCCAGCCCTTTGGTGGGTGGATTCCCTACCAGCTGTTCTTCGTTAATATTTATTTTCATTAATAATGTTTTTTTTTCTTTTTTTTTCTGTTGTACCATCCTTTTCTGCGTCTTTTTTTCTATTCCGCTTTTTTTTCGTCATAGTTTTCCTATACCATAGACAGTGTTGTTGACATTAGACGAGAGAACAAACAAAAAATGAAAAGAAAATAAATGATGATGACTATGACAATTCTAATGGGTTACAGAAAAAAAATGTTTTTTTTTTCCATAAATTTGTATTTGCGTGTTATATATGCCACCCACCCTTTCATAGTTTCATAATAGTTGGGCTTGATAAAATTGATTTGTGAGAAATGAATGGAACGCAATGGAATAGAAAATTTTTATATGAACTTTCATGAAAAAATAAAAACGAAAAACACTCTTCGCGCACTTCTCCCAAAGATGGAAATTAATATTAAAAAATTTTAAAAAGTATTATCTGAGATAGATGGATTAAATTGAACAAAATCTGTAAATTTTATCGGCGCAGTACATAGTTAAAAAGTTGTCAATAGTTTAATGGAAAGAGAAATTTTATGGATGTTCGTTTAAGTTTGATTACAAAGCAAACCAAGCAGTTTCCTCATCAGAGATAATTAAGTTGAAAGATCGGGATTTTTTACCAAAAGTACACTTCATTAATTGGGTAAAATTGAATAAAAAATAGTATCGGAGGGGGAAACGCCTAGTAGGCTGGATAAAAATCGCGTCAAGTATTCCAAAACAGTTTTCGTTACTGTCGGGCATTACTTGGTATCGTAGATATAGCCGATGAAGATAATTATTTACTTGTTTTTTAAATATGAGAAATCTGTCTAAATCGGTCAAAATAGAATAAAAAGGGAATTATGTGGACCTTGACCTAGTGGACTGTACTAGCAAAAAAAGTGCTCTTTATAAATCATTTGAAATCGGATAAAAACGGAAATTGTGGGTGAAATCAACATAGTGGTCGGTATAGCTATGGTAGCAAGGATTCCAAAACAGTTTTCGTTCCGGTCGGGCATTACCTAGCGTTGGAGATATCGGCGACGAAGCTAATATAGGCGACAAAGCTAATACCTTTGTCATCGACAAAAAATGCGAGTCATCGCCAAAAAAAATGCTAGTCATCGACAAAAAATGCAAGTCATTGTCAAAAAAATGCTAGTCACCGAAAAAAAAAATACAAGTCACCGACAAAAAATTACCGTAAGAAAACAGGAAATCATCGACAAAAACTGCAAGTCATTACCAAAAAAAAAAAAATGCGAGTCTTCTACAAGAAAATGCAAATCATCAACAAAAAATGTAAGTTATCGACAAAAGAAAATGCAAATCAACTAGAAAACGTGCGTGTCATCGACAAAAAAAAAAATAAATGCAATGCCAAATAAAGACCAAAAACCAAAATTATCAGGTCGAAAGCGCACGGTTTTTTTTACATTATCGCTGCCGTAAACTTCAGTAATTTTTTCAGTAGACTACTATAGGTACACAGAATATGACGGTAATGTTTCGAATTTTCACTAATTTTTAAATGATAAATATAACATTTCACAGAATAAGCTGATTTTAATAATGTCTTCCCATAAAGTGATGTTTGAAATGTCATTTCCCAAACAAGCTTAATATTTTCTGATGTAATTAATACATATAATTCAAATCATATTTGCAACGGAACATGAAGGCATCATTTATTTAAAATTATTACTTCACACTTTTTTTTCTTTTTTGACAAGAGTAACAATTTGATATTTGCTGGAAATAATTTATGATAAACGCTTGGTCTTTTATTATTAAAAAGCATATGAAAATTTAGCACATTAAAAATTTTAAATTTAACATGGTATGTACTTACTGTTCTGTACTTAATTAGACACGATTCATTAGCACTAACCAATAAAAAGAAAACTATTTTTAAAATATTTAAACGCTTTCAGTTATAAATTTTGATATTAAAGATATCAGTTTAGTTTAGAGTGACGAGGCAAGAAGAACTTATTCACTGGGAAAATAATAAAGAAAATTTCTATACTTTAGAGAATCTTGTTAGCATTTTAGTGATAATGCAGAGTATGTTGAGATAACTCGCCAAAGATAACAGTTTGAAAGCTCTTTTCTGGACCCAGGTGAGTACATACATACATACATACTTTGGCCATTACAAGCCTTCAGCCAGGATTACGCCCTAGCTTCTCACACCACTCATGTTGTGTGTGTTAATTTTATACATGAGTGACGGGACCTACAGTTTAAAGTCGACTCTGAACGACAGATTTTTGAGAAACTTTTCATGGCAATTTTATTTTAACACTCAGAGTTTCTGCCAGAAATCTGCTGAGAGGAAGTCGGCGAAGAAATATTTTTTGTATTTTATTTTGATATCTGGCCTGGGGCTCGAACCCTGGCTTTTCGTCTAATAAGCCAACACACTACCTACTAGATCACGGCGACCCATGTGAGTAATTCATTGAAAATATAACGGACAGTTTGATCCTACTAATGCATATCAACTCTGGAGATGGTACAATAAGTGACCGAACTATGCACTTCCCCAAAGTCATCTCGATCACAGTTAAGTGTAGACACACTACCATTAAACGACTACTGCCGAGGTTGTTGGTCTGCTGAAGAGGAGGAAATTGTTATACACTTTCTTTGCTAATGCCCATCTCTCGCAAATTTAGATTATTTGCCTCTCCATTCCTTGTCAGCTTGACGGAGTTATCATACATTGATATAAAGGCTATAGCTTCGTTCATAAAACTTTCAGACTGGTTTCCAGATTACAGGAGACGTGCTTTTTAGTGAGCAGCCCCTGCGCTGACTAATTTCTTCTATGAGTTCGGTTGAATTTGGTCAGTACGGAGAATGCGCTTACCCGTGGCATTACGACGGGCCGCTATGCGTACTCAAGTGAGTTTTGGTATCAAAGTTACCACTCCAACCTACCTATCTACATTAACTGCAGATGTTTACGTTATCCATGGAGCTTAGTTTGACGATTGTTACTAAAGAGAAAAATATTCGAATGTGAAATCTTTTTAGAACAGTTGAGCCCTGTAGCGCTATTCAAATTTAAATAATTGCTACAATGACGCATTGACGACGCATTACCCATTTAATTGAAAATCTATATTCTTGTGATTTTATTTAAACGTTTAAATTTAATTTTTTTTTATTATTTCATCAACTACTTGTCATAGTTTCCATGCTAGTTTAAGAGCTCTTCAAATTAATTGGAACAGTCTATGCTGATCACAAGATTTGACACTAAATGTCACTAGACCTACTTTATATTCATTACAATATAATTTATATCATCATACATATGTATGTATGTATGTATGTGGTCGCATGCTTTATAATCATTTTTTATTTGTATTTGTGTTATAATCACTCTTTTGTTTTTTGCCACACTTGTTATTTGTTAAGGGGTAATGTGATCCATTGAATTAGATTTTTAAAAATCATAAATTACAGTTAAAATAGTATTTCGAGTAGTTACCACAACCCCCCCCCCCTCCCCAAAAAAAAAAGAAAAAAATTCAGCAAATCATTGTAAAAAACGAAAAAAAAATTGAAGAAAAGTTACTACTTACTTGCTCTATTGGAGCATTAAATATATTATTTTTTTTGTATTAAATGAACTTGTTGTTGTTTTTGGATGTATTTAGTGTTAGTTGTAGAAAATTTTTCAAAGCAACGAACAGTGAAATTGACAGCATACAGCATACCACACCGCCACCACCACCATCACCCGACCATTTTTAGAAAACAAAACCGAAATTTTTGTTAATAAAACAATAAATTATTATCGCCAACAAATCAGTAGCAAAGAAAGAGAAACAATTAAAGAAAGAAAGAAAAAAATTATAAAAATAATAATAAATTGCAAGGAAAACATTTGTTTGGAAAAAAGTATTTCATGTGGAAAAATCAATAAAAAGCGAAATGAATTAGAAAATATGGTACGAAGGATCCAGATCACATTCTTGTTTAAAAGAAAATTAGTTGAAACACATAAGAAATTAAATTATAGTTCTTTATGTCCACTTTTATTACAAATTATTTAAATATCATACATACATTCATACATACATACATAATTGTTAATTACAACACTTTAGTCAGGATTACGACCTAGTTTCTCACATCACTTATGTTGTGTGCGTTAATTTTATACATCAGTGGTGGGGCCTACAGTTTAAAGTCGACTCCGACTCCGACTCCAAAAGTTTTTTGAGAAACTTTTCATAGCAATTTTATTTATTCTCAGAGTTTTTGCCAGAAATATGCTGAGAGGAAGTCGCCCAAGAAAATGTTTTTCATATTTCTTTTAGTTGAGATGAACCGCGGCCTCACGTCTAATAAGCAAACGCACAACCTACTAGACAACGGCGTCTACAAATAAGTAGGGTTTCGGCGTTTGCTCAGCAATTATCAATTCACATCTCTCTTTATATCGAGTGCTGTTTTAGCTGCATGAGAACTATCGATATCCATGGCTATTGTTTGATAGCCGAGAATGGCTATGTTAATATTTATATTCAGTAAGACATCTTTTAGTAGTCAATCGAAATTTACTTAAAAAAATTAATCTTTTCGCAAAATTTTGGGAATACTTGGTCCATTTTACAGTCAACATAACCTGCCTAGTGATTATTGATCGTTTTTACACTAATTTTGATCTCCTCGATTTTAGCCATCAACAACTCAAAGCCTATACTGAATACATACCGAAAAGAATATTATTCTGCGATGGCTTGAAGAAGATGTCGAAAAATTGATCTGTCGTTGTTCTTAACGTCAGTATATTGGCTTATGGCCCTATATATTACAATTCGTGAGGGAGTTGAAGCTAAACGACTAACATTTACGTTGCATTTTTTTGCTAGTTGAGCTCATTTGAAAAAAATTTTGATGAAACACAAATTCGTGATGAAAATCATTTCTGGTTCAATGAATACGTTACTATATAAAATTGTCATATTGGGAGCGAAGATAGTCTTGTAGGCCACTCACGAATCACCACCACATTCATTAAAATTGTCTGTTTGGTGTGGTTTACACCCTAGCGAAATTTTTGAAATCAGCCGATACAATGAATTTCGCATCGAGTTTGAAAGCAATTTTTGTGCTTCCAAAAATTAATCACGTAAACGATATTAGTTTCAACAAGTCTAAGCAAGTTGCTAAACAGAATGCTTGATTGATGACATTCTTTCCAGCAGTGGCCACGTTTGTGTTGTAAGTGAGTATTTAACGTCTCTGGAATACTTTTTAAGAGCGAAGGAAGTGTACTGAATAATGTCGAGATGTTATAACGAGAGGTTTATATGCCGCAGTCTAGCTGACAGCGGCTTGGATTATAAGACGTGAGGCCGTAGTTCAAACATACATATGTATGGCCAGACATCTCCAAGCAAACGAAATATAAAAAATATTTCTTTCAGCGATTTCCGCTCAACAAATTTCTGGTAAAAATTCTCGGAGTAAATAAAACTGTCATGAAAAGCTTCTTAAAACATTCTGTCATTTGAAGCCGATTTTAAACTGTAAATCCTGCCACTTATAGATAAAATTATTACACTCAACATGGGAGGTGACATTCTGACATTCTGACATTATGCAGAAATGCCATTTTAACACGAATGGCGTAACAAATAAACTACGTCGCACTATGTGGCATTTACCCTGAAAAGCTGGCCAAAAAGGCAAAAATAAATTTAAAGAAATTTAAGAAACTGAGTATGCAGTTCGATAGACAATTATATTCTATTCTGCATTATACAGTGAATTTTCACGACATTAGTTTGAAATTTGTAGATTTGAGACGATGTTAAAGTCAGGAAAGTGAAGAAAATTAAATGCGTTTTTGATGTTTTTTTGAAATTTTAATAGGTTTATATGATATTTTTTTGTGGCTAAACGAATAGAGGTTTTATATTGATTTTTTTGGTATTTGAAAGGTATGAGCAACTGGTACTTTTAGTTTTTTTATATATATATATCTCATATATTAATGTTAAAATTATTCTTTCAAATTTTAAAAATAAAAAAAATTTCACATTTGTTTACCCTACCCAAAAAAAAATAAGGATTTTAAAGGTGAAAGTAGTTTTTAGTAGTTTAATGTTATATACCACAAGAAAATATGAACTCTCTACATTCAGGAACAAAAAAAAAAGTTTGCGCAAATTTGCGCAATTTTTTTTTTGGCGATTTTTTGAAAATTTTACTTTTTTTTTTTAAAAATTAAAAAAAATTAAACGCAGTGTAATAAAGTCATATGGCCTTATTTCTCAATAGAATGAGAGTGGGCACTTATGATCCGATGACAATAAAATCAGGTAAAATGATTCACATTCATATTAAACATGTTCATGTCGAATTTCATCGAGCTAATAAAATTTTTAAGCCAATTATAATCTTAAGGTCCCTATTTTGGACCTAGTGGCAATTATGGACCGACCATAACAAAATTTGGTAAAATATTTAGATTTACAAAATACACTTTCATACCGAATTTCATCACGATACCGATATTTTTAAGCCATTTATAAGAGCAAACGTGAATTTCTAAAGGGGACTTTATATGGGGACCAGGGTCAAATGTGATCCGATTTTCACCAAACATTACACCATGATTTCTTAGTACACAGAACTGATCCATACTAAATTCTATCATTATTGTTGCATAATTACCATAATTATGTGTAAATAAGTGCAATTTCGAGTGGAATTTGTATGGGGGCTAGGCGAAATCACGGACCGATTTGAACCAAAATCAGTTGGGTTCATCCTTCGGCCTAATTATCACTAACACTATCAAAAAATTCCAACCATTAACTCATAAAACACTTTTATTAATTTTGACCAGGTTTTAAGGCAAAATGCTACATAGTGCGTCGTATGAAAAATGTGTTTCTATCGAAAAATTATCTTTAGCAATGAAGCTCATCCTTGGCTCAATGGGTGCATTAGTAAACATAATTGCTAAATTTAGGGTAAAGAGTCGCCAGAGCCTGCTCAAGAGCAGCCGATGCTCTATGACACCTCACTATTTTGTACTCATTGTGGGCCAGAACAAAATGCAGGAATTGAACTTGTTTAACATGTAATTTCAACAAGACGGTGTCCTCTCATAGCATGAACTTTTTGAAATGGGAGTTTGGTAAGCGAATACTATCAAGTTTTGAAGCTGTCTATTGCCCACTAGACTAGGTTTCAGTACCGAAAAACAATGTTACAACTGCCACCGGTGTCGTACCAGCCATAGTGCTACATACATAATTGGTCATTCGAACCCTTCAGAAAGGATTAAGACTTGGCTTCTCACACCACTTATGTTGTGTGTATTCATTTTATACATGAGTGGCGGGACCTACAGCCTAGTAGTCGACTCCGAACGACAGATTTTTGAGAAATTTTTCATGGCAATTTTATTTACTCGCAGATTTTTTTTGCCAGAAATCTGCTTAAATGAAGTCGCCGGAGAAATATTTTCTTATATTTCGGTTTTGCTGGCGATGTCTGACCTGGATTTCACGGATTTCACGAATTAACGACCTATACCATAGCCAAGGAATATATTTTTAGGGGTTTTGTCCAATTTTCAAAATCCAAAAACGGTTATAAAATCTCTCGTTAGAAGCTTTCATAATTTTGATATGGAAATATTCAATTAAGCATCATATGTTCGTCTACCTCATACATATGTATTTCACATTGTTTTTATTTATGTTTTAATTTTCCTGGCAATGGCCTGTTATCAAAACTATCAGCAACTTTTTAACCACAACACCCACGAGGGTGGCATATGTGGTAAATTTATTGTAGCATTTTTATTAGGGTCATAATAAGTTAATCTTGAAACATTAAAATAGTTTTTGTTGTTTTTATTTTATGCATTTTATAATAATGGTTGCATGATATTTTTGTTTTTGCTGTTGTGTGTGTGTGGTCTACCAGCCATTTATTTTAATTTTCCTATTTTACTTTTTCCATAGCACTTGCGTGTTTTTTTTTTTTTGAATTTTTTTTAATGAAATTTCAGTTCCAAAAACATGCTTCAAAATAGGCAAATAATTAAATACATTTTTATTTATTTATACAATATAAATACATGCATACATATGCAAGCATAAGGAGGGGAACAAGTATTTTAAATTGTCGCATGTATGCCAATTTTAAATAATTAATTTTAATTTTGGGTTTTTTTCTTTAATTTAAACATTTTTAAAGAGCTTACAAATATATGTATGTACTTACTTATGCATATACATATATGTACATATATGTGTTTTAAGCCTGTGCATGCAATTTCAATAAAACAATTGGTTTTGTTCGCGTATTAATTTTAATCACTAGACTTTGTTGTATATTTCATCATTGAAAATAAATTACACTGTGAAACTACTGAGTATTTAACAGAATCATTTGCTCATTTGTTTGTTATTCGGTTATTTTGATGTTTATCACGGTAATTAAAATTGATTTAAAAACTTTAAACACTGAGTAAAACATTTGTTTCAACAGTAAGACAGGGATAATTGGTTTTAGAAATGAAATTTTTGAAATTGAAAAAAAAGAAAAGAAAATATCTACCCTGCAGAAGTGTTGAGATTAATGGTACTGCAATTTTTTTTCCATAACGCCTGTTGTTTTTAGATTCTCTGCATTGCATTTTCCTAGCTCTCGCAGGAACATACCTCTCCAAGTAGTTTTGGCCAGCTACGGTTTCTTTAGCCTTGAGGATTCTACGATTCATCTTGATAGTAAGGTCGATTCACCTTCATTTCACCCTTTTTATTTGATTTGTTATAGGTTCTTCGTTGTTAAAGTTTGAGAGTTCCATTTTGATTGTACATATTAGTCCAGCATATAATACATACATACATACAGAATTGGTCATTGCAACCGCTTAGTCAGGGTTGCGACCTAGCTTCTCACACCACTTATGTTGTGTGTGTGCTAATTTTATACATGACTCCGAACGACAAATGTTTGAGAAACTTTTCACGGCAAATTTATTTACTCTCCAGAGTTTTTGCCAGAAATCTGCGGAGAGAAAGACGCCGAAGAAATACTTTTTGTATTTCGTTTTAATGTCTGAGCTGGGGTTTGAATCCTGGCTTTACGTCTAATAAGCCAACACACTAGCTACTAAACTACGACGACTTCAACGACTTTTATGATATCCTGCGATATATTCAGCATTATTATTTGATGTTCTAGCCATGTCAGGAAGGTCAAACACTGCCGTACAAAAGTGCTGTGCCCTACAAAGGCACTGTATGACCTTCCTATGATGTTATCAATTTTTCAAGGAGTGAGATGGGACAAAAAGCTTTCTAGATGGATTATTTAGAGGAGTTGGAGTCAATTGATTTGAAAAATTTGAAAACCATGTTGTATAGTGTAGGCTGTAACCCCTGTATTAGGGAAAATGCATTCTTAGTCTCATCGGCTGTTTCGAACATGAGTGCTGCAAATGAAATTTCCTCGGCAGGAATCTTTGTGGATAATCTTTTTGGTATTAGGGCTGTGAACTTTCTTCTTATTTAAGGAAAGTTTAAAAGTCACTTTTCTTAATCACAGAAGTGCCTGAGCACAAAATAATGCTACCTTTGATACAAAATCACTGCAGTTTTCATGAAACTAATTTCGCTGACGAATATTGTTGAAGTGAATGTGCTTTAATATGAAGCCGCCGTAGTCTAGTAGGTAGTGTGTTGGTTTATTAGACGAAAAGACAGGATTCAAACACCAGGCCAGACATCAAAACAAAAATACAAAAAGTATTTCTTTGGCGCCTTCCTCTCAGCAGATTTCTGGCTAAAACTCTGAAATTAAAATAAAATTGCCATGAAAAGTTTCTCAAAAATCTGTCGTTCGGAGTCGACTTTGTACTGGAGGTCCCGCAACAACTCATGTATGTCTGGAGCAGCGACAAACATCTTCAGTGTGAATGGGTTCGTGGACAAACAAAATTGTAGAATTTGTTAGAATACCAATCCACATGAGATCCAAGATCCGAGTCGAAAAAGTCATTGTTTAGTGTTGGTCAGGCCCGTATATATCTGATTACTGGCAATCAACACAAAAAAAAAATTCCATAGAGATGGAGCGATTCTTTCTGACTACATTTTAAAAACAAAAAATATGCTCAGGTTTCAACAAAAATTGCTGAGCACTGTAATCCACATCAACCTATTTCCATCTATTTCTGAAAGCCCATGTTTATTAGAGTCTAAAGTTAATGAACTTTAGCCTACAGTTAAATAATAGATAAATAAAACTAGAACTACTCCCCAAATTTTATTCTGTGCACACCTTATATCAACCATTTATTCGAAAATAATGGTGGGTGAGCAAAACTTCGTCATCATGAAGAAATGAATGAAAAAAACCTTTAAAAGTCCTGCTCGTAATTTAGCATATCTCTTTATCATATACTCTGAAATATCAGAATGGTTTGTGGCTTGGCTTGTGGTCTGCTATTGTATTTAAAGGCTGTCAATTGCAACTGCAACAGAGAAATTAATTGCTAGCGTAACAAAAACGTGAAAAAAATTAAAATTATTAATTTATTCATGTGAATTATTTATACATTTGGGTTTTAGGTATGTATGTATGTGTGCTTGTGAATGTCGTGGGAATTCTTTTGTTTTAAATTGTATCATAATAATAGATTTATAATGAATGGATTTTTATACTCGTATATGTATTTGTAAAATAATAATAAAAGTGTTAAAAAGTTGCAAGCGAGACAACACGCGCACCTACAAAGTTATTTCATAATAATATTGAAAAAATTTATTTAAACAAACTCCAATACCAACCTTCTAAAGATAGCTGACAGGAAAATCAGCGGAGAGGTGGTGTTTAAATATTCATTTTAAATTTTCATAAAATATTGCTGAACTTCTGATAAGCTGCACGTAGCACGAAATAGTTTTCGCCAACAGTGCTGCTTTTAACATGGAGGACAAGTACATTTTATTTTTCTCTTACATGACGGCCTATTCAGTTATTGTTTTTACATCGCTTTTATGCATACGGATTGAAATTTCTCTAATAATTCTTAATTCAACATTAAGGTTTTCATATTCTAAACAGAATATTTTACTGGCAAAAAGCAGAGACAAATGACTTTTGTCCACTTTTCATAGCCTGTTTATGACGGCAATTTTATTCTGTAAACATTAAACAGTAAACGTCTCTTTAATTGGATTTAATGTTAGCTTTGAGCCGTTAGTACAGGGTTTCCAATTTCAAACTTTGATTTTTTTAGTTTAGTTTTCTCTCTTATTAATCCCCTTTAAAAAATAGTTTGATTTTGTTATGATGCAGCAGCGTTTTATTGATTTCAATTTTATGAAGAAATTTTCTTTAATACTGAGCTTCTTTCGGTTAGGTTAGGTTAGAGGACGTGTACTTGTCAATTAAGACAAGTACAGTACCCGGAGGTCGAATTGACCCATTGTACAACGTCCTAGTTTCTCACACCACTTATGTTGTGTGTGTTAATTTTATACACACATACAGGGACATACAGTTTAAAGTCAACTTCGAACGACAGATTTTTGAGAAAATTTTTCACGGCAATTTTATTTACTCCCAGAGTTTTTGCCAGAAATCTGCTGTGAGGAAATCGCCGAAGAAATACTTTTTGTATTTTGTCTTGATGTCTAGCCTCGGACTCGAACCCTGGCTTTAGGTCTAATAAGCCAACACACTACCTACTAGACTACGGCGACTTCTAACCGAGCTTCTTTTAGTTGCCAACTTTCATAAATGATTCCAAACTGTTGTGTATTTGTCACGTGTGATGTTTACTCTCTTAGTTGCAAATGCTCCTCAACTTTTGCATTGACTGGATAACCAGAGAGAGAGAGAGAGAGAGAGAGAGAAAGAGATAGAGATTGTGTTCCTGTTTTTCCATACATACGAACATCCGTCTGAAACTATACGTATAATTTTTGACATTAGAATTCCGAAAAAACCAACAGACCACTCCACCTGAAAGGTCATCTTTCATAGTCCATGGACCATTTTGGAAATGTAAAATTTTGCTCTTCTTGTGGATGCCTGCTCTTCATCATGGCGAAACGTGTGTACGCTTGTACTTACATTATTTCCACGAGGCACCAATGGGCAATTGATGCTTTAAGTCGCCGGGACCGCTCGTAATATATGCGGCTTTATCTACATCCATAGCTAGATATTCTTTGCTTATCTCTGCTCAAATAATATTTCCTTAGAATGGTAGTGGATGTAGAGTGGGAGTGGTTTTCATACCGCAGGCGGAAAGCAGTTGTCGCAGTACATGTAAGTATTGTAGACCATTTTTTTTCTTTCCTTTCTTTTTGCTGATGAATCCTGAAGAGATTTATTGATATCAGCTTAGGTCGTATTAACTTCTATACAAAGAACGACATTCATACATCAAAGGAATGTACACTAAGGTCACCTAATATAGCCTAACGTACTCGATAGCGTGGTGACTGGTGTAAGGGCAATAAAATCCATCTATTAAGTGGAATTAGAGGCGGTAAAATCGTTAACGAAATTGAATTCACTCTTCTTTACTTTAATGTCAGGGTGTTCAAAATTAAGAGAAAAAAAGAAAGGTGAACTCTAAAAAATTTTTCTCACCTCCAACCCTCTTCTATGAGACCATGTGATAAGCAAACTGCTAGGGACGTTAAAACGTGTCATTTATGCGGCAATCGCCTATGTGGTTATAGATGATGTTCTTTCTGACATATTTGTGAGATTTTATTAGAGACCAGATGCAACTTACTCTAAGTCTCCAAAAAATGACAGTAGTGCCCTTCACTAAAAACTACAAACCGTCTGGTCGACTGCCCGTTGCTATATATTTGTGCCGAAACTTAATAAAATTGTTTCCCCCCTGAAGTAAATCCTGGTGACTAACGTACTAATTACGGCAGCATTAAGCTGAAATGAACTTGGTTAAGTCAGATCGAACTGACGGTGAGCTTTTGCTGTGTGTTTGATACGATTAAGAAAAAAACATACAATATGATCGGAATTGTAGCAGATGATACGTATACTATGGCAGGCCGTATTATGATATCTCGTGAAAATGTATTCAGATTTTATCCTGAGACAAGTGTTCTGCACACTTGCTTCCTCAAAAGGTGACATCGCCTAGCCTTGTTATTATATGGTATAGTTTGGATTTTATGTCACCATACCTGTGACAGTCAGGTTGGTGCTAAATGGATTATTTTAAATGTTGTTAAAACCTTTTAATTAAATAAAATTCGAGAAAAATCATGATAAAAATTGCTTGTCTCGGCAGCATTCGAACCTAGGATGTTTGAATTTGTATTCTGCCAACAGTAAAGCCATTAAATCAAGACAATAATGATGATCCTCCGTAATGAATGTAAATTAGATAAAGGAACTTTGATGGTGCAATTGCAAGTTTGTTTGAAATTATTATTCAAAATACTGTGGTAATAAGAAGCAGTAGCGAGAGTGGCTCCAATTCACACGACTTTGTATCGTGTATGTGGTATTGAATACACTTTTTGTTTGTGAACGCTCAATGCTATGCTGTTTTATGTATTTCGTATTCCAAACGTCAAAAAGCGATAAGAGGAATACCAATACATATTCATAATTTGATTTCCAAGCAACAAATAAAAAAATATTAAGGAAAAAAGTAGAAAAAGTGGTAGAAAGACATTACACAAATATCCAATAAATTTTGAATCATTTTATTGATTTTGTTTCCCGTTGTCCTGATGATTCAGATGAACGGGCCTGAGTAGGACGCAGTCGATCAGTTTCTAATCTCACTTCTCGTTGTTCAAGTGGTGCAAGCGAACGGGTCTCAGCAGCATATACTCGAAGATTTTCCAGTCTCAATGCTCGTCTGATTCTGAGGCTCGTTATGATCTTCTTTACCGTGCTTGAGGTGTAGGTCGACCAATTGCTTGTCATTCATTTTGAATAATTTTTAGTGACGCTATCCATCGGAAATTAATCGCACCAACCTCCGTCGACTCATGCGCAACAACTTTGTTAAAGAATGCACAGTTAACGATTTAACTGATTTTAAGTAATTTTCAGTGGCGCCACCTGCCGGAAATTGGTCATACTAACTTAGAAGCCTTCGTCGGCTTAAGCGTCGGCAACTTTGCTAAAGATCATATCATGATCAAATGGACAGTTTACGATTTAATTGATTTTAAGTAATTTTCAGTGGCGCCACCTGCCGGAAATTGGTCATACTAACTGAGAAGCCTTCGGCGGCTTATGCGCAACCACTTTGCTACAGATGATAAATTGATCAAATGCATAGTTTACGATTCTATAAGGTACATACAAACAAACATTCGTTTTTATATATGTAGACTATGGGAGGTGATACGACCACTATAGCCGATCCGCCCATTTTGTTCATATATACGTCAAAGTCGTCCATACAAAATTTGAGGACTCTAGCTGTTGCAGTTTATGAGATATGCGACATTAAATACTTATTGGGTATGTGGGCGTGGCACCTCGCCTACTCGAAATTTTAAAATTAAAAGTACTGTTAAAGGTTCAAGAAAATCGGTCCAGCCGTTTAGCCGTCTATAGACTTCAAACCAACAAACAAACCCACAAACAAATAAACACACATTCATTTTTATATATAAGATGATCAACAACAAGCATACACTGTTGTATGTTCGTCCAACAATATACTCAATACAACGATACAAGGGCTTGTGTGAATTGCCCAAATGTACTCGTATATGTCGTAAGAGAACAAATTTCAGTGAAGCTAAGCTTTGCTTAGCCTAACAATAAATTGAAATTTTTTATGACTTACCACCAACTGAGTTTGTTTAGTAAAAATAATTTATTTAATAAAACTTAATTTTATCTGTTTTTCTTAGAAAATTTAATTTAATAAATTTTAATTAAAAATTTGTTTAAAACTAAAAACATATTTTCCAAGTTTTTTTTTTTTGTTTTTATTACCTAAACGTGTCAGGAGAAAAATAGAAAAAAATTTAATTAAAAAACTTTCTTGCCTTTGACTTCTGTCAATAGAAATTTCACACTTTTTTCTAATTGTTTATGAAGTTTTTTTTAACAAATTTACCAACACCAACCAACCTGTGCATACAAGTCCATTATATGACACATTTAAGTCAAGAAAAGTTTTCAGTTAAAGGTTTCTAAGAACTGTGCTTAAATTACAACAACAACAATTCCTCTAAGTAAGTCAGAAATGCTTTGTTGTTTTGTTTTTTTTCCAATTCTAAAATATTCTAAGGACTTGGCAGGAAAAAAAACGATTATATTTTGGCAGAGTTATTATTGTTTTGTAGGTTTGTAAACCTACTTTTGTGTTGTAAATCATTCTGGGAAAAAACAAACAAGCTGAAGTAAATTTTTTACCATTTACTCTCTGCAATTACTGCTTCAAAACACTTTACATCCTTTACACACAAAAAAACAAAAAAAAAACAAAAGTTTGAACTAAAAAGCAAAATGCAAATCCAACAAGAAAAAAAAGGAACAAAGAAAATTCCAATTTTTCATTATTTAGGGTACGTTGTTGTAGGAACTCCTTGGCCATACACAAGCAAACATTAACAAGAGTTCAATAAATTTCAGATTTTTGTACCAAAGGAAAAAGCATTGAGTACACAGCATAAAACAAACAAAATTTAATAGTTTTTCCATTTCTCTCTCTCCCTCTCTCTAGTTTGCAGTTTTTTTTGTTTCTTTCTCTAAAAAAAAATTCCTATAAATCAACAGCAAAACTATGTGACTTCCTCCTGGGGGAGCCAACCAAACGTATAACAATGGAAAAAATATTTATTGAACCAAATTTCTTTTTCTTCGCTTTTGGCAATTGTGTGCAACACAGGTACTTTATTTAGGCACAAAGGTTTAGAAAGCTCTAAAGGCTACAGAAGTTAAAGCTTTATTTATACTTTAAAATTTTGAGTTATAAGCAACGTCAGTGTAATTTGGTTGTAAGGGTTCCTAATGGTTAATTAGACATGTCGATCTTCATATTAGAAAGCTCTGTTAAAGATGTCAGAAAGTTAGTGAGTGAGTTCAAAAATCTCCGTCTCTTTATCACAAGTGCAGGGTACTGACACATGCGATGGAAAACCCAAAGCTCCTGCTGAAGTCATTTGTCGGAATGTCAAGTTTTTCGGTGTGGCTATCAAAAAGACAACGGTCCATAATAATCGCTATTGTGTCATGCGATTTAACAACGGGCCGCAATGCGTGCTCAAGTGAGCTTTTGGTATGAAACCTACCACACTACCCTAACCTAACCATGCGATTTAAGAGCAGGAGAGACACGTTCTTCTTCATGTCCATACATGTCCAGTTGTGTCTAGCAATATTGCATGTACTGTCTTGCAACCAATTAGATTGAGGTTCCCGGTAAAACTGTAGATAATATCAAAATTAAATGTGGCAATCAGAAATCCTATGCCCTGTAACATATCGGAGATTGCAAGCTCTATATCGGCTCTGGTCACCTCATCAGCAATGCAATTTCCCTATGTGCCAGCACCCATATACGAGTTACCGTTACATGATTCGAGATTTTTCTGAGAAATCATAGGCATTTATATACAATAATGGATGTTCGACTGTCCCTGTAAATCAAGAGATTTTTAGAAAAAAAACACGCCACCCAGCAAGCATTGCGCCGCTTTCAAAATTGCGAACTCTGCTGGAAGAACACTGCAGTGATCACGTAAGCTATTAGAAAGTTTAATATCAGAGCTCTTCATAAACATAACATAATCCATCCTAGCACTCATCTTTGGGTCACTAGTATAAACCTTAAGGGTCAGGATCTTTAGATAGGAAATCCTTGGCTGGAATTCTAAAATCGAATGTGTTTTTCAGAAGAATTTTTCTATGTCGTCCTAGAATAGCAGCATGTCCATAATCCAAAATGAGCTAGGATTTGACTGCATTGTCTTACTGCCACTATGTTAGGTTAGGTTATGGGACGTGTAATTGCCAATTAAGACAAGTACAGTACCCGGAGGTCGAATTGACCAATTGTACAACGTTCTAGTCTCTCACACTATGTTGTGTGTGTTAATTTTATACATGAGTGGTGTGGCCTACAGTTTAAAGTCGACTCCAAACGACAGATTTTTGAGTAACTTTTTTATGGCAATTTTATTTACTCTCAGAGTTTTTGCTAGAAATATGCTGAGAGGAAGTCGCCGAAGTAATACTTTTTGTATTTTGTCCTGATGTCTGGCCTGGGGCTCGAACCCTGGCTATAAGTCTAATAAGCCAACACACTACCTACAAGACTACGGCGACTTATCTTTGAGTCACTAGTATAAATCTTAAGGGTCGGGATCTTTAGTTCAGAAATCCTTGGCTGAAATTTTAAAATCGAATGTTCTCTAGAAAGTTAACAGCAGTCATATAATCAACTTGAATTTGTCTATGTCTTGCTAGAATAGCAGCATGTCCATAGTCCAAATTGAGCCAGGATTTGACTGCATTAAGTCTTACTGCCACTCTTGCTTTCTTAGGAGGACAGATGAGAGCTGGTTGAGTATATATAGGGATATACTATGAGAAACACAACTCCACACTCCCCACATAGGCCCTGATTTATATATAATTGAGCATGTTTGAAAGATATTCCAGTAAAAAATTAGAATTCATAGCAACACAAGTGCCGTATTGCTCAAAGAAAAGCCACAAGAAACCATAAATTTTCAGGAATTGCAAATTTTACGGAATTAATGCCCAGAAGTTTGCAGGTCGTAAAAGTTGCAAATGTAACCAAATACTAAAAATATTTTTAAAATAGTAACGTAGTTTCCTAATTTGTAGACGTAATGCCGTGATTCAAACCCCCGTCCGGACAATTCAAACAAAACAAGATTCCTTCGGCGACTTCCTCTCAGCAAGCAGTCTTCTGACAAACCACTGAGAGAAAAACAAATTTCCTATGAAAAGTTTTTCCAAAATCTGTCGATCAGAGCCGACTTTAAACTGTAGGTTCCGTTACTTATGGATAAAAATTAACACGCACAACATGGGTGGTATGAGTAACTACTAGATAGGTTCTAGTCCTGACTTAAGGATTTCATAATAATATTTCTTACTTTTGTTTCTTGTGGTTTTTGTTATTAACTTTAGAGACTTAAAACAATTTAAAACAAATGAAGAGTTGTGTACAGTGGCTGTCATAAATATGTAAACAAAATAGTATTATTTTTTTTTACTCGAGATTTTTTAAAATTAATCAATTGTATTTTATAATTGTATTTAATAATGTTAACTTCACGTAAACATCTATTATTTTTAAATAAATTAGAAAAAAACCCTAAGAAATTCAGTGCGTCATAAATTAGTGAACATAGTAACCGCAACTATATCGTGAAATTTTTGTTTAGAATTCTTGGTAAGGGAAATACGTCGTTTCGCCACACTTTTTTATTGCAGTAGTGAAATATAAATATATATTTTTTTTATAATAGATTTGGTTTTTAACAGGGGAATTTTGATTAGTTATTTATTCTTATTTTTTTGTAACGAAATAATTTCTTTAATAAATAAAAATACCGCAAAAAATATATAATTTTACAAAGAAGCATGTGTGCGGTACGGTAATCGCTTTTATTGCTTCGGATTTTCTAAAAACTAACGTACGTTACACTACGGTCCGTTAACTTTCGGCTAATTCTAGCTTTAGTCAAACATTGGACTGCTACTCGAAGCGTTTTTGTACAATGGGCCAATTCGACCTCCGGGTACTGTACTTGTCTTAATTGACAAGTACACGTCCTCTAACTCAAAGCGTTTGTTCGAATGCTGTGATATTGTTCACACACAGTTTGCAGTTCTCTGCTCTGTAACATATAATTATTTCATATGAAAACAACGATATTAAAAATGTCAATTGAATATAACGTACATTCATTACAGGGTTGTAAAAACATTTATCTTATCTGGAATTAAATCTTCATGTTTAGAATATTGAGTTCATTTAGACTGTACTGTGTAATTATTTCCATAACAACTAAGGAACCATTTAATCAGAATTACTATCAAGCTTCACACGCCAAACCATTATTGTGTGACGGGATCTACAGTTTAACGTCGATATCGAAAAACAGATTTGTGAGAAGCTTTCCATAGCGTTTGAGTCGCCGTAGTCTAGTAGGTAGTGTGTTGGCTTATTAGACGCAAGGCCACAGTTCAAACCCCAGGTCAGACATCAAAACGAAATATGAAAAAATATTTCGTCGGCGACTTCCTCTCAGCAGATTTCTGGCAAAAACTCTGAATGTAAATAAAGTTTCTCAAAAAATCTATCATTCGACGTCGACTTTAAACTGTAGGTTTCGCCACTCATGTATAAAATTAACACACACAATATGAGTGATGTGAGAAGCTAGGCCGTAATCCTGACTGAAGGCTTGTAATGTTCAATTATGTGTGTATGTATGTATGTTTCTATAGCTTTTGCCAAAAGCGGTAAGGACACCGAAAGGAATACCTGTTCGAGACTGGCATTTGAACTCTCGTTTAGTAAGACAACACACGCTACTCACGGGACTATGTCGACCTAGTTTATTATGTTCAATCCTATACATCCCTTAGTAAGCGTGGGGCTGTCTATGAGCATCTTATATACAATTTGATTCCAATTTTTACTTTATTTAGGCTGTTTCAGTTTGATTTATCAAATTTTTTCAGCTAAGAAGGCAGGTTCTAGGATATTGAGATTGCTAGCCATCTGGGTATTGGGAAGATCATACACTGCCTGACTGAAAAATTATAACGAAAATAGGTTTGGCTTTAGTTGTATTTAAAACTACAATTGGGTTGTGTAGCCAATTAATTTGGTGCATTCGTACAATACGACGCTTTCAATCTTTTATTTTAGTTTGCGGGCAAAAGATCTCCACATTTTTTGTGTCCCAGAAATTATTAAAGCAAAACTACAACGTATTCCAGTAAGAGAGTTTTTTATCGATAAATAAATAGTAGTCGTATGGACCAAATGAAGTCGCCGTAGTCTAGTAGGTAGTTTGTTGGCTAATTAGACGTAAAGCCAGAGTTCGAGCCCCAGTCCAGACATCAAAACTAAATACAAAAAGTATTTCTTCGGCGACTGCCTCTCAACAGATTTCTGGCAAAAACTCGGAGAATAAATAAAATTGCTATGAAAAAGAATCTCAAAAATCTGTCGTTCGGAGAAACATTAAACTGCATGTCCCGTCACTCATGTATACAATTAACACACACAACATAAGTGGTGTGAGAAACTAGGTCGTAATCCTGACTGAAGGGTTGTAATGACTAATTATGTTATGTATGTATGTATGTATGGACCAAAGCCGAGCAACGAGGGCGGACCAATATAATTTCTAAAAAATTCTGTTTTTTTTAACTGCTTCTTATACACCTTATCCAACGTTTCGAAACCAGCGAAATAGTTTGCTTTTCTTATTGGAATCAATTCACTTTCGGCACAGTCATTCCTTGAGTTTTGAAAATGTATAAAATAGTACGGAGGATAGATCGATTTGTGCTATGGAAACTGCGCATGCATGCTGTCTTGCATTGTCCTTAATCTATAGCGTTGAAGTAGCCTTACGAACATTCAAAATTATCTCTCAATGGCTTTTGAAGCTGGAGTGGCTTCCTAAGAATTTACAAGTTATTCTTGAACGACAGCCTTAAATTCATCAGCTTCGAATTTTTTTTCCACTGAACACGCGGTTAGTGTGTTTCTTATCAAAGTTATTTCTTTTGAACAGCACAAATCACTTCTCATACGTTGAAATCGGAGGACCATATTACAAGGACCATATTATAATATATTATTATAAGAATCGGTTTTGATGAAAAGTTGCTGTACTTCAGCTGGACTTTGTCAAAATGAAGAAATTAAATAAAATTTTCTGCAAATATTGCAGCCAATACTTTTCAATTTGCAACTCCAAAAAGCTATTGGAAATAAAAGCCATTTAATTATTATTAATTAAAAAAAATTATAAATTAATTTTTAGTTGGAAAAAGTAACGTTTAGTTTAACGTTTCAAAAACTTTTATGGGACGTTAAACGTTCGTATTTGTTCCGCAATTAAAAAGTACTTTTTAAACTTATAACGTAGAAGGGTTTAAAAATTTTTGTTTTTTTTTTTAAATAAAAATAAAAACGAAAATGTCATCCATTTTATATACAAAAAGTATTTGTATCTAGTATCTATTTTGAAATTCGTTGTAAAGTAAAAGGTTTTTCATGAATTAAAATTGAAAATTTTCCTTTTTTCCACTTTATCTTTTTTTTGGGTTTTATTGTCATCCCAAGTGATATAAAAATAATAATTTGCTGCATGAAATCCATTCAATATGAACACGTTTATCACTTTTTTTTTTTTGTGGCACTAAATGGTTTTTTTTATTTCGTTTTGTTTGAAATCTATTGTCAGCTTTTTGTCGGTGAATGTGTTTTTTTATTTTATTTCACTTTTTTTAAATAAAAGAATAGAAAAACGTGTAAATTGTTCATGGTTTGGATTATATTTCGTGACTCACAAATGGATGTATTTTTTTTCATTTTCTTTAAATTTTTAAGGCATAAGGTTTTTGGATATTTCGGGACGCATATGGTGAAACAACTTATTGTTAAGATTTTAAAGGAAGCCTCATGCATTAATTTCCATTACTTAACATCATTTAACTATTACCAAACCATCCGTTTTTGAAACTATTGCATGTAGAAATAGTGGCTAGACTTAATGAGGTTGGTATATATGGACAGTTTAATGCATTTAAACATTTATGGAAAGTTTAATTTTATGATTCCTTACTTACTTAGTTGGCCATTAACAACCCGATTAACAGATTTCGGCCTGCCGGAACATATCCTTCCAGGCGCCTATGCTTCTTGCGCGCCTGCGTTATTTGGTCACACCAATCGATGACAGGGCTTCCTCGATTTGGTGCTTTCAACGCATACAAGGTCGTTCTCTTTGCCGACTTCCGCAGATCCCCGCATCAAATACCCGTCTCGCCGAAGCATTCACCTCCATTCGAACGACATGGCCGAGCCAGCGCAGCCGCTGGATATTAATACGCTGCACAACGTCTATGTCGTTGAGGAGCTCATACAGTTCACTGTTGGATCGGATGCGGATATCATCACCAACTCGCACTGGACCGAAGATCTTCTCGCGAACACTCTCGAGGCCGTTGCATCAGTGCTTAATAGGGTCCATGCTTCTGCACCATAAAAAAGCACGGGTAGGATGAGCGTCTTGTAGAGTATTAGTTTTGTCTTACGAGAGAGGTCCCTGCTACTCAATTGCCTATTGAGACCATAGTAGTATCTGTTGGCAACAGTGATCCTGCGCTTGATCTCCAGACTGACATTATTTTTGTGGTAACGGAGGAGCCAAGATAAATGAATCCCTTGACTGTATCAAAAGTATAGTTATCTGCCGTAATCTGAGAATCAATACGCCGCACATCTCTACTTGTCGATAACATATACCTTTTTTTGCCTCATTTACTGCCAGACCGCGTTCAATAGCACTAAAGGCAGCAGTAACATCTCGCTTGGTACGCCCTATGATGTCAATGTCGTCAGCGTTCGTAAGCAACTGAACGCTTTTTTGAAAAATTGTGCCATTGCGATGCACTCTCCATGACGAAGTTGATGATAAGGGGTCGCCTTGCCATTCAACAAGGTTTTCAAGCTAAACTAGTGATTAAAGGACTGAAGTGGTTCTGGAGTGATAGAGTTACCATTTTTCCATATTTAGAAATAACAAACTCTGTGTAAATTTATTGGAAAAATCATTTCTGTTGCGAAATTAAGGGAGCTAATGCAAATTCTGTTCGGGCAACATACTGCGCTTTTTTCTTTGAAAAATCATCTTCAGTTATGAAGTCCATTTATAGATGAATAGGTATATGACTTCTAGGTTCAAGTCACAGCTCTGACATCTTTTTTGATTCGCTGACATCATCTCAGCAGTCTCCTGGCTATAGCCATCTACGTAACTAATTGTCAAAAAAAACTTCACAAAACTGTTGTTCAGCGACGAAACCGGTTTTAACCCTTTCCATCATACTGAAACCATCATCAACCGACGTTTTTTAACAATGCTCACGTTGCATCTGGTTGAAATTAAGCGGTGGCATAACTGTTCATGCTTATATACAGTGGTGAGTAAAAATCTTAGTACGTTAATATATTATGACAAAAAAAGTCCCCACAGGCTTAATACTCTTGCACAAAGCCCGGATATGACTTCAAGAGAGTATTTAGGAGATCATTTGAAAAAACGGTTACGTAATCGCTAAATCTCAAACAAAAGTCAACCGCAAACCTTGCTCATGGTGCCACCAGAAAACACTAAACAAAACTTGTATATTCAATTCCAAATGGGTTAAATGGTGTGCTTGACCTTAAGGGATATTCTACTAAATACAAGGAATAACATTTTCATATATTAGGCCTTTGAATTTTAAATTTACTTAGGGTTCTCCTTGAGGGGTACCTATGGAGTCATGTGATACTTATCCTTATTTTTCTCTTGTTTTATGAAAAACATTAAAAAATTATTTGTTTTATAATAAAAACAGAAATAAATTAATAAAAATAAATATATAAACAATAAATTATTTATACAAACTTTGTCGAAAATTCATGAAATTGCTAAAAATATATTGCCGTACTAAGACTTTTGCTGTCCACTGTATCTCACGATTCGCTGATTCTACAGCCCCTGTTGTATTTTTATTTTTTTTTTTTTCAAAATTTTCTATCAGTTGTTGGCAAGCTGTCATTAACAGATTGAAGTTTATTTGACATCTTCATGTCGATATCTTACCTTATGTATGTCTGTCCTTATCCCTGTCAATGTCATTTGATATGATTTTCACAGAACTTGATTAAATTTGCGAATTTGCTTTGTTCATAGCACCGCTCATTAATTGTGTTCACCTCAATGTAATTGCTACAATTAAAATTATTTCATGACAATAATCTAAACAAAAACAAAAACAAATTCATATACAAAGTCATAAAGGTAATAATCATCATAGTATTAATTATAGTGGCATATAATAATTATTTATTATTGTTATTGTTGTTTTTGTTGTTGTTTGTATATATATGCAATGTCATGTTATTCTTCCTCTGTTTTTTTTTTTTTTTTTTTTTTTTTTTTTTTATATTAAACCAGTTGATCTTTGCAACACAAAGTAAACGAACGAACAAATGAATAAATGAATGAATGAGTGTATGTATGAATGTATGAATTGTTTGCCACGGTATATTATTGACAAAAGTAATCATTATTTAGCTTTTTAACTTATTCACACCCAAATAACAACAATAATAACGAAAAAAATTTTAGTCGTTTACCATACTAGTTCTACTTTTTCACAATTCACATGGATTTTAAGCACGTGCTGCTGGTACAGCATTCACTAACTGCCAGCCTCTGTATGTACATATTTGCATTTTATGTGAATAGTTGGTTAAATGTGGCTGGGAACCCCTCTCATTATATTGTATCACAATTTTTTTTTCCGTACTATTATGCCTATTGTTTTACACAAGCATTTGCTTCTTTGCATACATTTAATGAAAATAATTGAAATGAAAAAATGATGCAATAGAACGAATAGAATAGCATGCTATTAATTCCTTGCAAAGGGTCCGCCAAATAACTTTTTTTTTTGAAAATTCTTTAAAAAAAAACTACTGAATAATTTCTCAAATTTCTTTTTTTATTTGAAAGTACAATCCTTCCGGTTAATAATGGAAAATAATTTCATTCAAATGGCTGTCTCAGCTGGCCATGCAGTAGCCTACACCAGAAGATGCCGATTTTGGCAAAAAAAAAATCATCTTTTCAGATGAAGCTGATTTTGATCTTGGCGGGTATGTAAACAACCAAAATTGTCGCATTTGGGGCACAGAAAACCCGCACGCATACATTGAAAAGCCGACGCACCCAAAACGAGTCACTGTTTGGTGCTGATTTTAGTCCAGAGGCATAATTGGGCCATTTTTCTTCGAAAATGAGCAACGAGTGGCCGTTACAGTCAATGGCGATCGTTATCGGGCCATGTTGAACGAATTTTTGTTTACAAAAATTGAAGAGGAGGATATTGGCAACATTTGGTTTCAACAGGACGGCGCTACGTGCCACACAGCCGAAGCTACACTCGATGTTTTGCGCCCTGTTTTTGAAGATCGCATTATCAGCCGCAGAGCTGATATCGTTTGGCCATCTCGGAGCTGCGATTTGACACCGTTGGACTATTATTTGTGGGGTGCCGTCAAAGATAAGTGTTACGCCGACAAGCTGGAGACAATTGACGCTTTAAAGGACAATATTCATGAAGCCATTGGTGAAATACAGCTGCACACAATCGATAATGTGCTTAAAAATTGGACCGATCGTGTAGGCTACGGCATGGCCAGCCGAGGCAGCCATTTGAATGAATTATTTTCCATTATTAACCGGAAGGTTTGTACTTTCAAATAAAAAAAGAAATTTGAGAAAATATTCAGTAGTTTTTGTTTTTAAAGCATTTTCAAAAAAAAAGATATTTGGCGGACCCTTTATTTGTTGTGTTTCTTAGACATTCACATTTTTTAAGTTGACTACACTGTTTTCTTCGGCTAATGACCATGGCTCTGTAGTTACTTTAACTTGTTAATTTTTACTGCTCACTAGACAAAACAGTACCTGCATGGTGTTACAATTAACAAAAATCATAAAATTCTTGGAAATTTATTAAATTTATTAAATAATTTATTTGGTTTGGTAAACACCTATCACTTATGCTCACTTAATTATCAAAAACTTAAGGTTGTGCCAATAAAAGAATATTTGCGAAAAAAAATTGCTTTACTTCTGCCTGTTAGTGGTCAAGGGTAAGGAACGGCGTACATATGGGAAAGAGAACGATGTACTTGTTCTCTGAGTCTGTCTATCTGTAACATAAGTTATCTTACTCCAATGAGAATAAGGAAATAATAAGGAAACTCATAAACTGATTATTAAGATCAGATTTTATTGGAAAACTACATAAAAAAAGAACATTTCCTGGCTATCTTTTCTGAATGTCTTATGACTGCGAAAATATAATTAAAAGAGAACGCATATCAAATCCCACTTGTGGCTACAATTAATGGAATAAATTAAGAGTTCTTCCTCTTTGCAAGTTTATATTGTACAATTTAAATTATTTTTGTTCGAAAAAGGGAAATGGTGTAAGCAATTAGAATATCCATTAAAATCTTGTTTAATTTTTATTGTTTTTATTTCCTAACAAGAATTTTTCTTTTTTATTTTCCAGTTTTTAACATTGGCAAAGCGTTATAAACTGTAATAGCAGTAAGGTAAATATACTCATTAAAAATTAAATTTTCCTTGAAATATCTTTTGTTTCAACCAGTTTTTTGTTAGCATAGCCTTCTAGCTTTCTTAGCATAGCCTTATAGCTTTCCTTATAGCAATCATCACAATATATTTGGAAAGGTACAGCTTTTGAAGACTGTGTGCCTCTCTTATTTATTAAATACAATACAATTACAAATTAAAACTAATTATTATGAGCGGAGTGACTGAAACCACATGCGGTGGTGTAACAGACCTGAATCTTTGGTGTAATCGAAAGCACATGCCGTTTGTGTCCAGATCATCCAATTCAAACCAAAATAAGTTGATAATCATCAACCTACAGTGCCCGTCATTGGCAGTAATGGTCTGGCAACCGTCAAATACGAATCAATAATGACAACAGCCAAAAATCCACAACAAACAGTGAGTTTTTTTGGATGCATTTAACGCTCTTGGATCTCATGTGACTTAGTATCGTCCCAAGTTCGACAAGCTTGTTCAGTCACGTACCCATTCATCCAGAAATGGGTCCCAATGTTGAAGATGATTTTCCGATTAAAATTAGAGTCCGACAGAGCTCGCATTATGATAACACAATTCTATTATGTGCACTTATTTCAAATATCACACTAGGTCTTCTGCGCTATTTATAATGTCCCAAGGTTTATTAAGTCTTCAAAAAAAATTTTTTAAATTTTTTTGAATTACTTTCAGTAACGTAAAAAAATGTCACGGGTGTGACATGAGTTATAACATCTATTAAAAGCTATATCCGTCCAAGAAGATTTGGCAAAACAGACTTAATAAATGAGAACTAGTTTGGCAGATGTATTTTGAACAAGATGGCCCTTATAAACTGTTAAAGTTCGGAAGTCCCTGTTGGAAAACAGTACCCTAATTTATCGTTTGTGTTTACATAAAATTTAATAATTACTAAAATTGGAAAAAAAACGTCACATTTTTTTTTAGAAAACGCCTTCCCAAAAGTTTTTTTTTCTTTCATAACTTTCACGATTTTCTAATGTCACAGCGGTTACAAAACCATTCAGGCGTTATATGATATCTATTGTTGGTGTTATAATACAATTTTTGGGATGTACTCTTATAAATTTCGTTTTCAATATTTAGACAACATAAATAAATTTTTTTTGTCACACCCGTTACATAAAAAAAGAACAAACAAATTAATGTAATTTTAAATACATGCCAGTTAAAGTTGAATAACATTTTGTTTATTTAAAAAAAAATTGATAGTTGTCACACCCGAAACACACACAAATATAAGATCTCTTTTATATATAAGTCTTGGGTGGTAATTAAAATTAATATACACTTCTGCGCTGACTCAAGATTTATTACGTCTTCAAAAAAAAATTTATAAATTGTTTGCTATTAAAAAATGTCACGGGTGTGACCTGAGTTATAACATCTATTGAAATAACAGCTTATTTTTGATTTACGATCTTCTTTGAATATCAAGAATTTCAAATATAGTATTGTATACATATTATCAAGTATAGCGTGCTTAAATATATGCCTAGTTATTGTACAATAGCACACATGGAGGCTGTTTGAAATATGCGAGAATGTAAACAAACAATGAATGAAAACATCAGACAATAAGAATAAACTAACAATTATTTGTTGTTAAACTGCTGAATGGGGAATATGAGAATCTATGAATCTGGTTAGTAACGAAAAAAAAAAAAAAAACAAGCGACAAAATAAAAGGGAAAAAATTTAGAACCAAAGAAACTATTTAAATAAGAAACATAAAGGGTGTGTAGGCGTTAATATTGTTTGAAAAAGAAAAACGTAACACAGAACGTACGCATTTACCACTTACTTTACATATTCTATGCACATATGTACATACTTACTTAAGATTCCATTCATTAAAAAGAAAAAAATGTAACGAAGTACAATCTCATAACGAACGGTAAGAATTTTCTGTACCATACCAGCATCTATAAAACAATTTACAGATGTTTTCTTTGCAAATTATGCTTGTGAAATTTTATACGAGTAAATTTTTAACAAAGAAATGTAGAGAAACAAAAGCTAAAAAAGCATTTAGAAAGTGGCAGAAAAACCAACATTTTCTAGACGAAACATTAATTATACTGTGAATCAAAAAACAAAACAAAAAACAATGTTTTGTTCCATTTTTTTTTTAAATTTCATGAAAGCCTAGAAACCCACAGACAAATTGTCAGTATAATTGGAGGGTTTTATGGCGTCGTAAGATTTCATTTTCATTTTTAATTTCTTTTTTTTCCAAATTGGGTGAGTTTTGAATTACTAGCTGACATGATTTTTGAATTCATTTGAATGTGGAAGAAATTTAAAAATTTAAATTTAAAGAAATTTTGGAATTATTCATAAAATAATTCATTAAATTAGAGGTGGTGTGATGAACTCATGCAATCAGGTTTGAAAAATGCAGAAAAACCAAATATTTTTTCATTAAAATTAAGAGGCTTAATCTCCATTGTATTTAATCCATTCAAAAGGTTCAATTTTGACACTATCTTCTCAATGTAATGCCGTAATATTATCCACAAAAAAAAAAAAAAATTGTTCATTGGGGTCAAATTGCATAACCATGGTGGCCAATGGAATTATTCAAAACGTTTTCACCAAACTTGCTTCAGAGTAATTATAATGTATCGCATCCACATGGCACGTATCATGATTATGGAGATCACATGGTAATCTTGGCTGCCAAAGTACAATTTTAAAGCTTGTCTTTAATTACTTACCAAACTCGCCTCTCAATATTGCAAGTGACACTGTCTTGTCGAATCCAGACAACCAAGTCCAATTTATTCAATTCATTATCGCAGGGTAGTTTGCTCCATTGACCGTAACTTTACAATTTATATCGTTGTTGAAGAAGTACGAGTTTGATGATGACATCGGTCCATAACTGCACCAGTATTCTAGTTGTTGAAGCACCTATTGATCCCAAAATGAGTTTAGTCGATGAAATCAATTTTTCCAATCAAATACGTTTCTCAAGCTCCATGAATATTGATGGGAAAATTCGACAATTTGCAAGCATTGTTCGTTTGTTAGTTCATACCTGAACTGGCAAAACCTAATCAGAAATTTAGGCATCGCCACATGTCACAAATTATTTTTTAATACTGAAAAAATTTACATTGTTAGTGGATTTCACAATAGAATTTCAAGGAAAAAAAAACTGGCAAGCGGACACGGTCATATCCAGCGATTTTGTTCATTCTATGGAGTTTTCTCTGAAAGAGAATGTCTTTATGCCTCCTAGAATACTACAGTGCGTTTCAGATCGATGCGAAACTGATCCTGTGTGAGCAATCTCCTGCTACTTTAATTTTTATTTTCTCTGATATCCAAGTGCCAATTTGCAGATTAAACTAGTTGGCTTTTATCACGTGTGAATAGATCGAACCTCGCGGCAGTTTTGTAGCAATCTAATATGGGTTTCTAGACACGGACATCTCAGATGATTGTCCAGCTGATGAATTTGCTAGAACGGATAAAACCTTACCAACCTAAATAGGACATATCCAAGGTAAAGGAAATTTTTCTTCATTTCCAGACTTACTTCCTTAACTACATACATACATACATAATTGGTCATTACAACCCTTCAGTCAGGATTACGACCTAGCTTCTCACGCCACTTCTGTTGTGTGCCTTAATTTTATACATGAGTGGCGGGACCTGCAGTTTAAAGTCGACTCCGAACGACAGATTTTTGAGAAACTTTTCATGGCAAATTTATTTACTCTCAGAATTTTTGCCAGAAATCTGCTGAGAGGAAGTCGCCGAAGAAATATTTTCATATTTTCATTTTGATGTCTGATCTGGGGTTTGAAACGCGGCCTTGCGCACTACCTACTAGACTACGGCGACTTTTGTTACTTCCTTAACTGGTCATTACAAACTCTTAGCCAAAATTACGACCTAGCTTCTCACACCACCCATGTGGCGTCTAATAAGCCAACACACGACTTACTAGACTACGAATATATTTCCTGACATTTGTCCTAAATTGGATATGAGGGGTACCAAGCAGCTATTTAAAGTCGGAGTCGTTTGGAGATTTACATCATCCGTTGTTAGGCATGATTGCTGCTTAGGTTTTAAGATAGGTTGAAGTATATTGTCCACTTAATTTTCCAGTATCTGTTTCTGAATCGAAGAAGACTTCTCTTATTTGATTCACCTTTTTCCGATAGTGGTACAGAACTATCGTTGTTTGATACATTTTGGTATACATCTTCATTTTAAGAGTATCATGCAAAGACCTCATACAGATTGTGGACACTGATTAAGTCACGATATGTCACTTAGCTTTAAGGCATTGCTTTATGTGGTATTACAACAGGTCGTTGTATGTCTTCGATTTCACGTTGATATCAACGAAGCTTTCACTCCTTCCTTTTACTAATCCTTTATGTGCCATTATTTCCCTTCTAATTATTCTTCACACTCAAGATTTTGGAATAATTTTAAGTTTTAATGAAATCATAACAACAGCCAAGACTCTTACTACACCTACTAGATACACCCACATCCCCCCTAAACAAATCTTAATGGTTTGTCAATGGAAATGGTGTTATGCTAATGACCACAGATACATAGACCAGCCATAGAAGCGCATCAAATGCAGACGATTTAAATAAAACATAAATATCTGAATGTGAATGTGATATACGATGGCTACAGATACGAGTGTGAAGATAAATGAATGGATGTATAAATGAACGAACGATTGTATGTACATATGTATGCATGTATGAATAATGAATGTGATTGTTTTAGTACTTGCTGTAGTTGTATTTATTGTGGTTTTAGAGTATAATAAATGAATGAATGATTGAATGAATGAATATGTATCATATTAATGGATTTATGTTAAGAACGAAAACACTGAAGACCAAAAAATTAGCATGGCGAGGGAAAAATCTATAAGTCTTTAGAAAGCGAAATAAGAGTACAAAACAACATGTAATTAAGGAATTAAAGATTTTCTTTAGAAACCATTGGCGTTAACTCCAATTCTTTAATTTATATTTGCAAATTGCCACTATTTTTATGAACTCTAATGTACAAAAGTCTGCTTCTGCTTTTCAACTTTTTGTACAGATGATTAATGCTATTTTAGTTATACATTTTAAAATATCAACAATAATTCGGATTTAAATCTTTCCATTACATTTCCATTCAGATAATATACAGATGTGCACTATTTTTTTTAAGCTTTAAAAGCTTTTAATAAGCAAAGTTGATTGGAAAAAAAAATTATTTTAAATCATAGCTATAGTCACTCTTAGCTTCAGGACAAATAATTTGGCTAAGGTTAGTTTGAATCGGCCACTATTTGATTGTCATAATAAACAAAAGAAAATGTATGTACTTACGGGTGTTTTGGACTTAAAGGTTTGGGCTGTTGATGGTGTTTGAGCAGTATATACTGCATACGATTCTGAAGCATGTCTTGATAAATATCTGTGCATTCGTCTGATTATATTCGAAGCTAGCCAGAATTGAAGTCGCCGTAGTCTAGTAGGTAGTGTGTTGGCTTATTTGACGCAAAAGCCTGGGTTCGAGCCCCAGGCCAGGCATCAAAGACAAAATACAAAAAGTATTTTTTCGGCGACTTCCTCTCAGTAGATTTCTGGCAAAAACTCTGGGAGTAAATAAAAATTGTCATGAAATGTTTCTCAGTAAATAAAAATCTGTCGTTCGGAGTCGACTTTAAACTGTAGGTCTCACTATTTTCTCAAATTTCTTTTTTTATTTGAAAGTACAATCCTTCCGGTTAATAATGGAAAATAGTTTCATTCAAATGGCTGCATCGGCCGGCCATGCAGTAGCCTACACAATCGGTCCAATTTTTAAGCACATCATCGATTGTGTGCAGCTGTATTTCACAAATGGCTTCACGAATATTGTCCTTTAAAGCGTCAATTGTCTCTGGCTTATCGGCGTAACACTTATCTTTGACGGCACCCCACAAATAATAGTCTAACGGTGTCAAATCGCAGCTCCGAGGTGGCCAAACGACATCAGCTCTGCGGCTGTTAATGCGATATTCAAAAACAGGGTGCAAAACATCGAGTGCAACTTCGGCTGTGTGGCACGTAGCGCTGTCCTGTTGAAAGCAAATGTTGCCATCATGGCCCGATAACGATCGCCACTGACAGTAACGGCCACTCCTGGACCCAAATCCGCACCAAACAGTAACTCGTTTTGGGTGCGTCGGTTTTTCAATGTATGCGTGCGGATTATCTGTGCCCCAAATGCGACAATTTTGCGTGTTTACATACCCGCCAAGATCAAAATGAGCTTCATCTGAAAAGATGATTTTTTTTTTTGCCAAAATCGGCATCTTCTGGTGTAGGCTACTGCATGGCCAGCCGAGGCAACGAGTGAAATTATTTTCCATTATTAACCGGAAGGATTGTACTGTCAAATAAAAAAAGAAATTTGAGAAGGTATTCAGTAGGGTTTTTTTTAAAGCATTTAAAAAAAAAAGTTATTTGGCGGACCCTTTATATAGGCTTAAAAACCTGTCTATGTATTCTATTGGTTAGCCTTGTAGCATTACTTATTCACAAGGCTTTAGGTTTCTTGATATTTATCCCAACTACAACGATACATGACAGACCTTCCAGTTGTACTAGTTTTGCTTCAGTGTGTAAGATCTTGCCTACGAGTAAGCAATTATCATCAGCACAATCTAAATCCTTTAGTTGTTGAGGTGTCCATGTAACTCTATTCCTTTTGGACAGAGTTAGAAGTTGTTTTACAACAGTTTTGGGTTGAAATGTTTAACTGATAGTCTTATTCTGAAGAACTAGTAGGTATATTCTTCTCAATGTTTTCCATATAACAGTCTCTCAGACTTTTATTCTGGTCTTCAACCCCTAAGTCGTACTAAAGAGCCATCCGCTATTACTGCCTTTGTAGTAACCTTCTGAAGCGTTTGATATAACAGTCCCGCTGATGGTGTCAAATACTTAATTGTAATAACAAAATCAAGCATTTGCTTGATATACTAATGATTACAGAGTTTAATGGTAAAATATTCTTGTTTCGCTGGGATCGTTGGAGTTTCGACGGTTTGGTCTTTTTTTCATATGGGAAATTTTACAGGTTTCCACCTAAAAATTGCCTAGAAGAGTAAAATTGCAAGATCTTAGTGTCCTGTGGGCTCTTTTCAAAAATATATGATTAATTGCTTACTAAAATTGTCTTCCAGTTGCTAACTCTTGTCTGTCAAGTGCTTGTAACTTACGCTCGAGCCATCTTAAAGGTGGAACATAAATTCTAATTAAAATTTTTTCGTTGTATCACGTATCGTAAGTCATGCAGCAATATTTTGAGGAACCAAGCTTAATGCTTATATTATAGAAAAAAAATCAATAAATATTGCGCAGTACCTTGTGCTATAGACTGTAGCTTTGGCATTTTTTAAGGACTATGTTTCAATATTACCAACAGCCTACAATCCGTTCCAAATGTACAATGTGAGTGCATTGGCTAATTAGACGAAAAGCCAGGGTTCAAACCCCAGCTCAGACATTAAAACGAAATACAAAAAGTATTCCTTCGGCGACTTCCTCTCAGCAGATTTCTGGCAAAAATCCTTAGAGTAAATAAAATTGCCATGAAAAAGGTTCTCAAAAATCTGTCGTTCGGAGTTGACTTTAAACTGTAGGTCCCGCCACTCATGTATAAAATTAACACACAACATGAGTGGTGTGAGAAACTAGATCGTAATCCTGACTAATGGGTTGTAATGACCAATTATGTTATGTATGTATGTATGTATTGGCAACATTTGAAATGCCTTTGACATGGAGTCAAAAGTGAGCTTCGTCACTGAAGATAATTTTTTCGATAGAAACACATTTCTGAAGCTGCATGAATTTTGGCAAACAAAGTTCAATGATTTGCAAGCATTGTTCGTTTGCTGCTCTATTTATAGTAGAATGGCAAACCTTGCAGAGCCTTTTTAGCAATAACGCATGTCACGAATCTTTTTTTATACTGAAATTTTTGTTGATAAATTGAATTTAAGTTTTAATTTTTATGTAACAAAGGCGGCCCTATCATTTCAAATTACTTTTCAAACTCAATGGGCTTTTCTCGCATAAATTCTAAATTATGTTTCACTTAATTTTTTTCTAAAATAAATCAGGACATCCATTAATATCCATCGAAAGATAAAAAAGGAAAAAAACTATATAATGATCATACAGGAGTAAAAAAGCGAGAATTAAAGGATTTGAATTTTTTACTCACATATGTACATACATATGGTATGTGATTAAAAACAATTGCATTTTTTTTATGACAAATTACACATGCAAGAGAAAACGATTAAAATGAAACAACAAAAACAACAACAAAAAACCACCCATATCCATATCTTCTTAAAAAACTCCATTAAAACTCTTTTAGTGGTTTCATTATGAAAAACTGTTTGCTGGTAGCAGTTGATTTGATTTAGTTTTTCAGCATTTTTTTTTCTCTTTTTTTTATAGCAGAGATTAAATTCCATTTAATGCCATTATTCGGTGGGAAATATATATGTACGTATGTATATATATACATATAGTAGTAATTGTTATGTCATTTATTTGCAATGATCACGCTACTCTGGGTGAAGTGTAATCATTTCCAATGACAAAAATGTGTAAGTTTTTTATTGTGTTGATTGATTTTCCATTCAAACGCATCCTATCGATAAATAAAAGAGGATTCATTTTAAAGTTAATTACGTTTCTAATGGCTTCTAGCGCCATCTAGTTACAAATAAAAAATTTAATTTTTATTTTCAACCACCAATTTCAAAATGTTTACAGGCATTAATATTCATTCAAAAGCAAGGAAAACTCAGTACCACACATTATAGGGTCGAGAGACGAATGATTGTAGTCCCCGCAGTCTAGTTGGTAGTGTGTCGGCTTATTAAACGTAAGGCCACGGTTCAAATCCCAGGTCAGACATCGAAACTAAAATATGAACAAAAATATCTTCGGCGACTGCCTCTCAGCAGATTTCTGGCAAAAACTCTGAGAGTAAATAAGATTGCCATGAGGAGTTTCTCGAAAATCGGACGTTCGAAGTCGAATTTTAACATTAAGTCTCGCCACTCATGTATACAATTAACGCTCACAATATAAGTGATGTGAGAAGCAAGGTCATAAGCCTGATTGAATGGTTGTAATGACCAATTATGTTATGTATGTATGGCGATAGATATAGATTCCGTGACGATGAAAATAAATTATCGCAACACATTCGTGGAACCTGTGACACATTAACACATCCCAGGAAGCAACTCCTGGATGCATGTTAGGTGCCAGTCAGAGATTTGCCTTTGTTGATCCTGAGCAGCATCCTGTAGTTTGTCAAGTCAATAGGCTTGGAGAATATATTATAGATATGAGTACCATGGCTAACTTAGCGAATATCTTGGGCGTCATATATTCACCATTTTTTATTACCAGCATAGAACAGTCACCGCAATCTAGAAGGTAATGTGTTGGCTTATTAGACGAGAGCCTGTGGTTCCATCTCCAAGTCAGAAATTTCGAAAAAAACGGAATATGGACAAATATTACATTCGACTTCTTTTCAACATACAATTGACAAAAACTATTGGAATAAATAAAATTGTCAAGAAAAGTTTCTTGAAAATCTGTCGTTTGGAGTCGACTTTAAACTGTAGGCCACGCCGCTCGTGTTTAAAATTAATACACAAAAGGTTTGGAGCTAATGTTCGCATCAAACCTTCCATGTTTTCTTACTTACTTAATTGATCATTACAACCCTTTAGACAGGGTTACGATCTTGCTTCTCAAACATGTAATTACCAATTATGTAAGTCAGCATAGAAACTTCTTTAACTGGCCTTTACCAACCACACCAAAGACGCATAGGAGGTTACGGATTTTACAGTCAAAGTAAATATCCAGAAATTCATTCTGGGATTGAAAGCCTAAGTCGTATCATAGAACCACTCTGGTATTATCGCCTTCGTGATAGCGTTCTGAACATTACCCCATAAGTGTCTGAGGTTTACATACATGATTGGTCATTACAACCCTTCAGTCAGGATTACGACCTAGTTTCTCACACCACTTATGTTGTGTGTGTTAATTTTATTCATGAGTAGCGGGACCTACAGTTTAAAGTCGACTCCGAACGACAGCTTTTTTGAGAAACTTTTCATGGCAATTTTTATTTACTCTCAGAGTTTTTTCCAGAAATCTGCTGAGAGAAAGTCGCCGAAGAAATACTTTTTTGTATTTTGTCTTGATGTCTGGGCTGGGGCTCGAACCCGGGCTTTACGTCTAACACACTACCTACTAGACTACGGCGACTTCGTCTGAAGTTTAGCGTGATACAAAAATATTTCGCTTCATGGGAAAATTGTAGAGCTTTTCCCTTTACGATAAGGCTTTTAAGATTAAATATTTGTTTCTAATGCCTAATAAAATACGCTAGTGTGGGAAAGGCTCCTAATTTATCGTTGCTTAACTTGTGATGTGAAACACGAGGTCGTTCAACTTGTTAAGAAGTTCATCTATTATGTGAGTTCGCCAAATGTTTCTATATGCTGTTAATTAATCAAGTCGAGCGGTTGGAGTACATACATACATACATAAAACAAAATTTTAACATTACATCCCTACAGTCAGGATTACGACCCAGCTTCTCACACCACTTATGTTGCGTGCGTTAACTTTATACAAGAGTGGCGGGGCGAACACTTTAAAGGCGACTCCGAACGACAGATTTTTGAAAAACTTTTCATTGGAATTTTTATTCATTGTCCCAGAGTTTTTGCCAGAAATCTGCTGAGGGGAAGTCGCCAAAGAAATATTTTCATATTTTCATTTTGATGTCTGACCTAAGGTTTGAACTGTGTCATTGCGTCGAATAAGCCAACACACTACCAAGTAGACTACAGCGACTTCAGTTGAAGTGGTGTAGTGTATACCAAAGTCACGAACAGCTCATGCCGTTACTTGGCACGCAAAGTTACAAATTTAATTGCAGTTACAACGGTCGTATGTACATACACAGATTTACGTAAATCTAAAACGTAACATGACATCTAAAACACAATCATTTGAATTCAAATTCAAACATCCGTAGGAGTACCTTGCGTTTTGTTTCAGTTCAATCTTTTTTCTTTATTTTTTGTTTCTTCTTTTTGTTATTAAATTAATTTCACTAACATTTAATTGCTCGGAAGTTAAGGTTATTATTGTTGTTGTGCGTTGCAATTATTGGTTTTTGCTATTTATCTTTCCGGTCATTAGCTAAAGTGTATGTAATTGAAAATAAAAAATAATGAAAAAACAAACAAAATAAAATTGAAAAATAAATGAAAATGAAAATGGAAATGGAAAGTATGAAATCATTAAGTGAGTTATGCTTTATTGGCCATAAACAATAATAACGTGATAATGCAGTTATCCGTTACTGGTAAATATTTATTTCGTAGCACAAGTGCTAAACCATGAAAATTATTACGAAATTGAAAAAGATTTAAAATTTTTAAAAGCGATTGGATTTACGATTTCTTCTACTGTAAATTGAAAATTTTTATTAAGAATTGAAAAATTAACATATTTTTTATGCTTCTAACTGGAACCGCAACTTAGTAATAAAGTCATGAATTTTCTTTTAAAAAAAGTTTAACATTTTAAAGAATGAATGATTAAAAGACCTGAACTATAGAGTCGTTTAAAAGAGACTTACGAACTTTGTCAGTTAGTTGTCAAATTAGTTGGCATTTATTCAGTCTGTTTTGCCAAATCGTAATAGACGACCATAGATAATGGACTTGTGCTCACTGATTAGGCTCCGGAGTAATTGATAAGCATACATACATACATAATTGGCAATTACAACCCTTCAGTAAGAATTACGGCCTAGCTTCTCACGCCACTCATATTGTGTGTGTTAATTTTATACATGAGTGGCGGGACCTAGCGCTTAAAGTCGACACCGAACGACAGATTTTTGAGAATCTTTTCATGGCAATTTTATTTACTCTCAGAGTTTTTGCCAGAAATCTGCTGAGAGGAAGTCTTCGAAGAAATATTTTCATATATTCGTTTTGATGTCTGACCTGGGGTTTGAACCGTAGCCTTACGTCTAATAAGCCAACACACTATCTACTATACTACGACGGCTTCCAGTTGTAGTTGATAAGCAACTCATTCTAATTTTCATCGAAAAATTATTTTCAGACATGAGGTGCATTTCTGGATGAACGGGTAATTACGTACGCAAACAAAATTATCGAATTTAAAACGATACCACAGCACAAGAGATCCAAGAGCGGCTAATGTCACCCACCACCTTCACTGTTTGGTAAGGAATTTAATCTTGCGGCGTCATCGGTCTATATTTCTCTGGGAATAACACTGGCCAGGGCATCACTGTGAAGGGCGGTACTATATTTCGATGATTAGCAATTTCTTTTAGCTTGAACTGGATGATATGGACACCAACGACATGTGGTTTCAACAGGATGGCGCCACTTGCCCCACATCTCACGTGGCGCATTGAATATCCCGTACAAACGATTTGAAGGTTTGTTCATCTCGCACGGCGGCAATGTCAACTGTCCACTGAATCATGCGATTTGATCCCGTTGGGCTTATTTGTTGGGTTTTCTTAAGTCGCAGGTGTCTGCGAATTAGCCACGAACTGCACCGGTCCTCGAAGCCTACATAACTTATGTCATTGGTCAAATTCAGTCTGATTAATGCACCAGATTCATAAAAAATTTAACATTTCGAATGTGCTTTATCCACAGAAATCGTTGTGGACATTTAAACGATTTTATATTCCACACATAATGGTATCAATAGGTTTTGTTTTGTATCTCACATACACTTTGTTGTATTTATATTTAAATGTTGGAAGCGCTTAAAAAAGATCCTATAGTTACAACGTCGTCTTTCAGCCTGTCTTGTAATTTCAAAAAAAAACATTGTCTTGAATACCGGAATAACGGCCATCATTTAAAATGCTATCATTTCCCCTGTTACTTTGAGCACCTCGAGACTGCTTTCGCACTACATAGTGGGGGCTCCCATTTTGCCTTTTCAGTAGCTTCCCACAAAGATTTGTCACACCTTTCCAGTTCTCTTTTCTTCTATTACCCTCTCTATGATGTTTTCGGTTAGAGGTCCAGTTCTTTGTTCCGTGGTATTTCGTCTTTTTTACCATCATTTTCACCAGAGGAGATCATGGTCTGCTTTATCAACCAATCCGTCTCCCTTATAAATACAGTTTGTTAAACTATGTTTATTCATCGTGTAACATACTTCTTGAAGTAACCCTGATCTGAAAATAGCTTAGGTCACGCTTCCATTTGATAACGCGGATAATTTTGTAGAAAAAAATTCGATTATATTAGCTCTTCTCGTAGCAGTTACTCAGCTATTCAATTATTCAGCTTGAAATGATGGCTATTACGGCTACCACAAAGCTGGTATGGCTATTAAGGCAAAGCAAACCCGGTATCGGGGTATGACTATAAGTATGAGTTGAGTACAGACACACGTATATTTATCACCAATAAAGACGCCGTTAGATGCCTGTAGATGCGGCTTGTCTTTAGAGATGATAGCGTGACATCGATGGTTACCCTCTCATGTGTTTCTAAATACAAAGCTGACTCAGCAGAAAATTCGAATAAATTCATACATGAGATTGGCATTCCTCTGAACAGGCACCAAATATAGGTACCAAGCAAACTTCACTCAGTTAAAGCAAAAAGAAGGAACAATGAAGCCACTTGTAGAGCGCATATACAAATCTGGCTAGCTATGGAACAAAATTTACTTTGAACCTGTTTAGGATCCTTTTTGCAATTATAACGAGCCACTGGCCTCTGGGTGCAAGATCCCGGAGCTTGAAATAGCTCACAACGACTTCCGTAGAATCTGTAATAACGAAAAGGAAGAGACCACAGGACATTTTCTCTGTCTATATTCGGTATTTTCAAAACTAAGATGAAGTATTCTTGGACACCTAGAATTTATTGATAGAATGTGTGATTTCAATACAAATGTATGATGGGATAGATTCTACAGTGTCCGCCAAATAACTTTTTTTTTTGAAAATGCTTTAAAAAAAACTACTGAATATTTTCTCAAATAGCCTACACGATCGGTCCAATTTTTAAGCACATTATCGATTGTGTGCAGCTTTATTTCACCAATGGCTTCACGAATATTGCCCTTTAAAGCGTCAATTGTCTCTGGCTTGTCGGCGTAACACTTATCTTTGACGGCATCCCATAAATAATAGTACAACGGTATCAAATCGCACCTCCGTGGTGGCCAAACGACATCAGCTCTGCGGCTGATAATGCGATCTTCAAAAACAGGGCGCAAAACATCGAGTGTAGCTTCGGCTGTGTGGCACGTAGCGCCGTCCTGTTGAAACGAAATGTTGCTAATATCCTCCTCTTCAATTTTTGTGAACAAAAATTCGTTCAACATGGCCCGATAACGATCGCCCTTGACTGTAACGGCCACTCATTGTCCATTTTCGAAGAAAAATGGTCCAATTATGCCTCTGGACCAAAATCCGCACCAAACAGTGACTCGTTTTGGGAGCGTCGGCTTTTCAATGTATGCGTGCGGGTTTTCTGTGCCCCAAATGCGACAATTTGGCTTGTTTACATGCCCGCCAAGATCAAAATGAGCTTCATCTGAAAAGATGATTTTTTGCCAAAATCGGCATCTTCTGTAAGTCGCTCGCAGACACACTTACCGAAGCGAAAACGCATTGGATGGTCAATTGGCTTCAACTCCTGAACCAATTGGACTTTGTATGGCGTCATACCATGGTCTTTATGCAAAATTCGTCTCAATGATGTCTCCGAAATGTTCAATTGTTGAGAACGACGGTGAATTGATGTTGATGGCGCTTCACGCACACTTTGTGCCACAGCAGCAATATTCTCGGGTGTATGCACTGTTTTTGGCTTTTCACGCTTTGGTTTATCGATGAGGATACCAGTTTCTTTAAATTTTTTCACAAGATAACGAACATACAGAGCTGACGGTGCTTCTCTTCTTCCAAAATCCGTACGCAATTTTCACACACATTCTGCAACATTACCATGAATTTCAAAGGAATGTCGCAATATTTCCCAGCGTTGTTCAAGCGTATACACAACCATATTCGTTCAGCGGATGGATAAAACTAATTATCTGTCAAATCAGGCACGAGCTAAGTGTTACCATTCATGAAATAAGGACTAGTTGAAAAAACAAACGTTAGATGGCGGACCCGTTATTACTGATACTTTACATGTTGCTAACAAGCTGTTTCTAGAACATTGAAGCTTTAAATAAGCCATAGTGTTGCCAGATGCAGTGAATGCAAAATCAGTAGAAATATTACCTTTTAGAGCCCATATATCCACAATATGTGATAGTAATTTTCCAAACATGGTGGGGGAAGACCCCTGATGTGTTTACAAAATATTAAATTCAACAACATTTCCAATGTAAAAACGGACATATATTGCAATTACAGCAAAAACTAGAGCGTAAATGCGGAATAATTATGCCACGAAATAAAAAATAAAAATTTTTTAATTTAATTTAAAATAATAACTCTTGTAATTGATCAAGGCTGTAGTAATTATTTGTCAATTATAGTATTTACATTGAATTATGTATGTACATATGACAGTGTAATGACACTGACAATATTAGCTTGTAAAATTTTCAGTAGTTTGTGTGTCATTATTTAAATTTTTTTAAATATTTTTATGATACGATGTACTACATACAGTGAGCGTCGAAAGAAACTGTACATTAAAAAAAATATACATTAATAAATTACCGTTATATTTAATTTAAAATTGTTTCATTGCCGGGTTTTAAAATTGAAACAAAAAAAATTACTGAAAATTGCGAAATATTGTTAAATTTTTTCGGTCACTCTCCTTAAACCTGGATTCGCCCATCACAAAATTTTTGTTCCGAAACAAATTTTTTATATGTAGTTTGACGTTTCTCATTTTGAGAGAGAGAGAGCGAAAGAGAGTAAGCTTGTTTCGGAACAATTTCAGCTCGAATTGGTATAATTTTAATTTTTGTTCCAAAACAATCGAACTGTGCTGCCAGCTACTTTAAGGTTTTAAGTAAAGTTGAACTAAGCTGCCACATCATATTATATGTACATTTGTATGTATGTATGTATAATAAAATACAGAGCGGTTGTTTAATATTGTTTGTTTCACTAAGATTTGTTTTAATTTACAATTCCTTTGTAACACCATAAAAAATATGATCACACTCAAGCCAAGAAAACAAACGAATTGCAATCATTTGCTACAATGCTGCCTAATTGTAAAACTAATACGTATCGTTTACAAAAATATTTGATATGGTAACCTTGTTTTTACAGAACAATTGTTCGAAGTGGGTGAATCGTTTTAGAACCAACTATCAAAAAACTGAACTTGTTTCGGAACACAATGCTTGCTGGGTGAATCCAGCTTAAGTGGTAAAAGTTGAGTTCAGTTTCTTTTGACGCTCACTGTATGTATATGAGAGTATTTGATTACCACAATGAATACAATTGAAAGTGTAAATTAAGTTTAGCAAGTAATTTCTTGCTCGTTTTTTTTTTGTTCTTCCACAATTTCAATTCATTCATCAACGCGCCTACAAAACACAAACATACGTAAGTACGAATTTAAAAAGCGTATGCAAACGACGACACTGACTTGCAAAAAAAAAAATAATTCAACAACAAAAACTTAAATTCTAAAGAAACATAAAAAAAAATTAAAATTTTATTTGTTTAGTCACTCACTACTTGGTGGCAAAAAAAAAGAAAAGAAAAAATGAAATTAAATTAAAACGTTTGTAGTCTCTAGTAGTCTCTCAGTCCATTTAAGTTGTAATGTATTGTAGTGCGCCACTTTACTACACATTTAACCTACTAAAAGTGTGAGCTCGTCAAACTAACTGTCATTACAAGTCAAATAGTCAACTAAGTCGTGGCAGACGGCGGCTTAGCACCTTGTAATGGTGGTCATAATGGTGGTGGTGGTTGTGGTTGTGGTTGTGGCATAGAAAGTGCAAAACTGTCATAATTTTTGTGTTAACAAAAGCCAACAACAACAAGAAGGTGCTATTTTTGCAAAACATAAAAGAAGAAAAAGGTCGGTCATTACTATTGTGTTGTCTTTGTGTTTAACTGGCTAAATAAAGTGCTTGGGTTTGCTTGCTGTTCTTGGCCTAAAAACAACCATTTTTTTTCTTCTTCCTTTTGTATGTAATTTTTCCTTTTTTCTTCTTCTTCTTCTTCTGTTTTCTTCTATACAATCGTCTGTCCATTCGTTTAATTTTGTATATGTTTTCGCATGAGCGCCTTATAATTTATTAGGTTTCACAAATGCTTTTGCAAAATGTCAGTAAATGAAAGGAAAACTTTCGCTTTTTCGTTATTTCTTATTGGCATTGTAAAGAAGATATCGTCTGGCTTGGTTTAAAAAAGAAGTAAATTGGCATACAAATGATTTCCATTTTTTTCTCGGTATCAATTCGATCTCACTACACGCTCTTATGCTTCTCGCATGCGTTTGCCTACTGATAACCGTGATATGAGGTGAGCATATCCTCAAGCCTTTAAGTGCTACAAGGTCTTCCATGAAGATTTGCTTCCCTGTGGATTTCAAAAGACATCATCAACTGATGGAAATGTTCAAAAAGTAAAGATTGATCGTTAATCAATTACATCAAACACTAAATTCCATTTAGGCCGCATGGTGTATTGGTTCAAATCCTTAACTGCAAACCCAAGCACACCAGGTTCGTATATAGCAGCAGGCAAAAAAGTTTCAATTAACCGACCTTCAGATGATACACCCTTGAGTTCTCCAATTCCCCAAAAAGAAAAACGAACATAATTGGCCGGGCTGGCAGTCTTCAAAGGGACAGATCTCCTAGTAATACATCTTTGAGTCCTGTGACCTTCCATAAAGTATAACAATGAACATGAGATAGGCAGCACAGGCAACTTAGCCTTTTGAGAAAGAGAAGGGATTCAGTGAAGGATGCAAAAACCAATATAATAACAGAAAACATTTCGTTAGAGAGTGTTTTGATTTTATAAACTAACGTTGTCCAACTACAATATGGGCGCGTGTTTGCGCCTTTTCGTAATCGTAAGCAACATGTTAATCTAGCCGACTCAGCAACAGTCAAAACAGTGGGTTTTCAAGACTAATCGATGCCAAAGAAGGCCAAGAAGTCATTCTTATGCGTTGCATGCATTGTAATTCACATTGTCTGCCTTTAAAAGGCTGACACAATCATTGATGAATATTATGCCAACACCTTTGGATCGATTTAATCAGGATTTGCATTTGATCAAGAATACAGGACTTTTGAAGCAAAACAATGCAGTGGTGCAGATATGACCAAATTCCATGGCCAAAATCCAAGGATAAGGCTACAAATTGCTTCCTCATCTGACTTTTCTCTGGATTTAAGCTTGTGTGCTTCTTTCTTTGTTGTTCCAATAACTGCAGAAATGCCTCAACAGAAAGATATTCGATTTCCGATATGTTTCCATTGCGGTTACATGGTCATTCGATCAGTTGAATTTGTGACAATATTTTTCAATAAATATTTGCTTAAATATTGGCTATCGATGCGTCAAGAGTTACTAGTTTGTCGACATAAGCCAATGTCTTATCGTATCGCTAGAAATAAGTAATCAAGAGCGGACCAGTAAACAGAATCTTCTTGGAAAAAATGTTGAGTATTTAGTGCGTTATATAACAAGATGCAGCGTTTTATTGAAACCAAATGCTTCTGATAAAATTCTACAAGGTGCGTCAAAGAGCTTCAGAAAACCATTTCATAAGCGTTCGTTCTTTGAATATTTTTAATTAGTTGGAGTCGCCGTAGTCTAGTAGGTAATGTGTTGGCTTATTGGACATAAAGCCAGGGTTCGAGCCCCAGGCCAGACATCAAAACAAAATACTAAAAGTATTTCTTCGGCGACTTCGTCTCAACAGATTTCTGGCAAAAACTCTGAGTGTTAAAATAAAATTGCCATGTGAAAAGTTTCTCAAAAATCTGTCGTTCGGAGTCGACTTTAAACTGTAGGTCCCGCCACTCATGTATAAAATTAACACACACAACATAAGTGGTGTGAGAAACTAGGTCGTAATCCTGACTGAAGGGTTGTAATGACCAATTATGTAAATGTTTCTGATGCTTTGTGAAAACTTTGGTCAGAATGATTGGATGGTGCTTGCCATTCACCGTAACGTTATATTCGAAACGTTGATTTCGAAAGAAATATGAATTCAATAATCATCCGCGCTCAATAATCACTTTTATTTGATGTAATGGTGATGTGTTATAGGCTAGAGCGATTTGTCTTGGCAATTTAACTCTTTAACCCAACAATTTAATTCGTAAACAAGGTTCATCACATCGACCTGCAAAAATGTGATGTAATCGATAGCTGTTTGAGTTTCAATTCGTGTACAAACTGTAAACAATACACGTACACATGCCACGTAGTCGACGAACAAAGGCTAACAAGTTGTGAAAGAAGACGAAGCAATACTTCGGCGTCTTGTTTAAGACTTCGTGCTATAACATAAATATTCTCTTCGTTGGGCATATTTTTTTACGAATTGCTTACTTCAGCCGTTTATATTGACCGTAAAGTGAACTATGTACTCTGAATGTAGTGAACAATTTCTGTTTTTTTTTTTCAAAGTAAATGCCCATAATTTCCGTTACTGAAAATAAATGTCGACACGGGTGAACGTCCTCAGCTATCAAACCATAGTTACAGATCAGAGATCAGCAATAAGAGATAAGCATCTCTGATCAAAGAGATGAGTAGTATCGAATCATACTCATGATTTCTGGTACTTATACCAGACGCCGGCACAAAGACAACATGATAAAAATGTGACTGTATTTGTGAGAGGCATGTGTATAACCCAGAGGAAAATTGTTAGGAATATTTTTAAGTGTAATCTAATATTTCTAACTGTAACCTAATAATACGTACACATATGTAGTGGAAAATATAGAAAAAATTTACAGCGCCAAATCCCTAACAACGGCATATGTAACCTGGCAAATGTTTTTCCAAAAATCGAGATCATTTCTCATTGTTATTAGTGAATCTCATTGAATATTAGTAGATCCTACTGTAATATTTCTTTGGGTGTATAATTGAAACCTGAATAAAGCGACATGAAGCTGACAAGCAACTGAATGCAATTTTACGATCTTTTTAACGAACATTGTTAATTTTCATGTCCTATGTGTGTAAAAAGCCGAAGATGTACGACCCCCGGGGGTTATTGGTGTCGACGTCTGCTTATGCGCATTCATACGTATTTTAATATCACGGTACCTTTACTCATATTCAAAGTTTGAAATACTCATCATATTCATACTTAACAACACGTATGATGTTGTTGATTTTGACACTCCATAACTGAACATTTACAAGAATCACAAAATAAGTATGATTCGCGTACGAGCACTACACAATACTCACTAAATGGTTTTGTGTTTGATCTGCTTGCTTCTCTGTCTTTTTTGTTTATGAGTCTTTTTCTTTTTTCCTTTTTTGTAAATGCAACAACAACTAAGACTGTAAATTTTAATGAAATAAAATATTTTTTAATGAAATTTAATTTCATGAGTATTATAAGTATTTCTCTAATGTTATTAATCTGAATGAGTAGGCTTATGAATCAAACATATTTCGAATGGTATGAGTTTGATGTCAACGTTGTACTCATACTCATTGTACTCATACTTATAAATCAACGTTGTAGTGAGTACGAATGTGCCAGAGTAGTTAAATTTTAATATTGTTGACTCACTTATACTCAAAATTTCATGAGTGCTTATGAGTAGTGAAAAAACGATTCATTGCTGATCTCTGTTGCAGATATCAATACTTCTCATGCATTACATACATACATACATAATTAACAATTACAACCCTTCAGACAGGATTACGGCCTAGCTTTTCACACCACTCATGTTGTGTACGTTAATTTTATACGTGAATGGCGGGACCTACAGTTTAACGTAGACTCCGATCGACAGATTTTTAGAAACTTTTTATTTACTCTCAGAGTTTTTGCCAGAAATTTACTGAGAGGAAGACGCCGAAGAAATATTTTTTCATATTTCGTTTTGATGTCTAATCTGGGATACGAACCCGGGCTTTACGTCTAATAAGCTAACACACTGCCTATTAGACTACGGCGACTTATCATGCATTACTCTTTCGTTTGCAATTCTATTTAAAGAAAATAGATTGGCCGAGTACAAAGCCATTCTTTGAAATGTCTGTCAGTAATAATTTAATACTGTTTATAAAAATTCCCCAACAACAACAACAGCAACAACTTAACGAATAATGAAAATTGTTTTCATACCGCATTACATACATATGTACATGCATACATATATTGGTTTTTTCAGTTTTTTTTTGTTTCTTTCCATGTTCATTGACCATTTTTTGCGTTTCAACTGTAATACAATTTATGCATATTTAATGTGCAATACTCTGCCACATTATTAACGGTATAGTGTTGCAAAAATGTAATGAAAAAACAAAAACAAAAAAATGAAAACATTTATTTTTATTTATCGTCATTATTTATGGTCAAGTTTATCTTTATCCCTTCTGTCCTTCTTTTTTTTTTTCTTTTCTACCATCATTCACATTGTTTGTGTGTTTTTTTATGTACATAACTGTTTACACTTGAATGTTCTTTTCAGTATGAACTTGATATTCAGATTCAGATGATTTCACTTAAATGTTGAGGGTGAACAGGAGCGAAATATATTAAATGATTACAGTGATGTTCGATTCGCTTTTTTATTTATTTTTTAAATAGGCATATAAAAAATTTTTAATTTTTATGTGGTAATTGCTCTTAACAGAACAAAATTTGCCCTTAACAGAGCACAAATACTAGGTCTATGACTACCATAGCATACTCAAAGAAAGTTTTCAAGACCTCTCAGCAAAAAAGACCCATACAAAATGATATGGTATTGTGAAAATTGGCTTTGAAAATATAAATTTTTTGATTGAAAGTTCTCTAGAAGATCAGTGGCCATTTTGGAGCATACAAGAAATAGTACACCATACAAACTATATGCAAATGGTAGTCCAGAGTGTGCTCTTTCCAAATAATTCCGTTCTCCATCCCCACCAACCATCCTTTAAATTTCAACACTTTTGTTCATTAATAATAATGATCATAATGAGAATTATATTTTATGTCAATAGTCTGCAATAATTGCAAAGTAATACAATAATTCACTATTGCCACTGTTAAACAGTTAACAGTGCTCTGTTAATAGCAAAGTTTACCCTTAGCGACAAGAAGTTCCGCTGCTAAAAGTGTGGGTTTGCGTCTTGGATTCTTAAATTCGAATTTATCTTCACACACATAGAAAACATGTATGTCCTTTCATTTTCTGCAATCTTTTAGCTGCTCATATAGCCTTCTTAGGTTATTTTGTTATTTCTTTAAAATACAGTGAGCACCACAAGTGAGTCAACACCCACTATAATTTTAAATTTTCTATTATGTTCTTAAGTATAAAAAAGGTTCCCTTGTCATGAATTGTTTTTTGTTTCAACATTTTAAACGTTTTTATTTTTGGAAATTTATTCGACTATTTACTTTTATTTACTATATTTACTTTTCTCGCTATCCTAAGAAAATAAATTATTTCAGTGGTGTTTACTCACTTTTGACGCTCACTGTACATATGTAGCGTTCATAGGGCAGTGAGTGAGAAGTCCAGAAGTCCGTTATTAAAGACTTCTTTAGACTTCTTCACTCTCCATACTTCTCACTCACTGCCCTATGAACTCTCTTTAATAACGGGATATGGGACGTGTGGAGAAGTCGCCTTGGTCTAGTAGGTAGTGTGTTGGCTTATTAGACGAAAAGCCAGTGTTCGAGCCCCAGGCCAGACATCAAAATAAAATAAAATAAAGTATTTCTTCGGCGACTTCCACTCAACAGATTTCTGGCAAAAACTCTGAGAGTAAATAAAGTTGCCATGAAAAGTTTCTCAAAAAATCTGTCGTTCGGAGTCGACTTTAAACTGTAGGTCACGCCACTCATGTATAAAATTAACACACACAACATAAGTGGTGTGAGAAACTAGGTCGTAATCCTGACTGAAGGGTTGTAATTGACCGATTATGTATGTTATGTACATATGTATATGGAACGTATGGGCCTTGTACTATGTTGTTCGCTTCTAGTGCTTTCATCGTATGAAAAACGAACTTCGATGCCTACAACAGCCTCAAACTGAGCCCGCTATATATATATAGGGAAATATTAAAATAGAAGACACAACAGTATTCATATGGTGCCCCTAAATTTATCGTGAATAGAAGAGATCCACAATTAACATTTTAAGCTGTTAAACCTTTTTTGTGATTGTTTGTTGGTTTTTCATTTATTTCATCTTATGCCTGAAAAAATTAGTCCAACAAGCATTTTGTTTCTTTGTTTTTTTTGTTTTTTAGTTGGTTTTTTTTTTTGGTGCCTAAAGAAGAGATTCAACTTAAGTTGTAGAAAAAACAAATAATGTCTGCAAAATCATATCAAATTAACTTTAATTCCTCTGTTTTTAATTTTGTTTTATTTTTTATTATTTCAGATACATATTCACAAGTCAATAACAACAGCCCTCTCCTGCGGTGGCAAGAGAAAAAACATCTAAAGATGCGACGGTAGCTGATATCTGACAACAATTTGTACAAAATGTTAAAACAGAAACAAACCGCAAAATACAATTAACAACGAGACGAACATACCAACAAAAAAGAAGGAGAAAAAAAAACTAAAAAAAAGGCAAAGCCTTAAAACCAACTGCTAAGAATCTCTGGACATGGCTGACAGTCAGTTAAATTAGTTTTTAAGATTGACACAAAATCCTTGTATGAGACGACACACATACTGGGACGATAGAATACGATATAAAAACAAAAGGAAAAAGAAAAACGATATATAGCAGGCGTTTTATATATACATACATGAGCAACTGAGAAAGGGTATATGTGTGTTTGTGTGTGTATGAAAATAAAGTCAATATAAATTAAATAACGATATCGAATAATTTTTCCGGGTTTTGTTTTAACAAATTCTCAAATAAATCCTCTCACAGAGGAGCCAACATAACGAATAACAAGAAAATAACAAGAAAAAATAAATAAAAAAAGAAGGAAAGAAATAAAGAAAGAAAAAACAGAAGAATTTAATCCTTTTTGAAACCAAACCTTTTTTAAACCAAACAAGCAATAACAACACGAGAAGTGAAAGCTGAAAACAAAGCTTTAAAAAAGGAAATACTAAAGACAACGAGCAAACAGCATGACATTTAAAATTTTTCGACGTGGTTCAGCACGTTGTATTGGCTTGCTATCGGCTTTTATAACCATACTGCTATGCCTCTACTATATTTCTATGGGTCAGCCATCCATACAGCCCAAAGATGCTTTACAGGCCAGTTTATTAACAGGACAACAACAGCAGCAGCAACAGCAGGCTGCTTTAATATCATACTCAACAGGCCCAGGCTCTGGCTCAATGCAGCAGCAACAACAACAACAGCATTATAATAATAAAAATTATGCATCGCATAATGAAATGAAATACAACAGCAACGATAATGGCGATAATACAGCTGCAGCATCATACATACAACAGCAACAACAACAGCATCAACAGCAAAAACTGTTAGCCAAGTCAGCATTGTATAACAATGACCCAGCTTTGCAACAAGCTGGCTCCATGACGTCGAATGGTGATGGCAGTGCAGGCTCAAGCGGCAGCAGTACTACCACTTATGCCTCCAGCATGTATGTCAATAATCCTCAATGGGGCGATAAATGCTACATTCTAGATGAGAGTGATACGAATATTACAGCCCAAGAGGAATATGCAAAATTTGATTTTCAGGTAAGACTTGCAAAAAAAAAAAATAATAAATAAAAATGAAAACCAAGGGAAATTACATTTTAACGTTAATACTTGTTTCATATTGTTGTTTTTGTTTATTTTTGCATGCTTTTTCGTTTCATTTTTTACCACCATATCGCCATAGCCTGAATGGATACGTACCAAAGAGTATTGGGACAGAGGTTTCGAAGAACGTTTTGAAGCACAGAAAAAAGATAAACAGAGGCCACCATTAAAGGTAATTATGCATGAGAACTCTGTTATTTGATTTAAATTTAAAGAGAAAGATTTGAAAATATTTTAATTTCATTGTGTTATAAATTATTCTGAAGCATTTATGCTTCATAAGACCAGACTGTCTTTAAAATAAAATTAAAAAAAATTTTTTTTAATACATTTTCCTCTTCATCCCCTTCCAGGTGATTGTGGTTCCCCATTCCCATAATGATCCCGGTTGGCTAAAGACATTCGTTAATTATTTCCAAAGCGATTCAAGACAAATTCTAAACTTAATGGTAACCAAAATGCAAGAATACACCGATATGACGTTCATATGGTCGGAAATAAGTTTCTTGCAATTGTGGTGGGATCAGGCACATCCAACGAAACAACGTGCCTTGAAAAGGCTATTGGATTCGGGTAGATTGGAAATCACTACCGGTGGCTGGGTAATGACCGATGAGGCCAATGTCCATCTCTATGCTATGTTGGATCAATTGATTGAAGGTCATCAATGGTTGAAAAACAATTTAAATGTTACACCCACTGTCGGTTGGTCCATTGATCCATTTGGCCATGGCAGTACTGTACCGTATCTGTTGTCGGGCAGCAATTTTGAAGGTGCCATTATACAGCGTATCCATTATGCCTGGAAACAATGGTTTGCCAGGCAACAAAAAGGCGATTTTATGTGGACTCCCTATTGGAAACTACATGGTGAAGAAAGTAATAAGAAAGGCCGATTATTGACACACAATATGCCCTTCGATATCTACTCGATAAAGGGCTCTTGTGGCCCTCATCCCTTTATATGTCTTAACTTTGATTTTCGTAAAATACCCGGAGAATACACTGAATATTCCATTAAGGCTCAATTCATTACAGACGAAAACATTGAAGAAAAAGCCCAATTGCTGTTGGAACAATATTCACGCACTGCCTCCTTGTTTCCACACAATGTGGCGCTTATTCCTGTGGGTGATGATTTCCGTTACAATAAAGAACGTGAAGTGGACCAACAATATACGAATTACAAAAAGTTAATCGATCATATAATGGCCAATAAACGCCTGTACAATGTGGACATTTCGTTTGGCACACCCAAAGATTATTTCCATGAGATTCGGAAAAGGACCAAAGAATTTCCCACTTTTAAAGGTGATTTCTTTGTTTATTCGGATATTTTCTCGGAGGGTAGACCTGCCTATTGGTCCGGATATTTCACTACTAGGCCATCGTACAAAATATTGAGTGCCGATTTGGAACAGAATTTACGAATAGCTGAGATACTGTTTACCGTGGCCTATAACACTGCCCGCCAGCAACGCCATGAGAATGCTATTAAGATCTTTGAAAAGAATTATGAGAAAATGATACATGCACGCCGTAATTTGGGCCTATTTCAACATCATGATGCCATAACAGGCACTTCCAAGGCCGCTGTTATGCGTGACTATGGCATGCGTTTGTTTGAAAGTCTACAGGATGTGGTCAGAATGCAAGAGTCCACCATCGAATTGCTTATACAAAATGGTACGCAAAGGCATAATTTCCTTTTAAGCGAATTGGAAAGAGATAATTTCAGTAAATTACCACGCAAGACCCCCATTACCTTAACCGCCTCCACGGGTCATAATAGTGATTTTTCCATAGAGTTCACCTCATCATCGGCCGATGGCAAATCAGCCACTTTTGTGGTCTTCAATCCTCTTACACATAAACGTATCGAAGCTTTAACCATACGCACCACTACGCCGTATATAAAAATCATCAATGAATTGGGTGTAGAGTTGAGAAATGTTCAAATCAATCCAGTTTGGAATATTACGGATCCCTATGAACTGGGTATGGGTATGATGGGTTCAAGTAGTAGTTCACGCATTAGAATTTCGAAACGTCAATATGAGATCATGTTTTTAGCCGAGTTAAATGCCTTATCATTGTCCACCTATCAAGTAATAGTGGATGAGGTCAATTACAAACGTTTCATGGCCTCAATTTATTGCGATGAATGTTCGGATGTTGTGGAGGGCACTACAGAGACACCAGCTGTGAAAGAAGAGTTTGTTGTAAAGTCTAAACCACCAGGTAAATTAAGGAAAATTTTATTTTTTACAATATCAGCTTAATGGGTTCGGAATTTATATGTTTTTTTTGTGGTTGTTGTAATCTTAGGTGATGTCCAGCTTGAGAATAATTTCATGCGTTTGCTGTTCGATGAGAAGAATGGCTTTATGAAAACGATAACACGCAAAGGACCCAAACAACAGCTACTGAATCCTATGCAATGTGCTATAAAGTTTGCTGCCTATCGTAGTGCCCAATTCCATTCGGGCGCCTATTTATTCAAAACCGATCCCGAACAAAGTGAAGCTGAAAAGGATGTTTTAGAACAATATGAAGACAAACGTATTATTATAACATCTGGACCCATAGCCAGTGATGTAACCGTTATTTATGGACCATTTTTGGCTCACACTGTAAGAATTTTCAATACAAAAACACATTTAGATGCCGCCATCTACATAGAAAATGATGTGGACTTTGAGCCGCCACCCAAGAATAGAGAAACGGAATTGTTTATGCGTTTTGTTACCGACATTGATAATATAGCGCCAGTGAGTAAGGATACTTTAAAAGAGGGCGATACTATACCCGAACTACCTGAGTTTTATACCGATCAAAATGGTTTTCAGTATCACAGGTAGGCTTTATAAGAATAAATTTAAAAGAAATCTAGAAATTGTTTATAAAAATACATTTTTTTTTGTAATTTTCTAGGCGCACTAAGGTACCCTCTATAGGCATTGAAGGCAATTATTTCCCTATAACAACGGCTGCATTTATGCAAGATGAAAAGGTGAGATTTACGTTATTGACCACACATGCCCAGGGGGCAGCCAGTTATGAACCCGGCCAGTTGGAGGTAATGTTAGACAGACGTACCTTATACGATGACTATCGCGGCATGGGTGAGGGTATAGTGGATAGTCGTTTGACACGCCATAAATTCTGGGTTCTAATAGAAGATATGCCTACGCCAACAACGAAACACAATACATATCAAGTGCCCAGTTTATTAACAAATTATTTCGCTAATGGTTTACGTTATCCACCCAACATTTATTTTGTGGAGAATTTCGACAATCCACCGCAATTAAAATCAAGAGCATTGCTATTAGATCATGGCTCTTGGCCTTGTGATGTGCATCTTCTTAACTTTCGCACGCTCTCCGAAGAACAACTTCAATTATTCCCCTCTTCATCGGCTTTAATGGTTTTACAACGCCAAGGTTTCGATTGTGCTGTTGAAAATAAATTGGTAGACTTAACGCAACTGTGTTCGTTTGAACACAAAGGTCTGGGTAATGTTAGTTTTAATAAATTACGTTTACATAGTTTGGAAACAACCAGTTTAACTGGTATTCTGGCAATACAACAAAGAAAATTATTGAAATCCTTTAATGAAATCACTTTAAAACCCATGGAAATTTTAACATTTAATGTGACTTTTAAAACTTAGATTCTCACACAACAAACGAATATTTAAAATTTAAATTTATTTCTATATACATATGTGAAGTTTATGAAAAATATATTTTTTATTATTTTAGCTTTATTTGCTTTATTTTTTATTTTAAAGTGTTGAGAATCTCATTATTTTATTTAAAAAGAAGAAAATATTTAAATTATTTCATTTTAATTTCTTTAGCACTACTAACTACTTGACTGATTTTAAGCAACTTTTATGTTTAATTTTATTGTTTTAGTTTTTAAAGTTATCACTTGCAGACTGAGTGTATTGTTCCCTTATGTTTCCTTTTCCAGCATAATAAGCTAGACTATGAATATGTACAAATATTTTTTTAATTTTTTTTTAATTTATTTTAAACTAAACTTTGTGTCTTTCCATTAATTTAAACCAATATTTGCTTATTTTTTAATCATTCCAAACTTTTTAACCACAGACAGCGTTCTTTTTTTTCTGTACAATAGTCAAATAGCTTTCAACAATAATTTTTAATTTTAATCGTAGTTTTTTTTCTTTTTAAATTAATTAATTAAAATGCAGTATTTTATTATAGTTCTTTATTTTAAAGAATTTATTTAAATAAGCGTAAATAATTTTTGTTTCTTTTGAAAAAAAAGGACAAAAAAAATTATTTGGAATTTGTTTCAACGAAAAAAAAAAAAGAATGGACCAAAGAGGTGCTTTTCGAAATTAAATAAAAATTTATTCAAACAAGTGATTTCTTCGAAATTTAAAAGATTTAAAAATTAGCCAGTTGAAGTAAATTTTTTTTTTATATTTTCCGAAAAAAAAATCAGAAACCTCCTGCTAAGGAAAAATTTGTTTTTCTGATCCGTTTTAATACGTTTTTTTCCCCAAGAAATAATAAAACCGAACAACAAATATTATTATTTTATTTTAGTCTGAAGATCTGGACCACATGGCTAAATTAAATTCCGAACAGATGTGTTCAAGTCGACGCCTCCATTCGTTCGTTTTTAATTTTTAAATTTTTATTTTTAAATTTTTAAACTCTACGTTCTCTAACTTAAATACTGTCAAAATTTGGTTAAGATACGCCGATCCGTTCCGAAGTTATAGGGGCAAATCTGCTTAGAATACATATATAGTCGTATGTCGCGTGAAAACTTTGACTTCGGACTCTCCCAACCCTCACTGTCGACTTATAAAATAACTTCTCATCTTAGAAAAGCATTTGAATCTTGTGTGTTCGACAGCTGAGTAATGTCATAGAAAATGTACAATAATTTCGCACCTCTGCAGCTGCATATATATTCGTATAGTCAAGTGCTCTGTAAGGATACATATTATTGGGCATGTTCTGAAAAACGCAAATCGCCTAAATTTTGCGTTTTCGTTTTAAAAACGCCAAGAGGGTGTTCTGGCGAACGCAAATCGCCAAAAAAAAATTTATACGATTCGAAATCGCCAAATAGGTGTTCTGGAAAACGCTTAACGCTAAAAATTTGCGATTTCAAATCACAAAAGTATATTGCAGTGAACTGATGAAAATATGCTCAAGCAGAACTTCTTAACAAAAAATGCGATTTCAAATCACAAGAGGATATTGTAGTGAACTGACGAAATATGTTCAAGCAAAACTTCTTAACTTCTTTACACTTTTCTAAATAAAAATACCACGCTAAAAACTTGCTTTATTTTTAACCAATTTTTTGCGTCATTTGTTTACTTAAATTGGCGGTTTAAACGCACGCACTAAAACATACGGCTGTAGGACATATGTATGCTGAATCGGCCAGCAACCAGTAACCACGGTCTCCATTAGAATATTTTTTAAAGTAAAATTCATTGGCGTTACTAAAATTCCACACGAAAGCATCGTGACATGAATCAGGTCTAGATGCGTCAACAGCTCGTATCCTCATTTGGTGGTCACAAATCTACATGCACAGTAATCACTTTGATTGTTTAAAATTCTAAAAATAACCTTCATATAGGAGTACTTACAATTAACACATTTAGACTATAATACCCCTTTCTGCAAAAATAAAGTTCCTTACATGGGTGCCGTCTACCGACCCAATTACCCATGGAATTTTAAACTTTTGATAAAAATGCATTTTTGATGCTTTCGCCCGCTCCGGAACGTCTAATGGGTTAGAATAATCCCTCCGGACACGTCCTTTTAATTTTTCATTTCTGGTTTGCAGCTTTTTTAATCAAATTATGCTTAATAAAAAATCTCTAGGCATTATTCTATTTATTTTTTTAATTTTGATGTTTTGATTTTTATTTGTAATTCTAAAACATGTTTTATTTTTTTCATAAACGACTTCGAAAAATCGAAGATCGCAAGTAAAACGCGTGAGTTTCAGAACACCCTGAAATAAATTTTGCGTTTTTAAAATCACTTGCGATTTCAAATCGTGCGATTGTCAGAACATGCCTGTATCCTTCTCAGTTCTGTCTTAGCTAGATGACATTACCGTAAGGGGGTTTTCTTATAATGATGTAAAATTGATGAGCAGTGAACATCTCGTTTTTCGGAATTAGGATATAATGTGGTTTCAAACTCCCGAAGTTTTCTTAAATTTTAGCTTTCAAGTTTTTTCGATCTTTCAACTTTTTTAATCTGCGTCTGTCTATAGCCAATGCGTTAATATGTCATCCTTTGGGTAGCATTTTACTTTCACGTTTCCTGCAGGTATGAGAAATCCTCCTTATTCACCGACTTCCCTGTGGGTTCCAGGTCCATTCTATGATTACTTTGTTATGTTATCATTTTTCTCACTATTTCTTAATCTTTGCAATAAAGAAAGGTTGGATATTGCTTCTGGTCAATATGCGCTCAGAGTGCATATCTGCACTCCACATCTAGCAGCCATACAAAAGGCTTAAATTCAATCAAAATTGTTGTAAGGATACTGAAATTTGTGCCATGTTTATCTGCAGAACTTCTCGGAAATAAGTTTTCGCTGCAATTTGCAATATATAGGACCTTGAGGTCTTCCAGCCTTGTTGTAAACCCTTAGTTCCATTTCGTGGATATAAGGCACGTTGTTACACACAGCCAAGGATATTTTTGAACAGCAATGTGGAGTAAACACAACCTAAAAGCAGATTTAATTGGAATTAGTCGGCTAACGCTGCCATCAAGTAGGATACCACATACCGCACTCGCGTACATGTCGAAGGACTTAAGAACAACTTTTGCCAATCCTTGCATACACGCCTAAAGCAAGGATGTCAAATGCTTTTTCAACATCTATAAAATGCACGTTAAAGTGGTGAATTTCACTAGCGATCCAAAGGCAATTTATGTTGTCTACCTGCACATGATCTGTGTTGACACAATCGTTTTTAGCCTCATTTTAGAAGAGTAGAAGCCGGTTCAAACCCCAGGTCTAACATCTTGTACAAAACGAAAAATTTGCTGCCGTTTTTGTAATAAAGAAAAAAAAAAATAATAACGTCTCTTTGGTCCAATTTTCTTTTTTCCAAATTTTAAAGATTTCTTTACGAAACAAAAATTAAATGAATTAAATCACAGTACATAGTGCAATATATGCCAATATTTACACGTCCTCTTTATTATGATTGATAACAAAAATTCAACAAATATAAACTAATTTTTATAAAATAAAAAATAATTAACAAATTGAATATAAAGAAACATAGAATCGTATATTTATAGTAAATTAAGTATGTACCTTTAAAGTAAAACATAGCAACAAAAGAGAAAAACAAAAACAAACATTTTAAAAGAACTTATCTTATTATTATTATTACATTTTAATTATTATACTAGATTCATTTAAATATTATTTTTTAATGTGAAAAGGTTTATTTCTCAGGCATTATATGGATATTTAACACTTAAAAACAAAACAAACAAAAATAATAAAAAAAAAAAAAAAAAACTAAATGAAGTAAAAAAAAAAAAAAAGACATCACTATAGCAAGGCACTTTTAGATTAGAAAACAGCTCACAATGTTAAAAAAAAACATACATAAGTAAATAATTATTTACATACATATGCAAAAATCCCAATGTATAAAATTCTTTTGGAATTTTTAAAAAAGTCTATGACTTGTATTTAAATTTTTATAAACAAAAATATTTAATTAATAAACTAAGTGGCTAAGACGGTTATTAGTTAAATGTAAAACACATCACAAGTGATTGTTAAGGAAAAACGGAAACGAATTAATTATTATAATCAAAATTTATATTTATTTTAAATTATATAACATAAGTAATGGCATATATTTATATTCTTTTAAGTAATATTTTATATTTTATTTTATTTATATTTTATTTTTCATGACTGATTAGCGTTTTTTATAAATATAAAAGTACAAGGTGGCTTAAAAGTTTTGCTTTTATAGGAATTTTAAACCATTTTGTTTAAAAAATTAAAGAAAAAAAATTAAAATTTCACGAAAAGTGATTCGCAACTCATATTTTACTACATGTAGACTAGTTCCACCCAATAAATTTGACTCCATATTGTTGATTTTGTTATTCAATGTTAGTCTTGCAGTGTCTTTAAACTTAATGACTTGTGGTAATGAACTCAAAGTCAAAAGTCCAAATCTCTGTCTCAGATCACAAATTAAAATTGAGTATGTACACTCAGCCACAAAAGTATACATACGGTTAACAAATTTCAGAAATTTTTTAACCAATCCGTTTTCGTTGAAAATCTTTATTGTCTGACATCTTTCTTCGATTTTAAGTCGGTCTTTTGCATTGTTTCAGAAATTTGTGCAATTTGAAAATCGGATGCATACCTTTGTAGGCCTGTGCAGGGCCACAATTTAGTTCAATTTCAGATATTTTTTAACCGATGCAAAAGACCGTCTTAAAATCGAGGAAACTATAAAGATTTTCAACGAAAAATTTCTAAAATTTGTTAACCGTATGTATACTTTAGTAACGGTGTGTACTTGCAAACGTGCTCGTGAGTTATGTTTACATCAGTTCAATTTGGCTTCACTTTAAATATCAGTTTAAGTATTCACTTGAAGATAGCGTATGTAATGTAATGGCTCCTTTGATTTCATGTGGGTTCTCTCGCCTCAGAAAACAAATTTTGTTAAGAGCTAGATTTCAAAAAGCCCCACACAAGGAAGACTTGACTAGGCTGTTTAAATTAATTCTCAACACGTAAAATCTTTTGATTTAGAAATTTATATTTCAAAATCTCCAACCAAGTTTATATACAGTGTACAGTCCATTTCCTCGTAGCTGTGTGCAGTAGTCACCACACTACAAGATCTTCTGATTCCTTGAAGCTATAGATGACCACTCAAAAGTACCATGCATGTGAGACAACGGACAATGATTCCTTTCACTTGATAATTAATTATTAATTATCGCTTTAATTACCCAAAAGTCTTGGCAGTACAAAAGTTGAGAAGAAATTTCTATTAAAGAAGATAAGAAATAAAGTTGGTTGTCTGAACTTGTTTAATGCGATGCTATCTACAATACATTACATAGTGCGAAAGCTAGCTACAAACCGATATAAGTGAATAATTAACAAACGGATTACATTCTATACAATGCTTTGGGATGGCCTAAGGTCACAACCTTATTCTCTTCAATAAGATTCCATGCGATTGCACATAAATGCAGAAGGCCTAGTAAGATTTAATCTCACATATAAGAACACAAGTATACATGGCATTACTTTTTGGACCACCTAGTATTTGCTTTTTATTTATAGTAGAGTATCTAAGTTATTTTTATATGAAAAGATAATCTTGCAAAATTTTCTTTTCTACTTGAAGAAAGCCGATAATTTGTAAAAGTTTATGGAATTTTTTTAAGAAAACTTTTTTTAAATCAAAATAATTTTATATGTATGCATACGATATATAAATTCGAAAAGAATATGTATTTAAATTAAAAAAACAAGGTTATTTAGTAACAAACTTGCCTTTTTAGTGGAAATTTTTTCTTAATCATAAAAACGAAAATAAATTATTTAAAAGAAATATTTTTTTCTTTATAGTTGTAGTGTTTTATAATTAAATAGATTTTATTTTAGCAAAAGAAGAAAAAAGTAAATATTAAGTATACATTAATAAAATAATATTTCTAGATACATATATTTTTAATAATTTAGATTAAATTCGTGAAAGCGGGGAATGAAAGCCAAATACATACAAGATAAAATATAGTAAAAAAAATATAGGACAGAAGAATGTGAAAATAAAAAAATAATTCCTTAAATTTATTGAAAAACATCAAAAAAAGAAGATAAACTTAAAATAAACCATTTCTATACCTGTGTATTTGCACGAATTTTCGAAAAAAAAAAAAACAAAAAAAAAAAACAATTTATTAAACTGTATATAGAATACAATGAACCACACTATATACATATATTAACTTATTATATACGATGTATGTTATATTTTTCTTATAGTCTGTCATTTTTAAAAAAATTAATTGAATACCATATAGTTACTATTAGAACGAAAACAAAATGAATGAATTTTTAATGAAAAACATAACAAAAAAATAAAAATAAAGCCTCCAGTAAATATACACGTATATAACACAAATATTAAATATTTTAAAACAAAAACAAAAAAAAAATAAAATAAAAAAAACGTAAAGCAAAAAGACATTGTAATTGTAGTTCATAAATATTGTAGGATTAAATAAAATTGGAAAAAAGGAAACCTAAATCTCTATACATTTAATTCATATTTAAAACCTAAGTTTTAGTTACAGTTAAAAACGAATTACTTGGATACATGGATACTTACGCAAAGAAAAACAAAAAAAAAGAAGAAAATTCAATAAAGAAAATTAAAAAAATAAATAAATATTGAGTGTATTATGCCTAGCAATTGTCAACAATTCCTATTAGTTTTTTACACAAGTATAATAATTTCACAATGCCTGTCAGAGGAATCTAGCAACTCATTTGCAGTTACCTTGCTAAGCACAATCGACTCATACAACCTTGTTTACTTTTAATCCATAACATACTCATACATATTGGGTCCCTTTTTCAATAGTATACCCTGTAAGTTAACAATATCTATTAGATTCGTAACGCCACAATTAATGCCCACTCGCCGTGCCATATCTTTAAGTTCGTCAAATTCGAATATGCGCCGCGATAAAGCACTGGAACGCATTTGCAGCATTCGTATGAATTTTTTTACATTACCGCGTTCACTACTGCTGGTACTGGACATGGCTGTGGCTGGATTTGTATCAACATAGTCTCCTGTGGCCATATCCGAATTACTTTGCCTTACCAGCGATATAACATCGCGTACATGAAGTTTTGTTACTTCCGTAGAGAAATCAATGCGAGCACGAGCCTGACACAAACGTATTAAACCGGCTAAATGGCTGTAAAACAGTTAAAGAAAAAATAAAAAAAAATTGTTCAGTGGACGATATATTAAAAAAAAATTTAATTAAAAAACAAGAACAATTAAGAATTTCTTAACAAATATTTCATCAACTAAAATCTTCAAGCATTTTAAAAAACCAAGCTTAAATAGGAAGAGTATTTAAAGTTAATTGTAGTTTAATAAACCGAATGTGTGCATTAAAATGCCCTAAGATATGCTTTGATCTTTAAGATACAGGGTGAATCAAATGACTGCTTGAGCTGACATTGAGGCTTAAACCATAAATAAAGCAGAAGGCCTAAAAGAAAGCGGGTAATATAGGAGTAATTTACAAGGGAAATCATAATAAATTTCAATAAATTTTGTATTGAAATAGGAAGTTTATTGATTTGATAGAAATTGGTAAGTAGTATTGTCCACACACAAGTAGAGTATAATTTTTCCCGAGGAAATTATTTTTCAATCATGCTAAGGCATACTGCAGTACATCAAATACCGGATATTTCTTTATTTTTTTTTTCGATAAATTGTTGAAGTGAAACTATATGTGAGTTATTTCGGGGTTTTTAAACGAATGTCACTGATAATACAGATTTTTTTCAGAAGCGTCTCTACTGTTGATAAAACTCAACCAAATGATTGTGTTTTTGAAACCATAAAGCAATCTTTTCAATGAAAGAACTCGGAGAAATGTAAAAAAAAAACATTCCTACTTCGATTAAATTAATACCGTAATGCTGACGATATTTTCAGAATGTTTTCAATATAAGATTATATATGTAGGTAATAGGGTTTATTGCCACGAAACTAAATCTCATAATTGTCGAGAGCTTTCAAAGGAGAATTCACGAATATCTGGAAGATCTGAAAGAACTTGGTGATGATAATTTACAAAGAAAGATGAAATGCTAGAAAAAAAACTACGATGAGGTTAACATAGCCTAAAAATATGATTTTCGAATAAATACGAACAAAACAAATTTTACGAGGGTGAAACCAACAATTGCCAATCTTTATACTAAACAACACGGCAATAGAAAACGTGGATCACCACTCCTTATACTGAGCTAGCACGGACGATGTAAAATCTCGTATATAGCCAAATCTATTCTACATTCTACCTTTGTAGCAACTGAAATTTTAGTTCGCTTACTCAAAAGAATAAATGGCACACATGTAATATATACAGTGATGTGAAAAATAACAAGGACAGTGCCCACCCAAACTTACATTATATTTAAAACCGAATAAAAACTCGAAAGTTCTTTCTTGTTTAAACGATTTATTTTTTCTTAAACGGTAGAAAAAAGATTAGAGACAAAATTTTTGCTATTCCTTTAATGTATTTTGATATGTTTGTGATTTTGTATGAATGTATGTAGTTTAAGGTGTGAAAAAAAAATAAGGACACTTCATGAAATCTTAAAGCTATAACTAACCTAAGTAAAACTAAATAGATATTTATACTGAATATTGTTGCATGAAGCCTTTGTGCCACATTAGTACTTTGTTGCAGATCCTTTGTTATCCAGAACAGCAGCACAGCTTCTAGGCATTGAGTCGAACAAATTTTGACAAACATGCTTCGGTATTGAGTTCCAAGCATCCTGTATAACATTCCAAAGCTCGTCGCAATTTGTTGGACACTTTCTCCTGATTGCCCTTTTAACTTCGTTCCACAAATTTTCTATTGGTTCCAATCAGGTCACTGTGCTGGCCATTCTAAAACATTAATTTTTTTGTCCTGGAACCACTTCTTTGTGTACTTTGCCGTATGCTTTGGGTCACTGTCCTGCTGGACGACCCATTTGAGTGGCATATTCTCTTAGACATACGGCAGCATTGTATTTTTCAAAATTTCGGTGTAATCAGCCGATTTCATTACATTCTGGATACAATATAGAGGACCCATACCGTTTTACCGTCTTTAAATTATATTTTGGATTGAAGTCTTACGTCTTACCATGTAAGAAGGCCTATCCATCAAGATAGGTGAACTTTAAAGTCAACTTTAACTTATTTTCGTTATTACAACCTACAGATAAAATCGAGTTAACTTTTTCAAAAATATGGCCGTGCCGGAGCAACGTCGATAACACTGTTCAATTAAACAGGTTTTTTTAAAACGCAGTGGCAACGACGGGCTTCGTTTTTTTTTTTGTTGTATTAGCTCACTTCGTTTATATTTGAAGTTGCCATATTGAAAATAATATATATTTATGACAAGTTCAAACATAAACTTAACTTTAAAAGTTAAAGGTAGGATGATCCTCCCTTTACCTTAACGCTGACATCTATCATATTGTTCACTTATAATAGTGGAAAACAATTTATTTGCTTGTTAAAATCCTCCCCTTTAGTTAACGGCAAGTTGTAACAATGGCCCTTAGTGTTGAATATATTGAAAAACGTGGAAACCTTCATTACAATTTATATTTTACAATCTGCTAAAGATGACATGTCAAGCGGCAAAATTTAAATTCAGCTTCTTTGCAACGACTACTATTCTGTTAACATTAATGTATGTACGTATTCTGTTAACATCAATGTTAACAGGCGTTTTTAACTTCTGACAACTGCTTACATTGTACTACAGCGCCTATTATGTTCACCATTTAAAGGTTGGCAGGTCTAGGACAATATTAAATGCACAAATATTGCAAATTTTTGGCTTACTGCAGCCTATTTCCTTAATGTTGAAAAACAATGCCATATTACTCGGTGGTTAACAGGTTTTATTTTTTTTTTATTAAAACTGGAGGAAATAAAGGGTCCGCCAAATAACTTATTTTTTTTTAAATGCTTTAAAAAGAAAACTACCGAATATTTTCTCAAATTTCTTTTTTTATTTGAAAGTACAATCCTTCCGATTAATAATCGAAAATAATTTCAATCAAATGGCTGCCTCGACTGGCCATGCAGTAGCCTACACCAGAAGATGTCGATTTTGACAAAAAGAATCATCTTTTCAGATAAAGCTCATTTTGATCTAGGCGGGTATAACAAGCAAAACTGTCGCATTTGGGGCACAGAAAACCCGCACGCATACATTGAAAATCCGACGCACCCAAAACGAGTCACTGTTTGGTGCGGATTTTGGTTCAGAGGCATAATTGGGCCATTTTTCTTCGAAAATGAGCAAGGAGTGGCCGTTACAGTCAATGGCGATCGTTATCGAGCCATGTTGAACGAATGTTTGTTCACAAAATTGAAGAGGAGGATATTGGTAACATTTGGTTTCAACAGGACGGGCTACGTGCCACACAGCCGAAACTGCACTCGATGTTTTGCGCCCTGTTTTTGAAGATCGCATTATCACCCGCAGAGCTGATGTCGTTTGGCCATCTCGGAGCTGCGACTTGACACCGTTGGACTATTATTTGTGGGGCGCCGTCAAAGATAAGTATTACGCCGACAAGCCAGAGACAATTGACGCTTTAAAGGACACTATTCGTGAAGCCATTGGTGAAATACAGCTGCACACAATCGATAATGTGCTTAAAAATTGGACCGATCGTGTAGGCTACTGCATGGCCAGCCGAGGCAGCCATTTGAATGAAATTATTTTTCATTATTAACCGGAAGGATTGTACTTTTAAATAAAAAAAAGAAATTTGAGAAAATATTTAGTAGATTTTTTTTAAAAGCATTTAAAAAAAAATGTTATTTGGCGGACCCTTTACATTATGAGTATAAAATGTAGATGGAGAAGGTTTTTATTGAAAATATTTACTTTTGAAAAGCAATAAATACCGGATCGTGCATGTAATATGTAGAATTACAAGGCAAAAATTTATTAAAAACAAAATGTTTTTCAAAACAATTCGTAAAGAATTTGAATTTCGCAAAATTACAAGATTATTACGAGTTTAGAATGTTTATAAAGCTTGAATGAAAAGAAGATGCTAAATTATGGGTAATAAAGTGTTCTTGTTTTCAAAATTGAAAAATATTTTCGGCCTTTTGGCTGATGTAAAACAACATAATACCGCAAAAGAAAGAAAACAAAAAAACAAACAAAAAAAAAACATTTTTTAAATTATTTTAAATACTGTATTATGAATGCAAATTTCTACAAAAAATAATATTTGATGAAGGGTTATTGGCCAAAAAAAAGACACAAAGGCTGCTAATTTTAATATTAAAAAAGAAGAAACCATCCATGGAAAATAAATGAATGAACGAAGTAAGCTGATGATGTTAATAGAAATGCTGATGATGATGATGATCATCATCATTATTACGTATTTGGTTACAGCAGCTTCTTTCTTTCTCTACTCTACCAAGCAGTTGACCAGTTTATGAATGTTGTGACTCTTTTTTTTATAGATGTTCTCCTGGTTTTGCGAGTAGTATATGTATGTATGTAGTATTTCTAGGGAAGCGTAATAATAATTTCTAGAGTTTTATTATTGGCTGCACAGGTGCCATTGAACATCATTCGTTTGATGGCTACGAACGCGTACGGTTTACAAGTTCTTTAAACATTGAAAAATGTTGCTGGCAAATTTACAGTTTTAATGTTAAGAATTTCTAGTTTGTTTTGTTTTTTTGGAATGGAATTTTGTTACATTTTGGTTTAAATTATTTGGCAATTAGAAAGTAAATAAATTTTGTTATTTTTAACAGAAAGTGTAAAAAGAATTGTGTTACAAGAAAATAAAAAAAAAATTGAAAAAATTTTAAATATTAACAAAAAAAAAAAAGAAAGAAATGTTCTTGAAAATTATTTTATGGCTTTTAGCCATTTTAATTAAACATGGCATAAATGGATACGAAATGAATAGTAAGTGAAAATTTATAAACAAATCCTTAAAATTAATGTTGAAAGATGTAAAAATAAAAACAAATTTGTGTTCAAAATGTGAATCAAGCGTTACACATGAATAATGAAATTATTTAAAATGTTTGTAATATTGTGCATGAAATCGATTGAAAAATTTTTTCTACAATAAAAATAAAATCAAAATTAGGAATCCAATTGAAACCATTTTGTTCTACAAAACAGACATGTTGGTATTAAATAATATTCTAGAAGAATTACTTCATCTTTAAAATAATTGTGATTTTTATTTTCGAAATGTAGATCAGAATATGCAGAATTCGATTTCAATGTAACCTTATTACGAAATATAAAAAATAAATGCGGGTTTAAACATACTAAATTCATTATAAAGGGTCCTCCAAATAACTTTTTTTTGAATGGCCAGCCGAGGCAGCCATTTGAATGAAATTATTTTCCATTATTAACGGGAAGGATTGTACTTTCAAATAAAAAAAGAAATTTGAGAAAATATTCAGTAGTTTTCTTTTTAAAGCATTATCAAAAAAACAGATATTTTGATATTAAATAATATTCCAGAAGAAATACTTCTCCTTTAAAATAATTGTGATTTTTATTTTCGAAATGTCTATCACGAATATACAGAATTCGATGTCAATGTAACTTTATTACGAAATATAAAAAATAAATTCATTACACATTTATTTCATAACTGTGATCCAGTTGAATCGTATAACTGTGAGTGAAATCAGAAGCTCTAGAAGTCGCAGGCAATAGTGCATATTTATTTTATTAATTACAATACAATTACAAATTATATTCTATTTACATACGAGCGGAGTAACTTGACCATATGCCCGGTGTAGTTTCACAGACCAGAGTCTCTGGTGGGAATCGAAACCACGACCCTCACGCTAATAGTCTAGCACACTACTCACTAGACTACCAGGGCACCCATAACAAGTGAATAATGCAGTGTTATTATGTTACTTTCAATATCTTCAATTATTTTGGAATACCAGAGACCCTTTTCTGAAGGACAAGTAGGCATGGAATAGTCCATATTTCGGGTATTAGATCCTATATTAGCTAATATGGAGGCCGAAACGATTTGAGCGATCAATTTGACTAACTAAAGGCTCAGTAAACCTCAGTCAAATTATTCATTACACTATTGGCCTTGGAGTCGCCGTAGTCTAGTAGGTTATGTGTTGGCTTATTAGACGCAAGGCCACGGACAGCAAAACGAAAATATGAAAAAATATTTCTTCGGCGACTTCCTCTCAACAGATTTCTGGCAAAAATTCTGAGGGTAAATAAAATTGCCATGAAAAGTTTCTTAAAAATGTGTCGTTCGGAGTCGACTTTAAACTATAGGTCCCGCCACTAATGTATAAAATTAACACACACAACATCAATGGAGTGAGAAACTAGCTCGTAATCCTCACTAAAGGATTGTAATGACCAATTATGTATGTATGTATCAGCAAACATGGAGGCCGAAACGATTTGACCGATCAATTTGACTAACACTAAAGGCTCAGTAAACCTCAGCCAAATTATTCATTACCCTATTGGCCTTGCAGTCAATAAATACGTCACTTCAACTTGCCTCCTGTGCATTTACATAATCTATGTATACCCATCGTCGTCTAGTATGTAGTGTGTTGACTTATTAGACGTAAGGCCACGGTTCAGATCCCTGGTCAGACCTCAAAACGAAATAAAAAAAAATTTTCTTCGGCGGCTTCCTCTCAGCAGATTTCTGGCAAAAACTCTGACTGAGTACATCAAATTTCCATGGAAAGTTTCTCAAAAATCTGTAGTTTGGAATCGACTTTAAACTGTAGGTCCCACCACTCATTTAAAAAATTAACACACTCTACATAAGTGATGTGAGAAGCTAGGTCGTAATCCTGACTGAAGGATTGTAATGACCAATTATAAATGTATGTATGGATGTATACCCAATAGAAGAAGTACTACAACTAAAAAATGAATGGAACGATGTTTCAAGCTCTATTTTTAAGCTCTTCTTTGTGCGTACAAGTTAGAAACCGAAAGTATTTTTAATACAGTAGAGTACCCAAGCCTGTGAATTCTTAAGAACACATTATGGAATATTTTCTACTGTTTTCTTAACTCTTCTCTTAAACTTTTCCTGTTAAATTTTGACGAAACTTATCATTTAGTGTCAGATTGCGGCATCATTTGAGGAGAAAAATGATAAAAAGCAAAGAATATGGATATAAAGAATGCGCATCATGTAGAAGTAAAATTTCTTATGGCGGGTCGTAATATCACGACCCGCTCTCAACAAATTTTATTTAAAAATCATTTCTGGGTGAGGGGAGAGGAAGACAGAAGGAAAATGAACACAAAAAAAGAGCGTAACAATGTGTTGCTCTCATCGTACGTATGTACATCTGTATGTATTCTTGCTATGTTTTGCTATGTTTTTTGACTTAGTTGTCGATCAGACTGCGACAAGAATACATGTGCTGCGGATGCTTTATCATTTTATTTCAGAATAACACTCGAGAATATTTTGTGTTAAAAATGTTCTATGTCATTAGCTGGGCGTATTTTATTTTTTATTTTGTCCCATAGTATATTTTTTTAAATGCTTTGGAATGCTCGTTTTTTTTTTCTTTTAATAAAAAATGGTTTTTTATTATTTTTATTTATCTCAAAAACATGGCCTAATTTTTAAGCCAAAGATGGATAGCTTTATGTTCTTTTAATAATAAAATCGATGTTTTATTTTATTTTTATTTATCCAAAATTATTAAGCCAAAGATAGACAGCTTTACATATGTAAGTTGATGAAATGAAAATAAAAATAGAGTATATTACTAACACTTTTATATGGCTGTAAATAAATAAATTCTCTCAACTTATTTTCTCTCTCTCACTCACTAATCCATAACCATAGGCATGTGTTAACCTAGAGGAAAATTGTTAGTAATAATGTCAAGTCGACTTATTAACCCAATGATATGTATATGTGATCGGAAAATATAGAAAAATTGTACTGCACTAAGACACTAAGACACCGTATTTAACTTGGCAAGTCTTCTTCCAAAAATCGAAATCATTTCTCATTGATATTAGTGAATACTACTGTGATATTTCTTTTGTGTATCATTGAAGTCTGAAAAAAGCGACATGAGCCTTCTTCTTTAAAAACTGACAAGATTTTTACGCTCTTTTTAACGAACATTCTTGATGTTCGTGTCCTATGTGTGTAAAAAGCCGAAGATGTTCTTACCCTGAGGGTCATTGGTGCCGACGTCTGTTTTTAACACCAGAAAAATAAATAAAAAAGTGGTCAAACAACAAAAACGCACGATGAGAACAACGCATTGTTACGCTCTTGGTTTCTGTAACCTTCCCTTCTATCTTTCCCCCCGCGTCATGAAATATTTTTGAAAAATATTCCAAAATATGTTAAAATGCACATTCTTTATACTTTATTTTCTTTGTTAAAAGTGAACTTCGTGTAAAGTCCTTAAATTAGACTACGAATTGCACTCTCGTCCGCGCTATTCTCCGAGTATTTAGATCGGAGTAATTGTTTCTTTTTTTTTATAGCTCGGATAAAAGTTCTGCTCAAAACATTGTGTGGTTGTGTCTGAAGTAGTAGTATTCAACTGTGGATCAGTTGGCAGTCTTTACTTACGAGTTTTGCTAATAGACTTGAAGTTGTTTCCTTAAAAAGAGCACTGCTAGCCGCTGACCGTCTAGCACATGCAACTTACGCTGATCAAGCTATTTTGAATTTCGACTACGAAAATTGAAAATTGTCATAAGCTACGAGTCCCACTTATATCTTGCTTTCTAAAGCCCTAAACAGCGAACAGATATGTATAACCGCTTAAAGTTACTTTATAGTGTGCGGTGTTAAGGATGAAGGCGTTATCGTCAAGGGTCAAACGACAATTGTGAATAGCAATCACTACAACTGGACGATTTGAGACTGGAGAACATAAAATAGATAAAAAAATAAGTCAAAAGCAAAGCCTTAACCTTTGTTTGAAATTAGTTTTGCGAAAGAGAATATAAACTTTGTTTTTGCGAATTTAATTGAAATACTTGAAATTTGCATTCTAATGCTTTCACGATCAAATGCACTTCAAGAATTCTGTCAAAATACAAGAAACAAAACGACAATATTTAATTTGTTTTAATAATTACTTGAATAATTAAAAAAATTGCTAAACAAAAATTCATAATAAAAAAGGTGAATGACTTTTATTTTGTACATTAAAAATTCTGAAATTATTCATGCAATTTCAGAAAAGAAAAAAAAAAGTAAAGACTGTTCAAGTGTTGGTTTATGAAAATTAGAGAATGCCTTAGGGAAGAAACACAAGTATGTTTATATATTTATAAAGAAAGAAAAGATCACCAACACTTAACGTTTTAAAAAGTGATCGAAAGAAATGTAATGTAATGAATATTAATTAATTAAAACAAATCATTGTTTATTACTTATATTGTGATATAAACAAGAACGCATTTGTTTAAGTGTTAATTTAATTGCCAAAAAATAAAACAAAAATATTAAATATTTTCTCTACAATAAATACGATTTGTTTTTTGGATCTAAATTAATTTGCGTTTTGTTTTTTAAAAATGAATATTGTATTCTGTCAATCATAAATATGTATATTCCGTATACGTAATAAGAATTTATTTTTTTTAATACTAAACAAAACAAAGTTTAAATTTTTAACCATGGCGCATGGTCGACTTATTTGTGTTTAAACTTTATTATGTTCGCTTAGCCAAGAAGAGTGTTTCAAATTCAAATAATTTAATTCTTATTGAAAATGTGAATAAATTATGTAATGGGAAGACCTACAGTTTGAATACGATTCTAAAAGACATGAGAAGACAAGACACTTGTCATGCCAATTTTATTTACTGTCAGAGTTTTTTACCAGAAGTCTGCTGAGGAGTAGTCGCCGAAAGAAATAATTTTTTTTAATATTTCGTTTTGTTCGAAATGCCGGAGTAAAGACTTGAACCACCAACCCTTCTCTAGTAAGCGAACACACTACCTACTAGATTATGGCAATTTTCACTTGAAACTTTTATTTCATTAGAATGCTTAGACTTTGCAATTATGATTGATTGCAGAAGTCAATCCTTTTGAGGTAGTCTTTGCTTACTTTTACGCATATTGCAAGAAGTATTATGACAATAACTTGACGAATGTTAATACTCAAAAACGCAAACGTTAGAGGATTATTCGCGCAGACAGAGACCTCAGAATTGATGTTAACTGTTCATAATTTTCGAAAAAAAAAATCGGTCCAATATTATACCTCTAGACCATAATGCACACGAAACATTAATTTTTCCGAATGCAATGGGTTTTCCACAATCACTTCTGGGTTCTAAGGGTGCCTTGTTAATGTAAGCACCCCTTGTGAAATGTGTTTCAACGCTGAAGAAAATTTTGTTCTTAAAATGAAAACTGAAAGCCTGTGGCCCTATGACGACTAATTATGGCGTAAGTTGGACTTTGCGAAAATTGCAATGATGCTAAGGCCTAATTACATAAATACATAATTGGTCATTACAACTCTTTAGTCAGGATTACGACTAAGCTTCTCACACCACTTATGTTGTGTGTGTTAATTTTATACATGAGTGGCGGGACTTACAGTTTAAAGTCAACTCTGAATGACAGATTTTTGAAAAACTTTTCATGGCAAATTTATTTACTCTCAGAGTTTTTACCCCGAATCTGCTGAGAGGAAGTCGCCGAAGAAATATTTTTTCAAATTTCGTTTTGTTGGAGATGTCTGACCTGGAGTTTGAGACGAGGCCTCATGTCTATTATTACGGCGACTTAGACTACTCAATCAACCGTCTTTAACTTTAGCATAAGTTGGACTTTAAGTACATTGAAATTATACTAAGGCCTGTTTACATCTCTTAAAGTTTCTTCATTGTGGGCAAAAAAGAAAAAGTCAGTATAGTGGGGTCTCCACAATTTCGATTACCATTGTTCTTTAAGGCGCATATTGACAAATCCAAACAATAATAATAAAAATGCATTGTGCAGGAATATATAGTCACCAAAGGTATATAAATTTCTTGGTGGCGCTCTAACACATTTGAAAAAATCATCTTTTAACTGTGGTAGTAGGGTGTAGAATATTTCTATTATTCCTAACAAAGATGCTCAATTACATTAAAATCAATGTTCTGTTCAGGTGATTGTGTACTTTTGCAATTATGAGCAATTATTATCGATCAACTCAAGCTCTGTAATACCTTATGTGTGATTGTCTAATGGGATTTACAATACCTGATCGTTGTCTTCGCAACAGCAAAATGCAAACTTCCTCCTCTGGCTTTTGACCTCCATGATTAACAATGGAGTTTTGCATTCTGATGATCAATTCAATTTTACGCTAAATAAACGTTTAGCCATCCGTTCCAAGTAATTGAGATTTTTCCTGCATCATTAAACAAAAACTTAAAATAAATGAAATATTTCATACTGATTTACCAGAAATTTGCATGTTTTTAACAAAACACTCTTTGAATATTTGTGTGAATCTTTATATGGCATACACTTTCAGTATCAATCGCTTACATATTAGGTGTTGGTTTTTTAATACAAAAACGAATGGTGGCTATGCCAAAAATGCGTAGAAAGGTTTAAATTTGACAGTTGATAACGGCCATCTATTAAGTTTGTTGTCATTTATTCAGTCTGGTTTATTATTTCTTCAGTCTTCTGTAAAAAAAACTCTCGATCTTGAATAAAATTGCCATGAAAAAGTTACTCAAAAATTTGTTTTTCGAAGTCGCTTTTAGACTATATGTGCCCCGTCTCATTCAGGGATGAAATTCAAATACATGACATGAGTGTTATGAAAAGCTAGAACGTAATGCTGACTAAAGGGGTTGTAATGATCAATTAAGTCAGAGAAGACGAGGTGGTATAGAGTGGAGTTAATAGTTCTACGATATTTCATACACTTTCGTTTTATTTAAATTTAAGGATAGAAAGCGTTTAATGAAATGCTTGGTACATAATCGTATCCTATTAAACAATGAAATCACTGTAGATTTTTTATGTCGGACATACAGTGGACAGCAAATGTCTTAGTACGGCACTATATTTTAGAAATGTCATGAATTTTACACAAAAGTTTGTATACAATTTTATAGTTTATATATTTATTTTTATTAATTTATTTCTGTTTTATTATAAAACAAACAATTTTTTTAATGTTTTTCATAAAACAAGAGAAAAATAAGGAAACGTTTCAGATTACGCCATAGGGGTACCCCCAAGGAGAACCCTAAGTAAATTTAAAATTCAAAGGCCTAATATATGAAAATGTTATTCCTTGTATTTAGTAGAATATCCCTTAAGCTCAAGCACTCCATTTAAGCCATTTGGAATTGAATGTACAAGTTTTGTTTAGCGTTTTCTGATGGCACCATGAGCAAGTTTTTCGGTTGACTTTTGTTTAAAGTTTAGCGATTACGTAACCGTTCTTTCAAATGATCTCTTAAATACTCTCTTGAAGTCATATGGGGACTTTGTGCAAGAGTATTAAGTCTGTGGGGACTTTTTTTGTCAAAATATATTGCCGTACTAAGACGTTTACTGTCCACTGTACGAGTATATAAAGGGTCCGCCAAATAACTTTTTTTTTTGAAAATGCTTTAAAAAAAAACTACTGAATATTTTCTCAAATTTCTTTTTTTATTTGAAAGTACAATCCTTCCGGTTAATAATGGAAAATAATTTCATTCAAATGGCCATGCAGTAGCCTACACGATCGGTGCAATTTTTAAGCACATTATCGATTGTGTGCAGCTGTATTTCACCAATGACTTCACGAATATTGTCCTTTAAAGCGTCAATTGTCTCTGGCTTATCGGCGTAACACTTATCTTTGACGGCACCCCACAAATAATAGTCCAATGGTGTCAAATCGCAGCTCCGAGGTGGCCAAACGACATCAGCTGTGCGGCTGATAATGCGATCTTCAGAAACAGGGCGCAAAACATCGAGTGTAGCTTCGGCTGTGTGGCACGTAGCGCCGTCCTGTTGAAACCAAATGTTGCCAATATCCTCCTCTTCAATTTTTGTGAACAAAAAATCGTTCAACACGGCCCGATAACGATCGCCATTGACTGTTACGGCCACTCCTTGCTCATTTTCGAAGAAAAATGGCCCAATTATGCCTCTTGACCAAAATCCGCACCAAACAGTGACTCGTTTTGGGTGCGTCGGCTTTTCAATGTATGCGTGCGGGTTTTCTGTGCCCCAAATGCGACAATTTTGCTTGTTTACATACCCGCCAAGATCAAAATGAGCTTCATCTGAAAAGATGATTTTTTTTTGTCAAAATCGTCATCTTCTTGTGTAGGCTACAGCATGGCCAGCCATTTGAATGAAATTATTTTCCATTATTAACCGGAAGGATTGTACTTTCAAATAAAAAAAGAAATTTGCGAAAATATTCAGTAGTTTTTTTTAAAGCATTTTCAAAAAAAAAAGTTATTTGACGGACCCTTTATAAAATCCTGACTGTTTTAGTTTTTATATTGCAGCTTCCATAATGAATTTGCCACGTTTTCCTTGAAGTGTCATAAAAACAATTGTGGAATGTGGAAGAAGGCATGGTTTTGTTTAAATTTATTTACGTTTTTTATTACAATGCGGACTAGTAATGCATGTTGGCAACATTTATTTTTAAATTTTCTATTTACTTTAAATACACTTTTAATGCTTTTTCAATTGCTTAAGTGTTGGAAGAAATAAAACTTATTGGAGGTCACGTTTTACAATAATTTCATTCATATTTCATAAGCAACTAAACGGTTGCCTTAGGCTGTTATTGTATAGAAAATTCCAGATTCAAGAGTACAAAGGAGAGGAAAGCTTTCTAGAATCAGTGAAATGTAAAGATTCTTTTGATAAAACAACTACTATACTCCACCATTAGCATACTGTTGATGAGAAAATTTAAAACAAAAGCAGAGAAAAAACCAACAGAATTAAAAAGAAAACGAAACAAGTTTTGTGTGTGTCTAGAAACAAAATAAAAAATAAAAAATAAAAATAAAAATCAAAAGTTTCCACTGACTTAATGTAATTCTAGTAACAAACCTAATAAAGGATATTCTAGAACAAAAAATTATGTTCTTTCAACATACAACAAAACAAGTTCCCTTTCACTTTCCAGAAGATTAAAACATGAAACAAAGAAGAATAAAGAATAAAAAATAAAAATGAAACCTTAATACAAGCCACAGTTACTAAGAACTATAAATAAAGGGCCAAGTAAAGAAAACAAAAAATAAGAAGCCAACAACAAATGCTTAAACACATTAATTTACAAGGATATCTGGCCAATTAAAGTTTACAATATTATACTTAAATTTAATTTATTAATTTATTTTGTTGTTTTTATTGCCTTTATATAGTGACCCAGTATTATAAAATGCCTTCCCTGTACAATTTTGATGACTACGATCGCTGTCTGCAAGAGTTCAATGACTTTTCCCTGTATTGTTTTGTACGCGCTGATGTTATACCGCAAACAGACAGCAGCAATGAAGCCTGGCAGGCTATTGAAGAAATTTCCATGTATTATAAACATCATTTCCAGCATCGTCATCTATACTATGGCATCTGTGTGCAATGGTGTCAATTGGAAATTAATAAACAATCGTCCGAAGTGGCAAAAGATCTATTTAAAGGCGTTTTAATAAACAATACAAAGGTAAGTAAGTAAGTAAGTAAGTAAGCATGTAACGATTTTTAAAAGCGTTTTTCATGGTAGTCCACTTGTATGACTACGTAAGTTATATACTATAAACAAAAGACTTAAGAGGCATACTTGAAAAAGTATTTTTCAGCAGTCAAAGGCATGAGAGAGGACCAGAGCAAAAAACAAAGTAAATTAATTTAAATAGTTTAAGTATTTAACTCAGTAGTGTATAGGCAACTACACTTTAATATTTAGCACAGAATTAATATTAAAGGGAGAAACTAGGTCGTAATCCTGACTGAAGGGTTGTAATGACCAATTATGTGTGTTAATATTAAAGGGCAATCGAGATGGATGAAAAAGCTTAGTAAAGATGCAGCTTCTAGAAGTATAAATGACACGCATGTACAAGGAATTGTTCGCTCTTGATCATGCTTAATTCCTTACTTAATTGCTCATTAAAACCGTTTGGTCAGGATTACAACCTACATTCTCACATCACTTATGTTGTGTGTGTTCATTTTATCAATGAGTGGTGGGACCTAACGTCGACTGCGAAGGACAGCTTTGAAAAGTTTTTCATGGCAATTTGATTTACTCTCAGAGTTTTTGCCAGAAGAAAGGAAGTTGCCGTTTTATTCGAGATGTCTGATATGAGGTTTGAACCAGAAGTCAGCAATGAATATTCAAAAAGATAAGTAGATTCGAATCATACTTATAATTTGTGTTACTTATACGCATTCATACTTATTTTAATATCATACTCATACTACTACGAATCACAAAATAAGTATGATTCGCGTACGAACACTACATACTCACAAGAAGGTTGTGTGTTTGCTCTGCTTGCTGTCTTTGTCTTTTTCTTTTTTCTTTTTTCCTTCTTTGTAAATGCAACAACAACTAAGACTGTAAATTTTGATGAATCATTCGAATTATTTATAAGTATTATATGTAAGTATTTTTCTAATGTTAAGAATCTGAATGAGTAGGCTTATGAATCAGACACATTTCGAATGTTATGAGTTTGATGTCCACGTCGTACTCATACTCATTGCAACTTGTACTTATAAATCAATGTTGTACTGAGTACGAATGAATCAGAGTAGTTGGATTTCAATACTGTTGACTCACTCATACTCACAATTTCATGAGTACTTATGAGTAGCGAAAAAGCGATTCATTGCTGAACTCTGGTTTGAACTGCGGTTGCTTCTCAGATAAGGCAGCTCGCTACTTACTAGACTACGGCGACTTAATCACATAATTTATCATTACAACCCTTCAGTCAGGATTACGCCCTAGTTTCTCACACCACTTCTGTTGTGTGTGTTAATTTTATACATGAGTGGCGGGACCTACAGTTTAAAGTCGACTCCGAACGACAGATTTTTGAGAAACTTTTTCCTGGCAATTTTATTTACTTTCAGAGAGTTTTTGCCAGAAATCTGCTGAGAGGAAGTCGCCGTAGAAATACTTTTTGTATTTTATTTTGATGCCTGGCCTGGGGCTTGAAACCTGACTTTTCGTCTAATAAGCCAACACACTACCTACTAGATCACGTCCACTTCGACGACTTAATCAGGTTGAATGATGAAGTGAAAAACAAGGCAGATTCTTTGTTTCTTGAAAAGTGTGGAACAATTTTAATATCTGGATAGCACGATAATAGAAAACAGATTAAGGTGGTATGTGATCTCAAGATGAATGTCATGATCATGATCATGACCCTGAGAATACTACTTTTATAAAGAAAACTGAATATTTTGCAAAAAAAAAGTAGAAATAATTCATATGAATTCAACAACGTTTAGAAATTTCCTCATCAGCCAGCTAAATCAACAAAATGTTTTACTGTTTTAAGTGTTTATTTGCACAAAATAAACAATAGAATAGAAATATTAAAACTAAAAAATTGTAACAGTAATGATTTAGTAAAAAAAAAATAAACTTTTTTAACCCATTTCAAGTATAAGGTTTATAGCTGAGCTGTGAGCAAAGTTAGTCATAAATTTTAAGAGGAAATGCAATGAATTTTCTATTATTCCCTTCAATAAGCAAAATTTCTCAAATTGTCAATTTGAAAATAAGGTGGATCTGCAACACATCAACCGCTTATCTTACCGTGAATGTGTTTCAAGGATTGCAACATAATAATGACGGTATGTACTGTACCGACCGGCAGACACTGATAGCCTAATAAAAAGTCCAATGTTGAGTAATTAAATAAATTAAAGAAAGTGGTTCTTCAGAAAGAATGTTGTCAAGTACAAGAAAAATATATTGTGAGCTAGTCAGCGGCAATTTCAAATGTAGGTAACAGCTACCATCCGAAAGCACAACAATTGAGTAGCATACGAATTGCAGTCGAAAGGTGTTGAAAGACGACTTTGCTTTTTTGCAAAGTTCCTTGAATGCCATTGTTGATTTGAGTTATTTTTATTAAACTGCAAAAATTTATACAACATTCCAATAATGAAAACTATATAAAGAGTACTATGATTTAAAATACATTAGAAAAGTCAAGTTCTAAAATACAAAGTAATTTTTAATTCTTTTCAGCAGTACATAATGTATGTATGAATAAATGAGTGTGTTATGTATTTTATATTTGCTTTTCTATTAATTTTTAGTATATCTACAATGGAGCTTCTATAAAGAAAACGCTTTTCTTAACAGCCATAAAAATAGATAATTTTTTGCATGAAGTCCTACAGACGACAACAAAAAAAAATGAAATGGAAATGGAATTATTCAAACAGCTCAGAGCAAAATTCTCAGAAACTTCGAAGTCGAATGTATAAATGGTCCAAAAGGGAGAATACAGAGAAGTAGGGACTCTTCTCAATCTAAATGGATTTGATACAGTCTCAACTTTTATGTCTGAGTAAAAGAGTCTTGTATTAGACTTTCCACAAATAACCAAAGAATAGTAATCGCTCCCCTAACCGAGCATTTGTAAGGGATATGAATTCCTTCAAGCCCAATAGGTTAGGTTAGGTTAGGTTAGATTAGAGGACGTGTACTTGTCAATTAAGACAACTACAATACCCGGAGGTCGAATTGACCCATTGTACAACGTCCTAGTTTCTCACAGCACTTATGTTGTGTGTGTTAATTGTATACAGGAGTGGCGAGACCTACAGTTTAAAGTCGACTCTGAACGACAGATTTTTTTGAAAAACTTTTGATGGCAATTTTATTTGCTCCCAGAGTTTTTGCCAGAAATCTGCTGAGAGGAAGTCGCCGAAGAAATACTTTTTGTATTTTATTTTGATGTCTGGACTGGGGCTCGAACCCTGGCTTTACGTCTAATAAGCCAACACACTACCTACTAGACTACGGCGACTTCAAGCCCAATATGTCGTTTCTTAGATGAGGAAAACAAATTGTTAGAACACGTTTTTTGAACATTTGGTATATTTAATACAAAAGAAACAACCGGGGTCTTATCAGCAGGGAGTAATCCTTATTAACACAGGACGGAATCATGAGATTTGTCGGAGCAACAGTTTTGGCAGCGACATTATAGAGAATATAACTTATGTGGAATAAGTTGAGGGGAATAAGCTGAGGGCATTACAAAAGCCGCCGTAGTCTAGTAGGTAGTGTGTTGGCTTATTAAATGTAAAGCCAGGGTTTGAGCCCCAGGCCAGACATCAAGACAAAATACAAAAAGTATTTCTATGGCGACTTCCTCTCAGCAGATTTCTGGCAAAAACTCTGAGAGTAAATAAAAATTGCCATGAAAAGTTTCTCAAAAATCTGTCGTTCGAAATCGATTTTAAACTGTAGGTTCCAACACTCATGTATAAAATTAACACACACAACATAAGCGGTATGAGAAACTAGGACGTTGTACAATGGGTCAATTTGACCTCCGGGTACTTGTCTTAATTGACAAGTACACGTCCTCTAACCTAACCTAACCTGAGGGCATTACAATGCCCTCGATTCGATTGTGATTATTTGCCTTTACTGCTGTCGTTCTTGGTTGGCCGTGCTTCGGTCTAAACACTCTTTGAACTCAGCTCATGTGATATCCTATTCCTCTGCTCACGTATGAATCTCAAAAATCTGTCGTTCGGAGTCAACTGTCCCGCTGCGTATGCATAAAATTAACACACACAACATAAGTGGTGTGATAAACTAGGTCGTAATCCTGACTTGAGGGTTGCAATTTGACAACACTCATCATGGTGTAATACAAACAAATCATCATTTTTGAATTATTTTTCATCATTTTTAACCTAACAAACCAAATATTTTTTTTAATTGTAATCATTGCCATGGAAATTATTTAAAGAAAAACAAAAGACTTAAGAAACATACTTGATATAATAAATATTCGTCAATTTGTTGGTGGCAAACAGAAATCAATTTTCTTAGTTAAACAGCATTAAGAAATTGTCAAATATTTAAAAAAAAATGCATTTTTCATAAATTATTGCAGAATACTTTTTAATAATTTATTCGTTTTTTTTTTTTTGTATTTCCCACTTTATACGATCTGTTCCATTATTAATGACTTGAACTTGACTTTTGTGTTAACCATCCATGCTTTTGTGTTTACATTTTATCATGTAAATTGTAAATTTGTTAATGGATCAATAAAACACATGATAAACAGACAACACCGGTAACTTGTTTACAAGCATATTATGGAGTTATTTATTGATCTGTTGAATACTATTTGGCTGCCAATAAACATAATCATCGCCGTTAATATATTCATTATGATTAATATAAACTTGTTTTGTGTTTTTGATAGGCTTTATAACTTCTAGCCAAAATTACTGAATGGGTAATTTCGCTTTAAGGTGTGTTGAACTTTTAATTTGCTTAATGCTTCTTTTGTAATTAAGGGCATCATAGGCATATAGTAGAGGCTATATTAGGTTGCTGATGGTTTTTGTAAACACCTTCATTGAAAAGAATTGTAAATCTAGTGAACAAAAATGGGAAATTTTAGAGATGGATTATTATCAGAGTTATACTTAAAAGTTGAGGACTTAATGTTTAAGTACAACTTTTTTTAGATTTAAATTAATATCCGGCCAATGAAGAAAAACCGGACACAAATAAGTTTTACTAGCATTGATCATAAAAAAACGACTGGCATTTTAGCCAGCCCTTCCTTCCCGGGCTGATCATTACAATCCTTCAGTCCGTATAACGACTTAGTTTCTCACACCACTTATATTGAGTGGTGGGACCAACAGTTTAAAGTCGATTTCGAACAACAGATTTTTGAGAAACGCTTTTGCTAGAAATCTACTGAGAGGCAGTCGTCGAAGAAATATTTTTTCACATTTCGTTTTATTCGAGATGTCTGACCTGGGGGTTTGAACTGTGGCCTCTCATCTAATAAGCCAACACACTAACTCTAGACTACAGCGATTTCTGGATGAGTCAATAAGTCTGTTATTTTTTTGAATTTCCCGCCTTTCACGGCTTATATCAATAGACATCTGTTAGTTAAATTCTATTAAAATTTATAAGCTGCGACATTTAGTACGTGTTTGTCCGCATCGCGTGATTTGAGGATAAAATGAAAAAAAAAGAAGTACGTTCGTACTAAATTGGCAAAAACCTATGATTTAGGATACGGTTTGTTTCCTTCACTGTTAGTTTTTTTAGATTTATTTCCGAGTAACTATTTTTTGTTTATAAAGCTAAGGAAATAACTGAGCTGAAAGTATCTATTGTGGGGACCTGTATTCTAAGCATTGGCCATCACATCATTGGCTATGACCTTTTTATGATCATCCCTGATAATATACGGATTTCATGTCAAGGGGACTGACGTTTTTGTTAAACCAAAAAGAAATCAAACTGATTTTGAACACTCTACATAATTGGTCATTACAACCCTTGAGACAAGATTACGATTTAGCTTCTCACACCACTAGGTGTGTGTGTTTTAATTTTATACATGAGTAGCGGAGACCTACAGTTTAAAGTCGACTCCGAACGACAGAGTTTTGAGAAACTTTTCATTGCAATTTTATTTATTTAATCTCAGAGTTTTTGCCAGAAATCTGCTGTGAGGAAGTCGCCGAAGAAATATTTTTTCATATTTTGTTTTGATGTCTGACCTGGGGTTTGAACCGTGGTCTTACGTCTAATAAGCCAACGCACTATCTACTAGACTACGGCGGCTTCTGAGCACTCTGTTCTGAAATAATTCATATTCCAACTTAGTATTGTGTACTTAAGTAGTATGATATGCTTGAAGTCGTATCAAGGAACAATTGTATTCGATACATATAACATATGAGCATCTGGTGATCATAATATATGGCAGCCCTTTCATCCCCTTAAATCATAGTTTTATCTTGACTGTATAGACATTCAACTATAGTATTAAATCTTCTGGTTTTGCAGACTTCCTTGGACTTTCTTGCATTTCGCGTGGTCATAATGGATTATATTTTTTATTTTCATTAACGATTCCATGCAAAAATTATTGATGTTCAGTTAGCATCGTTTACCAACGTCTCTCAGTTTTATCTGTTGCTGCCAAGTTTTTGTTAAGTTTGATAGCCAATTTCATGGAATAATGCTTTCTATTCAGCATCTTCTAACTTTCTTGGCAAACTTGAAAGGTTTTCGTCTTGCTCGTCAAAATCCCCATTTCCGAAAAGCTCGAACTATCTCTAGCACTTTGAAATCGTGAAATAAGGAATCTAAATGCTTAAATTACTCAAATAAAACAAAACTATACGGCTTGCCTCGATGCCTGGCCATTTTCGAACCACAATATGTTGCTATCCTTTTTTTAAGTGATAACAAATGACAGATATTTACCATTCAATATGTCATACATATTATTAAAGACATAAACCATGTTTAAAAGATAAGCCAACTGTTGAAAATCTTACATTTCCGAAATTATAGACACATGGATATACAGTCACTGTTTTTTTTATCAATTCGAAAAGGAGGTTATAGCTTTGTTTAAGGCACTTACAATCAAGAATGTTTGAAAAACAAAACGAATATGAAAAAAATATAATATATTGGGGAAAAAAATCTGCATACAACGTTCTATTTAGACTTTTTTCTTTGACTGTATCTTTCGGCATGCGATCTTGATGAAATTTCTATTCACAACCCTATGCCGAACAGTTTTTCTTACAGGAAATAATTTATTCCAAGATATATTGTCGGTTATAACATTCGGTTCTAACATTCCTTGTTTTAATTTCGTTATGCATTTTTAAGCTAGAGTTTCTTTGTTAATTGGGCGCATTATTGATAAGATTTGTTTTCTTAAATTCTCAAGGTAATTTTCACTTGAATTTTCAATTGTCTGTTGCAATAGTAGTAGTAGTAGTAGTTTATATTATATATGTATAGCACATTAATCAAATAAAATAGTAATAAATAATGATAATAAAATGGTGATTCATTCAACAGTAGCTTTAGATTGATTATTTAATCATTTTATGACAATTTAATTTAATTTATATAAATATATTGTATTGTATTTTTGTTTCATTCATTCATTACAGGTTAATGTGTATTTAAATTTATTTAAATCCGAAGATGGCAATCGTCAACGTTATAATTATTTGTTAAATCAATGTATTAATTTGAATTTAAAAAAATATAATTTAACAGCGGAAAGCACAATTGAATATTGCGACAGTAGTCATAGAACAATAGAACAAGGTAAGTACATATCATAGTACAAATTAATTATAATTATTTTCAATTCTTAAGCTTTTATGTGCCAATATAAAGAGTGACTAATTCCTACTATGGAATCTAGACTTTAGAAATTGTTAGCTCTATTCTATCAAAGTTCTGGCCGTTAGGATTGCATATGGTTAAGTTTGCTATGATCCTAACAGTCCTTTGGCTTTAACACTACAACGCTACATGCTGCACAGAATGTGTAATTTCTTTAGTTTTACTGTTTTGAAACTTTAGGCATCAAATACAGCATCATATTAAAATAATTACATGATATTGGTTACGATTTAAATATCTGATCAATACTCCTACGAAAGGGCAATAAATTACTCCAAAATTATGGCATTCATGAAGGCAATTATGTTAACTCTCTAGGCATTAAGGAGTAAAAGTCAAATACTATGCATGAAGATCTAAGTTTGCACTTGTGGATCTAAGTTACAGGAGCTTTAGCGTATACTACACACATTGGAAAAATATTTTAAGTTAAATCTTATCAAGCTAACGAACATATCTAAACAATTAATGTTAGCTTTCGTATTTAACTGTTTCCAAGACAGAACCTTACCTTGCAGCGAGACTTAGTAACAAAAGTGAATGAAGTTATCTGGAAGCTACACGCTCTTCTAAAAGAGGCAACATTTTGTGTTATATGAATGCGTCAAAAACGAATCTTGGCATAGCAGCGGGAGTATTTTGTTCAAGAATGAAATAATCCGAGCGTATGAGAATACTCGCAAGGACATCTTTTGCCATCGAAAATTCAAAGGATATCATAGGAGCGGAACGAGCGTATGGAAATACTCGCAGGCGTCTTCCAAGCGGAAGACTATACCATCGAAAGGTCTGTTCAATTTTATTTGCGTAGAAAATACAAAGGATGGGCCATAGCAATACTATGGGACAGTCAGGCCAGCATCAAAGCGCTCAGATCTTAAAGAGATTAAATCGAATATAGTATGGGGCGATTTGAAAACGCTGAGTCAGTAAGGTAGACACAATAAGGTTATCCGCTGCTGATTCTCCGATCATGTGAGAATTCTCGCAAGCAGACGATTTGCGACCATATCACAACCTCTCTTCTGTGGAGTGGGCGTATGTGGCGGCTCAACAACAGAAAGGTTAAAAAGGAAGCAAAGGACTATTCTTCTCAAACCAAGTGCGTTTGAGGCAATCTAAACTTTTGTTGGGAAGAGGAAATCTAAGTAATACATCAGAGTATCAAGAAATAACTAAAGGTCGATAACCGGTATTTTGAGAGGACACTGTAGATTCAGAGTATACGTATTCAGAAAGGGGATTGCCTCTAGCTTAACATGTAGATTCTGTGACGATGAGAACGAATTATGGAAGCACAATATTGGAACGTGTGAGCCATTAATGCATCTCACAAGGAAACCATTGGCTGCAAACCAGGTGCTGGGCAGGGAATTTTATATTGTTGATCCTGAGGTTTGTCAGGGCAATATATTTGGAGGAGTCATTCTAGGGATACCATATAAAGTATTAGGGGAATACAATAGATCGTGTGGTTGTAGTACTAAGACATCTCTTCACGACAATAATAATACTATAGAAGCTCTGCACGACTGTAATAACTACCATATTTGCATCACGTATACATGTTCCCTTGAAGTCGCCGTGGTCTAGTAGGTAGTGTGTTGGCTTATTAGACGAAAAGCCAGGGTTCGTGCCCCAGGCCAGACATCAAAATAAAATACAAAAATATTTCTTCGGCGACTTACTCTCAGCAGATTTCTGGCAAAAACTCTGAGAGTAAATAAAATTGCCATGAAAAGTTTCTCAAAAATTTGTCGTTCGGAGTCGACTTTAAACTGTAGGTCCCACCGCTCATGTATAAAAATTAACGCACACAACATAAGTGGTGTGAGAAACTAGGTCGTAATCCTGACAGAAGGGTTGTAATGACCAATTATGTATGTATACATGTTCCCTGGAGTGGACTTCTTTTCTTCCTCTAATAGCCTCCTCATTTTAAATGAAAATCTATCCTGTTCTATGGCTTTATTAATAATTAAATTGTAAATCATTTACAGATCTTTGGAATTTAACATTTCACACCATTGTGGGCCTATTAGTATTACTGGTAACGGCCAGCAGTTTGTTTGATTTGTATTTGAAACATAAACGTAAAGATAAATTGTTAACTGATCGTGATCACTACAAATCATCACCAGCAAATTTAGGTAAAACATGGTATTTTTTATTTAAAAATTATTAAAAAATAAACTTCTTCCCTATTTTAGCTTGTAAGATCTGTATTAGTTTTTCTATGGCACGGAATTGGTATCGTTTGAATCAAGAGCCCAATGGTAAAATTGGTAGAGAATTAAGATTTTTAGACTGTTTTAAGTTCTTTTCAATGTTTTTGGTTATATTTGCCCATACCAATTGGGTACTGTACGAGGCAGCCATTAGTAATCCTCAGGATCCAGAGCGGCAAATGCATACATTAGCAGGCACATTGCTTGTGGCCGGCTCATTAATAACAGTTACATTTTTCGTTATAAGTGGTTTGTTATTGACCATCAATTGGCTGGTAGTGGCTAAACAAAATGAGGAATTGTTGACTTTACAGTATGTAAGCCTGTTTATAAAATTCAATGTATTTCGTTACTTAAGGTACGTTTAAGGGTTAATTTATGTATGATGAAAGAAAAGCTTCAAGTTTGTATTTATTTTTCAAAAAGGTTAACCATACCTTATGCTTTTGTAATTCTATTGAGTGGTATATATTTTGAAAATGCTGGTGGTCCTCTCTGGCGTCATATATTGGAGCGTGAACAATTGTCTTGCCGCAAGAATTGGTGGGCCAACTTATTGTATTTAAATAATTATATCAACACTAATGAACGGGTATGTATGTACATATCTTTAAATATGATTTTAAATTAAACAAAACAATTATTTTTCTTAAATTTTCAAGTGTATGCTACAAGGTTGGTATTTGGCTTCGGATACCCAATCATTTGTTTTAAGTTTGGTCTTTCTAATGATGGCCCATAAGTAAGTTTTAGAATATTTTAAACACTTACAGAATTAAAAGAATCGAATTTTTGCTTATCTTTTTAGATATAAAAAGGCTCGTAACTGGATATTGGGTGTAGTATTTGCCATATTTCTGATATTGCCTGGTGTAGTCACTTATGTACAACAATTTAGTGCCATATTTACGCCCTCACCTCAGTAATTTTATTCGTTTTATGTTTTGCAACATTTTTTTCTTAATTTTCTTTATCATTTCCTTTCAGAATTCAACGTGATTCGTTTGTGGAAAGTCGCCAGTTTAATGAATTTTATGTACCTTTTCATATGAATTTCGCCTGTTATTTTTGTGGTGTTTTGGCTGCTCTCGTCTATGATTATGTCTCAACAAATCAATTGAAATTACATCAGAATAAATTATTCCAAGCATTCTTTTATTGTCTTATACCAACTGCCATATTATGGATGTTGTCCAGTCATACATTTTTACAACAATATCATGTTGAAGATATGCGCTTATGGAATAGTTTATATGCAGCAATACAACGAAATTTTTGGGGTTTAGGCTTGGCAATATTTATTATAGGCATGTCAGCTAAATGTGGATGTAAGTAAAATGACAGAAAAAAATGTAATTTCCATCAAACTGATTAGAATTTCTGTCTCTGGCTTCAGACCAGATATGCAAACTCTAACATAACACAATCCAAGGGAGTTGCAGCTGGTCGCTAGGAATACATGTCCATTAGTTTAATTTTTAACCCAGATAGTAACACGTGTTCTAAATATATACTAGAGAAGATGTTCAGGGTTATCAGTGCTATATGGAATTTAGGAAGCTCCAATAGGCACAACATTTAGTTTCTGCCCTATGTGTGCTTTGAGGGTTTTTGACCTGAAAATAGCCATTTCTTGAGATCAATAAATCCTAAAGGCCTTGAAAGAAATTGTAAGATCATCTGTTTTTCTAGTTACGGGCGCATTTAGAGTAACTCTTGTGCAGAGCTAGATAAAGTCAGTTGGTTCGATTGATTAATTAATGCTTAAAAACACTAAATACTGCCACAACGTGGACCTACAGACATTACGGACACAACTCCATTACCGGAAGACAGAAACTTTATTTCCAGAGATGTCTGCCTTTATTATGTAGATTCAGTGCTCTGATAAACACAAGATGAATCGGATAGAAATCTATGCGGATGAATTGAAGTAAAGAAGCAGCCGCGTTACACATAGCCGGACAGCCACTAAAGCGTTAAAGGATGGTTATACAACATCACTCTTTCGACTGACTACTTTGAACCTACGGAAATATGCACACATGTTGGATATAGTCGTTGCTAGGTTGTTTTCCAAATTGGTCAGCTTCGATATATGTTTTGGGACTCATTTTTCTCACTTAAAAAACATGTTGACCAAATGCATAGCAGGAAAGCGAAACCTGCTGGTACTCTGCAATAACAAATTTAGACTCGTTATGACCATAGATTCTCAGCACTGGATAATATTTAAAAAGGCTTTTATGAATTAAAGTCGCCGTAGTCTAGTAGGTAGTGTGTTGGCTTATTAGACGTGAGGCCAGGATTCAAAATCCAAGTCAGACATCTCCAACAAAACAAAATATGAAAAAATATTTCTTCAGCGACTTCCTTTCAGCAAATTTCTGGCAAAAAATCTGAGACTGAATAAAATTGCCATGAAAAGTTTTTTAAAAACCTGTCGTTCGGAGTCGACTTTAAACTGTAGGTGCCGCCACTCATGTCTAAAATTAACACAAACAAACAACTTAAGCGATATGAGAGACTAGGTTGTAATCTTGAGTAAACCAAATATGTTTTGTATGGTTGCGCCTTCCACATGATGATCTCCTGTACATACATACATAATTGGTCATTACAACCCTTCAGTCAGGATTACGACCTAGTTTCTCTCACCACTTATGTTGTGTGTGTTAATTTTATCTCCTGTATATCATTATAATTTGTGCAGATTGCAATACGCGCAATTTATTTCATCTGGCATTGCTTTGAAAACAACTTAACTGATGTGAAAGCATGTATCGCTGCCTGGTTGTCAATTAAACCGACACTGTAATTGCTGGATAGTTAATTATACCAATGATTTACAAACTTTTACTAAATTAAAGGACAAAACTATAAGGGCAGCATTTGAGAATCTTAGGTTTTAAAGAAGTCGTAATGAGAAGTATTCATTACGAACAAGAGAGGCATATTCAGTAATCAAACTCCTAAAACTGTTTAGAATACCTTTATAAAAGAAATCTTAAATAAAATGTGTTTCATTTTTATCTTCAGGGGTTTTGCGTAAATTCTGCTGCCTTCCCATATTCCGCATTTTGGGACGTTTAACATATGGAGCTTTCATGGTGCATATATTCATATCAAGAGTGGTAATTGCAACATTAAGGCAGCCCATTTATTTTGGCACTGGAATGATGGTAAATATTCGTTGTAATAATAAAAGAAATATTTCTTTTGTTGTTTTCATAACGAAATAAAACTTTATCTTTACAGTTTGCATTCATTGTCTTTACAATGTCAGCATCATATGTGGTATCATTCGTATTGGCCATATTGCTTGAATTGCCGGTATCATCATTTTTAAAATTATTACGTTAAACAAGTCGTAGATTTAAGATTATCGATTAAGTTTTATAAGATTTTTTAAATTTATACATATGTTTAGTTTTAAGTTTTAAAATTAAGAAAATAAAAGAGAAATTAAAACTTACCCAGATGATATGGAATTATGAGTATTTGCAGATTGTTGTCTTAACTCAAGATAGAATTTTTTCAAATGTGCTGCAGCTTCAGCTACAAATAAAGGTTTAACTTGTTGGCGAGAGTATGCTGTCAAAAAGAGAAAAGTATTTTGCTTTCATTTTGAATTGTAAACAAAAAAGTGCGAGTTATCCATAACTTACCAATGAACTTCTTAATTAGTATGGTGGGTAATAAATCTATTTCAAGCTCTTCCATGGGATTTAATTTTAAGCGTAAACCTAAATTATAATCATCATCTTTATCCAAATCAATATCATCATTATCGATAGACATATTCATGGAATCATCATTTTTAGGCTTTTTTTCGAATTTTCTTGCTATGGCTGAATTCTTTTTACGGCCTGAATGTAAAGCTTTCACATGTTCTGTAAGTGATGTATCCACTTCCTTGTTCGGTTTATCTGACATTACAAATACTAAATGAAATTCACGTAACAGTGAAGGATTTATGCGTATATTCTCTGTTAGTAATTTTGATTGATCATAATGACCGCTTATGGTATTGGCAGTGGCTATTATAGAGGTGGGTGTATACATCTTACTACACAGACCAGATAAAGTTAGACATGATAGCCTAGATTGCAAAACACTTATTAGACTTTCATGTTGGCTGGCCAAACGATCGATATCGTCTATACAGCAATGGCCGTAGGTTGCATTAAGTAAGGCACCCGATTCAAGCGTTAATTTACTGCGACCCTTTACATTATGAGTTAATTTTGTGGCTGAACCTCTTTTAGCCTGTACCAAACTACCTATAAAAACAAAAACACAATAAATCGATTTGATATATCATTTAATATAAATAATAATGTACCTTTCTGTGAGATTTTGCAACACTGTTGAATTATATTACTTTTACCTACGCCAGGATCTCCCACCAAAAGTACATTAATTTCCTCTTCGTCATGCGTTTGAGAGCCAGAACCTGCTATCAGAGATAATAAAGCACCTGCTTTGACCACCTCATGGCCATGTACTTCTGGTGCTAATGAATTTACGAGCAGCTTAAAGCTATCCGCATCTCTGTTTATCATAGTTATGGCCTCCAAATCCTCTTCGGTAAATTTATATGTACAATTTTTGCCTTCTACTATTGAAACTGCCTTAAGAAATATGTCCATTGTTCTCCTAGTATTGCTGGCCTTGTCAAATAATTGTTCATCCTGCAAGGGACGCATTTTTAAGGCACCTGTTACAACAATTTCCTGGCCTAAACAAACCGCATCGACTAAATCGTATCTTAATTCAACGTCTATGAATTTGCTTATGTCTGGATCGAGATCGTAAAGGACATCGAGACGAGAGTCTGTGATGCGTATGGTTTGTTTGGGTGTTATGCGCGTAAAGGGTGATGAACGCAGCTCAATAAATCCTTGTTTCGCTAGGCAACCTTCTTTTTTGCAGCTAGTGGGCAGAATTGGTTCGGGACCTGAAAGAAATTTGTCAAAGGGGTTGTTATGTGCTGTTTTTTTTATTATAATTTGAAAAAATATACATATGTAGTGGTATACAGTCATCTTGCAAGTTCTTAAGCTATTGTTACACTAGCGAACTTCGCCTGCAAATACAACCTGATGACAAAGCATCCATCTCGTGCAAATTTGACCTGTTGAATATCAATAATTATTGATAGTTGAATAGCAGATCATTCTCTTTCATCAGGTTGCGTTTTCAGATACGAACTAATCGAGATCGTTAACATTTTTACAAACACTGATTCGTCGATTTTGTATTACCATGACTTTAAGTGAATTGTACAAGACTTTCTACATTTCTAGCTTCCCGAATAAGTTTCTTTATTGAATTAATTTTTTCTCATATAACTTCTGTCTTTATGCGAACCCTACTGATATAAATAAATTTTTAAACTTACCCGTCTGTTTGACTGCCTGTTCCTGTTTACAGCGCGAGCACTTATAAGCTAACCATGTCACAGCTGCATCCACAGGTCCTATTTCTGTTACCCGGCCACGCACACAAAATATTTGATCAATTTTCGAAGGACTTATGGCAGCTATTGCGCCTTCGGTAATAAAACCAGTGGGTCTTACATAAATCTTACGTGGCCTAATAACCTTTGGAATATATTTCATCTCGGTACTGGGCGGTAGTGTTAGGCAATTTTGCAACGCAGCTAAAGTAACCAAAGAATGCATAGCCATACCTATAACAGCCAATGTTTTTAAAGGGTTTTTGACCAGATCATCTACTAGTGAAGGCCAATTTTCTTGCAACATTTCGTCCTGTTGCAATATACTGGCCTTAAGCTCAAAAAAGCCATTCTTCTGTATTTCCAGATAATCATAGTGGACCACATGTTCCTTGAAATGGGTTTCCATATATTCAATGCGTTCTACAAATTCTTTAGATTCTTTCAGCGGTTCTTTATAGAAATACAAACGCCAACCGGGATATTTTACAGGCACTACAATTTTTATTGATTGAGTCTGTTGATCGGCATCTTCGGGAGCAACAAATATTTGTGGCCTAACGAAACTGGATTCCAAAGCTGTAGGTGGTGCGTTGGGAACATTATTTAAACGATTCGACATTGCATTGGTGTTATTTGCTTGGACAGCACCTAGTCTAGCAGGAGTAGCAATCATGCCAATACCGCGACCATGTGCTGGTATAGTACGTCCATTGCGTCTAAAAAAGAAATAAGGACGGAATGCAACACTGCCGCGACGATAACGACCACGTACAACTCGCAAAGGAGCTGAACCTCTTGGATTATTCATTAGGAATTTTTAGATCTTTATCTTTTCCTGTTTTTTTTTTTGACAAACTTTAACACAGGATTTCGTTTACACGACTGAAATTCAATGATTGTTTGAATTAGCGCTTGAACAGCTGTAGGAATTGTTGTTTTCTAACTGTTGTTTTTGTTTACTTACAACAACAAATAAATAGTACAGCTAGTAAGAGCGAGATGGTGTAGAGTAAACGTTTACACCATGAACGCCTTAAGGTATGCTTTAAAAATGTATGTTTTTAACAATTCAAGAGGTTTTAAAGCAGAAAAAATTTAAGATTTAAATGAAAAATGCAACATAATTTCTTAATTGTAGGCCTATTTACTAAGTTCGAACTGTTTGAAGAAGTTTGTGGTTCTGAGTGTTCTTCTTCTTCTAGTTTATTTTACTTCCACTTTACTTTACTATAATTCCAATATATTTAACGTTGTTGGGTAGATTGACAAGCTACTTCATTGATACTGGGCGTAGCAAATTGAGGGACCTTGCATCTCCTTGAGTAGTACAAACTAGGGATGCCAAACGGCATTGATTTTTAAAAATCCCGGGATTTGGGATTTCGTAATCCCGATCCCGAAATTCCGGGATTTTTCGGGACAATTCGGGATCAAAAAATCTCGAAATATCCCGGCATTTCCCGCAATATCCCGGGATTTCGGGATTTTCTCTTAATAAAAAAAGCCAACAAAAAATTTGGAAGTTGGGTTCTTATTCCGTTCGATGTCCAGTGATATAGAATATTCACTAATTGTTGCATAATACACTTGAAAAAATACATGAGTGTTATTTAATGTAATATTAAATAAAAAACAATGCCGTAGACTCAATTTTTTCTTACTTTATAAGGTGTATATGTATGAATTTACAATCCCGAAAATTCCCGGGACAAGTCTTAAAAAATCCCGGGATTCGGTATTTGGGAATCCCGAAAATCCCGGGATTTTCTGTTTCGGGATTTCCCGATTGGCATCCCTAGTACAAACTCTGTCTTCGTTCACAGTCCACGTTTGTTGTATCATTTCGACAGTTATCTCAGTGCATAGCAAAGAGAGAATACACCTTCTTGTGGTATCTCTCTAACCGCTACTTTGGAAACATTTAATCCACCAAAAGTAGTATCGATAAGCCTGTATCTTAGTAGGTTATCACCAAAAGAGATGACCGCAGGATCAATATCAAAGTATTTCACGGCGTTAATAATCGACTCCATGTTGTCGCCAAAGTCTAGTAGGTAGTGTGTTGGCTTATTAGACGTGAGGAAACGGTTCAAACTAGGTCAAACATCTCCAACAAAACGAAATATGAAAAATATTACTTCGACGACTGCCTCTCAGCAGATTTCTTACATAAACTCTGAGAGTAAATAAAATTGCCATAAAAAGTTTCTCAAAAATCTTTCACTCGGAGTCGACTTTAACCCTAGGCCACACATGTATAAAATTAACACACACAACATAAGTGGTGTGAGAAGCTAGGATCGTAATTCTGACTGAAGGTTTTTGCAATGACCAATTATGTGTGTATGAAAGCATCATCTTCTATATACAGTATCGGCCAAAACCTAAGCACCTCCTCAGTACATTTTTTTTAAATGATTATTTTTTTAAGAAAACAAAGTTATGAATAATTTTTTTTATATTTTTTTATTTATTTATATCTTTATTATTGAAAAACACAAACTTAAGGCATTCAGAATTCAATAAAAAAAAAGTTATGATTCAAAATACATTTTAAGTCGAAAATATAAGCGGACAAAACTAAAGCACCCCCAATTTAGGGTACAGGTAAAAACTATTGAAACCAATATTTCTTTGCGAATCCTTTATTCTGGATGGCACATGCCATTCTTTTAGGCATAGAGGATCTGAAATTATAAATTATTTCAGGTGATATTGCATCGCAGGCTATTTTTGCGGCTTCAAATATATCGTCTTTGGTTTTGCAATTTTCTCGGTTGATTTTAAAGTTAGCGATCTCCCACAAGTTCTAGATTGGGTTAAGATCAATTGAGTACAAAATATTCGATCAACAGATCAATTATTTCTAGGCTAATTAAAAATTTTTTCCATACCGGTCGCACATCTCCTACCCATTCTGGAGGAAGACCACGTGAAACTTCGTGATATGAAGACTCCTGAATTAAAAGGACAATCCAAAATGATCCCACAGCATAATCTAGCCACATACGAAACCGCTTAGGTTTAAAAATTAGCGATAGAGCGATTCGTAGAAGAACGGTAGAGGCCGAATTATTCAGTCTAAGGCCAGCAAAAAACCTTTCATATCGTGAAACATTTCATATCGTCTGCGCACACGCCTTATGCCATCTGAATCCTTTAAATTAAACTTAGATTCGTCAGAAAACAGCACAATTCTCCATATTTAGACCCTCCAGTTGATATGGGCCTTGTCGAATTCAAGTTTCGATTTTTTATTTTTAGACGATATAAATTTTTTTTTTTTGCTGGTTGTCGACTGAATAATCCGGCCTCTACCGTCCTTCTGCGAATCGCTCTATCGCTAATTTTTAAACAATCTCGTAAAGACCCCATTTCAAAGGGATATGAAATGACCATAAACATGCCTTGAAAATTATCCAAAGCCACGGAATTAGGATATCTATGTTCTTCTTTAATCTAAATCGTAATCTGCCCATCTAATACGATGTTCTGAGATGGGTAATAAACGCCTACGCATCTATGTTTGAGCCCCCGGTAAAGTCAGCTTCTGTCAGCAAGGGATATGCGGTGTGAGGAGTACATCCAGGGCATTTTTACTATTGGTGCGCCTGTTTACTATTTGCATGCAATTTGAATGAAAATCTAAAAAATCTAAATCAGACAACAGAGGGCACAGATGTCTGAATTGGCTTTCTAATGGAATTTTTGAATTTCGCCTTTGACACACATTGAAATCCAAAGCAGATATTTTTTAACATTCACCTTTCCGAATGACCTTCAAAGGCTCTTAAAGGAAGACGGCAACAACAACAAAAATAAAATTGCCATATAAATTTATCATACTCACACATATGGTATATATGGCGTGTATGTATGTATGTACTTATAAGGTGGTTGGGGGCAATTTTTTCAATTATGACACTTCATACACTCACACATATGTATGTATCAGTCGTTAGGATAAAGATAATTTGAAAATGTACGAGGCAAGGCAAATAAGAGAAAAGAAAAACAACAAATGTATTAAAAAAAAAAAATAAGAATTTTTCTATATATTAAGGATAATCACAGTTCATAATTGGCTGTATTAGCTTTAAGTACTCATATTCCGTACTGTGTTTGCATATCCTTAATATTTTCTAGTCTCTCAGTTACATGTTCATATTATGTATGTATAAAATACAATGCAATAATAACAACAATATGGAAAAAAGAAGAATACGAAACAAAATATTAATCTGGGTTATGTAGTCCTTACAAGTTGTACAAGAAAATGCAAATATACAGCCAGAAATACGAGTATGAAAGCAGTTGCAATAATACAATGATGTCTTCAGTAGGAATCCGTCCGTCAGCTGGTTCCAGTAAGAATATTCCTTTGCCTATTGTTTGAGTATCTTTAATATTTCTCTTCGCTTTCAAACAAAATATTCTGGCCTTATCGGCGCTGAATTCCTACATGGCTTGGGATCCAATAGAGGGTGCTTCTATTTCATCTGATAAATTCATAGAAGCGGTGCCATCAGGTGCCGGCTTGATTGTCACATAGTCTTATTGTCTGTACTATACGTTCAAGTTGAATTGAGCACATCATTCGATATCATAAACTTTCGTTTAAAAGAAATTCGTGAGTTTCCTTTAAACTTATAGGGAGCCGAGCACCCTGCTTCTGTCCTATTACGTGTTCTTGACCCCTCTGCATACTACAAAATGGTCTCTTTTCTGAAAGAGTGTGTAGCAATCAAGATGTTCATTTTATTCAATATCATTGCGAAGCATTTTTCATTCTGAAGTATATATTGATTCTGTCTAGGGGACAGTTAAGGACGGGATTCGATTTATTAGGTCACAATGCCCTTGATAAATATAGCGTAGTGTCACATTATCCTAATCATATTTGCCATGTGTCTGATCTCCACTATCATTTGCAACGGTATTAAGCATTCAGCGCCTTTATAGAACAGATTCTTGCAGTTGTACCAACGTAAGCCATTTCCTATATTTCATACAACTCCACCTGAAATATAGTATTTACACAACGCTTTCTTACATTTATGGATCGATTAAGAATGGCTTATGGAACTTGTTTTTGTATCGATGCATCGAATAAAAAGAAACGCTGTTCATCAATCAAGAAAAACTATCGAATTGTCGGCCACCACTATCTTACATACATACATATGTACATAATTGGTCATTACAAGGTTTTAGTCAGGATTACGACCTAGCTTCTCACAGCACTGATATTGTGTGTGTTAATTTTATATATGAGTGGCGGGACCTACTGTTTAAAGTTGATTCCGAACGCCAGATTTTTTGAGAAACTTTTTAAGGTATTACTACCATAATAAATCAGACCCTTTTAGTTACTGTGTAGGTAGGAAGTTATCAAGTTGGCATGTACATTTGACATAAGAGTTAATTCGCCAGGCACTATGTATATACGATACCAACAATATTTAGAAAGCAAAAAGGTCTTGATTTTGTAGCATTCAAGTAGAATTTTGGACATGCAAATTCGACTTACTTTTCCCCATATGGTACCCAATTTTTTGAGTTTCAATAAATTCTGGTGCTTGCTGCTTAATAACTCCTACTGATTTTGCAAGTTCTTTTTGACCTTGACAATCATTTACATTGAATAATGTTTTCAATTCATTATTTATGAATTTTTTTTATTGTTGACCTGGGTGATGAATCTCTCTCCTTGTTTAATGTCATAAAACTTACAGTTTGTCAAACTAGAGAAGAGAAAATGTCTTTCAATTCTGAAATGAATATGAATAAATGATGTTTAGACTTCTAAGGGCCATTATTACAACTTGCTGTTGGGTTTAGTTAAAGGTAACTTTAGCTAAAGTGAACCGTAAAGTCACCTTTAACTTCTTTTCGTTATTACAACCTAATGATAAAATAAAGTTAACTTTTTCAAAAATATGGCAATGCCGGCAATGCCGATAACATTGGTAAATTCAACGTAGTGGCAACGACGGGCATCGTTTTTTGTTGTATATGCTCATTTTGTTTATATTTGAAGTTGCCGTATTGAAAAGTCAAACATAAACTTGACTTTAAAAGTTAAGGGTAGGATGATGATGATAATGAAAAACAATTTATCTACACGTTAAAATCTTCCTCTTTAGTTAACGGCAAGTTGGAGAAATGGCCCTACATGTTATTTGAGTTATTAAGAGCATAAAGTGTACATAAAAGATACATTATGTATTATGAATACGACATTTTGAAGTCATACAGCGCATTTTAAAAAACGAGTTAACAAGTTGGTTTGAAGAGATTTTAAATTCAATATTTTTTTAATTGCGATCACACTCAGGGGGTGCCTACTTATGCATGGCTTGTGAGCAAAGGGAAAATAATGAAATTAAAAAAGTCGAAATAGAATACTTTGAATTTGTTTTTCTCGCAGTGTATTTAGCCTTTTCTATATGAGTATCATTTTAAAATAATATCATGTGTTGTATGCATTTGTGTTTTGTTAGAAAGATGTGTACTGTATATGATGTTGTATATTGTTATTCATACCTACAAACACATATATATACAGACATATACAAGACTTAGGTCATTTTTAATCTAAAACAAAAAAAAAAACAAAACGAAATATTCTTACAAGTTTATTTGAAAAAAAAAAAAATAAAAATAAAAAAACTACAATTAAACTTGAACCATTTTTCTATTTTTTTTGCGTTTCATGTTCTTTTTCTACAATATGGTGAAAACAAAAAAATTTAATTTTCACTGCTTGCCTATCCTTTTAGCACGAAGACTGAGTGAATGTGTTTTTGTAGGCAACAGCCAACAGCCATTACAGCCATACAGGCTTAAAACCTAAAGAAACATTGTCTATCAGTTAACAAACGGTTGTCAACATGTTTAAACGCAATTTATTCTAGTTCAGCATTTTGTTTCGCTAGTTTACGCGGCTTTTAAATTGTAAACGATAATGAATGGATGTTGTTCGTTGGTGACTTCAACTTCGAATGTAACTCGTAATGTATTTTGGAAGAAATCAAGAAATAATGTTTGTGTGTTTGAATGCATTTATGATTTAAAAATTCATTGACCTACATCAATATACGTATAATAAAACAGAAAATAAAAAAGTTTAAAATATAAGAAAAAAATAAATACCCGGTATAAGTAAGTTCAATTGCATACGTGTTTGTATGAGCCGCACATCAAGGAATTCCTTATTTCCACTTTTTCCTTCATTTATTCGCATTATTTTTATATTTGTTTGACGTGTGCTGTTTTTGTGTATCGACTTGCAAATATACATATCCACTCGTACCTGCTGCCTATGCACTTCCTGTCTCTTCGAATTTTCATTTTGAATTTTCTTTCTTTATTTTTAACATTTTCTTGTCTTCACATTTTAATTTTTATTTGCTTACAAATATTTTTGTAACTGATTATGAGTATTTTGTAAAATGGATTAACACAGTTGTTACAGTAAGAACCCGCTTAACGCTGTTTCAGTATTATGCGGTTGATACTTGTGGTATATGTGTGCAAATGAAACGGTCATGCAGCAACCAAAAGCGGCTCTGCGGCTGATAATGCGATCTTCACAAACAGGGCGCAAAACATCGAGTGTAGCTTCGGCTATGTGGCACGTAGCGCCGTCCTGTTGAAACCAAATGTTGCCAATATTCTCGTCTTCAATTTTTGTGAACAAAAATTCGTTCAACATGGCCCGATAACGATCGCCATTGACTGTAAAGGCCACTTCTTGCTCAAAAATTTGCCAAAATCGTCATCTTCTTGTGTAGGCTACTGCATGGCCAGCCGTGGCAGCCATTTGAATGAAATTATTTTCCATTATTAACCGGAAGAATTGTACTTTCAAATAAAAAAAAAATTTGAGAAAATATTCAGTAGTTTTTATTTTAAAGCATTTTCAAGAAGAAAAAGTTATTTGGCGGACCCTTTATGTATCTTTTTCAATGTTGTTTTGTTAGTCTGTCTAGAATAAAGATTCCAACTGTATTTTCCGAAGTCGCAATCACAATACGAACGATGTTTCGTTTAGCGCTGGAACTTATTGGAACATATCCCCCGCGTTAAGCGGGGTCTTACTATATACCCATAAAACCATAGGGTAATAGAGGCACTTTTGTGTCAAATAGGGAGTTCTAAACTCTCTCAAAGTACATTAAAAATCTTTACAGATATTTACTGTATGTGCACAAACGTCGTGAGCCTCTGGGAGATGTAGCAACACATTTAACGGCTTCTCATTTGTGTGTTGTCGAGCACGGTTACAAAGAAGGTATGGTAACAGCATAGCTGACACATTGGGAAAGATGGAACAGCAATGAATTCGAATATGAGATTGGCATTATTCTACTGAGGAGCAAGCAAATGAAATCTCACAGACTTCATAACCTAGCTTTAAATAATGGGACGTATGCAAAGCGTTTATAATGCTCGTCTTGTCTAAGCAGTGGTTTACGCACAGAGTCCCTTAACTCTATACTCCAGATAATAATGACTTTGGAACTTAAAAAGTTTATGATGAAAGTACGAAAAGACATTTTAAAGCTGTAGCAAATGCCCTTGGATTCTTCAACGCAAGGATGATAGACGCATAAACTTATTAGAAATGTTGATAAATGAGTTGAAAGTATAGCCTCACACATGATCTATTTCAGCGATTTTGCCTATGGCACTGCAAGAACTAAAGAACATTACACGGACTACAGCTCTAATCTGCTATGAAAAATCTAATGGTTGTACAACCACTGGACACCAGCACTGGATAGTTTTCAATTCGACTGAACTAGAATTAGAGGTGTTTTTTTTAATAGATTCCAGTCCTACATTATGGACAAGGGATCCACAGTATCTTAAGCAAAATGTTATACTTAGAAAAAGGTCGAGCTCACTCGCAAAAGGACGACAAAGCTAACCCTTTATGGGTATACTGTTGGACATAGTAGACTCTGTTTCAGAAATGACTCAGAAAACGTAATGACGGGAGAGAAGATAATACTACTGAGCACATATTACGTCGTTCTTGGTGTTCTGGTTATAAAATGTCTATGCAATGTTCGCTGGAACCCGTATATCTTTCAAGTGTTGACAAAAGCATTCGACTACTTCACTTTCTAAATACAGTGCAGGGACGTATAACGCACCGAAACTGGAATATAACTCTCATATAGGGGCCTGTGCCATGAAATCTATTTTCAAATTTCTCAACAGCGTTACTGACATTAAAGACAGTGGGGAACCCAGGATTACGGCCTACCTTCTCACACCACTCAAGTTGTGTGCGTTAATTTTATACGACATACAGTTTAACGTCGACTCCGAACGACAGCTTTTTGAGAAACCTTTTAGTGACAGCTTTATTTACTCGCAGAATGTCGATGAAGAAATATTTTTTTTATATTTCGTTTTGATGTCTGATCTGGGATGCGAACTCGGGTTTTTACGTCTAATAAGCCAACACACTACCTACTAGACTACGAGAGGAACCCAACTCTACCAATTAATTGGATCTATAGTCGCATTGTAGCGTAAGTTTCACTGTTAATTCGCTGATATAAGGCAATGTGCTCTACTGAAATCCAAGAACTTGTTTCCGAAAATCGAGGAAAACAGAGAGAATTTGTTTCTTAGCCTTACTATTTGCATGTGGAACACTCTTCGAGTGTTAAATGGGTTCAAATTCAATGGACTCACACTCTTTCCTCCCACCCGTAATACATTTTCCTAGTGACAAGACAATGTCTTGAATGCACAATAACTGATGGTTGCATGTGCCATATGTTCAGATATTCATCGTCATATATGGTGGGAGTTAATTCCTTTCAGATGCAATATGGATCCATATCTACTGCTGTGTATGCTGTCGTAACGATTTGTATTTCTATTGATATTACATTACATTATTTGTTCTTTCAATTTTTGAAATATATATCCGATCTTCTTAAAGTCGCCGTGGTCTAGTAGATAGTGTGTTGGCTTATTAGACGTGAGGCCTCGTTTCGAACCCCAGGTCAGGCATCTCCAACTAAACGAAATATGAAAAAATATTTCTTCGGCAACTTCCTCTCAGCAGATTTCGAGCAAAAACTCTGAGAGTAAATAAAATTAAATAAACTGTAGGTCCCGGTATTCATGAATAAAGTTAACACACACAACATAAGTGGTGTGAGAAACTAGGCTGTAATCCTGTCGAAAGGGTTGTAATGACCAATTATGTATGCATGTATGTATATCCGGTCTTCCAACAGGGACTTCCAAACTTTGACACCTGATAGCAGCCATCTTGTTAAAACTACGTCTGTCAAATTAGTTATCGTTTACTCAGACTTCTTTAACAAACTACTATGAGTGTATATTGCATTCAACCACATATAATATCTGCCATCTAGAATTGGAACTGCTTTAAGATACATGTGCATTGGCCGCCTAGTATTGCTGGACTTGTCAAATAATTGCTCATCCTGCAAGGAATGCATTTTTAAGGCACCTGTTACAAGAATTTCCTGGCCTAAACAAACCGCATCAACTAAATCGTATCTTAATTCAACGTCTATGCATTTGCTTATGTCTGGATCGAGATAATAAAGGACATCGAGACGAGAGTCTGTATTACGTGTGGCTTATTTCGGTGTTATGTGCGTAAAGGGTGATGAACGCAACTCAACAAATCCTTGTTTCACTAGACAACTTTCCCTTTTATAATCAGTGGGGCGAATTAGTTCAGGACCTTGGGCCCACGGGAGTATATTGCATTCAATAACGCATGCAAATTATAAAATTGTTTAATATAAATCATCTTCAGATATAGATAGGGACTATACCAGTTCACATGAGATCCAAGAGAATAGCATCCCGAAAAAACACTCTTTAAAGTAGGTTTTGGCCTGTCTGCATGATCGGATCATATTTCTTTGAAAAAGAAGTTGGCCAAGCCATTATTCTCAACAGAGAGCACAATTGGTCGATGATTGCTAAAATCTTTTGGTCTGAATTAGATAAACTGAACACCAACCACTTGTGGTTACAGCCAGAGATCAGCAATGAGTATTCAAAAAATGAGTAGAATCGAATCATATTCATAATTTCTGCTACTTATACGCATTCATACTTATTTTAATATTATACTCATACTATTCATATTCAAAATTTGAAATACTCATCGTACTCATACTTAACAGTACGTATGATGTTGTTGATTCCGACTCTCCATAGCTCAACATTTACAAGAATCACAAAAAAAGTATGATTCGTGTACGAACACTACAATACTCCTTAGAAGGTTGTGTGTTTGCTTTGCTTGTTGTCTTTGTCTTTTTTCTTTTTTCCTTTTTTGTAAATGCAACAACAGTTAAGACTGTAAATTTTGATGAATTATTCGAGTCATTCGAATCATTTATGAGTATTATAACTATTTTTCAAAACTTATGAATCTGAATGAGTAGGCATATGAATCAAACATATTTCGAATGGTATGAGTTAGATGTCAACGTTATACTCATACTCATTGTACTCATACTTATAAATCAACGTTGTACTGAGTACGAATGAATCCGAGAAGTTAAATTTCAATATTCATAAGTGCTTATGAGTAGCGAAAAAACGATTCATTGCTGATTTCTGGTTTCAATAGGATGGCCGCATGTACCAAATGTCTCACGCTGTACTGGATATTTTTTACGAGAGATTTGTGGCCTGTGAGGTTTTTCCTGTTGGGTGTTCTTAAAGGGGCCCATACACTACACCAGCATGCTGGCGCAATATTTTGATTGTGCCATGAAGCTCCTACATATATTACACAAGCATGATTGTACAATAATCATTTAGTTCCAAAAAATTTCCGAAACTATGCGTTATGAATAATGAGTCAGTTTGTGCCACAATAATTATTGCTATTATTAAAAAGCAACAAAAAAATAATGGAAGAAAAAAGCGTATTTGGATAAAACAATGGCTAAAAGATAAGGAAAATTTAGGTGATGTTAAACTCCTTAAAGAACTAGAAACCGGAGCTGATATTTGTAAAATTTTAAGAATGGATCGCCAATTATAGCAAAGAAAAAACACAAATGAGAGACCCAATTTCACCACATCAACGTTTAGCTGTTACTTTGAGGTTTTTAGCTAGCGGAAATAGTTATGAGGATAACTTTTTCTCTATTAGCGTCAGGATCAATTTATTTTAGTTTATCCACCATTATACTATAGCACTTGCTTTTTAATTCACGATTGCAATAATCAGAAATTTTTATCTTCCATAGACATGGCATTGATTCGTACAAGTCGAGAAATTCTTCCCAACATTTTTTATCTTTCAGATTGATTACCACACAATAATTATTTTTGGCACAATATTTACAACTTGAAAAATTACATTGTAAAAAGTTTTTTTTGACAATACACTACACAAGCTTGCTTGCACAAACATAAAAATATCAAATTCATTTTGATATCACACAATCAGCTTGTACAATCGCACCACAAGCCCATATACGTTCAATCGGCTTGCACAATCGCTTGATTGTGCCAGCAAACTTGTGTAGTGTATGGGCCCCTTAAGTCGCAATTGTATGTGATTAAGGAACAAACCACAGTAGTTTTCATGCTACATATATATCAAAATCAACCTGATTTATGTGTCATAGTCATAGTAAATTGGACATTGCGGATACGTTACATCCAGTAAAGCAGTGGCGGACATTAAAACGATGTTACATTCCCCAAATAATAACATCAGTAGGTTTTTCAAACGAATGAAAAACTTTTCATATCTTACATAGACTTTATTTAATTTCAATTTCTGAATAGAAAACGCTTAATGAAGAGTATCAAAATTTATACAATTATTTGTACTTGGTTTACCATTAATTTTTTTATTAACCTCACCTCAATTGTTTGGTGTTGTAACCACTTTAACACTTTAAAATGAATAAATAATCCATATTTACCTTGAAAATCTCAGGAAGTCATTTATAAATGGCTGTGTGTGTGTGTAAATGACTTTAAATGATTGAGGAAAAACACGTAGTCAAAACGGAAAAACAAGACACACACTCAGCCGTAGACAGTGAAAATGCTAATAAGAAAAGCCAACCGAAAACATTATCAAATACAACAGCAACAAACATATGTATACACATACATACATACAATGGTTGCATACAAATAATTTCTGGTGGAATATCCAGCAATTCATACATTTATATGCCATCAGTCATATTTTTTGTATGGATATACACACGCATACATATGATATTTTATTACTTTTGATGAGACGAGACAAGGCGAGACTTATACCAGACATGCGATATATATTTCCACACTTATGCATGTATAGTCATATAAATGTAACACATATATGTATAAGCATATTTGTTGTTGTTATTGTTGTATGTAATTTAATCAGTGTAATTATTTGCTTATAACACGATTTATTTTATTTCCATTTCTATTAAAATTTTGTTTTTCGTCTTTTTCTGTTTTAAAGAAAGAAAACCCCGACTTATTTTCGGTTTTGGTTTACAGGTTATTTGTTTTGAAAAGTGCTTTTTTTACAAAAGCTTGACAAACTATTTTTGTTGTTTTTTTGCCTTTTAATTTTTCTTTTCAGTTGCCATTTCATTTCAATTACGCAAAAATTTGTTCAAGCAATTTTGGTCACTGCTAAACCATAGGATTTGAGTGGAAAATTTTTTTATTTGAAAAAAATGCAAAAATTTTGATGGAAAAAGAAAAACTTGTTGTTGCGGTTGTAAAAATAAAAGTGAGCATCATAGTTTGAAGATTTTCTTTTAAACGTTTTATAATTTGAAATGAAAGGAAATTGTGGTGTATTTAACAAAATAAAAATAAAATAAAAAAATAAAATGTTGATTAATTATAAACGATTATGTAAATAATTTCGGTAAATTAAAGGCTTTATGAAGTCAGAAATTTGAGCAACTAATTACACACACTGTCATTTACTATAGCACTGAAAAATGATTTTGAATTGAATTTTAAATTAAATAAAATGATTTATTGCAGCTGTTATGTGTTTTACAACTATTTTATTTATTTTGTATGAAAATGGGTCTTTAATTGAGGAAGAAAGGCACAGTTTGGAACAGATTTTAAAGATGTTTTCAAATATATTTTTAAGTGGTTCAGCAATATTTTCTTTAATACCTATGTATACATTTATATTTCCTGCACATTAGAAATGCCAAGGCTTACTATACAACCTATTTGAATACGATATGATACTGATGATTTACGAGGTCGTCAGGATTATAACCTAGTTCATCACACCACTTATGTTGTGTATGTTAAATTTTATACATGAGTGGAAGGACGTACAGTTCAACGTCGACTCCAAACGGCAGATTTAATAAACTTTTTCATGGCAATTTTATTTACTCGCATAGTTTTTGCCCAAAGAGTACTCTGCAAGAAATATTTTTTAAATTTTGCTTTTTACTAGACGTCTGAGCTGATGTTTGAAATACGCGATGTCGTTGAAAAAAAAATGGTATCAGTTCTGATGAATAGAAAGCCGAGCAATCCAAGTTAGATTTTGAAAAAACGCGAATGATATTCGTTTTGGTTTACAAATTTTGTAAAATTAAAGCGTCTTAATTCCTTACGTACTTAATTGGTCATTGTAACCCTTTAGTCAGGATTAGGACCTAGTTTCTCACACCCCTTAGGTTGGGTGTGTTAATTATATCCACAAATGGCGACATCTACAGTTCAACGTTGGCTCCGAATGATAAATTTATGAAAATTTTTTCATGGCAATTTTTTTTTCTTTCAGCTTTTATGCTAGAAGTCTGCTGAGAGGAAGTCCCCGAAAGAAATATTTTTTTTTTCATATTTCGTTTTGTTTGAAATGTCTGAGCTAGAGGTTGAATCACGGCTTCATGCCTAATAAGGGAACACTACACTTGAGGCCTTAATTCACTTCTAATTAATCCATCTAAGGAAAGAGAAATCTCTAAAACAAACAACAGCAACCGGGAATAAACTCATTAAAGAATAGTGAGTCTAAGCGTCGAAATAATTTGAGAAAGGCCATCGGAAACTGAACCGAAAAAGGTTGTTTTCAATTGTCACCATTACAACGGCCTATTGTGCTATTTTACTTACTTAATTATATATTGTATAGTCTCATTTACAATATGTTTAGGTGTCAAGCTTCCAAACCCTGGAAAACGATGCCCAACATTCGATGCCGCACCTTTGCGACTCAAATGCAACAGTATAGTTGAGTGACCGTATGAGCAAATATACATTCCAAGCAAATTTTAATAATTTCGGATCAGACATTCCCTGCTAGCAACTGGAAAACCGCAGACTGAAGCAATTGTGTGATTTCTACTTCCCAAGAAAAAAATTTAACAACCGTAGAACAATTACTCTGCTTAACACCATTTACAGCATGGCTGCCTTCCAAAATGTTAGTTGCTTTGAGTTTGAACAAAGTATCGTGTTTCATAATGCCGCTGTACAAAATATATACAATGTATTCTATTTCAAAACGTCGTCAATGTGTATTTTTAACGCAGTCAAAAAGCAATCAGGCATCGGATTTATAGTTGATGCATTGTTTGGTTACTTTGCATATCTACATAGTTTATATGCAGTAGTAGTAGAACTGCATACAAACTTTGTATTGATACATTTTGAAAGGCAGCCCATATTAGCCGGCATAATACTGCAAATACTTCAAAATAATATCAATAACAATCTGTAAGATGAGCGGGCAGGATAAACACCAAATGCAAATTGTTTAAGTCAGGCCAATATCGTGGATCAATATATAATGGCGCACCCTTTGGTTTGTGTTGGTAATCGTCTTTACCGCTGAGTTTAGATAAAGATGAAGTAAATTCAGCCATCCTTTACGTGCGATAAAACAAAAATCGATTAAACGACTAAGACGATGTAAATCGTATGAAAACCAATAGAAATCTAAGTTAAAATTAATAAAAAATTTGACGACGTACATATATTGAAACGACGTGGTGTAAATCGAGGGAATACTGTACTACATACATACATACATACATTGCCCATTACAACCCTTCTGTCAGGATTACGGCCTAGCTTCTCAACAGCACTCATGTTGTGTGAGTTAATTTTTATACATGAGTGGCGAGACCTACAGTTTAAGGTCGACTCCGAGCGACAGATTTTTGAGAAACTTTTTCATGGCAGGTTTATTTACTCCCAGAGTTTTTGCTAGAAATCTGCTGAGAGGAAATCGCCGAAGAAATATTTTTTTCATATTTCGTTTTGATGTGTGATCTGGGATACGAACCCGGGCTTTACGTCTAATAAGCCAACACACTACCTACTAGACTACGGCGACTTCGACACACCGTATAATATGTATCAACCACAATATTATTCAGATTTAATTGCTGGCCACTACGATTTTGTTTTTGATTGTGAATCTAAAGGTGAAAGCCGTGATATTTATAATGATGGAAAAGATAAAAAAGGCTGGCATAAATTTATACGAGAATGAATTTAAAAAATTTTTTTCGACTAAAATAAATAAATCGTTGAATGTATTAGCAAAACCTCGTATAATACTTTGCAGCACTCTAGTGTAGTTATTGACATTTTAAAATTGAATGGGAAAAGTCACCAACTGTTTAAGTGACTACCATATAACCTTCGTATATGAAAAAAACAATTCCACTTACTTCCTATAATTGTTTTTGTTTTTATTGATGTTTTATTTGTATAACCATAAAAGATAATTTCTTATAAAAAAATAAAACTTTTCCGTTATACGTTATAAAATGTATCTTTCACGCAATAAAAATACAGATCTTGGGGCTTTCCAACTGCATACATACATAGGTAGATGCATTTACATACAATGAATGAATGAATGAATGAATGAATGAATGATGAATGAATGTTCGAAAACAAAAAACAGTAAATAAGTGTGGGGAACGTATGTTATGGGGTTTCATGTAAATGTGTCATAAATAAAAATGAGATGAAAATGTCAACAAACTATTTGAAATTATTAACGTTTTCTTTTAATACTGCATTATACACACACAAAAGATGTTATAAATGTAAATAAGAGTCAAATGTCACTTACACCATACAAATCGTTTGACAAATTATTTATTACACGTAAAATACGCCAGACATACATACTCGTACCTATCATACGTATTCAAATGACAAAGAAAGGAAGACTTTTTTTCTTTCTTTTTGGTTTACGGTAATTTTGATTTTAAAACCTTAATAGAAAAAGAAATAATGACCATGAAAAATCAATTCTTGTAACACACAGAAAACCCGTAAAGGTTTGCTATAACAGTGCACTCCAATTAAAAAAAAATTCTTTCTAATGGGTAATTATATTTTTAGTTTGTGTTTTAGGGTACAAAAAAAGATTCATGACATGGGGGAGGGAATACCATTAGTGCCTGGTGAGGTTTTCCATTTCAGCATTAACAACTTGGAACAATACTCGAATTTTATTGCCACATTTGACGAAATCGCACAAGCTAGATCAAAGCTAACGGGTGATATTTTAGCTATTATCTTTTTGGCAACACTGGTTTAAACAGCTCACGCACGTTTCGTATTTTGTTTCACTGTCAAACATCTTCAGTTCGATCTATAATTTAACCATGAATCGTCTTACAAACGAACAACGCTTGCAAATCATTGAATTTTATTATCAAAATGCGTGCTCTGTTAAGAAAGTTCATCGCGCGCTTCTTCCATTTTATGATCAGTTTAATCGACCCACTGAAGCGGCTATTCGGGCTATTGTGACTAAATTTCGCACCAAATTTACATTGTTGGACATTAAACCACCAACACGCTTACGTAGAGTGCGAACTGAAGAAAATATCGCAGCTGTACCGGCCAGTGTTAATGATGACCATCAATTATCGATTCGTCGCCGTTCGCAGCAATTGAGTCTCTGTTACTCAACAACGTGGAAAATTTTGCGGAAGGATTTAGGTGTGAAGCCTTTCAAAATACAGCTGGTGCAAGAATTGAAGCCGAACGACTTACCGCAACGTAGAATTTTTGATGAATGGGCTCTTGGAAAGTTGACCGAAGATCCACTTCTTTATCGAAAAATTGTGTTCAGCGACGAAGCTCATTTTTGGCTCAATGGATACGTAAATAAGCAGAATTTTCGATTTCGAAGATCAGCCAGAAGCATTACAAAAGCTACCAATGCATACAGAAAAAGTCACAGTTTGGTGCGGTTTATGGGCTGGTGGCATCATTGGACCGTACTTCTTCAAAGATGCTGCGAATCGTAACGTAACTGTGAATGGTGAGCGCTACCGTGAGATGATATCCAACTTTTTTTTGCCCAAAATGCAAGAGCTTGACTTGCATGACATGTGGTTTCAACAAGACGGTGCCACATGCGACACAGCACGTCTAACAATGGACTTATTGAGAGGCGAGTTCGTTGAACATTTTATTTCACGTTCGGGACCGGTCAATTGGCCGCCTAGATCGTGCGATTTAACGCCTTTAGACTATTTTTTGTGGGGCTATGTTAAAGCTCATGTCTATACAGACAAGCCCGCTTCAATTGAGGCATTAGAAGACAACATTGAAGCATTTATTCGTGAGATAACGGCCGAAATGTTGGAAAGAGTATGCCAAAATTGGACTAAGCAGATGGAATATTTGAAACGCAGTCGCGGTCAACATTTGCATGAAATAATCTTCAAACATTAAATTATATGGACCGTACTATCGATTCAAATAAAGATTTCATGCATTTTTCTGAATTTTATGTGTTTTTTTTTTGAAAATTTTTCCTATAACTCTTAAAAAATCACCCATTATTATGACCAAATTTCGCACTAGTTTCATCCCTGTTGTGTTAGCCAGCGTCAATGAAGATCGTGAGTTTTACATGGTTCTAGAATTATAGAGTTACCATCTGCCTAAAAATAACGTCTTCTATGCAAATGTAGTAGATTGCAGCATTGTTTGTAGTGGTGAAGAACTTTGCTTATTTAGCCTTAGTCTCTCTTATAATGTCCGTTGTTGATGTTGCTGAAGAGTTAGTAAGCTCAGGTGGCTTAATGAATAGATTGTGGTGTGGAGCGTATTAAATTCGAATCCGGATTTCTCTACTACGGCGACTTCACTTCGATATAGGATATTAAAAAGATAAAAAATCGTTTTAGTAAGATTTGTGGTGCTGCTGGATTTATTCTGCATCAACTGTCTTTAAAAATATTATCTTCTGTGAATATGTAATGGATTGCAATGTTGGATGTTGTGGTGAAAATATTTGCCACCACCCGAAGATTAAATCCATACAAACGACAAGGGCGATGTGAACAGCTAGAATGTAATCCTGACTAAAGTTTTGTAATAACCAGTTAAGTAAGTAGGAAGAAGTGGAAAGAAATGATGGACTCATTGCTCCAGGTCCGGTTTGAATGCTTTAAAACTCCATAGTTAAGTTAGACCGTTTTAGAGATAGTAGAGATAACAAGCAATCATTTGACCGGGTTGTAGGAGAGCATACTGATTAAATTGCTTTCAATCCTACCAAACACACAGCATTAACGTGTTTTGTGCGATAGCTCTGCCATTGTCTGTTAAACTACACGTTACTTCATTCATGATGTTTTTCACACATTGTTATCGCACTTAATCCACTTTTCGCTTTAGAAATGTTTCGTCGCCGTAATCTAGTAGGTAGTGTGTTGGCTTATTAGACGCAAGGCCACGGTTCAAACCCCAGGTCAGACATCAAAACGAAATATGAAAAAATATTTCTTCGGCGACTTCCTATCAGCAGATTTCTGGCAAAAACTCTGAGAGTGAAATAAAATTGCCATGAAAAAAAAGTTTCTCAAAAAAATCTGTCGTTCGGAGTCGACTTTAAACTGTAGGTCCCACCACTCATGTATAAAATTAACACACACAACATAAGTAGTTTGAGAAACTAGGACGTTGTACAATGGGTCAATTCGTCCTCCTCTAAATATTAAGCTTCTTTGTGTTCAGTTTTCTTAAAATGGTTGATAACTGTCTGATAATGAGTGCCTAGTTAATTATGTACATAAGAACGAGTTTTTAACTGACCAAAGAGAGATAATATAAAAATTTTTAGTTTGGAAACGAGCTAACCATTAGGTGTTGTTTTTCTAGTTACAGCATCGTCTTCGTAGAATTCACAAATTTGTTTTGCGTCCTGAGATGTTATAAAATTTTGCTCGTTTTTGATCGTTGAAAATTTTTCTAAAAATGATAGGATTTTAAATAAAGTCTTGGGTGCCCTGGTAGTCTAGTGGGTAGTTCGATTCCCACCAGAGACTCTGGTCTGTGACACTACAGCGAGCATATGGTCAAAGTTACTCAGCTCGCATATAATTCGAATATAATTTGTAATTGTATTGTAATCTATATAAAGGGTGTTTTTTATAGAGGTATAGAACTTTAAGTTGGCATTACTTTTCAAGATGGCGACCGATTTAACAGCTGTCAAGTGATTTATTCTCAGTTTGGTTTGGCAATTCATCATGAATAGACTCACGCCTGAACAAAGCTTGCAAATAGTGCAATTTTATTTCGAAAATAATGGTTCTGTGCGGAAAACGTATCGCGCACTACGTCAATTTTATCGCCGACAAAATCGTCCATCAGAGCAGTTAATTCGATTAACCATGGAACGTTTTCGCACCACGTTTACTCTTATTGATAACTCGCATCCCCAGAGACGCTGTACGGTGCGTACAGAAGAAGCTATTGCTGCTGTAGAGCGTAGCATTGAGGAAGACCCGAATGAGTCCATCCGCCATCGAGCACAGGAATTGGATCTGTGTCCATCCACTTTATGGAAGATTTTGCGGAAGGATCTTGGTTTGCGTGCTTACAAAATTCAACTCGTGCAAGATTTGAAGCCAAACGATCATCAAGTAAGGCGTAGATTCGTCGAATGGGCCCAAAACGAGATTACCGTTGTTACCGATTTTCATAAGCGAATTTTGTTTAGCGATGAAGCGCACTTCTGGTTGAATGGCTACGTCAACAAACAAAACTGCCGCATTTGGATTGAAGGTAATCCTCAAGTGTATGTGGAAACACCGTTACATCCAGAAAAACTGACTGTTTGGTGCGCTTTATGGGCTGGTGAAATCATTGGTCCGTACTTTTTCAAAAACGATGGTGGCCAGAACGTTACAGTCAATGGTGATCGGTATAGAGCCATGATTACTAACTTTTTCATTCCTGAATTGAATAACCATGATGTCCAGGAGATGTGGTTTCAACAAGACGGCGCAACATGTCACACAGCTCGTGCCACAATAGATTTATTGAAAGACATGTTTGGTGACCGCCTAATTTCACGTTTTGGAACTGTGAATTGGCATCCAAGATCTTGTGATTTAACACCGCTAGACTACCGCTTCTGTGGGGATATGTAAAGTCATTGGTCTATGCGGTAAAGCCACAAACGCTAGACCATTTGGAAGATAACATTCGCCGTATTATTGCCGATATACGGCCACAAACGTTGGAAAAAGTCATCGAAAATTGGACGTCCAGATTGGACTACATGTGAGCTAGCCGTGGCGGTCATATGCCAGAAATCATATTTAAAATGTAATGCCACAAGATTATCTTTCGGATAAATAAAATTCATGTCAATCGAATAATCCATCGTTGTTTTATTGCAACTTAAAGTTCTATACCTCTATAAAAACCACACTTTACATATATAAAAATGAATGTTTGTTTGGATGTAATTAATAGAATCGTAAACTATGCATTTGATCATGCGCCTGTGAAGGTTTCTAAGTTGGTATATCCAATTTCCGACAGTTGGCGCCACTGAAAATTACTAAAAATTATTTAAATCGTAAACTGTGTATTTGATCATGAAATGAACTTCAGCAAAGTTTTTGCGCATAAGTCGACGGAAGTTTTTAAGTTAGTGCGATTAATTTCCAATAGATAGCGCTATTGAGAATTAGTCAAAATGAATTGAATCGTAAACTATGCATTTGATCATGTGTTAATCGGACAAATACCAGACATTTTAGGATTCATCATTTATGATTTTAATAACATTTAGTATACATAATTCATTTCCGTAAAATGTCAATCGCAAGTTTGAAACATTTTAACTTTGGAAATTTTTTAAAAATGCTGTTGGGTTCAATTGGATTGGGTACATTGTGAGATTCGAATAAATTTAAACCCATTTTTCATGTCGTTCCCGTGCAATCATGCCTCCAAAGCGACAAGCAATTGGTCGACCTACACCTCAAGAAGCATTGAGACTGGAAAATCTTCGAGTACAAGCCGCTGAGACCCGATCGAATACGTACTACTCAGGCCCGTTCGTCTGAATCATCTGGACAACGGGAAACAAAATGAATAAAATGATTCAAAATTAATTGGATATTTGTGTAATGTCTTTCGTTCAAATTTATTTTAGTTGATGGCGCAGTAACACGCGCAGGGTACAGTTAGTTAATAATAAATAAATAATAAATAATAAAGTCTACCCACAAAGTGAAACATATAAACCGGCTTTTGTGTTATACGATGCAATTAATATCACATTTCACAGCCATCTACTGGCAATTTGTAAATCGAAGCTTTCGATATTTAAGTTTTAAGCAAAAACTGATTAAAAATATTTATTAAATTTGTAATCGAATCAATTACGTTTTTAATTGTTTCAATTAAATTTGAAATCTTATTGAAACACATATGTACGTGAAGTGAATTGAATTGAATTGCAGTAAACGTAGTTAAGCTAGATTATATTTGTAATTGCAATTAATCCGTTTAATAAATCAATCAATCAATTACCCTTTAAAGTCTCATAACATTGATTGTTTTGTAACTGATTTTTTATATTTATTGATGACTCATTTGTACTTATACGGAAGACAAAATTAGTATTCAACGTTTCATTAGTAATTAATATCACACAATAACAATGATACAAAAATATTTTTTTATTTTTTAAATTAAAACACTTAAATTATTAGGATTTTCCCTTTACACACATACTTTGAATAACCAATGTACACAGTTAATCATTTCGACGTAATTTTTTTCAATAAAAAATAAAATATCAAAACGATGAACTTGAAATTTATTTTTAGAAGGTTGCTGCAGTAGAATGACAAATATTTTTAACAATTTACAATCGCTGTTAAATAAAACACATTCAATGTGTGTTATTGTTATCGATAATAAATAATTTATAATTACAAGTCAGGTTTAACTACCTGACCCTAATATAAATTAACTTGAAAAAACCAATTAATAACTCTACACTAATTTGCAAATTTACACCAGATTTCTTAAGTAAATATTTGCTTAAACGGCAGCAGCTATTAAGGCTTCCAATTGCGAAAATATTAACTTTCGTTTTCGTTTAATGTTATCGATTATTTGGCAATTTGAAATTGAAAATTGTTTTATAATACAATTGTTTGTCTTGTCTTGAAGTCATAGTTTTTGTATTTGCAATGACGACACAAGAGCAATACCACTGGAGTATATGCAGCTTTTATTATCAAATAAAAACTGGTGTTGATCGCTTTAGGCTAAGAAATGCTTGTATGTTCAACAACTTTTTAAATATTTGTTTACCTCTTCTATTGTATATGAAGCAATTAGCAATGAGGTCTGGTTTCAACAAGTAAGTTTAACTGAAATATTTGCTTTCAATTTATTTTTAAAATTGTTTCAATTCTAAGCAAGCAAACTTAAAATCTAATTCAGTTAATTGCCGTCAATTTGTTTGCGTAACATTTGGTGTTACAAGTGTTTATGTACCCATTAGCAATTACATAAAGTGAGGGGCAAATGTGAGTACATGTAAAACAAAACAAAGAATTAAGGGTAATAAATGAATGCCTATTAGTTAAGTTGGCCGCAGCTACGATCGCTGAGCTCCAATTTTCTTCCTTTCTTCCTCCGTTTTTCGGTATTTCGGTCGGTACCTTCACAATTACAAGTGTAATGATATCTTTCAGGATTGGAACAGCAGTTCTACTTACACTGATGACTCTACCTCAGGAATGGTAAAGTAGCGGGGTATATTGGGTAAAGTAATGGACAGTAAACCAGATAAATCCGGATTGGAATTTAATACGCTCCACACCACATATCTATTCAATAAGCCAGTTGATCTTACTAACTCTTCAGCAACATCAACAACGGACATTATAAGAGAGACTAAGGATAAATAAGCAAAGTTCTTCACAACTACAAACAATGCTACAATCTACTACATTTTCATAGAAGACGTTGTTTTTAGGCAGATGGTAACTCTATAATTCTAGAACCATGTAAAACTCATGATCTGCATTGACGCTGGCTAACACAACAGGGATGAAACTTGTCCGAAATTTGCTCATAATAGCTTTGGTCTAACTTGTGCGAGTGCGTCGAATGTGGCAATAAAATTCGAGTGTTGTTCCAAGTTGTTAATGCTGAAATAGAAAACCACACCAGGCACTAATGGTATTCCCCCATGTCATAAATCTTTTTTTGTACCCTAAAACACAAAGTAAAAATATAATCACCCATTAGAAAGGAATTTATTTTTTTGAATTCGAATGCAATGTTATAGCAAACCATTGCGGGTTTTCTGTGTAAAAGCAAAGAATTAAGGGTGATAAATGAATACCTCCCAGTTAAGTTGGCCGCAGCTACGTTCGCTGAGATCCAATTTCCTTCCTTTCTTCCTCTGTTTTTCGGTATTGCGGTCGGTAGCTTCATAATTACAAGTGTAATGATATCTTTCAGGGTTGGAATAGCAGCTGGATTGTTCGTATACACGACGGACTTTTCAAATTCGGGACAAAAATAATCTAGTCTAGCCGCATGATCTTGGTGGCCAATGCAAACCAAACTCGCCTATCAATAGATATACGATTGTATGATATCGCGTAACGTGTAACATGAAGAACAGTCTTATTCAATACCATGTTTAGTTCTCCGATTGAGCACGATATAACGTGAGCACGATATAACGGTTATCATCGCAAGGTGCCTAGCTGTACTGACTGCGATTTTTATCGTTCTTGAAAAAATACGGTCCAATTAATTCGCCAGTAACATTTGTACCCTAAAAATACTTTAAACAAATGGTCTCACACAGACTGGCAAAAAAAAATTGAATTGCAGAGAGGTCAGTCAGATCTCGGCCGATATGGATGAATAAAATTTTCTTTAAATCTGAGGAGCCTCATGGCATTTGTAACGTGATAATGTTCTCTCGGTGCACATGCTCGGCGACTGTGAATACCTCATAAAGACTTTTGCACTAGCTTTAATGACAAGGAAGATAGAAACCACGTAACATATTGGCTTCTATTATTATTATTATTATTATTTATATTTTCTATTTTCACTATTCTATTTTGGGGTACCCTGTTGAATCCCAAAGCCGTTGACAGTTCTTAATGAACAGAGTGACAAATTTTTAACATAAAAAAAGCTTCTCTGGTACTATAATGTTTACCGACAGGGACTTCCGAACTTTGACTGTAGAAACGATCATCTTGTTGAAGCAATTTCTGTCAATTTAGTTGCCAAATCACCTTAGATTTCGTAGACATCGATATGTGTTCATTGAATGGACTCTGAAGCAATGGGTAACTGATCTTAATTTGCATCGAAAAACCATCTTCAGCAATGGGACCCATTTCTGGATGAATTAATACATTAACAAACAAAAATATTCCAATCGTGCGTCGAATTCATCCCAAAAGAGTCACTGTTTGTTGTGGCTTTTCAGGTGGCGGCGTCATCGCTCCATATTTCATTGACAACATCTTAGCCAGCCCATCATTAACAACGACGAGCACTAAAGGTTGATGATTACCAATTTATTTTGGTTTGAATTGGATTATCTGAGCACCACACAGAGGGAAAACCGCCTAATAAAATCAAGAAGATTTTCTCTACGAAACGTTTTTGGAGTGAGGGGTATTACAGCAGAAAGAAGCGAAGATTTTTTCGTAGAGATTTCTTATTATTTTTATGTGATAAATATTTTTAATTTTTTCAAGACGTAAAACACATACATTTAAGAAGAAAACTTGTTATTTACCATATTCTTTACTCAAATTCCGTAATTTTTGCCACAAAAAATACAATCCATAGAGAAAAACTTATTGATTCTATTGTGTTTTCTTCTAAATTGTATAAAACAAGAATTTCTTATTAATTTCATTGGGCTACCTAATCAATTTTTTCAAAAGGGTTTTTCTTATAGATTTCATTAGGCTACTTAATAATTTTTTTTAAGAAGTATTCCTTATTGATTTCATTAGGTTTCTATTTGATCATGTGTAAATTATCTTATTAATGTTTTAATAAGAATATCTTCTTGATTATATTAGCTGACTTGTTAAAAAAGTGAACAAGTGGCAAGTAAAGAAGTGGAAAAAAGTAATAAAAGTATTCCTTCTTAAAAAAACAAAGTAAACTTAAATAAAAAAATTGAATTGTTTTAATTTCAAAAAAAAAGTGTTATAAAAAACAAATAAATTTTTGAGTAATGACCCAATTTTTAAACCCTGGGAGCTCCGTGATGAAACGTGCAACATTCTTTTAAGTTTTGGAATTATATCAAGAAACATATTAAAAAATGGAAATCGAAGATGCTGAAAATTTATACAAGAAGTTGGACCAAAAATATACTGGGGAGTTGATTAAATTCAAAGCAGGACTAAGGGAATGGAGAAGAAATATTGCTCGTGCAAAATTATTATTAATAAATCAAATATTAAATTAGTTTCTAAGTAAATACATCAATAAAAAATCTATAATAATATCAAGCAAAATCAATAAGTATTATTTATAAAAATAAAGGGATAGTCTTATAAAATCAAAAAGAAAAACTTTTTGAAAAAACAAAAAGATAGCTTAATAAAATTAAAACCTTTTTAAAAAAATCAAGAAGACTATCTAGTAAAATCCCTAAGTTTTCTTCTTGATTTTTTCAAAAAGGTTTTCCTTATAAAAATAATAAGAATCTCTTCTTGAAAAAAACCATAGAGAAATCTTATAAACTTTGTTCTAATTTACTATGTATTTATTAGGTTCAGTTTTCTCTGTGCAATGACGTATGGTTTCAGCAGGAAAGGGCCACAATTCTCAGTACATAAAACTTATATCACACTGGATATTCTTTACGAGCGATCATCTCACACGAAGGTAATGTGAACTGATCCTCGAGATCGTACCATTTGATTTCTTTAGACATTTTCTTTTGGGATTTTAAAGCCTTAGGCGTATGCGAATATGACATAAACCACAGTGATACTTAAGGTTAACATAACCCATGCCATTGGTCAAATTCTGTGTGATTTTTGTGTCAGATTTATGGAAACATTGTAATTTTAAATGAGCTCCACCTAGAAAAATCGTGGTGGAGTCGTGTTATATTTACAAACGAATGAAACCTTACGATGACATCTCTCATACCTGATTTGCTTCATTTAAATTTATACAGAGGAATCATTTAATAATATACTCTATAAACGTTCTGTTACTTGTTTAATTTTAATTGTCACTTCTGACGCTGGTTACCAAATATTTGAACAGGAAATACAAAATAAAGTAATTTTTTTTTTGTTAAATATTAAAAGTCATTTAAAAAGAAAAAAAAATTCAAATCAAATTCAAACAAGAATGCGTAATAAATAACCTTCGTTTTGCATCTTAAAATTTTATACGATGAATATTCTTCTATCATTGTAGTTATAGAATATAAAAATTCAAAAATGTTTGAAAGAAATGAACTGTTTTCGGTTTCAAATGATTTATACCACACGCGTGTAAAATAAATTAAAACAAAAAAAATAAAACAAAATATTTTGAGATGTTAAAAAGCATAACTGCCCACAAATATCGGTTAAAATAATTATTTATTTGAATTTTTTTTTTACAAAACGTTAAAAGTTTTATAATAAATATCCGGTTTTTTAAAATGTTCCCACATATTTTATACAAAAAACAACCATTTTTTTCTGTGGTTTTACAATAAATTTAAGTGCTCATCTCCTAGAGTTACGAGTTACGGTGTCAAGTTCATACGTTTTTTAAAACGATTTATTTTACAGATTTTTTAAACTTAAAAATTATAATAAAGAGTCTGCCACTGTGGTTATTTCAGTGTATAAAAAGTAAATAAATTTGTTTTTTAACTTCTCAAAGAATGAAACTTTTAAACAAATGCTTCATGAAAGACAAAAAAAAATAAACAATAATAGGAACCATTTTTGAGTTGCACTCATAAAATAGCTGGAAAACATAAATCTTTTAGAAAGACTTCAAACAAACACTGACAACAACAACAACAAAAACGCAATAAACGTTAAAACTCCAATAAACTTAAATTTCAAGGCCAAACAGAAACAAAAAAAGTCGTGTTTGTTTTGATGTTATTCAACAACAACAACAACAACAACAACATCGTTTTGTACAAAGACATACAATAACGCGATGATGTTGATGATGAGTCGTTACGTTGCGTTGTTGAGTTTATTTTTCTTTCTTTTTTGTACATTTGAAATGCATAAACAGTTGCGTTTATGTTAATAGCAGCTTCTTAATGACTTCATGCATAGCTTTAAGCACTAATTAAGGAAGGATTATGGTGGGTTAAATGGACAACGTTTTTATGCAAATATTGTCATAGCCCTACATACATAATTGGTCATTACAACCCTTCAGTCAGGACTACGACCTAACTTCTCACACCACTTATGTTGTGTGAGTTAATTTTATACATGAGTTTACTCTGAGAGTAAATAAAATTGCCATGAAAAGTTTCTCAAAAATCTGCCATTCGGATTTAACTTTAAACTGTAGATCCCGCCACTCATCGATGAAATTAACCCACACATCGCGGTTAGTTTGATAAACTAATACGTAATCCTGACTAAAGGATTGTAATGACCAATTAAGTTAGTAGAAGGGGAGGGGGTCAATGGGTCAATCCCACCTCCGGGTACTGTACTTGTCTTGACTGACATGTACACGTCCTCTAACCTAAGGGGAGGGGGAGGTGCTAATAGGATATCCACTCTACAGGCTTAGGGATTAGGCAGCTTTTTGGAGTTTGTATTGTGAGGATGATTGAAAAGTCTCTGAATTTTTTAAACACGAAAACCATGATGTTAAACGTTTGCTATTTTTTAGCTCCTTTATATTTTTTTTATTAATGACTATACCTTACAGTATATTGCTTAAGGCATGTGTGTGAAGCCAAAAATAATAAATTTCAACAAAAATCGACAAAAAGCAACTCATTTTGAATGACTCGTAAAGAAAAAAAAAGCGTTACTTTTCAAAATTATTTCATAAGGTCTCAATACTTTTATGAAATAACCACAGACAATGAAACCCTGTGAAAGAGATGTAAATACATTACTTACGGGTTCTTCTGTGTGTTAAACAGAGTGTTTCTAAGTATTTACAAGAAATGGTGTAGTGGGGCCAAGTCACTGGCTCTTGGCAGCCAATCTAGGTAGGCAGGTAGGTAGAAGTGGCTGTCCCTCGATGGAGTCATGAGCGGACACACTTAGGCCGTACACAGGACGTAAGTGAGATACCACAGTTCCTCATTTCCTCCTATTCTAGGAACCATTCGGAGCTTCCGATGAAACGACTCAGACTGTCAATATCCATACATGACAGTTCATCTGTATTCTCCATGTAGTAGGCACCCAGGTACCTCTTCCTCCTCCGACCAAGGTGCCGAACATGTGTACAATAGCTGAAGAATAGTCTCATCTTCCTCTTCATCTCCAGAGCTTCTGCAGAAATCATTTGCAAGGGGTCCAAGACCAATACACCTCGCATGCGTTCCCATAATGCAATGCCCCGTAATAACTCCGATAATAGTGCTGAGCCTACTTCTTTGGAGTTTAAGCAGAGTCGCAGAGAGTTCGACGGGCGTGCCCCTTCTGGCCAGTCCATCTGCTCTGCAGTTGGCAGGAATATCATTATGTCCCGGTACCCATGTGATACAAACATCATATTGTTTCGCCACCTCATTAAGATATCTGCGACAGTCGTACACCGTCTGGGAGTTTATTACACTGCAATCCAATGCCTTGATAACCGTTTGGCTATCGGAAAGTAAGATAACTTTCCGTCCGTGAACATTTTTGTCCACAATAATTTTTACCGCAGCCAATGAACTCTACGAAAATGTGAGATAAATTGCTCATCTAATTAGAATTTCAATATCACATGTCGTATGACAAGTGCAAACATCTTATTGTAACCACATCTTGCTCCGGTAACTGTAATGTTGAAACACTCATTGTTCTTCTAGAAGTACGGGCCATTGATTCTGCCAGGCGATACACTGCATTGAATAATGCTCATCACAGGTCACAGCGTCAGGTTTGTTGCCTATGACTGTTGTACATATGAAAATCCGGCAATTTTGTTTGTTGATGTACTCTCTGGACGGATAAATTGCTGCAGAAACTAAATCTTTACCTAGCTTTACTTACAACCCTTTAGTAAGGATTACGACCAGAGATCAGCAATGATTCGTTTTTTCGCTACTCATAAGCACTTATGAATATTGAAATTTAACTTCTCGGATTCATTCGTACTTAGTACAACATTGATTTATAAGTATGAGTACAATGAGTATGCGTACAACGTTGACATCGAACTCATACCCTTCGAAATATGTTTGATTCATAAGCCTTCTCATTCAGATTCTTAACATTAGAAAAATACTTATAATCATAGCTGCCAGATTTGACAATTTATCATCATTTTGACGATTTTGAGCTCCAAAAATATCATATTGACGGTTTGACGATGTATGCTCTTATTTTGACGATTTTTAGAAATAAAAATTTTACATCATATTCTTTACTTTAGTACATTAAAAGCCACTTTAAGCGTTGAATTTACTTTGCAATTGTTACTATTGGAAATTTATTTAAGTAATAGCAAGGAGTAAAGTATTATATTTTTAAGTTACTTTCGAATACATGTGATGATTAACTCTTTGCAACCATATTAATTTTATATATGGGTGTCATGCTGGTCGGAATTAATTTTCGTTGAAAAAACAGTAATACACAGTATGCAAGATTGTGAAGGAAAAAGTCAGTGTTGAAAGAGTCAAAATAAAATTCGTCATCGCTACCTTCAAGTTCACGGAACACTTCTTTCAGTAAATTTCTTTTTGCCATTTTATTAGACCAATATTTTGAAATATTTGAAGAAGCGAATTCGTCAAATTTAAGTTAAGCACAACTTATAAAATATCATTCGATTGCAATGAATTTCGAAAGCTTTAAATTGAGAGCAGACATACGACTGTATCGGTAATACAGCTTTGGTGGCTGAAAGCAGACATACGACTGGAATGGTAAAAAAGCTTTGGCGGCTGAGAGCAGACATACGGTCGCAAACGGTTAATCCCTTAAAAGCCAAAAAATTACAATTCCAAAATAACCTCGTAGTTGGGAATAACTTATCACTTGTCATTGCAGATAATTTTAAAATTTCGAGTATAGCTTCTAATATTACAATCGGAAGAACAAAGGCAAGCTTTTTTTTCTCGTACGACCAACACTCAGGAGATGGATGGCAAGAAGGAAAGAGCGAACAGTGTTTATGGACACTAGGCTTGTATATTTTTATACCATAAGTAACAAGAAAGACCTCTGTAGGAATTGAGTTCCACTTACGAATAGTCCGACTAAAAAATGAATTTTTTCTGTAATGCAGTGTGCGATCCACTGGCCAATCGACCACATACGGATGTTCTGGCCGAGAAAGACGAGCGTTACGTAGGAATGTATGATTTTCGGGAAAAAGATGATGCAATATTATTGCTGCGCTTATGTATCAATAAACAACACTGGGATATATTGCATAAACCTTAAACAATTTTTTCTTGAAAATGACATAAAATTTCTCCATTTAAAAAAAAAAATTATTAAATGAAGATGAGGGATGCTAGCTTTTAATTTCTAACAATTTTTTTAATGTTTTATTTTTGTACTCAGATATGTACATACATTGACTTTATATGTTTTACTACAATAGATTATGACGATTTTTTGACGATTTCAATAAACACATTTGACGATTTTGACGATTTTTTTGCAAATATTTGACGATTTGGTGCCTCATTTATCTGGCAGCTATGCTTATAATACTCATAAATGATTCGAATGACTCGAATCATTCATCAAAACTTACAGTCTTAGTTGTTGTTGCTTTTACAAAAAAGGAAAAAAAAGACAAAGACAGCAAGCAAAGTAAACACACAACCTTCTAGTGAGTATTGTGTAGTGTTCGAACGCGAATCATACTTATTTTGTGATTCTTGTAAATGTTGAGCTATGGAGAGTCGAAATTAACAATATCATATGTATTGTTAAGTATGAGTACGATGAGTATTTCAAACTGTATGAGTATAATTATACTTATAAACATAAGTATTAGAAATTATGAGTATGATTCGATTCTACTCATTTCTGATCATATCTGACAATAAGCGGACATCTGAGCCGTGCATCAGACTATCCAGGAATAAGCTGAGGTTGACAACACCGTTTTATAGTAGGTAGTGTGTTAGCTTATTAGGCGTGACTACTGGGTTTAAACACATAAAAATGAAAATATGAAAAAATATTTCTTTGGCGACTTCCTCTCAGCAGATTTGTGGTAGGAACTCGAAGAGTAAATAAAATTGTCATGAAAAGTTTCTTAAAAAACAGAAGCTGGCTTTCGGAATCGAGTTTAAACTCTAGGTCCCGCCACTCATATATAAAATTAACGCACACAACCGTGGTCTAGTAGGTAGTGTGTTGGCTTATTAGACGAAAAAGCCAGGGTTCAAACTCCAGGCCAGACATCAAAATAAAATACAAAAAGTATTTCTTCGGCGACTTTCTCTCAGCAGATTTCTGGCAAAAATTCTGACTGAGTAAATAAAATTGCCATGAAAAGTTTCTCAAAAATCGGTCGTTCGGAGTCGACTTTAAACTGTAGGTCCCGCCACTCATGTATAAAATTAACGCTCACAACATCAGTGGTGTGAGAAGCTAGGTTGTAATCCTTACTTAAAGGTTCTAATGACCAATTATGTACGCATGTATGTGGTAATCGGTCTTTTGACAGGACAATGCTGGCTCACAGTACACTTATTAAGAATGTGGGTTTTTTAGAGTCCAACATATAGATTCTATGACGATGAAAATGAACTCCTTCCAGGACGCACTAATACCCCGCAGGTTCCAAGAGGTCATTCAGTACATATCAGATGAAGATTCAAAAGTTCATTGGGTGCATATCAGATTCTGGACAGAGAATTGTCATTGCTGACACCAAGCAGCATCCTAAAGTTTGTCAGGGCAATAGGCTTGGAGGAGACATTACATGGGAGGAATACCCTATAAAGTTGGAGGGGAGAACAAAGGATCATATGGTCGCAGTACAAAGGATTCTGTATACGACAATAATAATAAGCCACGGCAGAAGTTATATTTAATCAATGTAGCCACATTTATGTCGCCATAAGGCCCATACGGTATATAATTCTGAGGCTTAAACTTGTCGCTAACACAGATGCTCCGAAATGATATTTCCTCGAAAGCTTCTCAGATCAGCTACATCTTTTTGCAGGCTTCTGCTCTATATACAGTTCATGCAATGTAGAGCGTGGTTTCCTTCGTTTTATGAGGGTAATTGCTCTGCTAGCTGGGTAGCATACGAAACCAGTGTGGCGACTTAAAAGCTGATATATTCAGAGGCATAAATAATGCTCATCAGGAATACGGTCGCTTGAAATCAGTATCAAATTCATTGTATATTTCAAGGCAATCAACAATGAAATGTAAAAAGATTTGTCAGTGGAACGCACAATGCATTACATACAGCATTCGTTCTGTTTTCAAATCTAATTCATATCTAATAGCCATAAAAGACTAATTCTTCTATCCTCCTTTCCATAAATATTTTCGTACATTCAACACAATGCACTGCCTGAGTAGGGGCCATCTGTTGGGTGTTGGATTTGATAGAAACGTGAATTCCACTTGGACGGCTTAATCACTGAAATTGCAAGCTATACACGCGTTTGTATACAACTTTTTAGTGAAGATTCTTTGGCATTCATTGGACAACGTTAATATAAAATCGGCAACTATTTAAATACCCATAATTTCCCAAAGTTTACATAGCTATTTGGATAGCACTTAACCTAAGAGATGTTCAAAGACGTTGACGCCCATGAGAAAAGTGGCGACGATGAACCGCCTGAGCATCGAATGAATTAAATCATCTTGCATGCGATCATGTGTATTGGAATAATCTTGTGGAGGAGGGTAGTATGACGCAAAATATAAACGAATTAAATTTTATTTCAACAGAAGTAATTTTGATGTATGGAGTTTAACAAATAATAGTAAATTATTTTTTAATTAAAAGAAAGTTGTTGTTGTTGTTAAACACTGCCATATAAGAAATATTAAAAAAATATAAAAAATAATTAACAAACAGAAAAACAAGTTTCTGTCGTAAGTCTTTTGTTTAATTTGTTCTATTGTTTCTTATGTTTACTGGTGTGTTACTAATCAATGAAATTGTGTTATTAAACAACAACAACACCAACACCAACAACGATATTGTTTATAGAATTTTTTTCAGCTTGAACTGAAAACAGTTTATGGATTTAAAAATTCAAACAAGTTCGTCGAGTGTCGCGTACAAGCTTATACCGGCTTATGGAAATATTCGCATATTCAATCTTAAAATCTAAATCTTAATTGGTTGTCTTGCAAAAAAGTGGTCTGCCTTCAAATCCAGTTGACATTCTTGTTTCAACAATTTTTTTTTCTAAAATTCTCTTTACCTCTCTCCCTAGATTTCTTGTTCTATTGGATTTTCAAATATTTTTCTGCAGGCACACTTCTGACTAGAACACAGTGTAAAAAAATTTCTTATGAAAATATTTCATTCTTCTATGGCCATTGTTTGTTATTTTTCTTTTAATTTGTTACATACGTTTTGTTCAAAATGAATAAAATTTGCAAAAAAAAAAAAAAAACACAAAACCTTCTGTTGTTTTTTCAAAATAATTTTGCAGCTTAATTTGTCGTATGATCTACAATACAATGTGTTTTTTGTATTTAAGAGTTTTTTATTGTTGTTGTAGATCTAGATTTTGAGATCAGCTGCAACAGTATGCTTTTTAAGGAATTTAACCAAATTTGTTTAAATGGAAATGTTTGTTTATTAAGCCTTGTTATGACAAACTCATAGCAAATAAGGAATTTTGTTTTTGGCATTAATTAGAGCTGCGACGAATAAATTTCAACTGCAATAAAATATTTAAATTGTATAAATTAAGTTTATATTAATTGCATTGTATACTACGCCCACATATTAATTAACAATTAATGCTTCAATATTTAAAACAATTTCTTTTCGTCATACTACAGGGAGACAATTTTGAGAACATTACTCATAAACTGTTTCTGCTAAGTCAGGTTTAAGTTCAACTGCTGGTAGACTTCAACAGCATCTTCCAGACACTATTTTTCTATTATTGTGATACATACTCAATAGCATGAAGAGTTTGTTTTATATCGTTTAAGGATTCTATGGAGTCTAAGATATTTAAACAATAATAGGTTCTCCATCAGTAAGCTCCAATTTTGGCATACTTTTCCAACATTCTAGCATTTTACCACTGGCAGACGTTATGTTGTTTTTTTAGAACTGGAATCATAACTGCTACCAAAAAAGTCCAGTGATGTGAAATTACATGATCCTAGTGACCAAAAGGCTGCTTTAAAGCATGGAATTAATTGCTCACCAAATTTGCCTCTGGATGGGTTTCCCTTATCACATGACTTGTGATATGTCCAACGAAGTTAAATTCTTTAATTTTATAAACAAGAAGTCAGTAATCATCGCCGATTATCTTGCTTTATTGACTGCAACATTGCAATTCACTCTTAAAGATGTATGGCTTTATTATGCTGCCGGTTTATTATTGTTATAGTCGTGAAGAGGTGCCTCAAGAGAAGGGTTCTGATCTCGTTAACGGCTTGGAAACTCTCCTTCTTTTACATTGCCAAGAATTCCCACACGATCTGGGACCCAACAGAGGGTAAACACACATTTTCCCACATGATCTGTGACCCGGCAGAAGGTAAACCTATCGTCATCTAACGTTTTTTTTTTTTCAAATAATGCTTATTTCGTGAATGATAACACTTAGCTCATGTCTGATTTGACAGATAATTAGTTTTATCCTTCCGCTGAACGAATATGGTTGTGTATACGCTTGAACAACGCTGGGAAATATTGCGACATTACTTTGAAAATCATGGTAATGTTGCAGAATGTGTGCGAAAATTGCGTACGGATTTTGGAAGAAGAGAAGCACCGGCAGCTCCGTATGTACGTTATCTTGTGAAAAAAGTGAAAGAAACTGAGGATCATCGATAAAACAAAGCGTGAAAAGCCAAAAACAGTGCGTACACCCGAGAATATTGCTGCTGTGGCAGAAAGTGTGCGTGAAGCGCCATCAACATCAATAAAACCGTCGTCCTCAACAATTGAACATTTCGGAGACATCATTGAGACGAATTTTGCATAAAGTCCTTGGTATGGCGCCATACAAAGTCCAATTGGTTCAGTAGTTGAAGCCAATTGACCATCCAATGCGTTTTCGCTTCGCTAAGTGGGCCTGCGATCGACACTACAAAAGATGCCGATTTTGGCAAAAAAATCATCTTTTCAGATGAAGCTCATTTTGATCTTGGCGGGTATGTAAACAAGCAAAGTTGTCGCATTTGGGGCACAGAAAACCAGCATGCATACATTGAAAAGCCGACGCACCCAAAACGAGTCACTGTTTGGTGCGAATTTTGGTCCAGAGGCATAATTGGGTCATTTTTCTTCGAAAATGAGCAAGGAGTGGCCGTTACAGTCAATGGCGATCGTTATCGGGCCATGTTGAACGAATTTTTGTTCACAAAAATTGAAGAGGAGGATATTGGCAACATTTGGTTTCAACAGGATGGCGCTACGTGCCACACAGCCGAAGCTATACTCGATGTTTTGTGCCCTGTTTTTGAAGATCGCATTATCACCCGCAGAGCTGATGTCGTTTGGCCATCTCGGAGCCGCGATTTGACACCGTTGGACAATTATTTGTGGGGTGCCGTTAAAGATAAGTGTTACGCCGACAAGCCAGAGACAATTGACGCTTTAAAGGACACTATTCGTGAAGCCATTGGTGAAATACAGCTGCACACAATCGATAATGTGCTTAAAAATTGGACCGATCGTGTAGGCTACTGCATGGCCAGCCGAGGCAGCCATTTGAATGAAATTATTTTTCATTATTAACCGGAAGGATTGTACTTACAATTAAAAAAAAAGAAATTTGAGAAAATGTTCAGTAGTTTTTTTAAAGCATTTTCAAAAAAAAAGTTATTTGGCGGACCCTTTACATTATGAGTATAAAATGTAGATGAAGAAGGTTTTTATTGAAAATATTTACTTTTGAAAAGCAATAAATCGTGCATGTAATATGTAGAAAAAGGCAAAATTTTATTAAAAACAAAATGTTTTTCAAAACAATTCGTAAAGAATTTGAATTTGGCAAAAATTGGTGAAATACAGCTGCACACAATCGATTATGTGCTCAAAAATTGGATCGATCGTGTAGGCTACTGCATGGCCCGCCGAGGCAGCCATTTGAATGAAATTATTTTCCATTATTAAACGGAAGGATTGTACTATCAAATAAAAAAAGAAATTTGAGAAAATATTCAGTAGTTTTTTTTAAAGCATTTTCCAAAAAAAAAAATGTTATTTGGCGGAACCTATATTTTCCCTAGCTAGTCGATTTACCTTCTCCAAACAGTCGCATACTATCTTCGACTTAATCTCATAAAAGCCAAGTCCCTCATGGCCGTCTGACTGTTAGACAATATAGCAATGTCCTGTCTTTTGAATCTCATACCCAAGTTGAATTGAGCACATTTTTAGCTTGGAATATAACAGCAAGTTTTCCCTTGGGTTCGGAATATTTTAGCGGACTTAAATCCAACAGAGTTTTCAACGCCGCTGTAGGACAGGTTCTCCCTTCGTGGTGCCCACTTACAAACCGAATCAAATAGGGAATATTTCAGGATGCATTATCAGCTTTTGAACTGGCTATGGCTGCTCTTTACACATAATTCGGCAATTCTGCTTGTTGAAGCATCCACTGAACATGAAATGATTTTCGTCCACAAATTTGGCTTTGTATGCGTAATACATTTCCTACCATTCAATGATATACAAGCATTGTTCGTTTGTTAATCTACTCATGGTAAAACCCAAAACTTACTGAGTACTTATAGCATTGCCACCTATCACCGGCTATGGGCGGAAGAACACTGTAATCTGACCAATGCACAGTGGTTGCGCCCATATGACAAAAATAAAAAAAAAATTTTTCTATATTGGGTTTGTAGCGAAATAAATAGTCGCTAATGTCATCAAATTTGTCTCTTCTGAATTTGTTTTGATAATATCTAACGGTAATTTTTAAATGCAAACAATTAAAGTGCGATTTTATATAGAAGAGGAAAGTTAACTAAGCGACTGTGAAAACAAAGTGAATATCAAATTGTTAAAATACATTTAAATAAAGTGCCCAATTAAAATAATTAAAATGGAAATTAATGTGAATGGTATTGACATTATTTTTAAGAAAAAATAACTTAATAAATTGTGTTATAGTTTTCGTAAAGTACTGATTTTTAAGATGTGTTTTTATGAACACCGTTTGAAATCCTTTATAAAAAATAATTAGAGTTTTAGTTAGTTTCCCAATGACCAAATTGGTTTGTAAATATTGATACACATCTATAGTGAGAAATTGTGTTTAATTCAAGTGCAGTTTTTTGCAGGTTTCTTCTATATATTTAATATACTGGCTTAACCTCTGTGTTTATTGTGTTTTTAAAATTTGTTGTGTATCTCGTTTGATTTAATAATACTGACATTTTTGTTGTTATTGATAGTTTTTTTTTTATTCTACATAATAGAAACATCCCGTCAATGCATATTTTCACGAATGACAATTTTCGAGCTTTGCTGCTCTAAGAAGGGTTCAAATTCGGCGAAATCACAGCAAGTTTATGAAGAAGTAATCAAATTAATTTTGAATGCGAAGAAGGTGCGTTTTGTGATTTATTGAAATGTGTACAATATTTATGTAAAAGAATTGTTGACATTTGGAAAAAGAATCACCGCTTAAAATCAGACGTTTTAAAAAATCATTCAGAGTGGTTAGCTAAAAACTTTTTTTAAAACTGAAAAACGTTTCTGTGTTATCTAAAGAACAAGTTTTAAAAGCGAATAAAAGTGGTCGCCCTTCATCTGATTTCTCAAGTTCTTCAAAAAGAACAAAACAACGAAGGGTAGCAAAGTTGGCAGAAACTGATGCGAATGCAGCGGATGCCTTACGTAGTCTATGTTCAGAACCAAAGCAAGCTTGTTAGGAATCAAATGCCGCTGAAGTTCTTGCATTAATAATTGACACAAATTTAACAAAGCAACAGTATTGGCATATTCGAAATTTTTTAAACTCTAAGGTTTCCTTCAGTTTATTCCTTAGTTAAGAAAAATATATTGAGGGAAAAGAAAAAAGTTATCCAAGTTCAAAATATATCGCCGTGAGTGAATCTAAAGCTGAAGTAGATTTACAGAATTTGCTTGACCATACAGTTTCACGTATTTTAGATTTACAATTTGAAGTCTGGAAGGACGAACCTGGTATTAATATAAACAACCTTGCTTTGATAGGAAAATGGGGTTTTGATGATAGCTCCGGTAATAATGAGTATAAACAACGTTTTAATAGCAAGGACAACAGTTTATTTGTAACATCTTATGTACCCTTTCAATTAGTGAGAAAATCTGCGAAGCCTGAAGAAGCAAAAATAATATGGAAAAACCGAAAATTTATTCTGAATATTTTACCAGGAAAAAATTTAAAAAATGGGCGGTAGGAGCAAGTGACCGCGACCATTTTTTTAGAATTTTGTGGTTATTACATCCGAAATGTACTGTGAAAATTTCAAAACTATATCTTTAATATAATTATTTTTGTCGCTCCTTCCCATACAAGCGCAACCACTGTGCAATGTTGGCACACGAAACCTGTGCTCAAACTCCAATGGAGTCATTGATGTATAATGCTTTATGGACGCTCTTGTAAGGCGTATTGGTACTGGATGCATTACAAACAACATCTTCTCGAGCTATAGAGAGGAGGAAGAGTAGGAAAGTCCTTTCTTAACCTATTGGGTAAGTGATTGGATTAATTTGTCGGTAATGGACATTAGGCGTCTAAGTTGTTTCATTAAAAGCTTAATATCGTTTTTGGACAAAATAGAATGAATGATTGTGGCATCATATGGGCCTTATATGGCCTCAGTGTGTCTATCTTAAGTCGACTGACACCTCTACCTGCTTACAATTTAATTACATATATTCACTCCAGATGTTCATGAACACCGCTCGCTCTTACTTTCGTTTTACAATAGTGTTGTCGAAGATTGTGGGGGCGACATATAGTGAAGCTTTTTAGAAGTTAGGCAAGTCAGGATTGATAGAAAGCAAGGATATCCTAAGTTTCTAGTGATTTTAGAGAAGAAGCGTTAATACTGAGCTTCTATATTGTGACCAAACGAATGATTTTGATCTCTACTATCAATAAAAAATAAACTTGAATGAAGCAATTCAACTGAAACGACCAGAATTGTTAAATAGAAAAGATATTATCTTCCCTCAAGGTAACGCCAGACTGGATACATCTTAGATGAAACGTCAGAAACTGAGGGAACTTATCTGGAATAAATAATCCATACAGTGCCTTCAAATTATCCCTTATTTCAGCCGCTACATGCATACATACATAATTGGTCATTACAATCCTTTAGTCAGGATTACGACCTACTAGCTTCTCACACCAGCTCTTGTGTCGACTGACACCTCTGTCTGCTTACAATCCAATTATATTCACTCCAGATATTCATCAACACCGCTTGCTCTTACTTTCCTTTCACAGAAGTATTGTCGACATCAAAAGAGGTGATTGCCTGAGTACGGATTCATTATAAAAAATTTGGAAAGATAATGTGTTTGATGAGAACGTTCAGTTGGTAAGTATGTCAAGAAAATATTCACCTAATTTCTATGCTAGTCATAACCATAACAAAATCATTACTAAACATATTTCTTGTTTTTTTTATAAAATTTAAAATTTTAATTTTTTTTTATTTCTTCTACAAGTTCACAGCATATTTGTGGAAATACCTGTCAAAACTTCACACAATCTTACAAGTTATTTGCTTTTCTATTCTGTGCTATTCATCTCTGTTAGTGAATTATCATGCAACCACAGAAAACAAAAAAAAAAAAAACACCACAAAGACAAAACAGAAAACAACAAATTTTATCACTATTTACCTTAAAGAAGGTAAGTCTTGTAAATGAGTTGAATAAATATCGGATTTAGAATTGCATGCATAACTAAATACAGACAATATAAATGAATGAATGGACTGGACGGACGGACGGACATATGCTATTCAAATCATGCCTGCCATTCTTTATAATTAAAGAGAGTTTAAATAGACATAAATTATGTGTGCATGTGTGTGTATTAAGATGTATTTTTTACGTTTTTTGTATTTATGATGGCTTAAATTGTAATCAAGAAGAATAAAAACAATTGTTTTGAAAATAAATTGCTGAAGAAAAAGAGAAAATCTGGTACAAGAAATAAATGCAATGAGATGAGACAAGAAAAATTGACTGAAAATAGTTGCATGCAGTTGCAACGAATGTTAAATGCGTTACAATTTTATACAATAGTGGCCGTAGTGTACTAGATAGTACGTACGTAATTGGTCATTACAACCCTTCAGTCAGGATTACGACCTAATTTCTCATACGTCTCACAGTCGCAGTGGTCTAGTAGGTAGTGTGTTGGCTTATTAGACGAAAAGCCAGGGTTCGAGCCCCAGGCCAGACATCAAAATAAAATACAAAAATTATTTCCTCGGCGACTTCCTCTCTGCAGATTTCTGGCAAAAACTCTGAGTGTAAATAAAATTGCCATGAAAAGTTTCTCAAAAATCTGTCGTTCGGAGTCGACTTTAAACTGTAGGTCCCGCCACTCATGTATAAAATTAACACACACAACATAAGTGGTGTGAGAAATTAGTGTACTAGATAGTGCGTTTGGCTTATTAGACGTAAGCGCACGACTCAAACCCCAGGTCAGACATCTCTAATAAAACCGAAATATGAAAATATATTTCAACAGATTTCTTCCCAAAACTCTGAGAGTAAAAGAAAATTGTCACGAAAAGTTTGTCAAAAATCTGTCGTACGGAGTTGACTTTAAACCGTGGGTCCCCCGCAGCTTATGGTTAAAGTGAATACACACAACATAAGTGGTGTAAGCAGCTAGGTCGTAATCCGAATCCATAGGGTTGTAATCATAGCTGCCAGATAAATGATATACAAATATTTGAAAAAAAATCGTCAAAATCGTCAGAAAAAATATATAATTTAATTAAAAGTTTTTAAAAACCAAAATTATTTCTATTGTAGTAAAACATATAAAGTCAATATATGTACATATCTGAGTTCAAAAATTAAACATAAAAAAAATTTAGAAATTAAAAGCTGGCGCCCCTCATCTTCATTTATTAATATTTTTCCAAAAATGCAGAATTATTATATCATTTTCAGAAAAAAATTGTTTAAGGTTTAAACAATCTATCCCAGTATTGTTTATTGACACATAAGGGCAGCAATAATATTGCATCATCTTAATCTTTGCGTGGTGTGAACATTAATGTGTCAGAAGCTCTTGACATTCTGAGCATAAAAATTCAGTGTAATGTTGGCTGGAACCGACACATGTTTCAGTTCCTTCAGTTCCTTCTTAAGATGTTATCATCTGATCTTACTATTTACACCATTTATGGCCAACCGAGAATGGAATACAACTCTCATGTATGGGTCTGTGCCTCAACGTCTATTTTGAGATTTCTCGACCGTGTACAGGAGAGGCCGTAGCAGCTCGTTAACGACGGTAGTGTATCCAACTCCATTGAATCATTGGAGCATCGTTGCAATGTGGTTTGAGTTTCACTGTTCTATCACTACTACAAAAGGATTTTGCTCGAACGAAATAAGGGGACTTTATCCCGAAAATCATATATTCCTACGTAACGCTCGTCCTTCTCGGCCAGCACATCCGTATGAGGTCGATTGGCCAGTGGATCGCACATTGCATTACAGAAAAAAATCGTTTTTTAGTCGGACTATTCGTATGTTGAACTCAATTCTTGTAGAGGTCTTTCTTGTTACTTATGATATAAAAATATACAGGCCTAGTGTCGATAAACACTGTTCTTTCTTTCCTTCTTCACATAACATATTTTCATAATTCCAAACAGAATGCCATCGATCCCCTGAGTGTTGGTCTTACGAAACAAAATAACGGCGCTTGCCTTTGTTCTTCCGATGGTAATATTAGAAGCTTAACTCGAATTTTTAAAATTGTCTGCAAACGGCAAGTGATAAATTATTCTCAACTACGAGGTTATTTAGGAGTTGTAATTTTTTGGCTTTTATGGGGTTAAAAAGGAATAAAATACAGAAAAATTATCACAAGTATTCGAAAGTAACATAAAAATATAATACTTTACTCCTTGTTTTTATTAACATAAATTTCCAATAGTAATTGGATTGCAAAGTAAATGCAAAGCTTAAAGTGACTTTTAATGTACTAAAATTAAGAATATGATGCAAATTTTTAATTTTTTAAAAATCGTCAAAATAAGGGCATAAATCGTCAAATCGTCAAAAATTTTGGAGCTCAAAATCGTCAAAATGGCGATAAATCGTCAAATCTGGCAGATATGTATGTAATGACCAATTACTTATGTATGTATGTATGTATGTATGTATGTATATATGAATGTATGTATGTATGTATGTATGTATATATGAATGAATGTTTGTATGTATATATGAATGTATGTATGTATAGAAATCAACAAAAATCTTAACATTGTTTAAGAATTTGTCATAAATTTAATAGATGTTGCCGTCATTCCGTCATTAAAAAAAGAAACTGGAACTGGTAGTTTCATTCTACAATCACTTTTTAAATGTTAATGTCTTAAAAATATTTAGCGGACTTTTATTTTCTGTTTAATTTTTTGTTTTCTTTTTGGTATAATAAACGTTTCTTTTTAATTATTTGTTTTGCCTCTCTCTCTTTGGTGTGTCTATGTTAAAACCAATTCAATATACTTTCAGCCACTGTTGTAGTGCAATTGAGTGAAATACCAAAAATAGAAAAAAAAGCACACACCAAATAAAATCTATACTAGAACAACAAAAATCGTAAACAAGAACGGAAAACCACAACATACACACACACATACACACAGATAAAGAAGACAAAAAATATCAAAAGACTTAGACAACAAACTTTTTTTAGCATATAAATATTGGGTGTTTGAAAACGTTCGGTTGCAAATTGTTGGTAAATGGTTCTAAAACGTAATATCTCGGGTAAAATTATTTGTATCAGGCAATAACGTAGCTTATTTTTAAGGGGACTTTTTGAGCTTTACTTTGTTGGAAGAGTATATGAAATTTGTATTATTTTCTGAAAAGATATCGATGATCCAAACTGAGTGAAAATCGTAATTCAATCGTATTCAGCTTTTCTGTTATAAAATAATGAGGATACGTCCAAGGCTGTTAAAGAAATTTGTGAAGATGTTTTCGCTAGAAAAATAGCAGTAAAACGGTTTGCTTGTTTTCGTTTTATTACAAAAAGCCAATCAAATCATAGAAAAAACTAAAAAAATCGGGCACATAAGTGCATAATCATTGCGAGGGTATTAGGCTTGCTTTACCAAATCTTATTTATTTTATTAATTTATTTATTAATTACAATACAATTACAAATTATATTTATCTGTTACGACCTAATTCACATAGACCATAAGCTCGATGTAGTAAAACAGACTAGAGTCTCTGGTGGGAATTGAACCCACGGCCCTCACACTAATAGTCTAGCACACTACCCACTAGACTACCAGTATCACCTAGCATTACCAAGTAGTTTTCAACCATTTCAAGCGAGCTAGATATGCAATAATGCTCAATGATGGGTTGCTTTATGCATTAACTTTGAGAAATTTAAAAAAAAAATAATCCATTCGCGATTTACTGTTAAAATCGAACCGTTTCCAAAGCGAATATTTACGAGAAATGGAGAGTAGACCAATAACGATAATAAAGGGTCCGCCAAATAACTAAAATTTTTTTTGAAAATGCTTTAAAGGACAATATTCGTGAAGCCATTGGTGAAATACAGCTGCTCACAATCGATAATGTGCTTAAAAATTGGACCGATCATGTAGGCCACTGTATGGCCAGCCGAGGCAGCCATTTGAATGAAATTATTTTCCATTATTAACCGGAAGGATTGTACTTTCAAATAAAAAAAGAAATTTGAGAAAATATTCAGTAGTTTTTTTTAAAGCATTTTCAAAAAAAAAAAAGTTATTTGACGTACCCTTTAATATGCAAAAAAATCATTGACAACGCAGAGTGAAGCTTTGAAGAAGTTAGGCAAGCTAGGATTGACAGAAAACAAGGATATGTTAAATGTCTAGGAATTTCAGAAAAGAAGCGTTAATGATGAGCTTCTATATTGTGACTAAACGAATGATTTTGATCTCTACTATCAATAAAAAATGAGATTGTAGAAGGCAATTCAGTTAAAACGGCCAGAATTGTTAAATAGAAAAGGTATTGTCTGCCCACAATGTAACGCCAGAACATGCACTTCTTTGATGACTCGTCTGAAACTGAGGGAATTTATCTGGAATAAATAAGCCAAAAAGCGCCTTCAAATTAGCCGTTATTTTGTCCTCTACATACATACATACATAATTGGTCATTACAACTCTTCAGTCAGAATTACGACTTACTAGCTTCACACACTACTCATGTCGTGTGTGTTAATTTTATAAATGAGCGGTGGGACCTACAGTTTAAAGTCGACTCCAAACGACAGATTTTGGAGAAACTTTTCATGGCAATTTTTATTTACTCTCAGAGTTTTTGCCAGTAATCTGCTGAGAGACAGTGGCCGAAGGAAGAGCTTTTCATATTTTCGTTTTGATATCTGGCATGAGATTTGAACCGTGGCCTTACGTCTAATAAGCCGACACACTACCTACTAGACCACGTCGACTTCAATAAATGAGATTGAAGTAGGCAATTCAGTTAATACGGCTAGAATTGTTAAATAGAAAAGAGGTTCTCTTTTCTCAAGGTAACGCCAGAACGCACACTTTTTTGATGACTCGTCTGAAACTGAGGAAGCTTATCTGGAATGAATTAATCATACAGCGCCTTCAGATTATCATTTATTACGCCCTCTACAGAAGTCTCTAATGCTGAAAATTTAAATACCACTAAATCCTGTAAAACGCTATCGGTTGAGTTTTTCGCTTTGATAACGCAGAAGTTTTACGCCGATAGAAGTTCAAAATATGATCAATCAAAACACAACTTAATTGGTTTAATAAAGCTGGTTCTATTTTTGTAATCGAACTTATTAGACAACCCAATACAAATCATAAGCTAAGGTGAGTAACAACAGACTGTATGTCATAAAAGTAAGGTTTGTTGCTTAAGTCTTTTGTATTTTTTTTTTAAATATTTTTGCTTGTGTTGCTTCTTTTATTTGTTTGTTATTTTTTAAAAGTATTTAAGGCGTTTATAAATATTTTTTGTTTGTTTTTAATTTGTTAAGAAAAAATGATGTTCATAAATGTCAAATAAAAATATATTTGAAAAAAAAATTCAAAGAATTTTATTTGAATTTCGGGTGTTGCACATAATAAAAAAAATATCCAAAAAAAAAAAATTCCTTTAAATATTATGACATCATAAGACCTTAAAGAAATAGTTTCTTAAGAAAATGAAATTATTTTAGGTAGTCTTAGGTAATTGTAATCAAAGGGGTTAATAGCTTAAGATGTTTTTAAATGTATTTTTCTTTTCTATTTAATGTTTTTCAATTCATTGCTTTTGAATTGCTTAATAAAGTTTTATTAAAATTCAAATTCATATTCAAATTCAAATACTTTGTTGTCAATAAATATGCATACAAAGTGTTTTTATATAATAATTGTATGCTTTTAATAACAAAATGTATGTGTTTTTCTGTGTGTGTGTGTGTGTGTGTTTGTGGTGACTGCTATTTATTTACCTCATATCACTTTTACTTTCATATGCAACTGGTTTAAAAAAGCGTCAAACGATAAAAACAAAAAAACAAAAAAAAAAAAAAACAAAAAAAAAAGACTCGCATACAATCGCATGCAGCCATCATTCAGGCATCCATTGATTGTTTTTAGTGTAGAGACCGACACTCACATCTAAAGATTGTGTAAAATTGTTGGGATTGCAGTGCAGTTTACGTTGTCGCTTTAGTTTCGTTCACTGTATTGCCAAAGAGATTGTCAATCAATATTTCTCTCCATAAACAATATTTTTCGTTGAACGTTAAACGTTTTTCATTGTTTGTTTTATTAGAGTTTTATTTCTTATTTTTTTTCTTTTCTTCATATCAAACTCATACATTGTTATTGTTTTTAAATTTAATTTTTAACGTCAATGTCAATCATGTTACTATTTGGCTCTTGTTTGAAGTGTTTTTAAGACTTTAAGCCACCACATGTAATCATAATTAATTTATTACAACCAACAACCAATAATTTGCATTGTTATCACAGGAAACAGATACTACTAGCAGCTAATGAACTTCAAAATGTAATAAAATTTAAAAAAAAAAATTTTTTTTAATGCATAAAAAACTCAAGTCAATAACAAATAAAGTTAAAAAAAAATTCGTTTGAAAACCGAATATAAAATTGTGTTAAATGTATTGTTAATGTTTTAAATATCAATATGCTGCCACTGATTTTGTTTGAACAACATTTGCTTAGTGATGAGAACACATTAACCATCGTTATTCGATTCAACCCTGCTGTACGTTTTTGTCAATTTCATTTGCATAGGTGTTCCATGTTCTGCTTTCTATGCCATACTGTATCTCGGCCTAAAGTTTAAAACTCGGATTTTCCATTTACAAGAGAAATGATAGCAACTAGACTACCTTAAGCCTGACTTTACTTTTCAACAGCTGCAATAATAAAAACCTGACTCGCTAAGGTCTTACATGGTTGTCTCCCATCTCTTAGTTTTCATGAGTTTGGCGCATACACCTGATTAAATTTGACCGATAGCAGGTACTATGACTTAAGAACACCTCACAAGAAAAAGTTTAACGGGTTTAATTTGCACAATGTCAGTGGCCTGTTCACATTACCTTAACTTGAGATGACCATACCCTCAAATCGCTTGTGCAGTATATTCAATGTGGTATGAGCTGCCATCTTAATAAAAGCACTGGTTGTTGTTGTTGTAATCATCCAATTGAAGACAAAAAAAAGTTGATAGTCCTTGACACTTGAAGGCGCCGTAGTCTAGTAGGTAGTGTGTTAGCTTATTAGACGTGAGGCCTCGGTTCAAGCCCCAGGCCAGACATCAAAACAAAATACAAAAAGTATTTCTTCGGCCACTTCCTCTCAACAGATTTCTTGAAAAAACTCTGAGAGTAAATAAAATTGCCATGAAAAGTTTCTCAAAAATCTGTCGTTCGGAATCAACTTTAAACTGTAGGTCCCGCCACTCATGTATAAAAAAAATTAACACACACAACATAAGTGTTGTGAGAAACCTGGTAGTTCTTATAGACAGCCTGTTTAGCCTTTAAATCCCAGAAACTTAAAAATCCCTCGTTTTAGGTTTGCAAGTGGAGGAAAATTATTTAAAAGGTGTTCTGTGCTCTTCTCTCTTGCTTGTCATTACAGTTTCTGCATTTCTGTAGTCGCGATATATTTCTTGCCAATGCACATTTGTATCTAAAGGCCATGCTATGATTGCTTTAAGGTTTTAAAATGGATACTGGAAAGGTTCATTTTTTTATCTATACTTTGCAAATAAATAACGTTTGTTTGTGATCATTTGTTTCCTTATCTGTATAGAAATGCAAATTCAACCTTGAAATTGTACGAACTGTCTGTTGTACCAGTCTTTTAAATTACGAAGAAGTTATTTCCGCGTTCAAAAGCCCATATCTGGGCAATTTTTAATTGTTTCGCTATTGCCTCCAGAGACAGCCGGCGTTCTTGGAAAATCTTAGATAGAGTCACCTCGACGTCCGTTTTCTTTCATGACTGCCAGAGATTTTGCAGGAATATTTCGGATTCGGAGGACAATACAGAGGGATATTGTTAGAAACAAAATAAAAGAAGAAATAGGGGAGACAAAATGTAAATAGTCATCTCATTAATCAAACTGAAAAAATAAAAGCTCTCCAGTTTAGGAATCATAACAGCAGGTAAGTGCTTAATACCATTCAACGTCACCCACAGGTCCACAGAATGTGCTCGATTGTTACAAATTCTTTAATACTTCCACTAACCCAGCAATTAGAAGATGTAATTTTGCTCCAGAAACTGGACCTTACCCACAGGACACTATGCCTATATACATAGGCGCCTATCAAAATCTTAACAGATTTTCTATAAAGTGAAGTGATTCATCCTAGAACATTCTAGCCCCAATTGTAATAGCTCGGAGATTCTGAAATTTTTCCCATGTTACCACAAAAATATCCATGTTTCGTTTGTTATTTCGATCGTTCAGCCCGTAGAAGTGCTCCAAATGACCGCTTCACATATTCCCACATTTTGCAGCACAAACTCATTGACCTCAAAGTTATAATGCCTCTGAACCCTATACAATACATTTCCATACTAGTTCAAGGGCCTTCTGAGAGTCTTTCTGAAGACTATAATCAGCTTCGAGCTGACGTTATGCTCTGTCAGTGCCTTAAAGGCAGTGTGATTATCCACATAAATGGCTACCCCATTGCCCGAGTCCGTGACCGCAAACACTACACTTATCAGATATTCCGTCTGTAAAGATCTTTTGAATATCAATGTAAGGAAGTTAACTATGGAGGGGTACAGGGTCATTACTAAATTCCTCAAAAAGTTTATTGCTCCTTAACTACCATATCTATGGGAAATAGCCTCAAAGTCTTTTGCATGCATGTCTGGTCTTTCTAAAGACACCAGATGTACATAAAGAGACACACTTTTGCCTCAATTCCAGCAATTTCCTCCGATTGGCCGTTTCCAAAGCCTCATACCATACTATGCAGCCATACGAAAGAACCGGTAAGAGAATCTTTGTACCGTATGCAAGTATGGAGTCGCCGTCTCCAAAGAACGCAAACTATGCTACGTAATCATTCATGAGCGCAGACCCAATCTACTATTGTACACTTGTGATTGTTCAACTCATTAGAAATACCATCTGCTGTAGCACCCCAATACTTTCGGACTTTATAGAGTGTAGGAATACATTGGTTCACATTCATAACTCCTAAGAAACAATGTATTTTCAGCATTGTAGTCTTGGGGCCCGTATCTATAATTAATGTCCATAAATTTGTTTAAATAAATTCGTATTGATGTGTTTTTTGAAAGGTGAATCAATTTTATTTACATACATATGTATACATACATATGTAGATAATAAAATTTAATATAATTTTTTGTTTAGATTATAAAAATCATTTGTTTATATTGGCAGTGATAAAAAACAATTAAAAAAAATTTATGAAAACGAAAGACTTAAGAAACAAACTTTTTATAAGTTTTACCATAACAAAAGTAAAGTTTTCAAGATAGGTTTTTAAAACTGAAAGGGCAAATATTAATAACAAATTCCTGAATTAAAGTCATTTTTTATTAACAGGCCATAAAGACATTCGAAAGCCTAAAAGAAGAAAAATTACAAACAAATGAAAAAAACCTTTGGTTTTGAATCATAAAATATAGTAACAAAAAGGCAGTAGTTAACAAATAATTATTAATATTGTATAATTAAATAAAATACGAATACGAATTTTAAATAAATATTTAAAATTTTGAAAATATTTAACGTTCTCTTTAATATTTTACCATTCAATTCAATTCATGTTCGTTTTAAATGCGATGGTGTTAGTGTTATTCACTCAGCTGGTACAAGAGTTGAAAAGAGCGAACTTTACTTTTATACAACATGCACTCACTCTCAACCGAAGTATATTCACCTCTAATACTCTATTGTGTATTTTGCTTTAAGACTCTCTTGTTATTGCTATTGCTATTGCTGGCGTCGTTGGTTTTGTGCTTTGGTTTATATGGTAGATATTGTTAGTCATTTTATTGTTGTTGAAGTTGTTGTCTTTTTGAATATTATTGAACTATTGCGTGATTTTGTTTTTATTTGAGTATCTACCTACCACTCCCCCCCTCCCCAACTCTTTACAAGACGAAGAAAAGTAACAAACAAACGTGCATGACTGTTCGGATCATAAGCTTACAGTACCACACAAAATGGTTGAATTGTTGATTGTAAATGAAGGTAATGGTGGTGTGGTGATGGTAATAGAAATATTGTTGGTGTTTCTTTTTCAATGTTGTTGTTGATGTTGTTGTTGCTCTTTATCTTTTCTTTTTCTTTTGTTATAAAGTTGACTCAACTTGAAACGTGGCCACAGGAATTTAAACAAATAAAGAGTCTTTAGCTACCACAAACTATGTATATATGTATGTATAGGTATGTTGAATTTGTGTATACATTAGTAAAGTTAAAGTGTGGTGTAAAAAATAGAGAAATCTCAGTTGATCTGTTGGTTATCTGCCAACAGTTGCTTAGGCTACCACACAACTTCAGTTTACTAGAGAGCTTGAACATTAACGGGCGTTTAAAACGGGTACTAAGAGGAAAATAAAAAACAGTGGTAAAAAAGAAAAGTTTTTTTTTTGGTTTGTTTAATATGTTTATATAAGAAAGAAATAAAATAAAAGAAAAGAAATTTGTAGTGACAATAAATGATAATGGAAATTTTTTGACAATAAAATTACCATTAAAAAAAATTTTTATAAAAAAAAATATCAAAAGAAAATTAATATCTTTTCTATAAGAAATACATACAAATGTATATAAATTTTAAAATAAAAAAATTTAAAGTGTTGGTTTTTTTATTATAAAAAAAAAGAAAATAAAATTATTGAAAACAAAAATTTCACTTTCAGTTTTTATGGCTTGTTTTTGTCAATTTTAAAAATAAAAAGAAAGAAAAAAAATTATACAGCGATTACTTAACGCTCACATTATACATTTCAAAATCGCCAAAAAAAAAAATAAAAAAAAAAATCGAAAAAACTTGCCTCACTAATTTGGTGCATTTCGGTTGATACATTTTGCAGCTGTTTGTAGGTTCACATAACTTTAAAAGACACACAGCTAAAGCTATATCCCACCATCAAAAATGAAACAAAAAAAAAAATAACTACTCCGCCAACAACATATAATATATACAACAACAACGACAACAATAAAAGTTACCATTTCAAAATATATGAAGAAAAAAAATTCATTTCATTTCATGCCATGTTTAAGTTCCTTTATTGTTGAAGCTTGAAGTCTTTTTGGATTTTTTTGAACAAAAATTGAAACCGGTTCTTCTGGTGACTTTTATAGAAGAGAATAAATAATTTTTTCTTTTCTGTCATTCTTTAAATAAAAAAAACAATATTATTTATAATTTTTTTTGCATTAATTATTATTATTTTTTCTATTAAATCCCATGAGGTTCTTTTTATAAGAATAAAATAATAACGCAGAAGGAGAGAAAAATAAAATCAAATATCTTAAGTGAAAACGAAAGACTTAAACAAAAAACTTGTTATGCTGTTTCTAATAAGAAAAAAAGGAAAGAAATATTACAAGAACTAAGCTAAGAATACAATTAAAATGGGTGTTACAAGCTTAACAAAAAAGAAAAAATGCAAAAGCAAAAGCAAGTTTGAAAGAAACTTAAAAATTATTTGAAAGGTTATACAACAAAAAAGAAAGAACAGAAATAAATTTTTAGTCTATTCCAGGGCCGGGAATATGTTCAATAGCCCTACCAAGAAACGAAAGATTCTCTTTTCCATAAAATAATCACATACTGACTCTATGTATAATCTATTTTACTTCATTGGAATAGAAAATTGAAGCATGAAATGGGGAGAATAAGCATTTTTTTATTTTACAAATCTTGTTGGAGTATAGAGATTTAAAGAAACCTATTAATGAAGTCGCCGTGGTCTAGTAGGTAGTGTGTTAGCTTATTAGACGAAAAAGCCAGGGTTCGAGTCCCAGGCCAGACATCAAAATAAAATACAAAAAGTATTTGTTCGGCGACTTCCTCTCAGAAGATTTCTGGCAAAAACTCTGAGAGTAAATAAAATTGCCATGAAAAGTTTCTCAAAAATCTGTCGTTCGGAGTCGACTTTAAACTGTAGGTCCAATCACTCATGCATAAAATTAACACACACAACATAAGTGGTGTGAGAAACTAGGTCGTAATCCTGACTGAAGGGTTGCAATGACCAATTATGTATGTATGAATGTATTAATCAACATATTTGTTAAATAAGTCATGGGGAAAGTGAGAGAAGTGTTGGTCATAATCTTGTGAATAGTGTGTTGCTATGTAGGACAACAACCTCGAGTTTAAGCCTCAGACCTGACATCTTCCTCTCAGTAATTGTCTGATAAAACATAGGCCTTATACTTATGAAAAAATTAACAGAAATAATATGGGTGTTGCGAAATCAGGGCTTCACAAATGGCCTCCAACAGAATTGAAAAACTTTTTAGCGAACCAAAATCGCCAAATTATAATAATTACCAAACTTTACTAACTCAAAATACTTGCACTTGTATCAGCCTGAAGCAATTGGAATTAGATTAAAGAACATGAGAAAAGACGAATAGTCTTGTTATTTATCAGATGTCAGTAAGGCAGGTCGCTCTATTTAAATTGTACTCAGTCGCAAGAACAATAGTGTTTTTATAGGCATAGTTTGTTTACAGGCAAAGCTCTTAATGCTCTGTTATCCTCCATCTAAAACACTACAGCCTTGGAGATTACCGTAAAATCTTACTTCCCGGAATTATTTATTGATTGATTACTATTCCATTTCTACTATTTCCTAACTTCTTGGAGAATTTCTTTTGCTGTTCACAGTTTGCAAGAACACAATGAAATCGAATTAATTTTGATATGCTTTGAATTATCGTTTTTGTTGAGATATTATGGGCGTAATAGTGAGCTGTCATGTACAACATAATCCGAGCCGCAGAAGAAATCATTTTTCTTATTTCATTTTTTTTCGAGTTGTGGTTTGAACCACGGCCTCACGTTTAATAACCCAGCACACTACCTACTAGACTACGGCGACTTCGCCAATCATTCTTATCAGTTCATCCTTACCCACAAGTACCAAGCTCAAGGTTGCTCTCATATCTTTGCTGGCCAAAGTTTAGCCAACAGGGACGCTGGTGCAAAGTGCGCATTTTAGTCTGCAACCAGGTTTGCAGTGCTCAAAATTATCTAAATATAAATAAATTGGTTCTCTAATTAAGTTAGTTACGTTTTTTGCCGGCTAAATACCGAAATAATATGAACCTACCACTCCTTATATAATCGTTAATAGCTTACGGTTCAAAACAGTCCTAAGCCTTGTGTTATTGGACACCATTGCTACAATTGCTAGATGACTATCAGTAAATAAATTAATATTCCCTTCTAGACCACACACACCCCCTTCGTGATACTTTTCCTGTTCGCATACACCTTAGCCCGGAACGTCATATTATGGAGAGATAAATAAAAACATAGTCCGGTTTCTGATATCACAATACAGACACCCAATCTAGACTTATAGTCAAGTTAAAAGTCAATTGATTACTTACTTACTTTACTGAATATCATATAGACAGAGAAATTTTATTGAAAAATTAAAAAAAGAAGTATTTTGATCCCAATTAAATCACACTTTTTTCGATTTAACAAAAGACTTGGAAAACATGCGTATCCACATATAAACAAAACTGTGTTGAAAAACTTTGTTTAGGACCCTGAAATAATTTTTTTTTTAATTTTTGTATTGAATTTAATAAATAAAGTCAATTATTTAGAATAATTGCTTAACAAAAAAAATTAAAAAAAAAATTATTTGAAAAACCAGTTAACTTCACATAAAAACTTAAACGGAAATGGCATTTCAAAATTGATAATATTTTTTTTTGTTAGTAAACAGAGCGATTAAATACTGATAATTGAACTTAATTAAAGTGTAATGAATTTAAGTTTAAATTAAATCATAAAATGCTTTTATGTGATAAAATAAAAAAAACAGGCCAAGGTTTCTTTTTTTAATTTGAAACTCCATGTTCATCAATATAAAAAAATAATAAAAAAGCATGACCAAGTGAATAAAGGCTATTACAACAGTGTCACCTGACTAATGAAATTAATTAAAGTATTAAAGTTTTTATGCTTTTTTTCTCTTGTTTTAGCAAAATGTACCCTTAACTAAAAAAAATAAAATTTTGTATTAAAAAAAAAACAAAATTTAATGTAAAAATTTTTTAAATAAAAAAAATAATTATTTGGGTATTATTTTAATTTTATACATAAAAAAAAATACAAAAATACAAAAATAATAAAAAAAATAAAATAAAAATAAATTAAAAAACCAAGAAACGTGTAAACTTCCTTGTTACGAAACGAAATCATCATCAAACACACAAATTACAAAAAAGAAGAAGAAGAAGATAGAGAAATCATCAATAAATTAAAGTCTAAAAAGAAAATTAGATTTAAAAAAAAGAAAATTATTTGTATACGAAATAAAATATTCAACCAAAATGTTAACAACTAGCAAACGAAGAAAAACTCCAACAGCGGAATCTTCATCATCATTGTTATCCGCCTGGTTTATGGTTGCCTTAATTTGTGGTACACTTTTATGTTGTGGCATTCAAACTCATGCAGCACCAGCCAGCGATGATGCAAATAATAATAATAGCAACAATAATAATAATAATGATGTTACTGATGGATCACAGCCATCAGCTGTAGCAACTACAACAACAGAATCATTGCCAGCAACATCTTCTTTGTCTGCATCATCATCATCATCGGCAGAATTTCCAAGCATAAATGAAATTACAGTAACAGCACCAGCAACGGTGATGCCAACATTGCAAAACATTAATAATGAAAGCAACATCAATACAGATACGAATGCTGTTAACACTAATACAGACACTATTAGCAGCTCTAACGCTAACATCAATAGACTGGATGATGTTTTGGAGATGGTTAATGTGGCAGAAAAAACTTTAGAAACATCAACATCAACATCAACAATAATAACAACAACAACCGAAACAGTACCACCGTTAATGTCAGATGCGGTGGTGGCTGTAACGGCACCGGCGGCGGCGGAGGTATCCAACGAAATGAATAATGTTGGTTCAATGACTTTTATTTCATCCACAACTAATACCACCACACATTCACCGGAATCGGTTGCGGCTCCAATTATAACAACAACAACAACAGATTCATCTTCTTCTTTACATGAATCGTTGTCTTCATCTGCTGCTGCTGCTGACACTGCCACCATAAGCAACTCAAATTCATTGCTAACAAATACTGGTAAGTTTGTTATTGTTATTGTTTTTGTACTTCTTTTTCTGTTTGTTATTGTTGTTGTAGTACTTCAAAGATTCTTTTTTGTTAACGAAAATTTAATTTTTTTTCTCTTTTTTTGTCTTCTTCTGAAGCTAGACAATAGATTTTTTTAGAATTTTTTACATTGTTGTTGTTGGTGGTAAATTGGAATTATTTTTCTGCCTTGAGTTAGAAACACAACAACACCATTTCCGAAATTAAACGAAATGTTTCAGAAAGAAAAATTTTTGTTTGAAAAACTAATAATTTTTGCAGTTTTTAATTGAAAGCGTTTGAAAGAAAATTTTCTTCAACTTTTTAAAAACAATTTTGAATTTATATAAAACAAAGACGTATTAATACCGTTAAGTCCGTTAATATCAGCCATGTCTACTCAAGGCAGAGAGTATCCGAAATGTTAAATTTTTTGTATCTCTGATGCATAATTCAGGCTGAGTTTTACCGATGGTATGGATTATATTGACTGAGACCTAAGAAAATCCGAAAAGAAGATGTTTAACGATGTCAAATTACACGTTGCCAGTGAGGGACTGGCCAATGTCGTTCTCAAAAAAAAAAAAAAAAAAAATACATGTGCAGATCACATCGTCAGCCCAAAATCCACAAAATAGTGAATTTTCCGATATGTATAGAATGCTCTTGAATCTTAGAAGGATTGGTGTCCTCCCAACTTCGACAATTTTATTTGTTCACATATGTACCTATTCATTCAGAAATGGATCTCAGCGCTAAAGATAATTTTTCGATTAACAATAGGGCCGAACAATCTAATTATTTGCACGTTTTATTTATGTTTTTTTTTCAAATCACGTTAATAAATGGTGATCTGCTGAGTTGTTTACTAATTGTTATAGCGAGAATTGCCTTCTGGCAATCTCTTCTCAGCAGTCTCCTGAAAAAAACTCTGTGAGAGTAATTGTCATGCAAAAGCTTATCAAATATGTCTGTTCGTAGTTTACGTAATGAGTTAGATACCGCCTTTCAAGGGTGAAATTAATAAACATAACATCTGTGGTGTAGGAAACTAATCCAGCAAAATGAAATATGTACGAGTATTAAAAAATATTTCTTCAGCGATTTCTTTTCAGCAGATTTCTAGCAAAAAATCTGAGAGTAAATAAAATTGCCATGAAAAGTTTGTCAAATAATTTGTCGTTCGGAGTCGACTTTAAACACACACAACATAAGTGGTGTGAGAGCTTAGGTTGTAATCCTGGCTGAAGGATTGTAATGATCAGTTATGTACGTATGTATGTAATATGATAAATTTGGTTCTGCATTTTGTGGTATGGAGAGATTCATGTATGTTGTGTATATTATTATGGTTGCATAGATTCAGATTGTAATGTCCAAAGCCAACTTGTGCATTAAAGTTGCTAATAGCTGTATAGTATGTCACCCTGGTTTACGGCTGATAAAACTCTATTCGCTTCACCTTAGCATGGAATCTACATTATTTGGTTGTTATTATTATAAATTTCCCCTCTTTCGTATCATATATTCATTATTAAACGAATTGTTGATTCATCCCTCTACCAAACGTTCTGGCTGGTTATACTACATCAAGCATGAAGTTTTCACCACTACGTTGGTAATAATTAAAACATGGTTTTTTCTGTTGCATTGTAATAAATAAACTAGAACTTGGTATTTCCATCACATGCAATTTTTATACATTGGTTGGTACTTTTTTTTATTATTTTTTACGTACGTACTTGTTTTCATTACATGACATTTCCATCAAACGATACTTTATACATTAGTTGGTACTTTTTCATTACAAGGTACTTTTTTTTATTATTTTCTAACCGTTCATTTGATTAAATTATTACTTTTCTAATATTTGAGGTCTTATTTCTCATTTGGTGCGTACTTGTTTCAATTACACGGCATTTCCATTTGTATTAGTTCCATTTGCATAAAGTACGTTGGTACTTTTTCATTACAAGGTACTTTTTTATTATTTTCTAACCGCTCATTTGTTTCTAAATTTTCTAATATTTATTTGGAGTTTTGTTTCTCATTTGGTACGTACTTGTTTCCATTACATGGCATTCCCATCACGCGATATTTTATAAGTTAGTTGGTACTTTTTTCTTACATGGTACTTTTTTATTATTATTTTCTAACCTTTTATTTGATTTCATTTTAATAAAGTTTCTAGTATTTGGAAAATTTCTTTTCTATTTGGTAACGTACTTGTTTCCATTAAATGGTAGGTTAGGTAGGTAGAAGTGGCTGTTCATCTAAGAGAGTTGGATGGACACACTTAGGCCACATAGGGCCTATTGTGTTATCACAGTTTTCCGCTATTCCCTAGTCCTGGAATCACTCACAGCTCCTAATAAAACGACTTAGACTGCCAATGTGAATCCGTAACAGTTCCTCTAGATCATCGCTCTTGTAAGCACCTATGTTTCCATTATATGATGGTTAGGTTAGAGGACGTATACTTGTCAATTAAGACAAGTACAGTACCCGGAGGTCGAATCGACCCATTGTACTTCCATTACATGATATTTTTTTTTTTGTTATTTGTTTTCATTTTAATTTTAATCATATAGTTGTGGTGCAATTTGTAATGACATTTTAAAGAGTATAACCACTTTTCACACACATGGAAGTCGCCGCAGTTTAGTAGGTAGTGTGTTGGCTTATGAGACATGAGGCCTCTATTCAAATCCCAAGTTAGATATACGCATCAATACGAAATATGAAAAATATTTCTTCGGCGACTTAATCTCAGCAGATTTCTGGCAATAACTCTGAGAATAAATAGAAAACTGCCATGAAAAGTTTCTCAAACAGTCTGTCGTTCAGAATCGACTCTCATATATAATATTATCACACACAACATAAGTGGTGTGAGAAACTAGGTCGTAATCCTGACTGAAGTGTTGTAATGACCAGTTATGTATGTGTGTATGTAACCAGTTTCGTGCCTTAGATCCACAATTTTTTATTACTTTTTTCCTATATATTACATATATTGTTAAACATTAATTTGTTTACCTATTTTCACCTGTCACTAACGAGCCTTTCAAATATTTCGTTTGCTAATGGTGTTGTTTCTAATGTTTTTTTTCTCTTTTTTCGTTTTAATTTCAACCATTACAGATTGAAAGGTTTGAAATTTCCAATTAGATTTGGTATTCTTTTTTTCTCTTATTTCATCTTCTGTTCCACTTTGAAAAAAAAACCTTTATAAGATAAAAGAAATAGAAGAAGAAAACAAAGCTATGGATGAGAATGTTTTTTTTTTCACCACATTAGTCTTGTATAGATTTGAGCAAGACGGTGAAGCGGCATGTTGGAATTCATAAAAAATGTTTATGCCTGTGTTGCTTAATCATATTCATACAAATGGGGGTCATATTTTACAAAAAAACGAAATAAAAAAAACAAAAATTTTAATAATAATGATGCATAGAAACAATACTGAAAACAGATAAACACTTGTTGTTATTGTTTAACAAAAAAAAAATCCAAGGGAAAGAAAACATTAATTGGGCGGTTTTTTGGTGTTTCTTTAAAGGTTTTCGAAAAAGAAAGGTTTTTTTTTTGGTTTGATTAGAAAACAATTATAATTCATTTCAAGAAAATAATAAAAAATAAATTGGTTTTGTTTGGGATTATAATAGCATTAAAAAGAAGGTGAGAAAATTATATACATACGTATATAAATTTCCATACAAATTTCCGGTCTAGAAATAAATTATAATTACAGAAAAATGCTTTGAAAAATAATAACAACAAAAAATGTAAATTAAGATTTAAAAAAAATTATAAATTTATTGTACGCATACGCTTTGGACTAAGAAACCAATTCAAAAATATTTCTTAAACAAATTCATTTTGGGGAACCAAAAAAAATTTGTTTTCCTTACAGCCAAGTGTTTACATTCAAGAATGAATTTATGCCTCCTTCTTTTCTGTTTAAATCTACACCCACCCTTATATAAAAATGATTCAATTAAGCAAACATTTTTATGTTGTATTTAAAGAGCAAAAATAAATGCATATGTACATACAATATATATGTATGTACATATAGGTAGTGGCATATAATTTCAAAAAATTGTCATAAAGAATATGTAAATAACGTTTGGATTGCAGAACAAAAAATTCTGATGCCAATATTTAAAAAATTGTGCAGATGCTGACTATATTACAGGCTTATATGGAATTTTATTTGGCATTGAGTCCTTAGGTTTTCAATTAAAAAATATTTTCTTTATACAGTGGATAGCAAAAGTCTTAGTACGGCAATATATTTTAACAAAAAAAGTCCCCATAGGCTTTATACTCTTGCACAAAGTCCCAATATGACTTCAAAAGAGTTTTTGTAGGAACGATTACATAATCGCTAAACCTTAAACAAAAGTCAACCGAAAAACTTGCTCATGGTGCCACCAGAAAACACTAAACAAAACTTGTATATTTAATTACAAATGGATTAAATGGAGTGCTTGACCTTAAGGGACATACATACATAATTGGTCATTACAGCCCTTCAGTCAGGATTACGACCTAGTTTCTCACACCACTTATGTTGTGTGTGTTAATTTTTATACATGAGTGGCGGGACCTACAGTTTAAAGTCGATTTCGAACGACAGATTTTTGAGAAACTTTTCATGGCAATTTTATTTACTCTCAGAGGTTTTGCCAGAAATCTGCTGAGAGGAAGTCGCCGAAGAAATACTTTTTCGTATTTCGTTTTGATGTCTGGCCTTTGGCGCGAACCCTGGCTTTTCGTCTAATAAGCCAACACACTACCTACTAGACCACGGCGACTTTGACCTTAAGGGATATTCTACTAAATACAAGGAATAACATTTTCATATATTAGGCCTTTGAATTTTAAATTTACTCAGGGTTCTCCTTGAGGGGTACCTATGGAGTCATTTGAAACTTTTCTTTATTTTTCTCTTGTTTTATGAAAAACATTAAAAAAAATTTGTTTTATAATAAAACAGAAATAAATTAATAAAAAAATATAAAAACTATAAATTCTTATACATACTGTTGGCTAAAATTCATGAATTCAATACATTGTCGTACTAAGACTTTTGCTATCCACTGTATTTCTTCTTTTTTTTAATCCGTATAATGAAATACATTCATAAATATTTTGCTTAAATTTATTCATAATATTTAAATAATTTTGAAAAAGTTTCAATACAGTGTAGGTATAATGGTTTCACGCTAAACTGTGTTAAAAAAATACATATTCTTTGAAGCTTTCTTAATTAGTATGACACATTATGTTAAAACATAACAACACATGTTCATTTGAAAAATTTAAATTAAAAATAAAGAGTTTAACAACCAAAAAGCAACATTTGCAGACAGTTTTACCTGATTAACGCACTTTGATAAAGACCGCCGCGGAAATCCATTGCAGGTTAACGGAAGTTAATTACGAACTGGCAACAAGGGACCGTTAAAAATCGATTTTTTATATGCCAAATGCAGCAACAAAGGTTTTACCAATGAATTGTTGCAGTATTGTAACCCAAATAAAATAATTTTTTTTTTAATTTTCTATTCTTTAAAAAACCCGCTCCGTGACGATACTACACGGATGCCACGCTTTGCATGCTTAAGTGAACTTGGGTAATCAAAGCTACCACTCCGACCTAAGACCTAAGACGATATTACATTTTGTGACGACTACAGCTTGGCTAAGGCAACTTGAGTAACAATTTAGGCCAGAATTTAAAGCGAAAGCGAAAAAGACAGAACATGTAGAAACGAATAAAAGTGTTAGGAACCTAACGTCAACTTTCATGATTCTGAGGAATAAGTTCTAGAATCGACTGTAACTTTTTCCTGTTCGCTCTCTACAAATGGATTGAAAACTAAATCGTGGCACAAATGGGGGAATTTTTCTACCCCAACAGCAGAGTGTGAGTACCAAACAATTTTCATTTCCGATCAGATAATTATAAAAAGCGGAATCACATGCACTTCCGTAAATATAAACTTTGATAGTCAGGTGCTATTAAGGACTCTATCAACAGAATATATATAATTGGTCACTACAACCCTTCAGTTAGGATTACGACCTAGCTTCTCACACCATTATACCATTATTATAATGTTGTGTGTGTTAATTTTATACAAGAGTGGCGGTAACTGCTGTTTAAAGTCGATTCTGAACGACAGCTTTATTCAGAGACTTTTCATGGCAATTTTATTTCCTTCAGAGTTTTTGCCTGCAATCTACTCAGAGGAAGTCGCCGAGGAAATAATTTGTTCATATTTCGTTTTGTTGGAGCTGTCTAACAAAATATACGGATTTCAAATTGGCACACAAATGTTATACTAATGTCTGAATCCTGGCATTGAAGAATACGATAACACTTTGTTGGGTCCCTCAATACAGAGGCGTTGTAGTACGTCAGATCGCTAATAAACTATCAAGGCCTGGTTCGGGTACTAGACTTGTGGAACTATGGAAAGATTGATGAAGCAGGAAAAATGTCTGATTTGTTTCCCAATCTATAGAAGAGAGCTAGGCAACGATTCTTCCGAATTATTGTCACCTATTGTAGCTTATGCGTAAGCGGTTTTCATGTATTTTATCTCGACCTTAAAGTTTTTCGTTCGTTAAGGTCACACTATCTTAACTAGTAGAGCCTTCCCTTCTAGTACTAATAAAAAGGTTAAAAATAAATTATTGGAACGTTTACACTCTATCAGTTTAACGAAGCATCCACAATTTATTGACAGAACGTGTCTAGACAAAGGAGATTTGAATAAAATTCATGGCTTCATAAAACTCTCGGGACGGTAATATCGGTATTACGTTAGGACCCTGTAGGACCCCAGTAAGTTATGCCTTATTTTTTCACCGAGATTCGATTGGTGTTGTCTGGAATATTAGCAATACAATTTTATAATTTTCCATTCTTATTTCATGACCATACATACATGCACAATTGGTCATTACAACCCTTCAGTCAGGATTAGGAAGTAGCTTCTCACACCACTTATGTTGTGTGTGTTAATTTTATACATGAGTGGTGGGATTTACTGTTTAAAGTCGCCTCAGAACAGCAGATTCTTGAGAAACTATTTCATGGCAATTTTATTTATTCTCAGAGTTTCTTTTGCTAGAAATGTGCTGAGAAAAAGTCAACGACGAAATGTTTTTTTATTTTTCATTTGGACTGGAGATGTCTGAGCTGGGATTTGAACCGTGGCCTCACATCTAATAAGCCAACACACTACCTACTACACTACGGCGACTATATCATGTCGATATTATTTTATTCCGAGCCTGATTTCATTGTTGTAGCCTGTATAAGGTTTTTAATCGATATGGCATGTGTCGAGGACTTACAGCCGTAAGCAAGAGTAGAACCCTTTATAGGAAAACTGATGGATAGAGAAGAATGAATAAATATTTCTCGACAAGAAACTGAAGTCGCCGTAGTCTAGTAGGTAGTGTGTTGGCTTATTAGAAGTAAAGCCAGGGTTCGAGCCCCAGGCCAGATATCAAAACAAAATACAAAAAGTATTACTTCGGCGACTTTCTCTCATCAGATTTCTGGCAAAACCTCTGAGAATAAATAAAAAATGCCATGAAAAGTTTCTTGTCGTTGGAGTCGATTTTAAACTGTAGGTCCCGCCACTCATGTATAAAATTAACACACACAATATAAGTGGTGTGAGAAACTAGGTCGTAATCCTGACTGAAGGGTTGTAATGACCAATTATGTATGTATGTATGAAGCTTTAGTTTATGTATACCAAACTAATATTATTTATTTCACATTGATTTGCTGCACTAATGAGTTTTTATTTCATTTTAATTTACATTTACATGAACAAATTTTTTTACCATAAATAATTGAGTTAAATTTACTTGAAATAATTGATTAATTATTACCAAATCAAACTTCATTTTCAATGTACTACATACTGATATCAGATATAAAGGTAAAAATCAATTTCATATACTCGTACTTTGGAACTGAATGCGTTAGTATAACGCAAAACTAAATTGCAGTTTTTTGTTTCGTTTTTTTAGAAAATCAATTAACGGATTGTAATACATTTTATTTATTTGCAAATATCTTGTTTTTGTTTTTTTGTTTCTTTTCTTTTGCAATAAAGTAAATGGGTTTAAAAGATCAATAACAATTAGTTGCTAATAACGATAACAACAACTATTCATTAGTGTTTCATATTACTACAATGATGACATAGTCGTTGATTTGCAAAGGAATTTTATAACAGAGCAGAGTGTAACTTAAAAAATGGGAACGTTGGCTTAGGTTGCATAAAATAAAACTTAAATGTGGCACATGTATGACCTACAACATAAGAAAAAAAACCTGTAACCTTTCTAAATACATTTTTTTGGGGGGCTTTTTTGGTTTTCCTCTCAATTTGCAATCAAAATTTTCACTTTTTTAATTGCCTTGCCTGTTAGATTTGCTATTTTCCATCAAAGTTCAGGTTTAATGCGAAAATTTTATGTTTATTATAGCCATTAAGCGCGACTTAAGTTTAATTCATTGTTTTTGTTTTTTCTTTAATTTCTATATCAGTTTGCAAAGAATAATAAACAAAAACAAAAACACTAAGCTTCATATGTATGCCAACAACCAGTATTAAAGTACAGTCAAGCACATATTAAAACTTGCTAATGGCTTTCAAGTTCTAAGTTTTCTAAGACAAGTTATAATGAAGCAAAAAAAAAACATCAAATCGTTAAAAATATCAATGCTTGTGTTGTTTTTGCATTTATTACCACCATAAATTAACTTTGAACTTCAATAATTACAATATGACCGTAAAAAACTACGTGTGTATTTAATAAAAAAAAACAAGTTTTTTTTCTACTTTTCTTAAGTTTAAAATACGATTTTTTTAAGATGCTTTTAACGGTCATAATATTTTTTTTTATGTTCGCAAAATTATTTTTAATTTTATTTCTTTTTAAATCAAATGGCCTTGTGTTGTTTAGCAGTCATTTGATGTCTGTTAACAAAGCATTTTTCTGTGTAGTTTTTGTGGAGGCGTTAAATGAAATATTAAAATTATTTAGCACAGCCTCTATTTATTGAATGAAAACGGTTGATTATTTTTTAAATGTAATAAAATTTTAACAATTATTGTTAATTAAATGTTAAAATAAAATTATTTTCTTTTTTTTAGTATTTCCTTTAAAGTGGAATTTTTTTTTATAAAAATCTTGGCTTGTTTGCTGAAAGAGAAATTCTTGGCTTGGTATGCAAAAAAAAATGTTTACTTTAGATAAACTTATAAATTAGTCATCAGAAAATATATTTTAATCGTTAAAATGACATCAAATTTATGTGACACGCCTTCTACAGTTTTCTCTTATTATTGTGTAGAAATACATAAGCATTTAAGGTATTCGAGTTTTGACAAAAGGAAACTGTCACCTATTTAAATAGTTTACAAACTATAAGAGCGCATCTATTCAAAAATTCTTTATAATTAAATCAATTTATTTTAATTAAAAAAAAAATAATTTTTTTGAAAAGAATTTTAAAAAATTTGCTTAAATACTTTGTAGCAGTCGCCGTAGTCTAGTAGTCTAGTAGTCACTCATGCCAAAGAGTGACTTTTTCGGTATGCTTTTAACGTTCTTGGACATTATTTGGATTAGAATCATTGTAAAGAAAGGGGCCTAACCACTAAAGATGAATTTTCGATGAAAATTAGTTGCCCAAAGCGCATTCAAATCGTTGTTTATGACATAAATAAATGACAATTAATTTCACAGACGTACATACATAACATACATACATAATTGGTCATTACAACCCTTTAGTCAGGATAATAGACCTAGTTTAACACACCATTTATGTTGTATGTGTTAATTTTATTCATAAGTGGCGGGACCAACAGTTTAAAGTCGACCCCGAACGACAGATTTTTGAGAAACTTTTCATGGCAATTTTTATTCATTGTCCCAGAGTTTTTGCCAGAAATCTGCTGAGAGGAAGTCACCGAAAAAAAATATTTTTCTCATATTTTCGTTTTGGTCGGACCTGGGGTTTGAACCGTGGCCTTACGTCTAATAAGTCTATGTTCACTACCTACTAGACTATGTTGACTTCAAAAAAGCGCATTCAGCAAACAGAAATCCTTGTTTATTTGTCTTCAGTGGTTAAACTGAGTAAATGACAATTAAATTCACAGACGTACCTGGTCGTTATCAATTGTTAAATTCGATAATTTCTATTAATTTTAATAGAAGTTTTAATAAAATTTTATCTCTGTTAGATCAGCTTAATTTGAAAACAATTATTATTATTAATAATGCTCATATTTATATATGTACAGTGGACAGCAAAAGTCTTAGTACTCCAATATATTTTGACAAAAAAAAAGTCCCCATAGGCTTAATACTCGTGCACAAAGTCCCGATATGACTTCAAGAGAGTATTTAGGAGATAATTTGAAAGAACGGCTACGTAATCGCTAAATCTTAAACAAAAGTCAACCGAAAAACTTGCTCATGGTGCCACCAGAAAATACAAAACAAAACTTGTATATTCACTTACAAATGGATTAAATGGAATGCTTGACCTTAAGGCATATTCTACTAAATAAAAGGCATAAGATTTTCATATATTACGCCTTTGAATTTAAAATTTACTCAGGGTTCTCCTTGGGGGTACCACTATGGAGTCATCCGAAACTTTTCTATATTTTTCTTTTGTTTTATGAAAAACATTAAAAAATTGTTTGTTTTATAATAAAACAGAAACAAATTAATAAAATAAATATAAAAACAATAAATTTTTATACAAACTTTTGGCTAAAATTCATGAAATTGCTAAAATATATTGCCGTGCTAAGACTTTTGCTGTCCACTGTATATATATATATAAGTGAGTAGTTTAAGTTTTCAGTAAAATGAAGCAATCATTTATAAAATATCAAAATACCAACATTTTTTTAATTAAGAAAAACACAATATTGAAAAAAAAATCAAAAAATAATTTCGTTGATGGAATGTTAATTTAAAACGATTATTTATTTACTTTTAATAACAGTAATAAAATCAACAATATTATTAAAAAAAAAACAATTTAAACAAACGCCTTTAAGCTCGTATATAAATTTAATTTCGTGTAATTATTTCAAAAAAAAATTTTGAATTTACAAATTCATTGTGTATCTATGTATAGCTTAAGGTCTGCTATTTTGATTTACGATAAATTTAAAACTTAAATTTCAAAGAAAACTCTGTTTAATCTATTAATTTAATTAATGACTAATTTTACTGAAAATAAATTTATTTTTTTATGTAATTATTATGGCGACCCCAATTCGTTTCAAACCAACGCTTCACTTAAGACACATGATGACTCAAGTTTTCGCTGTTTTTTTCTTTACGAAAATTGCGAGAGTTTTGTTAAATCCAGGCAAACATTTCATTGCCCAAATTCTTGTTTTCATTTAAAACCAATTAACGCTCTAGTGTTAATAACTTTAATTTGTTACTGTTGCTGTTACCGTTAATGTTTCGTTTCTTTTGCTGTATATTGTAGTGTTTACCGTAAAAAGCCTTTTACCTTATTGTAACGGAGTTAACGGCTCTTTTTTTAACTTAATTATGGCAATTTCTTCACAATATTAGTAAATTGTTAATAAAACACGCGTAATAGAAATACGTTTTGTTGGAGATAAAATAATCAAAAGCTAGGGTATTATAGGAGGTGATAAAGCAAAAATTTAATTTGTTTTCATACGAACAAGGGAGTTGATTATTTATAAAAACGTATACTACAATTACAATATTCACCAACCTCTTGCTTTGAAAAAAATTATTATAAACTGTAGTTGAAATGCTTTAAAAGCCAATTTATTGTTTTAAATTAGATTTGAAATCTTTTACGGATTACTATGTTAATTCAATAAATCTTACTTACTAACGTAATTGTTCATTACCACACTTTATCCAAGATTGCAACCTAGCTTCTAACACCACTAGTATTGTGAGTGTTAAATTTATCCATAAATAGGGGAACATACAGTTTAATGTCCACTCCGAACGGCAGATAGATTTGAGAAATTTTTTCATGGCAATTTTATTTTACTCTCAAGCCTTTTGCCAGAGGACTACTGGCAGGAAATCGCTGAAAGAAATTTTGTTTTCATATTTCGTTTTGTTTGAGATGCTTGAACTGGCAGTTGAACTACGGTCTCTCGTCTAATAAGTCAACACACTACCTACCGTCTCTTCTAGCTTCACTACCTTTAATATTTTTCCTCAGGTCTGCCGCAACTTCTATGCCTTAGATTACCAGCTAGAAAATAAAATGCTCGTTACCTAGACTAATTGCTTTAGAATTCTCCATACATACATACATAATTGGTCATTACAACCCTTCAGTCAGAATTACGACCTAGTTTCTCACACCACTTATGTTGAGTGTGTTAATTTTATACATGAGTGGCGGGACCTACAGTTTAAAGTCGACTCCGAACGACAGATTTTTGAGAAACTTTCATGGCGATTTTATTTACTCTCAGAAATCTGCTGAGAGGAAGTGGCCGAAGAAATACTTTTTGTATTTTATTATTCGGGCCTGGGGCTCGAACCATGGCTTTTCGTCTAATAAGCCAACACACTACCTACTAGACCACGGCGACTTCATTCTCCACATAATCAGTCTTAATGAGTCAATTCTGTTAAAGAGAAGTAAAGCATCAAATGGTTTGTTAAAGGCCATTGCTTTATTATTTTTGTTCCTGAGATTTCTTTAATTTCTTTAAGCAGCATTATCCTTTTTAAAGTCGCCGTAACCTAGTAGTTAGAGCGTTGGCTTATTAGACGAAAAGTCAGGGTTCGAGCCCCAGGCCAAACATCAAAATAAAATACAAAAAGTATGTCGTCGGCGCCCTTCCTCTCAGCAGATTTCTGGCAAAAACTCTGAGAGTAAAATAAAATTGCCATGAAAAGTTTCTCAAAAATCTGTCGTTCGAAATCGACTTTAAACTGTAGTTGCCGCCACTCATGTATAAAATTAACACACACAACATAAGTGGTGTGAGAAACTAGGTCGTAATCCTGACTGAAGGGTTATAATGACGAATTGTGTTATGTAAGTATGCTTCTTAAAAGTTGGCCCGTCATGACCTTTCTTGTTACGTTTCTTTGTTGTGCTCCTTGGGGCATAATAAATTCACTGTCAAAGGCCATAAATATACTTCGGTAACAAGGAGTATAGGCCTTAAGAAAATATATTTTAAATCACTTGATCCTCAAACAGATGATAATTTCACTTCATCGTTTATTTAACTTGGATAATCCCATTCTTGTTTGACATTTACCCGTGTGTAATGGACCAGCTTGCATTTTAGCTCGATATCAGTTCTATTAGTTCTATTAAAAGGTAGTTCAAAAGAAGAAGAAATAATATAACTGAGCTGATTTTAATACCTTCAGCCAGCTGGTTCTCATGCATGACTATGCTTCTGGCATTGCTTTTATAAGCCTTCAATTAGTCTCATGAAGGTATGCCTTTACACTCTATTGTGTTTAGTGGTTGAAGGCTGTCAGAAACCTTTTTTGAGTCTTTCAGAGGTCTTTATGAAGCCAAGTACGGAATAGATCTTTGCTACGCCAACCGTTCCATAAGCACTCTCATACTGCCGACATAACAACGCACAGTCGGCAAACAAGGAAGCCAGTTTGCTTTCTTTTAAGCTCAGATGCAAGACTTATTGATGGTCTATTATTACAAATTTGCTATACATCACATGTAAGCCGTGTTCCTGTCCAAATTCTGTGTTCTGTGCGGTCATTCTGTATAGGTCGTAGTGGTAGCTTTGATCATGTCACAAAGCTCACTTGAGCGCGCATAGCGGCACGGGTGAACGCAGTCCCTGTGCTAACCAAGTTCCACCAAGACCAGGGAGGAGGAAGAAGTTGGTCAGCACTCATTGGTTCATTGGTTGGTCATTGCTCATCAGAAGCACGACTACCCCACGATGGAAAACCAGCCAGAAAGTTTGATGCACGAAGCTATATCCTTGATGTCAATAGATGATAGCTCCGTTAAGTGGATCACAGTCTCTTCTTCCTCAGCGGATCTGTAGCCGCGGTAGAAGTCGTTGAATGGGAGCCGCATCCTTTCCGAGTGTCTGTCCATAACGCAATTGCCCGTAAGCATGGCCACTGTGGTCGAGATGATGTTACGACCAAACAACTGGTTCGTACGCCTGCTATCCATCAAGGGCCAGGTGACTCTAGCGATGGAGCAGGACTCCTCATTGACCCAGGATAGGTTGCCGTCTCGAAAGAATTTCCGCACAATAGCCTAACTCAATCGAAGACGATTCTGAAAGGAGTGCACCAGCTAAAATTGTTTATTTTTGTAAAATTTTCAAATTTATTTCAGCTTGCTTTACTTAATTAAATTTAAAATCAAATTTTCGAGCTTTAATTACATGAGACAAAGCTGTCGGACTAACTTCACTAACATCACTAACAGTTAACAGTCATAAAGTGTTGACCTATTTATACAACCACGATGTAAATAAATTATAATAAAATTATTATTAAAATTGAAATTAAGCTGCTTACAAAGAAACAATGAAAAAAAACTTTTCCATTTCATTAAATATTTCTCATAATAATGAAAGAAACATTACAATATATTTCTAATGATTCAAGCTAGAAAATGTTGATGATAACGTTTGCAGCTTAAGTCTTTTGTTTTAATTTTATTCTGATTGTTGGTGTCTTTAGTCTATTGTTTAAATTACGATTAAACTAGTGCCTTAAGACGTGTTTGAAGGTTTTGTTTTTGAGTTGGTGTCTTAAGCCTTTTAAATTTGATTTTTTTCAGGTTTGGGTCTTAAGTCTTTTGATTTTTATGTAGAAAATATACACAAAATTTCAAAAAAAATTTTCGGATGATATTTTCAATTCTAAAAACAATAATAAAAAAAGATTATTATTATTTTTTTTAAGGCCATTATGATAAAATGTTATTTCCTGAATACATTTTTTATAATTTTTTTTTTATTTTTTATTTGCATCTTATTATGATTTCCCTCTGCTGTTTGATGTTGTGGTTTACTGACTACTTTTACGCTTGAATAAATTTCCAGTGTAATCAACAAAAAAATTTTATTTTTTAAAATAAATACATACATATGTACGGATAGATATACCCTGAGCCATCGAATCGAACAACTTGTTATTTGAGTTGAAGAGATGACACTACTACTGGTGGTGGCATGTTGATGATATTAAAAGAAAGAAAAACAAAAAATGTATATATGACCCTCTAAAGAAAGAAAACAAGAAGGAAAAAAAACACATACCTCTTGTAGTTATTTTAACCTGTTTCTCTTTTTTATCCGTTTTTTGTTTTTTGCCATTTCTTGTTTATGTAGTAAAAGCAATCAAATGACTTTCTTAGTAAGAAATGTATAAAACAAAATAATAAAAAAAACCAAAAAACAAAAAAAAAAACGTAAACAAAAATCAGTGAAATGAAAAGCCAGTAAAATGGAAAATAAACTCGTTTATATTTATTTCCAGGTCTTATTTTAAATAAATGAATCTACATATGTATGTGTGTATGTATGCGTGCATGTATATAGAAAATTATAAATAAAAGTGTCATTACATCAATACAAGTATTTTGCCAGGAAATTTTTTAATGAATGAACGAACATTTAGAAAGAATGAACATACATACGTAGTGAAATGTTAATAATTTTTTTTTATTGTTTAGATTTGCGATAAACCATAACCATTTAAATACTCTTATTATGGAAATTATTTACCAAAAAAACAAGATGAAAAAAACTTTCCCTGTTTTTTAAAGAATTTGTGTTTTAAGTTCAAACAGCTTTAAAGCAAAGCCGTAAATCTAATCTTTAAAGTAGTTTCACTTGAAATTTTTTTTTCTGTTTTTTAGCCAAACTTATAATTAAGACACGTTGTTAAATGTTGTTTAAACAAATTAAGAAAAACAAGAAAGAATAATTCTTAAATATTTCTACATATTAATGTCAGGGTTGTTTACTAGCTGACTAATAAAAAAAATAAATAAACAAACGAAAAAAACCTGAATGTTATTTAAAATAAATATTTAGAGGCCGTTTAATAAGTAGAAACACAAAAAAATATATTCTTGTTATGTTTATAACGAAATTAATAAACGATTTTATTAAAAACAATAAATTTATTGACTAAAATCAGACTTTCTATTAAAGCAACTTGTGGTGGTATTTTTTGCCAAAGTTAAAGGCAAGTTTTCAAATAAACTTCCGATTGCCAGAACAAAATTGGTATCTGGTAGGCACAAAAAAACCTATTTTTAAAGAACAAGTTTTAACTTCTCTGATGCTAAAGCTATTAATTATTTATTAAATTAAAATTGAATTAAATTAATGAATAAATTAAAATAGCGTCTATTCCAAGATTTACTCATAGCATCCGCTTTATTTAAACAAAACATACATAATTAGCCATTACAACCCTTCAGTCGAGATTACAACCTAGTTTCTCACATCACTTATGTTGTGTGTCTTAATTTTATAAATGAATGGCATGACCTACAGTTTACGACAATTTTTGGAGAAACTTTTCATGGCAATTTTATTTACTCTGAGAGTTTTTTTTTGCCAAAAATCTGCAGTCTTCGCAAAATATTTTCTCACATTTCGGTTTTGTTGGAGATATCTAACTGACCTGTAGTTTTAACCTTGGAATCACGTCTAATAAGCCAACACACTACCTACTAGACAACGGCGTCTATGTTATCCTCTATTAAATTAAAATGGCAGACAAATTGAAATAGTATTTATCCCTAATAAAATTATCATAAATTTCTTAAGTGACCATAAGAACAACGAAAACCTCCATATTATTGAAAGAAAAACAATTTTTAAGTACCATGAAGTCGCCGTAGTTTAATAAGCAGTGTGTTCAACCCCCGACTTAGCCATCTCGAACAAATCGAAATATGAAAAAATATTTCTTCGCGCGACTTACTCTCAGCAGTCGTCTGGCAAAAGCTACTAGATTACGGCGACTTCAAATAGCCATGAAAAGTTACTCAAAAAAAAAAAATAAAAAAACCATTTTTTTCGAAGACGTTAGGTCCCGCTTACTCATGAATAAAATTAACACACACCACATAGGTGAAGTGCGTAACTAGGTTGTAATCCTGGGTAAAGAGTTGTAATGACCAAAAATCCAAGCTAGTTAAAGTATTCCTCCGAATGTTTTTCAATTCATTTTTTAATTGTTGGCATATCCTGATCCGTATGTATGTCCAAATTTCTAAATGGCTCGGTAGTCTAGTGAATAGAGTGCTATTCTGCGAGTTATGGACTGTTGGATTCGTTTCCCATCAAAGACTTTGCTTTATTACACTTTCTAAAAGTTGTTTACAGGCCTGAAATTGTAGCCGGCTGATAAGAGGCTTCACATATACCCACAAACACTAGTCTATTAAAAGTTAAGATTAATTGCTCATCAAATTCGTCTCTTAATAGATTCATTCTATCGTTTGCTGTGTAATCTTCTCACACTGCACTATGTGGCATTTACCCTGAAAAAGGGGCCAAAATTAATAGAAGTGTTTTATAAGTTAATGGCTGGAATTTTTTGATAGTGTTAGTAATAATTAGGCCCAAGGATGAACCCAACTGATTTTGTTTCAAATCGGTCTGTGATTTCGCCTAGCCCCCATTCAAATTCACCCCGAAATTGCACTTATTTACACATAATTATGGTAATTATGCAACAATCAGGACAGGATCAGTTCTGTGTACTGAGAAATCATGGTGTAAAGTTTGGTGAAAATCGGATCACATTTGACCCTAGTCCCCATATAAAGTCCCCTTTAGAAATTCACGTTTGCGCTTATAAATGGCTTAAAAACATCAGTACCGTGATGAAATTCGGTATGAACGTGTATTTTTATATCTAAATCATATTACCAAATTTTTTTATGGTTGGTCCATAATTGCCCCTTGGTCCAAAATAGGGCTCCTTAGGAAAATATGTTTAGCAATTATAATTGGCTTACAAATTTTATTACCTCGATGAAATTCGACATGAACATGTTTTATATGAATGTGAATCATTTATGATCACATTTTATTATGATCGGATCATAAGTGCCCCTAGGTACCACATACGATCCATTAAGAAAATCTAACATACATCTCATATTGTTATAATAGTCGATATACATACATATGTAATTAAGTTTTTAAACTTCTATGATATTTAATATTTATTCATAATATTTATTTTACATTATTTGATACTTAACTTAAAAATACTTGAAAAGTGAAACTAACTACAATCGTTAAAATTGTTATCATTTTCATCATCAATATCAGGAATGAGTAACTTCATAGTATCTGATGAAAATGTTTTTCTATTCCTTCGCGATTTTTGTGTACTGCAGCTTATAAAAGGGTCACTGGTTAAAAGTAACCTATTCAGGACGGCTCGATTGGTATCGCTTCTACTGAATTTCCTCGCATAATTCGTACGCCATATGGCTTTATTGCCTATGGCGTTATTACACTGCGTCGTCTAATTTATTTAAATTTTTTAAAAAAAAGTAAAATTTTCAAAAAATCGCCAAAAATAATTGCGCAAATTTGCGCAAACTTTTTTTTTTTTTGTTCCTGAATGTAAAGAGTTCGTATTTTCTTGTGGTATATAACATTAAACTACTAAAAACTACTTTCACCTTTAAAATCCTTATCTTTTTTTTGGGTAGGGTAAAAAAATATGAAATTTTTATTATTTTTAAATTTTGAACGAATAATTTTAACATTAATATATGAGATATATATAAAAAAAACTGAAAGTAGCAGTTGCTCATACCTTTCAAATAAAAAAAAATTAATATAAAACCTCTATTCGTTTAGCCACAAAAAAATATCATATAAACCTATTAAAATTTCAAAAAAAAACACCAAAAACGCATTTAATTTTCTTCACTTTCCTGAGTTTGACGTCGTCTCAAATCTACAAATCTCAACTTAAAGTCGAGAAAATTCACTATATAATGCAGAATATTGTTATCTATCGAACTGCATACTCAGTTTCTTAAATTTCTTTAAATTCATTTTTGCCTTTTTGGCCAGCTTTTCAGGGTAAACGCCACATAGTGCGCTGCCTTGCTTCATTGAGTAAAATGTTCAAACTTTAACGTTCAATAATCTCCCCGGCAAAGAGACAGCACCAAACAGTGCAACAGTGCCAGTATAATGAATTGGCAGCTGCTTCTTACACACAAATTGAAAATTCAGCTTGTTGACGTAACTGAGCCAAAAATGAGCTCCATGACTGTGGTTAATTTCTAATAATAGAAAAACATTTCTCACAGCAAGAATTTTTATAAAAACAAATTCAATTCAATATTACGTAAACGTTTGTTCCTTTATTAAACTATTTGCAATGAAAGTGCAAACCTTACTAGGCACTTTTGACATTGTCACATGTCACGAATATTTTATTTTTACATTGAAAAAATTTACAGTAAAAAAAGATATGGAATAAATTCAACTGTTATTGATTGTAGTCTTAGAAAGCTTTGTTTATAGAGAAGGAGGTTAATTTTGTGGCGTACAATGCATTACATCAAGAAAAAGTTTGTGATTGGCTTGTACCAGTGGTTTTATTTGCCCAAATAATAATGCCAAAAAGTGTCAGTCAACACTGAAGGATTGTATTATAAATTTTTCATAACATAATTGGTTTACATTACTATTACGTTGTGGACATTTGACATGGTTTTTAATACCAAAAAAAATATATTCAACTTTCAAAGCAATAAACTATTGTTTAAGCAATCATTAGGACATAAAAAGCCAATTACATTTTTATGCCTTATGAAAAATTGTTTGAAATTTTTTATTAACTTCATGACATACAAAATAGTTCATAAGTTTGCCAAAAATGTCCAGGAAAGGTTAACTTTTAAATTTTTTATTATTTTTGTTTTTTTTAATTAATTTTGGCAAGTGTTGTAAAAAAAACGTTAGGCAATATATTGTATTTAAAATTAAAATTCTTGTATTGTTTTAATATTATTTTGTAGCAAATTATTTAATTTTTGGCAAGCAAAAAAATAAAAAAGAAATAAAAAAGGAGTATAAAACTGTGATTCATAAAACCTAGCACACGCATTACGTTTACAAGACACGATTGTTTTTTTTTTTATATTTTATTCCAAATAAAATAAAATAAAGCATTTAAAGAGTGATAAATGATTGGTAGACAGACTGCACCTAAGCAAAAGTGACCTTAAAAGTACAACAACAAAAATTTTTTCTATTTTTATATAATAAAAATAATAAAAGTAATAAACCACAAGCTTAAGGGAAAAAAACAATTAAGAAAAAAAAATTAAATTAAATTTTGTATTCCATTCGTTTGTATAATATTGGCAAGGTATTCTAAAAACCATGGGGTATTTCACGAATAACTTTTTTTACTTATCTACGCATGATTCATTGTTATTCCGTTAAAAGAGTTTGCATATAAAATTATTAATTTTTTTATGCTTCAATATGCAGCCATTGTATAAAAAGTCTTAAGAAATTCCAATTTTATTTTCATTTTTTCTTTTATAGAATATGACAAGCTTTCATAAATTATTTCAAATTATTTAATCATAATTTCTGTTTTTTTTATTTTTATTATTCATTAAGTTTCTGCTTGAGAAGAACTTAGATTTTTGTTTGTTATTGTTGTTGTTATTAGTATTATTGTTGGCCAACATTATATTGTATTTTTAGCCAGCTTTTCATGCTGTTGCTAATATTCCACACATATTGAATTTATTCGGTTTATTATTTTCATGGCATTATATAAATATGTGCAGTGGTGCGTTAATAACAAAATATAATTGCATTTCATTTCTTGGCTTTACAGTCTAGACCATAACACATTTTACACCAGTTTATACATAAGTATTACAACAATTCTTTTTTTTTTTCTTTTCAAACAATTTTTTTGATTTGATTTATTATGCGTTATTAGTTTAAATAACTGCATAATTTATTAAAAAAAAATCAAATTTTATTTTCATTGTTTGTAATTAATTAATCAACATTTGTGTTATTCATAATAAAACGTATACATTTTTTAATTTTAAGTTTTTTAATTTGAAATAATTTTTAAACAAAATAAGTAACAAAAAACTTAAACAATTTTTAATTAAATTTAATTTTTAATAATAATTGAATATTTTTTTAAATAAAAATATTTTCTATAACAAAGCCTATTTAAATCATAATGAATTGATAAATTTTTTTAAAATAATTTTTAATGAAGTTTTCTAATTTAATTTGAGTGACAAGTTATTAATACTAAGCCATGTGCATTAAACTACAATCCTTTAGCCAGTATCAAGACCTAGCGTCTTAAACCACCCACATGTTTTAATTTTATCCAGGAGTGGTAGCACCTACTGTTTAAATTCGATATCGAACTACAGTTTTTGAGAAAATTTTCCATTGCAATTTTATTTTACGCTTTGACTTTTTGCCCTAAGACTATTAAGACAAAGTCGTCGAAAGAAATATTTTTTCAGATTTCATTTTGTTCGAACTACGAACTAGGTTTGAACTACGGGCTCTTGTCAAAGTGATCTCAATTATATATATATGGAGCTGAATATAAAAAATGCAAATGTATACGGTTCTCAAGAAATAGTTTTATCGCGGTTAATTACTTGCTTGGAGGTCATCAATTGGAGATAGTGGACTCTTTTATTGATCTTGGGATCCTATTAGACACAAAATTAAACTTTAATGATCATATCACTTTGACTGTAAATAAGGCAAGAAGCCCTCTTGGCTTCATAAAACGTTGGGCAAAGGAATTTACTGATCCATTTATTACTAAACAGCTACACGTATCGCTTGTCAGACCAATTTTGGAGTATGGATCCATTGTATGGGATCTTCACTATAATGTTTACAGCGAACACATCGAATCTGTGCAGAAACAATTTCTGCTCTATTGTTTGCGTGTCCTTGGATGGAATTATTTGGATATGCCTTCATATCATAGCAGACTGACTTTAATAAAACTGCCTACCCTTAAGAGTCGTCGAACAATGGTAAATGTATTCTTTATGATTAACCTGATCAATGGTAATATTTGCTGTGAATTTCTGTTAAGATCTGTTAAATTCAATATTCCTGCCGTAACTTCCGCTGTTACAATCTTATTTATATTCAATTCTGCAGAACTAATTATGCTGTTGCTGATCCGTTAACTAGAATTTGCGGTCAATTTAATTATTTGCCAGACTTTGTTGATTTTTCTTTAAATTCTTGCGTTATAAAACGGAACATTATTCATAACTTTTCATATTTTTATTGTAACAATTACTTGTATTTTTGAAAAAACTGTTTGTAATTCTATTTAATTTTATTCGTACCTATTTTTGTTATTAGTCAGTAAGGAATTTGTCCATTGATTTAAATAAATAAATAAAACACACTACCAGCTAGAAGTCGCCGTAGTCTAGTAGGTGGTGTGTTGGCTTAAAATACATAAAGGCCACGGTTCAAACCTCAGGTTAGAAACCAAAACGAAAATATGAAAAAAATATTTCTTCAACAGATTTCTGGCAAAAAGTCAGAAAATTGCCATGTAAAGTTTCTCAAAAAATCTGGCGCTCACAGTCGACTTTATACTGTAGGTCCAGCCACTCGTGTATAAAATTAACATACGCAACATATATAAATGGTGTAAAAAGCTAAGTGGAAATACTGGCTGAAGGCTCTGTACCAGCTAGACTACACTATGCTTAAGCTTAACTTTCCTGCACCCACATTTCATTACGTTTTCTAGAATGAAAACAAATTCATTCTGTGCATTAAAGATGCTCGAAAAGAAGGAGGTAAACGACTCACATTTTCGGGTTACAAAGTTTAAACATTCAACGTATAATACAACAGAGATTATTTGTAAGTTTTTTATTACAGCTGCCTGGCAACTTTCCTCTATATTTACTTCAATCGTTTTCTGTCTGGCATCTTCTACAAGTAACTAACTTACTTACTTAACGGGTTATTACAACATTTCAGTTAGAATTGCGACTTAGTTTCTCACCACCTTATGTTGAGTGTGTTAGGTTATGTTAGGTTAGGTTAGAGGACGTGTACTTGTCAATTAAGACAAATACAGTACCCGGAGGTCGAATTGACACATTGTACAACGTCCTAGTTTCTCACACCACTTATGTTGTGTGTGTTAATTTTATACATGAGTGGTGAGACCTACAGTTTAAAGTCGACTCCGAACGACAGAATTTTATTTATTGAGAAACTTTTCATGGCAATTTTTATTTACTCTCAGAGTTTTTGCCAGAAATCTACTGAGAGGAAGTCGCTGAAAAAATACTTTTTGTATTTTTGTCTTTGATGCCTGGCCTGGGGATCGAACCCAGGCTTTTGCGTCTAATAAGCCAACACACTACCTACTAGACTACGGCGACTTCTGTTAATTTGTGTGTGTTAATTTTATCCAGAAATGGCGGAACCTATAGTTCAAAGCCAACTTCGAACGACAGATTTTTGGGAAACTTTTCATGGCAATTTTATTTACTCTCAGAAGTTTTGCCAGAACTCTGCTGAGAGGCAGATTTCGGCGACTTCAAGTTATTGTTAATTTATTCTAGGTATTCTTTTCACTTCTATCTTTTGTGGTCTTTCTATGTTATTGTAATGTGGTTCTTTCTTGTCTCAATTCTCGTAAATTCTTTGATGTTTTGTTATTGTAATTCATTGCAATTGCATTTTCTTGGTTGTTTTGTTTTTGTTTGCTTTTCTTGTTATTTTTCTTGAATAACCAGTATTTGTAGTACAAGGAGAATCTTCATCTGATTTTTCGATCATGAAATTTTAGAAGAATAACTGTAGTTAAATAACTATGGGGGTGCCCCGGTAGTATAGTAGGTAGTGTGCTAGACTATTAGCTTGAGGGTCGTGGGTTAGATTCCCACCAGAGACTCTGGTCTGTGACACTACACCGAGCATATGGTCAAAGTTACTCAGCTCGTATATAATTAGAATATAATTTGTAATTGTATTGTAATAAATAAATAAATAACTATGGGGTCTTTTTTAAGCGCTTTCTATGAGAGATATCATTCAAATGCTCGCTTCGTTTGCTCTGGTTGAAGCGTATCAGAAATATCAAATTTTCCATGACTCTGGCATATAAATCAGACTGAATTTTGCCTCTGATATAGGTTGTATTGGCTTTAAGGACCGTTGTCGTTTGTAACTTATTTGCATACAGCTGCGATTTAAGCAAACCGCATAAAAATATGTACAATAACGATCTCCTTGGCTAGTTCACATCTCCTCCATGTTGGACGACCATACCCTCAAATCTCTCGAGAATAGCCAATATGGCATCAGCTGTATGACACGTAGCGCCCTCCTATTGAAACCAGGCCAAAGCGATAAATTATTTAATCGTATAACAAAAAATTGCAATTCCGTTTATTTTAATTTTATTTTTATTTTCATCATTAGTTCTGCTGTAATTTTACACTTTTAGGTTGTACTTTAGGTTGTACTTCATGCCCAAAATCCAAAAGGCGAACTTTAATAGTTTCCTAAGAATTTTGTTAGCATTGTTGCATCTTTTCTATTCGTTCTTTTATGTACGAATCTAATAAAAAAAATAAAAAAAAAATATAAAGAAGTTTTGTGGTGTACTTTTTAACACAGCACAAACGAGAAGAAAGAAACATATGCCATCTAACGAACGAGGGTTGTAAAAGAAATTCTAAAATTAAACTAAAATCAAAAATTAAACTGCACAAAACATAAAGCGTATCATATTTTATGTTAAGTTTTGAACGATTTTGTTAAACCAACCTGTGTTGTATGCTTGTCTTATTAGGTCTCGTTGTTTTTTGCAATGAGGCCCTTGGTAAACGGTCTACATTTCATTTTTCCTAAGAGAAATGCTTTTTCTACAGTATTTGTAGCAGTAATTCATGTTAATTAACTCGTAGAATGCGACCAATGTAAGATAGGCACAAAGTAAGTTAATGGTTGCAGTCTCGGATAGTATAGACATTTCAAAGCTATCAAGTTTGTTAATGTCTGTTGTCTTTAGAGTCCCATACTTTATTAAATACAACAGAATTGACTATAACTAGCACTTAACAATTTAAAGACTGTGCATATGAATACTTAGTTAACGTTTGAGAAGCGTGTCAATTTATTTAAGAATAAAGAGATTGGCTTGCTGTAGTGTTAGCTTGAGTACAAACCGAAGCTTGAATACTGCAAAAGACATAAAATTGTTTATCACGTTTGTTTCGAATTAAAAAAAGAAACTTTACTACAAACTTCACCAAATAACCTGTTCAGAATCTTCACCTGTTCAGAATCTTTACCTAAGAACATCCGAAAGTTCAGCCATTGTAGAACTGAATTAGTAAAGTTTCTCACCACTACACCCGATATACATACATAAAATAAAACATTACGATTTACAGTAATGAGTAATGGACAGGTTATATACACGCTGCAAATACTTATCAAACAGTGTCTTGATTGTAGTCGAAGTAGTCGTAACATAGTAGGTAGTGTGTTGGCTTGCTAGACGTGAGGTAGGGGTTCAAACTTTAGCCCAGACATCTCGAACATAACGAAATATGAAAAAAATATTTTTTGGAAGACTTCACATACATACATACATAATTGGTTATTACAACCCTCCAGTCAGGATTGTGTTAATTTTATACATGAGTGGCGGGACCTACAGTTTTAAAGTCGACTCCGAACGACAGATTTTTGACGAACTTTTTATGGCAATTTTATTTACTCTCAGAGTTTTTGCCAGAAATCTGCTGAGAGGAAGTCACCGAAGAAATATTTTTTGTATTTTGTTTTGATGTCTGGCCTGGGGCTCGAACCCTGGCTTTATGTCTAATAAGCCAACACACTACCTACTAGACCACGGCGACTTCCATGGAAGACTTCACTTCAGCAAAATTCAGAGAGTAAAAGAAAATTGCCGGGAAAAGTTTCACAAAAATCTATCGTTCGGAATCGACTTTAAATTGTAGGTACCGTTACTTATGAAATTAACTAACACAACATGGGTGGTGTGACAAGCTAGGTTGTAGTCTTGACTGAAGGGTTGTAATGAGCAACTAAGTAAGTGAGGAAAGTTTTTCTTCTCCAAATATCATCTCAAATGAACGCCTGTAGGACGGAACTGAATTGACTGACTGTAAACGTTGTAACTAGTGGAAAACGATCCGGGATGCATGACGAAAAGAAATATCGATATGGAAGCCTATATAAGCCTAGCTTCCGTATTTATATACGGAATTAAGAAAGCCAAAACCAATAACTTGTGGATCAAGCTGAAGATAATGGCAGAAGATAAACATGAATAGAATATAATCAATGAGTTGCTGTGTTCATTATCAAAACATTAGGAATCTCTTGGTTTGAGACAATTTTTGGATAAATTAATGTGGCCCTCGCATTTGAAATGATCGGGCATTTTGTATTTTTATGCTGCTGCTATAAAACCATGCAAAAGTCTACAAAACTTTTTTATTTTTCTTATTCTTTATGTTTCTGGCTATAAAATATTGTACCCTATAACTAAACACAGTAGAATATAAATATGAAGCTGCAGATTAGAAAATTTCTACAAATATTTTACAAAGAATTTTGCAAGAAAAATAAAATTCTATTGAAACTTGAAATTTTTTTTAACAATTTTTCAAAATTTTTAATTTTTATGCAGACTGATTAAGGTGTTCTTTAGTTCATTTATACTTACTTATCTGTATAGTATGACCACATTTTTAACATTTAGTCACAGTCATTTTTTTTTGTTTTTTTTTTTGTTTGTTTATTTGTTTGGGTCTGTTAACGTTTTTTGTAGTAAAATGGCTTTTGTTGGCTTTTGGGTTCATTCTGTTTATGTTGATGTTTATTTTCTTTACTTTTTTCTTTTGCATTTTTTTCTTTTGTTTTGTTGTTATTTTTTGCCAAAAGGTATACAAAGAAAGATGCAATATAGTGTTCATTGCTGTTTCTTTTTGAGTTTTAAGACGAGTTTAGTCTGGCAGAGTAACACAAAATGTGTGATACAAACTGTATAAGTTCTGCGTTGTCTTCTCCTTTAGGCCATTAAAGTTAAAAACCTTCCTTTATTGCATTTAAGTAAGGGTTACTGACATGAACCTTGAGTAGTGAATAAAATAAAAAACACTCTAGCCAAACAGACAAACAACTTGAAATGCGTTTAAGGCAGCAATTTTTCTTCTTCCCTTTTCTTTTCTTGTCTTTTCTTTTTAATGTTTGTATTTGTATGAAAGTAAATATTGTTGGTTTGTTTCTTCTGTTTTTTTGTATCATATTTTCTAAACAATTTGTCTGGTTAAAACAGCTGCTTTTTTCTTCTTGTTGTTTTATGTTTTAAATTTCAAAATACATTGCAATTGTTTCAATATTTGATTTAAACATTGAACTGTTTTGTGACTACAAAGTTCAGTTTTTAATTTGAATTGCTCTTAAACTTCTAAGATCATATGACAGTCAGTCACACATCTATCCAAGTTTTTTTTTCTACTTTTTTTAAATTAAATTTTATTACCAGTTAACCATGAACGCCAGCCAGCCAGCACATGTTTGCTTTAATGCAGGTTTTATTTATTAAAAATGTATTTCAAATACATTTAATGTTTTTGCTTAAAACTCTTATAAATATTGATAGATGGCGGCATTAACTATATTAATTAGTGTTTGATTATAACAAACAATACCAATTGAAGGTCATATTGTGTTTTAAAATGTTTTTAGCAATTAAAATAAAATATAATTCAGATCACACATACATACACATTACCTTCAATGAAAATCTTGTTTTAAATAATAAGAAAACAAAAACAATTAAATATTCTGCTTTCCCTTACTCTATCATTATTTGATAGTGTTTAACAAACAAAAGACTTAAGACACATACTTTTTTTCCAATTTTTGTAAATTTTTTTCTTGGCTTTGTCTTTTTAATTGCCATTAAATTGTATGTTTAGCAGTTGCTTAATACATCTCTTGCCCTTTTTTGGTAATTAGATTTGAATTAAAAATGTAATTGAATTCACTAAACCACTGGTATTTGGCTCATGTGTATGCACAAGTAAATTACTGTGTCTGTTATTATGGTATACATATCTTCAGTATTATTTGTTTTAATGATTTAAAAACCTCGAAAGTAATTATTGAAACACTTCTTTTGGAATTTGTTTAAATAATTATTTCCAAAAAGGTTTGATTTGCAAAGGGATAATAGGAAAAATTACCTTAAAATTATCTGCATCTTGCCTGTGGTATGATAATCATGATTTTCTTTCATTTGCAAAAGTACAAAATTTCAATAATTTTTTGCATTCCTATGACTCGTGTTGCCATGCTAGGTTTTTCTCAATTTTAAGACCATAAACATCTGTAAAACAAAAGAATCAACATATAATTTTTGGCTTAATGAGAAATAAAAGAAGAAATTCATTTATATTCTATATCAGTACAATGCTCTGCATCTACTGTAAATATTATAAATTTTGAACGCCTGCTAAAAGTATATTTCGTTAATGAAAAACGGAAAGAAACATTAATTTAAGTATTTTTCCTCTGCATTGAAGCAATAAAAATATTCCTTTTATAGGCGGGATATACACTGAGCGTCATAAGTTAGTCAACACTTTTGTTCTTAAGTATAAAAAAGTTCCTTTATCATGAATTGTTTTTGTTTTTGTTTTAACATTTTATAAGCAATAAATAAGCGTTTTTATTTTTGGAAATTTATTCGACTATTCTCATTTACTTTTCTCGCTATCCTAAGAAAATGAATTATTTCAGTGGTGTTTACTCACTTTTGGTGCTCAGTGTATGTATATACTTCACTGGCTCATCTGAGATTTCTGTTATAAAGCTGACAAATAGAAGGTCCTTAAGTAGATGTACTGGACACTACTAACCTAGCAAAAATTTTAATCGAAATAAATAATAAAATAAAACACAAAATTTATTGACATAGGACCTTCCAACAGAGCCTTCCGAACACTGACCGTATACAATGACCACTTTTTGAAATTTTTTTTATACTGCTCGAGCGATTTGAGACATTTGCTATGCACTCCACCAAAAGAAGACGTGGCTGACATATTGTTATCCATATCACCATAGGCGACCATACACAATGACGTGTGTTTCTGAATGAACTCTGAAGCAGTTGGTAATTGACACAAAATTATTGACTTTGGTTTGATAACAATCTAGTGCATGAGATCCGAGAGCATCAATTGCATTCCGAGGAGGTCACTGTTTGATGTGAATATTAATCTGGCGAATTCATTGGTCCATATTTCTTTCAGAACAACCTTAGAAAGGCACAATAAGCCGATGATTACGAAATCTATTTAACCTAAATGGGATGATGAATTGACCAACGACTTGTGACTTCAACAGGACTTATCATACAGTTCATGCCATATTCTGCATGAAGGCATGGTTATCAAACGGGGAGATGATGTAAACTGGCCACAGAGATCAAGCGATTTAACCCAGTTAGACGTTTTCTTGTGCAGTTTTCTGAAGTCTCAAATGTTTGAAAATTTCGAATAATTCGAAGCGGGGGCATCTGCCTTCAAAGCCTACATAACCCTTATGGGATTTGAACCCTCATCGGTGAAATTTAGCCTGATTTATCTAGCAAAGTTGTTGAAAATTGGACATTCCCAATATGCTCCACCTAGAGAAGCCGTGGTGGACATTTGAATGATGTTATTAACCCACACAAAATGGCAATAAATATTTTGTAGTAATTAAAGTGCTTAACCTAAATACGAGCTTCACTATAAATCGACAATTCTAAACTATTATATAATTTTATAAAAATTTGGAGTTTTTAATTCCCCTTCAAATAAACCATTCAGGAATTCTTGATCCCTGCAGAAAGTATAATATTAATAACTACCGCTGTAGGAAGGTCAGGAGAATTATTAGAACTCAATCAGCAAATTTCTTCATCACTTAGATCACTGGGGTTTCGCCGTCCCGTCAAAAAAAAAGTCGCCGTAGTCTAGTAGGTAGTGTGTTGGCTTATTAGTCGTAAAGCCAGGGTTCGAGCCCCATGCCAGACATTAAGACAAAATACAAAAAGTATTCCTTCGGCGACTTCCTCTCAGCAGATTTCTGGCAACAACTCTGAGAGTAAATAAAATTGCCATGAAAAAGTTTCTCAAAAATCTGTCGTTAGGAGACGACTTTAAACTGTAGGTCCCACCATTCATGTATAAAATTAACACACACAACATAAGTGGTGTGAGAAACTAGGACGTTGTACAATGGGTCAATTCGACCTCCGGGCACTGTACTTGTCTTAATTGACAAGTACACGTTTTCTAACTTAACCTAACCTAGAGCAACAATGCAATACAGAGGTCAAGAGGCAATGATAGACTTTATTACCCTGGAACTTACTGCAGTATATAAAATTTCGGTTTCGTGTGAAAATAATTTTGAATAAAACTGTACAAAAGCAAAGAAATAATTAGAAGATGGGGATAATTCTTTCCGATATAATAAAGTAAAAGAAAAAAATTTTTCGGCAAATTCGGCAGCGGTAGTCTTATAAAAAATCAATCAAGTCTTATGAGTTTCAATTAGAAGAGGATTAATAATTAAGTCGTGTGTTACTCATAAATAACACTTCTTAATGATTGTAAAATGTAATAAATAAAACGGATATGTAAGTTCATTTGTGGTATGGACTCTCTTCTAAGCTTTTATAGAGTCCCTGATATCAGTCAGAATGCAAATATTCATTGCAATTGCATGCTAGTTCTTAAAAAAATAATAATAACACGGAGAAAAGAAAATAGAAAATTTTATAAACCGCCATCAGCTTTTGCAGACCTTAAACTCAACCTAATTTGAAATTAGTTATCGTAGCGGAAAGGGATGGTTAATCTTTTTCCAACGAATGAATTGCACAGGCAGTGGCCTGATTATATATAACTTGTATATGAGTGAAATCGCCGTAGTCTAGTAGGTAGTGTGTTGGCTTATTAGACGTAAGGCCACGATTCAAATCCCAGGTCAGACATCAAAATAAAATACAAAAAATATTTCTTTGGCGACTTCCTCTCAGCAGAACTTTGGGAGTAAATAAAAATTGCCATGAAAAGTTTCCCAAAAATCTTTCATTCGGAATCGACTTTAAACTGTAGGTCCCACCACTCATGATAAAATTAACAGACACAACATAAGTGGCGTGAGAAACTAGGTCGTAATCCTGACGGAAGGGTTGTAATGGCCAATTATGTATGTACATATGTATGTATATGAGTGTAATTGAAATATTTCTAATATTCTTCAGTAACTATCAAGGCATTTCATTTAAGTTTAAACAAAATTTCTAAGAAAACTTAATTAAAACCCTTACTAAGCTTTTAACACAATGATTTTAATTATTTATTTAAAATCAACATGAAGCCGGGTTAAATAATTTCTAAACCGTTTGAAAAAATTTTCAAATAATGAATTGAAAAAAACAAACCAAAAATCATGATTTAATTAAATCAATGAAGAATTCAAAAATATATACAAACAAGAAGAAAAAAAAACAGACGTCAGCAACAAAAATGTTGTAGAAAAACAAAACAGAATTGATTGTTAAATAATTTAACAAAATAACAACCTTCATACATACGTATGTATAATGAAACAGCAACTTCGTTATCCATAAACTGAATGAATACAATTTAATTAAAAACAACAAGAGAAAGAGAGAGAGAGACACCACAATAACGTATGTATGTCTGTATGTGTGTGTGGTTAACATTTAATGATTCATAGACTTGTTCTCTTAGTAATGTTTTAAACAAAAAATTTTAAAAAGAATTTTACAAAAACAGTAAACACGTGTTGATTGCAGTCGTAAAAACAAAACGTTTAAATTGTTTAAGAAATTCTTAATAATATTGTGCATGTATCTGTATCTGTTCAGTTTCAGTTCAATAATGAATTTCCGTTAAAATAGTGTAGTTAACATGAATATTTTTTTTACGTTTTCTAAACATCCGTTTGAGTTTTATTTTTCCTTATTGGTAACTACAGCTTTTGAACGTTATTTACTGTGCTTTATTTTTGCTTTTATTTCTGTACTTTTGTGTTGCTTTTTCTTTACTTTAATACTGACATTAAATAATATATTTTCTCTTTGCCACACTACATACATTCATAAGAAAACGTGCCTAGCTTAATGATGGGTTTGTTTCTGTAATATTATAGTCACACTTATGTTGTGTTCTGCATATTTATGCCGTTTTGTTTGGTTGCCTTTATAACAACAAAGATACAAATATAAAAATAAAAAATAAAAGTAAAATGAAAAAGAAAAAGAAAAACTTTAAACTTCAAAGAATTGTTCAAATCCTTGTTTACTTTTTATTTAAAAATAAAATAAAAACTTTAGGCATACAAAACAAAAGACTTAAGCAAGAAACTTGGCGTCTAATAAACAAAGCAATCCATACTTTATTGCTTTGTGTGAAATTTTATTTACAACCTGAAAGTTAAATTAATAACAATAAATAAAACAATTAAATATTTTTCATATAAATATTAAACAAAAGGCTTAAGAAACATGCTTAGAATATAGTTCATAAAGCAATGTTTTCATTTCATTCTTGTAGAACTGTCTTGAAAGCATATCAGGATATACAATTGTTTTTACACATTCACTGCCACTGCTGAAAAGAAGAGGACGCAATAAAATAATATTTTTCTATGCTGATAAAACATAGACAACCTTCCGTCAGGATTACAATTTAGCTTCACACTTCTTCTGATAAAACATGCGGTGTGTGATTGGTGAAATGTCTGATGCTTTTTTAAATTTTTCTATCACAGCTTTATAGACAACCAGAAAATATGGTCGGGTAATGGCATGGGAGACCACAAACCCAGCTTACAGGCACATGAATGTAATGTTTTCTAGGCTGAAGTGTTCACAATCATTAAGGCAGTGAAGTTGGTCTGTAAAAGGCTCTCGCTGGATACGATATGCGTGTTGTCAGTCTACCTTAATGGCAGTGATTAGGTATTATATCAGTTCAAGGCTTCAATCTACATACATATTGTTAGAACACGAACAAAGCTGTTGTACAGGCATGGACTAGTACTAAGCTGTGCTTCGAAGTAATGTGATTTTGAAGGCAAGAGAAGGCGCAAAGAAATGCATTGATCTGGGCTAATCGTTCACGAAAATGGACGTAGATTGGGCAGTTTATGGAGGAATAGGTTGGATTGCAGAATATCTCGGAATTGAAGAATATTCTAGTAGGGAATGGTTATTAAACTTGTATAGGGAATCTTTAGAACATTGCTTTAATATTGTACATTGAGGGCAAGCATCAGTTTGAAGGTCATAACAGAATTTCTGCATGATTTATGGCAATATGAGAGAGCCTTGACATGCAGAACTAAAAGTTTTTAACTATCTGGGGGAGTTCTCTTCTATTAGGATTACTGAGCTGAAGAGTATCAAATCGCGCATTAGTTCACTAATGATATGATTCCGTACTTATTCTCCTTTTCTATAACCTGCTTGTGATTGTTTTCCTTTATTTTCCTTTCTTTTCGAATCTTTAGCCCTTCTAGAGACGTTAACGTATTTAACAAAATCCTTATTATTTTGCATGTCTTACAGGGACCTGGAAATCATTTTTTTCCACTTGCACAAAGCTGTTTATGATGTTTCCATACATACATACATACATAAGTGATCATTACAACCCCTCTAGGATTATGACCTAGATTCTCACACCACTCATGTTGTGTGTGTTAATTTTATACATGAGTCAACTCCGAACGACAGATTTTTTGAGAAACTTTTCATGGCAATTTTTATTTATTAATAATATTAAAGAAATAATTTTTTTGTATTTTGTTGTGATGTCTGGCCTGGGGTTTGAACCATGGCTTTACGTCTAATAAGCTACCTACTAGACCACGGCGACTTCATGTTTCTAGAGTTTATAACCAGTTAAATAGCTTCTCAATTTTCTTCTGATATTATCAGATACTTAGCCAATGATTTGATTCCAAAAACAAAAACTAATTTTTTAATAAAAATGAAATTTATATGTGTTTGCTAACCTCAAGTCCTAATGAAAACAAAGCAATGTTAGTTATTTTATTTAAACACAGTAAGAAATATTGCTTAGGATATATACCAAAAATTTTTTTTTCTACTCCCCTTATTCAATAAGTTCTGATTTTGTTAGATTGTGTTAATGACATAATAACTCTTCATATGCGTTATTACTTTTTAAGTTTTTCTTTTTGCCAATATTATTCTTCTAATACTTATAATAACGGTTATTTGTTTATTTCTTTACGTTGTATATCTTTTATTGAGTATTTTAAAAGGCTTTATTGTGATGACATGTTTTTTCTGTCTTTCTTTTTCTTTCTTTTCAAAAGAAATCAACAACCGTTTTCTTTCGTTTCGTTTTTATTTATCATTTAATTTTCGCTATTATTTATGTCGCACAATGATTGCCATTTTTGTCTTAAAATAACAGTATGTGGGCTGTAAATGTCTTATTATTGTCCAAAATGAAATACAAAACGGCATAGAAATTAAGTTATTATTAAAGGTTATTGGCTTGATAAAGAGAAAAATATGTTTTTAAATTGAACTGTTATTGAATTTATTATTATTTCGTATTGTATAAAGAAAACAAAAGACTTAAGCAACAAACTTTAATTCGTTCATAATAAATTTTAATTGATTACAAAAATAAAACTTTATTTTGATAACTGAAAACACGTAAATTTTTTTTAAAAAGATTTTATTTTTCGCTGCTTACAAAGATAAATATCAACATGAAATTCTTATAGACATTAGCATTAAATAGTCTGTAACCAATTTAAGTTTCTACAAAAAATATGTGAACAAAACATAGCCAAATTAACCCTTTCATGCCCGAATTTTTTGGGCCTAAATATGAAGTGATATTAAATTCAGAGTCCTACGTATTCTGGTTTTACACGTTTTTAACCAAGCTTGTTTGCAAAAAAAATCTTTTAAAAAAATTAAAAATTACGGAATTTATGAACAAAAATGTACAATGTTGCCTATAGGCAACATCGGGCATGAAAGGTTTAAAGAATTTTTTCTGGACTATACGACCGTCATTTTTTTTCTAATCTAAACATTTAGAAACCGACAATGTTGCACTGAAGACGTTTCAAAGCTCCTACGTTTAAAAAGTTCTTGCATTTAAAGCGTTTTTACAAAATTTATTTAATTTTTGCAAAGTTAAACACTTACGTTCTTCGGCATATTTTTCATTTAGATTAGGTAAGGTTAGAGGACGTGTACTTGTCAATTAAGACAAGTGCAGTACCCGCAGGTCGAATTGACCCATTGTACAACGGTCCTAGTTTCTCACACCACTTATGTTGTGTGTGTTAATTTTACACACGAGTGGTGGGACCCTCAGTTTAAAGTCGACTCCGAACGACAGATTTTTGAGAAATTTTGCATGGCATTTGTATTTACTCTCAGAGTTTTTACCAGAAATCTGCTGAAAGGAAGTCGACAAAGGAATACTTTTTTCATATTTTTCGTTTTAATGTCTGACCTGGGGTTTGAACCGTGGCCTTTCGCCTAATAAGCCAACACACTACCTACTAGACTACGGCGACTTCATGATCTTGAGCAATACTTTCTTCAATTTAAATTACGATTAAAATATTTCTAGCATTTAGTATAGTTAGTTACCATTAACCGATTACGACAAGGGGGCTTACCTCACATAGTGTGTCACAATGAGCCATATGGGCCACCGAGTGAACTTGCCAGTGAGCTACCCGCTTTCCTAACCTAACTTAACCTAACCTAGTATAGTTTAGTTTAGTTATTATAAAGAAACATGCCTACGCTTACATTTTTTCACGCGCACTCCTTAATTAGCTTCTAAATTTTTTAATTTAAGTTATTTTTTAAATTCTGTTATAAAATCCAACAAAAAGCATTCTAACACACAATCATACATTAAGCATATCTAAGCTGTTTAACAACTTCTTTAGAATTCCTAAAAAAAATGTTTAACAAAAGCTACAAAAGCAAAAGCAGAATAAAATACTCGTTTAATATAAACAAACGCTTTTCTCCTCATATATTTTTAAAGATTCTCTCAGGCCTGTTTTATGAGTGTTTTTCTCAAGCAAAAAAAAATCTTGTTTTTGTATGCCAAATGGTAAATTGAATCATTTGAATTTCTTAGAATCTTATAAAGATTCCACGCAAAAATTTCTTGGAACATGAGTTTGTTTGCCTTCGTTTCATTTCAAGGGTATTTAAATTTCTGTATGTTTTAAGTGGAATCTTTATGAAGATTTCATTTCATTTTATAAAAATGTCAACTTATTTTGATGAATGCTTCGGGAGTTATGATTTGTGTTTTTGGTTATCAATGAATATTAAGTGGCATGTCCTTAAAATGTATATACAAGTATGGAAACATATTGTATATGTACAGGTACAGAAATACATACATATATGCATACATTATACATAAAAATTCCATGAAAATATGTTTTGAATATTTTATAAACAAAAATGAAATGAAAATAAATATTTTATGATTAAAATATTGATATTGAGGTGTCTAGAAAGAGTAGCATACACATACGTCAACATGGAATTCCTTTAATTAGAAAAAAATTAAAAAAAAAATTATTTTATCATCGCCTTAGTATGTCTAGTGGGTAATGAGTTCGCCTATTGAACGAGAGATCTGAGTTCAAACCTCAGGTTTGACATATTGAAAGAAAAAAATGAATGCTTCACCAATCTTATGATCTGCGAGTAACCATTTGTTATAAAAAAGTTTCTAAAATCTGTCATAAAGAGCCGCCGTTAAACAATACGTCTGTCAGCTACGCCTTAATGGTGACTCAAAGGAATTTTTATGTTCTGAAAACCTAAGTAACCACAGAAAAAATCTTAAAATTGAAGGAAATACTTACATATGTAGGGTGATACAGGATTGCATGGCTTTCACTTTTTAAAGATTCTTTCATGTAAATGTTGCCCACGGCTACACCGCAGGTTGTTCAACCAAAAGCTTCAATTTCGACAAGCTTTGCTTAACATTTCAGTTGTTATCTTACCAATGACACTGGAATTGACAATGGCTAATATATATGCAGTTATCACCACAGAAGTCGCCGTGGTCTAGTAGGTAGTGTGTTGGCTTATTAGACGAAAAGCCACGGTTCGAGCCCCAGGCCAGACATCAAAATGAAATACAAAAAGTATTTCTTCGGCGACTTCGCAGATTTCTGGCAAAAACTCTGAGAGTAAATAAAATTGGCATGAAAAGTTTCTCAAAACAATCTGGCTTTCGGAGTCGACTTTAAATTGTAGGTCCCGCCACTCATGTATAAATATTAACGCACACAATATAATTGGTGTGAGAAACTAGGTCGTAATCCTGACTGAAGGGTTGTAATGACCAATTATGTATGTATGTATGTGGGTATGTATCCCCACAGAAAATTGTTCAGTGGAGTGCAATCTCATGACCTTTACGACCAATGGATTGCTACAAACCATTTGATTAAATTTGTCTTTTAAAATATTCACAAAATCGTGAACCGACAACGACAACGTCTTAGTCTTTTTTTAATCACATGCCCACCAAGTTCAACTCTTCCATTTTAGTCGGCATTGACGGTAACGTTGCGATTTAAATCTTTCTTGTAGAATTAAGGTTCAAAGATGCAGTCGATCCATAAACCGCAACAAACAGTGCAGTGCTGTTTAGGATGTATTGGCAGCTATTGAACTGCGAAAAATTCGACAATTCTCTACTCAAAAATGAGCTTTGGCGCTGAAGATAATTCCACTAACAGCATGAATTTTGTTAATAAAAATAAATGATTGGCAAACGTTATTCGTTTGGTAGTCTACTCACGGCAGTCTACTCACGGTAGTCTACTTACTGGGCATTTTTACCAGCAGATTAAAAGGCTGTCACATGTTACGAAACTCTTTTTATGCTGAAGAAAATATATTGAAAGTACATGTATGTACCTATGTGTGCTAATTAATCCACAATGGAAATAATTTTAGATGAGAAAACCCTGTTCTAAGTGTGAATCATATTGAAATTATCCAAGTTTTTAACCGACAGCAAGCTATTGACGAAGATATCAATACCACTTGTACACAAGATAAGATACTCTCTTAATGAAGCTTTTCATATACAGAGTAGCCCTCGGCTTGCGAAAATGACAGCAACTAGACGAACTCAGGCACCGAAAATTCGTTAGAGTATGGCTTAGAGAACATTCTAACGCTGGTACCTGTATCAGGCGTTGCCTGTGATAAGAAACATTAATTCAGCTTCACTGCATTGTTTAATGAGTGTCAGGTAGCAGGTTCTAATGAAAAACGTAAATGACAATAAAGATTAAATAGAGTGACGATTATCACACCGATTTGTGTTTTATAAACTTTAAAACAACCAGCATTTTAAATATAAAAAAATACAAAAGAATTACACATGCAGAGCGCCACGCCCACATTTCCGTAAGACAAAGCAATTGCAAATTGAAAACGTATGTCTGAATTTAACAAAAAAATATGGTGTGTGTAGGTGTCAAATTTGTTTAGAAGTTAGTCATTGACTGAGAATCATTCATTTATGAAAAATTAAAAAAATAACAAAAGACTTAAGACACAAACTTTAAAAACTATTTTATTAAAAATTTCCACTTGAAATACTTTCGTTACTAATTCATACAAACAATTGTTGCTTTTGTTTTAGATTCATCATCATCATCATCATCATCATCAATGGGAATGGACACCACAATGCCACCACATATGATGGCAATGGAAACCACAATGTTACTGGATTTAAAGTATGCCTCACCATCATCATCGATGGTAGCAAAGGCTGATGATTTGTTAACCTCAAGTGTAAGCACAAGTACAACGGAAACCAATAAATTAATAGAAACAACTAATGAAGGAGAAACCTCATTGCCAATGACAACAATTGAACCGATTGTGACAACCGAACCAACAACAACACCTACAATGTTAAATGCAATGATGGAACATGAACATGAACATGAACATCATCTGCAGCATCAGCATACAGCTGATGAAGAAGATCATATCCAAAGGATAAATGGCCATCATGCACATGAGCATGGTATTGAAAATGAAAATGTCCATGAACATGTGCATGATAATGGAATTGTACATGAGCATGAACATTATTTGGTGCCTTCTACCACAACTACCACTACAACCACTAGTACAGAGAAATCCAATGAAATTGAACCTCAAACTGAAGAACACATTAATCAAATCTCAGCTGAAGTTGAAGATGATGTTAAGGACTTTAACAATTTCAGACATCCAGCCACACTCATTACAGCTAGTCAAAGTGAAGAAACACTTAATTCCGGAGATAAAGATAATTCCAAATCGTTGGAAGAACATGAAGATCCCTATCATGCTCATATATTGTCGGAGAATCATGATCGTTTGGCCGAACACGAGGACTATCAAATGTTATCCAGTACTGAGGAATCCCTAGATGCCACCACATCTACGACATCTACTACTACGACGACAACAACAACAACAACAACAACACCTAAACCATTTGAAGAAACGCATACCGATGAAATAGTTGTTAGCAATGAAAATGAGGCCACGGCCAAACCTTTAATGCACAATGACACCATAGAGGGTAGGGCTAGAGCCATCAATATGGATGACGATGATGAAGGCGCTACATTAACAACATCAACAACAGCGGCCACACCTGTGGAACCTGTAATTAATATTGTCGAGGGAAACCATTATCACGTACATGAACACCATGACGAACAGCCAAAGGAGCTGCATCACATGAATGTTCATATTGAAAATCAAAATCAAGATGATCATATGACCTCTTCTACCACTGAGAAACCACATGATATGCCCGCTGTTTTTGTATTCAATGGTGAGGGCCGCTCCGTTGACTCCTCCATATCTGCGGAAAATGATGACAATTTATCCCCCTTCAACTATCATTACAATTTTGTGACAACACAACGCAACCATAACGAAAATGAAGATAAAAATTCCGCTTATAAAGACCTAAGCGACGTGAGCATGGATGAGGATGATGAGGATCGTTTCCAAAAAACACATGAACATTTACACGAACACAATAATAGCCATGATGAACATCATAACCATTTTGCCATCAATGAAAATACCAAAGAAATGATGACCACCAACACTAACGCTCAACAAAATGATTCAATGACCCATACGACCTCAGCGCCTGATGCTGCTTCAACGACAACAACTACGCCGCCTGAAACGTTAACAGAGCCTCAAATGAAAATAACCGAAATAACTGCAGCCGGCGATACAATGCATCGTGAATGTTTAGCAGATGGCAAGAGCTATACGGTAAGTTTCACAATGAATGTCAGTGTATGCGTGTAGGCGATTTTGTATGAGTGAATGAATGTAAAGTTTTTCATTTTTTTTTCTCATTTCATTTACAACAAATGACGTCTGAAATGACCCTGGAGTTGCGGATTTTTTTTTTTTGTTTTTTGCTATTTGCTACATACAGTAACGTTTATACAAAGAATGTTTATTAAACAAACATGATTAACGAAAAAAATGAAAGAAAGAAAGAAAAACAATTATTGTAAATTGAAATAAGTTTTGAAATTTATTGAAAATCTCTGATAAAATCAACATGAATTTACATGAAATGCTAGCGAAAATGCTAATTAGGAAGATTTGTATATTAATAAAAAAAACAGCTTGTGGCCATGTGTTCTCTACGTTGATATAAATATTAGAGGCTTTAATCTTAAAACAAAGTTGTATTGTTTAGTTATTGGCATCCAATTAAGTTTATTGTGAAAAATGTCTTTTTATATAAAAAAATTTGGTTTCACTTCAAATTCGGTTATCGTTCATCTCTCCCCCTTTTCTTGCGTCAAGTATATGCTTCCAAACATCTTTTCCTAATCCATAGAAGAGTTTTGGCTGCGATCCACTTTACACGCTTTTCCATCTGCTCATTGTCACGAATGCCCACATGCTGTGGCATCCATCTCAATGTGATGAAATTTGCCCTGCCTAGCTCATTGATTCTGCCTCAGACAGTTCCATATTATCTTTGAGTTAATTTCATATGAGCCTAATGCTTAGATGTCGAGCTGATTATCAGATAGTATTTTAATGATCCATTCTTTGTATCACCTTTGTTGGCCACATCTTTCGACGTAGTAAACTTCCATTTGTAAGACACTCGCGAGTTTTTTACATAGTTTTCGAATATTCTACTTTGAAACTGAGTATCACCGCTTCTATTTCACTATCTGTCCTGGACTCATCCATGAACTCTTATTGCAAAACATTTTCTGAAAAGTATAGCGCAGTTAAGGGTTATGACTTTTCAGATCACAGTGCTTTTTAATGAATCTCGTACCGAGATTGTCTCCCATGTCTCCCTTTGCCCCATCTTAAGAACACCTCACAAAAAAAAAGTTTAACGGGGTTACATGCACAATGTCAGTGGCCTGTTCACATTACCTTGACTTGAGATGACCATGCCCTCTAATCGCTCATGCAGTATATCCAATGTGGCATGAGCTGCCATTTTGATAAAAGCACTGTTTGTTGTTGTTGTAATCATCCAATTGAAGACAAAAAAAGTTGATAGTCCTTGACACTTGAAGTCGCCGTAGTCTAGTAGGTAGTGTGTTAGCTTATTAGACGCGAAGCCACGGTTCAAATCCCCGGTCAGATATCAAAACGAAATATAAAAAAATATTTCTTCGGCGTCTTCTCGCAGCAGATTTCTAGCAAAAACTCTGAGAGTAAACGAAAAATTGCCATGAAAAGTTTCTCCAAAGAAAAAAATTATCGTTCGGAGTCGACTTTAAACTGTAGGTGCCGCCACTCATGTATAAAATTAACACACACAACATAAGTGGTGTGAGAAGCTAGGCCGTAATCTTGACTGAAGGGTAGTAATGGCCAATTATATATGTATGTAGTCCTTGACACTTAGTGCTCGCCGTTGCCGTTGATGGGTTGGCCAATATGATAGTCAGGGAAATATGGATCGATAACGCCGCCAGTCTAAAATCTCCACCAAACAGTGTCCTCTTCGCTATGCATTGGATGCTCTAGGATCTTATGTGTATTGTTATCGTCCCAAATTTGGCAATTTTGTTTGTTTAGGTACCCAATTATTTAGTAATGGGCCCCAGATGCTTCAGAGCCCATTCAGCATGCATACGTCATTGTCTATGGTCGTCCATGTTGATTTAACAAACTGGATTGTACAATTCTATGAGGTGCAGCCTCAACTGTCAAAGTTTGAAAGTCCCTGTTGGAAGACCTAGCTTTCAACCTCACTACATACATAATTAATCATTACAACCCTTCAGTCAGGATTACAACTTAGTTTCTTACACCGCTTGTGTTATGTGTGTTAATTTTATCCATGAGTGTGAGGACAGAACAGTTTAAAGTCGACTCCGAACAATAGATTTTAGAGAACCTTTTCCATGACAATTTTATTTGCTCTCAGAGTTTTTACCAAATATCTGCTGAGAGTGTTTGAAACTCTAGTGCAGAAAACAGCTCCATGTAAACTGTTTTAGAATATGTTTGGCAGTTGTCTCAAGTTTTTAGATTTTTTAGTTGCAATACATGCTGACGTGGTTTTGTTACGTCTTCTTCAACGACATGGCCAGATTTAAAGACTTGAAAAAAATGAAGATTTAAACTGTTTTTAGTATAAACAGGATATCGATCGAGATTACGTTGGAAAGTAACGAACATTTTTATTGTTCATGTAATTTCTTGGTTATTTCAACTAATGTCGGTACCGCCTTCGTAATTATTACATGTTCTACGCTATTAAATATAAGCAGACATAGAAAGCAATAAAAAAAACTGCATAAAATACCTGATTATCTGTATTTTTATTGCAGTTTACTAAAGTCATTGTACGCTTTGAATTTAACACCTTAGTTGCCAACTATTCATAACCAGACATCAACACTTATTTTTTTTGTGTTTTATTTTTCTTGCGGATAATAAAAAATACAAAAAAAAATTTGTTTAAAACGTAAAAGAAAACTGAAAATAGAAAAACTGGATCAACTAGGAAATGTATTTTGATCTCTTCAAAGACAGAAACATGATACCAAAGACATATTTTACCAAAAAATATTATAAAATATGCAAGAGACACCAAAACTGTAGACATTATTCGCTTTAAAGGAAAAGCAAGAAAAACGATAATAAAAAATAATTTATGTTTTTGCTTTTGATTTGTGCAAAATAAATACACAGGAAAAACAAAGTAAACAGACTAGGGAAAATGGGAAGTGATTTTAGATAAAGAAAAATTAATCAAAAAAAAAAAATATTTAAAATTAAATTGAATTAAAGCAATAAAATATCACACAATCACGATAAGTTTAAAATTTGAATTCAATTCAATTTTAATTTTAATTTCAATATTTTAAATTTTCGTGAATGTAATACATACCTGTTTTCATATATATATGTACGTACATACATGTATGTATGTTTATTATATAATATTGAATTTATTTTTGTCAGACGTAACGCCTTTTTTAATTGAAACAATGAAAAGTGAAAGAATTTATATACGAGGAGTATATGTATGTGTCTTAAGTCTTTTGTTTGCTTCAGCAACATAATTCTTTGTAGTATGTATACGTGTTATTGAATAACGAAAGTAAATAAACAATTTATTTTAAAATAATAAAAAGAAAAAAATTATTTAGAACAGCAGACAAAAAACTGGTTTCAATGTAAACTAAATTTCAAATGTTATTGATACATACATATGTACGTATTCATGTCTGTAATTATAAAAATATGCATAAACACGTAAATATATTTAATATATTTAAATGAAATACCTTTGTTTCGATTTACAAAAAATCACTTACAGAATAATAAATAAATAAACAAATGAAACAGCAAAGTAAACAAATGTATAAAAATGAAATTAAGGAGTGGCATATACTAACAGCAGGCTTATATTTTTTACAGTGATTTCTTTTAAGCGAATAAGATCGTGCAGTAAATATAGGAAATATAGGAAAGTACGTTTTCGAACCTCTGAAAACTATTCCAGGTTTGAGGACACGCAACCTCTTCATCTTCATCGTGGAAAATGTTTTGCGAAATGTGAGAGTTTATAGACATGGCATTATTTTTTATAAATGTGTTCATTTACTTTCGTCTGATGAGCAAGATATTAATAGTTGGCATCAGTGCTATTAAACGAGAAACTGATAAAATTAATCTCAAGGGCGAAATCTTAAGGGAAAATTTGGTATAAATATGGTGTATAGGAGTATGGGCATATCGTAACGACTTACATACATACATAATTGGCCATTACAATCCTTCAGTCAGGATTACGGCCTAGCTTCTCACAACACTCATGTTGTATGTGTTAATTTCATGGCAATTTTATTTACTCTCAGAGTTTTTTTCCAGAAATCTGTTGAGAGGAAGTCGCCGAAGAAATATTTTTTTAAATTTCGTTTTGATGTCTGACCGTGGCCTTACGTCTAATAAGCCAACACACTACCTACTAGACTAAACGACTCTACGGGCGACAACTATACCTCGAAAGTTGTTAAAAAAATTTAATTATTTTGGCTGCACCATTACCCAAGAAAATTATGTCAGTCTGGAGACCAAGTGTAGCATTAATCTTACCAACGGGTGATATTCTGGTGCCAATCGGCAATTTAGTAACACTGACAACTCTCGTGTGATGAAACTAATACTCTTCTGTCCGGTTATTCTACTCCGCAGAAGCATTGGCGACAGGAATATCAGATAATATTGCTATGTCCTGTTCTTTATGCATTTTGCCCAAGTTGTTCTGAACACATCTATATTTGTAATATAAACTGGAGTATTTAAATTTTGAGACCAAAAACTGCAGCTTCTCTCCAAAAATCCGTTCCTGACCTTTCCGTTTACGGCAAAATTCACCCTCATTTGGAACCATATACAGCTTCAAGATTCCTCCATTCACTTTGGTTACTAAATCTCGTTGCGAAACATTTCCAAACATTATAGAGTCTTCTAGTACTGTCCAGGGGCCAGTTAAAATGGGAGCTGTCTTTCACGCGTGGCATTAGGTCACGAAATCCCTTAATAATTTGATGTTAGACTTGCCTCCGACCATTCTAACCATAGTGTCCAAAGCTTTGGTCTTCAATACATGGCATTGAATAGATTTATATCGAATAAAACTTTCAGCATTACTGTAGACAGGTTTTCAATGCATGAATGCTGATTTGAAGTCGTCGTAGTCTAGTAGATAGCGTGTTGTCTTATGGGGTTCAAATCCCAGGTTAGACATCTCGAACGAAACGAAATATGAAAACAATATTTCTGCGGACTTCAAACTGTGGGTTCCGCCACTTATGAATAAAACTAACACACACACAACATAAGTGTTATGAAAAACTAGGTCGTAATCTTAACTGAAGGGTTTCAATGACCGATTAAGTAAAAAAGAATGCTGATTTAAATTTTGGTATCCATTATTTTAACGTATGCCCAGCTAATTACTTCTGTAAACTCTTGCAAGTGTACATTGTTTTTATGGTAGAATAATACTTGAAGATATTATTCATTATTGCATTCGTAATACAAACGGACATAGATCTACGATCTATTTTTTTGAAATACGCATGTGTCTTAAGTCTTTTGTTGTTCAATATTGTTAAGAAAGAAAAAAATGTTTAGTTTCGTAATTTTTACAAAAAAGTGTCCACTAATTTTAAGGTCATTATCTCTAATCTACTAGACGACCTTTGCTGTTGTGTTACAATTCTATATTGTCTATAACATTACACCATATACACAGACATACGTACATACATATATAATTCAGTTTTTTTTAACAATTAAATCGTATGTTATAATATTAACTTTGCAATCAACATGCAATACAGTAATTAAATTACCACAAAAATAAAAAAAATAAAAAAATAATGAAAATAAAGTTGGCTTCTACCACAAACAGTTGGGTTAGTTGAGTAAATCAATTTTGGCTCCAATAACAAAATAAGGCAACTTAAGTCGCTTTACAACTAACTGGGCATGCAGGTAAATGTACTCATATTCACACACAGTGCAATCCAAGTGTTTGAAGCAGTAGCAACAACAAAAAGCACGTGTAGCTTAACATGGCTTAAAGTTTCCAAAGAAAATGTTTTCAACTGAGAAAAACGAAACAAAAACAAAACGTAAGCAAGAGTCTTTCTTATTGAAAGTGAAAGTATTTATTACAAATATTTTGTTTTTAACAAAAACAAACAAAAATTTTACAAACAAAAAAAAAAAACAATGAGGCATACATGAATGCAAATTTTTTTGTTGTATTTGCTTATTTGGTCAGCATGTGGTGTTTCTCTTTTCAGCAAAGAAATCTGCTTTTTTGTTTTTGTTGTCTGAATATCTTGGTTAATGATTGTTATTAAACTTGCCCAGGTTTTTTTTGTGATTTTTTTTTCAATATTTGCATGTTAATTGCAATTATAATTAGTAGTTTAAACAACAGTTTTAAAGATGAAAGTGGTAGACAGTATTTATGAATAAAAACATAACTTTACTGTATTCATTGAAAGAAAAAAAAAATATGGCCAGCTCAGCAAGTTATAGTGATGACTTTACAGCATCAGCTTAAAGGAATTTTCAAAAGTTCATTAAATATCTTAACTGTCATAAATACACACTGAGAAAGGTGGACAAAATAATTGCAACAGTTCAGTTCTGTTTGCCTTACAACAAACCAACAGCAAATAAAATAAATAAATAAATAGTTTGCATAATCAAACGTATCTGATGACCATAAAACTTGAGTGGTAAGACAAAATATGAACCCCAGCTCAATGGAACTTGGCATAATAAGCTGGCCCTCGTCGTTTTTATTAAAAATGAATTATTTTAAACAATTGCTACGGATTTCTATTTATTTGTGAATCAATTTTCGTAACTATTGGAAGAATATAATATTTGGCATACGAAATTGTTTGATACTAATAATACAGGAAAATATATAATTTATAGTTAGGGTGAAGCTGAAGGATTCACTATAGACAGCGTATTCTTATGTATCCCTGATTTGTGTCTTTTATAAATTATATGCCATTTTGGCATCTAAACATCTGTCCTTGATTCTCACTTAGGCAATAGAGCAAATGGTTTATAAATGTTAAATTTTTCTTCCAACAGAGAGATTCAATTTTTAACAGTTGATAGCGGCCATTTTGAAGTCGCCGTAGTCTAGTAGGTAGTGTGTTGGCTTATTAGACGTAAAGGGTTTGAGCCCCAGGCTAATACAAAAAGTATTTCTTCGGCGACTGCCTCTCTGCAGACTTTTGGCAAAAACTCTCTGAGAGTAAATAAAATTGCCATGAAAAGTTTCTCAAAAATCTGTCGTTCGGAGTCAATTTTAAACTGTAGGTACCGCCGCTCGTATATAAAATTAACACACACAACATAACTGGTGTGAGAAACTAGGTCGTAATCCTGACTAAAGGAGTGTAATGGCCAATTATGTATGTATGCATGATAGTGGCCATTTTATTCAATTAAAATTCAGCAAAATCATTTGCCACTTATTCAGTGTTTTGTTAAATCACAGCGGATGATCATAGTCAACGATATGTACATATTTGCCGAATGGGTTTTTTTTTAGCAGTTGGCAACTGTTTCGAAAAACGATAGCGTATGTAGTCTTCCAACACGCGTCCGAACTTTTACAGTCGATAACGGCCATCTTGTCACATCTCCTCTATCAAATTAGTTGTCATTCATTCCGTCTGACTGGCAACTGACCCTAGCTTCCAACGAACAAACAAACAAAATTGTCGAACTAGGGACGATACCAATCCATCTTTAAACGAATAGCGCCCAATGTATCTCGAAAAAGTTACTGTTTGGATGGCCACATTTTCATTGTCAAAAGGGGGCACTATAAGTCAATGATTACGAACATCTTTTGGCCTGAATTAGATGATGTGGACATCAAAGACATGTGGCTTCAACAAGGCCGCGCTACATGTCACATCAAATATGCTACAAAAGCGATTTGAGGGCATCATCATCATACATAAGGGTGATGTGAACTAATGCCCACCACCCATGGAAGTCGTAAAGGATAATTGAACGATATTATATTCTACACGTTATGGCATTAATTGGTATTTTAAACGAACAGAAAATTTAGACGATATCCCTTATACAGGCTTACTTTCTTAAATGGTCATTACAAACTCTTAGTCAGGATTACAACCCAGTTTCTTACACCGTCCATGTTGGGTGCGTTAATTTTATGCATGAGTAGCGGTACTCTAAACGACAAATTTAAAGACTGCTGACTTGAATCCGCTGAAAGCAATATTTTCTTTTCATATTTTGTTTTGTTTGAAATGTATGAGCTAGAGTGTGAACCACCTAAACGAGACCCGATAAGCCAAAACACTACACTAGACTACAGCGGCTTCAATTGCAACATCGTTTTGGTAAATTCTACAAATTTTTGTACATACATACATACATACATAATTGGCCATTACAACCCTTCAGTCAGGATTACGGCCTAGCTTCTCACACCACTCATGTTGTGTGCGTTAATTTTATACATGAGTGGCGGGACCTACAGTTTAACGTCGACTCCGAACGACAGATTTTTGAGAAACTTTTTCATGGCAGATTTATTTATTCTCAGAGTTTTTGCCAGAAATCTGCTGAGAGGAAATGGCCAAAGAAATATTTTTCTTCATATTTCGTTTTGATGTCTGATACGAACCCAGGCTTTACGTCGAATAAGCCAACACGCTACCTACTAGACTACGGCGACTTCAAATTTTTGTTTAATTTTATATTTTAAAATTGTTTTTTAATCAATACAAAAACATGCTTTACATGATCTTCAGGAAATTCCGGATTTGCATCAAAGTTACAACAAATTGTGAGGCCAAAAAGGTATTTGATGTTTATATATAAGATTGGCATCATACTTCTTTGCAGTATTGGAGTTGTAATCAACATTTCTCAGTTGTTAGAATTCATTTGCTAAGTTTTCTATTTAAATGGAATATTTTATTGCTTAACTAATAGGCATTCTTTACATATATTATGGTTTAACAATTTACGAGAGAGTTGAAAAGATTAAAAAATTTTTTTTGTGTTATTAAATAACAAAGAAATTTCAAAATAATTAAAAAATAAATCTTAAACTATCATGAACATAAGACAAACCCACCGATAGTGTACAAGTATTACTGCTTAACAATACATTTTACGACTCCCCAAATAGACCAACCGGTTATAAGATCAGCCTGTTATAGTTACTGTCCAAAGAGTTTTGGCCAAAAAAAAAAAGAAACAAAACTTTTGTTTAATATTTTTTTCTGGTTTATTATTTGTTTTTTTATTATGAAAACCCGGTTGCAAAAATTACAAAAAAAAGTGGAACAAAAAGCCGCATTTTATTTGAACAATATGAGGCAGGCAGTTACAAATAATAAAATGGAATAAAACAAAAAGAAAAAAAATAACTTAAATAAAATAGAAGCAGGCCAATGAAATCTTTATAGAAATAAAGCTTAAAGAAAAAGAAAAAAAAACTTTGCAAACACTTGCATTTAAAAGTTGAAATCAAATCAGACGAGCATATGAAATAAAAGCAGTAAGACAGTCTACTAAACAAACCAAACAAATGGAAAGAAAAAGCAAAAATTAACCATAATATAAAGCATAAATTGTAACAACAACAACAACAACTAAAAACAAAAGCTTTTATATAAAAAAAAAACAACAAAAAAATCATAAGAAAAAATGCATTCACTTTTTTTTTGTATTGGATTACAAAATATGATATTTTTTTAAAACGTTTAACTGTTATTAAAACAATAAAAAATAAATAAATTAAACACGTATATATCTTATATGCAATTAATTAGAATATAATTTATTTATTTATTAATTAAAATAATAGCAAACATCTCCTTGTATTTATGACTCAGTAATGAAGCTAAAAAACAAAAGACTTAAGACACATGCTGGCATTAGCATTCCGTCTTAGAGGCAAAGGTTTCATTGAATTCACCAGTCACTCAGTCGTTAATTTTCTAATTAATTTTAATACTTTTGAATAGAAAATACGGAAATATATAAGGAAAGCAATTAAATTGATATGAAATACAAAAAAAAAAAAACTAATACCGGCTTCTGTTGCATAAATTTGTATAAAATAAAACAGGTTTATTTATAGCGGATCTTTCATTAAGCGTTTCCTATATTTAAATTTAAAGCCGCCGTAGTCTAGTAAGTAGTGTGTTCGCTTATTAGACGAAAAGCCAGGCTTCAAACCCCAAGCCAGACATCAAAACAAAATACGAAAAAGTATTTTTTCGGCGACTTCCTCTCAGCAGATTTCTGGCAAAAACTCTGAGAGTAAATAAAATTGCCATGAAAAGTTTCTTAAAAATCTGTCGTTCGGGAAACTGTAGGACCCACAACTCATGTATAAAATTAACACACACACAACATAAGTGGTGTGAGAAATTAGGTCGTAATACTGACTGAAGGGTTGTAATGACCAATTATGTTCTGTATGTATATTTAAATTATGTGAGAGAGATATTAGTGAAATTTGTTATTTGTTTGAAAGATCTATTGATGCCATTATTTTGTGGAATATGACATCATCCGCTATAGCTGCTTTGGATGAAACGTATGCGATGCTAATTTCTAATGAGACTGTCACATAAATTAGGCTAAAGTTGACCAATGGCATGGGTTATTTTGACTTTGAGGACTACTGTGGTTTGTGACACATTCGCTTACATCTGCAACTAAAGTAAACTCCACCCGAAAATGTCTAAATGCGGCATGAGCTGTATGACACGTAGGTCAAATGAAGTTGGTAATTTTTTTTTTTTGAAAATGCTTTAAAAACAAAAACTACTGAATATTTTCGGCTACGGCATGGCCAGCCGAGGCAGCCATTTGAATGAAATTATTTTCCATTATTAACCGGAAGGATTGTACTTTCAAATAAAAAAAGAAATTTGAGAAAATATTCAGTTGTTTTTTTAAAGCATTTTCAAAAAAAAAGTTATTTAGCGGACCCATTAGTGCCCCCCGTTGGATAAATGTTGTTCTCAAAGAAATATGCACCGATGACAACGCCAGACCAAAATCCACACCAAATAGTGACGTTTTCGTGATAAATTGGATGGTTTTGAATCTCATATGCATTCATATTGCCACATACTTAATAATTTCGTTTGTTAAAGTATTCATTCATCCCAAAATGGGCGTCTCGCTGAAGATGATTTCTCGATGAAAATTAGGGTCAGACATGATAACCATTTTGATAAAATAATTTTATTATTTACACGCATTGTCGAATGCAATATACGTTCAGAGTGAATTGGGAAAACAAACTGAATAAATGACAATCAATTTGGCAGAAGTCGCCGTAGTGTAGTAGGTTGTGTGTTGGTTTATTAGACGTGAGACCACAGTTCAAACCCCAGGTCAAACATTTCCAACAAAACGAAAAAAGAAATTCTTCGGCGACTTCCTCTCAGCAGATTTCTAACAAAAAGTCTTTGAGTAAATAAAAAATTGCCATGAAAAGTTTCTCAAAAAATATGTCGTTCGGAGTCGACTTTAAACTGTAGGTCCCGCCACTCATGTATAAAATTAACACACACAACATAAGTGGTGTGAGAAACTAGATCGTAATCCTGACTGGAGTCTTGGCAGACGTGACATCAACAAGAGAGCAGTTATCAACTGCTAAAGTTCGAAAGTCCCTATTGGAAACCCCGTTTCTCTTTGTACAATTTATTACAAAAGATTCTATACATTTATAATTACTAATCGTATAAACGAAAAGAGTTTATTGAAGAGCTTTAAACGATATGGAAATGTTAAAGCTATGTTCTGTATAATCCTATCAATTATTTCGAAATGATACTCAATTATTTTCTATTAAAAACAGACAGACTCCTCTACAACATTTTTAAATAGGAATTTAAACATCACATTTGTTAGTTGACAACTTAATCCCACTAAAAGATTAGGGTTTGAAGTTGAAAGGTTTTTCCCATGGTGTTATGGAAACTTAAAACGCAAAAAAGGTATATTTTAAGTGATAGAGTTTGAAAAGTAATAAAAGTACTGACGGCATACAAAAGTAAATAAAATATAAAATTGAATGCGTTCTTATGTAAATTTTTCTCATGACATTACTGTCTCACTAATGCCAACTGCTATAAGTAGAGAGAAAGTTTAGCTGATAACTTTTGTACTTGAAATTTTGACATTGATCGTCTTTAACCTTCCTACTATAATCGCCCACTTTTAGTCTCAAATCCATCTGTCATGAATAGCGGTTTAATCTCTATTTATCTTTTCTATATAGTACAGGGTATACTCGAGTATATCCGTCCGAACTCTATTTTCCAATTCAACGAAAAGTACTTGGCCATCTACTCTATGTTATTGTTTATTGCGTTGAATTCCTATATGATTTCATATTCAGCAATAGATGACTCTATTTCTACTGCCCAACAGATTTAGCTTGCCACACTGTTTAATACTAATCTCGAGTCAAAGTCATAGGAGTTAAAAGCTCGAACGGTGGCCTGACTATCGCTTAGAAGTCGCCGTAGTCTAGTAGGTAGTGTGTTGGCTTATTAGACATAAGGCCGAGGTTCAATCCCCCCGGTAGACATTTCAACAAAACGAAATATTAGAATTATTAGGTATTACATCCTATATCAGCTAACATGGAGGCCGAAACGATTTGACCGATCGATTTGACTACCTAAAGGTTCAGTAAACCTCAGCCAAATTTTTCATTACCCTATTGGCCTTGCAGTCAATAAATACGTCACTTCTACTTGCCTCCTATGCATTTACATAATCTATGTATACCCAATCGTCGTCTAGTAGGTAGTGTGTTCGCTTATTATACGTAAAGCCCGGGTTCAAACCCCAGGTCAGACATCAAAACGAAAATATGAAAAAAAAATATTTCTTCGGCGACTTCCTCTCAGCAGATTTCTGGCAAAAACTCTGAGAGTAAATAAAAATTGCCATGAAAAGTTTCTCAAAAATTTGTCGTTCGGAGTCGACTTTAAACTGTAGTTGCCGACACTCATGTATAAAATTAACACACACAACATGAGTAGTATGAGAAGCTAGATCGTAAACCTGACTGAAGGTTTGTAATGGCCAATTATATATGTAGGTATGTGTTAGAAGATGCCAGCCATTATTCCCCATGAGCTTTTTAAATTATAAAATTAAATTTACTTACTTACTTAATTTGTTTTTATTAGCCTGTAGTCAGGATTACAACCTAGTTGTGCGCACCAGCCATGTTGTTATTCATGAGTGGCGGGATCTACAGTTTAAAGCTTTTCATTATTTCATTACGATTTTATTTACTTCCAGAGCTTTTGTGCGAATTCAAGGAAAGAAATTTTCTTTTTTCATATCTCTTTCGAGATATCAGAGTAGGGGTTTGACCCACGAAGATCTCGTATAATAACCCAATACACTTCCCACCAGATTGAGTCAAATGACTTTTTGACTTTGACTTTACTAAAGCAATATTCGAAAGTATGCATAATTGACCATTACAACTCTTCAGTTGTATGCCTTAATTTTATATGTGAGTGTCGGGACCTACAGTTTAACGTCGACTCCTAACGACAGATTATTAAGAAACGTTTTCATGGCAGGTTTATTTACTATCAGAGTTTTTGCCAGAAATCTGCTGACAGGAAGTCGCCGAAGAAAAATTATTTTTTCATATTTCGTTTTGATGTCTGACCTGGGGTTTGAACCCGGCCTTTACGTATAAAAAGCGAACACACTACCTACTAGGCTACGGCGACTTCAACATGATTGGATCATACGTATTTCAAATGTCTGTTAAGATTAAATAGCTTTTGACAAATGCAATCGATTGTAATGAAAATATTTTTTTAAATGTTTTTTAAATTCATTAAAGTATGTTGCTTAAGTCTTTCGTCTATTGAGTCATACGATACGATATCAATATAATTTATTTGTATTACAAAACTATGCATCAAACGATAGTTAACATTTATTTCTAATATTTCTAATCAATAAATAACAAAATGTAATTAACCTTTTTATTTTTCCAACTAATTATTGTGTTGAATGTTAAAAATAATAGAAAAAATAAAAAAAAATTCAAGCTAATGGCTTTAAAATGAGCTTGAGACGCCAATCTAAAGCCACTAAGCAATTATTTTACAAATTATGCCAATACCAGTTTACTTTTTGGAGATTGCCAACATCATAGCCAGACGAATTAAGAAAGTCTAGTATGAATAATATTTGCCAAAGAAAGGTGGTATAAAATGGCAGAATAATGTTTTATGCTCTGAATATTTTGATTTGAATCAATTTCGAAAATGGAAAGAAAAATTTTCCTTCTAAGAATTTTTTTTTATACTCTTGATTATGCTTGAATTATAAAGACAATTGCATTCAAAAAAAAAATAATTGATTTTATTTCTGTTGTGTTCTTCTTGTTTTAGAATGGCGAAAATATGGAACGCGGTTGTGATGAACGTTGCACATGTAATCGTGGCGAATGGATTTGTTCGCCTCGTTGCATGGGTAAAACATTTAAGCGTGGCTCAATGCAAATGGCATTCGAGAATGAACACACAAATTGTCGTGAAATTGCTGTAGAAGATGATGAGTGCTGTGCCATGATGGAATGTGCCACAGCCGAAGAGGTATTTCTACCTACACAATCAACAGCCGAATCAATGAATGGTAAGTGTCACCAGAGCCTAAAAATTATTGTCTCTGTTGTTGCCTGAGGTATAGTAATGCACAGTATAGTCTGTAAGCGTTATATGTTATGAAACTAACAAATACAGTGAACAGCAAACTTCCTTTAGGTAACATTCATTACGTTATACCAAATTGGCTGTTTCAAATATCATATCGTATCGTATCGTATCGTATCGTACATTTTCTAGATCATATTTAGCTTTTATATTCACTAGCTTCTCTTGTTATGCAGTTTCTTTTTTGTTTTTGTTTTTTTTTTGCATTATTTGTACGTATCAAATGTTAATATCGTTTTTAATTTCATTTCATATTCATTCAAAACAAAAAACAAAAACAAACACAAACAAACAAAACAAATCCAAAATCCCAACAAACCATACAAAACAAATTCGAAAACAAAACAGCATCCACACATAAAACACGCATTGATTGCCATTATAATGGCGGCATTTATAAATTCCGTGAGCGTTTGGAGATTGGCTGTGAAGAGATTTGTCATTGTGATGAGGGTGGCATAATGAATTGCCGACCCAGATGTCCCGAACGTAATCATACACGCCTGGATAAGTGTGTATTTGTTAAGGATCCTAAAGATGTTTGTTGCCAGCTAGAGTTATGTGATGTTACTTTAGATGATCACGAACAAACGCCCTCACCTCCCACGGCACATAATTCCATAGGCGATGAATCAGGCTATGGTTTCCAGGAGGGTCGTGATGTTGATGGTGCCGCCACAGATGCTATATGCGAATATAAGGGTGAAATGTATGCGGATGGCAAGCAATTCCATGACGGCTGTGAACAATTGTGCATATGTACGCGTGAAGGTGTGCACTGTGCTAAACTCCAGTGTCCCTCTTCGTTTGGTTTGGATGTTTTGAATCCGCACTGCCTTAAATGGGAACCAGAACCGGCTGATTTTAAGCCCATAGCACCCAATTGTTGTCCCGATAGCATGCGCTGTGTAGACAATGGCACCTGTACCTATCGCGGCCAAGAATTTGAAAATTGGTCTCAAATTCCCACTAATGTTACAGGTAAGCAACAACACTTAATACACCACTGCACATCTAACCCCAAAACACTATGGCCAAAAATATCAATTAACTCCTCTTCTAAATTCTCACACATTGAACACATTCGATTTTGCTGGTCTTGGCAACAATGATTAGGTTGTGAAAAGCATTGTTATTGTGAAAATGGCAAAGTTGAATGCCGTCCAGCATGTCCGCCTGTTTTGGCCCTACCACCCGCCGAGTTGGGCTGTCATATATCGCAGGCCCGTTTAGTGCCCATACCCGATGATGAATGCTGTAAACATTGGTCCTGCACCAACTTTGAAAATACTGGACCCTATAATGGCCAGGACAGTGATAGTAAGCAGTCCCAGGAAGAGGATCAAGGATCATCTGAAGAGAATACCGGTCACAATGGTAAATATTATGAAATATGTTTCGTGTACTTAACGTTCTCTATTTTACGTTGCATGTATCCAAAGTGCTTCAAATTTGTTTGTTTTATTGTTCGTTTTTTTTTTTTTTTTTTTTGTTAATGTGTGTGTGCAAAATGTGAATGCAAAATAATGCCAATATTTTAAAACACTAATATGGGTCCAGGAGGTTAAACGCCAGCTTAGTTATGCTTTTGGTTATAGTAGACTATAAGGAAAAAATTTCATTCATACGGAACATTTAAATTTGTTTAGAAGCACAAAGGTTTGTGATTTAATCAACAATTAAGCGGACGTTTTATTGTTTTCGAAACACACTTTTTTATGTCCTTTAAAGCAATCCTTTTTACAAATACAAGAAAGAGTCCAAAGTCCATGAATATTTGAAATTATCGTCTCTTAACTGAAACGGCTACACTGCTACTACTAACAAGCATTCGTCAGTTAAGTCCTGTTAACTAAGTTAAGAAGTGCTTTTTTAGGGAGAAATGGAAAAAAGTATATTTGCCACGAGTAACTATTTGATTTGACTAATCCTAAAGCTGTGACTTTGAGAAAAAAGATTTGACTACTCGACTATGAAGTCGTCTCACAAACAAATGCATTTCGATGAACTCGTCAAATCTTAGTTTTTGTAGTTTGAATCAGAAAAGTTGCATACCATGATGGAAAAATAAAATGATTTTACATTTCAAATCATATGTTTCCTTCAGAAAGTCACAGAATTATTGAAAAAACCTCACAAACAGATGGGGGCAACGATTTTTTTTTTCCAATTCTTGAACCACTTCCGGTAACCACTTTTGCTATTGCGCTGAGCTTTTTCATGCAGACTTTATAATTACCACTGAAACATCATTTTTTGTCACGAATAAATTGTGAAATTTGTTTTTTTTTTGTTCCTCTCAAACTGCAAATAACTTGAACCAAATACTACTTAGTGATGGCAAGGCCTTGTGGTGATCTTGCAGTGTCATTTTGATTACTTTAGAGCTTGGTTAGTTTATTTGCCTTTCTTTGAGAGGCCACCATCATCTTATTATTAATTTGATTTGCTTCTGTTTCATTAAACAAGTCCTGTGCAAAGAAACAGGTGACTGATCTATTTTGGCAAGTTCGAGAATGATACGGTTGTCATCTGTCTTTGCATAGAAACAAAACTTTCTAAAAAAATGTATTCGATTATAGTATTAAGCGCAGTGATCAGAAGGATTGACGATTGAGTGCCACACTTTTTCAAGAGATTGTACTGGTTGAGCCCCCTATGATGCTTCAACGTTAATATTATCCTTAGTCGGGCATTGCGAGGCTTAGGTTAGAGGACGTGTACTTGTCAATTAAGACAAGTACAGTACCCGGAGGTTGAATTGACCCATTGTACAACGTCCTAGTTTCTCACACCACTTATGTTATGTGTTTGTTAATTTTTTAGTCGACTCCGAACGACAGATTTTTGAGAAATTTTTCATGGCAATTTTTATTAACTCTCAGAGTTTTTGCTAGAAATCTGCTGAGAGGAAGTCGCCGAAGAAATACTTTTTGTATTTTGTTTTAATGTCTGGCCTGGGGCTCGAACTCTGGCTTTATGTCTAATAAGACAACACACTACCTACTAGGCTACTCTATTGCGAGGCTTTCTAGAACGATAAAATTTGAAAATGATAATGTAGATTAATTCCTTTCTTCTGGTTTCGCGGGTTTGCTATCAAGCATTGTGTGGTGGCTAATGTACAAAACTTTGTGGTACAAAACTTTGAAAGAGCCGACTATAGTTGATTGGATTAAGTGTCTAATTCGCTATTATTATGATATTATTTAGTAGGTCCAAAGGTCCTTATAGAGAGACCTCAGACCAAGGACTTGAAATCTGAGAGATATTAAAAGGTTCTAGAGGGAAACACGTGCTGCTGGGCAGGGAATTGAACTTTTTTACACCGTACAGCATTCTGAAATTTATCAGAGCAAGAGGCTTGCTGTAGTCATACTTTATATATACGACGAAAGTAATAATTACAGTACACGACTCTTCTTTAACGTTTGGATTCTTTGTTGTGTAGAATATGTGTTTCGTTATTCGTCACCTGTTAAGAATTGTAGGTTAAGTTAGGTTGTCAATTTAGACAAGTACTGTACCCGGAGGTCGATTTGACCCATTCTACATAACGTCTTTAAGATGGAAAGATAAAAGAGGGGATAGGAAAAAGGAGCGGAAGTAGGAAGGGAGAATGGGAAGCGAAGGAATTACACAGACCAGAACAAAACAAAATGGGAGAAAGCGACTACACCGATGAAGCCCTAGCACTTCTCAACCGGAGATGATGTCGGCTCTCAACGCAGAATTCAAACCATAAAAGAAGCCCCTGACAATCTCAACCTCAACCTACAAAGGGCTGTGCAGTTACAGAGGAGGTGCTCGACAGTTTAAAACTCCTCCTAATCGCAACATACCCTGCAGTAGTTCGGCTGGGATCTGTTCCAGATCTCCTTCAGCGACCTAATCACGCAGTGCCCTATGATAAACCCTATAATTAACCTTAAACTGACTTTATCTAAGCCCAGTAGCCAACCTGTTCTTACAACTTGTAAGGAATTGTAAGTTTGTTAAAATTTGCAAAATTTTGATTCAGGATATAAAGCGAATCCATTGAAATTCTATAACCATAGGCAACGAACCACGAATATTCGCAGGTATACAGTTAATGCTGGCCACAGCAATTTTCGGCAAATGTATCAACTTAAGTCGGTACAACAATTAATCTGTAGGTCCTCCTATGCTACGAAATTAGAGAAGACATTTCTTACATTTTTGAATACGCCTAAAAAAAAACTTCAATTTCACAACAAAATTTTTAACCGTAGAGTCCCTATAGACCGTAAGAAACTAACTGGTGGTTTTCTCTGTATGCATGAGACCCATATTATTTCGCTCTCTTCTCAGCAAATAAAAACAAATCTTTCCACTTCAGTTGAATGTTTTTCATAAAATATTTCTATTTAATCGTTGAATGCATTGCAAATTTTTAAAATCGAATCATGCATCATTAAACATAAAAGCCAACTAAATTTCATAAAAAATTTTCTTTTAAATTCTATTCTTTATATTTCTATGCATATGTCTGTCTGTCATCACTTGGAAGCAAGTTCTTTTGCTTTTTAGATGGCGATATGTTTTTAATCTTTTATTTTTTAATTCTAACTGTATTTATTTATTTGTTTTATTTTTTAAATCATTTTTATATTTGCGCACTCACCCACCTTAAAAACTAAAAATTTTTAATTCGAAAAAATAAAATAAAAATAAATGCTTCATTAAAAATTCCTGTTCAAAAATTAAAAATAAAAATCTAAAATGCATTTGTAAATACCGAAAATTATAAATAAAATGCTTAAATCATCTTAAAAAAAATTGTCAACCATAAATGCAGCTTCATCAACACAACTGCCGCATATAAAAGAAGTCCACAATGTGGTTACTCCCAAGGAGGTTGATAAAAAATCCGAAAATGCTTTTTATCCCACCCAGGATGGTAAGCCACCTAAAGGCGGTGTGGCTCCCTACAGTTTTGATTATAAACTTGATAAGCCGGATAAACCGGAAAAACACGAGAAGCCCGATAAACATGACAAGCATATTAAAAAACCAGTGATTAAGCCCCAACAAAACGATGTCAAGTACGATGTTCATGAGCCTCAGGATGAGGATATACCTTTACATCATACTGGCCTGGGACCTGGTTTTGTACCTGTACAATTAGGCGGTGCAAGTGGTGTGTCACCCTATGATAGTGTCAATTACAATCAAAATCTAGCACCACAACATCCGGGTTCACAAGGACCCTATGGCCCTTTCTATCATAATGATGCGTTTAATCCTTACGAACAGTATGATCTTAATCCGAATGGTATACCACAGGGTAAGCCGCCAACGCCCACTAGTCAATCGGATTTGTTTAATATTATAGGAGCTGCTGGACCAGGTGGTAAACCGTCTCAAATTAATTTACCCCACCATGTACGCATCGAACATATACTGCAGCATTTGCAACAGAACAACAACAACAACAACAATCACAATCAGCATGTTAATCAAGGTGACTATGTAGCCTTGCCTCCGTATGGTCATGGTAATTTAAGTGGCGCTGGAAATCATCCGCCAGGCTTAGCTCATCCTGGTCAATATGTGCCAGTAGTGCATAGTGGCCTACCACCGCCACCACCACCTCATGGTATTGCAATTGTTGATGGCCAGGCGGTGCCATATGGTGGTTATCCGATTATACCAGGCGTAGGACCAGTTGCTACTCATCTTACTAGCAATCAATTGGCCTCAACTACAACAGCGAATGGTTTAGTTACCCAATCAACAGAAAATGCAGCAACAAGTGCATCAAAACCCAAAAAAACAGGTTGATTCTTTAAACCCTCATTTATCAATACTTTCTAGCAGAGCATATGTGTGGGGAAATTGCTAAAAATAAAATAAATGTTAAATGAATCCGTAGTTACTAAATGCCTCAGGTATTTGTGTATAAGGTGTAGTCAAAAGAAATCTATTATGTGGATATGAAATCGAATTTTTTATTTAAAATGTGAAGGTTCGCTTCGAAAAGTGTATAAAAAATTGTGGTCATGGTTTACGAATTTAAAAAAATGAAATAACTCATCCAGAAAGCCTCCAGATTCCATTGAGAGAAACAGCAATTATGAACAATAAAGGGGCGGGCAATGATTGTGCGAATGGAGGTGGAATTTTCTTTAACAAAAATATTCCCTATGGACAGAAATAGATGAAAATCGGTGAATTATTTATGCTTAAAAGCCTACCAAACAATAAAAAAGGAGTTCTACCAAAAATCTTGATATTGTGTAGCCTATACGCCGTCAAAACTTATCATCGTCTCTATCAGGACCAAGAGAGGAGTGTTATCCAATGCGTTCTCTGTATCCAAAAAAAAATGTCTATTACTTGTTGTCAAAAGACTTCTGATAATCGTCCACTATATTCACAAGAGGAAGTCGCCGTAGATACTGTGTTGGTTTATTAGAAAACTACTTGAGGTTCAACCTCCAGATGAAACATCTTGAACAAAATGAAAAAATATTTCTTTCGGCAGCTTGTACTTAGCAGTCTTCTGGCAGAAAACTGTGAAAGTAAATAACATTGGCATGAAAAGTTTCTAAAATCTGTCATTTGGAGTCGATGCTAAACTGTAAGTCCAGGCACTCATGTATAAAATTAACACACACACGGCATGTGTGGTGTGAGAATCTAGGTTTTAAACCTGGCTAAAGGGAGGTAATGACGAAGATATACCTTTTCTGCATAAATGTTGCTGGGAATGCAATAGTAATATGCCACGCTCTCACAATCGATATCAATATGAATGATATGAGATTAATTGGCTTGAAAGACTCAGCATGAGTTGTGTTTTTTCCTCACTTTTGGAAAGAACCCAGGAGTAGTCCGGAATTGTTTTCACGAAGTTTATAAGACTATTTAGCCTTTCTTATTTCATTTATAAGTTTGGAAACCATGGTTTGCACCAGAAATACCCTTCACATACATATGTACGTACATAATTGGTCATTACAACCCTTCAGTCTAGATTACGACCTAGTTTCTCCCAACACTTCTGTTGTGTGTGTTAATTTTAATACATCAGTGTTGGGGCCTACAGTTTAAAGTCGACTCCGAACAACAGATTTTTGAGAAACTTTTCATGGCAATTTTATTTACTGTCAGTGTTTTTGCCAGAAATCTGCTGAGAGGAAGTCGCCGAAGAAATACTTTTTGTATTTTGTTTGATGTCTGGCCTGGGGCTCGAACCCTGGCTTTACGTCTAATAAGCCAACACACTACCTACTAGACTACGGCGACTGTCAGACTGCCAGAAATACCCTTCTGCTGGCTTAAACAAGTCTCACAAAATTCGGTTCAACAGATGTTTTGCATTAACTCGAGTGGAACTTCTGCATCAAACTTCTTTTAGCAATTTTCACGGAACTCGAATTTTTTTAGAAGCATTGCTTATATGCCGGTAGGACTCTGTGACATAGAAATTGCCAATGAAAGTTTCTATAATTGGCCTTACCGTGACAACAAGATTAGCGGAAAGATAACACCTCAATCAAGATTGATTTTCATTGGTCGTGTAAACTACAGTTTGTCAATGCCAACGATTGGAAAAATAATTGATTTCTTTTTACTACACCTTATATATACACTGAATTCTAGAATTGTTTTCAAATATTCTTTGCCTATGCATTTAGAGAATGCAGATTTATTTGAACATTTTTTTTAACCAAAATTCTTCCACTGTGCTACACTACTACCGATCATTATTTCAAGTTTAATTTAAAACAAGTTTGTTGGTAATACAGCAAGATTAAAATAAAAAATTTAAAAAGAATTTTGTTGATGTTTTTGATTTGAAATCGTATTCAATTGGAAAAAATCTTGTTTAAAAATTAAACTTGAAAATTATATCAGTAGCAGCACAACCATTTTTCTCATGTTATCATAACTCTACTGACATACATATCTTTTCGAAATTTTTCTATCACAGTCACTTACTATCTATATTGGTTATGGATTCATTCTGTAATGTCATACATACATACATGTATTAACAAAACTGTAAATAATATTCATTTTAATATTTATAAAAATTTCTCATAAGTTTAGTGAACATTTTTGTAGAGCCTATACAGCCTCCTAATCCCTAAACCATATCTACAATATTTAAATATTTTTCCTTGTTTTGTACAAAAAAAAACTTTTTAAACTATGCTGTGTATGAAGAAATATTAAAATTCTTTATGTTTTCTTTAAATCTAGCCTTCAGTAATTTACAACCGGATATAGAAGTGCATACCTTGGAAGCTATTGATCCTAGAACAGTGCGCATTGTGTTTACCGTACCCCAAGTGTATGTTAATTTACATGGTCGCGTTGAGTTGCGTTATAGCAATGGACCCAGTAATGATACCTCGAAATGGGATCAGCAAATATTTGCTCCTCCTGAAGACTTGATAGCCACCTCACAAATGGAATTCGATTTGCCTGGCCTGGAACCGAATTCATTGTATAAAATCAAAATCACTTTAATTTTAAGAGACTTGAACTCTCAACCTACCAGCTCTGTGTATACCGTTAAGACTCCACCCGAGAGAACTATAACACCGCCACCAACAATTTCCGATTACAGACCCGATTTCCAAGATGTATTCAAGAATGTCGAAGATCCCGAATTGAATGTCAGTGAAACCAATTCAACGTGGTTACATTTGACTTGGAAGAAATTATCGGATGAACAAATGGATTACGTAGATGGCATACAATTAAGATATAAGGAATTGACTGGCATGATTTACTCTTCCACACCATTAGTACATCGTTCTTTAACCTCCTATACCATTGAGAATCTACAACCCGATACCGGTTATGAAATTGGTTTATATTATATACCCTTCCCCGGCCATGGTGCTGAATTGAGAGCTGGTCATATGATTAAAGTGCGCACAAGTCCCAAGGTGGATGTATTTGCCTTCGATGTTATGGTTAATGTTACTAAGATTAAGGCCCAAAGTGTTGAGGTTTCATGGAATGGTGTACCATATCCCGAAGACAAATATGTTAATATCTACCGAGCTATCTATCAAAGTGATTCGGGTAAAGAGGATTCCAGCGTGTTTAAGGTGGCCAAGAGAGATAGTACGACTGGTACTTTGATAATGGATTTGAAACCCGGTACCAAATATCGTTTGTGGCTTGAGATGTACATGACCAATGGCAAGATTAAGAAGAGTAATGTGGTGAACTTTATAACTAAACCAGGCGGTAATGCTGTACCTGGTAAAACTGGTAAGTTGACACATTTGCAATTTTGTTATCGATTTGTTGATTTTCGATAATTAATATTTCTATTCATAATCTATTTCTGAAAGTTGTTAATGCTTACGAAAGGATGCAAGACTTTTTTGGAAATATTGGTAAATAACTCATAATCAAGAATGGTTATTTTAGTTTTTTATGATTTCTGTGACTCATGTAGTGGTGACAAAGGGTTTCTTTCTTTAACATTTTGTTACTGGACCAACGCAACATTACTTAAATAAAGTTCTATCTTGACGATTTGCATTATATCGCGATGTTTTCAAGAATCGGGAACATAAGAATTAATGACACGGAATCGAAAAATAAAAACCATGTGTGGTAGTCTGATAACAGCTTTATGAACATGCACAGCTTCTCACACCCCGCTTCTCATACCACACATGTTGTGTCTCTTGATTTTACCCAACGAATGGCGTGGTCTACAGCTTACCGTCGATCTTGAACGGCAGATTTAATTACTTTCAGAGCATTGCCCAAGAGGAGGATGCCGTAAGAAAAGTTTTTTTTGGAGTTTTCATGTAGTAAGCCAATATGGTGTACAATTTCAGGGGTTTGCGGCCTTATCAAAACTAAACTAAAAAGTGAAGTGTGGCCTATTTTACGTCCATTTTTAATGCTCTATTGAACAGACAATTGTAAAATGATCAAAGTTTTTTCTTATCTAAAATTTTATCTTTTTGACATCTCCTACTGAGATCCATATTATCTATAAGGGACTTTCTTTACTACAGCATAGAGCTTGACTATAAAACCGAGTAATCTAAATTCGAAATTCCGATAATGGCAAATAAACTTGTATAATAGTTTTCGAGTTATAAAATTCCTCTTCAAATAATCTCCCGAAGAAGCTTTCTGATCCCCTCAAAGAAAATAATATCAAGAACGTACACACATGTACATACATAATTGGTCACTAGAAGGATTACGACCTAGCTTCTCACACTACTTAGCCGTATGTGTTAATTTTAATAAACAAGTGGCGGGATCTACAAATGAAAATCGCTCCGAACGACAGATTTTTGAGAAACTTTTCATGCCAATATCAATTATCCTCAGAAAGTCGCCGAAGAAATATTTTTCACATTTCGTTTCGTTCGAGAAGTCTGATGTGGGATTTGAACATTGGCCTCACGTCTAATAAGCCAACACACTACCTACTAGATTAGGGCGACTTCAAGAAAGATGGCTTGACTATAAAACCGAGTAATCTGAGTTCGAAATTCGGATAATGACAAACAAACCTGCATAATAGTTTTCGAATTATAAAATTCTTATTAAAGTAATCTCCAGAAGAAGTTTTCTGATCCCCTCGGAGAAAATAATATCAAGAATGTACACACATGTACATACATACGTAATTGGTCATTACATCACTTCAGTCAGGATTACAACCTAGCTTCTCACACCCCTTATGTTGTGTATGTTAATTTTAATACTCCAGGGACTCGACTCCGAATGACAATTATTTCTCAAATCTCAATACATTCTCATAGAGGGTTTTATCAACAACTGTTGGCAATCTTGTCATTCTAGAACCTGCTGCTATTGTAGAAAAAAAGTTAAAAATATTTGGTGAAGATCCTTGCGACAATTCAGTGTTTCTAATGCCGTCCAGCTTCAAAGCGCACAGTATACCACATTACATACAGACATAACATACATAATTAGTCATTACAACCCTTCAGTCAGGATTACGATCTAGTTTCTCACACCACTTATGTTGTGTGTGTTAATTTTATGCAGGTGGTGGGACCTACAGTTTAAAGTCGACTCTAACGACAGATTTTTGAGAAACTTTTCTTGGTAATTTTATTTGGTCAGTCAGAGTTTTTGCCAGAAATCTGCTGAGAGGAAGATGCCGAAGAAATACTTTTTGTATTTTGTTTTGATGTTTGGCCTGGGGCTCGAACCCTAGCTTTACGTATAATAAGCCAACACACTACATACTAGACTACGGCGACTATATAGCACATAAGCTATTAGATTTTCGATTTCCGTATCATATTTGTACATTTTAAATTATTGAAATGCTAATGAATAATAAATGCTCTAATGATTGATTTTGATACCTAAAAAAATTAAACATTAATTTGTTGAATCGGTATCTAATCTGGGTGTTATCTTTAATGGTCGGCTAACGTGGTCTAGCCACATTAATGTCATCGTTGGTAAAGTTTATGGTATGCTTAGGAACTTATGGGCTGTTATAGATTCGACTCCTTTTGCTATACGCCTGCAACTGGCAAAAACGTTTTTGATTCCTGTTCTTTTATATGGATCGGAAATTTTCGCAAACTGTGATGCGGATGATAGGCGGAAACTCAACTTGGCTTATAATAACATAGCCAGATATGTATTTATTAAGGGACGTCGGGACCATATATCACAATTTTCTTACCAGATATGTGGTATTCATTTTGATAATCTATTGAATATTAAGTGCCTAATTCTCCTCCATAAGATTATTACTTTGGAACAGCCAGTATACTTATTTAGCAGGATTAGATTTGCTAGATCCAACCGCGGTAGGAAAATTATCCAATTAAGGCATAGGACTCTTTTGTCGAAACGACAGTTCTTTATACACACCATCAGTCTTTGGAATGCACTACCTAATTATATTCAGAACATAGGCAATGCAACTAAGTTCAAAAAGGAGTTATACAATCTGTTTAAGTAGTTTGTAACATATTTTGATTGTTTTATACATTTTTACTCTTCATTTTTATTAGTGATTAATTATTTTCATTTTTCTAATTTATTATTTAAGTTTCATTGTATCTCATTATATGTATATATACTTCTTTGTTTGTATTTTTCTTTATATTTGTATCTTTCCTAATTTAGTTTTTTACATATACTCATTTTCTTATCCTAATTTTGTTGTATCGATTGCTATTTCCTGAGGTTAAAACATGTTCTTATTCTTATTCATTTTTATTCATAATGTACTTCAAACATTTCATTACTCATATAATCAATGATTTGTTATTACTTTTTCCTCTTTGATGTACTCCCATAGCACTTTCATTTATAAGATTATTATCTTGTTGTGCTATGATTAATAATAAATAAAATAAATAAAAAAAAAAATAAATAAATAAATAACACTGTCTCCAGACTGAAGTAAAATTTTTTTATTAAAAAATAATTTTATTTCTATTTTAACTGTAGGCAAACTATTAACCGCTGGTGTTGATCAACCTGTTGGAGATTATTATGGTCCATTGGTAGTTGTATCGGTAGTAGCTGCTTTGGCAATAATGTCAACATTGGTCCTATTGCTGATATTGACAAGAAGGCGAGTTCATCAAACGGCTTCCATAACACCACCACGTAAAAGTGATGCTGCCTATGATAATCCCTCATATAAAGTCGACATACAACAGGAAACCATGAGTAAGTTTCACAAACTGGATTTACAATAAAAACATTGAATATTCAAGTGTTGAAACGTTATTTATTGATTTAATTATTTTTTTCCCCCCGCTTATAGATCTGTAGCGGTTTTAATTGTAAATTATTTAACAACAAGAACTTATTTTTCTACTCAAATGATTATTAAAAATAAAATAAAAATAAAAATTAAAAAGAAAATCAAACAGAAACAGAAACAGATTAAACGTTAACAAACAAATCCTAGTTGTGTGTATTAGAAATTAGGTTTCAAAATAAATTACTTTTTTGTGTAAATATTTAAAAAATGAAAACAAAATTACTTTAAAAAAAAGAATAAAAATTAAATGTATTCTATACGTTTATAAATATAAAATCCTTGACTAAAATAAAAACAAACGTTTATACATACATACATATTATATTATATAAATAGAAATCGGTTTAACCATGTTAAAGAAAGATAAAAAATTTAAAATAAAAAAAAACATCAAGTGCCAGATTTAATTTAAAAAAAAATGCAAAAACGAATACACTATTGGCCTTAATACATGATTATATTGTTTGGAACAAATTCATTAGAAATTATATGAAAGCCATGATTATAAACAAAACAAGCTGAAGAAAAACAAAAAAACCAGATGTTATAGTATTTAAGTCCAAAAACATTATTTTTTTAAATTTTTTCTTTTTTTGTATTTTATTATTTTGTTTTTAATTTTGTATATAAAAAAAATAAAAAAAACTATTCGTCTTAATTGTCCTTTAGACAGAACATTTCTAATTTAAATATTTCTGTTAAAAAGAAACAAGAAAAAGTAGAGATAAGTATTTAAATTATAAATGTTTTTAGAAGTATTTCCTTCTCTCTTTTCTATCTTTTTAATTTTTTGTTTATTTTCTTTTTATTATTATTATATTATTCATGAAAGGCATTGTATAATTTTTAGCTTTACTTTTGCTTAGTTTTATAAATAATAAAAGAACAACTATTTTAAGTTTAAATAAAAACAAAAAAATAAAAATAAAAAAATCTAAAAATGAAAATTGTTTCATTTCGAAAGGATTTTTAAACCATTTTAGTCAGGATTGCGACCTAGCGTCTCACACCACTCATATTGTGTGTGTGTTAATTTTATTCATGTTTAAAGTCAATTCCGAACGACAGAAAGTTTTCATGGTAATTTTATTTTACTCTTAGGGCCATTGTTACAACTTGCCGTTAACTAAAGGAAGGATTTTAACGTGCACATAAATTGTTTTTCGTTATTATGAGTACCCAATAAGATAGAAGTGATCGTTAAGCTAAAGGGAGGATCATCCTACCTTTAACATTTAAAGGTCACTTTATGTTTGAACTTGTCATAGTATATATTATTTTCATTAAGGCAACTTAAAATTTAAACAAAATTAGCATATACAACAAAAACACGAAGCCCGCGGTTGCCACTGCGTTAAAAAAAACTTGTATAATTGAGCAGTTTTATCGACATTGCTCCGACACTGCCATATTTTTGAAAAAGTTAACTTTATTTTATTTGTAAGTTGTAATAACGAAAATAAGTTAAAGGTAACTTTCCAGTTCCCTTCAGCTACAGATACCTATAACTAACCCCAAGTTTAACAACAAGTTGTAATAATCGCCCTTATATTAGGGTTTTAAACTACGGGCTCGGTTCTAATAAGTCGAGACACTATCTACTAGACCACGGTGACGGTTTAGGTGCTTCCAAACAAAAGCGTGTGTGAGATGTAATCGAAAGTTTTTAGTCGTTTGAACAAACGTTGGTTGCGATTATGCGTAGAATGTAACTATCCGCCACGGCTTCTCTAGATGGAACAACTCTGGCTTATAAATCAAGTTGAATTTGATCGATGATAAAATTGTCGAATTGGGAACGTTATCAGTCCCAAAGCATTTAATGCATCTCGAAACAGACACTGTTTGATGCGTTTTGTGGTTTCTTCGTATATACTTGCGGCTTAAAAAAACGCCACAAAAATTTCTCAAACCAAACGATCTTGATGGTTTACATCACCTTCACAGGAGAAGACCTTACCCTCAAATCGCTCGTCCATAATACCCAATAGGGCATGAGATGTGCGGAATGAAGCGCAGACTTGTTGAAAAAAACTTGTCGCAGATGTCTAGATCAAGCAATTCAGGCCAAATGCAGTTGGTAATCATCGACTTATAGGGCTTATCGATGCCACACCACAAAATTCAATGACTTTCCCGAGATGCATTAGGCGCTCTTGGAGTGGATTAGTACCGCCCCCAATTCGACAAATTTTTTGTTCTCGTACTGTTTCATATCGAGCTGCCTAATCTCAAGTAGTAAACGGTTAAGGTCTTCATGGATAGTTATAAACATAGAAGAGAAGTTAACCGCGCTTCTATATCAGTGAATACACAATTAGAAAATTAGCTTCGGGCTAAGAGTATATTCATTCATTCTTCTCCACACCGAAGTTTCTGCCATTTTCAGTGCTGCCAAGGTATTACTAGGTGTCTTAAGAAGAAAAATCCTATCTTTACAGACAGCTAAGCATTTTTAAAGCTGATATAGATGCCGGACATGAATTTACAGAAGCGGCTTACTCATGGTACTTGAGGTGATTACTAATCACTGCCTTATTGGCATTATGCGACGAGGCAATCGTAATCCCGACCATTCTTTTTGTAGAGACTGCAGTTATGGGGAGGAGGATGGGACTAATACTATAATACTACTACTAAATTTTCCCCATTCTTAAAACGGGGAAATGTTTCCATATAGATATTCTTTGAATGTTTTAGTTGGCCTGGTGTCTGGTGAATATTGGAAGCCAGCAAGATTTCATAAGAAGGTCAAAATGGTATGAGCAGTTAGTTTGTTCATTCCTATTTCAATATTGTATTTTATATCCTGGGGGGCTACCTACACGGAGTTATAGTTTTTCAAACAGTATCGATAGATACCATGTGCTACTCTTTAGGTTCGGACGAAGTTCTTGTAGAATATTTCTGACATTTCTGACTTGTAATTCGTTACTCTGTCGTACACGTATAATCCACGCAATAGGATTACATTTTTAGACCCAATGCGAATGGAGATTCATTTATATTCCTCTCCTATATATCGAATTTTAATTTAAGCGAACCTTGAAAAGAAAATAATAAATTATGACGGAATTGTCAGCAAAAAAAAAAAAATTCAATAAGAAATCGCATTCCTTTTGGATGGGAAATGAGTCCTTAACAGAAAACTCAGGCGTTTAAAGTCTTAATTGATTTAAGGTGAGCTGACATAAACGAAAACAATTAGCAGTCTGAGAATTTGGCTGCATATTTAGTGGCATTGGCAGGTGAATCATCTATTATAATCAGCTTCCTACACTAAATACCTTCGATATTACTTACATTTCTTTCATTTTATTACATTCATATAAAATCCATTTTGTTTTTAGTTTTCGATTAATTTTCATTATTTCGTATTCATTCAATTCATTCAATATATCATTATTACAGTGTTTTAAAGACCAAAAAAAAATAAATGTTTTTAAATGCCATTGAATATAAAAAATAAAATACAATTCATTTTGGGTTGGTTGTAAAAGAAACAAAAAATTAAATTTAAATTCACTCACTCACATAATTTTTTGTGAAAATTCTTTAAAGAAAGAATTTTACTTACAACTTTAATTTATCCATTTTTTGTTCTATCACGCTATCCTCTTCGGTATCACTGCTAGTGCTACTCTCGGGCGAAGTATAAAATTCAGATTCACAACTTTCGGTACCAACATCGTCACCAGTCTCATCATCATCATCCACATTGTAATCGGGATCTTCGGAATCATCTTCACTATTCGATGCGGCGATATGTATATCCGTGATTATTTCTTTTAAAAGTTCAGTTTCTAACTCTTGCAGACCTAAGCCCAAATGTTTTTTGTATACATCAAGTAAAACATTTTTTAAATTATGAGCCAACATCTGCAAATGTGAGGCGGGACATATTGTTGTATTGCTTATATAACGTATATAATCATCGATGTAGTAATGATTAAAAATAGAACGTTCATTGGTTTGAAAAATATCACGAGTTATTACAAGTTGCTTTAAGATCCACGAGGGATTTGTTTGCAATGCTGTTATACAATCTTCCACACATTGTCTGCTTAATTCGTAATTACGATACAAGGGATAGATTAAAGAGCGTCTCATAAAACTGATAACCACATCCTTAAGAGACGTAAAGGGTTCGAAATAAGTTAAGGTGGCAGAGAGAACACTACGTGTCCAAGCTGATTCACAGTTCGGGTCGTTGGATGTAAATCTAAGTATTTATTAATTTGATTTGTATATAACTGTACACATATGTATATATAAAAGGTTTTATTATTTACCTCACATCGTAGCATATGCCTAATAAAATGCTTATAAGACTACAATCTATTTCCATGATATCATATTCATCTGGCATTTTCATGAGTTCCGGCTTACAAGTGATATTGTGTAATAGACTTTGTTCTTCTTGATCTAAAACATTGTCTACAAAGATAAGGGAAATTGTTGTTTGAAGAAAAAAAAACAAAAAAAATAATTAAGAAAACGTCATTTGATTTAGGTTAAGTTAGGTTAGGTACGATAAAGGAAGGGAATATAAATAAAGCTCCAACTTCACTTGGGCCAAACATTTTCACCCACTGTATTACTCATATGACGAAATAAAAAAACTTACCATCAGAAACGTTGATTAGGACAGTGTTGCAAATCGTATGAGTGGCAAATTATATATATTGATACTGTCCATAAGCCTTAGATATTCAAGAAAAAACTCCTCAGAATGATAAACCATCAGAATGATAAACCATGCACCCTCCCAAAGCTTACTGTAATAGAAAATCTAGACAATCTCGCATGACCACCTATAAAGCAATGACATGTAATCACCGTAACCGCTATGTGGGCATCTTAGTGATACAGCGGAAAAATCATTACCAAAGCTAAGGTACGGAAGACAGTAGTCCATATAGCTGGGGTACGAAACTACGATCTGCTTATAGACTAGTAGCCAAATGTTTCATCAGACTAAGGCCCGTAGCGCTTAGTGTAATAGAAATATCGTTAGCCACCTTTTCAACTGTAGGTCAAGAGATAACCAATTTAAAACGCCGATTAGTGCCTTAGTCCGAGCTGTTCAAAGTGCCCTGGCTATCAATAAAGCTATTGATCTTAAGCGTTTGCATAAAACACAGCTCTTTGATGAAAAGGCCACCAGAAAAATGCACAGCATAAGTTTATAAACTGGAATGTTAAACTGGAAGTCAAAAAGCTACAATGAGGATCTGGACTTCAGGCCAGAAGTAAATTCTACAATTTTCCTACAAGCTTAAATTGCATTGGCTGATTGGAACATTCTAACATGAATCCTCGGACTCCAGGATAATTTGGAGTCCAAATGAAATACGCAAATAGATGTTGCTTACCGCGTGCGGCGATAGTAAAGATACAAGTGTGAACTCTTTTTTTATATTCGAGGTAAATGGCAATACGATTCACAATAGTGTATAATGCGAACCTCTTTCTCTGTTGAACACCATTCTTATTGGCATGTTGAGACAGCAATAAAGACGTACTTTGTCCAAGAATTTGGAATGTCAGGTCATAAAATACCATATGCAAGCGTACCTCGAATGTATCGAAACTGTTGCCCGACCATTAATTTGTTTACTCATTTATTGGGACATTAGGAATAGAGCGACTCGAATGAGAAGCAGGTTCCCAATCTTCCAGGAAAAAGCAAATTAAATAAGGTAAGCAAGCAAGTTTTGTTTTTCAAACTATTTCCACTTAAAGGGTAAGTACCGACGAGAACCAGATTTTATATTTTATTTAATAAAAGGTCTTGTTTAGTCGAGAAAATATTTAAATGATAAAATATTTTAATTTAAACTTACATTTTCCCTACAGTTAGTATTTATAAGATTTTTATTTGCACATACAAAGGAATGGGGTGGCCTATAAAATCATAAAAGGCACTTACCTTTAAAATTAATACTAAACTGCATGGGATTATCATGACCCTCTGGCACTTGCAGTTCAACAAAATTCAATTTGTATTGATCACGGCAGAAATTTTTCATTTCATCGATTTCACGATCTATGGTGCGTTGTAAAGGACTGAAACGATCCGGTTCCGGCATGCGGGTTATGGTATCTAAATCACACTGAAAAACAATTTTTTTTCTAACAAAATTCCAACAATACAAAGAGTAGCTAATAATAGTTTACCTCAAAGGGTCTTACTGAACCACGAAATTTACTGGCAAAACCATATTCGAAATTGCTTTCTGGCTTAAGCAGTTCTCGTGAATTATCTATGCGTATATAACACTGATCGGTAATTCTCTTTAGTTTCCATAAATCTAAAGTTCTTTCTTGTTCATGGGATTTCTTTTCCGACACCGACTTTTCCGTAATCTGAATATTATCACCTTCGTTGGGCGGCAAACAAGGCAGGCTTAAGAGCAGATACTTTTCTTTGGTATTGTAATGGATTTCAACATTCTTAAAATCCTTCAAATCAAAAGGACGGGACGATTTGAATCTGACAAAGAAAGGAATTTTTTTTCATTTCGTATGACTTGACATATAAATTTTACAATATTTAAATGAAATTCACTTACTTGTATAGCTGAACATCAAGATAAATCAGAAAATGATAGTCTTCTATGAATAAATCACAGTTTCTGATATTGTGCACATGCCGTCCCGGACCGGACTCTGGGCGCTTTTCATTTGCATGGGATTTTTTTAATTCCAATTTTATTTCACAACAATTTCCTTTATACTGATGCTTAATTTGCTGATCAAGAGACATTTTGCGGAAACACTTGAAGAGTTTTACTAAAGAATTCTATAAAAATTTATTTGAATAATAATGAATTTGAATTATTTATTGAAAATTTTCACAACAAAAAAAACAAATTATAAACAACATGCTCTAGAACACAATGATGCCAGACACGTGGATATTAGAGATATGCCAGATGAATAAAGTGTTGTTTCATGTAAAGATTTCCATATGCTTCAGCTTTTATATGTAATCTCTTTATGGTATCTGAAGCCATCTAGCGTTGAATAGTTGTTTCTTTTTAGAGAAAACCGTTTTTTTTTCATTTGTGAAGTGTGAAAAAATATTGTTTTTTTATAGGTCAGAGTTCACACTGTAAACGTTTTCTACACAAAATTTTTCTAAAATTTTTACTTTAAATTTTTTAAAATATTCTGGTGAATTAAATTCACTAAAGTGCGTCAAATCAAACACAGAGACTATGAAAATAAAAAACAATTGGAAAAATTAAAAGAGACGAAATAAATAATAAATTATCCAAAAGGAATTATGGAAAGAGAGGAAACAAAATCAGCCAATGCTAGAGATTATAAGTTATAGTTTTAGGTTAAGGTTAGAGGACCTGTACTGTCCATTGAGATAAGTACAGTACTCGGAGGTCAAGTTGACCCATTGTACAACGTCCTAAAGAAGAGGAAATAATAGAGGAGATAGGGAAAAGGAGAGAAAGTAGGAAAGAGAGAATAAAGGAAGAGGAGAACTAACATAGAGAGCGCGACTACACCATTGAGCCCCAGCTCAAATTAATAATGAATCTTTAGAGAGCCTTAATGTCGGCACGCGACAAAGAATGCAAACCCTGCCCAGGGTCCTCAACCTACTAAGGGCTGGACAGATACAGGGGATGTTGTACATTTTAAATTACAATGTCTCCTCGTCGCAACATACCCTGCAATAGTCCCTCTGGGATCTGTTCCAGATCCTTTTCAGCGATCTTATATCGCAGTGTACCCAATAACTGACCTCAAACTGGCCTTATCTAAGCCCAGCAGCCAATCTGTTCTAGCACTATCTATAGCAGGCCGTAGACACCTAGAAACATTACACCCTGATCCATTCCCACAACGCCTCTGCTCTTCCCGCCTGCCCCATCCAGCCGTAGAGGTGGCAGATCAAATCGCCCTCAGAAAGTAAAACTAATCTAGCGAAAGCATCCGCCGTCGCATTGCCAAGTATTTCGCTATGACCCGGAACCTAGCATAGACGGATTCGTTCCGATCCAAAAGTCTTTAAGGACTCTTTGCACTCACAAACAAGCCGTATTTACACCAGACCGACGTATTGGCATTTAGGACAGCCTGACTGCCAACGAAGATCATATAAGATTCCTAATCCGAAGTGGGAATACCAGCTATGGCCTCAATAGCCTTCAAGATTGCAAAAATCTCTGCCTGAAAACGCTACAGTCATCCTTTAACCTAAAGTGAAGTTCAAGACATAAGAAAATCACAGCACCTGTACCTCCACCTAACTTCGACCCATCTGTGGAGATGGGTATACCTCTCTGCTCCTGGAGTACCTCACCATTCTATAATGCCCCATCCGGTATGGGTATCCTCAAATCAGGCAGGAACATAGCCTCAGGTACAATATAGTCAGTGGATTTTGCCGAAGGCCCTTACCTCCCCTCAGGAAAGACGACGTTCAGAATTCTGGTGTGTTTTATGGAGCGTTGTTTCTAGCAGCCCGATTCCCTCAGACATATGGCACTACGCGGTGCACACTGCTTGACATACAAATCAAGCGAAGCCAGGTAGAGCATGGTATCAAGAGCTGCCTGAGGGCAACTCTTCCTCACTCCAGTGATACTCAAGGAGGCAACCCGCTTAACCTTATCCAAGATTTTCCGTTGGAAATTCTTATCCAAGGCAGTCCACCAAACAACACAACCATAAGTAATAACCAGTCTAACAATCGCCAGATATATCCAGCGAATGGCCTTAGGTGGAAGACACCAGCTCTTATTTATGGAATTCTGCACTGATAGAGAGCATTCAGTCCCTTCTTCATTCTTTCTTCGCAGTCTAGTAGGCAGTATGCTATACTAATAGTGTGATGGTCGTGGATGCGATTCCCACCAGAGACTCTGGTCTGTTTCGCTACACCGAGCATAAGGAGTTGTTTGATTTAAATTTTTTAAAGGAAATGTTCTCAGCTTTTATACGCTCAATATCAGACATTATAGCAGATGCTATTGAAGAAATTTCAGCTGATAATTTTGAGTCTTGGCTTCTGCAGGCCAGTCTGAGATACAGAATATATTCAACTGACTTCGGCTTATCTCAACACGATGCCTAGTCAGCGCTTTAAGGGCAAATTCACTATTATCACCATATTCAACCAATGTATCTTTCGCTGTTTTGGTGATCGAAAGTATCATAATTAATAATCTCTGATTGAGTGGTATGCCTTAATGACAATCGCTAAAGTCTTTACCAGCGCCTAGCTTAGAAATCTAAACAATTACCATCATCCTTACCTCCCCTCAGGAAAGACAACGTTCAGAATTCTGGAGAGTTTTATGGAGCGTTGTTTCTAGCAGCCCGATTCCCATTAGGGTTTTCCAACAGGAATTTCCTAAATTAGACAGTTGATGAAGGTCATTTTGTTGAAGCTAAATCTGTTAAATTAGTTGTCACCATAGACACTGACGTGTGTTCGTTAATGCGCTCTGAAGCAGTTGGCAACTGAACCTTATTTTCGTCAAAAAATCATCTTCAGCGATGATTAATTTTTGATGAATGAGTTTGTGAACCAACCAATGATTGATACCAATGCACGTGAGTTCCAAGAGCATCCAATGCATCCTGAAAAAGTTACTGTTTGGTATTGATTTTGGTATGAAATTGTCATTGGTTCATATTTCTTTGACAACATCGTTAACCAGATTATTACATTCAAAGACGGGCGCTTTAGGTCGATGATTAACAACTTCCTTTGTCCAGAATTGGATGCTCTGAGCACCAACGACATTTGATTACAACAGAATGGTGCTAAGTGCCACACAGCTCTTGTCACATTAGATATTTTACACGTGCGATTTGAGGGCATGATTTCCACACGTTAAGGTGACTTGAACTGGCGATCAAGATCATGAGATTTGACCTCGTTAAGACTTTTTCTTGTGTCACAGTTGTAAACTACGAACCACAGCGACCCTTAAGCCAATATAAACGAGAACATCGGTCAAATTTAGTCATGAAAAATTCTGTATTATGGATGCGCTCCATCCAGAGAAGCCGTGTCGGATAGTTGAACGATGTTATTATATTCCAAACACACGATCTAAACGTGATTTATGTTTAGTTTTGATTGATTGATTGATTGATTTCTGGCAAAAACTCTGTGAATAAATAAAATTGAAATGAAAAAACTACTTTAAGCTGTAGGGCCCGGCCCTCATTTATAAAATTAACACACACAACATACATAAGTGGTGTGAGAAGCTAGGTTGTAATCCCGACTAAATGATTGTAATGAACTATTATATGTATATGTATGTATGGAATTTTTGTTTTTTTTCTCTAACGAGTCGTTTTTCCTAAAAGTGTTTTTGTATTCTTTTTTCCATTAATTTTCATTTGTTTAGTGGCGATTGGAAGTAATTGAAATGATTTAACAAATCATTTGCAGTTCTTAAAGTCTTTAACCTCAAGAAAAATGGGAGGTGACGGCATTACAAAGCACTACAGGGCAATAAAATGCAAAAAAGAAAAAGTGGTCACAGTAATGGAAATAAGTTTACGTGCAAATTATTGTATTTTAATGGAAATCAGTCAAACAGAACATACTGCACCATAAAGATAGATTCTTGGGCTCAGCATGTTTTTTAAATCTATTATAGCATCAGAGAGCAGAGCATACTTTTTGAATTTCTTAATAAAATTTTGTGCATGTATTCTATTTTCCCGCACTGTTTGAAAAAGAATTTGATTTTTTCTTTTCTCCTTTTGTGATAATACATTAACATGGCCAAAAAACACTTGTAAATGGTGTGTTTGCTTATCTGAAAAGGTATTTGTATTGTTGACCAATAAAGCAAACAAAATAAACAGTTATTGGCAGGCGGCATACCATAAACGGAAAACGGAAACAGTCAAATAACAAACCGCTAATAATTTGTAAATACCACATTAAATGACAACACAGTGCGAATAAGAGTGTGAATAAGAGTAATAAAAACGTTTTGTATGAGATACCCCTACACAAGGCATTAAAAGAAAATTTATTGAAATAATTAACACAAAACAACTCTTATTAAGTATTTAAACACATATTTCCTTTAAATCAGTATCGATTTGTAATCGAATTTCCTTTGCATTCAAATCTCCATTAGTTTTGACATCCTCGTCTCTGTGGCTGCCCACTGTAATTGGTACAGTGACATAACCATCAGTATGGAATCCCTTTAAGACGATAATGAATTGTAATTTATAATCGAACATAATCAATGAATTTTCCTTAGTTGTCAAAGCTAAAGTTTCGGGTAATTGCAAGCATCCCTCGATTCTTGAATTAAAGCGTTGGCGTCTCAAGTTATGACTTGTCGATGTTAGAGTTACATGGACTTGTTTTACTCTTGCCTTTGGACTTAAGGCTCTATAACTTTTAGTTTGGCTTAGGATAACCGTTAAACGCTTTAGTTGTAGCAGACATTTAGAAGGCGTTTCAATATATGCGTAGTAATTTACACAGTCACCCGGTATAAGTGCAGTTGTTGGCATTACCAAAATCATTGTTAAAGGTTTGGTGTTGCATATACCCCAGCATAGAGATTTGGTGTAAACGATACGAAAGGGCTGCTTAAATTAATGTAAACATCAGTCATGCAAAATATTAATTTAAATTCATTAACCAATTACCTTAGATTTGTCATTTTCGCTAATATTCAAATATCCTTTAATATCTAATGGCTGTACATGCAATATTTCCTCTACGCCTGTCATGTATTTGACTCCCAATATCAATTCGTATTTTGTCCAACCATATTTACTTGCAACACTTTGTGGCAATTGTTGTGGTATATTTACCAACACATTATAGATATTCTCTCCTTTACCAAGCACATCCATATTTTGTATGTCAATATAATGATTCATACAAATCTCTTGACCTTCATAATGCTGCATAAAGTAAATAATTTCACCGTGTTTGTTCTTATGATCCAAATCCTCCCATTTGACTTTGGTCTCGCCTCGTATATTAAGAAATATGCCTGGGAAATTGAAATATTAAAACAGAATTTATTTTTTAATTAATTTTACCTTTTAAAAAGATTTTCTCATTATTTTCAATTTTTATAATGACTTCCACGCTTTGCCCACAAAAGATTGGCTCAGTTTCATTGGCCAACAATATTTTTCCGTTGATAGACATTTTTGTTCGTTTTAGAAATGAAAATTATTTTTCTTGGCTTTTCAGTGACATAAAGAGTGTTTCGGAATATTTTCTAAAAATTATGAAATACAGGGTATCCAACAAAAAATGGTTGAAAATATGTACGTGGTTAAAAGCTAACCTAGTAAACACAGGCACATACGATTTCAAGATTTTGCAGGAGTAGATCAGAAACGTCGTAATCGCCGTAGTCTAGTATGTAGTGTGTTGGCTTCTTAAACGTAAGGCCATGGTTCAAACTTCCTCTCAGCAGATTTCTGCCGAAGACTCTGAAAGTATATAAAATTGTCATGAAAAGTTTGTCAAAAATCTGTCGTTCGGAATCGACTTTAAACTGTAGGTCCCGCCATTCATGTATAAAAAAAATTAAAGCACACAACATGAGTGGTGTGAGAAGCTAGGCCGTAATCCGTAATCGAACTTCCTCACACCACCATAAAGTCAACGAATTTCTACAAATTCACGGTGGCATGATGTTGTGCTTAAATACAGACAAACAAGATTCGAATACAGCAGAAGGCAACAATTTTTTCATTGTCGTTGTTTTGAACAGCAATCCCAAAAAAAAAACAATCCAAAGCAACTCCCCGACATACCAGAGAAGATAACATCATTACTGAACATTAAAGGATGTCCTAGCAAGAGTTGAACGCAATGACCAAGTTTCCTTATCACTACATACACGTTAGTGACAACTCTGTCATCCTAGAGTCTGCTGCAGTAGTTTAAACAACAGCTTAGTCGTTAAACATTGTTTAATGAAACTAAAATGTTAGGTTAGGTATGCTGAAACTGGTAGCCGCCACATCAAAAAGTTTAGCTGGCATGGGTACTATAAGGTTCTGTTCTTCCAACAGGGACTTTCAAACTTTGACAGTTGACAGCGGCCATTTTGTTGAAGCTACATCTGTCAAACTTGTTATCATTTATTCAGGTTGTTTTACCAAATCACCATGAAAGACCGTAGACAACGACGTGTGATTGCTAAATGTATCCTGGAGCAGTTGGCAGCTGACAAAAAATTTTACCGACAAAACTCATTTCTGAATGAGTTAGTATGGGAACAAAATTTGGATCGATATTAATCCTCATGAGATTGAAGAGAGTCCAATGCATTCTGAAAGAGTCGCTGTTTGGTGTATATTTCGGGCAGGCGGTATCATCGATCAACATTTCTTGGAGACGAGCGACATGTAGTTTCAACAGGACGGTGCTACGCGTCACACAACTCTTGCCACATTGGATATTTTGCACGAGGAATTTGAGGGCATGGCCTTCTCACGTGGTGATGGTGTGAACTGGCTACCGGGAACGTGCGATTTGACTACGCTAGACTTTTTTGTTGAGTTTTCTGAAGGCGCATTTGTAGGCGAATAACTCACGTATTACAGCGGTCATCAAAGCCAACATAACCCGTGCGTTCAGACAAATTTAGCTTGATTTATGCGCCAGAGTCAAGGAAAGATGACTATTTTAGATGAGCTCCACTCGGAGAAGCTCATTTCATAACATATATTAGGCAGACATTTGTATAGGTGAACCCAAATTCACCTTGTATACCTGTAGTAATACAAGAATCTCATTGTCATTATTTCTGTAAAGAGCAAAATTGCTGTCAATATTTCTATTTTTATTTATTCCACACTTAAAAGTTTTCCTATATTGTGTGATTTTTCTGGTGGTCATTGAATAATTGGTCAATAAAAGGTGTAAACGATGAATAATTTTGATTCGATTCGATTTGATTTGATTTGCATATCATTTGTGCCAACTCATCGTCGTGACATGTGCTGTCACGTGTTGGACATTTAACGTTTTAATAAGAAATAAATACAGTTATAACACACACAGTTACACACCATTAATACGAACTCCTTGTAATATGCAACAAATATTTTTTGTTTTCTTGTTAGCAATGGCCACCTATAAAAGTAAATGTCCTTAAGGACATGCCTTTTAGTTGTCTTTTAATCGCTTTAACGCTATGTCCCATACAAATTCAAGTGCATTTTATGGTTTAACAGAAAATTCCTCAACGTTTAATACCGCGAAATTGAATCCTTGTCAGGTGTGTGGTGATCAAAGTTCGGGTAAACATTATGGTGTCATATGTTGCGACGGCTGCTCGTGTTTCTTTAAGCGTAGCGTACGCAAGGGCAATATTTATAATTGCATAGCGGGCAAGGGAAATTGTGTGGTCGATAAGGCTCGCAGAAATTGGTGTCCCTACTGTCGTTTTCAACAGTGCCTTAAGCGTGGCATGAATGTGCAGGCAGTTCAAGAAGAAAGAGGTCCACGACAATCATTATCTAATCAATCGTCTCTAGCAACACCATCAGCCTCTTTAAACCAATCTAATAAGACAACAACTTTAACAACTACACGTTTACAAAATTTTACATTTTCAACAACAACAACGCCATCATCAACTCACTCATCATTTGCTACACCCACAGCCACACTCACAATGGCACAGCCATCGTTAATCTCCACAGTTTTACCACAAACCGGAAATGCTTTAAATTTCCAAATGCTGGCCCAAATTTTGGTAACGTGTTTGCGTCAGGCTAAAAGCAATGAACAATTTCGTACATTGTCACGTTGCCAACAGGAAACGATTTTGCATTCAGTGTGGAGTGAATGTTTCGTTTTGAGAGCTTCCCATTGGACACTGGACATAACGGCTGTATTTGATGGATGCGGTGATGTGGCATTAAAACGTATCATCGATGAAGCAAAACAATTGAAAGCTGATGTTATGGAATTAAATTTCTTAGAGACTTTAATACTGTGCCGTAAGGGTATGTCTTTTTGTATGTATGAATGTATGTATGTATGTATGTGTGTATAAGATGAAAATTTAATAGATTTTCAAAGATTTATGACAATAACTATGAGATTTTGGAAATTTAACAATTTAAAAAAGTAATCTCATTAGAGGAAGAGTTCTATTGACATAGATTTTCAAGATTTGTTTTTAATTTTTATAAAGGAATTTTTGGACAAAAGGAAGTAACACCTAAAAAATGGTTTGATGATCTATCCAAAGAGACCAATCTCTTGGCCAAATTTATAACGAGGCTCAAAGAATCAGGTTGATTATCGAGTAAACCATTTAGTTCTCCGGTCATTCATTGCTTTTCAACTATCATGGTCTTCGACAATCTCTTCGGGTATATTTTACCCACCGATAAAATTAAATTGTGATCTTTGGTGCCACAGAACGACTGGTAGGTGGATATACGAACGGACTCTTCTTATAGTCAATTGATATGACCAAAAAACACACACGATATAGTACTAATCGAACACTTATTACGATTGTTTGGAAGATTACACTTTTAGAAGTAGAGAACGATCCAGTTATGAAGGAAATCAAACATTAATACTTGAAATGTAATTTACTTTGGCATCAGCTATACAATCAATCGAGACCAGAAACAACCTCCACCAAGGAAGATGTATTATTCCTATATAATTGACCACCCAAGCTTTTTAGAAATTCAAATAATACTTGGGGTTATGTATTCCATACTCGGATGGCATTGTTTCCAGCCAACGATAGATGGCATCACCATTATCCTAGGGCCTGCTACAGCAGAGCGATCATCTTCTACGGAAACAAGGCGAATAACAATCAACTGGAATTTATGGCAACAAGAGCAGTCAACCGGATAAGATGGAAAATGCTTTGTGAAAGCCATAGGCTCTCAAGATGTGTAATATAAAAACTATTTTCCATAGGTTAAGTACATATACGGCTAGGCAGTGAAGCCTCATTACAAGTGTTTAAGTCCTCTGACAGAATGTTACAAAAACGAAAGACTTTGGTCTGAGCCAAACCAATTTTGGTTTTTGCGACCACTGGCCACCCCCCCTTTTTGTCCCAGTAAAAACCAAATGTATTCTCCGCCCTTAAAATGGCTTAGAGTAAGTAAGGAACTAATTAGCTTCTTGTTTCGCCGGATAGTATACCATCTCACCTCCTCTTATAGCTTTCATCTTTAGAAATCCAAGCCTATGCAACCAACAGGGTTAAAGTTCCCTTAAGTGTCGAGAAGGTTTATACGCTCACATATCATTTTCGAGGTGTTCGTGATCGATTGAAGGGTGTTAAGACCCGCTTGACTATCTCTAGGTCATATTTCAATGTCGTGAATTTCTGTCGAGTAGTCACTTTTTGTAATGTTGTCGATTTTTGAAATCTGGTAGCATTGATTAGTACACTATACCTGAAAATTTGTCATTGTTAATTCATATTGCATCCACCCAATTCATGTTGCATCCAACCAATTAATGTTGGATCCATCCAACTCTTGTTGCATCCAACCAATTCATGTTGGATCCAACCAATTCATATTGCATCCAACCAACTCATGTTGCATCCAACCAATTCATGTTGGATCCAACCAATTCATATTGCATCAAACAAATTCATGTTGGATCCAACCAATTTATGTTGGATCCATGCAATTAATGTTGCATTCAACCAATTCATATTGAATCCAACCAATTCATGTTGCATTCAACCATTCTTGAGCTGCTCTAGCTTTTTTCAAATGATTTGTAGTTATTTGGTGATGAAGGCTTAGTTCCTTAACAACGTTCCTGCTGCTTATGAACTGGGTCTTCTAAAAATTTTGCCATGATTTCTTGGCTTTTTTCGATGATCGTTCGATTATGCCGCTATTTTTCTAGTTAAGCAGTCTGTGGAACTTTCCTGTGTTTTTTATAATAGAAAAGCAAAATATGGTGGTGTCTTTGAAAATGAACGTTTTCAAATACCCAATTTATCAGTACTCTGCTGTTACTGGAAATGCCATAGAAAATGTTGTTTCCAAATTAAAAATTCTTACTTCAAAATTCTTACTCAAAAATTCTTAAATCAGCTTACTTTAATTAATTTCAAAATAAATTCAATTCAGGCAACTTACTGTGTGTGTATCCGTTCGTACATACCTACATAATTGGTCATTACAATACTTCAGTCAGGGTTGCGACCTAGCTTTTCACCTCACTTATGTTGTGTGTATTAATTTTATATATGAGTGGTGGGATCTACTGTTTAAAGTCAACTCCGAATGACAAATTTTTTTGAGAAACTTTTCATGGCAATTTTTATTTACTCTCAGAGTTTTTGCCAGAAATCTGCTGACAGGAAGTAGACGAAGAAATATTTTTTCATATTTTCGTTTTGATGTCTGATCTGGGGTTTGATCCGTGGCCTTACGTCTACTAAGCCAACATACTACCTACTAGACTATGACGACTTACGACTGTTTTCATCATGGTGTATAAATAATTGCCTTACAAGAGATTGATTATGGGTTGCCATATAGCCAACCTTTGTTTAAAGATTTCTTTTTAATTTTTGTTTGTGTTTGAAATTTAAGTTTCATGTAATTTTCTTTTTTTTTACAGAATATGCTTTAAATGCTGAATATGCTTCCCTCTTGGAATCCTATACAAATAATGCTTTATTGGCTTTGGCCCGTTATACGGCCCAACAATCGCATTGGCTACGCTTTGGTTCATTACTTTTGGCATTGCGACAATTATCGTTGAGACGTTATGAGTGTACGCTGACAGGTGTATTTCGTGCGATTGTTAAAGACATTTTAAAAACGCTTTAAATCATCAGTTTATGCAGGCAATTAAAAATATTACAAAAACATAATTTTTTTAATGTTATTTTTTTAATTTCATAAAATAAATGTTGAGTTTTTTATGACAGAATTTTATATGTTTTATGTATGAATTTTTGTTTTATTTTTCTTTCAATGTTTATTTACTGAATAATAATAATAAAAAAAATTTTCATAAATTGCAATTGAAACAATTTTTTCTGAAATAATTTTATGAATTTATTAAATAAAAAAAAAAAGTTCATTGCTAATTAATTGAATTCTTAGTAACATCACACGCACAAATAAATGAAATGTAAAGGCAATCATTAAAATATTATAAATTAATAAATAATAAATAAAACGCGATGACATTTAGTATCGTTTGCGGCATGAAATGGCAAAATAATGACTTTAAAATGATTTAATTTTTTCACTTTATTTGCTGTGATTTTAAGGTACTTACCTCTTTCGCCTCTAGCATTTGTTGGTTGTCTGAATTATAACTCCTTTTATTTTTATAATTTTGTCTACTAATTTGTTATTTATTTTCACTGAATTATTATAATTTCATTTCATTTTTAAAATTTAATTTTTTTTGGTTTTGTTTCGTAATACATTTCTTACTTAAACTCTATATTACATTTAAACATTTTCTTAAATTTTGTTTATAGTTTTGAACATGAAATTATTAACTCTTTGGTATTGTAAAGGTTTTGGAATTTATTTTTTAATTTCAGATTTTTCTTGTAATACATTTTATAGGTTTTTTTGTTTTTTGTATTTATTTACTAGAGTTTGAATAGATTTGTTTTTAATTTTTTTCTCTCTTAATATGGTTTTCACATGTAAAAAAGTTTAGTTTTCAGTTATAAAAGTTTTTTCTTTTCCTTTTCTTTTTTTTAATTTTCAAGTTTTTTTTTTATATTTTAACAATAAATTATAGTTTTTAAACATACCTTTATTTTATTATTATTATTTAATAAGTGTAATACACAATTTTGTTAACTAAGGTTTAATAGTTAAAAACTTTATCAATCTAAGTATATTAATTAATTAGAATAATTAATGGAAAACAATATAATTTTTTTCTAATAATTTTTTTTTATTAAACAAACATACTCATTTATGACAATGGAAATGGTGTAACAGATCAAATGCATAGTTTACATAGTTTATGAAACTTTAAAATGTTTTCATGAGATTCCTTACTAATAATGCATTGAATTTCCATTAAGTAACACAAAAAAATATATCTTTTAAGATTTTTACATAAGGAGTGCATACGAAAAAATTTTGGCATACAGGTTTCTTAATAAAGGCCAAAGTTAATGCATAAATAATAATATTAAGTTCTTAATTAATTCCAGCAGGAATACTACAAGACTCTGCTTTATTTTTAAATTAATGATATCTCTTTAATTTCCAATCCTGTCCACTCTTTAGCAGATTACAGAACAATTACCATTCATATTCCTTTAAACTACTCTGTCTACTCTTTAGCAGAAGACAAAGCAATTATCATTGAAATTTCTTTAATCGTAGATCAATCCCTTAGAAGATTGAGGCAGAAAGATTTATTATGAACGACATACTTTCATCTAAACTACGGGCAAGCTCTGAATGGGATCGCATTAGTAGGATTAATTTTAATGTGCCAAGACTATATATCAGGTCGATGAATTAATAATCTATCCTCTGTAACTATACACCCATAACACATCCCTGCATGGGTTTTGCAAATAAGATAGCTCCAGGCGTTTCCGAAGGCATTTTGCGCGCTGAACACGAGTCAAAAACTTTCCTTCACATCAATTTTTCGAGAAAAAGGGGGTTGAAACCCCTAAAAATAGCGTTTTTTGCCATTTTTGAAAAATTGTAGAGCTAAACACAGACGTGCTAGAACCATCGCTACTGTCAGAAATTGAAAATTGATCTTTGCTCTTTAAAATGAGCCCAAAGCCAATTATTTTTTTGCACCCTTAAAGTAAGGGGGTGGGTTTTTGTCAAGGGGTGCAAGAGAAAAAGAAACACATTACGGAGTTCCTTAAAAATTAATCAGATTTACTTGAAAAATGTTACTCAGGGGTTTTTGGAGTCACAGATTACAGATCTTCATTCAGATTTAAATAATTCAAAATGGCGGATCCAATATGGCGGTCAACTAAATCTGATTAATTTTTATAAATCTCGACTCTCGAGAACCTGATCTGATGGTAAGTTTTTGAACCCAGATTCGTGTCGGAAACATCTGGAGCCATCTTATTTGCACAAAAAGTCCAAATTTGCAGGGCTGTGTAATTGGCCATTACAACCCTTCAGTCAGGATTACGACATAGTTTCTCACACCACTTATGTTGTGTGTGTTAATTTTATACATGAGTGGCGGACCTACAGTTCAAAGCCGACTCCGAACGACAGATTTATGAGAAACTTTTCATGGCAATTTTTGATTTACTCTCAACTCTGAGAGTTTTTGCCAGAAATCTGCTGAGAGGAAGTCGCCAAAGAAATACTTTTTGTATTTTGTTTTTATGTCTGGCCTGGGGCTCGAACCCTGGCTTTACGTCTAATAAGCCAACACACTACCTACTAGACTACGGCGATTTCATACTTTTTTAATATTTCATTTTATTCGAGATATGTGACCTGGGGTTTGAACCCTGAACTTACGGTCTAATAAGCCAACTTACTACATAGTAAACTACGGCGACTTCCTACTGTAACTATAGGTGATGTAAATATTAGGGAGTATGGATACTCTGGGTATGAAAATTCAATACCGTGTCCTGTGGAATATATTTTTCGTTGAGCTAAGCTTTGAAGTGTCTTGGTTTCTCACTCTACCTGATCACGGTATCTTTAACCACATATACCTAATCGAAGAGCGTAGGTGGTCTTTAATAGTGGTAGGGTATTCAATACTATCGATTCGTAGAAACAACATCGCAATACTGTTTTTCACTGTTCTGTTGCTAATACAATGAATGGATCGTGTTCTAGGGATTTAAGTGGACTTTTGCTCGTAAATCACGTATTTTTACGTAGTACTCGTCTTTCTAGTTGACTATATCAGTAGGTGGAATGTTTTTATGCAGAAGTTTTTCCTGTTACTTATATGTACATAAAATTTAATGTCGCTCTTTTTACTCTCCTATACCCTACTTTACTAGTGATGGGCCTCCTTATTACTATAAGGTTATATACAAAACATTTTTTCTTTTTATTTTCGCGATTGAATTGAATTCATGAAATTAATCAAATCTTACATGCGATAACTGAGATAGGTTATTAACAAAAACCAAGTAAGGGTAATTATTTTCTTTTCAATCTGTGAAAAAAGATATACATTTTTTTGTGCGCACTCCTTAGTTATAAAAGTTATACAAAATTATCTTAACATTCTTAGGAATTATTTCTTTAAAGAAAATTTAATATTTTATTCTCTCGCTTTATGCTTATTGGCTTTTTAGGATCTGTTTTATAAAACTTAACAATTAATATTTGACTACTTTAGAGTTTGACTAGAATTCTATTTTATTTTATTTTGTTTTGTTTTCTTTTTTTTTGTTACCAATTTAATATAATTTTCTCTTCTTAGGTTTTATTTCTCTTTTAAATTATTTTTGTTTTTATAATAAAATTTAACACAAACAACGATTGTCAAGTGAATTTGAAATTATAAACTAAAACATGTTTTTTTTTGGTTTTTTTTTTAATTACTTTTCTTCTAAAGACTAGTTTAACTAATAAAATTTTAGTTTTTCATTAAACGATAAAAAACTTTTTTTTAAATTTAATACTCGTTTAAATTAAAATATAAAAAAAGGACAACAAAAGTTATGATTCTTTGAAACTTGTTAAATAAAATAAAATTGAAATTACTCTATATACTCTACAGATGTTAGTTACGCATGCTATATATCTCTACACTAATTTTAATTAATTATGCTGATTAACTCAGTTGCGACACTTCCGTCTATGTAAAGTAAATATTGACAAACAAAGGTATTTAAATTTTCAATTGATGGACATTAAATAACAGCAGAACCAATAAGCAGTTCTGTAACTCCTGACATTTCTATACGCAGAGATATGAGACCTTGTTCACAATATATTTGCGAATAAGCCTAGGATATCCAAGGAACAATTCAAGTGAATAACATAATTCAACAATAACGTGATACCACTCTGTTCTAATAAATAATGGTCTGTACAAGTATAAGTAGATAAAATAACAGTACCTAGTGTAGATGTACTATTCCTCTACCCTGAACCTAAGCTCAAAATTCTATTCGGTGACTGTAAGATTAACTCCATGCCGAGAACATGATCAGACCCCAGGGATTTACTTCTGAAGCCCATTAGCGCAGCATAAGTTCCAGGTATTCCAAATGCTGGCGTTTCGTTGTCCTTATCATTGAAATTACATTTTCAGCTGAAAGCGATTGCTATTCTATACAAATATTTTTTGAATTTTCCAGTTTAAGACTGTCCCAACACCCTCACGATTGAAGGGCATTGCATACATACATTTTTGTTTAATTAATTGATCATTACAACCCTTCAATCAGGATTCCGACCTAGCTACTCACACCACTTATGTTGTGTGTTTTATTTTTATACATGAGTCGTTTAAAGTCGACTCCAAACGATAGATTTTTGAGAAAATTTTTAACGGCACTTTTATTTACTCTCAGAGCTTTTGCCAGAAATCTGCTGAGAGGAAGTCGCCAAAGAAATATTTTTTCATATTTGCGTTTTGTTGGAGATGTCTGACCTGGGGCTTGAACCGTGACCTCACGTCTACTTGCTATATTAGGGCGACTGCACCTTCGCTTTATCCACGATTTCAGAAAAAGATTATGGTCCCGTACGCTGCGTGGTCTACATGACTCTATTTTAATTGTCTGGTTGATTTATGTAGTAGATTAACAATTTCAGTTCAAACTTATAGAAACTAACTGCTCGAAAGGCCGTCTGACTATAAGATAATACAGCTGTGTCCCGTTCTCTGAACCTACTGCCGAAGTTTAATCGAGCACAAGTTTCGATGGCTTATATTTCCGATTCCGGCAAGTTTTCGCATATGCTGTGAATATTTCAGTCTAGGCACAAACATCCCCCGGTCACATTAAACTCTCAATCCGTATATCCGTCTTAATAGAATATGTAGCATGTAGTTTACATTATTTTGTTTTGTTGTAAAACACTTTATAATATCGTAAAGGCTGCTGTGCATTAACCTAACCATTATTTCATTAGTTTTGGCCTACTCTACTAAATGCTAAGTACTTAAATCTATGAGAGCCTTCAGCGCCACCATTGCCTAGGTTCTCATTGCCACAGTAATGCTGAGGCTAAAACCATCTGAGTTGTTTTCAAGTTTATTTCATCTACCTATACAGCGGTTACAATTGGCTAAGCCATCATCGTATGCAACCAATGCAACGTCTATGGGTTAAACCGCGAAGATTTTTCTGTACATAATAATTAGCCGAACACGCTGTAGTTTAGTAGGTAGAATGTTGGCTTATTAGACGTGAGGCAGTGGTTCAAACCCTATCTCCGACATGTCGGATACAACGAAATATGTATGTACACATATTTTCTTCTTCCTCTCAGCAGTTTTCTTGCAGTTTTCTTCCAAAAATAAAAAATAAAATAAAATTACCATGAAAAGTTTTACAAAAATCTGTCATTTGGAATCGACTTTACACTGCCACCCATGGATGATCTGCGGAACTAAATCTTAATCCTGAATGAAGGATTGTAATGACCAATTAAGGATGTAAGCCTTATACACCGTATACACCAATACTTGTTTGAAAACTCAAGGAACACAAATAGTAGACGTCTAAGTGCGGCCTTATATTCCCTAGAGGAGTAAAAGGAACAACTGGGGTGAAAACTGGGATGTCCCGTTTCCTAGGGACGCATCAAGAATGGCATTTTTCGAATGCTAGAATGTGCTCAATATTGTGAATGTCTAAAGAAACTGTACATTATTTATTTATTTATTTATTTATTAATATTAATCATAGCACAACAAGATATTAATCTTATCAATGAAAGTGCTATGTGAGTACATCAATGAGGAAAAATTAATAACAAATCATTGATTATATGAGTAATGAATTTTTTTAAGTACAGTAGAAATAAAAATGAATAAGAACATGTTTTAACTTTAGGAAATAGCAATCGATACAAAAAAATTAGGATAATAAGATGAGTATATGTATGTATGTAAAAAAATAAATTATGAAAAATACAAATATAAAGAAAAATACAAACAAAGAAATATATATATATATAATGAGATACAATGAAACTTAAGTAATAAATTAGAAAAATGAAAATTATTAATCACTAATAAAAATAAAGAATAAAAATGTATAAAACAATCAAAATATGTTAAAAACTACTTAAACAGAATGTATAGCTCTTTTTTGAACTTAGTTGCATTGCCTATGTTCTGAATATAATTAGTAGTGCATAGGTAGTGCATTCCAAAGACTGATGGTGTGTATAAAGAACTGTTGCCAACAGGAAACGATTTTGCATTCAGTGTGGAGTGAATGTTTCGTTTTGAGAGCTTCCCATTGGACACTGGACATAACGGCTGTATTTGATAGATGCGGTGATGTGGCATTAAAGCGTATCATCGATGAAGCAAAACAATTGAAAGCTGATGTTATGGAATTAAATTTCTTAGAGACCTTAATACTGTGCCGTAAGGGTATGTATTTATGTATGTATGTATGTGTGTATAAGATGAAAATTTAATCGAGTTTTCAAAGATTTATGACAATAACTACGAAATTTTGGAAATGTTGGAATCCTATTGACATAGATTTTCAAGATTTGTTTTTAATTTTTGTAAAGGAATCTTTGGACAAAAGGAAGCAACACTTAGAAATTGGTTTGATGATAAACAATAGACAAAAACTTCTATCTTTCTATCCAAAGAAACCAATCTCTCGGGCAAATTTATAACGAGACTCAGAACCATTTAGTTCTCAGGTCATTTACTGCTTTTCAACTATCATGGTCTTCGCCAATGTCTTTGGGTATATTCTACCCACCCATAAAATTAAATTGTGAATTTTGTTGCCCCAGAACGACTGGTAGGTGGATATACGAACGGATTCTAAAAACTTCTTATAGTCAATTGATATGACGAAAAAAAACACACGATAACCGAACCCTTACTGGGATTGTTTGAATGCAGGGAACAATCCAGTTCTGAAGGAAATCAAACATTAATACTTGAGATGTAATATACTTTTGCATCAGCTATACAATCAATCGAGACCAAAAGCGACCGTCCACCAAGGAAGATCTATTATTCCGGGACCTGCTACAGCAGACCAATTATATACTTAGCTGGAACAACAATAGATTAACGAAATGGAAACAAGGCAGAATAACAATCAACCGGAATTTATGGCAACAACAGCAGTCAACCGGATAAGATGGAAAATGCTTTGTGAAAGCCATAGGCTCTCAAGATGTGTAATATAAAAAATATTTTCCACACCTTAAGTACATATACGACTAGGTAGGGAAGCCTCATTACAAGGGTTTAAGCCCTTAGACCGTATATCACAAAACGAAAGACATTGATCTCAGCCACTCCAATTAGTCCCAGTAAAAACCAAATACATTCTCCACCCAGTAAGTATTTCGCTTTAGTGGATTTTTATAAGTCCTTTGAATGGCTTAGAGTAAGTAAGGAACTAATTAGCTCCTTGTTTCGCCGGATAGTATACCATCGCACCTGCTCTTATAGCTTTCATCTTTAGAAATCCAAGCCTATGCAACCATCAGGGTTAAAGTTCCCTTATGTGTCGAGAAGGTTTATACGCTCACATATCATTTTCGAGGTGATCCTGATCGGTTGAAGGGTGTTGAGACCCGCTTGACTATCTCTAGGTCATATTTCAATGGCATGAATTTCTGTCTAGTAGTCACTTTTTGAAATGTAGTCGATTTTTGAAATCTGGTAGCATTGATTAATACAGTTTATAAAGAACTGTCGTTTCGACAAAAGAGTCCTATGCCTTAATTGGATAATTTTCCTATCGCGGTTGGATCTAGCAAATCTAATCCTGCTAAATAAGTATATTGGCTGTTTCAATGTAATAATCTTATGGAGGAGAATTAGGCATTTAATATTCAATTCTGGTAAGAAAATTGTTATATATGGTCTTGACGTCCCTTAATAAATATATATCTAGCTATGTTATTATAAGCCAAGTTGAGTTTCCGCCTATCATCCGTATCACAGTTTGCGAAAATTTGCGATCCGTATAAAAGAACAGGAATCAAACACGTTTTTTAGCCAGTTGCAGGCGTATGACAAAAGGAGTCGAATCTATAACAGCCCAAAAGTTCCTAAGCACACCGTAAACTTTACCGACGATGGAATTAATGTGGTTAGACCACGTTAGCCGACCATTAAATCATTAAACACCCAGATTAGATGCCGTTTCAACAAAATCAATTTTATTCCCCCTGATAATAATTTCCGGCACATCAAATGCTCTCTTAGTTCTAGAGAGCAATAAAAACATTTAGATTTAGATGGATTTATACAAAGTCCATTAGCCCTAGCCCAGTTGTCAATTTTCCGCAAATCATCGTTGATCATGTGTATACATTGTCCGGTATCATCAATGCAAGTGCTCCTATAAAGCTGAACATCATCTGCATACATATGTAAGCTACAATTATCCAAAACATCAGGTAGGTCGTTAATGTATAAACAGAACAAAAGAGGCCCTAAAATTGATCCCTGAGGAATACCTCTTCCAACGTGTACCGAATTTGAGATGTTGTCTGTGATCAACCGTATCAAAAGCCTTAGTGTGATCCAAAGGAACTAAAAACGCTATGTAATTCTCATCCAGTTTAAACCTAAGGTCATCAACTACAATTACATTAATAAATTGCCGTTATTTTTATTTTAAAATTGTTTCATTGTCAGTTTTTAAAATTGAGACAAAAAAAAAAAGAAAAAATAAAGAAATATTGTCAAATTTTTTACCACATGAGGAGAGATGTGGTAAAAGTTGAGTTTGGTGATTTTTAGAATTTTCATTATAGTGTACAGTTTCTTTTGACGCTCACTGTAGATCTTTAAGGGTGCATACTTGAATAGGTTTGACGTGCAACAAATGTGGAAGTCCTCTACGTCAGTATGGTCAACTATCTGTTACTCTAAAACGAAGAAAAACTGCATATCTTGGCTGTATTTGCAAAACGAGCGATAAAAATATGATTCCCGAGTTAATCAGTATAATTTAAAAAAAACGGTAAAATTATTAGTACCAACCACCTATGGTGGTAGGAAGTACAAATGCTACACAAAAAAAAAGTTGTTTGAAATTAATTTACAAAAGAACAAGATTTTGTTTGTTGCATGCAAATTTCTGTAGGACATAAAAACTTTTTAAAATATTTGCATATTTTTTTATTGTTTTTTTTATAAATAAATATATTAACAGTGTATATATGTATATAAATTTCTATAGTTTTTTAATAAATTAAATCAAGTTTTTTTCCTGCTTTCACAGCAATTATTAAATATTTTTTGTATGTAAAACGAATTTAAAATTAAAAAAAAAAATTGTACTTTTATGCTTAGAAAACCCCATTACATCTTATTAAGGTACATACCATTACATAATTATAAAGCCATTCAAATTACCATTTAATTACTGAAGATTTCCAATAAAAATTTAATTCTTTCTAAATTAATTCCTTTGAAACTAAAAGCCATAACGTGAAACAAAAAATTAAACCGTATCCTACCTGCTGATTAAAGCTTCAACACTCATAATGATTTCCTGTTTTTTGGGATTTTTCGGTTCATCGCCTGGTGTAGTGTTGTTTGAGTTGACGGAAGCTGTTGTTGTAGCGGTGGAAGCATCTGTCGTAGGACTTTCCATAATGGTGCCAATGTAGGCCACACCATTTAGTGATCTGGAGGGAGCCGGTGAGGTTGGCGCTGATAACAGTGTGGGCGGTGGTGATGTGGATGTTAAAAAGCTACTCCCACTTTTGTTGTTAACGTTGGTAGGTGCTGGTGGTGACTGAGCCTCAATGGTGGATGGTGGACTGCGATTCATGTTGCTATCCAAGCTACTATGCTGTTGCGATGAGGCAGGCGATAATGGTATTTCCTCGATTTTCTCCAGATCTTGTGCTATAGACGTTGAATTCTGTTTGTGTACGCGATTCAAAGTACCCTTGGGACTTCGTGCCGTGTCATGTAAAATGGGTATTTCCAACATTGAAGACTTGTTTGATATCGATATCGGCAGGGAGGATTGTAAGGAAGACTGATGTTGATGCTGATGTTGAATATGTTCGGATTTCGATTGTGTATCATCACGATCTAAACTGAATTGACGTCGTAGCAAACGTGAAGAGCCCGGCTTATCAAATCTTCCCGTCACTGAATGGAAACTGTTGCAAGTGGTGCTAGCCACACCAACCACACCACCACTGCTACCATATACATATTTACCATCATAGAATTGCGTTAAATTACTTTCACTCGGACTTAAGCATTTATAGTGATTGTAGGGTGAACTAAGATCCATCATTTCTTCAATTTTCTTATACAGTCTAGAGGAAGAACCAGCCGCGGAAGTGGGTAAACGATTGAAATTGGAAGGATTCAAGAGATTGTCGGTGGCAATCTCGGTGATTTTTCTTGCCTGTGGCGAATTACTTGGTGTTTTGGTGGGAAAATCCGTACACAGGTTCATATTGGGACTGATGGTATTGGTGGAATTGGAGTCTAAAGAATAGGAATTGGGCAGATTTGAAGAGGAACACACGTCTATGTTTGTGGGTGGTGTTATTTCAACCTTAACCTCTACCGATTCGCCGGCCAGAGATGAAGATTGACTGGAAGATGGATTTGTACTGTTACGTGATTTATTGGCCTGAGCCTTTAAAGTGATAGAGTTGCGTATTAATGATTCATCTAAACTGAAAGCAGAGCAAATAAAATATTTAAAAAGAAACAACAAATTATAAAGAAGCAGGCAAAATAATAACAGAAAACCAAACCTACCCATGCGACTCTCTGTAGGCATTAAAATTTACGACATGAATTAGAATAAAAATATTAAAACTTACGAGATTAAAGGCTTACCCTATCGGTGGGGGATTTGGCAAAGGCTTATCGAAACCTTTTTTGCCTAACAGCCAAAATGTGTTCATCATGCCCTTGCCTTTGATTTCTATAAGACCACGAGGCTCTATCATATAACCACCACGTGCCTCTAAGCGATTACGTGTCTCTTGCGACATATGTATGCGCCAAGATGAACCTGTTGATTCCATACGTGAGGCTGTATTAACTGTATCACCAAACAAACAATAACGCGGCATTGTTAAGCCCACCACCCCCGCACAGCAGGGACCTGTATGTAAACCAATTCGCAATTGTAAGGGTACGCCTGGTAAATGTTTAACATTAAAACGGCCACTTTGATGCAACAAATCTAAAGCCATTGTGGCAATTTGTTCAGCATGATCGGGTGTACGTACCGGTATGCCACTAACCACCATATAGGCATCACCAATAGTTTCAACCTGAAGACGAAAAAAAAATGTTAAGTTATGTTGCATGAATACTAAGGCTAAGGCAGCTTACCTTATATACATTATAGGCATTAATAGTGGCATCGAATATTGTGTAGAGATCGTTTAAGAGATCAACAACCTGTACTGGTGTACAGTGGGCGGCAATTGTTGTAAAACCAACAATATCACTAAAATATATCGTTACATCGGAAAACTCTTCAGGCTCAACGGCTAAGCCCATTTTTAGTTTTTCCGCTACCGAACTAAATAAAAAAAACAAAGCAGAGGAAGGAAAATAATGATGTAGAGAACTGATAGGCGGTTCTCATTCGCTTACTTACCTGGGTAACATTCTATTTAATAGCTGTTCAGTCTTTTTTCTTTCAATATCCAATTGTTCGGTGCGTTCACGTATCAATTCTTCCAAATTATTTGAATATTTTTCCAGCATTTGAAACATTGTATCGACAAAATTCACTTTACGACCATGATTTAACAATTTAAAGCGTTCATAAACGCTGTATAATAACATTTCAATGTTATATTTATTATTGTCATTATTGTTGTTGTTGTTGTTATTGTTTTTATTTTATTTAAATATTAAAATATGTCATCAGCGTCATTCATCCGTTCAGTCATACATTTAAGTAAAGTGGGTTGGTTCGTTTGGTAGATGGAGTCAACAGCATCAGCACAAATGCCATCAACATTGTCGTCATCATCATCAACATAATTATCGACAACATCATAAAGCACAATCATATTGTATTGTATTGTATTGTATTGTACGGTATATTGCATATGGCAATAGAGCGAGCAACATACGAGTGACATCGAAGTCGTCAATCATTTATTGTTGCGAGTAAAAGAATAGACATTGAAACACAGTCACACAATATAAATGAAGTTTTTTTGTTGTAGTGTTTGTGTCCCCATCACATAAGCGGGTTTAAAAATAAAGAGAGAGAGAGAGAGAGAGAGAAAAGGAAAAATAAACAGAGCAATAAATATTAAAAATCGATACGTGAAAAAGGTTATAAAATGAATGCTGGTTCCTTTTCATATAAACACTTACATGGAGTATTATGATAGAAAGCCTTTTTAATACAATAAAAACTGATTGAATAGTCAGGGTTCGGATATATGCTGAAATTTTAAAACACTATAACGAATATCAAAATAGGAAGTTAATAGGATACTATGGTATGGCAGATTGCTAGAAACCAAAGTTGTACTAAACACACATGAAGCAATGCCCCAGAGCTAACTGATATATACATACATAATTGGCCATTACAACCCTTCAGTCAGGATTACGACCTAGCTTCTCGCATCACTTATGTTGTGTGCGTTAATTTTATACCTGAGTGGCGAGACCTACAGTTTAAAGTCAACTCCGAACGACAGATTTTTGAGAAACTTTCCAAGACAATTTTATTTGCTCTCCAAGTTTTTGCAGAAATCTGCTGAGAGGAAGTTGCCAAAGAAATATTTTCATATTTTCGTTTTGATGTCTGACTTGGGGTTTGAACCGTGGCCTTGCATCTAATAAGCCAACACACTACCTACTAGACTAACTGATAAGTCATTGTTAATCGAACTCGACTATTAGCAAAAGAGCTTCGCACTAAAGCCAGACTGATTGCCAACCGTGAAAGTTAAATGAAACTGTTGTTATCGATAAAATGTGAGCTAAATGAGGGGAGTCTGAAACTAGTCTCAGGCAGACATTGCCAAATAAAGTAAACAATATTTTCTTTCTCCTTGAACGAGCTAAAACCTCTCCAGAGATTTGTTGGAAAGGAAAGTCCTTACACCGGCATACCGTTTGGAAAAGATACATTGACAGAGAAATTCCTACAATCCGGTTTAAGTAAAGGGTCCGCCAAATAACTTTTTTTTTTTGGAAATGCTTTAAAAAAAACTACTGAGTATTTTCTCATATTTCTTTTTTATTTGAAATTACAATCCTTCCGGTTAATAATGGAAAATAATTTCATTCAAATGGCCGCCTCGGCTGGCCATGAAGTAGCCTACACGATCGATCCAATTTTTAAGCACATTATCGATTGTGTGCAGCTGTATTTCACCAATGGCTTCACGAATATTGTCCTTTAAAGCGTCAATTGTCTCTGGCTTGTCGGCGTAACACTTATGTTTGAAGGCACCCCACAAATAATAGTCCAACGGTGTCAAATCTCAGCTCCGAGGTGGGCAAATGACATCAGCTCTGCGGCTGATAATGCGATCTTCAAAAACAGGGCGCAAAACATCGAGTGTAGCTTCGGCTGTGTGGCACGTAGCGCCGTCCTGTTGAAACCAAATGTTGCCAATATCCTCCTCTTAAATTTTTGTGAACAAAAATTCGTTCAACATGGCCCGATAACGATCGCCATTGACTGTAACGGCCACTCCTTGCTAATTTTTTGAAGAAAAATGGCCCAATTATGCCTCTGGACCAAAATCCGCACCAAACAGTGACTCGTTTTGGTTGCGTCGGCTTTTCAATGTATGCGTGCGGGTTTTCTGTGCCCCAAATGTGACAATTTTGCTTGTTTACATACCCGCCAAGATCAAAATGAGCTTCATCTGAAAATATGATTTTTTGCCAAAAGCGGCATCTTCTGGTGTAGGCTATTGCATGGCCAGCCGAGGCAGCCATTTAAATGAAATTATTTTCCATTATTAACCGGAAGGATTGTACTTTCAAATAAAAAAGGAAATTTGAGAATATATTCAGTAGTTTTTTTTAAAGCATTTTCAAAAAAAAAATTATTTGGCGGACCCTTTAGTTAATTGGTGCTCTTCGTACTCAATAGGTCGGGTGGATCTGTCAGTGACTTAAAATTTCTTCTCTGCCGCTCTTCTATTACTTGAAGACTATAACTTAATCAGCTTTACCGTACTCTCCTGTAAATTTTGCTTTAATCTATTACTCTACTCTACTTAATTCCACTCTGTTCTGCTGTACTTAACTACAATGAACCTTATTCTGCTGTATTCTATTTAGCTGTACTGTATTACAATAGAGCGCCAAATCTAGTTTTTAAACTCAAGTGGGGTTCAGTAATTCAATATTTGCCTATCCATGAAAGTCAGTAAAAGTTAGCATAACATAATACGCCAGTTGTATTTCAAGGGGTTACCCATTATTGGGTTTCAAAAGTAAAATACAATCAAATACTCATAAAGTTGTGAATTCCCTGAAACTTTTCTATTCGTTATAATGCTTGGTCCTTGTCATTTGATGTAATTTTCCACTTCCACTTTTTTTTTGGCATCTGGAAAGTTTTTATACAATAACGGCTAAATTGATAGTGTTGTGGGGTTCGTGGCACTGTCTTATTGAGACCACATATAGCCCACTATATAGTCTTTAAAAGCAGAGCAAAAAAAATTCGGGTACATAAGACCATAGAGCTTTGAATTGGATTCAATTCATATTTTCATATTTTCATAAAAATATGATCAAATGACACATCACGGCCATAACGTTCACGTACAACTTTTCCTCATCTACTTCAGCTCGAAAAGTGACCACATTTGAATCACCAGTTTTGTAATCAATTTTAAACATGTTTACACATGCTTCGATTGCTAAGCACCTTCTAAGTTACTGCAGTTGCCATCAAAATGTATTAGGTTGTTGTATTGACAATAACGGTGGGGAACTTTGCTTATTATTTACTACTTTTCTCTAAAGGCAAAGTTGTCTGATCCTTCAATGGTGTTTTATCTCGTTAGATTATTCAGAAGAAACTTCAAACCTTAAAATGATGTATTCATGTGGCAATATTTTCCAAACCCTGTATTTTTCCTTCCTTTCATACAAACACCTATGTACCCATATACTCTACACACATATACACACGCTTACATTGGCACTTTAATGCACGTCACCATATAAAGCACATGAAATAAAAAAATAAAAAATAAAACAACAAACACTTACGAATTGAAATCTGGTCTCATTTCTGGTTGTTCCGCCCAACATTGGCGCATTATATTAATCGCCTCCGGTGGTGCAGCACCTTTTGACACTGATGGTCTTATTAACGGTGGTGGCTTTTTTATTTTCGCAATTATTTCTTCAGCCGACAGTGACAACATACAGTACGGTTCACCACGTACCACCACCTCCTGCATTATAATGCCAAACGAATAGACATCACCAGCCTGTGTAGCCAACATTCTGGCATGATGATGATGATGGTGATGCTGTTGGGGTTTCAGTGAACGCAGCAATTCTGGTGCCGTCCAAAGTAGTTCTTTACAAGTACGTGGTGGTAGTATAAGACCTTGAGCCTCATAGAATAGAGGCAATCCATAATCAGTTATTTTAAGTACCCAACGTGCATCAACAACACAATTACGTGATGTTAATGTACCGTGAACACGCAGTGGTGAGGCGTGCAGATAACGCATGCCACGTACTAAGTCTGTTAAGAGACTTAAACGAAATGACCAGTCTAATTTGATTTCATCCATGATTAGTACATCCTGCAGAGAGCCACGCGAACAATAATCGAATACCATTGCAGTGCGATTGGGATCCGCTAGCCAACCAATGAGGGGATTCATATTTTCATGTCTGAGGCCATGAGCCATAACCAATAAATCCATGGCTTTGGATTTCAATTCTGTAGAGCCATTAAGCGGTACCTCTTTAAGTTGCACCAAATCGCCATTGTAACGTGCTCGCATATCCAAGAGGGCTGGATTATGGCGGGCCAAACTGGCTGAACCCGAACTGGTTTTACCATTAGCGGTGGCTGTATTTGAGTTATTGCCGGCTCCTGGTATAAGAAAACCAAGATTTTTCAATGAACCTATTGAGCCTTTTAATAAATCCGGTTTGTCTACTTCGGGCCCTCCAAACTCTTGTAGTTGTTGTAACCAACAGCATAACATGGCTTCAATACCTTCATCCACCTGTAGAGATAAATAGAATCATTATTTTTGTTTTTGTTTTTTTTTATTGTTGCTGTTGATGTCTCTGTTGTTGCATAGCTTAGCTCTGTGCAACATTTGGTGCTGGTGCGTCTGCCGGTCTGTCTGTCTGTCTGTTTTAGTATGTGAGCGGTTTAAATATACTTACACGCCGTGAATCAACCGGGAATACAAAATCATTTGCTGATAAAACAATTTTATTGGGTCCTTTAGATAAACGTTTGCGTAATAAATAATTTCTAAAGGAACAAAAAAAAAAATGAAAGAGAATATAAAAGCGAAGAAAAGAGAAAAAAGAAAATGGAAATAAATAAGAAAATTACATGCATAAAATATAATAATTTTTCTTTAGAGATTTTCTTTTTTTATGTGCAATAAAGAAGTGTTTTATTATGAATGATGATGACGATAAATACGATGCATGATAAATATTTAATTTGTTTTGTTTTATTTCATTTGATTTCGTTTTTGCAGGATCTTTTATTATATGAGGTGACAAAATGTTTCATTTTTTATAAAGCATTTCATTATGACACATTATAAGGAGAATTTTCCTTTAATCATGGCGTTATAGAATGTTTTTGCTTTTTAAACAATTTATTTATTGAAATATGAGTGAAAAGAGTCATTTTAATGTTAAAAGGTTTTAACATGATACAATATCAAGGTTTTTTTTTATTTATACGAGGTATGAAGTAATGTGTTTTGTATTCCTTTGTATTTCTTTAAAGAACAAATGACTCTCATAAAGCATCTTACATCCACATTTTCATTATTTTTTTATTTTTCCAGCTAAGTAGGTAACCGTCCTACAGTGGCACGTCTTAGGCCCATTATTACAACTTGCCTTTAAACCTGGGTTTAGTTAAAGCTCACTTTAGCTAAAGTGAACTTTAAAGTCACCCTTAACTTCTTTTTGTTATTACAACCTAATGATAAAATAAAGTTAACTTTTTCAAAAATATGGCAGTGGCGGAGCAATGTCGATAGCACTGCTTAAATTAAACACGTTTTATTAAAACGCAGTGGCAACGATGGGCTTCTTTTTTTGTTGTATTTGCTCTTTCTGTTTATATTTGAAGTTGCCGTATTGAAAATAATATATATGTACGTATGGCAAGTTCAAACCTGAAGTGAACTTTAAAAGTTACTGGTAGGATGATCTTTCTTTAACTTCTAAATGGAAAATAATTTCATTCAAATGGCTGCCTCGGCTGGCCATGCAATAGCCTACACCAGAAGATGCCGCTTTTGGCAAAAAATCATCTTTTCAGATGAAGCTCATTTTGACCTCGGCGGGTAAGTAAACAAGCAAAATTGTCGCATTTGAGACACAGAAAACCCGCACGCATACATTGAAAAGCCGACGCACCCAAAATGAGGCACTGTTTGGTGCGGATTTTGGTCCAGAGGCATAATTGAGCCATTTTTCTTCGAAAACGAGTGAGGAGTGGCCATTACAGTTGAAAGAATTTTAGTTCACAAAAACTGAAGACGAGGATATTGGCAACATTTGGTTTCAACAGGACGGCGCTACGTGCCACACAGCTGAAGCTACACTCGATGTTTTGCGCCCTGTTGTTGAAGATCGCATTATCAGCCGCAGAGCTGATGTCGTTTGGCCACCTCGGAGCTGCGATTTGACACCGTTGTACTATTATTTGTGGGGTGCCGTCAAAGATAAGTGTTACGCCGACAAGCCAGAGACAATTGACGCTTTAAAGGACGATATTCGTGAAGCAATTGGTGAAATACAGCTGCACACAATCGATAATGTGCTTAAAAATTGGACCGATCGTGTAGGCTACTGCATGGCCAACCGAGGCAGCCATTTGAATGAAATGGTTTTCTTTTATTAATCGGAAGGATTGTACTTTCAAATAAAAAAAGAAGTTTGAGAAAATATTCAGTAGTTTTTTTTAAAGCATTTTCAAAAAAAAAAAGTTATTTGGCGGACCCTTTACCATATTGTCCGCTTATAATAATGAAAAACAATTTATCTGCCCATTAAAATCCTTCCTTTAGTTATCGGCAAGTTATAATAATGGCCCTTAGAATGATAGGCTTGTGCTCCGTTGTTGCCTATAATCAACGGCAACTGTTGTAAAAATGTAAATGGTAAGGAACTCAATACGCTTTTCCAATAGATGTTACTGCCTTACCTTCCTCTGATGTTCGTTGTTGATCTTATACTGTCTCAATCGACACGAGTCAGGCAGCTTCATACATAAATTTTTTACAATTTGGTTTTTCAGTGTAAGTTTGTTCAGTATAAAAAAAAGATTCGTGACATGTGGCAAAAGCAAAAATGTTCAGCGATGTTATCCTCCCACGATTATTGAAAGTTGGAGAGCTTCCTGAACAGTTTCTTTTGTTATGTGTTATGGCTTTTCAGTTTTAGGTATAAAAAATTATTCCTGACATGTGACAATGGCAAAAATACTCAATTAGGTTTAACAAACCAAAGGAATAATACAAAAAATTACTTGTATCTTTATATTCATGCATAAGAAATGTGCTGTGGTATTGACATCCATTTTATCGCCATAAGCCACGGAACACACTATTTCGCTCTAGATTCACTTTATTAGATATTAATCCAGCAACCCGTATGCACAGAGTGTGCAACGAGAAGAATTTTGTTGTTGACAACAATTTTAAAGTTGGTCTTAAACAACCTGAACGATTTTACTTCTATGTGAACTGAAGTGAGGTGACGTACCACAACGTCGTTGTCTTGGTTGATAAAAATCCATTTTTCTATCTTATCTTCAGCTGCGAAGGCTATTTTCGTTTCTAATGGGTGATTTTTTAAGAGCTATAGGAAAATTTTTCAAAAAAAAAACACATAAAATTCAGAAAAATGCGTGAAATCTTTATTTAAATCGATAGTACGGTCCACATAATTTAATGTTTGAAAATTATTTCATGCAAATGTTGACCGCGACTGCGTCTCAAATGGTCCATCCGCTTAGTCCAATTTTGGCATACTCTTTCCAACATTTCGACCGGTATCTCACGAATAAATGCTTCAATGTTGTCTTCCAATGCGTCAATTGAAGCGGGCTTGTCTGTATAGACATGAGCTTTAACATAGCCCCCACAAAAAATAGTCTAAAGGCGTTAAATCGCACGATATAGGCGGCCAATTGACCGGTCCCGAACGTGAAATAAAATGTTCAACGAACTCGCCTCTCAATAAGTCCATTGTTACGCGTGCTGTGTGGCATGTGGCACCGTCTTGTTGAAAAAACATGTCATGCAAGTCAAGCTCATGCATTTTGGGCAAAAAAAGTTGGATATCATCTCACGGTAGCGCTCACCATTCACAGTTACGTTACGATTCGCAGCATCTTTGAAGAAGTACGGTCCAATAATGCCACCAGCCCATAAACAGCACCAAACTGTGACTTTTTCTGGATGCATTGGTAGCTTTTGCAATGCTTCTGACTGATCTTCACTCCAAAATCGACAATTCTGCTTATTTACGTATCCATTGAGCCAAAAATGAGCTTCGTCGCTGAACAAAATTTTACGATAAAGAAGTGGATCTTCGGTCAACTTTCCAAGAGCCCATTCACCAAAAATTCTACGTTGCGGTAGGTTGTTCGGCTTCAATTCTTGCACCAGCTATATTTTGAAAGGCTTCACACCTAAATCCTTCCGCAAAATTTTCCACGTTGTTAAGTAACAGAGGCCCAATTGCTGCGAACGGCGACGAATCGATAATTGATGGTCATCATTAACACTGGCCGATACAGTTGCGATATTTTCTTTAGTTCGGACTCTACGTAAGCGTTTAAGCGTTGTTGGTGGTTTAATGTCCAACAATGTAAATTTGGTGCGAAATTTAGTCACAATAGCCCGAATAGCCGCTTCAGTGGGTCGATTAAACTGACCATAAAATGGAAGAAGCGCGCGATTAACTTTCTTAACAGAGCACGCATTTTGATAATAAAATTCAATGATTTGCAAGCGTTGTTCGTTTGTAAGACGATTCATGGTTAAATTATAGACCAAACTGAAGATGTTGGACAGTGAAACAAAACACGAAACGTGCCTGAGCTGTTTAAACCAGTGTTGCCAAAAAGATAATAGCTAAAAAAGTTATTATTACCCCAACAGAAAGAATTGCCGACTATTCCACATTTTCTAGACTTAGCAGGCCATTGTTTATTTAGGGTTCAAACAACAAACTTTTATATAGGCAATCTGCCTAGTACAGTGTTTTTCAGGCTCAAAAGAATGCAAACGAACGTCTCTTCAACGTTCCGTTCTTGTCCAAGCATACTGAGGAGCCTACAGAGAAATATCACGTCATAGGGATATGGTTGGAACTTGCATTGTTGTTAAATTGGCCACAGATCTACGATGTTTTACAGGACTAAGGTATTTAAATTGCCTCAATAAGATTAATTACTCTTCACTCATATTACAGTAAAGCTGAAGTTAGTTGTCAGCAGGATTGCTGATATTGTTACACTCTTCTGAAGTTTTATGTATGAGAACAGTTGATTCACTTCTGTCGTTCTGTCTCAAGGTCCGGTCCACTGCCTCATTGGAAGGCAGGAGCTGACGACCCGAGGAGAACAAAGAGTCTATTTTTACCCTGATCTTGCCATGAAGAAGACGTTCTTAACATCTTATTTTCTTTTATCATCGATTGAACTCTGCAATATAAAAATTGCTGCAATAGCAAGATTTACTATGGAGACAGGATGATTTTCTTATGTGCGTTCCACAATGAGTCTAAACGTTGGCCTAATTGTAAACCTAAGCGAGACCACATAACATAAGCTTCATGAAAATTAGTTTATCAATAGAAATGTTATCTTCAGCGACAATAAACAAAATCACTAAAATCGAGTATAAAGAGCTGCCAGAGACAGTTCAAGAACTGCTAATGCACTCAGAGAGAGATGCACTTGTTTGGAAGAGTCTGTAGGCCGGCGGCATCATTGAACCGCGCTTGTTTTAAGGACGATGAAAATTGCAAAAGCCAATAAAGCAAGTTACAGTGCAATTGACATGTAGTTTAAACAATACGATGCCATATGCCACACGGTAAGTGATAAACATTTTTACAATTATTACGAGCTGAGTAACTGAGACCTTCTGCTCAGTGTAGTAGTAACAGACAAGAGTGTCTAGTGGAAATCTAATGCACGATTCTCATACTAATAGCCCTGCACAGTTCCCTCAAGTCTAACAGGGCAATCGCCATGAAACTACTGAGAGGCGAGTTAAAAGCCAATATCATACGATTTGCTTCCACTAGACTAGCTTCTGGAGGAATATGTAATAATAATAATATGGAACAAGCCAGCCTCAATCCCTCTATCCCTGGAAGACATTATTAGCAGGCATTAGTAGGGTCAACGTGATATTAAAAAATGCATTGAATGAGTGAGGAAAAGATCCAATCTGGGTATGGATCACGCAAGATGATAATTTTAGGCGAAAGTATTTTATTATGTATTGAATATCATTTTATTCTTGAGATTTATACATACATACATAATTGGTCATTACAACCCTTCAGTCAGGATTACGTCCTAGTTTCTCACACCACTTATGTTGTGTCTGTTAATTTTATACACGAGTGGCGGGACCTATAGTTTAAAGTCGACTCCGAACGACAGATTATTGAGAAACTTTTCATGGCAATTTTTTATTTACTCTCAGAGTTTTTGCCAGAAATCTGCTGAGAGGAAGTCGCCGAAAAAATACTTTTTGTATTTTATTTTGATGTCTGGCCTGGGGCTCGAACCCTGGCTTTTCCTCTAATAAGCCAGCACACTACCTACTAGACCACGGCGACTTGAGATTTATATTGTCACTACACTTATACGTCTTGAATTTTCAATATTACGAGAAGGGATAAAAAAGTTTAAAAAATACTGGTACGTACGTACGTTTTTAATTTCTATGTAAAACAATTCTCTAACCCAACACTTTGTGTTAAACAAACTAATGTGCTTCGAAATTTATATTGGAGGCAATGCTAGCCAAAATTCTTGATCACATTTTTTTTTGTTTAAAGTTTGTATGCAAATGTTTAAACAATATTGCATAAAAACAATATTTAAACATGACAAAACTCTTTTAAAACTAACATAATTGAAATGAAATTAAAATATCGTATAGAAATGCTGTTTAGTAGAACACTTTGCTCATACCAGAATTAACTTTTTAATTACAAAATTGTTATTTCGAAAACTAGCTACGGGTCACAATTTACCACAAAAAATAAAAAAACTACAGAATAATTATACTATTGCTCTCCTCTAAAAAAACAAAATATTTCTCCATGAAATAAAAACATTGCTTTCGCTATTTCCTTTTCTAATGGTGTAATGCTAACATCTTCTCTATGCTTAATTGCAAATTACATTTTGAAAACCACATTATTAACATTATTACAATTAACTTAACCAAATGAATTTGGCCAGAACATAAAATACAAGAAAAGAGAAAAAGAGGAAAAATGAAAATAATGACACATACCCACCCACTTAAACTTTACTTATTCGCAACACTTGCCATTATGAGTCTGGAGATTCCGTTTTACCATAAGAGAACAGTCAGTCATTCGTACAATTAAAATACAACTAAAGCCTGACACCAGAAAAGTTTTTACAATTTTTCTACGATTCTATATGACACCACAGCAAAAGGTTTTTTGTGTACGATCTTTGCACACCGCCCTTCCCTTCCTTATGTGAAATGGTGGCACATTTGTGGAGCTATTGTTTCATTTTGAAATAAATTTCCTTTGTTTCGCATAATAGTTTCTGATGTCCTTTTACATAAGGATATACACTTTTATAGTTCATAAGGGTATGCTGGGTTTATGCTAATGTTTGTTTATGCCGATATAAAGGATGCATACGAGGATGAATTTTATCAAAACAGCAATTATGTTGGAAGTAGAGGGAAAGAGGTTGTATGAGGAGGCAAATGAATATGAGCTTCTATTATTCTTTGTGAATTGCAGGAGACAGCAGAGAACCACTTGTAGGTAAAGCGTTTGTACAACATAGAATGCGGCTTAAAAGTGAGGTTAATTTGTAATATATTATGTTTACCGCTGTTCGATTGACCACGAATGGGTGTGCTTTTGAAGTCGCCGTAGTCTAGTAGGTAGTGCGTTGGCTTATTAGACGTAAAAAGTATTTCTTCGGCGACTTTCCACTCAGCAGAATTCTGGCAAAAACTCTGAGTGTTAAAAGTAAAATTGCCATGAAAAGTTTCTCAAAAATCTGTCGTTCGGTGTCGACTTTAAACTGTAGGTCCCACCACTCATGTATGAAATTAACACACACAACATAAGTGGTGTGAGAAACTAGGTCGTAATCCTGACTGAAGGGTTGTAATGGCAAATTACGTATGTATGTATGGGTGCGCTTTATAACAAAAAGTAAATTTTGTTGTTGTGCCACAACGCACAAACAAATCAAAAAAGTTTGAAGCTTCACTTTTGTTAAGAAACACTTTGGGGACTTCCGGTATGCGGTCAGAAGCCTCAAAACAGATTTTGATGCATCATTACAACACAGAAAGCTGTATTTAACTTTTGTTATGAAAGCTTTACTTAAAAATCGTAATAAACATGAAGAATGGTTTCTCCATCGAAACTATTTTTTACGCAGATGCTGTGGCAGTGTCAGCTATAGGAGAACTGAGTGCGAATTCAACCAAAGCAGAGTAAATTTTATTCACTAGAAGATAGAATCCTCAATTTATTGCTCACATAATTGATTATTACTATCCTTTAGACAGGATTACGGCTTAACTTTCACACCCCACCTGTGTTGTATGCAAAATTACAAGAACATAAGCAAAGTAGGAGTACAGCCGGTGGTGACAAATTCAGTGTTGCCGTATGCTTGGGAAAAGGTCCTCCATAATACAGTTAATAAGAGCAGGATATCAATCTTTAGAAGGACTTGTTTAAAGGTTAGGCATACCGCATCATATTTTTGCAAACGGATAATATTGTAGCACGAATAATGTCCTTATGGTAGTGAAGTGGCAAATGAAACGTAACAGAATCCTAAAGACAACATCTACGCACTGTTGAAATAAGAATATATATACGAAAATGGCAACGAATTTAGTTAATAACACCTACTGTAATGTAAACAATTATTATACCCGGGACATAGACTTCTCACCAAGATGTCGACTACGCCCAATTAAAAACCGGATATTGAATGTATGCCTGAAATTTGCAAACTTCTCGTCCTTGTAGTTCCGTGAAAAAAAAAAACGATAGCAACCATGATAAAGATAGGATGGGAAAAAAAGCCATAACGTAAAAACGGTTTGAAGTACAATTGTTCCGCTTAGAACTGGAATATTATTTCATTCGTATGGCTGCAGCGGCTGGCCTCACAGTACCTCATTCGATCGGTCCAATTTTCGTGCATTTTTTTTAAGCGTATGGAGTCGTATCTTGGCAATAGCAACACGAATGTTGACCTTCAAATGCTCAATTGCCTCTGGTTTGTCGGCATAACACTTTTATTTAACGGTGCCCCACAGAAAATAGTCCAACGGTGACAAATCGCAGCTTCTTGGCGGTCAATTGACATCACCATTTCGGCTAATTAAACGGCCATCAAACGTTTGACGCTATAAATCAATTTTGGCATGAGATGTGTAGCAAGTTGCACCATCATTTTGAAACGAAACAGAATTAACATCATTACCATGAGGAACGGGTACAAAAAATCGGTTATCACTGTTATATAGATATCTCCCTTGACCGTAACGGTTGTGCCGCCCTCATTTTCAAAGAAAAATTTCTTAATTGATACGCCAATGAATAAACAAGCCGCACCAAACAGTCACTCGTAATCGTTGCATTGGCTTCTGTAAGACCACATGTGGATTTTCTGAGCCCCAAATACGGCAATTTTGCTTATACCACCACCAAGATGAAAACGTGCTTCATCCGAAAAGATGATTTTTATTTGGCAAAATCGACATTTTCGAGCAGTTTCTCATTGACACAATAAATCCTAACGTTGCACAAGCCTAAATTAATTCATTACATTCAGTGGAGATGATATACTGAATTTTGTGACAGAATAGAATGACATAAATATTGCCAGATTCGAAATAACCGCTGTTTCAAATTTAAACCGATAGATGGCCCACCCTATATGATAACTGATAATAATCTTTTTGGAGTAGCGTATCATATAGTCGGTACTGCAACATTTCTGTTTTTAGTTTTCCTTTATCTTTCATATTCTTCTATGGATTTAATTCTTTTTTTTCTGTCATTCATTTAATTTTTCACATGACAAAATAGTTGTATTTCATACAGCTGGAACCACCACAAAAACTGTATTTAATAATCGTTATAAAGCAGAAAATCTAGGGGAACTATTAAAACGATAATTATGAAATTCTTTCTTTAAGGAATAAAAGAAAAAACAACAAAAAATATTTGAAAAAAAAAATCACGTCATTATGATTAGCCAAAAAAGGATAAGAGTTTGTTATTATTTTTCTATTGAAGCGTCCAGTTGATGGATGACAAATGCAGCAAGAATTGTTTGTGCGTGTGTACTCTATAGTTTTTAGACCAACATTCTTAAATGAAATATCGAAAAGGACATTAAAGGAATCATTAAAGGCTTTTTAATGATTCTTTAGGAAGCTTTTTACGTATGAGTGAGTCGAAGAAAAGGAAATTGCTTTTTAGAATGTAAAGAAAAGTCATTGTTTAATAGGGGATACAATTTATTAACACAAAAGATAATATCAGACACTAACTTACAAAAGTAGTCATACGTTGTTAGAAAATGACAGTCATTATGCGTTTGGAAATAAAAATATTTTTAGTGTGGGGCAAACCTTTTGACCTTTGGTTATTTATTTTCTTATGTTTAGAAATAGTAGAGTAATGATTGGTTAATAATTTATGGAATTTGTTAAAGGTTAAGAATCATTTCGAATAAAGGAAACTCGTAGAACAGAATAGGCTTATACATGTACCATATTTATAGTTATTTATGTATGTAACTTAAAACTATATTGACTTCAGTTAGGATAGGTAAACAGGCTTATATCTCGAAAGCAACACAACTTAACGCAGAAGTATACAAAAAGAAAAGGATGAATACTTCAGACTTATACAGATTGGAAAAAGTTAAAAGCAGCAAAGGTTTTACATCCTCTACAACAACCTGCACTGATAAAAACAACGAGATTGTAACGGACTACCAGTGAGTCTTTGATTGGTGGAGTGAATTTTTAATAAAACTGATCTTGGGTAGATTTTTATCGATGTACTTACTATACATACATATATTATATATATTATTATTATACTACACACATACATACATAATTGCTCATTACAACCCTTTTGTCAGGATTACTAACTAGTTTCTCATACCACTTATGTTGTGTGTGTTAATTTTTATACATGAGTTGCGGGACCTACAGTTTATAGTCGACTCCAAACGACAAATTTTTGAGATACTTTTCATGGCAATTTGATTTACTCTCAGAGTTTTTGCTAGAAATCTGCTGAGAGGAAGTTGCCGAAGAAATATTTATTCATATTTCGTTTAGTTGAAGATGCCTGACCTGGGGTTTGAACCAAAGGCCTCAAGTCTAATAAGCCAACACACTACCTACTATACCACGGCGACCACATGAAGGTATCTTACAGCATAGTTTATTGTAAAGAATAGTGATGTAATATCTGATAAACAGATTAAAAAAGATCCACGAAGAAACATGGTCTAGAAGCCGCAGACTCTTCATACATACATACATACATACATAATTAGTCAGTATAACCGTTCAGTCAGGATTACAACCTAGCCTCTCACACCACTTATGTTGTGTGTGTTATTTATTTATTTATTAATTACAATACAATTACAAATTATATTCTAATTATATACGAGCTGAGTAACTTTGACCATATGCTCGGTGTAGTGTCACAGACCAGAGTCTCTGGTGGGAATCGAACCCACGACCCTCACGCTAATAGTCTAGCACACTACCAACTAGACTACCAGGGCACCCTGTGTGTGTTAATTTTATACATGAGTGGCGGGACCTACAGTTAAAAGTCGATTCCAAACTATTTATTTGTGAGAAACTTCTCTCTACTCAGTCAGAGTTTTTGCCAGAAATCTGCTGAGAGGAAGTCGCTGAAGAAAAAATTTTTTTATTTCGTTTTAATGTCTGACCAGGGGTTTGAAACGTGGCCTTACGAGTAATAAGCCATCACACTACCTACTAGACTACAGCGACTTCAATATCTTGTCATCCTTTTCATACCTTTTTGAAAAATATGTTTGAAAAAGTGGAAGGAATGGTTTCGGATAAGAACATAAAAAGGTGCTGGCGCTGTCGGCATTAAGATTAGCTAATGCCGTGTAATATTTTCGAATGTTTGGGAGAAATGCGAATGTCAGCGAAGTTTGTTTTGAAATTGTTTAATTTCAGAAACTGAGCAATGCAAATAAGAGGGAGTGTTCCATATAAAACTTAGTCACATGAAAAATGATTTGACCGAAAAAAGCTGGAAAAATGCGATTAGATGTGTAGCTTTAATGTCCCATCATAACAAAATCTTATGTGTACGGTTACTACAACCAATTATTTAATCTAAAAACGAAAATATTCACAGGTATTTTGAGTCAACATAAAAATCCAAAATTCCTAATTGAAATTGTTGTTGGAATTAATGAAATATTTATACCATCATCTGTTATTTATTTGAATGTTAATTTTTAATTAAAATATCATTATCATACACATTTTAAAATGTTTAAATAGCGATTTTCAAAATAAATTCATTTCAAAATATAAAAACATATAAAATTCGTTGTGTTGTCATACGTACTACTTATGTATGTACGTATGAAAATTGTTCATTTATATTACTGAGTTTTGAATTATGCACACACACATATACAATATTTGTACATACCTCATGGCAATGCCAGCTGCTACACTTGCGATAACAATCATCAGCAAAAGACACACACAAAACGCTATAATCGTCCAACATATTGAGCCACAATGCCATAGCTGTGCCGTGCTTACTAACAGCCAATCATCATAGCCAGGTAGTATGGAATGGGTAATAAAGGTTTTTAAATTGATTTCGGTCTGTTCCAGTATCAATAGGGGCCGCCATTTAAATACTAACGATGCTGATGATGTTGGTTGTGTTGAAGCAGATGATGATGATGAAGATGAGGAATTTTCATGACCTGCGTTGCTATTTGTTTTCGAGTGTTTTACATTGGCAAAATGGTTTGCGTTAACATTGCTGCTGGTGCTGTCATAAACAGCTTCAGTGCCTTTGCCACGTACCACATCCAACACAATAAAATCGTATTTTGGCAACTGTTTTGTGGATTTTGTGGAGCCGCTTGTAGATGAAACTTTTGGCAATGAATTTAATATGTTGGCGATTAGAAAATCATAGAAATTGAAAAAATCTATAAAGTTTCTTAAATTCTCGATTAATTGTTGTTCCTTATGGTGTGTATGATTTTGGCACAAACTATCTATGGTTGCATGCAGTTTGGTATTCAAACAGTTTTCTTTAATATCCACAGCATTCGCACACATTTGATTTATATCCCTGAAGTCAGGTGTGGAGGAGGAGGACGAAGTACTATTACGAATACCACATTCATTAGAAATCATTTCATAAAATTTCATATCCTCATAATCTCCTTTTGATTGCAAAACATCCGCTACAGATTTATCCAGGTGTATAGGCCAATTCGTTTCCTTGCCTTTGTATTTGATTTCATCGCGTTTTAGCTTTTGCTGGCGAAAATTTTGTACCATTTGTATGCCATTATTATCATCGAAGGCCACATTAAGAAAATAACGATAGTTGTCACTCAATATTGTCAACAGCAACAGATTGGACATTAGTTGCGATTCGGGATTAATACGTGTCAGGTATTTGTAAAAACGATTCTCCGCATTGAAAGATGTTGCCACAATGTCAATGAGCAACACTTTGGTGTACACTAACGATTCCAATAAGCTGAGCAGGCGTAATGTTGTCACATCATTCATGGCAGCCGTAATGATTATTGCTGCGAAAGAGAATTTGAAAAATAAAGTTCAACGATATTTGACACATAAATTTAGCAAAAAATCAACTCATATGACAGGCAGAGTAATTGGATTTTTTTTGGGATAGATTTTGGCAATGTGAACTGTGGTTCAAAAAGTAACAAAAAAAAACCAATTAAGGGCTAAGATATTACATACAACTCTTTCAGTATTCGAGTTTCCTCAAATAAATAAAGAAGAGTAATTGTGCGTAAGCCCAACCATACATACACACAAATGATCATTATAACCCTTTAGTTAGAATTATGGACCTAGTTTCTCACACCACTTATGTTGTTTGCATTAATTTTATACATGGGACCAACAGTTTAATGTCGACAGTGTACGACAGATTTTTGAGAAACTTTTCATGCCAATTTATATTTACTCTTAGAGTTTTTGCCAGAAATGTGCTGAAGAAATATTTTTTTACAGTTCGTTTTAATGTCTGGCCTGGGGCTTGAACAGTGGTCTTACGTCTAATAAGCCAACACACTACTTACTAGACTATGGGGACTTAAATCCATACCAACCATTGACAAACTTCACTCATGATAAATTAAAACATAAGAAATTAATTGCTACGTTGACAATAGCTTTGAATGTTAATGAATTGTTTAATCACCAGCTTGTCAATCATAAGTTTTTGTCAGGCATTTTTATTGTTACTCAGCTGGGTGAAGAGAAATTTGTTTAGAAAGTCTTGAAATAACTGCAAGTGCTTTTTGAATAATGTTTGTAATGGATTTCCAACGTAGACTTTAATGATTAATCATCTCAATGGAAGTCTCTAGTAGGTTTAAGTAACGTAATGTTTAGACAGTTTTTTTTTCGTAGCTTTTATCGATTTTTAGTTTTTTTCAAAACCACTACTCTGATCACAGCCATCATTATGACCAGATTCATCCATTTGAGTGCCTAAAAAGTCGCCGTGGTCTAGTGGGTAGTGTGTTAGCTTATTAGACCTGAGTCCTCGGTTCAAACCCCAGGTCCGACATCTCCAACTAAACGAAATATGACAAAATATTTCTTCGGCGACTTCCTCTCAGCAGATTTCCGGCAAAAAATCTGAGAGTAAATAAAAATTGCCATGAAAAAGCTTCTCAAAAATCTAACGTTCGGAGTCGTCTTTAAACTGTAGGTCTCGACACTGTGTATAAAAATTAACACACACAACATAAGTGGTGTGTGACAAACTAGGTCGTTATCATTACATCATCACATACATTATGTATGCATGACTATGTCCTCAAATCGCTTGTGCAGAATAACAAATGTGGCAGAAGCTGTGTGGTCGATAGTGCTGTCCTGTTAGAACAACATGGCGTTGGTATTCAGATAATCAAATTCGAGTCAAAAGAAGTTAATAATCATCGTACTATAGTGCTCATTGCTGACAATGATGGTGTGGCCAATTCAAACTATGACCATTTTCAGGATGCTATGCATTCTCTTGTATTTCATGTGGATTCAAAGTCGACAAATTTGTTTGTTTACATACCAATTCATGTAGAATGGGAAGCAGAAGATCATTATTCGATTAAAATTACACTCAGTTACCAGGCATTTAACAAATACATTTCGTAGGCTATTGTTATCCATGGTGATTTGTCAAAACAGACTGAAGAAATGATGAGATGGCCATTTCATTAGGTTAATAGATATCACACGTGGCCTAAATGCGGCTATCTTACTAAGTGGACTGCCAACTCAGGCTATGGCCTCTATTTATGCAATGTGATACAGCTTAAAAAAAATTATTTGGAGGGAAACACAGCTTATGGATAAAAATTGCGTAAAGAGTAAAGAATATGTCTGCTGAAAGACAGATCCTCAATGAGGATTCCTCATAGCCACTATCTACAGAGGAATGAAACGCGAAATATATTGCTATTAATGTGATCTTATGCCCTTTCCATATGGTCTCATTTGTGAATTTCGTATCTTCAAATTGAATTATTCTTGTAGAAAGCGCTTTAGTTTATTAGATGAGAACGCGTGATCCAAACCCCAGCTCAGATATGTCATGCAAAATATGAAAAACGGCAATTTGCTCTCAGCAATCTTTTGGTTAAAATTCTAAGAAATTTTCTCAAAAATCTGTCGTTCAGAGTGTAGGTTAAACTGTAGTTGCCGCCACTGAAGTATAAAATTAACATGAGTGCAACATGGGTGAAGTAAAAAGCTAGGTTGTGGTCCTAACTAAAGTGTTGCAATGAAAAGCAATTAAGTACATGAATAAGTGTCCTTTTTTAGTTGGAAATAAATGGTGTGAATGAGCGAAATTCAGTTAAAAAGAATCTGTTCTTGTAGCGTTTAAAAAAACTGAGATATTATTATGATCAGAAACAGGTGAGGTTACTACTCTTCGATGCAAGTAGCTTCAGACGACAATGCATGTGATCCATAAGGCAGGAGAAGTAGGTTGTAAATAAATATTAAATCAAGTCTTTTTGTTGAACTTGGTCTCTGACTGTAAAAGGAACTTAAATTACATTTTGTATGCCCATGAGTTTACAATTTTCAGCCTTGTCCGTAACCACTGTTCTAAAATCCTTAAACAAATTTACCAGATAATAAGTGGCAAGCCAAATCTGTTTTAAATATAGATTTCCAAACCAAAAATCCATACTTACCTTTACCAATTTTATCGTCTAAATTCAGATCACGTATGTCATCTTCACCAATTTCAATTTTATACGGCACATGCATGTTGGCGGCTATTGCCATTGGTAATGCCCAATTTTCATCTGAAACAATAAAATTACAAGAAAAACAACCATTTAGGCGTTAAGATATTATAGACAAGATAAGTTAAAACAACAACAAAAATGAAATGGATACAGTGAAAAAGTTTTCGATATTCATGTAATGAGTGGGGTAAGGATGATAAAGTGAAAGTCAAAAAGAAAAAAGAAAAAAAAATTCCAAAATAGTTTAACTTTGGTTAGGTTAGGGAGGGTATGGTGGTTTGGGATTCCATTTCTCTTATTTAATGTTTTCAAATGTAAATATTTCTGTATTGTTTGCATGGCCGTGTATGGTAGATATGGGCCAAAGTTAAGAAACCAAAAAACCAAAAAAAAAAAACAATATTAATGATGGCATATACCATAAGCAATGATATGTGACATAAGAGAGGAAAAACTATTTCATTTATTTGACTCTCCTCCTCTACAAAACTTCTACAGTAACAATAGCATTTGTTTTAAGGGGAGCAGAAAAAAAGGAAAAAGAAAGAAAAAAAATGTTACTGAAATCTGAAAATCCCTTTTGGGTAGCTTCGATTGAATCTTAAGTTTATTAAAGTTTGGCCTTGAGAAACCATCTTGAAAAGGAAAAGTGCAAAAAAAAGTTCAAGATTTTATTTCCCTTTTTCCTTTGGCGGGTAAAATAGAAAAGTTTTCGGCCTTTTTTGGTTTCCAATTTTTTTTTTAAGCTTAAGGCTGAAATTGAAAGTGTCTGACTGTGCCTAAGCCTTTGCGAGAAGATTGTTAGAAAAGAATTTGTGTTGAGCAGGAAATTAATTTGAATGTCTTCCTTTTCCAAAAAGGATTTCCAAACAGTATTCAATAGAACGAAAAATTGTGATCATGACCTTTAATATTTAAATAAACAAGCAAGTAAAAGAAAACAGAGAAATTGTAAAAAAAAAACTCTTTTTTTTCCTTATAATCAATATAAAAATCAAAAAGTACATGAGTTTCTAAATACTTGACTCAAATGGTTTGCGGAAAACATGTCAATCTTAAAACTTATGGACCATAATCGATTTCTGTAATAGGCTTGTATGGTGTAGAGGTTTAAAAGAAACGTGATTAACCAGTTTACCATCTACAAACTGAAATCTTTAAATGCTTTGATGTTTGCAAAGTTCTGGAAAACTTTCTACAACTTTGGCTGACCAAAAGCCAACCTTTCCTTATGTCGAGTCTTTTCCCTCCAAATTTTTCTTAAAAATTAAAAATGTTTTCTTAGAAATAAAAAGAAATTTTTTATGGTTTCTCCATGTATCTTAAAACATATTCTTTCTCTGTGTATGTTTACATTTGTCTCCAGTGGTCGTATGTCTTCGGATTATACGAAATCCAGGTATCTGGGAATGGAAAATATGGCCAATTTTAATGCTCTAAAGACTCAATTATATTTACTGACTCATGAGCCCGCCATTAATGTTATGTTACCTCCGACTATGGTTAATGTACAATTGGAGCGATAAAAGCTTTTAATGTTATGGATACATACATACATACATATATAATTGGTCATTACAACCCTTTAGTCAGGATTGCGACCTAGTTTCTTACACCACTTATATTGTGTGCATTAATTTTTATACATGAGTGAGAAACTTTTCATGGCAATTTTATTTACTCTCAGAGTTATTGCCAGAAATCTTCTGAGAGGAAGTCGCCGAAGAAATATTTTTTCGTATTTCGTTCAGTTGAAGTTGCTTGACCTGGGGTTTGAACCGAGACCTCACATCCTATAAGCCAACACACTACCTACTAGACTACGGCGGTTTTATGGCTACATTATGTTATGCGTTGTTTGTTTCAGTAGGAGATGTTAGCCGATAGTCCAACAATGTCGTTTAGACTAAGTGGCGATCAATGGAGTTTAATTGGTAGTTAAGCGGAGAATGCCTCAGCCGCCCCTTTTTGTGATTGCAGCTTCTTGACGTCCAGCTTGTGCAATATTCTAGATCACGCTGACCTCGAAGATAGCGGCCCGCACATCTAGTGTATTGGAAACGTGCCTTCTGCCAATTACAAAGTGATCGATTTGATTGGATATTGATCGATCAGTGTACAACCAATTGGCTTTGTGAGTATCCAGATGCTGATACTTGATGCTAAACACTACCATCGATCAGCCCCCCAAACCAGTGGAGGTAGCGGTGGTGTGGACAAAGATACCTTCCCGCACAACATTCATTTTAAAACCTACGAGGATGATTTTTGTGTCATGGCACCGGCACTTATCAAACCTGTACACAAATTTGTGCTTCAGCGCATGGCAGCTGTAATATATGTCGCATGATGCAAGCCTGTTGCATACTTGTCCTATCCATTGTATTTCATGGATGGCAGTGATATCAGTCCCATATTTCACGTAGGCAACCGCTAGTTGGGCGGAAGGGTCTACCCTGTGAAGGGTCCGAATGCTCCGTGTGCCTATTATGAAAACATTTCAATGTTTACCGTGAACGTTTACTTTTGAGAGATATTTATAGAGTCTTGTATTGCGCTTTTCATTGAACACAACCCCAATTTAAAGTCAGTGACATTGGACTGTACTGGGTAACGATCTTGCGGGTACTAGTATGTCATTCAGAAGGGCCTACATGGAGGCGGTGAGTATTTTTAGATAAGTCTTTTTAGTATTAACCCTATAGCTATAAGCCCCTGCAGGTATTTTAATATTTAATACTTAGGTTAATCGAAAATGTTATCCAAGTATTTATTGACTTAAATTTGTTTCTCTAAATTTAAAACTTTTGTCCTGTCTGCATAATCTGCAATTAAATTTTACTGAAAAAAATTCTTCCGCTGTATCTCTCTATATCGCATATACGCGTACGTATTTTCTCCTTCTATCGCTCAAATCCAATTTGTAGTAAAAAAAATAATCTTTTTCTGTCGTTATTTATGAGAGCAACAAAGCACTTGATCCTGTTTGTATTCATGCTCAGCGCCTTTTATACGCTGATTATTTTCATTTTATGTTCTCCATGAAACTAATTAACGACATTGAATTGACACAATTTTCAAACAGTAATTAAGTTCAGTTTTTCACTTTTTGCCTTCTGAAAAACAGAGAAAAAAAGAAAAAGAAAAACAGAAGAAGTAAAAAACTATTCTCTTCCTTCCTTTCCTTTCGGTGGAAACGATGGGAAAATGATAAGAATGTTTTACGCTTCAACGGCATTTGTGCTTATCATTATACAGGGAGTTCTTGGAATAAGCGGAGGTAATTTAAGAAATGAAAAATAGAGGATGTATTTGAATATTTTACACTTGAGGGGTGGCGGGGACACGTGAGGTATAAGATTTAAGCAAAAATTTAAGCAAATTTATGTGATGACATTAATTTTGTTTCGTTTTTTAATGCAGAACTTTAAAAATTCAAATTCAATTCAATTGCTTTGATAGACATCAGTTCGGTTATTGGAAGATACGTTTGGGCCGCGCAGATTTCAACTATGTGTTGTGATTGTTCCTTTTTCCTTATCACGGAGTCTTCATATTGGTCTCCAGTCGATTCCTGTTTCTTTAAGCTTTGCATTTACTTTGCAATTGTTACTAATCAAATTTTCCATCAACACATTCACCGGTATTTGAATCCTTCTTTGTTCACCCTGTAATATTCCTGGAATCTAGAATATAGCCTAGAATTGCATAGAATCGAAAAATCATGTAGCTTCATTCCAAATTTATGGGGTATACTTTCTTTTTAATTGTATTTGAAATATATTACTCATACGCATCATATTACATGTACTGGAATAGTTACCCTGAAAAGTATGCAATAAAAATACTTCGATATTATCATGTATGAAACTAATGGAATTAAATATAACTCATACGTCCCATATGTTCTCCGCATTATGAATTTTACATACATATTAAATATGAGCATAATGTGAGTAAATACAATAGGTTGGCGATCAAAAAGTTTAAATTTAAAATTCTAATAAAACAAAAATAGTTTGAAATTTTAATAAATTTATTGTTTTGCTGTGAACAGCAATGAATGGTTGGAAATCAATTTTTATTTCATTAATATTGGCCTCACAATCATAACTCCCAGGTTTTTTCCCTTATTTTGACGATTTTTAAAAATTAAAAAAAACACTAAAAGCCACTTTAAGCTTTGTATTTACTTTGCAATCCAATTACTATTGGAAATTTATGTTAATAAAAACAAGGAGTAAAGTATTGTATTTAAAGTAAAGTATTTTATTGTTTTTCTGTATTTTATTCCTTTTTAACCCCTTAAAAGCTGAAAAATTACAACTCCTAAATAACCTAATAAAATAATAATAAATTATGGAAACTAGGCTGGTATATTTGTATACCATAAGTAACAGGATAGACCTCTGCAGGAACTGAGTTCCACATACGGATAGTCCGACTAAAAACCGTATTTTTACTGTAATACAGTGTGCGATCCGCTGGCCAAGCGACAACATATGGATATTCTGGCCAAAAAAGGCGAGCGTTATGTAGGAATAAATGATTTTCGGGAAAAAGTCCCCTTATGCAACGATGCTCCAATGATTCAATGGAGTTGGATACACTACAGTCATTAACGAGATACTATGGCCTCTTCTGTACACGGTCGAGAAACCGCAAAATAGACGTTGAGGCACCAACCCATACATGAGAGTTGTATTCCATTCTCTGTCAGTTATAAACGGTGTAAATAGTAAGATCAGATGATCAGAACTTAAAAAGGAACTGAAAAATGTATCAGAATTTTTTCATGATCAGAACATCAAAAGCTTCTGACTCCCTAATGCCTACACCGCCCGTATGTGTCAATAAACAACGCTGAGATAAATTGTTTAAACCTTAAACAATTTTTTCCCGAAAATGATAAAAATTTCTTCATTTTTTTTGGAAAATTAATATTAAATGAAGATGAGGGACGCTAGCTTTTAATTTCCAATAAATTCTTTGTTAAATGTTTTATTTTTGAACTCAGATATGTACATACATATATTGACTTTTTATGTTTAACTACAATAGAAATAATTTTAGTTTTTAAAAACTTTTAAATTATTTCTTTATTTTTCCTGACGATTCTTTGACGATTTTAATAAACGTCTTTGACGATATTGACGATTTTTTCTCAAATATTTGACGATTTGGTGTCTCATTTATCTGGCAGCTATGATTGTACCTGCTCTTCAGATACTTTTACACCTTACTGTGTCAGTAATATTTCTTAAAAGATAACATTAGCAAGACCATATACTTGATTGTTAGCCGAAGCTATACTTACAACAATACACTGTTGTTGTAGAAAGAGTGACTGAATTGAAATCATTTGGTTTCCTACGAACTATGAATTGGAACGTCTCTACGGAAGTATGTCATTGCAACAGCCTTAAAATATACTATGTATGGTCTAATCTTTTCTTATGGTATTTGAATAGGGAACTGAATAAAAGACATGGACTATATGAAGTTTTATTTAACAAAGCAAAACATCTTGTCTGGGTCACATAATCTGCAACTGGTATTAGGAAATGCTGCATCTTATGTTTACTCCAAGGAAAACTCGAAAATCTGAAGAGCAACAGAGCATAAGATGGCATAAGGAAAGTAGGTTATTCCTTAGAAGGTGCTGTGGTCTCTAGACTTACATACATAATTAGCCATTGCAACCCTTCAGTTTGTTGTGTGTGTTAATTTTGTACATGAGTGGCGGGACCTACAGTTTAAAGTCGATTCCGAAAGACATATTTTTTTGAGAGACTTCTCATGGCAATTTTTTATTTTTTCTCAAAGTTTTTGCCAGAAATCTGATGAGAGGAAGTCGTCGAAGAAATATTTTTTCACATTTCGTTTTGTTGGCTTTTTTTGTCTGATCTGTGACTTGATTCGAGGCCTCGCGTCTAATAAGTCAACACACTACCTACTAGACTACGGCGACTAAACTACGGCAGTTTCATCTCTCGACTTATTTTTCAATACAGGAGGACCTTGATTATCCGTGATTCGATTATGCGACAACATCAATTATCCGGGATGGAAAAAGAAAATTTTTTTCATCGACTTAATTTTATTTTGGATCGACTTAAATTTTTCTGCATCGTTTAACTGTGATTACCTCTATTATCCGTGATTATAAGCAAAAATGTTTTTCTATTATTTTGGACAAACAAGCGAAAAAGGGCAATTCCCTCTTTAGTATACGATGAGTCAGAAGCATACATGTAACCCGTTTAGCTTAATTTAGAAATTTGAGAAGTGCGATTTTTTTTATATTTTTGAAACATGCATGTATATAAAATCCTTGACTTATTTAGATTTTATATAAATATGTACATATTCATTTCTTAATTAATAAAAATATCTATTAAAAAACTAACCAAAATTGGTACTCAATTAACCGTAGTAGTGTTTTGTCATCCGTCGTGTGCAGATGTAATCGCACTGTCCGTCTATTTTGTGTATAATTTAAATATTTGAACTCAAATAACCTTAAGATGCGGGCTTCTTGGGGACGATTGCTGTAGACTGTCTAATGGTGAAGGTATAGCACTGGCCATTATATAGTCACCTAGCAACAACTCGTTTCCTTGCCGTTCGCATCTTGAGTTTTAATCAAATGTCCACAAATACTACTCCCTCTTTCCACCTTCCTATAACCTATTTTCCTAAACCTGCACAATGCACTGCATGAGTAGGGGCCATCCCCTGAGTGCTGGTTTTACAAAAAAAAAACCGGAAAAATCGACTATACAAAATGCTTCCGGTCACGGAAAATCGAGGTCCCACTGTATTATAAACAATTGTTGCGCTCTACCACAAATACCAATTAAAGAAGACATACTGATAGTATTTATTGCATTTCATTTTTTAAATACATCATAAGGATTAATATAGATAATATAGAGTATCTAACGAAACAGTTTAAATAATATTTTCTAAGAATATTTTTCTAAGAATCTACACACTTAAGTTTCTCTCATTTTATATTGCAGCAGTAAACAATTAAAAAATTCTTATTAAATAATAAAAATAAAGAAATTGCATTGATGCTGTAAATAATATTTATTTAGAGTAATGGAAGCTTAAATTGGCCTCTGGTTAAATCAAAATCAAAATGAAAAGTAAATATTTGTTTCAATTAAAATGAAATTTAAATTTTTTATAACATATGTATGAGTATTTATAATGAAATGCGTATCAACATTTCCTAGTTTATGTCAATTTACATTAGAAACCACAATCATTTTAGCATGTTATTCAATAGAAATGGCAAAAATTAATTTCCTACTGTACTGTGGCAATCATTTAACAAATCAATCTCCATTATTTTTGGGAAAATTGAAAAATTTTCTATTTATTCTACGAACAGAATAGTTTTTTTTTTAACTACCAATCATCTCATGATACAATATTTGCATATTTTAGAATTTAATTTTAAATAATATTTATTTTTACATATCATATACATACATACTGTATATACATACATATGTATATATAAATATTGTATTTATTCGTACATTAAATTGTTCATTGTTTTAAATGAAATTGTTAAAGTATCAACTAATTTACAAAGAGTTTAATTTAAATGCCTTAAGGCCTGATTGAAAATATCAACAAAGAAATATTAATTTTGGCTTCTTATCTTCATTAACTCTAGGATCATAACAACTCATAATTTTTAAAATTTTAAATACGATTTAAATTTGACATTGAGAGGACAGAGGAATAGGTTGTTGGAAGAGGGAAGTAGTGTATATACATACATGTAGCGTTTCTGTAAGTCAGAGAAAAAGGTCTGCAGGAACAACATCCCACATATAAATAGTATGACTGAAGAATGCAATTTGCAATAAGCCCCTTTATTTCACCAGCGATTGAGCAATGGAAACACAAGATGTTCCAATAAACCAACAAAATTGTATACTCAACTGCTGTTAATGATCTCCTTTTCCGGTTGGTGTTTTACACACAATTCTTGGTGAAATAGAAATATTTTTAATGGTCAGGAGTTACGATGGAGTGAAATTTTTCTTGTGCTGTCTTAAGGAACCGAGACAATTGAATGTTTCTTTCGATACCTGAATAATATATTCCAGAGAACATCACATTGAATTTGAATTAATTACTGAACTTTGTTATTCGCCATCACAACCCTTTAGACGCGATTATGGCCTAGCTTCTCATGCCACTTTACGATGTTGTGTGTGTTAATTTTATATATGAGTGGCGGCACCTACAGTTTAAACTCGACTCCGAACGACAGATTTATTGAGAAATTTTTCATGAGAATTTTATTTATTCTCAGAGTTTTTGCCAGAAATCTGCTGAGAGGATGGCGCCGAAAAAAATATTTTTTTTGTTGGAAACGTCTGACCTGGGCTTTGAGCCGACACCTCACGTCTAATAATCCAACACACTACCTACTAGACAACGGCGATTACACAGTCAATAATTAACACATTTCTTTTAAACAGCCATCAGTCAAAAGAGTTCAATGCATTAGAGGCTTAAAGCTAGAGAAATAGATTTCTGAAGTAGTGTTCATGTTTATATAAGTCATAGAAAAAGGTCCGTAGGAAGAGCATTCCACTTATAAATCGGGTCACTGAAGAATGTATTTTGTTTTCTGGGATCCCTATAATCCGCTTTATTTCACCAGCCATAGAACAATTGAAACACAAGTCATATTGCGACGATATTTCAATGAACGAATAGAATTGTATGCTCAATCGGCGTTAATGATCCGGTCTATCCTATATGCCGTCGAAAGACTTTAACACACGATTTTAAGTCAGTTATAAACGGTGTAAGTGGTAAGGAGTTCCGATATAGTGAAGTATTTCTTGCGCTGTCATAAGAAACCAAGCCATTGGATGTTTCTTTAAATTATTCTTTAAGTCGCAGTAGTCTAGTAGGCAGTGCATTGGATTATTAGCAGTTAAGGCACGGTTCAAACCCTAGGTCAGACGCCTGTAGCAAAACGAAATATAAAAACAATTATTTCTTTGGCGATTCCTCTGAGCAGATTTCTGGCAAAAACTCTGAATGTTAATAAAATCGCCACGAAGAGGTTCTCAAAAATCTGTCGTTCGGAGTCGACTTTAAGCTGTACGCCCCGCCATTTATGGATAAAACTTAACATATACAACATAAGTGGTGTGAGAAGTTAGGTCGTAATCCTGACTGAAGGGTTTTAATGACAGCATGAGCAACATCATCCTCATGCCTACTATCCTGTTTCATTATTTCCTAACTGTCTGTACAGTAAGGTAGGTTGTCTTTGGTCTTGATTTTGCCTAAGCACTGCTTGATATATGTTTGCATATTCAGAATGTGGTCGTGTATAACGGCAACAAAATTTCATATCAGATAGGACGCTTCTGGTCCCACCAAATACAAAGCGCAACTGTAATGCAATTGATAATCTGCATTAATATCAATTCGGTCGACAGCTAGATGCGCTCACACACGCAATTTCTTGAGTTTGGAATTGTATTGAAGAAAGCTACCAGCGCAATTACACTACGGTCTGGTCTAGTGGCTAAAGGGTTTGATTTGGTGTGAAACCAAGCATTGCAGGAGCAAAAAATAATTTTAAAGTTTTTGCCAGAAATCTGCTGAGAGGAAGTTGCTGAAGAATTACTTTTCATATGACAACGATTTCATTCTCTTTTTTCTTCTCAGCTGATGCCATGATTTTTTATTCATTCTTAATGCCTCTTAGTAAGTTAACCTCTTTATTGCTTTAATTTAAAACAATTTTTTTTCAAATGGAAATAGTTAAGCGGGTTAACAATATTTTTTTTTCGTTCATTTCAAGTGTTAAGTGTTCATTAATTAATCTTTACTGTGAATAAAATATATTCGTTTTAGTGCTTTTATCATTTTAAATTTATTTAAATTATTTCTTTGAATTTTAACTTTTTATATTCATTTCACAAGCTGTGTGTTGGTTTAAAATACTTTTTCTTGTTAATGCTTCTCAAGCGCGTGGCTTAATTTTCTATACAACATCCGTTGGTTCGTAGTAAAGTAGATTAGTGGGGGAATTAAAAACAAAAAAAATAGAAATGTTTCGCAATGCTTCTGTGAGAAAAGTAAAATAATTGCCATAAAGTAGTTCCATGAAAAGGGGTATTATAAGCATACTTTCACAAAATTTCTAGCTATTCAACGTAACCAAAGAGGGAAATAAAGAAGAATGTAAGTGAGTTAGAAGACGTGGAAATTTTTAACTAAATGGAAGGTGAGATTGGAAAGCTATTCATGTAAAAGATATTATGGTTTTATAAAGTTATTATAAATATTATTGTATTTGCACAAAATTGCTTGGTTGTATGAAAACAAAAATCAAAAATTGTTAGTAGATGGCTTTAAAATGCATTATCTCTAGTAATACTAATTGCATTAAATAACTCTGAAGCTTGTTTAAAAGGTTACATTTTGATCTCCACTTTATTAGAAGACCTTATTAAAATCACACTATTTTGTTAAAAGTTATTAACGTTTAAAAAAAATGAAACATTCTTCCAAAAAAACTTCAGAAATTAATGAACAGAATGCTGTATCAGTGTGTTATGTCCTCCATCGACTTTAAAGATCGACGAGAGATAAATCATTCGAATAAAAGATAGTGTTCTAGTGAGTAGTTATAGTCCAGTATGTAGTGTGTTGGCTTATTAGACGGCGATTGCTTCTCAGCAGATTTCTGTAAAGAATTCACGAGACTGAAGGAAAAAATTTAATTAAAACAACCAGAGTTTAAGCAACAGAAACGGTGTTCATCCATTGAAGACTCGGTTGAACCTGAGAGGGGTTTGTAGATAAAGTAGAACGAATTAATAATGATCCTACGTTCCTTATTATTTCAGGCGGAGATTTTTGCTACTGAACAAGCTGCACGTATAATTGAAACCAGGAATCTATTTCCTTCGAACTTGATTATATGCGTGAACAGTCAATCAGCTATCAAAGCGCTGGGATCCCACCTTGTCAAATCAAAAGGTTACTGTGTATCTGCACAGGCTCTCGACACCATGTGCGTTGACACCCGCTTCTGCTGGATTTTTAGTGTGGTATAAAAGGAAACAAAACGACAGACGAACTGGCACGAGAGGCATCATAGATGTCTAAGAAAGAGGCGATATAAGAGATATATACGTCCTTACAAGCATACTTTTTTAAATTGGCAAAAGCAACATGGAATATCTGGGGTTGCCGAATTTCAAAACTGTTGTGCTTGTTTTTCAAAACTACTGTGCTCTGCAGTGGTAAGTCGCCGTAGTCTAGTAGGTAGTGTGTTGGCTTATTAGACGTAAGGCCATGGTTCAAACCCCAGTTCATAAATCAAAACAAAACATGAAAAAATATTTCTTCGACGACTTCCTCTCAACAGATTTCTGGCAAAAACTCTGAGAGCAAAAAAAATTTCCATGAAAAGTTTCTCAAAAATCTGTAGATCCCGCCACTCATGTATGAAATTAAACACACAACATGAATGGCGTGAGAAACTAGGCCGTAATCCTGACTGAAGGGTTGTAATGGCCAATTATGTATTTATGTATGTGCTCAGCAGTGGACGGCAGGAAGCCCAATGAACTGCTTGAGTTCGACAAGAGAACGGTTTGCACTTCTAACTCAATTTCTAACCGAACACTGTTCTATTGGCAGCTTCGCTAACAAGCTCGGTCTGTTTCAACAGGATTACTGCAGAAGCTGCCGGTACGTGGAGGAAACGGAGCAGGTACAACACTTTTTATGTGAGTACTGTGTACTTCAAAACAAACGTCATCGATATTTGTATTAAAGATCTGGGAATGGTGGCACTAAGGAAACTGGTTGGTTTCATCGTAGTGGTTCGCACGCACCATTAACGGAGCATGACAATGGGGCTTATCTTACAATGGGTAATAACCATGGGCCATATGAGACATCGAGTGAAATGGCCAGCTACCCACTAACCTAGCCAAACCCATGTCCTTGAAACAGAAATATACAAATAAGAATTTAAGGATAAATTATTTCATAATTTTTTTTTAATATTTAACCCCTTTTGCAACTAAAAGTTTTCAAATAAAATACAAGAATATTTACCATCTTGCCTCAAGAAAGAAATTCAAATGGAAAATTTTCTTTTTTTCTTGTTTGTTTTTCATTTCATTTTTCCTGTTTCGTTCTTTGGAATCATAATTCTTGGGTGATAAATAATTTTTGCTGTTGTTGATGTTGTTCCTACATTTTGGGCTTTTTGTTTGTTTGTTTCGTTACACATGCATAGTTAATATTTTTGAAATATATTTGATGTTGTTTCACCATTAATAACACTCATACGCACTCATTCTCTAGATACATACGTACATACATATACATTTACTACGTACATGTATACACATGTTATTACTAATTGAGTTTGCTAAGAGTTTCTCAGCACATCATACGCCCTTTTTAGTAGAGCCTACTCTTTATGTTCTTGCACATAAACTTGTATGATCTAGTGAGGGGTGTGTATGTGTGTGTGTACAGGTATGTTTTCAAGATATTTACTATGTAAGTAGTTTGGGAGGAAGTATTCCTAAGGGTTATTGAGATTAAGGAAAACTATTTTTAATTAGATTTTGAATTCTAATTTTTAATCGCTTTCCTTACATAACTAAGGACATCCTAATTACTTTTGCAGTAATATAGGGTCCGCCAAATAACTTTTTTTTTTGAAAATGCTTTAAAAAAATACTATTGAATATTTTCACAAATTTCTTTTTTTTATTTGAAAGTACAATCCTTCCGGTTAATAATGGAAAATAATTTCATTCAAATGGCTGCCTCGGTTGGCCATGCAGTAGCCTACACGATCGGTCCAATTTTTAAGCACATTATCGATTGTGTGCAGCTGTATTTCACCAATGGCTTCACGAATATTGTCCTTTAAAGCGTCAATTGTCTCTGGCTTGTCGGCGTAACACTTATCTTTGACGGCATCCCACAAATAATAGTCCAACGGTGTCAAATCGCAGCTCCGAGGTGGCTACACGACATCAGCTCTGCGGCTGATAATGCGATTTTAAAAAACAGGGGGCAAAACATCGAGTATAGCTTTAGCTGTGTGGCACGTAGCGCCGTCCTGTTGAAACCAAATATCTTCAATTTTTGTGAACAAAAATTCGTTCAACATGGCCCGATAACGATCGCCATTGACTGTAACGGCCACTCCTTGCTCATTTTCGAGGAAAAATGGCCCAATTATGCCTCTGGACCAAAATCCGCACAAAACAGTGACTCGTTTTGGGTTCGTCGACTTTTCAATGTATGCGTGCGGGTTTTCTGTGCAATAAAAGCGACAATTTTGCTTGTTTACATACCCGCCAAGATCAAAATGAGCTTCATCTGAAAAGATGATTTTTTTTTGCAAAATCGTCATTTTCTGTAAGTCGATCGCAGGCTCACTTAGCGAAGCGAAAACGCATTGGATGGTCAATTGGCTTCAACTCATGAACCAATTGGACTTTGTATGGCGTCATACCAAGGTCTTTATGCAAAATTCGTCTCCGAAATGTTCAATTGTTGAGAACGACGGTGAATTGATGTTGATGGCGCTTCACGCACACTTTCTGCCACAGCAGCAATATTCTCGGGTGTACGTACTGTTTTTAGGTTTTCACGGTTTGATTTATCGATGAGGATGCCAATTTCATTCACTTTTTTCACAAGATAACGAACAAACGGAGCTGACGGTACTTCTCTTCTTCTAAAATCCGTACGCAATTTTCGCACACATTCTGCAACATTACCATGAATTTCAAAGTAATGTCGCAATATTTCTCAGCGTTGTTCAAGCGTATACACAACCATATTCGTTCAGCGGAAGGATAAAACTAATTATCTGTCAAATCAGACATGAGCTAAGTGTTACCATTCACGAAATAGCACTAGTTGAAAAAAAACGTTAGATGGCGGACCCGTTATTAGAAAGTTAATGTTTGTTAATTTTTAAACTTTTTTATCTTTATGGAAACATAAGTTTATTTTTGGTATTTTGTTTTATATTGAAAAGGTCTTCTGTTTTTTACGGTATACCATAAAGGATTTTACATCTATCTCCTGTTCTTTTGAAAACACTTTAGAATATTTTAGATTTAAAATCTATGATAGATACTTTAAGAAGTCGCCATAATCCAATAGGTAGTGTGTTGGCTGATTAGATGTGGAGCCGCTGTTCAAACTCTTGGTCAGACATCAAAACGAAACATGAAAAAATATTTCAACGGCGGCTACCTCTCAGCAGATTTCTGGCAAAAACTCTAAGAGTAAATAAAATTGCTATGAAAAGTTTCTCAAAAATCTGTCGATCGGAGTCGACATGAGTCCCGCCACTCATGTATAAAATTAACACACACAACATAAGTGGTGTGAGAAGCTAGGTTGTAATTCTGACCAAAAGCTTGTTATGACTAATTATGTATATGCGTATGTGATAGATCTCTTAAAGTTTCCAAGCTAAGGTCTCTTAGATTTTATTGGTTCAGCAAAGATGCCGTTATCAGGATGGAAAACAACACAAAAATTTTTGTTGTTGATCGATATTGGTTATTTTAATTGAATTCCTTGTTTAAATTATTTTTATTGTTAATCGTTTGATTAGACTCTAAAAGCTAAACAATTCTCTTTCAAACCTACAAATTACACAGCATTATCTGTCTTGGAATCAATAAACAAAATCGTCCGAAAACTTTTTCGCACACATCTGTCTTACGTGGTCACACTTAATTGGCCATTACAATCCTTCAGTCAGGATTACGGCCCAGCTTCTCACACCACTCATGTTGTGTGTGTTAATTTTATACATGAGTGGAGGGACCTACAGTTTAAAGTCAACTCCGAACGACAGATTTTTGAGAAACTTTTCATTGCAATTTTATTTTAACCTCAGAGTTTTTGCCATAAATCTGCTCAGACGAAGTCGCCGAAGAATTCATATTTCGATTTTATGTCTGACCTGGGGTTTTAACCGTGGCCTTACGTCTAATAAGCCAACACACTACATACTATACTACGGCGACTTCCGCTGTTCATTGCTTGTAATTTTATTTTTTTCCATTTAAGCAATAAGTTGCAAATGGAAATTGGTTCTAAAAAGTTTTCACAGCCTCCTCTATGCTTTCTATTGCTCTGTCAGCTTAACGAAGTTATCTTCCATTGAGATCAAGGGTATGGCTTCGTTTATTAAACTTTCAGGCTAGTTTTCAGCATAGGGGAGTCATGCGTTAGAGTGCACACCCTGCGCTGATCAATTTAAAGGACTGCGATTCCCTGTGGCATCACATCCGGCCGCTAAGCGTGCCCAAGTGAGCTTTAGTATCAAAACTACCACTCCAACACCTGCCTACGTACCCACCTACCTATATGCTTATGTGATAGGTCTTTCTCAATGATTTCATTAACTTTTTTGGTGATTGGTCTACCGAGTTGTGGAACCTACTGTTTAATGTCGACTCTGGATGGTGGATTTGAGAAACTTTTTATGCAAATTTTATTTTATTCTCAAAGTTTTTGCCAGAAGACTAGTGAGAGGAAGTCAATAAAAGAAATATTTTTTTCGTATTTCAGTTCAGTATTGAACCGCTGACTCTCGTCTAAGCCAACACACTACTTACTATAATCAATAAACAAACAACATTGGGTGCTCTGGTAGTGTAATGGTTAGTGTGGTAAACTATTAGGGTGATGGCCGTGAGTTCGATTCCCATCAGAAACTCTGCTGTGCTAAACTATACCGAGCATGAGATCTAAGTTACTCAACTCGTATTAATTGGATATAATTTGTAATTGTAATGTAATTAATATATTTTTTTTTGAAATATTTTATCACTGGTGTATATCAGCATACCTTCCCCTTATGTTGTTAAAATTTGTTTGTAGCCTTTAGCTACTCTTAGTAGATCTACCTGGTTTTTCTTAAATGTATAAGTGTTAGAGTAAGTTGGTATATATATGTATGTGTGTATGTGTGTATTATTGTGTAAGTTCTTAGAGAGTGTTATTCAACATGTTTTGAGAATTAAAATCCAATTTTGTACCAGGGCGTTGCATATAATCCAACCAATTTTGCGTTTACTTACAGGCATTTACACTCTCTGCTAATGGAAATATTACTTAAAACACAGTGTAGCTAACTTAATGAGCAAATTTAGATTTCTAAAGCATTTAATCTTTTGAAAGCATAGTTTAAGGTCTTCTGACAAAAAAACAAAACTTTACTTCTTATGTTTTTTTGAAAAACGTATATAAAACTGCTTTAAAATCGCTCTTTGCTGTACGTGTTTCTCTTTCTAATAGTTTTTTTCCGGTTTTTTTCATTTTCAAAATTCTTATTTAAGTTGTTGTTTAATTTTATTATTGTTGTTAGAAAATGAATTTTCCAAATAATTTTCGTGTGCATTTTAAATGCTTTTAACACACCGAACCCAATCAAATGGTTCTGCCGTTTATTTCATGAAGTTTTTCATTTGCAACGTAAATGTTTTAAAATTTTCAAATAATTCTTCACTTCATTGCATTTTTGGTTGCAGTGAGGTTGAATCAATTAAATTTTGTTTACAAATATTTTATTTTCAATCATCATTCATGCACGATTTAGCTGTTGGCAATTTGGTTGAAAATTAAAAAAAAACCTACTTGCTAGAGAACTTGTTGTAGGCATACAAATATTTGTTGGCAAGTATTGTCGTAAATATTTGATTTGATATTGAGCCATATCAGGTACGGAACTAATTAAAAAAAATTTTTAAAAAACAAAAACAAAACTTCTGCTACTTAAGTCAACGAAATGTTGATTTTTAATTTGCCTGGAGGTTAGCTTCTGTGTTTTTATATCAAATACGAAATTACTAAACAGAAATGAAGTTGGATAAGATACACAGATGGGCTTGTGTTGATATAACCGTGGTAATTATAATTTGTCCTATAACTGTGCTACGGGTCTGTACAATTTAAGCCGGTTCTATATGTTAGCGGGAGCCACAGCCATGGATATGGGGACAGTTCTAATGAGATATTCATTAGAGAGCATCGCTACCTGACAAATCGAATGGCTAACTATACGCTTCTTAAATGTCTCCTAGACATTACTTACTTACTTACTTAATTGGCCATTAACAAGCCGATCAACGGACTTCGGCCTGCCGCAACACATCCTTCCAGGCGCCTCTGGCTCTTGTGCGCCTAAGGCAGTTGGTTACTATATTTGGTCTTTCCAACGTATACAAGGTCATCGCCGACTTCCGCAGATCCCCGCATCAAATACCCGTCTCGCCGGAGCATCTTCCTCCATTCGAACGACATGGCCGACCAAGCACAGTCGCTGAATATTAATACGCTGAACAACGTCTATGTCGTTGAGAAGCTCATACAGCTCACTGTTGGATCGGATGCGGAAATCATCGCCAACTCGCACTGGACCGAAGATCTTACGCAGTACTTTTCTCTCGAACACACTCAAGGCTGCTGCATCAGTGCTTAATAGGGTCCATGCCTCTGCGCCATTAAGGAGCACGGGTAGGATGAGCGTCTCTTGTGGAGTATTAGTTTTGTCATACGAGAGAGGTCTCTGCTACTCAATTGCTTATTGAGACCATAGTAGCACCTGTTGGCAAGAGTAATCCTACGCTTGATCTCTAGACTGACATCATTTTTGGTGGTAACAGTGGATCCAAGGTAAATAAATTCCTTGACTATATCAAAATTGCTTGACTATATCGGCCGTAAACTGAGAATTAATACGCCGCATGTCTCTACTTGTCGATAACATATACTTTGTTTTGCTCTCATTTACTGCCACACCCATCTTAGTAGACTCCTGTCCAATAGCACTAAAGGCAGCAGTAACATTTCGCTTGGTACGCCCTATGATGTCAATGTCGTCAGCGTACGCAAGCAACACTTTTTTGAAAAATAGTGCCATTGCGAGGCACTCTCGCCTTTTGCAGAACACTCTCCATGACGAAGTTGAAGAGGTCGCATGATAAGGGGTCGCCTTGTCTGAAACCTCACACGGTATCAAAAGGCTCGGAGAGGTCCATTCTTACCTTGACGGAGCTGCAAGAATTGCACAACGTTATTCTGCATAGCCTTATCAGTTTCGCAGGTATACCGAGCTCAGGCATTGAGGCAACTCCCTAGACATTACACTATGATTTTGAGCAATGATTTGCAACAAGACTAAGTGATAATACCAAAAAAGGAATAATTTGGTTGCTACATACACAAGAGAAAAGCCATTCTGTGGCACAAATATGAGCCAAGGACTGAAAATTGGACAGAAGCGGGATGTACTGTTCCAGAGTGAAATATTCGGAGCCTATGAACAAATTTTGCGAGTTTCTTACAAGCAAAAGTTTACGCCATCGAAAGATGTGCTCAATACAACTGGAACAGGAAGTTCAGGAGACGGAATATTGCAATACTATCTGTTAGTCTGGTTGCCATCCAATATGGTTTACACGATATTGAAATAGAAAGCTGAATCACCTAGACTAGACATGTGAGAATTTGTAATCCTGTTGCTGCGGCAAATTTTGGTATGCCTTTCAACGTTAGTAAGAACAACTCCCTTCCCTGGTAAACACCCAGGTTTTTCTTTCTGACTTGACGCCAAACAAGTTCCATGTATGAATTATAATAATTCGTTATCACGACTCTATGAGATTCGGTTACTGCCCTCTGACTTCTTCCCAATGGTCTGATGCAAACATAACCGGTTGATTTAGGAAAACTGTCCGCTAACTTTTCATGTTCCTTTCCTATTTCACTGAAACGTGCTGGTCCCATCTGCTTGCCAATCCGACAGCTTATCTGCCTGCTATTACTGCGAATTTCCAAATGACTTGGCACACAGTAGGCTGAAGTCCTGGTTTTACCTACAGTGGCTTCCATTTAACTTTATAAGGTTTGAGTGCCTGAATGGCAAATGAAAAATCTGTCATTTCGAATCGACTTTAAGCTGTAGGTCTAGGCATAGTTGCTAGATTGGACGATTTATCGTCATTTTGACGATTTTGAGCTCCAAAAATATCATATTGACGATTTGACGATTTATGACCTTATTTTGACGATTTTTAGAAATTAAAAATTTACATAATTTTCCTAACTTTAGTACATTAAAAGCCACTTTAAGCTTTGTATTTAATTTGCAATTGTTTTACTATTGGAAATTTATGTTAGTAATTACAAGGAGTAAAGTAATATATTTTTAAGTTACTTTCGAATACATGTGATGATTATTCTGTATTTTATTCCTTTTTAACCCCTTAAAAACCAAAAATTAAAAAACTCCTAAATAACCTCGTAGTTGAGAATAATTTATCACTTGTCGTTGCAGACAATTTTAAAAATTCGAGTAAAACTTCTAATATTACCATCGGAAGAACAATGGCAAGCGCCGTTATTTAGTTTCGTAAGACTAACACCAACAGGGGACGGCATTGTGTTTGGAACTATGAAAATATGTTATGGGAAGAAGAAAAGAGAGAACAGTTTTTATGGACATAAGGCTTGTATATTTTTATACCATAGGTAACAGGAAAGACATCTGCAGGAATTGAGTTCCACATACGAATAGCCCGATTAAATACGCATTTTTACTGTAATGCAGTGTGCGATCCGCTGGCCAATCGACCACATACGGATGTGGTGACCAAGAAAGACGAGCGTTACGTAGGAATATATGATTTTTAGGATAAAGTCCCCTTATTTCGTTCGAGCAAAATCCTTTTGTCGAAGCGATAGAACAGTGAAACGCAAACCACATTGCAACGATGCTCCCATGATTGAATGCAGTTGGATACACTACCGTCATTAACGAGCTACTACGGCCTGTCCTGTACACTATCGCGAAGTTTCAAAACGACGGGGCACCGACCCATACATGAGAGTTGTATTCCAGTCTTAGTCTGTTACAAATGGTGTAACGATCATAAGATCTTAAGAAGGAACTGAAAAATGTTGCTGCGCTTATGTGTCAATAAATAACACTGGGATAGATTGTTTAATCCTTAAAAAGAAATTCCTGAAAATGATATAAAATTTTTCCGTTATTGGAAAAAAAATTAATAAATGAAGATGAGGGACGCTAGCTTTTAATTTTAATAAAAATTATTTTTTTAAATGTTTTATTTTTGAACTCAGATATGTACAGACGTGTTCGAAATAATAAGAACATCCAAAGCGAAACAAAAGATCGTTTTAAAAAAATTTTTGTGAAAGATTTGAAAATATGGCTTTTTATTATTTTTATTGTACACATCTTTAGCTTTTAAAAAATACTTAAAGTTATGTTTTAACTCATCTAATTTTTTTTTGTACTGCCAAGAACTAAGTCGAAAATCAGGTGTTCGAAAAAATAAGAACAAATTGGAAAATTGGTAATAATTTCAGTTTTAACGTTTATTAAATTTACAGATTAGTATTATTTGTTTGTAAGTAGTTAATATGAAGTAGCCCCTCCACGATTAATGATTACTTCGGCACATCTGGACCTCATAGAAGCTATCAAAGTCTGACATCTGTGGAGTAGAATATTTTCCCGTGTATTCTTCGCTACAAGTCGAAGTTTCTCCATATTTTTGAGCCTTGCATTTCTAACACCTTTCTTTACATCAATACAAAGATGTTCAATTGGATTTAGGTCCAGCGATTGTGCCGGCCAATCCATAACATGAATATTATTGTCCTGGAACCAACGCTTTGCTTTCTTTGAGGTATGCTTCAGGTCGTTGTCTTACTGAAAGACCCATCGCAAAGGCATTTCCTCTTCAACGTAAGGCAACATTACGGCTTCTAAAATATTTTGAACGTAATAGGTGGCATCCTTCCTCCCAGCGATTTGAACTAGAGATCCAACGCCGTACTACCCAAAGCACCCCCATAGCATGAGCCTGAAACCGCCATGATTTCTAGCTTTTATAGTGTACTTGTCGTTGAATTGTTGATTAGAAGGGCGTCTAACGTACTATTTATCTTTGCCGTGGTAGAATTGGACTACTTTTGTTTCATCGGTCCATAAGATATTACGCCAAATAGTGTCAGGCTCATCGATAAACTTTTTTGCAAACAGAAGTGTTCTTTAGATGTATTTTTTTCAACAATGGTACTTTTCTAGGACCTCGTACTTTCAAATTGACTGCAATAAAACGTTTTCTTATCGTCGATGTAGCAATTGGGAGGTTTAATTCGTTTCTAATCTGTAAAGACGTTATAGAGGAGTGCTTTTTAATGATCCGTGTGGTCGCATTATCCTGCCTTTTGTTAGTTTTCCAGCGCCTACCGCGACTTTCGATCTTCAGTGACCAGTTCCTGGCATTTGGTATCGCTACGTTGGAAATTCCAAGCTGTTCAATTATGAAAGCACACATTTTCCCTTCGCTGAACAATTTTTTTATTATCTTACGTTGTTCGATAGAGCAATGCTTGCTTCTTCCCATTTTAGAAGAATTTTTCACCAAAATAAGTCAATATTCTGCACAAAAAATGATCAAAGGCATCTCAACAATTATATTTGTAACAAAACTTTAGACTTTTTTACATGTGAGGAATGTAAGTGGGACCAATATGATTTGTTCTTATTTTTTCGAACACCTGATTTTCGACTTAGTTTAACATTATTGGCAGTACGAAAAAAATTAGATGAGTTAAAACATAACTTTAAGTATTTTTTAAAAGCTAAAGATGTCTACAATAAAAATAATAAAAAGCCATATTTTCAAATATTTTTCAAAAATTTTTTTAAAGCGATCTTTTGTTTCGCTTTGGGTGTTCTTATTATTTCGAACACGTCTGTACATACATTGACTTTATACTCGTATGTTTTACTACAATAGAAATAATTTTAGTTTTTAAAAATTTAAATTAATTTATTTATTTTTTCTGACGATTTTTTACGATTTTAATAAACGTCTTTGACTGGTTTGACGATTTTTTCTCAAATATTTGACGATTTGGTGTCTCATCTATTTGGCTGCTATGGGTCCAGGCATTCATGTATAAAATTAACACACACAACATAAGTGGTATGAGAAACTAGGTCGTAATCCTGACTGAAGGGTTGTAATGACCAATTATGTATGTATGTTTAGGCTGTATGAGCCTTGACATAAACCATACATATTTTTTTCGTGGTATGCTAACAAAGGTTAAAACAATCATTTTCATTATGATTAATTATAATTTTTCTTCTTCTGGCAAATGTATTCCATATTATAAGACAAATAAAAACATTTATGAGTACAAAAGTTATTGTTGACCTCATTTAAAACTCTGTAACTGTTAATGACAGACACAATTTATAGTCAAATAAAACTTTTACAAATTCCATATAATACAACGAATTAATATAGGACATATGCTTACACAGACATCAGACAACTTTTGCTAGAGACGACGAAGGTATATGGATGTGTTTAGAAGTATATTATAAATCATAATAAATATCACACCTATTTTAGCTTCAACATAAAAGACTCTGCTGGGCCCCCGTATCCCTGTGTAAGCAAATATTAACGTTGAAATGCTAAGTCTTTCTATCATTAAATATTCACTACTTAAGTGCTCCAGCGCACACACAACAACATCTGCCTTAACATCTCTAGTCAAAATGCAACCACACACTCACTTTTCATCAACACTTAAGCATACAAATGAATGGAGAAATGTAGTATTTTGTCTCTGTTTACTTTCATAACATAAGTGTTGCCATTGTGCCAGAGTTACAGTATGTGATACATTCCACATGCATTTAAAGCACAGTTATTTTTTTTTTTTTTGTTTTCATTCAAGCTAAGTTCAAACACGTTTTTACACCAAAGTAAACAAAAAAAAAATAAAATTTAAAAACAATTTAAATGAAAAACAAACAATTTTTTTTGTTGTTTAAAATTGCAGTGAAATGACCCCATAATTCTTTTCCACTCACATACACAGAGAGAAAGAGAGAGATAGAGTGCGAGAGAGACTCATTTAGTCGTATACAGTCATAAAACAAAACTGAGAGTTTTATTTACCAAAGTTATCTGAATATACTCATACAAATCATAATAAAAATAAAATTATGGTTGTAGAGTCATTACCATCGTAAATGTGTCACTGTGGTATTGTAAATCATTATCGTCTTTTGTATCATGTTTCAGTACAGTTCAGTTCAGTTCAGTTCAGTTTTCCTCCGTTTCCTTTCTACGGTTAAATGTGTGGGCTGGCACTTAAGTAAAGGATAGTTAGTAACAGATATTTTGCCAGAAGGTTTAATATTATTATCAGCACCATTATTGGATATCACATTTTATTGTTGTTGTAAGCAAGTAACAACGTATAGCATTAGATTGTTGTTTTGCGAGAGGAGTTTCAAAAACAATGTATTTTTAGCATTAAAGCTTAGTCGAAATAATGAACCAATTTCATAAAAATAAATATGTTTTGGCCTTAAGCTTAAGAGAAGATACATCGCGTATATACGAGTGCATAGATGCAAACCAGCTGTTGGCCGTGTTATGTGCTTTTTTGAAGAAGAAAGTTGGGTATAAAAAGTAATTTTGTTTTCGAAACAATCTCAAAAGTAGACTGCTCCCATAGACTTTGCCTAGGTTAAGCTAAATAAGTTATCGGAACCTTGATGAAAGATGAGGTCCTATATAAACTAGAGGGACAGTAGGTCAATATTGTAAGCATGGAGGTCAAACAGAACTTATAGGAAATTATTCTGACTTTAAAATAATCTCTGTATTGCAGTATTTTTTTATTTCTATTTCAGCATGTCTTCCAAAGGGATATTAGCATGTTAAAACAGAATAACCCAGTTTAATTCAGGCAATCGGAACAGCCAAGCTCTGTAGTATGAGATTTTAATCTTCAGCAGCAATTTTCGACGTTATCTCCCTATTATGCAATCCATATAAGATTAATCTTTGAATGATTTGAAATTTTACTCAGAAATGCTCGGCTTTTATGGACGAGAACGGACAGCGATTTGAGGTTAGCGTGGGTCTTGCTTGTTGTCTGCCTGTCCTAGTAAATCAGACGATTTTTATGGGAAAATACCAACAAGCATTATGTCATGTTCCATATGGCAGAGACTACCGTTTAGAAAACACTGCAGTGATCAGGCAGTCCATTAATATATACACCGTAGGCATCTCAGTTCAACAGAGAGATCGAAAAACTCTTGATCGTCAAACCAGAAGTCTCTAGTTGGAATCTTAAAATCAAATCTTCTACGTTTCTTCATTTTTTTGATTCTTTCCACAAATCGAGGTATATCGAGGTCTTCGAAATAGGTGTGTCTGTGAGATAATTTCACATCTCTTCCCATAGAATTGTTTTATCAGGGTTGCAAACAAAATGCTAAAGATGTTAAAGCCAGGAAATAGGGAGTATGAGGAATTTGTAGTTCAAATTCACAGATTTTAAAAGTTTGAATTGAGTTAATTCACTCTATGATTTGGTGACTTGCTTTTCAAAGCATATAAAAAGGGGAGAACGAGGTTAACTTATACCTAAAATTATTACTTTTGATATCAGTAGTCACTTATTTACTTAATTGGTCATTATAGCCCTTTAGTCAGGACTACGACCTAGTTTCTTACATCACTTATGTCGTGTGTATTTATTTTATCCGTGATTGGTGGGACCTACAGTTTCCTGGCGATTTTGAACAACAGATTTTTGAGACACTTTTGTTGGCAATTTTAGTCACAGAGTTTTTACCAGAAGACTGCTGAGAGAAGGTTAGGTTAGGTTAGAGGACGTGTGCTTGTCAATTAAGACAAGTACAGTACCCGGAGGTCGAATTGACCCATTGTACAACGTCCTAGTTTCTCACACCACTTATGTTGTGTGTGTTAATTTTATACATGAGTGATGGGACCTACAGTTTAAAGTCGACACCGAACGACAAAGTTTTGAGAAACTTTTTCATGGCAATTTTATTTTACTCTCAGAGTTTTTGCCAGAAATCTGCTGAGAGGAAGTCGTCGAAGAAATACTTTTTGTATTTTGTCTTGATGTCTGGCCTGGCTTTACGTCTAATAAGCCAACACACTACCTACTAGACTACGTCGACTTCAACATCTGACCGAATATGAGACAAACATTTTCTATATGGGCGGATGCTTTAAATTTTTCATTTTGAGGCTTACTGGGCGTATGTGGAATGCTTTTTACTGCCTTTAATAGCTCTCCAGCAACTCAGTATGCATATTTGTTTATGTGTGATATGAAATTACCAACAGATGGCGCTAGTAACCTTAGCAACATTGAATTGAATTAATTTCATTCATTTTCGATTTCTTTTATTTTCAGCCTTTTAACTTGGTGCTGAAAATGCCGGTAGTACGGCTTGCCATCAACTACAATCATGACTTACAGTGCTCACTTGAGTACATATGTACACTACACAATATATACTAAGTACTGTTCATATGAACAACAACAAAAAAGAAACGAAAAGATATTCTTATTCTCCTGGTAATACACAAGGCCTATCCGCGCTGCCGTTTTTAAAAATTCAATTCAGGTAAATTTAAAACTTTTATTGTGTTAAAATCTTCTTTTTTTTCTTTTCTTATTTCTCCGCTTGCCTCCATTAAATGAATTAAATTTTTCTGAATATTTTATGATTCACATTAAATTTAATGGCGGTTGTCTTTCGAAATTTTTGCTTTTTAAGCAAAAAAAAAACGATTTTCTTCAACTGCTTATAATTTTTTTTATATCAAAAACAACAATGCCATCTGAATTTCTGAAATAGTTTTTCATTGAAATTTTTTTTGCTAAAATTTAAGTGAAAATCTTATTATAATATCGTATAATTTTATTATTTTTAATTCAATTTTATACAATTTTTTCTCTCTTTCTTTCTGGTTTTTCATAAATAACCACAAATTCATTTATGAATTCCTGCAGACTCGTGTAGATATGTTAAAATACATACCCAATGTAGATATGTTTGTATTATTAAGTATTAATATGTCTATAGATAAATACATATACGATTATACTTATGTATGCATGTGTATTCGTGTACATAATAAGAATATGAAAAACATCCGCGTGTCGCCATTTTTATGAATGTGACTTAAAGTTGTATTGTGTTGTGTTGTGTTGTGTCGTTTATAGACAGGCCAGTAAAACGTACCATAAAATAATAACCCAATAAACAAATATTTTCAAGAACTTTTTCTGCCAATATAATACTTTGTTTAGATCAATTATGCGGCTTTTTGAGCTTTAATAAATATCCATATTGTTACCTTTTTACACGTTTAAAAACGTTGAGAATATGAGTTCGTAGATTGCAAATAAAAATAAAAATAAATTTATGTTCAGTTTTAATTAAATTCTTTATTGCTTGCACAATTCCGTGTACCTCTGTTCACAACTTGATGTAAACTACAACAATTTGCTTTGTTTGTTGTTCTTCTTTACACTCTTCTGCGTAAACAGTAACAATTGTTCGTTAGATCTCTACAACGGAGATTTTCAAACCACGATTATTCTCTTCACACGCAACGTGTCTACACACAAAACTGACTGACTTTTTATTGATCCCATTGCCTGCTTTGTCTTGCCTTTTATATCGCAGGGTAAACAGTCTGATGAATGCTCTTAAAGGAAAATGACTTTGCCTTCACGAAATGTCTATAAATATAAACATGTTGTTTACGTTATTGTTATTTGTGTATTTTGATTACGTTTCTCCTTGTAGTGTTGTTGTTGCCTGTTTGTTTACTTGTTTATCCCTTTTTTTATACTGATGTTGTTGCTATATTTTTGTTCATTTGTTGATCATGTAAACAAGTCCATAGTTTTTGTTTTTGTAGCTTTTGTTTATCATTTTAATGTTAAACAATGTAACACCATTTCCATTTTTTTGTTCTTGATACATACATAACAGTTAGGATTACGACCTAGCCTCTCAACTTCCAATACCATTAATGTGGTGTGTGCTAATTATTTTTTTTATGAGTGGCGTTACCTACAGTTTAAAGTCGATTCCATACGACAGGTTTTTGAGAAACTTTTCATGGCAATTTTATTTTACGCTCAGAGTTTTTGCCAGAAATCTACGGAGAGAAAGTTTGTCGAAGAAATATTTTTTCAGATTTCGTTTTGTTGAATGTGTCTGACCTGGGGTTTGAACCGAGGCCTCATATATAATAAGCCAACACCGGACCTACTAGACTACGGCGCTATCATATTGCATCAAAAGTGAACGATGACTGTAGTTTGTGGAAGACTTATGATTTCAAGAGGCGTACTGGCAAAAACAGCAGGGAACTAGATTTTCATTACCAAATAGCTGTCAATCATTTGAAGAAATGAATTCATGGTTAGCATATGAATTAACAGTAAAAACTTTAATAGACAGGGTTGTACAATGGGTCATATCGACCTCCGGGTACCGTACTAGTCTAAATTGACAAGTACATGTCCTCTAATCTAACCTTAATAGACTGAGTTTCCATTGGCGATTCACTGGTAAAAGAGGTCAAAAGTCAAATCATTTCTCAAGCGAATGATTGTGAGCGATGAAAAGCCGATTGTGTGTGACAACAATGTGTGGAAATAATCACATAAGAACCGAGTTGAAGCATTCAAGACTGTATCAAAGTCAGAATTGATATGAAGAAAATTAATGCTGTGTGTGTGTAGGGATTAAATAGGAATTGTTTCTTATAAGGACCTATAGGCTGGTAAAGCCAATGATTCTAAACTCGACTGTCAAGAGAGACTCTACTGTAATGAGACTAAAACAAACAATTCAGAATTGATGAACAAAAATGTGTTGTGTTCTATCATGACAACGTCACATCACACACATTTTTGATGAGCCAACAAAAATCAGAAAGAGTTTGATTGCAAAGTTTTGATGCGTCCAGCTTAACATTTGCTACGATCTTTGCAACATTCTTGTGAAATGTAAATTTTAATCATGTAGAGGCCTACAAAATCTGAATAAGAGCGTGTAGTAGTAAGAAGACATTGGATTCATTTCACTACACTCATTTCAGTCACAAGTATGGTTTGCTGGTTTATTTTGTATGAACACAAACTACTTATTCTTGCAAAAAAAAAAAAAAAATGAAAAAAAAGAAAACAAATAATTGCGTATAAAGACAGGCAGTATACGGTTATATTTTACGCACATTTATGCATATTAATTTATTTAAGGTTCGTCATTATATAAATCACCGGAAATGTATGTAATGTAATGGTAATGTAGACTCCTTTTACTCCGTTTGTGAAGCTTCCTTGTTGTTTTATTGGAAAATGTAATTTCATTTAAAATAAAATTAAAGGAAAATGAGAGAAAGAAGACACAAGAAAAATGAAAATGAAAAAGAGAAAGTAATAAATAAGCAGTTACTTAAAACAGAAAATCCAATATAAAGACAATAATTAGTATAAAAAAAAAGAAAAGCAAAGAACTGAGAATCGGAAACATTGAGTAACAGAGATAGAAAATGTGGAACATTGCTAACGGAAGGAAATGAATGGAAATAAAGTTAAAAATTAACTTGTGTTTTTTCCGTTCCGTTTCTTTTCTTCTCTTTCTGTTTTACTACTAAGAACTTCAGAAGTAATAGAAGTCACAGATATGAAATATAAAAATCAACTTTAATTAAGCATTTGCAGTTTTATTTTTCCATTTACTAGCACAAGACTGAATGATAGTGTTGAGTAGAAACCTTTAAGCCGTAAAATACTACGATGAAAATAGTGCAGTGTAAAGGCCAGATTAAGTGCCATAAGATTTAGAAAATTTTCCTTTTTAAAGTTTCCTTTCATTTGACATGTTCGCTTAACACATAACATTGGCCACTTTTTTTTTTTTTTTTTTTTTTTTTGTTGAAATCGAAAAGAAAATATCCATTTACAGTCCATGATTGTCTTTATTGTCATCACTTTTGTTTTACTGCTGCTGTTGCATTTATTGGCTTCAGTTTCTATTTTTTTTTTTATTTTCTTTTTAAAGTTTATTTTTCTTTTTCTGTTTCTTTCAACTTCGAATTGATTTAATGGGCATGTCCATACGACCAATAAGAGGTCACTGCACTTTACTTTGTCCTTCCATGAAATGAAAAAAACATTATGGAAGTGTTTTTCTGTTATCTTTTGAAATTTTAAAGATTAGTAAACATTTTAAATTGCTTTAAACATACTTTAAGAGATTTTTTCGTAATCCAAATGGCTTGGTAGTCTTATCTGAATATTATTTTAATAAATTTTATTGTATTATAATAGCATTAGAAGAGCAATTTTTAGGCTCAATTGCAATGATAGTTGCTGTACAGGCTGTAAGGAATTTGTAAATGCTGAAAGCGGTTTATTAGTGATATATCCTTATATAATGGGTGATTTTTTAGCTATTATCTTTTTGGCAACACTGGTTTAAAGGTTTAAACAGCTCACGCACGTTTCGTGTTTTGTTTCACTGTCAAACATCATCAGTTTGGTCTATAATTTAACCATGAATCGTCTTACAAACGCACAACGCTTGCAAATCATTGAATTTTATTACCAAATTGCGTGCTCTGTTAAGAAAGTTCATCGCGCGCTTCTTCCATTTTATGGTCAGTTTAATCAACCCCACTGAAGCGGCTATTCGGGCTATTGTGACTAAATTTCGCACCAAATTTACATTGTTGGACATTAAACCACCAACAAGCTTACGTAGAGTGCGAACTGAAGAAAATATTGCAGCTGTATCAGCCAGTGTTAATGATGACCATCAATTATCGATTCGCGCCGTTCGCAGCAACGTGGAAAATTTTGCGGAAGTAAGTTCGGTGAACATTTTATTTCACGTTCGGGACCGGTCAATTGGCCGCCTAGATCGTGCGATTTAACGCCTTTAGACTATTTTTTGTGGGGCTATGTTAAAGCTCATGTCTATACAGACAAGCCCCCTTCAATTGACGCATTGGAAGACAACATTGAAGCATTTATTCGTGAGATACTGGCCGAAATGTTGGAAAGAGTATGCCAAAATTAGACTAAGCAAACATTAAATTATATAGACCGTACTATCGATTCAAATAAAGATTTAATGCATTTTTTTGAATTTTATGAATTTTTTTTTTGAAAAATGTTCCTAAAGCTCTTAAAAAATCACCCATTATATGCATATGTTAGACATACATGAAAGTATTAAAGTATCATTAACTTTATCATAATTGATGAGCTAAAGCGCTATACGATGCCCACCGCTGTATATTAATACTAACGGGTGGGCCATCTATCCACTTGAATTTGAACCATCGGTTATTTCGAATCTAACAATACTTATGTCATTCTATTCTGTCACAAAATTCAGTATATTATCTCCAGTGAACGTAATGAATTGGTTTATGCATAAGCAACGTTGGGATTTATTGGGCCAACTAGAAACTGCACAATGATGTCGATTTTTCCAGAAAAATATATATAAGCAAAATTGTCGTGGTCTTATGGAAGCCAATGGACCCATTACGAGTCACGGTTTGGTGCGTAGGCATCATTGGCCCATATATCTTTGAAAATGAGGGCGACGCAACCATTGCGGTCAATGAAGACACCTATCGCACCATGATAATCGATTTTATTGTATCCGCTCTTCATAGTATTGATGTGAACGATGTTTGGCTTCAACAGTTTGGCGCAACTTGACACACATCTCATGCTACAATCCATTTATTGCATCAAACGTTTAATGTCCATGTAATTAGCCGAAATGGTGATGTCAAGTGGCCGCCAAGAAGCTGGCATTTGACAGTATTGGACTTTTTTCTGTGGGGTGCCGTTAAAGAAAATGGTTATGTCGAACAAACCAGAGGCAATTGAGCATTTGAATGCTAATAAAACAGACAATTAAAGCCTACTTACAATGTTTTTGAAACTTTACATATGTCACAGCCAATGCTTGTAATCTTGTGTTACAATTCCTATTAAGTTGGCTAAAAATTATCACTTGCTGCCAATTAGATATCTTACAACTGTTCTACTGCTGATAGTACGCTTGAGAAATAAACAATTTGACTCTACATATATAAGTACATACCTACATAATTGACCATTACAACCCTTCAGTTAGGATTGCGGCCTAGCTTCTCACACCACTTATGTTGTGTGCGTTAATTTTATACACTGAGTGGTGGGACCTACAGCTTAAAGTCGACTCCGAACGACAGGTTTTTGAGAAACTTTTTATGGCAACTTTATTTACTCTCAGAGTTTTTGCCAGAAATCTGCTGAGAGGAAGTCGCCGAAGAAATACTTTTTGTATTTTGTTTTGATGTCTAGCCTGGGGCTCGAACGCTGGCTTTAGTTTAATAAGCCAACATACTACCTACTACGACGACTTCTGCCATAAACGCAATAAATCCAACGCAGCAAACACAGCAATTTTGCAACAACAATTTTATTATTATCGCATTACCTTTAAAAGATCATTTTCAGGGATTACTGTGTTTGCTGCATTGCGTTTATTGTATAAAGCGTTAGTCGCGGTTTGACGACCTCTTAAGCGATGCAATTTTTTATTGTCGTTTCCGCTTATCCTTCTCTGTTCTTAATATTCACAACCAGTCACACTTACTTAACTGATTGGTCGTTAATATCATCAATGAGTGGCGTGACCTACTGTTCAATGGCGATTCCGAACGACAGATTTAAGAATCTTTTTATGGCATTTTGATTTTACTTTCAGAGTTTATGCCAGAAAACTTCTGCGAAGAAGTCGCCGAAAGAAATATTTTTCGTTATTTTCGAAATGTATGAGCTATAGGTTGAGACTACTAAGGCCCTTACACCGAACCTCGCCCCATAAATCGAACTTTATTAAATGAGTTTTGTACAATAATTATTTTCCATGCAGTTAAAGCCAAAAAAATCACATGAACAATGGCCAAGACAGAAGGGCAAGTCATCAGACAGTTTCATCTGTGATGTAAAGACTAGTCTTACTGCTCCCACCTTGGCACGTATCAAAATGCAATTCAAGTTAAAGTACGACAACCTGTATAGCACTAAGACTCTTTATTTTATTTCTAATTCTTTAACATTTTTGTTGTATAACTGCGCTTTGAATAGTCCTTATGAAAGAATGACATGAATATTGATTCATCTGACGTACATACATATGTACATAAGTATGTATATGGCACAATAAACATGTTCCCATTACTGTCATGTTACTAACTAATTTGCATTTATTTTATTCCCCTCTTTGTTATGGAAATCCCTAAGAAAAAAAATACAAAATAAGTATGTATGTTTACTTGTATGACTTCGTTTCAACAACAATGATGAGTTGCAAAAGAATCGATATGAAGTTGACAATAAATTTAAATAATAAATTTCAATTTTCTTTTCATCATCATTTATTTCATCATCATCTCCCTTATCACTCATTTTGTTATGAGGACTTGCCATATCTTGTGTTTTTCCTGTTGATATTATCAAATGGAATTTAAACATTTGCTGCTCAAAAAAAAAAAACATGTAAACTGCCAGAGGTGTCATTGCCTTCTTATGGATTCCGCCAATACCAAAGTGATGACCCCGATTTATTGAGGATATAACGTCTAAAAACTCTCTCTCCGACGCGATGCATAATATAACAACCGCAGTCCATAGCATTACTCTGATACCAAATCGATTTTCTTGGTAAAACGGATCACTGGCGCAGATGCCCGAGGTGATTTGAGGATGACTCTCAAAGTTTTAAAGATCGAATATCAAGGACTGTCCTGGAACATGAGAGGGTGATTACAAATTACGTCAGGCATGACATGGTATGTGTCGTAAGGGTATCTAGTCAACAAGGTGCGATCTGAAATGAGGAAGCGAATAGAGAGAGCGAACACAGGCAGTGTATTACATGCAATAAGATTGATTAACCGAAAGCGTTTTAGTGCATTGTAGATCAAGTTCAAGTATCAAAGATTTCGAAATTTCGAGGATTGAATTGATATTGATTGATTCGTAGCTTAGAAGGTTTGTAGTTTAAGACTTAGATATATGAACACAAACTAAATTACAAACTTTGTTTAAATTTTGACGGAAGCTTACTAGTTTTAGCAGGAGTCAATTTGTTTTAGAGTGTTGCCATCTCATATGGACGCTTTGCTTAGCGTATAGAAATCCGCAAATATAAACCTTGTCATGATCTGCCCAGAGGATAAAGAACGATTGTCCGATGACCGTAAAGGAGTTTCTGATTGATTAAACCTCCAACATTATTATCGGTTTTCTAAGAATTTCTATTTGATGCGAATTGAAATGTATCTTGAAAATTGCCTCAGAGGGTGGATTGATTCTGGGAGAAAACGACTATAGTGGGCTTTCTACATTCTTTATGAATCATTTGGATACCGTGAACATTGATTTTGAAGAGCCTTTCCAGATTAAGTGTTAATTTGGTGTGAACTGTATATTGTCTATCCTGAAACCTGGTCATTGAAGTCGCCGTAGTCTAGTAGGTAGTGTGTTGGCTTATTATTCGTGAGACCACGGTTCAAACCTTAGGTCAGATATCAAAACGAAATACGAAAAGTATTTCTTCGGCGACTTGCTCTCAGCAGATTTCTGGCAAAAAGTTTCTCAAAAATCTGTCATTCGGAGTCGACTTTAAACTGTAGGTCCAACCACTCATGTATAAAATTAACACATACAACATAAGTGGTGTGAGAAACTAGGACGTACAATGGGTTAATTCGACGTCCGGGTACTGTACTTGTCTTAATTGACAAGTACACGTCCTCTAACCTAACCTACGAAATCATATTCTAAACGTTTTTAAAAATGAATAATTGATTTGAACAAAGCACCATTTTGGTTTTTTTGACGATTTCCTCTCAGCAGATTTCTGGCAAAAGTTTCCCAAAAATCTGTCATTCGGAGTCGACTTGAAACTATAGGCTCCACGAGTCATGTATAAAGCTAGGTCGTAATCCTGACTGAAGGGTTTAATGACCAATTATGTATGTATGTGTGAAACCTGGTCATAAAATTGCATCGAGCATAAAGGAGTTCGAATTACTATACCCTCAGGCGGCTATACACTTCCACCTAAGCTACTTAGGTTTTAGACTTTACTATCGCATGATATGATAAAAATAATTTTCAAATATTTTTTTGCCCACAAATATCACATAGGAATCCAAGAGTAAATTATAAATTATAGTATCTGTATCTGATGACGGTGAAAAATTGTCCTTAAAATAATGTTGGTTGCATAAGCTGCATCATCCGTTAACGCTTCCGTTAACCACTTACGTAATCCCCCCCAAAAAAAGTAAATACAAACTGGAACTTATTTGTGAAAGTTGTTAACCAGACGTGGTGTTTTATTTGAAATTCATTAAAAATTTACGAAATGTTTTGTACAACAACATTTTGACAGTAAAATAAACAGACAAAATGACTGTAAATGTACAAATAAACCACGACACACAAACACACACAAGCACATCTTTAATGTAGTAAAAAAATAAAATCATGTAATAGGGAAACGGATATAAAGGAGAAGCTTAAAGGACATTTCAAAACCATGTAAGCTATTGCGACTTCTGCCAGTTGAAACTGAAAGAAGTATTTAACATGTAAACATAACACTTTAATATGAAAACCATTTTAGCGTTAACCAAATGTCACTGACATCAAAAAGAATATGACAGTTGGCAAGTATTGCAGGTACTGGAAGTGATCGATTAATAAAATTTTAAATTTCCTTTTTTTTATTATCGATTGCTGCGCTTTAATCCCCTTATATTGGTTTTCTTTTAATTTAAGTACTTAAATAAATTGCTAAATAATCTCTAATGAATTAATACCGACGGTTAAAATATTAATAGATTTTGTTGTTGTTGTTGTTGTTATGAATAAAGTTTAATTTGCCATCGGTCAAAAGGAACAACAGCAAAAAGTTTAAGCTTGTGTAAAAATATTTTATCGCCATGTAAATAAAAATATTTTTTAAATAAGCTTGACAACATAACTACAAACACTCTCTTCGCTATTTGGTATATTAAAATAAAATTTATTTACGTAATAAATACAAAAAAAAACAGAAATAAATAGCCCGCGAATAAAAGTTTTTATTGCATATTTCGCACATTTATCTTCTGATGTCCGTTTTTTATTTTTTCAATACTTTTGTTTATTTTTCTTTTTTTTAATTTCATGCTCTAGTGGTGATATGTTAGTGGAAACCAGAAACAGAAATACAGTGGTGGCCGCGAATTTAAGACACGACATTTTATTTCTACATTTGTGATAATTTTTACATCTTATCAAAAATATTTTAGGTCCATGATATTTTTCTTAAGATTTTAGTAATATTAGGAAGAAAAAGTAATAATATTTTGCTACCTATATTGGGTTGAGAATTTTTATATACATATTATATAGATCAAGACAAAATGCTAGTTGCGATTTGATATTTTTTGACACAAGTGGTTTACGTTGTGCAAGACACCCACGCAAGTTTTTCTCATTTAGACATCTTCTTATTGGCCTAGACGAAATATCAATACCAAAATCCAATGCAATTTTATTTTTTATTTTACTTGAGGTCGTGAAGGGATTATAACAGCTACTTTAGGGTGTAGTTTTTCGGGCTCTAGGTTGCTGTTTGACATTTTTGGTGTTACCATGTTGCTTGATGTGTTCCAGCGCGTTGTAAATCTTGCATTTAGAACATTTAAGCAGCTTGGATATCTCCATTATTATTTTTCCATCAAATTTTAGTTGTTGGATCAGTTTTCGCTCGGCATCGGTATTCCAAGTACCTCTGACCATTTGTAATTAAATATTTCTATGTATTCCAACATAAAATAAAATAAAACATTCGTTGCTCAACGTTTAGCTTCAAAAAACACCAAAAAATCACTTAAAAACGAGATATTTCTGAAATGTTTTAAATTCGTGGCCAATTTCAAATCAACGTTTTTACAATAATATGATCAAAAAGCAACAAAATGTAAATAGAAACGAAATAAAATAATGGTACTTTTTCTTAATATTACAGAGTACATAGAAGTATAAAGAATATCAATTTTGATACTACATGATTGTAAATATTATCGCAACTAAGTCAGTCATATGTCCTGTCTTAAATTCGTGGCCACCACTGTATATGAGGTATGTTGAGAAATTAAGGTATTTTAGAAATTTGTTGGACATACCAACACCCAAGACTGAGTTCATACTATTCACCAGGAGATACAAAATCCCTCAATTCGCAACCCCTAGTAGCAACAGAGTAACTAGTACTCTGTCTTAATACATACATACATATATAATTGGTCATTACAACCCTTCAGTCAGGATTACGACCTAGTTTCTCACTGATACTTCATAATTCTAGTGATACATAACACTTCTGATACATACTTGTAGTAACATAGAATTGTCACGATTATTGATAGATTTTGTTAAAAAATTTAAGTATTTTAATTCATTTTAATAAAACTATTTATTTACTATTATTACATTTTATTATCACATTTATGAAATTTGCCCCAAAATTTTTGTCGTGATGTACATTGGCATGGTTTTTTACATAAAAAATCAAGCACTTCATGTCAGCTTGATTTTATTTCTTTTTAAATGGTAGTAATTCGATGTCTAGCACCCTGCTTTGTGGCGATTTATAAGTTTCCAATTGCTTAGATAGGACAGTTTATTTTGCCACTCGCATCAGTAACACTTCCCTAACAATCACTGTAAGTATTCCATCATTAATGAAATTCCAATTAAAATCGCTGGAGGTAATTTTCATTTTCCACAATAAAACTAAAAAGTTTTAGAATTCTGTTGCTAAAAAACTTTAATTTGAGATGAAAATATACCAAAAAGGAACATAAAAATCTAAGCATCATTATTTAAATATATTATCTTTAATTTTCTTATCTTTTAGGCGAACAAAAAATAAAATTTTTAAAAATCTTAAAAAAAGGATATATGGGCTGCTCTGAAAGTATGATAGTTAATCCCAAACTATTTATACAGTGTTATTTCTTACATAAAACTACAAGTTGTGTGATAAAACTTTTATGAAAATGGTTAAAATTTTCTAACAAAAAATTAAGATAATTTGATTTTTTTTTTAGAAAAACATCATTTTCATTTGAATTTCAAAAAAAAGCCTTAAACATGATTATTAAAGGCTGGAAGACTTTCAGCTCATTTTACGAAAAGGCGTAATAGGTGTAAATATATCACTATCAAATGATTCTGTTATCTCATACGTACGTAGTTGACCGAAATATTATCATCTGTAATAAAACAAGGGACGAAACACATTTTCCTAATGTTTGTTTGTCACATGAGATAAATATGAGAAGAGCAGTAAGAAAGACTCTACAACATTTCAGGAAACAGCTGCTAGCAATCTGCGTTAAAATTGGTAATATTTTTTCATCCCAAACTATTAAAGGCAGTTTGTTCTGTTCCAAGTAGTACCATCTTTGGCGATAAACATCCTGTTGTCATATTTGTTGCTGCCAATACTTTCTTCAGTTCATAAGACGAGCTTCTATTTTCTTCTTCTTCAAAGTCTTTAGCAGCAGTAATATTACATACATTAACTTTCAATTCTTTCTCAAAAAACCATAAATATTGTATTATTTACGATAAAACTTCACAAAATCTTTGAAATCTTAAAAAAATTACATAAACGACACCAAAAAATCGCTAGGAAAGTCGTATGTATCAAAAATGATACATAAGCCAGAATTATGAAGTTTTTTAATTTTTTTAATTCCTGTTTGATTTTTTTTTATTTGTTTTAAAATAATGGCGATAACTATACTAACGAATTATAAAAAGAGCAGGCATCTAACTTTTTCTGAATTAAAGTTGTGTAGTCTAAAAAATTGGAAATGTATCATTTTTGATACAAAGGTCGATCTACGTTAAGAGATTAGTGTACACTTCCCAGAGGATATCATCCAGGTATTCACTAAAGAATCGCGATGTAGAATTTTTGAATCTACAATCCCTTGTCTCGGTGCTAATTTATATCTCGAAAGCATACGTATATCACATCTAATAATTCGAACGAATTCATACGTGGAATTGGCATTGGTCTGCCGAGTGGCAAATAGTCTGAGATCTAAAGTTTCTTGCACTTTCTCTTAAATTTCATGATCCACATGTAAGAGAGTGGTTCCTTTGGCATGCGCACAATCCCCAAACGTATATTAAGTTCCGTATTCCATTTTGTTTTATTAGATAACAGCAGTGCAGTAAATTTAAATATTGAAAAACCTGAAACAAGCAGTATAATCTTTAAGAGTTAATACCATCGAAAATCCATCTTAAAAACTCATAGCAGTGATAACGATTCAATAGTTCATGGGCGACTAGAGGTTAGGAATACCATACAACAATTTCTGCAGTAGCTGTAAAGGGTTTAATTGGCTGCCAATTAAATCTAACCAAACCTAACCTATAACTTTAGTTTTTTTTTTATCGAACGTCCCCGGGCTCACACTAACGAACCCTCACCCGACCGCCGGGTGCTCGTTACCATTACGTAGGGACACGTACACACTACAGTCCGGACTGTAGCGGGTAAGGGAAAAGTAATGGCAACGAGAACATAAATCAGCTACAGAACTTAATCACAAGCTGAATGAAGTAACAATAAACAGGAACTACATATGACAAGAAAGAAAATACATTTTTATATAATAATTTACAAATTAATGCCAACATATAAGCTACGTTTTATATTACAAACACCAATAAAATCATAATATAAGTTAAAATCGTTACATAGTCCACGAAAAGGAAAATTACATCCATAGTTCGTTCTATAAAAATCTAAAGAAAGAGGACGATAGTGCCGTGAATATCTTGCTGGAATACTGAAATTCAGGTTACAAAGCATAAACTCAGAATCGATATCACCTTTAACCAGATTAAAAACAAAACAAACCCCTAAAACAGCTCTTCTACGTTCTAAAGTTGGAAGTCTTATCAAACCTAATCTAGCCTCATATGACGGGAACCCATTGGCACAATCCCATTCTAGGCCACGTAAACAGAATAATAAAAACTGCTCCTGCACAGACTCTATTGAATCACTATGACAACGATAGTATGGATTCCAAATAATAGACGCATACTCCAAAATAGGTCTAACAAGTGAAATGTATAGCAGTCTCGTTATAAAGGGTGTTTTTTTATAGAGGTATAGAACTTAAAGTTGGCATTACTTTTCAAGATGGCGACCGATTTAACAGCTGTCAAGTGATTTATTCTCAGTTTGGTTTGGCAATTCATCATGAATAGACTCACGTCTGAACAACGCTTGCAAACAGTGCAACTTTATTTCGAAAATAATGGTTCTGTGCGGAAAACGTATCGCGCACTACGTCCATTTTATCGTCGACAAAATCGTCCATCAGAGCAGTTAATTCGATTAACCATGGAACGTTTTCGCACCACGTTTACTCTTATTGAGGTAGCATTAAGGAAGACCCGAATGAGTCCATCCGCCATCGAGCACAGGAATTGGATCTGTGTCCATCCACTTTATGGAAGATTTTGCGGAAGGATCTTGGTTTGCGCGCTTACAAAATCCAACTCGTGCAAGATTTGAAGCCAAATGATCATCAAGTAAGGCGTAGATTCGTCGAATGGGCCCAAAACGAGATTACCGTTGTTCCCGATTTTCATAACCGAATTTTGTTTAGCGATGAAGCGCACTTCTGGTTGAATGGCTATGCCAACAAACAAAACTGCCGCAGAGTGGAGTGAAGGTAATCCTCAAGTGGATGTGGAAACACCGTTACATCCAGAAAAACTGACTGTTTGGTGCGCTTTATGGGCTGGTGGAATCATTGGTTCGTACTTTTTCAAAAACGATGGTGGCCAGAACGTTACAGTCAATGGTGATCGGTATAGAGCCATGATTACTAACTTTTTCATTCCTGAATTGAATAACCATGATGTCCAGGAGATGTGGTTTCAACAAGGCGGCGCAACATGTCACACAGCTCGTGCCACAATAGATTTATTGAAAGACACGTTTGGTGACCGCCTAATTTCACGTTTTGGACCTGTGAATTGGCCTCCAAGATCTAGTGATTTAACACCGCTAGACTACATTCTGTGGGGCTATGTAAAGTCATTGGTCTATGCGGTAAAGCCACAAACGCTTGACCATTTGGAAGACAACATTCGCCGTATTATTGCCGATATACGGCCACAAATGTTGGAAAAAGTCATCGAAAATTGGACGTCCAGATTGGACTACATCCGCCCCAGCCGTGGCGGTCATATGCCACAAATCATATTTAAAATGTAATGCCACAAGATTATCTTTCGGATAAATAAAATTCATGTCAATCGAATAATCCATCGTTGTTTTATTGCAACTTAAAGTTCTATACCTCTATAAAAAAACACCCTTTATAAGGATCAATGAATTCCCTAGCCCATCTTTTCACAAAACCAAGAACAGCCCGAGCCTTGCCAATCATGATACAAATATGATCAATAAACGGCAATTTCATATCCAATAATACTCCCAAATCAAGAAATGTAGTCACAGTTTCCAAAGGGCAAGAATTAATCACATAAGTGGACGAAATTACGCCCCCGCGAGAGAAAACCATGCATTTACATTTCTTCAAGTTAAGATCCATTAAATTAATTCTGCACCAAGTTACAAACAAATCAATATTTCGCTGAAGAACAGCCTGACCATGATCATCATCAAGAGTATAAAATAATATAACGTCGTCAGCATACATCAGAGTATTACAATCAGAAATAGCACAAGGAAGATCATTAGGAAACCATAAAAACAGTAAAGGACCCAAATGGCTACCCTGCGGAACACCAGAAGTAACATATACAGTCTTAGACAATACATTCCTAAACAATACTTTCTGAGTCCTAAGTGACCTCTCCCAAGTCTAGCCAACGATGAATAATATCAGGAATACCGATTAATGAAAGTTTAAGAAGCAAAATTCTATGATCAAAATAAAATTTTATATAAAATTAATGAAATTTAAACAGTAGTATTCATAATCTTTTACTGAAATTTAATGCCTTTATTAGCGTCGGTAATTTAATTGAACATTCTCCAGAATCCGGCCAGCTTAATTTTATCTGTTGTCACTCACATTCCATTATCACTTCGTATAGAAAAGTGTATCCTGTGCCCCTACTTTATACTGGCTTTAATCCCCCTTTGTAAACTAAGCTAACCGTTTACATAGTTAAAATCATTTGCTCCTGCTTGGTTGGCAGTAGATCGCATAAATGCTTATGGAGAGAATTATATCTTTAACCGTTCGTATATGAATAATTTTTACTTCAGAATTATTCGTTGTCTTGTACAATGTAAACCGATTACAATTTAATATCCTTACACAATACTCGCTCCCTCTCTCTCTCTCTCGCTCTCTCTTTTATTTCTCACTTTTTGACCTTTCTCTTGTAATTTACACAAAGGTTGCAGACAATAAGCGAACGCAAAAGCAGTTATGTTGGCTCATGCCATTTAATTTGTTAAATATTCACATTCCGCTGTCAACTATTTTATTCACGGTTTCTAGCTGCTTATTTTTCTTTACCGTTTTCTAAAATTTCAATGGGGAAATATTTCTGACAGTGATTTAGGTGAGAAAAGGCTCAGGGAGTTTTAATAAATCGAGCCATATTCGCCAAAACGATGTAACCCTCAAAATTAGAATTTTACAGAAGATTTTTTTTTAATAAATTCAGTTTTAATAAAGCTACTCCTTTGAAATTTAGAATGTAAGTTTTGTTTTGTGTGATATTTTTAATTTTATTAATTTTGATTAGATATTTGCAATGTAACGGTTGTTTTTGTGGGTCACATTTATTTCATTTCGCTGTTCTACTGGCAACCTACCAGTAAAAAATATGTGGGTTAACACAAAAATTTATTTTAATGAAGTGGCTTTCTGTTCTTGTTTTATTGGATTTGCTTAACTTTTCCGTTAAAATTAAATTAAATTTTGGGTGCCCTGGTAGTCTAGTGGGTAGTGTGCTAGACTATTAGCGTGAGTGTCGTGGGTTCGATTCCCACCAGAGACTCTGGTCTGTGACACTACACCGAGCAAATAGTCAAGTTACTTCGCTCGTATATAATTAGGATATAATTTGTCATTGTATTGTAATTAATAAATAAATAAATAAATAAATAAATATATAAATAAATTAAATTTCACTCTTTAAATAAAAAACAAAAATAAAATATCGTACTTCATATTAAATCTTTGTAAATAGCGTTCGATACAAATATTTATATTTACATATATCAGGAATAAAGTAGCTACTAATTCTAAATATTATCTTCCTGATCAGTCTCAGACAGCGAATCTTTGATCGGTTTATCCCATTTTAAATTTAAATATTCGTGTTGAAACTTTACGGTCATAGTTTTTTTTTATTACAAAGCAAATCTTTAAGATATCATCATATAATTTAGTAGGTCCCTTAAAAATGATTTCAGAGTTTCGTCTGGGTCACAACTTATGGTTTCAGATTCATCAAAGTACCCATATATAAGAGTTATATTTGAAGTATTTTTTCTGAATCTTGCAGAACGCAATTTTGTTAATTGAATTTTTATTGAATTGGGAAACATCGCTTGTAAAAATTTCTTCCAGTCTTTAAAATCGCTGTTAGTTAACTCAACACAATTATATTATTTTTGGGTTAGTTCTTGCGTTTGAGATTATAGTGCACCACTCACTTGGTGCTCAAATGGTTCTAGTCCGAATAAAGGATTCAATTGTACTATGTATGTATATGTATCGAGTCAACAGGCATCATGGTGTGTCCAAGCAACAAGTACGTAACTTGTATATAAGTTTCAATTTTTAATATATTTCTCAAAATAATTGTGTTTTTTTTTTGGTTACTGTTTCACTTTATTTCGATTATTTTAAAAAAGAATTTTAAAGTCACCCACACACTCGCCCACAAAAAATGTAAACAAACTCACCATATGGGGTTACATTAAAATTGTTTTTGTTATAAAATCATAACGGTCAAATCTACAGTCATGAAATTTTTGCAGATGATACAAATTATCGATAACTATCGATTTCGATAAAAAAAAACGAAAATCGATTATGGTGAGGGTTACATCAATTTGGCGAATATGGCTCGAAATGTTTATGGAAGTATTGTAGGTATAGGAAGAGACATTGACAAAGGGTACAGTAAACAAATCTGATATCTTTTTATTGAATTCAAAGCTTTAAAGTTTTCGATACCATACCAGATAAATTACCATATGAAAAGCATTGAATCATTAGAGCTACGCTCGACGACGCAGAACAATCAGATCTTCGCAGCAGAAGTCACATTCAATCATTTCATATTAAAGCTGAAGTACAACAAGAATGCACACCTTTATTGGAAGAGTATCTTACGTTAGAGGAGCTACGGAATACACTTTGAGTTAGCAGATAATACAGGAGAGTTAAGCTGGTTAAGCTTCAAAGCGATAAAAAAAATATATAGAGATCAGATTGACTTCTTTAAGAAAACCTGGCTGTAATGCTTCACTTGATACTTTAAAATATTCTCGATGGCATATATTCCGTGTGATGGGCATTAAAAGAAATTGTATGTACATCAGATGAGTGTGAGTTGTTTTTCCTTTTATCTCCAGATTAATTGCTTTATTCTTCCATTAGCATCAGAGTACCGGAAATGGAAATTAAAGAGTATTTATTAAGGCTCAAAAGAAGTAGAGTTAACGCTAAGACAGAATCTTGTCTAAGAAACCTTCGTACAAATAATGTAGTGAGTTCATACACCGTAGTCGAAGACGTAGTGTGTTGGGTTATGTGAGGCCACGGTTCAATACCCAGCTCAAACATCTCGAACATAACGAAATCTGAAAAAATATTTCTTCAGCGACTTTCTCTCAGCAGATATCTGGCAAAAAACTCTGAGAGTAAATAGAATTGCAATGAAAAATTTCTCAAAAACCTGTCGTTCCGAATGGACTTTAAGCTGTAGGTTTGGCCACTCATGTACATATAAAATTTAACACACACAACATAAGTGGTGTGAGAAGCTAAATCGTATTCCGGGCTGAATGGTGTGTTGACCAATTATGTATGTAAAGGGTCCGCCAAATAACTTTTTTTTTGAAAATGCTTTAAAAAAAACTACTGAATATTTTCTCAAATTTCTTTTTTTATTTGAAAGTACAATCCTTCCGGTTAATAATGGAAAATAATTTCATTCAAATGGCTGCCTCGGCTGGCCATGCAGTAGCCTACACCAGAAGATGCCGAAAAATCATCTTTTCAGATGAAGCTCATTGGCGGGTATGTAAACAAACAAAATTGTCGCATTTGGGGCACAGAAAACCCGCACGCATACATTAAAAGCCGACACAGCCAAAACGAGTCACTGTTTGGTGCGGATTTTGTTCCAGAGGCATAATTGGACCATTTTTCTTCGAAAATGATCAAGGAGTGGCCGTTACAATCAATGACGATCGTTATCGGGCCATGTTGAACGAATTTTTTTCACAAAAATTGAAGAGGAGGATATTGGCAACATTTGATTTCAACAGGACGGCGCTACGTGCCACACAGCCGAAGCTGCACTCAGAGTTGATGTCGTTTGGCCACCTCGGAGCTGCGATTTGACACCGTTGGACTATTATTTGTGGGGTGCCGTCAAAGATAAGTGTTACGCCAACCAGCCAGAGACAATTGGCGCTTTAAAAGACACTATTCGTGAAGCCATTGGTGAAATGCACACAATCGATAATGTGCTTAAAAATTGGACCGATCGTGTAGGCTACTGCATGGCCAGCCGAGGCAGCCATTTGAATGAAATTATTTTCCATTATTAACCGGAAGGATTGCACTTTCAAATAAAAAAAGAAATTTCAGAAAATATTCAGTAGTATTTCTTTTTAAAGCATTTTCAAAAAAAAAAGTTATTTGGCGCACCCTTTATGAGTTCCGACACCAAAGTCAGTGTGTGCCATATATTATTAAGCATTTTGAATCTCTGAATGCACCAGATCCTCCTCTTGAAAACCTCTTTCATAAGATTATGTGTTTAGATCCTCAAAAAATTCATTCTAAATTAAATATCCGCAATTCCTTCTTTACTTTATTTCCCACAAAATTTCCATTTAAAATTAGTTGCTAAACAGATTTATGCTTAGCTTTTAAGCTTCTTTATTTGCAAACTGTACCGACAAATAGAAAAATAATTTCATTTTCTAACATTTAACACCTTTGGCAAAGCAATTTACAACGAATTTTTAGAATTTTTTTCGTTGTTGCTGTTTTCATGCTTAACAATATTATTTAAATAACACCAACAATAACAACAAGTTTAAATGCAAATTTGTTTTTTTGTTCACTGTGCCGCCCTATCGTTTCCCTTTTCGTAATAGCCTTGTCACAACGGCTGTTGTCTAGGATGAGGCTAAGGGCCTTGAAAAACTTATTGCCAGTAACAACCAAAAACAAAAAAAAGGAAAGGAAAGAAAAAAAAGAACGAAAAATATTCATGAGGAAAATAAAAAATAAAATAATACGTATACAACAAAACAAAAGTATACAACACAATACAATACAATTACCAAGAAAATAAAAACAGGCATAAAAGCGTAAAGAAAAGTTTTTGGCCAACTAAATGGAAGATGATGGTTGTTCTTACGTTTACATACACAACAACGTACATCCTAAACATGGACTCGTAATAGAAGTAGAATATGAGTGTTTTATTGCAGGAGCATGAGTTCTAACGATGAACATAATAATTGAATGAATGAATAGAAGATGGTCGTATGGTTGTATGATTGTTTCAATGGGCGGATGGTGGAATGGTGGAATGGTTTGATGGTTTGGTATTGATGTATAAAAATCATGTCAACTTACCACCAACGTAGATGTCAACTTTAGTCCAATTAAGTTTAGTTGCGATACTTTTAACAGCAAACGAAATTGCTTCGTATGATGGCAGAAAATTGCTTGATTCCTGAAATTAGATAAAACGGAAACACAATTGAAAATGACGCTTCAAAATGACTTCGTCTTAACTTTTTATATATTTTTTCTTCTTTTTTGTTTTTAATAGAAAATAGAGTGGGAAAAAGAAAAAATTTAAATTAAGAAATGAAAGGTCTTCTCATAAGCGTTCCTTATTTATAAACTTAAATGGAACATAGTATGTGTGGAATATTTCATTTGAAAGACCTCTTGATGGCATTATGTGTGGAATATAGAATCGCAGCGCATCCAGAGAGTCCAATTTTCCATGACTCTGGCGCATAAATTGCACTGAATTTGACCGATGGCATGTGTTATGATGGCTATGAGTACAGCTGTGTTTCACATACCATTGCGACTTAAGAAAATGCCACAACAAAATGTCTAACGAATCAAATCTTATGATCTCAGTGGCCAATTTTCATCACCTTCACGTGAGATAACCATGCCCTTTAATCGCTTATGAAGAATATTCAATGTAGCATTAGCCTGTTGAAACCACGTATCGTTGTTGTAACAATCATTCAATTCAGGCCAAAAGAAGTTGGTAATCATCGATTTATAGCTCTTGCCGTTGACAACGATTACCTGATCAAGTCGTTCTCTTACAATCATGGACATCCGATGCCGTTACGCCAAAATCCATACAAAACAGTGAGCCACTGTTTTGGTATGTATTAAATGCTTTTGAATCTCTTTTGGATTGATATTGTTTGATACGTTTGTTTGTTCATCCAGAAATGGGTGGCATCGCTGAAGTTGGTTTTCCAGTCTCTTTGCTTTCAGAAGCCTTCTATAGAAATCAAGAGTTGTAGTAGATTCAGTGAAAATCTCCTCAATTTCCGTTTTGTTGTGGATGTGGTGGAAGTCGCCGTAGTCTTATATTTAGTGTGCTGGCTTATTAGACGTAAGCGCATGGTTCAAGCCCCAGGTCAGACATCAAAACGAAAATATGAATAAATATTTCTTCGATGACTTACTCTCTGCAGATTTCTGCCAAAAACTCTGAGTGTTAAAATAAAATTGCCATGAAAAGTTTCTCAAGAATGTGTCGTTCGGAGTCAACTTTAAAACTGTAGGTTCCGCCACTCATGTATAAAATTAACGCACACAACATAAGTGGTGTGAGAATGTAGGTAGTAATCCTGACTGAAGGATTGTAATGACCAATTATGTACATATGTATGTGGATGTACCATCTCATTGCTTTTTCGTGCCTCACGTTCGTAGGCTCATAACGAAGACATTTAGTTCTGAAAGTTATGAAAAGTTTTGTATGGAAAATTCTGTTGACCTTCCTCATAGTAACCTATGCTTCAAAGTTCTAGGTGCCTCTACTTCCGCCTTCTCTCCGCGGTGCATTTTCTATTCATTTAGAAACCATTTTGATAAGTCATCGTGTAGCAAACGGATTGGTAAGTTGACCCATTTCTTTGTGAATTTGACTACTAGATCAGACAGCATGCCCCAGAGAAATGTAAAAAAGTACTCGTACATCCCCAGATCAAGAAATCAAGATGATCAATAAGATGTATGCCCATGAAGAAAAATTGTAGCCTTCCTTTGTATCACCATATTAAGCGGTGTTAGATTGACAGGAGTCATACATACTAACCATTGGGGAAGTCTACATAGGCCCTGTAATGCATTACATTAGGTCACTTTAAGGGTCAGATTCCACGAAATAAATATTTTGTAGCGCTAGGGTTAGAATTAACACTAAGGGGATGTATCCTGAGTTTTAAAGAAGGTGGGAAAGGAAGCGAATAGAACATTGAACCCTTAGGTTTTCGAGTGTTAGTTTCAAGGGTTTCTATACAATTGCCTCGAGCCTTCGAAGAGATGTAGTTGTTGGTATGCCTGCTATTACTTTGTTTTCTGTTGCTTTGTCTGCCCAACGAGAATGGCGTGGCTTCGATGTCAGAGAGAAGAGCATGAATGCGTTTATACTACTGGGGTAAGCGATGCTAACACTGCATTCGCAACTGATCCCCGTAGCAGTCAAACATTCAACATTTCAATCAAAAAATTAGTGAAAGTCACTGCAACATTTTGGGGATGCAAAACTGCTTCACTAGTACTGGCAATAATGTAGACTTCAAGACTGGAGATTCTGGAGGTTATACTTTTGCTGTTCTGTTTTTATCAAATCCTGCATTAAAAAGTACTTAAAATTACTACGTATAAATTATTTTCCACCTTTAAATACAATTTTTATTACAAAAGAATAAAAGTTTTAATTTCTAGCAAAATTCTCTTGAACATTATGACTTCATTTTATTACAACACATTGTGATGAAACCTAAAATATTAATACCGAATTAATATCAATCATACGTAACGATGTACCCCATAAGTAGGTATTATTATGACATGAAGTACCAGTTGTTTATGAGGAGCTTCATATCCTTACATAATTTACACTGTCAGTTGCTACATAATTTAACATGCCAATGATTTTGTAATCAATAATAAAAATTTGTGTCCTTTTTTCACATTCTACAACCATGCCGTCCGTGTGTTCAGTGATAACATTGACAGAGGATTTTCGGATTTAACAAAAAAAAAATTAAAAAACAGAATCACAAAAAGCTCTAAATAAAGTGATTCAGATATTGCGATAACAGAAGACAATATTTGCTGGAGTTAAGTTCATCAGTTTATAGAAAAAAGTTTCTAAAAAAATAGAATCTTTTTGGCAGATTTTTCTATTTTTTCTGTATCTTATGCCAGACATTTTTGAATGGCTGTGATTAAACATGACACAATACCAGATGTGTTATAACCTTTAGGCGTCTTTGGAATAGCCAGTCGAGGTCCTTATGTACATATTAAAGCAAAAGAGAAAAATAAACACGTTTTTTCATTCTTCTTTTGTCCTCTTGAATACAGACATTCATCAGAGGTTTAGAGTTCTTAAAATTTCTTTGTTTCTTTTGAAAATCTTTGACTCTGTTCTACATAAAGTGAGTGTGTGCGTGTGTGTGTTTTAAGTGTTTCTTGTAAGAAAATCATTTCGACCTTTTTTTCTTTGGTTGCTTTTGTTGTTGTTGGCAAATGTTAATAGAATATAAACTGAAAATTGTGTGCCTTTTGCCAAAATTTCAATCGAAAAAAAGGGTTCCAAAAACGCATAATGAATTGTAATGGATGTGTGCCACTGATTTAGAAAATGTTTAAATTGAATTACAGGCTGAGTAGTTAAGAAATTGAAGGGTTTTTTAAAGGGATTTTCTTGTGAAAGGATTTTAGAAAACAATCTAAACAATTACCAGGCAGTTTTTATTATTGAAAAACCGTATTTGTTTCCTTTAGGAATTACTGGCAACAGCTGCAGCTATTTTATTAGCTGCTATAACCAAGGCTGACATGTTGTAAAACCTTTAGTTGTAAAAAAAAATCAAACAAAAGCTGATGCAACCATTATCCACAAGTTATTAAAAGCAGTTTGTAATAAACTCAACACACTGCTGTATTTTATTATTATTTTAAGTATTTATTTCAAATTCTTTATTTTTAATAAAGACGACTTATTCTGTTGCTAGTTGCTTAGAGAGTAATAATTCTTATTTTTTTAATATGTAATATGTAATGCTTAAAAGTAAAAGCTCTTACTAATATACAGTATGCAAATGCACAAAAGAAAAGCGTGATAAAACCAGTATAAAACCAGTATTTAACAACGGTAAACTTTACAATGTTAATGTAATAACAATTATAAAAATAAAGCAAAAAAAACCAATAATCTTCATTTCTGACTTTAAGAGAATGTAAACATTTTATGATGAAATACATACATATACTACAATACCCCCTTCTTTTATTTTTCTTTTCTCGTGATTTTTTAATAATAGAGAAAAGAAAAAAAATTTATAATTCTTTACGTTTACATACTTATATAAATACATTTTCTTTTTTTACATTTTCAATTTTCTTTGTCTTAGATTGTATTTAGTAGCAGAATTACTTTCACTAACAATCTTGTCGTCTGTACATACAATTTTATCCACTGGATTATTACTATTTCCCTTTACAACACTTTTTTCGTTTTGGTTATTCAAAATTTCAGTATCATTGCCTGCATTTCCATTAGTTATAATTTCACCATTTTTTTCTAAATTTACATGTCCTGTACTAAGATTAACTTTTTGAAATGGATCTAATATAGTCGTTGGCATTTCAGGTGTGCTGCAAGAGATAATTTGGTTTGCATGCCTTTTCCATACTCTATTACATTCTAATTTTACCAAATAGGTTTGTCTACCCAAAACTTTAGAAATTATGCCTTTTTTCCACGATACTTTTCCTGGAGTGGTATAATCCTTTACCATTACTCTCTCCTTTATCCTAAACTTAGAATTTTTATAACCCTTATGATATATTATTTGATTTTTCTGTTTTTCTGCAGCGAACTCTTTAACATTTCTACTCTTTCTAAGCTCAACTTTTCTTTTAGGGTTAATAAGATCAAGTCTTGTTCTTAATTTCCTCTTATTGAACATTAAGGCAGCTGGAGAAACTCCAATACTTGCATGTACCGTGTTCCGATAATCGAATAAAAACCGACATAACGCTGTGTTAAAACCTGATGATGGCACACTTTTCAAACTACGCTTTAATGCATTTTTTACAAGTTTAACGGCATTCTCTGCCTGGCCATTGGTAGCTGGATGCCCTACAGGTGTGGTTATTTGCTTAATTCCATTCATTTCCAAAAATTTTTTAAAATTATTGGAAACAAAAGATGTGCCATTATCCGAAACTATATATTTTGGTAGCCCAAAACGGGCAAAAAGTTCACGCAAAACAGCAATAACTCTATCACTTGTCGTATTCGTACCCATGTCAATGCACTCGACCCATTTACTACTGCTATCCACTATGACCAAACACCAACGTTTCAAAAAGGGACCAAAAAAATCGATATGTATTCGGGACCAAACTTCATCAGGCCTGGGCCAAGGAATCAATCTCTGTTTCGGTGGACTAGGTCGAGTCATTAAACAAGCCTCACAAACCCGAGTAACTTCCTCTAAGTCCTTGCTCTGTCCGGGCCACCAACAACACTCACGAGCCATTGACTTCATTTTAATCACACCCATGTGGGAAGCGTGTAAAACATAACCACCTCTGCAGTTAACCGGGTGGGAATAACTACCCGATACCCCCAAAATACACAATTTCCTTCCTCTGATAATTCTTTTCGTCTTACAAAATATGGCAATAGTTCAGGGTCCTGGCAACGTTCAGGCCATCCAGATCTAATCCTTCTCCTGACTTTCTGCAACAACAGGTCCTCTTCTGTCCCCTTAACTATTCTTTCAAAATCTAAAAACTTATCCTCTTCTAACCGATCCTGTAAATAATTAAAGTACACGTCGTCAGGAAATTTTCCCACATCCATATTACATTCCCTGGGATATCTAGAAAAATAGTCCGCTACGTTACCCTTTGACTTTATATGACATATGTCAAACTGATAACCAGATAAGGTTAAAGCAATGCGCTGCAACCGACTAGAGGCCATAAGTGGAATGCCCTTTTTGGGGTTAAATATATAGTGCAGCGGTTTATTGTCAGTCACCAAAGTGAAATGACGACCATACAAATAATGGTGGAATTTCCTTACACCAAATAAGATTGCCACTGCCTCGCGATCCAACTGTGAATATCGTTTCTCAGTGTCCGTTAAAGATTTGGACGCGAATTCTATTGGTCGTTCTACTCCCTGATCATCGATTTGTGATAAAACTGCGCCTACACCTACAGGACTGGCATCAACCGTCAATCGCGTCCTACAAGCTGCATTAAAATGGGCCAAACAATTATCTGCCAATAATAAAGACTTTAGCTGATCCATAGCAGCAGAGCAGTTATTGTCCCAGACGAATTTTGTATCGACCCGAAGCAAATTGTGTAGTGGGTGTAATAAGGTGGAAACGTCTGGCAGGAACCGTCGATAAAAATTCACCACACCCAAAAAAGATTGTAGTTGCTTAACATTTGTGGGGTATGGAATATTAGATATTTCCTTAATTTTCTCTGGGTTCATATGTAACCCACTTTTGTCAATTATATGGCCCAAATATTGAATTCTTTTGGAAAAGAATTCGCACTTTTCCGCTGATAATTTAAAACCAGCATCATTTAATATGCTAAGTACTTTTTCAAGTCTTTGAATGTGCAACCCTCTGTTAGGTGCACTAATTAATATGTCATCCAAAAAGACAACAACTCCGTCTAAACCTACTAAAAGGGTATCCATTATCCTTTGAAAAATAGCAGGTGCCGAAGCCAACCCATATATTAACCTAGTGTATTGAAAAAGACCCTTAGATGTTGAAATAGTAGTATATTTCCTCGATTCCTGGCTTAATGTTACCTGCTGATATGCCATGCTCAGATCCAACTTAGTAAATTCTTCTCCCCCATGCAATCTCGAAAATATATCCTCAATTCTAGGAAGTGGGTACTTCTCAACATTCAAATGCGGATTAAGGGTGACCTTAAAATCCCCACAAATTCTAATATTTCCATTTTTCTTTACAATTGGAACGATAGGGGTCCCCCATTCACAGTATTTTACCGGCTGAAGAACTCCGATTTGCACTAAATAATCTATCTCTTTTTCCACTTTATCCTTTATAGCAACAGGTAATGGCCTTGGTCTAAAAAATTTGGGTACTGTACCACTTTTTACTTTCAAAACTGCCTCACCACCTCGAAACTCTCCCAAACTACCATCGAAAAGGCTTCCAAACTTGTAAATAATTTGCCGAGCGATTGGCATGGGTGCGCAATAATTTAATTTACAAATTTCAATTTTAAACATTTTTAGAAAATTTCTTCCTAGTAATGGCGGGCCACCATTTTTAATTACTATGAATGGAATTACTTCTATTCTATCACCATACCTGACTTTAACATCACATGCACCAATAGCAGTTATACTTGTGCCATCATATGATCTCAACCACACGTCAACTTTCCTAAGATTATATTCTTTAAAATATGCTTCGTAAAAATTAACCGAGATAACATTATTTTCTGAACCTGTATCAAGTTCCATTTCAAAAAGCTTATCTTTTACAAAAATTTTGATTTTAATAGGACCATCATCAGTACTACAAATAGAATATAAACTTACATCACTATTGTCAATGAAATTAATAGGTTTTACACTACACATTTTTTTTAAATGCCCTCTTTGCTTACAATTATTGCATTTGTAATTTTTAAACTTACAGTTGTCACTCCTATGATTGCTGTACCCACATACTTTACATTGTTCTGCTGATATTTTACGTTGTTGCTGCTGTTGTTGCTTTTTTTGCGGACCTCCTTTATTCTTCTTTATAAAATTTAAACCTTCTTCTTTGATTTCATGGACCAAATTATACTGTTGTTTGGTGTACTCCACGTTGTTGGCTATTTCCAGGACCTTTTCAAAAGAAGAATCCACCGATTCCAGGAAAATTTTATCACGGGCCGGACCCTTTTCTAACCCCATTACGAATTTATCCCGAATAGCTGTTTCCAAGTTAACACCAAACTCACAATGCACTGCTAGTGCTCTTACTCGAACGGCCCATTCATTTATTGTTTCACTGGCTAGTTTAGTGGCATTATAAAATTTGTAGCGCTCAGCAAAACCAGATGTAGCAGCCTTAAAATGTTTGTTCATTGCTGACATACAAGCATCATATGTTGTACCTACATCTTCCACTTTTGCTGGACTCACTAAATTCTGCAACAGCATATACGATGTTTCACACACTGATGTTAATAGGATGGCTTTCTTCTTAGCTGCATCTTTAATCTCATTAGCGATTAAAAACTGTTCCAATTGGTTTTGATACACAGACCAATTTTTTTGAGTGTGATCAAAATAAGGCATTTTTCCGAAAATTAAATTGGACATGGCTTTTAATTTATAATTATAAAACAATTTATCAGTTTTTTGTTTTCCTCGTCGCCACTGTAATAAACTCAACACACTGCTGTATTTTATTATTATTTTAAGTATTTATTTCAAATTCTTTATTTTTAATAAAGACGACTTATTCTGTTGCTAGTTGCTTAGAGAGTAATAATTCTTATTTTTTTAATATGTAATATGTAATGCTTAAAAGTAAAAGCTCTTACTAATATACAGTATGCAAATGCACAAAAGAAAAGCGTGATAAAACCAGTATAAAACCAGTATTTAACAACGGTAAACTTTACAATGTTAATGTAATAACAATTATAAAAATAAAGCAAAAAAAACCAATAATCTTCATTTCTGACTTTAAAAGAATGTAAACATTTTATGATGAAATACATACATATACTACACAGTTAACATACAATAAAAGTCGCTGTGGTCTAGTAGGTAGTGTGTTAGCTTATTAGACGTGAGGTCTCGGTTCAAACCACAGGTCAGGCATCTGCAACTGAACGAAATATGAAAAAATATTTATTCGGAGACTTCCTCTCAGCAGATTTCTTGCAAAAACTCTGAGAGTAAATAAAATTGCCATGAAAAGTTTCTCAAAAATCTAGCGTTTGTAGTCGACTTTAAACTGCAGGCTCTGCACAAAAAAACACACAACATAAGTGGTGTGAGTCTTTCTTTCTGTCTTTCGGAGTCGACTTTAAACTGTAGGTCCGCCACTCATGTATAAAAAAAAAAATTAACGCACACAACATACATAAGTGGTGTGAGAAACTATATCGTAATCCTGACTAAAAGGTTGTAATGACCAATTATGTATGTATGTAGCATTCAATACCTCAATAGGCCAAGAAGGATTAACGCCATTATGTTGTTGACTTTATGTAAGGAGTTAGAAATTGAAGCTAAATTTTCAAAATTATTTTCATAGTCCTTCAAACTGCCTTGTGGATTAGCATTGGGGCTACTTGGCCAATGCCAAACATACCATCATATGTATTAGTGATATCAGGATCAAATTTTAACTTCTGCCCTGTTAACATATGACTCTTTATTATTGACCAAGCGATTTATTTTACTTCAGTTGTTCCATAATTTTTTCCACCACCAGGTTGCCCTAACTGACGAGAAAATACTAGGCAGAATACACCTGCCTAGTGCTTACTAAACTACCACGAGTTTCCTTTTGAATTGAAATGCCTTAATGCCGAATGGGTTCCAAATATGCGTTCTGATGACACCTTCTTCTCATCAGAGGATCTAAATTTGGCTTGGGATAGCTTTCTATTTTTTGAGTCTACAATTCCCGGTTTACTAAAGTATTTCTGAATAGTCTTGCCGCAAAAGTTATCGAGTAAAAGCTTAGATTGACTCAAACTAGTCTAGTTTGCTAGCCTAAAGAGAAGTGTTCTAATTTTAAGTAAGCCTCTGAGCAGCTAAGAGCTGATATAGTGTGCCGAATATCAGACAATATTGTTATGTACCGTCCTACCAACCGTAAACCGTCTCCGTCCCCGTCTCCGTCTCCGTGCCCGTCTCTTAAGACAGCCTTCCAGCACAGGCAGTCATTTAATCTGTCAAGTTGTGATGACCCCAAGACAATTTGGTTTCCAATCGCCTCTTCTCTACACTTACCACATACGTGTGTATCTCATATATCTCGTCTTCTCTACCAGATGTAGCGGAATGAAATCCAACGAAACTGCTGAAAGTTACGGCCACGGGTTTATATAATATTTTTCTACATCTGAGTTGTTTTCGACACATACAATGGGTCTATATATATGGTGTACAATAGGTGGTATACATTCGATACAATATTTTTGGCTTAAATTATTATGATATCCTTGCAAGTCTTGTGAATGTCACTAGGACATGTTAGCACCTCTTTGGTTGATGCGTAACTGTTAGGAAAGTAGCTCGAATTATTATTCTCCGCCCCGATGCAAAAAATTTAGTGCAGGATTCATGTTAAAAGATTTTTTTATGCCCAGAATAATAGTGGACCCCTCATGGTCAAGGTTCACCATTTAACATAGCTTGATCTTACAAGACCCTGGCCTATAGTATCGAGAAGGCATATAGTCTTTTACGCCTGTAATGCTCCTAGTGATTTACTCGACTTCGAAATCACTGCGACTTTGTTTCAGATAATTTGTACAGAGTTTGTTAAAAACCTACTGTCGTATTCTAACTATAATCCCAGAGATTCCCAAAACTATGTTGAGTCCATACTGAAACTGGTGAGCTATTGCCATCTAGAGTATTAAGCCTATGGATTGAAAGATATTTTTACATATATATCTTTTAAAAACGTTTGAAATATGAGCTCGTAGAAAGGCAAGACAAAGCAGGCAACGGAGTCAGTAAAAATTCAGTCAGTATTGTGTGTAGACATGTTGCGTGTGAAGAGAATAATCGTGGTTTGAAGATTCGGCTTTAAAGATCTGCCTAACAATTATTAGTGTTTAAGCAGAAGAGTGTGAAGAAGAATAGCAAACAAAGCAAATTGTTGTTGTTTACATCAAGTTGTGAATATACACAGAATTGTGCGAACAATAAAGAATTTAATTAAACCTGAACATAAATTTATTTTTATTTTTATTTGCAATCTACGAGCTCATATTTCATACGTTTAAGGAAGTATTGTTTCTTTGGCAGTTGAATCAATTATCCTGGTATTTGTTAAAGCAAAGATTGAAGAGATTTCCTCAATTTGTTCCACTTTACTCTGCTTAGATGAGTAGTGTGTCCATACACCATAAAATATTTGAATCTCATGCTTCCATTAGCAGGACAATGACATAGAAAATGGTCTAAGCATTCTTCGGCTTTTATCGCGTCTGTAAAATGCATCTGTAAAATACATGTGTATGAAAATATTAAAAAAGGTGATGGTTTGTAGCCGCCACAGTCTAGTAGGTAGTGTGTTGGCTTATTAGACGTGAGGCCTCGGTTTAAATCACAGGACAGACATCTCCAACTATACGAAATGTGAAAAATATTTATTCGGCGACTTCCTCTCAGCAGATTTCTGCCAAAAGCCTTGAGAGTAAATAAAAAGGCCATGTAAAGTTGCTCAAAAATCTGTCGTTTGGAGTCGACTATAAACTGTAGGTCCTGCCACTAATTTATAAAGTAAGAACACACAACATGGTGTGAGAAACTAGGTTGTAATCCTGACTAAAGGATTGTAATGACCAATGTTCCATTGCAGATGCTTTCCACAAACTCATCATCTGGCTTGAGTTGAGTTACACAATTTATTCTTTCGATATTTCCAGCATGAAATGCAAGTAGAGCATCAAAGAATCAAGGCTGATTAAGAGTTATGTTTAAGTGATTTTAATATTAAATTCAAGGCTAATTGGCTCGTCTTCAACGCTACTCTTCAATCATAAATTATTTCGATTTAAATTCTAAATGCTTAGCATTACCATTTCATGAGTCTCGTATCTTAAAATTGTAGGGGAAGACATGCAGAGAACCTTTTTAATTTTTAATTATTTATGTTTCTCAGTTAATAAACGAAGATTGAAGAGCTCCATTTGGAAATATTATGTCTCTTGACATTTTGACTTCAACATTTATCTTCTCATTTAAATTTTTTCTTTTTATTTTTAAATTTTTCTTCCCACAAACATTGTACGCCTTTACATGGCTTTCGAAACTTTGTAGAGTTTAATGCCTTATTTTTCTTTTGTCGTTATCAAGTCTAAAATTTCTTTTTATACCCCAAATTATGCCACTTCACAAATGCTTTTTGCCATTGAAATAAAATAGAAAATAAAAGAAGAAAAAGAAAAACTAAGGAAAATTAGCAGATAAAACCCATCTGCATTAAACTAAGCAGAGATAATTTTTTTTTCTTTTTATTTCAAAAAACTTCTATAAATGATGGTTTGCCAAAAATGAAATTCTAAGCAAATCCTTTAAATACAAACAACAACAACAACATATTACTCTTACCTAACTTAGCATATACAAATATTTCCTAATCGGCTTTTAAAAATCAACAACTTTTCGAAAAACCCACAAACTACTGTCTTCTTTACAGTCTTCATTAGATGGCAGTCTCGAGCATTTTATGATTTCCATAGTAACTCACAAGTCTGTGTGAATGGTACCCTTTTGGATACTATAGCCATTAATTAGTTGTTGCATGCAATAAATGTAGTTGTAGTTGTAGTTTTTATGTCAAAAAAATCCAATGTCAAGGTTTTAATGTCATTAGCCAAGTTGGAAATGGTTGCAGAATCGTATCAGTTTTGCCTAAGAACACGTGCCTCATGAGTGGAATATTTTATAGTTTGGCTTCCCTTAATGTTTTCACTGCGAAGTTTTGATTATATTTATAAGAATGTAATAAACACTGTTGGTGATATTCATGAATCCATAACACTGTTCTCCAAAAATAAACCCATAGTTCAGCTGAATTTCTATGGTTTTGGTTCATATTTCATACTAAAACTGTATAATGAAGAAAATAAAACCGGTAAAGTCGACATTATTATCGCAAATAGGATGCACAGTCATAGGTTTGTAATTCTAACTTTTGATTGTGTACTTAACTTCCGTGAGTAAGTCACATTATAGACACGTGATCCATGGAGCTATGTAAACAATATACGCAGGATGAAGTCGCCGTAGTCTAGTAGGTAATGTGTTGGCTTATTAGACGTAAAGCGAGGGTTCGAGCCCCATGCCAGACATCAAAATAAAAATACAAAAAGTATTTCTTCGGCGACGTTCTCTCAGCAGATTTCTGGCAAAAACTCTGAGAGTAAATAAAATTGCCATGAAAAGTTTCTCAAAAAACGTGTTGTTCGGAATCGACTTTAAACTGTAGGTCTCGCTACTCATGTATAAAATTAACACACACAACATAAGTGGTGTGAGAAACTAGATCGTAATCCTGACTGAAGGGTTGTAATGACCAATTATGTATGTAACGCCAGAGTATGCATACATACACATAACATAATTGACCATTACAACCCTTTAGTCAGGATCTAGCTTCTCACATCACTTATGTTGTATGTGTTAATTTTATACATGAGTGGGCGGTATCTACAGTTTAGAGACGACTACGAATGACAAATTTTTAAGAAACTTTTCATGGCTATTTTATTAATTTTCAGAGTTTTAGCCAGAAATCTGTTGAGAGGAAGTCGCCTGAAGAAATAATTTTCGTACTTCAGTTTGTTGGAGATGTGTGACCTGCGGTTTGTTCCGTGGGCTAATAAACTAACACACTACCTTCTAGATCGCGTGGAAATGCAACATTCAAAAGCTGAGCTAAGCTAAGCTACAGAAACCCTTATAGAAGGCTCCTCTAAATACGTGATATAAGAGAAAACGACAACAAAAATGATAAATGCTGTTGGAATACTTAAATGCCTCAAAAAAATTAAAATAATGAAGAGAAAATAATAGAATAATCGATCACTCATTATCTAAACCCAGAAGGGAATGTCTCCACATTAAAATATAGCAGCTGCAGGTCCGTCTTTCTATCTGATCAATCATGCCATCAATCAGGAGATAGATATGCTTAAGACACATAATTTGTCTAGAAGGGAAGGAAACCTGTACGTCTGATATTCTCGGTTTTTATTGGGAAAATAATTTACCCCTTTTCTAGGTGAACCCTACGCTGAAGTAAACACAGGCAGTATGATATCGTCGGCAGTATGGCAGCTCCGGCAGTATGATAGCTCAGGCAGTATGATAGTCCAGGCAGTAAGATAGCTTCGGCAGTAAGATAGCTTCGGCAGTAAGATAGCTTCGGCGTTATGATTACTTATGACGATGACTGAAGCAGATATCTATATTTTCTGATCTTGCATTAAAGACTCTAACGTTTCAGGCCAGAACGATGGTTTTACTCAATACTAGGCCAGCTATGTGCGCCACAGTCTGAATAAGGAATACTTATACTCATATTCTTATACTCATACTTATTCCCCCGCCTGAACAAACATTAAGAGGGCCTCAATCGCTCAAACATAGTTGTCTTCTGTAAGAAGCGTCTGACAGATATTTGCAAGTCCAGGGGTATTTTGTGTTAACAGCATGGCTATTGGAGGAAAAGACTACGATTTATGGAATTCAATATGCCACGAATATTTCTGCGTCAACGATCAAGGTTTTAAGATAAGATCAAGAAGCTTACATTAATCTTAAAGTCGAGTAAAATTTTTGGGTGTGTTAGTCTAACAAGTGTCTTGATAGGAGTATATTTACCAAAAGATGAGCTTATGCTTGAAGCAAATCAGTCAGTTAAAGACATCACATGAAGGACAATCAGGGCAAAAGGTAAGGTAGGGAATACTGTGCTATTATAACCTTGGATATTAGAATTGTATTTAACTCTTCGGAATGGTTATACTTCCTAATAACGAGGCGGAGGTTATCCGAGTAGTTAGCAATTATTTCTCGAACATAATTGTATGTAACGAATCCTTCGGCCCACAGTCAGATATCACTACGCTGCACAGCATCTATGATGATCTCATACAGCTCACTGTTGGATCGGATGCGGAAATCATTGCTAACTCGTACTGGACCGAAGATCTTGCGCAGTACTTTTCTCTCGAATACTCTCAAGGCTGCTGCATCAGTGCTTAATAGGGTCCATGCCTCTGCGCCATAAAGAAGCACGGGTAGAATGAGCGTCTCTTGTAGAGTATTAGTTTTGTCGTACGAGAGAGGTCTCTGCTACTCAATTGCCTATTGAGACCATAGTAGCACCTGTTGGCAAGAGTGATCCTACGCTTGATCTCCAGACTGACATCATTTTTGGTGGTAACAGTGGATCCAAGATAAATAAATTCCTTGACTGTATCAAAAGTATAGTTATCGGCCGTAATCTGAGAATCAATACGCCGCGCATCTCTACTTGTCGATAAAATATACTTTGTATTGCCCTTATTTACTGCCAAACCCATCTTAGCAGACTCCCGTTCAATAGCACTAAAGGCGTATCTGTCCTTACAATCTTTTAATTTCTTTGCTTTTTTCAGTTCCTTTGAAAATTTCTTTCCAGCTAAACAGGCGACAGATACTGAAGTGTTTGGGTTACCATTTGTCATTGACAATAAACAGTGCCCTCAGGAACAATGTATTCAGTGGCCTACTCTTTTCTCAAAAGGTGAGATTGGCTGAACTTGCAATGAAATTCGTTCTCTGGAGCATAAGGAAGCTGCCTGGTCTGAATACTAGTTTGTGTTTGTCAGTTGCAAGTGCTCAAAGAAATGGAAATGAAACTGAAAGCAAACACGGATGTAAGATTTACATTTAAACACAGAACACGTTATGATTGGTTTTTAATCGCAAATATTAAAGAAACAGGCGCGCAAAAAAAAACATCTTTCTTGCAAACCACGACTGCTTGGCAATAAAAGTTATGCCACAGCAGTTGTCTGAAATGAAAGTGCAAAGACGATAAAATGAGCTAAAAGTCAGCATTTATTGGTTTCTCTTCAAAATAAAAGAACATTTTTTTTGCATAATAAATACTTGTGCATGCAGAACGCCAGCTCTTTGTATTCTACAGAGGAGTAGCGTAGTGGTGCTACAGACGTATAGTGGCTGGCATGCCATGCTAGGGTAATAAAAAGAAATGTTATTGAACTTGTTTTCTCATACTTAGGCCATGAGAACTCTAAGAATACCAACAACAGCAACAGCAAGTTAATAAAAAGTAGTGCAGTTTGCTCTCTATTGCACCAGACATACTATCTTCGTTAACATACAGAACACGCCATAAAATTTGAATATTGAACGAACGAGAAGAGAAGAGAGAAAGGAAAGGAAAACGAATTAAATCTTCTGGTATTTGCTTTACTTACTGGCAGAGTCAAATACTTTTGAAATCCTTGTCAAATCAAACATTAAAGAATCTATTAAAGCGACTACTGGTAAGACGAGTATTGGGGGGGGGGGGGGGCTTTAATCAATACTCATGTATTTGTGTTGCCATTCGATAAATTTGGTGAATTTTTTATTGTATTTACAAAGTTATTTGGCTTTTACTTTCACTTTCAATTTCACTTTCGAAAAAAAGACGAAATTAAAAAGGAAATCAAGGGATTTTTTGTTTATTTTGCCAATTGATTGGAATTGTGAAAACGGAATGAATAATTGATATGCGAAGAAAATAAAATCTGAAAATATTACTAACTTGGGGGAGGGAAAAATTCTTTTTTGTTTTCCCTCGAAACGTAAGAAAATAAAACTTTGTTGGGTGTAATGGCAGAAAATCCTGTTTTTCCTTCCCTTCACTCTAAATGACAAAATAACAGAGAGGATAAATGGGCTTTTTTATGCTGTTTCCGTAAGTAACAGAGTTAGGGAAGTCACAAAGCACTTTCCGTTTTCTTTTTATTTATTACCTTTGTTTTAATCCCATTAATCAAGCAGGTGATTGGCTGACTGCAGGTCCTATGGTAATAGGATTTGTCTTATTTGGATAACTCACTGCATGAATATAAGAGCAGTTGATACTATTCTCTTGGCAGAGTTAAGACCCTTTAAGCTTTGGAGGGAATAAAAAGCTTAAATAAATTTTTTCTTCATTAAAAAATTGAGGAAAAGTACTTTTTTTTATAATCTTTTGGAAATCATTTACCCGATTTGTATAAATAATCTCGGTAAGGTTATGTGGCAGATCCTCTTTGAAGGGCTTTTAAACCCATTGTGATCCCACAACTAATATTCAACCGAAAGATCAAATTTTAATGATAGAATCCAACCCGGCAGCAAAAAAAAATTTTTCCTGTTGCAGCAATCATTATTAAAAAATTGAGTTTGAGAATCACTGTCTTTGCAAGGCATGATTAGGTCATTCACATATCGGTATAGTGTCTTCCTTTTTCTTCAGCTCTTACACAATTCATTCAAAGGAATATTAAATCAAATGGCAGATCTTCCCATTAGACCGCGCCACCCATGAGAATTACAATTTTCATGCAGTTTATCCCTACATGTCCAGCAGATTGTAGAAATATTGTACGTACTCTTTTGCTGTCTATGAAGTTGGCGCTCCATGTAAAACAAGCGGACAATATGCAGTTTAACTGGGGCAATTAAAGTACCCTTGCCATCTAAAATGATGGAAATTATCGGTTTCGACCAATTCATCGGCAATGCAATTTAAAACGATAGCCTTATGCCCTGGTATCCATATTACAGTTACCTTTGAACCGATTTTGCTTTATAAAATCCTCTACATTAATGGATCAGGACAGACGACGAAGTGGAATTCGTTTGGTACCTAATTTCAACCGATCTGTCCAAGTAAATTAAAAGATTTTCAAAGAAAATCCCACCACCAAACAAGCATTCTCATGCTTTCAAAATATCCAGCCGCTAAGCCTAGAAAATTTTTAATTCGAACGTCTGTTTCTGCTCAAAATTGCATTGTCCAAGTTAGGCCAGGATTTAATTGCATTTAGGCTTATTGGCGCCAGCTCAGTCATAACAGTAGATCTCAAATGAGTCTATTATCTGGGGTTTTACTGTATTTCGCTCTTGCCATAGCAATTTCTGATAGAGAAAATCGCTTCTACTCCGATTTATCCGAAGAAGTTTCATGCATCCAATTGCACACATTGCTTATATACCAGAAGTGCTCCAGAGGCTGCCATTTGCATTCTTTACTGCCTGGTTGCTATAATCGATTCTTCCTTTTTCCTTCTTTGACAATACGAACATACATATCCTTAATTGGTCTTTATAACCCTTCAGTCAGGATTACGACCTTCATACCACTTATGTAGAGTGTGTTAATTTTATACGTGAGTGGAGGTACTTACAGTTTAAAGTCGACTCCCAACGACAGATTCTTGAAATACTTTTCAAGGCAATTTTATTTTCCCTCTGAGTTTTTGGCAGAAATCTGCTGAGAGAAAGTTGCCGAAGAAATACTTTTTGTATATTTTCGTTTTGATGTCTGACCTGGGGTTTGAACCGTGGCCTTACGTTTAATGAGCCAGCACACTACCTACTAGACTACGGCGACATCTACAACATCCACAACAAAACGGAAATTGAGAAGATTTTCACTGAATCTACTACAACTCTTGATTTCTTCAGAAGGCTTTTGAAAGCAAAGAGGGTGAAGAACCACCTTCAGCGATGACACCCATGTCTGGATGAACAAACAATAGTATGAGACAATATCAATCCAAAAGAGATTCAAAAGCATTTAATACAACACAATAGAGTCACTGTTTTGTATGGATTTTGGCCTGACGGCGTCGGAGGTCCATGATTCTTAGAGAACGACTTGATCAGGTAATCGATGTCAACGGCGAGCGTTATAAACTATACTATAAACAACTTCTTTTGGCCTGAATTGGATGATTGTTACAACAACGACACCTGATTTTAACAGGCTAATGCTACATTGAATATTCTTCATAAGCGATTAAAGGGCTTGGTAATCTCACATGAAGGTGATGAAAACTGGCAACTGCTTTCGTTAGACTTTTTGTTGTGGCATTTTCTTAAGTCGGAATGGTATGTGAAACACAGCTGTCCTCAAAGACATCATAACCCATGCCACCGGTCAAATTCAGTGTAATTTACCCGCCAGAGTCATGGAAAATTGAACATTTCAGAAGCTTTGCGATTTTATATTCCACACATAATGCCATCAGTTTTTGAAAAACATTTCATGACAATTTTATTTAGTGGACTAGGATGACTTCTTCGACAATAATTCAATGAAATTGTACCATATTGCTGACAATAAATGCTTACTTGGCATTTATTATGGCCATAGTTTTTCGGCCAGCCTTTTTCATGAGTTTAAACATCAGCCGATAACAGAGAACAAAATCTCATCAGGTTTTAGCGCCTTAAACTATAGTTAAAATTAAAAAAAAAAAAACAAATTAAAAAGCAAAGAAAAAAGAAAATTTTTTACGTTTTATTGACGTGGTTTGACATTTATAGGCTTGAACATCTCAAGATTGTCATTAATGTTGAGTTCTGGCACAATATTTGTAATGAAATGTTAATTTTTTAATATTTATTCATACGAAAATGATGAACTCACTATCAACACTAGCATCAAATATTCACTCATTGACATCTGCTTAAATGCATTTCTACAATAAACAGAGTACTTGTTTCCAAAAACGAAAAAAATATAATACACTGTGCAACAAAAGTCAAAATTTATAAATTCTTTAGTCAAACTAAAGGTAATAGGTTTGAAATTAATTGTAGGCAGATATTAATCAAACCGTGTTGTTCTATCAAGTACCTGTATTACATGATGTATCTCTACGTCAGCAGTGGCCATATCTTATTCACATTAATGCAAATATCTGAGTTAAGCATATACTAAAGTCAAGCTTAATTAAACCAGTGCTACAGTGTACTTCAGGAGTCTAAAAAAATACTGCCCAGGCAAATATGACAACCATAGCAACTGTGTAGTACTATGTTGCCGATAAACTTAACGAAAGAAAAAAAATGTAATTGTGCGATATATATGCCTTGTTCTTCGTCATCCGCTTACAATCCGTTTCAAAATAGAATAAAAGTCATCAATTTGTTGCCAACATTATTCTCGACGTCTTAATATCAGCTACCGAGTGTCGAATTTTCTTCATAGAGTGTATGAAGGCCTAGGCTAGTAGGTAGTGTGTTGGCTTATTAGACGTAAGGCCTCGGTTCAAATCCCATGTCAGAAATCAAAGCGAAAATAAAAAAATAAATATTTCTTTGGCGACTTCCTCTCAGCAGATTTCTGGCAAAAACTCTGAGAGTAAATAAAAATTGCCATGAAAAGTTTCTCAAAAATCTGTCGCTCAGAGTCGACTTTAAACTATTGGTCCCACCACTCATGCATAAAATTAACACACACAACATAAGTGGTGTGAGAAGCTAGGTCGTAATCCTGACTGACGGGTTGTAATGACCAATTATGTATGTATGGGGTTATTGAACATATGTTTTATGCTAATATTCAGAAATCAGTGCTCGAAATCCTCTAACTCTACTCCTAAAACGTTTCTAGGCCAATATTGCTTTAGTATTTCTGCGAATTAACCATTTTCAGTTGGTCTCGTTTGGCAATTCAATTCCGTACAGAGCGTTTCGTTCTTCTTCTCCTTAAACTAATGTTCGTATTGTAAAATATTTTCTGTCGTGTTCTCTTTTTCCTACTATATTAGGAGCATTGGTGGTTAGCATTTGTCCTTCAGCGGAATTATGATATCGTCTGAACAGCAGATTGCTACCAATCTATAGTCAGCTAGAACTCTTGAATGCCATCAGATTCCTGCCAGTCTATAGTCAGTTAGAATCCTTAAGGCAATTAATCGTTTACTTTGAAGTGCCATGCAGTATACGTTGACGTTCTAATGCCTAATTTCAGAAAACGATCTTAAAAATTTCGAAATAATTCAGAGAGTGATGTTTCACGAGGGTCAAAATAAGATTTCAAATAAGTTGGTTTAACTCAAAGAGGACTTAAAAGTCTTAGAGCATAAGAGTCCAATAATTTCTAAAATTTGTTACACTGTGTAGTGTGTTGTACGCTCAATCGATGTGAGCATGTATGTATGTATGTAAGCATGAATAAAATGCATGAATTTTTGCATTTTATACATCAATTGTCTGCTGTTGTATTCTCATGCATTGGATTTTATTGTCATGCATTGTATTCAGCTGTCATTGTTGTATATTTATTTGCTTCTATTGTTATTGTTATTGCTGTCATTGTTTATCAGTTAAGTATGTGCAGGAGAGCATACATATTTTGAGCTGATATATGTTTGTATCAGTCATACATGCATGCAGACATTCATTCATTCATTCATTTCATTTGCGTTCATATACTCCAACACGAGTCTGATTTATTATTATGGTGTGGCGTTATTCAATGATTTTATTGTGTTGAATTTGTTTTTTTTTTCTGTTCAATCTCATTAACATTTATTTAAAAACAAAAAAAAAAAAAACAGGAAATGCTTTAAAACCGTTAATGATTTAAAAAATATTGATTTTTACTTTTAATAATGAATGTGTGGCTGAATCTGAAAAACTGAGATAAATTATAAATTCAGAATCATCTCTTGGATGTGATTATAGCAGAGTTCTTGGTTAATAGTTGGGCAATATCATAGCATTACAGGTTTTAAAAGAATAATTGCTTTCAGAAATTTATCAGGAAAATTTTACATTTATTATAATATAAGGCGTATAAGGTGTAGTAAAAAGAAATCTAAAACATTTAAATGAAATTATTGTGTTAATTTATCATTTTGTTTCATAATATTCTTCCATTTTAAAGGTAATTTCTTTATACATCTCTCATAGAGAAGCTCATGCATATTTAGTGATAAAACGGCGTAAGTGATCTTACTTCCATAATTAGTCGTAACAACCCTTTAGTCAGAATTACAATCTAGCTTCTCACACCATCCAAGTTGTTTAAACTGTTGGCGGGACCTACAGTTTAAAGTCGACTCCGAACGGCAGATTGATTTTTGAGAAACTTTTCGTGTCAATGTTATCTACACAGCGTTTTTGCCAAAAGACTGTTGAGAGGAAATTATCAAAAGAAATATTTTTTTTATTTGGTTTTGTTCGGGATATATAAGCCGGGGTTTGAACCCTAAGCTCTCGTTTAATAGGCCAACAAACTTCCTACTAGACTATGGTGATTTATACTCTCAATTCTAGACTCCATTCAGGCTAATTTTATACCAACTAAACTACATACATACATTACAACTCTTTAGCCTAGCTTCTAACACTACTTATGCTGTGTGTACTAATTTTTATCCCTAAGGCGGGAGCTTTAAATTAAAGTTGACTCCGAGAAACTTTTCATGGCAATTTCTATTTACTCGCAGAGTTTCATATTTCGTTTTTTTCGAGATGCCTGAGTTGTGGTTTGAACCACGGGATCTCGTCCAATAAGCCAATGCACTACTTACGAGCTAATCTCTCAATCCTGGACTCTATTGAGACTAGTTCTATGTCATCAAAAATACTCGTCAAAAATCATTAACGGCGACGACCAATTGGTGGCGGACCTGTGGCATTGGCAGAGTCTGTTACTACATTGTCAACTCAACGTTTATTTAGTTTAGTTTGGCATTTTCTGATGGATAGGTTTACACCAGAGCAACGTTTGAAAATTGTTGAAATTTTTTTTTTTTATCAAAATAATGATTTTATTTGAAAACTGATCGACCATCGACCATAAACCATTTATTTTATATCGTATCTTATGCAACAATTTCATTAAATTTCCTCTTTCTTAGTTTATGTTTTTACGCTGTACATATTTTGTTTTATACCTATCAATATTTATGAGCACTTCATGTTATTTACATACATTCTGCGAAAAGGAAATGCATTACGTTTCTTACTTTTTCTTGTTGGCAGAAATTGATGACAAATTGATTGCTTAACAGTGCAGTAACAGAAAAAAAATATCTTGTAAAACAAAATTGACTGTTTACAACGTTAATAAGAGGAAATGAATTGAACTTTAAAAGAAAAAAATCTCTGAAAGTCTTGAAAGCATAAGAGAGAAAAGATTGATAATTAATTGCATGGAGGAGAGAATTCTTTTTCTATTTTCGCTTTTGTCTTAACAGGAAATCGTGCTGTCAGTGTGATAATTCATTTAATTAATTTTATTACGTTGTTAACATTGGTTTGTGATATTAAGGCAGTACATAGAATTTCATGCAACATTTGACATCAATTTTTTTAGAAGTGAAGATTCTTAAAGCCATGGTAAGGAAATGAAGCCGCCGTAGTCTAGTTGGCTTATTAGACGTGAAGCCACAGTTCAAACCCTAGTTCAGACATTTCGAACGAAAAGAAAAATGAAACAATATTTCTTCCTGCTCTCAGCTGATTTATGACAAAAACTCTGCGAGTAGAAGTCTTTCGTTCAGTGTCGACTTTAAACTGTAGGTCCCGGCACTCATGTGTAAAATTAACACACACAATATAAGTGGTGTGAGAAGCTAGGCCGTAATCCTGACTGAATGTTTGTAATGACCAATTATGTATGTATGCATGCAAGTAAAGGAAACTCTGAACAAATCCTTTACATTACACAGAATTGGAAGGTTTTTGTTAGTCCTGCCTTTGTTTCAAGTATTTAAAGAAATCAGCACCTTTAGTAATGCCATGAATTCCATCCCATTTCATAGATTTTGTGGCTCCATCTGCAACAGCTCTTGAAGTAAACTGTAAAAAGTCGCCGTAGTAGTGGTAATAATGAGAATAAGAGAAAGTGGTAGATAAGGCGCTATACTACTGCAACTCATAGTAGTCATTGACTCTCCATGTATTCGAAAAAATAAGGCTTGTTGACGCCCTTAGCGTAAATAATAAGAACTTTGAGTGGGCATAATAACTTCTCGTGTATTACACACTGAGTATTTATTCTATAGAAGTGATATTTATTCACGTATCCACAGATATATTAGTCGTCGTAGTCTAGTAGGAAGCATGTAGGCTTATTAGATGTGAGGTTATGTTTAAAACCCCAGGTCAGACATCATGAACAAAACGAAGAATGTAAAAAAAATATTTCTTCAGCAAATTTGTGGCAAAAACTCTGAATTAATAAAAATGCCATGTAAAAGCTTTACAGAAATTTGGCGTTCTGAGCCGACTTTAAAGTGTACTTCAAGCCATTCATTTATAAAATTAACACACACAACATAAGTGGTGTGAGAAGCTAGGCCATAACGCTGACTGAAGGGCTGTAATGTACAATTGGCTATGTATGTATGTGTGTGTGTAAGTATATTTATACATATGTATGTAGATAGCTTTATGAGCTAAAGGTTGGGAATCTTCGAAAGACATTGGTAGCCCGGCCTACCAATGTGAACGATTCGCCGCAAGACTTACTCTCGGCTTGCTAAACGCACACATACTAAACCCAACCTAATTCGTAACACTTTCAACCATTTGCACCCCCCCCCCCCCCCCCCGGGACCACAATCAAGTATTACTTCGGGGTGGAGATTCAGCGACTGCTGCCTTCAAGTTCTGCTGACCTTGCTCTCTCAGCCAATCTTTGCTGCGTCAATACCTTTCTTGCGAAAACACATACTGCGTTCCAATTGTCACATGAGGTTAACATCAGGTTAATTATATTATCGGGCGTTACCTGAAATCCTAATGTCCTCTCCAGGCAATTTCGGTTAACAACATATCGCGGGCAAGTAAAGAAAACATGCTCCACCGTCTCCCGTTCAGTACGGCATTCTGGGCATGCCTTGTCTACTTGCAGAGATATGCCCTATAACATCCATGGCCTGTTAGTAATTGTGTCAAGTAGAAGTTCACCTGACCGTGTCCCCTTTTGGTCCATTCGCCTATGATCGGTATGAGTCTGTGTGGGTCCATCTTCCCTTGGTGGAATTGGACCAGTCTTGCTGCCATCTATCCATAGCATCATCCACTAACTGAACAGGGTTGGAAAGATTCATTCCCCTCCTTGTGTCATGTTTCATCCTCTCTACATCCACTACTAGCCTCAGGGGCATCATCCCCGCAATCACCAATGCTGCATCAGTAGACACCGTGGGGTAGGCAGAAATCACCGTGAGAGCTGATCTCCTGTAGGCCGCTTCTATTCCCGATCTATAGGTCCTGTTATCCATGTCACCGGCCTATTTAGGGGCTGCATATATAGCGATCGATGTCACTGCCTTCATCAGTAACCGCCTCCTCTCCTGTTTTGTTCCTCCTTGGTTAGGCATTATTCGGGCAAGTTCATATGATGTCGCCGCACACTTTCCACCGATGTACGTCAGGTGTTCCCTAAACGTGAGCCTGTTATCAATCATTACTCCCAGATTTATATGTATGTATATGTATGTATGTATGTGTGCATGCATGTATGTATGTATTTATGTGTGAATGTATATACGTATGTATGTATTTGTTTATATATCCTTTTAAAGATATCAGTCCCTTCAGTGATGCTATGCATTACAATCCCTTTTCCATTTATTTAGAGACCCCAGCTGTAATAGTTCTTGACATAAATAGTTAAGTTATATATTGCCTTTGGCGGAGTACCTTAACTCCGCGAACTCCTCGCAATATTTTAGATAAATAATACATAGTCTGAGATCTTTACATAGCAAAGTGCCCTGCCCAAAATGTAGTTTGTTTCGTACAATCAATGCATTACAGAAATAATCCTCATAGAAATTAATCCTGATGCATGCAAACAAGCAACGATGCATTTATATACAGAGGATTTTATAATTATAAACTTTTTGTTCAGTTCGAAGAAAAACTTTAAATATTTTAAATAAAATATTTTGCAAAAAAGGCAAATAATTCCATTATATTTTAAAGTATTAAAAACATGAGAAAATGGAAGAGCTATTTAATCGAGAGTTTAAGTTTATTTTTAAACTTTTAAATCCTTTAAAAAGCTTTTCGTTTTGATATGAAAAATATGTTGAATTTTTTTTAATACAAGCACATGTTGATTTACATACACATACATATACTATAATCTAAATATAGTATAAGGATTGTACAATTTTGTACAATGGGTCAATTCGACCTCCGGGTACTGTACTTGTCTTAATTGACAAAGTACACGTCCTCTAACCTATAAGGATTGTACACGAAAAAAATTTGTTCATATACATACTTTTAATCGTTATTTTTAAATTAATGAATTATTAGAAATGGGAAAATGGAAAAACTACAATTGTTTAATACCCAGTAAAATAATAACGAGGTATGTATCTAAAAGTTACGTATAAATCCTGTTTTAGGGCATTTCATAGTAAATTTGATAAAAAATAACCCTTACAAAGCATCTTAAGGAAATCAGTATATGACATAGAAACATCTTTTATTTGCGTATTTGGTCATCGTAACCCTTTAGCAAGGATTATAACCTAGCTTCTTACACCACCTATGTTGTGTGTGTTAATTATATCCATGAGTGGCTGTACCTACAGTTTAATATCGACTCTGAACAATAGATTTGAGAAACATTTCGTTGTTGTTTTATTCACTTAATCAGAGATTTTGCTGAAAGACTGATGAGAGGAAGTTGCCGAGATGTCTGAGCTGAGGCTTGAACCACGGACTTCCGTCTAGCAAACTAACACATTTCCTACTAGACCTAGGCGAGGTCCGGCATTAGGTTAGGTTAAGTTAGTGTGGTAGCTTCTTACCAAAAGCTCACTTGCAACGCGTGGCCCGTTGTGATGCCACAGATGAACGTAGTTCCTGTACTGACCAAGTTCCCCCAAACCCAGGAGGGGGCGGTCGGTCAGCGCAAGATCGGCATTAGTTGCAGTTAATCTGTTTAATTTTTTTTAAGCGGGTGAGATTTCGAGTGATAATTTAGCATTCGGTGGCAGCTGAAGTTCATGTAGCAGTCAATATACGAACCATTTTTTTTGCCCAGTTCTATGGACGCTAAAATTTTATTCTTGTTACATTATCTTTTTCAGACACTTAATTTATATTGTTGTTAATAGAATCGTTAATGCGCGAATTTTTCTTTTACCATTTTCATGAAGAGTACACTTGTCCTAGATGCTCTGGAAAATAATGCGCCCGATTTAACTCATCGTCCATTAAGCAACACTTACATTTCTTTTAAAGAAATCTTTCATTAAATTTCTCTGTCTTTCTCTTTTTTTAAGTTGAGGATACTGACCAAATCACATACATACATAATTGGTCATGACAACCCTTCAGTCAGGATTACGACCTAGTTTCTCATGAGTGGTGGGACCTACAGTTTAAAGTCGACTCCGAACGACAGCTTTTTGAGAAACTTTTCATGGCAATTTTATTTACTCTCATAGTTTTTGCCAGAAATCTGCTGACAGGAAGTCGCCGAAGAAATACTTTTTGTATTTTGTTTTGATGTCTGGCCTGGGGCTCGAACCATGGCTTTACGTCTTATAATCCAACACACTACCTACTAGACTACGGCGACCAAATCTTTATTATTTAATTTGCTTTGCTAGAGTCTGCATATCCTTGCTTTCTTTCAATATTTAAAAGCTTTTCTTAATTTTTAAAAACAGTATTTCTGGGTAACTTCAACGAACTGAAGTTGCCATAGTCTAGCAGATAGTGTGTGGCTTTAAGAGAAGAGTAGCTTTGTTCCGAACCTCGCCTCTGATAACAACCAAAACAAAATATGAAAGAAAATTTCTTATTCATTAAGCATCTGCCAATAACTCGGGGAGTACAATAAAATGATCAAATCCATCATTCGGAGTCGACTTTAAACTGTACGTTACCACACAGCGTGGGTGGTGTGAGAAGCTATTATTTGTGGTTTTAATAGCATAAAAATAATTTTGTAATCAAAATAAATTTTTATACGTACTATTTACTGAGGCACATGGTTAACTATAACAAAGTAACGGTAATTATATTTATCTCTCATAGTAAAAGATATAAGTAAACCTAGACGTATTCCCACATTTTTCCCCGCTCACTCCTTATGCCATTACGCTCATATCCACACACATATTTTTATATTTTCAACTAAAACATTAACTCAGAGATATTCTTACACATACGCTACCGATGTAGTATGCCATATGCACATACATACATTTATCCATACAAACACAGCCATCGTATTATACCTTTGAGCCAGGATGTACAAGTTCGCTTGTTAAACCAACAACAACAATATTTAAAATAAATACCAATGATCTCAACAGCAAACTACAATACATAGACATATGCCGGCATGTTTAAAAAACAAAAAATTCCCAAGTGTGGGTGTATTTTGCAACATAAACATGTACATGCATACATGCACATATTCCGCAACAAACATACTTTTACGCATTGATGTTGGTGTTGGTGTATTCATGTTGGTATGTGTGAAAGTTGTTAGCTACTGAACAGATACGTTTTAGGCATTTACTTTACAGCTGTATACGTACATATGTCGATATGTATGTATGTGTTGAATACAAAAATCCTAAAATAAAACATGCGGAAGGGATGTGTAAAAAAAAGAGAGGAAAAAAAACTACTAAAAAGAGGGATTCACTCTAATGTAACTGCAAAGCTTTGCAGTTGTTGTTGTTGTTGTTGTTTAACACATGTTACAGATTGTTAAGCAGCAGAGTATTGTTGCCGTTGTTGTCGTTTCTCTTTGCACGTGTATGTGTTTATAAATCAAATCCTCTTGGGGCAAAACTGAATGTATTGATTAATATTGTCAAACAGGGTGGCATGTAATTTTCAATTGATTTTAATTTTATTGCCTTTGGTTGTGGATTTAATTACAAATTGAAGAAGTGTTTCAAATTAAAATTAATTTCGAAAAAAAAGAATGAAATATTTGAAGAGTACTTTAGAGCTTTATTAGGAAGAATGAATAAAGATTGTGTCACAATGAAAATGCTGCAGGCTTAAAGCAAGTGTAATTTAAACTCCAAAATAATGAGTGCGTGAAGTCACCGTAGCCTGCAAGGCAGTGTGTTGAGTTATAACAAGTGAAATCGTGGTTCAAACCCCATTTCTGATATCCCAAATGCAATGAAATATGAAAAAATTTGTTTTTCAGCAGTCTTCTGGCAAAAACTCTGAGAAAAAAATAAAAAAAAAATTGCCAATGAAATGTTTCTTGCGAAATTGTCGCCCGCAGTCGACTTTAAACTGTAGGTCCTTCTACTCATGCATAAAATTAACACACACAACAGAAGTGGTGTAATAAGTTAGGTGGCAATCCTGACTAAAGGATTGTAATGACAGTAAGACATACTTTGGCTTTGAAGGTAAAGTGTATGGTAGACTGTGAACTCAGTTTACTGCTAAGGAAGTCAGAATTCAAACACAAAACGGGTTAATCAGGACCAATTTGATAGCTGTAAGTCATAGCTTCATGTAAAATCACAGCGGATCACTACCAAAGTGAGCTTTGAATTAACAAGGCTGCCACTCTCTCCTATCATTATGGCTGCCTTCCAAAATGTATCAATACAAAGTTTGTATGCAGTTCTACTACTGTATATCTACTATGTAGATATGCAAAGTAACCAAGTAATGCATCAACTATAAATCCGATGCCTGATTGCTTTTTGACTGCGTTAAAAATACACATTGGCGACGTTTTAAAATAGAATACATTGTATATATTTTGTACAGCGGCATTATGAAACACGATACTTTGTTCAAACACAAAGCAACTAACATACTTACTAGCTGTAGACTCCTTTGTTTAATTTGTTTATGCAAACACATTAAAAATACATTTTGTTTTTCAATTATAATTGTTTCAAGTGGTATTTAAATTATTTTAAAATAAACTGACCAAATTGACTGTTAAATTTTTAACGCAAAACAATAACAACAACGACAACAACATACATTTTAATTATTTTACAGCCTCAAGTAGTTATATTTAAAATTTAATTGCAATACGATTGTCTGTTAAACTGAAATTTATTTTAATTTTTGGCCTTAAATGAGACAATATTGCCCCATCATTAACGTTTAAATTTTCCTGCAATTTATTGCTACACACCCCCAAGGTAGTATTTCAGTGCAATTATAATGGAAAATAAATGAAATATTGTTTCAAAGAAAGAAAAACAGCCAGAAATAATAAAAATAAACGAAAGGCTATAAATAAAATGCAAACAATTAAAATGGGGGGGAGGGGTATATGAAGTGTACTAAGCCATTTAAGATAAATGATTTTTCAAACATTTTTCTTAAAACTCAAATAATTTAAAACAAAAAAAACAATTGTTTTTCTTTTGAAATTTATTATAAGAATTTAATAAATTTAATTTATTTATTATAAGAAAAAAGCAATTTAATAAGACAAAGAAAAAAGTTCCTAATTGTGTTAATAAATAGCTTAACATCTGTTGTTTCCTTCAATCAAATCAACACTAAATAATTTGACATTTTTTAAAAGCCTCCAGCCAAAGGACCCTTCAACAACTAACATCTGCGTCTGTCATATGAAGTGTTGTTTTTGGGTTCGTTAAGCAAGGACTGTAAACGATACTTTAATTTACTTTTACTTCCTGGTTTAACTTCTCATAAATACATACATACATACATACATACACGAAAGGCCCTGAAATTTATTTCATCACACATGCTTCTCTACTGCTGTTAAAAAAGAAAAAACAACAAGAGGTGCCTTGTTTTTTTGTTTTTTAATTTTAATGGTATTTTTTATTTTCAACGAAAAAAGTTATTTTTTTTGTTAAAAACTGCATAAATACATACGTACGTACGTAATTGCTCATTACAACCCTTAAGTCAGGATTACGACCTAGTTTCTCACACCACTTACGTTGTGTGTGTTAATTTTATACATGAGTGGCGGGACTTACAGTTTAAAGTCGACTTCGAACGACAGATTTTTGTGAAAAAGTTTTCATGGCAATTTTATTTCTTCTCGGAGTTTTTGCCAGAAATCTGCTGAGAGGAAGTCGCCGAAGAAATATTTTTTGTATTTTATTTTGATGTCTGGCCTGGGGCTCGAACCCTGGCTTTTCGTCTAATAAGCCAACACACTACCAAAGAGGTACCAAAGTTTGCTTTTTATCAGGCACAAATTACAACGGAAAACTTTGTCATCAAAGGGATTATGTGAGAGACCTATTACTTACTTACTTAATTGGTCATTACAACCCTATAGTCAGCATTACAATCTAGGTTCTCATATCACTCATGAGTGGCATGACCTACACATTAATGTCGACTTCGAACGACGTATTAAGAAACTTTTCATGGCAGTTTTTACCAGAGTACCTCCTGAGAGAAAATCGTCAAAGAAAATATATTTTCAGATTTCATTTTGTTCGAGACATATAAGCCTAGGCTCATCAAGCTCTAATAAGTCAACGCACTACCTTCTAGACTACTGAGAAGCCTATTACGCTTATTTATTTCATACTGTTCAAATGTCCATACTGTTCAAATATTTCCATAACCTATTATCGTCTATGTAGGGTCTTCTAAGAGGAGCTTTCTGAACTTTGACAGTTGATAAGGGCCATTTTGTTGACACATGTTTGGCCTGTTTTGGATAAATCACCTTGGATGACCATAGGCTGCGAATCGCTTTTGCTAAATGGGCTCTGGAGTATTTGGCAACTGAGTAGTACTCGCCGTAGTCTACTAGGTAGTGTGTTGGCTTATTAGATGTGAGGCCTCGGTTCAAATCCCAGGCCAGACATCAAAACGAAATATGAAAAATATTTCTTTGGAGACTTCGTCTCAGCAGATTTCTGGCAAAAACTCTGGGAGTAAATAAAAATTGCCATGAAAAAGTTTCCCAAAAATCTGTTATTCGGAGTTGACTTTAAAATGTAGCTCCCGCCACTTATGGATAAAAATTAACACACACAACATAAGTGGTGTGAAAAGCTAGGTTTTAATCCTAACTGAAGAGTTGTAATGTATGTTGTTGACAACTTAACCTAATTTTCAGTAAAAAATCATCTTCAGCAAAGAGGGCAAACAAAATTGACGAAATTGAAGTAAACCCATGCCTCAATGCATCCCGAGAAATTCACTATTTGGTGTAGATTTTGGTCTGAGTGCATCACTGGTCGACTATTTTTTTCAGAACGACGTTGGCCGAGCCATCGCTATCAATGCCGAGCTCTTAGGTCGATGATTAACAACTTTGTTTGGCCAGAATGAAATAACGTAGCGTTCAAAAACATGACAGCGCTACGTCTATGGATATTCTGCACAAGCGATTTGAGGTTGTAAGTTATTACTTCGCGGAGGACTGGTTAACTTTAAAGCTTTAACACACTAAATCAAATTACGCCAGCTTTCGGAGTTCTACCATAACTTCAGCCATTCTCTGGCTGTATATATATATGCATATACGTATATATGTATTTGTTTATAAATCTTTTTAAAGATGTCGGTCTCTTCAACCCATTTTCCATTTATTTGGAGGCCTCAGCAGTAATAGTGCTTGACATAAATGGGTAAGATATACTGCCTTTGGTGGAGTACCTTAATTCCGCGAACTCCTCGCAATATTTTAGATAAATAATACATAGTCTAAGCTCTTTTAATGGGCAGGGCACCCAAATGTAGTTTGTTTCGTACGATCAATGCAATTCTGAAAAAACTTTCATAAAAATTAATCCTGCTGCATGCAGCATGTCTATGGATATTCTGCACAAGCGATTTGAGGTTGTAGTCATCTCCTTTAGAGTTGATATGAATTCTCCATAGAGATACTGTGATTTAACAACGTTAGAATATGTGTGGTTTTCTTAAGTCGCAGATGTATGCGAACAGCTGTTCTCAACGCCAACATAATCCATACCATGGCACAAATTCAGTCTGATTTATGCTTTAAAATCATGGGACATTTCATATCTTTTAATGCGGTCCATCCAAAGAACTCATAGTGGACATTTAAACCATATTATAGTATTTCACACGTCATGGCATTATTTAAAGATAAGAAGCGTTTAGCAAAGGCTCCATACAATTGTCATATGACATCTGAAGCATATGATGCTTTATTTCTGCCCTTGCTAATTGAATTTTAAAATCTTTTTTGATTTCCTGAATTGAATTTCTGAATTTATTTGTGAAATCAACATACAAATAAACTCAATACACATCTTTTTTTAAGCCACTGCCATTTTTTTTTTTCATTATTTTCATTCCATTTAATGGATATTTTTCATTTCAATTAAATTTTTTTCTTTTTTTTTGCAGCATTAAAAACATTTTTTAAATCAATTAAAACAATTTACTCGGGGTAAATATTTTTATAGAATCTGTGTTCAAGTGTTAAATGTTGGTGTGAAATCCACATAAATATTTAATAAAATCAAACTCGTTTCTATATGTAGCATCATGTGTAGTCAATGTAGCAAGTCTTGTCAATCAGTCATTGCTTGTGTTGAGGACTTACTTTTTTTTTTCTTCTCCAATGAAACTTAAATAAGTTATGAGTGCGATATTAATCTTATTTAGCATTGATACATCATATCCATCAACACAACAACATCATCATCATCAACATCATCAACATCATAGTGATTATTATCATTATTGTTATGATAAAAAAAATCAATGTTATGATTGTAGTGACTATCATTTAAGCGACATGTATCGGCCTTTTAAGACCATTTTTAGTTAATAATTCAACATGAATGTTTTATGCCATGTCGTCCCCTTCTGTTTTTGTTATATTTTGATGTGTCACATCAATTTATGACACTATAATACATACACACACATACATACACATGAATAAACAATATATGAAAATGTATTTAAATGGTTATGTGGGGGGAGCTATGCCTGCATTTAGGATTTATACAGGGTCAAAATGCATGCGGTTTATGCAACATTTTGCGGTCAGATATGTCTGTCAATCTTAAAAAAAAGAAAAAAGAATGAAACTTGCTTACATGAATGTGAAACTAATGCAATGATTTCCTATATAATTTTTGAATTTTTAGTTTCTTTTTATGGAAGGTAAACGAGATAGGTACCTAATTAAGTTTTGTTGGATTAAAGGTAGAGCAATAAGTCACCGCAGTTTAGTAGGTTGTGTGTTGGCTTATTAGACATGAGGCCTCTGTTCAAACCCCAGGTAAGACATCTGCAACAAAACGAAATATAAAAACACGAACATTTCTTCGCCAACTGCCTCTCAACAGATTTCTGGCAAAAACTCTGAGAATAAATAAAACTGCCATTCAAAACTTTCTCAAAAATCTGTAGTTCGGAGTCAACATTAAACTGTGGGTACCGCCACTCATGTATAAAATTAACACACACAACATAAGTGGTGTGAGAAGCTAGGTCGTAATCCCTGACTGAAGGGTTGCAATGACCAATTATGTCCGTTTGTATGTGTAAAGGTATATCAAAACCAATTTCGGGTTAATCTTAGAAACAGCAAAACTATCTTGTTCTGACATTATACCTCCTGTTTATTGGAGAATTGAGTGGAGTTTTTAGTTCTGAGGGTGATCTGAAGTGAATAATGTCACTCATAAACCATGAACAGAGTTAATGTAGGCCGAAACGTTTTATCAGGTATAGTTTTTTAATTCAGCATGATATCGATATCGATATCGATAACTATGATTTGTAAGCTGAGGATGTCAAATAATGTTGACATATCTACTCAGTAATGGTAGACAAGTCATTCATAAACGTTAAAGGATTAACGACAGAACAATGTTATGTAAATTTTGGAAATTAGATTACAAACAATATTGTGAAGTTCTTGAAACATAATCGGCCTAGTAGGCTAGCAACGTATACGATAATTATAATCTTCTAGATTGAAAACTACCAATGAAGAACTACGTGTACGGTGGAGAATATTGGTGATGTAGCAAGAATTATTTTCAAAAGCGGTGAAACATTGATTTCTGGTGGCTCTCAGCTAGATGGTTTTTATTATTTGAATACGTGGAAAATTTTACGTGGAAGTTCTAGGCTTACTCACTTACTTATTTGGCTATTTACAATTCTTTAGTCAGGATGATGACCTAACTTCTCACTCTACTTAGGCTGTGTGTGTTAATTTGTATCCATAAGCGGCGGAACGTACAGTTTAAAATCTACTCTGAATGAGAAATTTTTTGGAGAAACTATTCACGGCTATTTTATTTGCTCTCAGAGTTTTTCGCAGAAACCTACTGAAAACTATTGCCCACGGGACATGAGTACTTTACAAAAGAATTTTAGGTGGGTCTGCATCAAGGTCTGAATCTAAACGGATAATCCCATAACGCCTTAAAAGCATCATGAGGCGGTCACTTAAATTATATTGTATAGGGTGGGAAATTTAAAAGTTTAAATTTGAAAAAGCATTAACATAAAAACGGTTTGAAATTTTGTCAAATTAAGTTTTTTGTTCTGAAGTATAATTGTTTCGATTAGAAATGAAATATTATTTCATGTACATGGCTGTCGCGGCTGGCCACACAGTACCTCATTCGGTCTAAGCAATTTTCCTGCACTTTTTCGAGTGTATGAGATCCTATCTCGGCAATGGCATCACGAATGTTAGCCATCAAATGCTCAGTTGTCTCTGGTTTGTCGGCATAACATTTTTCTTTAATGGCGGCCCACAGAAAATAGTCCAACGGTGGCAAATCGCAACATCTTGGCGGCCAATTGACATCACCATTTCGGTGTTAATTATACGGCCATCAAATGTTTGATGCAATAAATCGATGGTGGCATGCTGAAACCAAACAAGTCGGTTATCATATGTGATAGGTGTCTACATTAGCCGTAATGGTTGCGCCGTTCTTATTTTCAAAGAAATATGGGCCAATTATGTCTCCGCTCCACAAGCCTCAACACCATTATACACACGTAATGGGTGCATTGGCTTCTGTAAAACTATGTGTGGTTTTTCTGAGCCCCAAAAATGGCAATTTTGCTTATTACCGTACCCACCAACATGAAAATGAGCTTCGTCCGAAAAGATGTTTTTTTTTTTTTTTTTTTTGCAAAATCGACATCATCGTGCAGTTTCTCGTTGACCCAATAGATCCCAACGTTACTCAAGCGTAAATTGATTCATTATGTTCAGTGGAGATAATATACTGCGTTTTGTGGCAGAATAGACAAATTTAAGCCGATAGACGGCCCACACGTTATTTCGTGCATAATGCACAAGAAATAAAAATTTCATACAAATCATTGCTTTATCCTTCACATACTGACAGACCCTATAGTACAGCTTTAGTTGTGTACCTATACAAACATATGTTTGAAGGAGAAGGAAAATAAATGCTTGACAAACTTTAGTATAAAAAATAAAAAAAATCTCAATGTTATGTTTGTACTGGTACTTCTTCTAACCTCTTATGTTCTACGTCTGTTGTTCTGTTGTGTACCTTAGAAAACATTTTTTATTTTTCGTTTGTTTTTTTACATTCAAATCATTCATCTGAAGAAAATGCTTTGATTTCGGAAAAACATTTTTCATACTCATACTGTTTAACAAACTTTTTTCTTTCCTTCAGTTTGTGATGGAGGTTGTATTTTTTGACTTGATTTTCTGCTTTAAGTAAATATGAATTATAATATATTTGAATATGCTTTGGATACGAGAAGAATAATAAAAATAAGGAGGAAAGTAAAATCATTGTAAAATATAAAAAAGAAAACCTGTAACGGAAAAATCGTTACAAAAAAAAAATAAGGCCAGGGAAAGTGAAAAAAATGAAATCTTTTAAGCAAAAAGTTCTACAAAAAAGCGTAAAAGTTTTACAATATAAATATGAGAGTAAAGAAAAAACAAACAACAGAAAATAATTTCTTCTGTTTGTTAGTAGAAGGAAATAACAAGGACTTTGATTCCTTTCTATACATTTTCGTTAACGATGCCATTGCAAAGGCAAGACATCAATTTGAAAGCGGGCGGTACATGGTAAATGAAGAAAATAGAAAAAAAAAATTTAAAAGAATTTCAAATATTTCTTGAATTGTAAATTAAATTTAATATTTCTCCTTTCTTTTGCTCTTAAGCTTAATGAGTGTTTTTGTTCATTTGTTAAAAATTACTCAAAAATATAAAAAAGTTATGCAAACAAAATATTTAGTTCGCATCGGTTCTTATTTCTTTCGAAATGAGCAAGAAATTGCCATTAGGGGGGGGGGGGTGGAAGTTGACTCAATATTTTGTTCCACCGACGACATTTGAATCCAATAAGACTGATTAACTTGCCATACAAACCGCTTAACAGTGCGATATGGACCAAAATCAATTTGTTGGTAACTTTCTTTCCAGAAGTGGTCTTCTACTAGACCCCTCGTTTGTTTAACTTAACGTGTCTGCCTAAGTTTTTTGGGATTTTGTTAAATTACTTTCTTATGCCGAGGAACCAGGAACTGTTAAATATAAATAAACACTTCTATGGAAGCTATACGTACAGCTTTTGTGGAAACTAATGGATAGCTGGCAGTTTGTAGTAGCCGTAGTCTAGTAGGCTTATTAGACACGAGACCACGGTTCAAGCCCCAGGTCAGACATTTCCAACAAAACGAAATATGAAAATATATTTCTTCGGGGACTGCCTCTCAGCAGATTTCTGGCAAAAACTCTGAGAGTAAATAAAATTGCCATGAAAGGTTCTCAAAAATCTGTCGTTCAGAGTGGACTGTAAACTGCTAGTCCCGCCACTCATTTATAAATTAAGCACACACCAAATAAATGTTGTGAAAAACTAGGTACTAATCCTTGAAGGGTTGTGATGACCAATTATGTATGTATGTCCATATGTATATCCCCGTATTTAAACAATGAAGTTTAATATCCGATGCCAGGTGTGCATCCAACTGAAGTACTTTACTTTTTTAACGCTTTCGTTAAAGCCCCAAGCTCTTGCAGCAACATAAAAAATTCAAAAAATTTAAAGCATTTTTTAAAATTTCAAAGGAAAATATTCTCATGGCAACATTACTTTAATACATTTTGACTCTTAAAAATGAAAACGAAATTATTTTCTTAGAAAATATGGTTCAGTAGAATTGCTTTAAACCTCAAAACATTGGCTATCTCTTCTGGCAACAACAAACGCTAATAAAACCGAATTTCAGTTGTGCTTACAGTTTAACGTAAAATAAATTTCATCTGCAGAATTATTTAAAAAAATATATATCTTCTGCTTTCATCTTTATTTCTTTTCTGGGTGTGTTGTAAATGCAACATAATGTTACAATGTTGCAACAACAAGATCTGTGTTCATTAAGGTTTGCCATTTATTGCAACGCATACCCCATACAAAGTGCAAATACAAGCCAACTAATTTTATGGTCAAATGAGCATAAAATGTTGTAAGCAATACAACTCAAATAAAAAAGAGCAACCATCCTGGTGTTGTTTAACTAAACGGTGTTGGCGGGAGACTATTCTACGGAAAATGAACCACTTCGATGTATTTTAGAAACCCCAAAAACTATGGTTATTTAGAATAGTTGGTGTAACGTTAAAGTAAGTTTTTTGTAATTTTCCTTAATGGCAACATTTATTTGAACGTTCCTTCTTTTTTTTTTAGCAATTGATAGGGGCAATATGAATAAAACAAAATTAGTTTCAAACTTAATTTTCACTTCCTACATTGTCGGCATAAACCAAAGACGTAAAATTGACTTCAAAAATAAATATTTATTTTTTATGCAAAATTTCCACAATCCGAAAGCGTTTTTCTCGCATTAAAGGACACTTGATAACTTGCGGAAAGCCTCTGAAGTGCTAAAGTCTCTATAAAATTGAGAGCAAAGCCTTGCCTTTTATATACAACGTATGGAAATCATGTTTTTAGTATAAAAATTTGTATTAAATGTTGTGAAAATTCATGAACAATTATAAGAAATCATAAAATATTGTCTGCCTGTCGCACGTCACATGTTCGATACAACGTGACGCATGAGCAATATTCGAAGAAAATCAATTAAATATCACTCATACGTACCTGTTAAGTACAAAACATAAGAAATCGAATATTTTATTGATAGACGTCTTATGTTGTGTGTTAATTTTATACATGAGTGGCGGGACCTGTAGTTTAAAATCGACTTCGAATGCCAGATTTTTGAGAAACTTTTTAATGGAAATTTTTATTTATTTTCCGTGTTTTTTCCAGAAATCTGCTGAGAGGAACTTGCTGAAGAAATATTTTTTCATATTTCATTTTATCCGAGATGTCTGAGCTGGCTTTTGAATCGCGCCCTACTGCCTAATAAGCCAACATACTACCAACTAGACTACGGCGACTTCCAAACAAATCTGATTGCTTTTGTTTGTGGTTTCCATACAAACAGACATTCGGCTAAAATCGTTCGTCTTACAAAAACAGGACGTTAAACTGTTAAACCTGAAGAAACATTTCAAACTTGAAGTCATTGACTTAAGCGATCGTTTAGGTAATGGGGCTCTTCTATCTATTCTAGTTAACGCAAACAGTAAGGAGGCTGTAGTCAAAATTTCATTCTTTTTTGTTGCTGCTGTCTTTGGCCCACCTTTTAATCGTACAAAGTGTATGAAGAAATAAAATATGCTTTAGGAATACATCTTTAGCAAGTAAAAAAGCTTACTCTAAATGCATTCTTACTTTAACGAGTAATGACAGCATAATACTTCACTGCCTAGTTTGATAATATATTGCTTGTGTTGCATAATACTTCACATATGGTATTTAATTTCTGCATTTATAACGACAATAAAACAAAAGGAAATATTTTTTGTTTGTTTTTGATTTTGTGCAAAAATTTCAAATTTAAACTTGAACTGTCACAAGCATTTAAAGTAACTTTTGATCCATGGAAACATAACATATGTGGGAATAATATGCATTTGATGAATGAATGAATGCATTAAAATGCTTATGATAAATGAGTTGCATTATTCGTAAATACATTGTACATACATACATATTGTTGCAGGTGTTAATATTACCATTTTGTATTGTCATAATTTTGTTGTTGATGTATTAATAATATTGAGTAATTAGCGGCCCAGTGATATTATGACAGTTCATGTGCAATTAATTATTGTGCAACGATAAATTGAACGCATTTCATTTGTGAATATGAAATTCTCTGATGTTCATATGTTGATGTTGGATTTCCAATTAATTGGATCCATTATGCAAAATAGCCTTTAAATGAAACTTTGGTGGTAAACAACAGTAATAATTTCAATAAAATACAATTCAAATGTAGAAAATTAAGCGTATGGCCTTGAAAACATTGATGTTTTCGCTAACACAACTGGCGGTCATGTGTTAAAGTTATTCGAAAGATTCTTTTTTATACATATTTAATACTTTAGTTTTCAAATGATATGTTAATTCATATTCAGTGGTAATACTTACAATTGGGGGGATTCGAATGATTTGCAGGTCTATCGTAATAAATGTTATAGCTTACAAACGTCTTTGGCCAATGGCTCAATATCATTACATACATAATAGGTCATTACAACCATTCAGTCAGGATTACGATCTAGTTTCTTACATACATGTTAATTTTATACATGAGTGGCAGCACCTACAGTTTGAATTCGACTCCGAACGAGTCGAGAGGTTTTGAGAAACCTTTCATGGCAATTTTATTTACTTTCAGAGTTTTTGCTAGAAATCTGCTGAGAGGAAGTCGCCGAAGAAATATTTTTTGTATTTTGTTTTGATGTCTGGCCTGCGGCTCGAATCCTGGCTTTACGTCTAATAAGCCAACACTCTACCTACTAGACAACGGCGAATACTCAATAACATTATTTCTGTTTTAAATGAAGTGTAAATTAATACATTCATATGTACATACATAATTGGTCCTTACAACTTTTCTGTATTACAAACTAGTATTTCCCTCCACATATGTATGTAGTGTGTGTTAACTTTATATATGAGTAGCAAGACCTACAGTTTAAAGTCGACTCCGAACGATAGATTTTTTGAGAAACGTTTCATGGCAATTTTTTTCACTCTCAGGTTTTTACCATAAATCTGCAGATAGGAAGTCACCGAAGAAATATTTTTTCATATTTCAATTTGCTGAAGATGTCTAACATGGAGTTTGAGCCTGACGTCTAATATGCCAACATGCTACTTAACATACTACGGTGACTTCAATGCTCATGTTCTCTATTTTCGTTACCACATCTCCAAAAGTTTTAAATGATTTTTTAAAAATTTGGATTTTGATAGTTAAAAAAACGCAAAAAATATCTGAACTCGAAACGCAATTCACTTAAGTCCTTTGTTGATGAGATAAACTAAAACGACTAGAAGTGGACTGTCAAAGCAAGCCTGTAAGCCGTAAGTTCTTGTTTTACCGGAATTAGACTTTTGTTTTACTACAATTCGTTTCACACTGCGTCGTTATATTTCCAATTTACTAGACGATTGTTGATGTAACATCGATCCAAATTATCCAGGGCTAATAAAACTTAAGACAACCATACAAAAAGGCTACGTTCCCTGCTTTATTTGGTTGTAGACCTAACAATCTGATCAGCGACCGGCTATCTGATTCATGTAAGACCTTTGTACTTGTGACCTCTTGGTATTTTCCTACTATAAGCTCAGTGCAGTCAAACATTTAATGAGAGCTAAATACATACGTAACATAATTGGTCATTACAAGCCTTCAGTCTGTATAACGATCTAGCCTGTCACACCGCTGATGTTGTGTGTGTTCAGTCAACCCATAACCACAGATTTTTGATGAACCTTTCATGGCAATTTTTTATTTATTCTCACAGCCAGAAATCTGCTGAGAGGAAGACACCGAGAAAATATTTTTTTATGTTTCAGTTTGTTGGAGATGTCGAACCTGGAGTTTAAAAATTGGCTTCACGACCAATAAGCCAACACACCACCTACTAGAATATTATTCACATCTTTCTTTAAACTTTTTATTAGAAATCTTTAGGCTACCTTCATTCAACCTTCATGTACACATGTAAACTGACATCAACATCATAAATTTAAATAAATTACACATGATATTTGTATTTATATTTGATTTGAATGATCTCGTTGTTCTTGTTCTTCATCTTCATCATAATTTTTAACAACTAACAGACAGGAGACACGAACAAATCAAATCAGAAAAGGAAAACGAAATTTTTTCCACACGTTTGACTTTGAATTTAAAAAAAGTTGCAATTCCTTTTCCCCCTCAACACACATATAATAAAAAAGGAAAATATCGTTCATGGAAAAGTAAGAAAAATAAATTAAAAAAAACCTTTTCAAAAAAGAAATGAAATTATGCAAAAAGTTTTACACGTAAAAGGTCAAAAAGGTTGACAGGTGATTCGAAATCTGGGGTAAAATATTGCTTATAAAAAAGTAAAGAAAAACACGTTGAAAATCTTAAATAGAAAATACATATTGTTGTGACAAATATTATTTAAAAACTTATTTATTGTGCTAAAGAATCTATAAAGTTGAGAACAAAGCTTTTAGTCTTGGCTTTTATAGGCAACGTATGAAAATTATGTTGTTAGTACAAAAATTTGTATTAAATGTTGTGAAAATTTACGAACAATTATAAGAAATCATAAAATATTGTCTTTGCCTGTCACACGTCACATGTACGATACAACGTTACGCATGAGCAATATTTGAAGAAAATCAATTAAATATCACTCATACGTACCGGTTCAGTTCAAAAGAAATGAAATCTTTAAATATACCGTGACGTATGAGTAATATTTGAAGAATATCAATTAAATATTACCCATACGTACCGGCTCAGTGCAAAGCATAAGACATCTTTAAATACAATGTGACGTATGAGCATTCGGATAACATCAAATAAATATCACTCATGCGTACCGGATCATTACAAAACATTAGACATCTTTAAATATACCGTGACGTATAAGCAATATTCGAAGAATATCAATTAAATATTACCCATACGTACCGGTTCAGTACATAACATAAGAAACTGAATATTTTATTGTTGACGTCAAACTCTTTCATTACATGTAAAGAATGCTTTTAGAACTCGAGAACGTAAAATCATAATACAAGCGGTAATATTTATAGAATCAATTTTTTATTATATACATACGTACATATATACATACATATATACATACAACTCTTCAGTTAGGATTACAACGTACATTCTTACACCACTTAGGTAGTGTTTGCTAATTTTATATATGAGTGGCGGGACCTGTAGTTTAAATTCGACTTCGAACGACAGATTTTGGATATACTTTTTCATAACAATTTTCTTTATTTTTGCAGTGTTTGCCAGAAATCTGCTGAGATTAACAAACCCAAAAAAATATTTTTCATATTTCATTTTGTAGGAGATGTCTGACCTGGAAATGTTTAAACAAAGGCCTCCCGTCTAATAAGCCAACACACTACCTACCAGACTAGGGAGATTTCAACGTCTAATTTATTTATTTATACTAAGAACTACAATCGTTGTGATTCAAACTTTGTCCACTTTGTGATCATTGCGGGTCATACTGCTTTTGAATCACCGCAGTGCTGGCTGTGCCGATAATCAAATGAAGTGTTTAGAAGAATTCTATTTTGCAAATTACGATGCATCCTCAAAAATTTGCCTTATTTTACGGCTTAAAATGGCGTATATTATTGCACTTGTATTTATATCTATGCTGATACTTTCCTAATGTTTATCCAAGTTACCGTCGAGATACTGCTTAAAATGAGCGAAGAAGTGGCCGAACCTCATATCAATGCCATTGTATTTCCTGCATATTGTCAACGACCAAACATTACAATGAAATAAGAATTTCATCACCCTATTATGCGTACTTTATCTAACTTTAATTTTGAAATAAATAAATTTGTAACCCTTTATTTTGTTACAACCAAAGGTAATAATCCATCATATTATGATACAAAAAATGAAAAGAATAAAGAAAACAAAGCTGCCAACAATATTTATTTATTTATTTATGTTAGATTGCTTGTGACAAACAACAAGAGGTGTGCACTCATTCACTCACTCACACATATACAACAACTAAGAACTATATTTTTTTTAAATGAAAATAAAGCAGAATGAGAATTATTGCTTTAAGAGCATGAGAAAAATATAAAAAATTTTATTTATAAAATATTTATGAGTAAAAAAGCGAGATAGAAAGAGAGAGAGAGAGAGGAGTTAGGAAGTATAAGATTGTATACGAAGAACACAATTTTTTAATACCTACACTTACACACACACACACACACATACAGTTATAACAACAAAGGATGACAAGTAAGGCAACAATGACGATAACAAGTATAGCGACAACAAAGTTAACAACAAAAACAACAGCAAGATGAACAACAACAACATTGTTATTATCAACATCGAAACGAAAGAGAAGTTAATGCCTGTATTACAAAAGTCCATTTAAGTGTCGCCTTTCAACAGTGAATCAACTTTTAACATCACTTACCACCACCACTCTTCTATAATATACTACAATATTTAACATACACACATACATACTTATACAAGCAAGAGAAGATGTATGTATACGTGTATGGGTGACAATACTTTTCTTTTCTTTGTGTGCGTCTTTTATAAGAGAAAGTAAGGGTTTTGCCTAGGATGGGGTACTTTAAGACAATTTTGCAAGCATGAAAATAAGTTTTTAAAAGAATGAGAGAGAAAGTCAAAACACAGAGAGAGAGAGAGAGAGAGAGAGAGAGAGCGAGAGAATGAATGAAATTGTGGTATTTATACTTTTAAAAAATACAAGTTAATTGGTGTGGGTGTCAAAGGTGGTTTGTCTCATTTCTCTGTGTGTTTGTTGTTTTATTATTAGTAGTTGTTGTCTTTATTGTTATTATATTATTGCCAGTGTTATTGTTGTCGTTGTTAGATGTATACATATATAAATATATGTATGTGTGCGTGCGAAAAATTTATCTAACTTTGTTGGCGACATCATCATTTGTCCGCACAAAAGCAAATTGTTTAAGACGAAGCAAAAAAAAAAACCAACAAAAAAAAGAAGCAAAACAAAGAGAAAGAAAAGAAACTTACAAATAATATAAGAGACAGTGTGTGTGTGTGTGTATGTAACGAAAGATGAAAAACGAAGACCGTTAAAGTTAAAGAAACTTGTGTGGGCGCTTATGTAGTGAGATTTTGTTGTGACATCTTCTTTAAATGTGTGATGAATATTTGCGTTTAACAAATATTAAAGATTAAATAATTCATAAAAAGAAATTTCTTTCTTTCTTTCTGTCTTATGCTTTGTTTAATAAAAGGAATTTCCTTTTCAGTCTAGTTAAGAATAATGTTGTAAGAGGCCTATCATAACAATGATTTGATTTGGCATTTGCTTACACTAGACTAGGAAATTGAAGACTCTTAATGCGCTGAAATGCAATTTGAAGCTGTTAAGTATGCTTTGCAATACGTAATGATGATACTTACGGGTTTTATTTATTTATAAAATGCTTACTTCATTTATTTATGAAGAACAGAGAACAGAGTCTACATAATTGTAGACAGATTTTGGAAAGGAGTATTACATTACATTATTACAGCATTAAAGTGCGTTGGCTTATTACACCTGAGCCCATGGAACAAACCCCAGGTCAGATATCAAAACGAAATATGAAAAAAAATATTTCTTCGGCAACTTCCTCTCAGCAGATTTTTGGCAAAAACCTTGAAAGTAAACAAAATTGCCATGAAAAGTTTCTCAAAAATCTGTCGTTCGGAATCGACTTTAAACTTTACGTCCCGCCACTCATGTATAAAAAATTAACGCACACAACATATGTAAGTGGTGTGATAAGCTAGCTATGTCGTAATCCTGACTGAAGAGTTGTAATGGCCAATTATGTATGCATGTATGTGTATTACAACATTATTTTAATTCTGATAAATCTCACACCAGGGGCCAAATCACCGCATTCGATATCGAGTATTTTATTATCGAAATATAGTTAATGTGGATCACTGTAATCGATATCGTAACGTATCTACTCGTAGTTGTACTCGATTTATAACCGGTCATCGAAAACAAACAAACAGTAGCTTTTAGCCGCAAAACAAAAGAAATGAACTGAAAACAACGTAGTAAAATAATAAGTAAGAATGTAAGTATTTTTAGAACATTTTCTCAAAATTTGTTCAAAAATGTAATTTTAATTGTTTTTAGGGAAATTGAACATCAAGGTCAAAAAAGCCCAAAAGTACAAAAAGAATGGACAAACAAATAAATAATGAAAAAACGCTTCCAAAAACGGATCCATTCGTATTAAAAATTTTTTAATATTTTTTTTTACAAATTTAAGAATTTATCACTCATATTAATCGCGTTTTTGTTTTTTTTTTTGTTTTCCTTTTTCGTTTGGTTTTTCTTATTGCCTTTTGCTACAGCAATGTAAAAAATAGTAGTAGGAAATATAAATTACGATCGAGTACCATGATCCAAGAAATTGCGGACATCGAAAATAGTGTCTACTCGAATGTGCATTCGATATCGAATGCGGTGATTTTGCCCCAGATGTTCTAAATAAATAGTAAGAAATGAAATGATAAATAAGCACACTATAATTGAGATTTCTTTCAAATACAAATTTGATCAAAAATAAAATAAAATGAGAATTATTGCTTGAAACCAATTCTGGATTCTGTTTATAATTGTTGGGTTTCGAAACTAAGCTTCTACGGAATTAAAATTTCCGTTAAGCAGAGATTGAAGCAAAAAAAAAATTACTTTATGTTGACTGCTGTATCCAACCGATTTCTCTTAATTTCTATCGGGTCATCAAAAAATGTGTGTGGTCTGGCGTTGTTGAGATGCATGTATATTCCAGTATGACTTTCATACACAAGTGTGTGTTTGGCATAGTCACTATGGCTTCGTATAATAGTGAAAACCAGAACCATGTTTTTCCTTTGTGTCACGCTCAGCAGTAGTGGCAGATTCTTGAGAACTTCTACAACTGACTTGCCCTATTGAATACGTACACTTATACAGTGAAAAGAAGAATTATTTCTACTTTTTCTGTTTAATACTGCAAAAGGAATTTTTTGGCTTAAAGTGGAAGTGGAATGAAAGTAAGAAGATGAGTGTAAGTGTGTGTACAAGTACGCTGCAATACACATACAAAAGTTGTTTTTTGTTTTTGTTTTTGCATTTGCAATCACATAAACAGAAATCAGTCATGTACACATCTTTCCTCGTGATCTTTTCTAGCTAATTTATATTAATATTTTTTGTTTTAATCTCTTTAATTATTGCTAGTAGACATCAGAAGCAATTATTTGACAAGGTTGTTGGAGCTTATAATGGAAAATCTGCTTGCAATCCCACCAGACGCATATCACTATCTTTAGAGTAATAATTGAACTTAATACCGTCTTAAAAGGTGACTTTTTTCCCATTGCCGTATTATCGTACGTGATCTGCTTTTCATCGCCCGTAATTATTGGCTTCTGAAATGCTTCAATAACATTCCATTGTCACTGTGTATCGAAAATAGAAATGCGGTCTTTCAAATTTTTCATTGTTTATTTATCTGTTACCCAAATATTGATTTTCTTTATGTATCCAGCATCTTTAATATCAAAATTATCCTACTGAAAACTAGATACGCTAACCATTCCTGTAAACTTCCGAAATTTTTTCAGAAATCTGCCACGCAATTACATTCTTTCTGTTCCTAGAATTGGTCGTTATTCAACAATTGATAGAAAAAATCTTGTGGAAACTATTTTACGCTTTCTCATAAATTTATCATGAAATCTTTCTTTCATTTTAAAAGTACCCATGTATTTTACTTAAAAAAAAAAATACCAAGAATTGTAAAATGAATTGCGGCATTAAAATTTTAATGTGTTTCCCTTGTAAAACTGAACAGCAATATCTGTGCAGATATTTTAACGTTAACACAGAGGTGTAGGTGGCAAGAAAAACCACGACCACAACATGCAACAAACTATCCGTCATACTTGCTGTCAACAATTTATAAAAAATTTAATACCACACTACACCAGCAGCCGCACAGCCACTGTAAAATGTAAATCTAGATGCCGGCCAATTTTTATGTGAAATTTTTAAAGAGCTTTTCGCAAAAATAAAACACAATAAAGAAAATGAAAGAAAGAAATCCGCAACACACAATGACCATTTAGTTGAAGCCATGATTGTGATGACGATGACGATGATGATGATGATGATGATGATGATGTTTAAACAGAAAAAGGGAAACAAGCATAACGATGACTGTTTTTGTTGTGTGTTAACATGCTTGTTAAATAATTTAAGAGACTTTCAAAAAGTAAATCTAATACGGTAATATTCTTTCATGTCCATCTTTGGCCATAAACTCAACTAAGATTCGTATTTTTTTTTTTTTTTTGAATGTTTTGTATAACAAATATTAATGCCAACGTTATTTTCTTAAACATCGTTAATACTTAATTAATCAAATTTATTTCCATTTCCATTAATATTTAGAGGGTTGTAGTAATAAAGGGTCCGCCAAATAACTTTTTTTTTGAAAATGCTTTCAAAAAACTACTGAATATTTTCTCAAATTTCTTTTTTTATTTGAAAGTACAACCCTTCCTTCCTTCCTTTTAATAATGGAAAATGATTTCATTTAAATGGCTGCCTCGGCTGGCCATGCAGTAGCCTACACCAGAAGATGCCGATTTTGGCAAAAAAAAATCATCTTTTCAGATGAAGCTCATTTTGATCTTGGCGGGTATGTAAACAAGCAAAATTATCGCATTTGGGGCACAGAAAACCCGCACGCATACATTGAGAAGCCGACGAACCCAAAACGAGTCACTGTTTGGTGCGGATTTTGGTCCAGAGGCACAATTGGCCGTTACAGTCAATGGCGATCATTATCGGGCCATGTTGAACGAATTTTTGTTCACAAAAATTCAAGAGGAAGATATTGGCAACATTTGGTTTCAACAGGACGGCGTTACGTGCCACACAGCCGAAGCTACACTCGATGTTTTGCGCCCTGTTTTTGAAGAGCGCATTATAAGCCGCAGAGCTGATGTCGTTTGGCCACCTCGGAGCTGCGATTTGACACCGTTGGACTATTATTTGTGGGGTGCCGTCAAAGATAAGTGTTACGCCGACAAGACAGAGACAATTGACGCTTTAAAGGACAATATTCGTGAAGCCATTGGTGAAATACAGCTGTACACAATCGATAATGTGCTTAAAAATTGGACCGATCGTGTAGGCTACTGCATGGCCAGCCGAGGCAGCCATTTGAATGAAATTATTTTCCATTATTAACCGGAAGGATTGTACTTTCATATAAAAAAATTAATTTGAGAAAATATTCAGTAGTTTTCTTTTTAAAGCATTTTCAAAAACAAAAGTTATTTGGCGGACCCTTTAAAATTGCAAGAAAATGAAAACAAAATATAGGACAGAGGCAGCAAACAAACAGATAAAACAAAGCAGAATTCACTTAAACACTTCCGTGTTCTTAAATATAGAATTTGAAGCAGAATACCAGTAGAATCGTTAGTTTGGAATGTGAGTCCTCTTTTAAATATCACGCGAATTTATTGCCATTAGTTTGGATTAGTTTAGGTAACATAAATTCGCATTTGGACGCAGCTAGTCTGCAAGGAGAATGTGATAGGTAAGGGAAGTCGGAAATTTAGATCTGTAATTCCAGGATAAGGATTGCTTCCAGTTTAAGTAGGACCCAATAGCATGGTTTATACTTGTTCTGGGTTTATTTCGAATCTTGCTTCTTGGATAGTAGTTATGTACCTACCAAATTATGGAAAGATCTTGAGCAAAAGTTTTAGGCATTATTACACTTTTCTAATATCAATTTACGTACGTACAATTAGTGCTTCTGGCAAATGTTAAAAGACTGGACAGTGTCACATTTCCAAGGCCTCCAGTTTCTGAAAACTATCTACAAAGAGGTCTGTTGGATTAGTTTCCCCTGGTGCCTCATATGCACATAGTAAGTTTTGTCCTGAATTTCATCTCTCCTTATCTAAAAGAGCTCCTACTATAGTTGTAATTTCGATAGCATCCAATGCTCATGTCGTGTCTAATAATAACACTTGTTAATAGCCTGATTAGATTCCCTTCAACGGCAAGATCAAACCACCAGAGTTCCGTTCTCTTCTCGCAATATTATCCTACACCGAAAGCTGCAATTTCGCAGTCACCGCAAAGGACCATTCAGTATCTTTGAATAAACTGACCAGGTTGGTAAGTGACAGTCTATATCACGCAATAGACATGCATCAAGCTGCCTAAGTTGAACGATTTCCTAGAGTGATATGGACTCAAAGAAAATTTTTTCGCCATCCTGACAATTCTTACAACACATGCATACATAATTGGTCATTACAATCCTTCAGGTCAGGATTATGAACTAATTTCTTACGCCACTTATGTCGTGTGTGTTATTTTTATGTAGTAGTGGGACCTACAGTTTAAAGTCGACGTCGAACGCTATATTTTTTTGAGGAACCTTTCATGGCAAATTTTTCATGTGCTCTCAGAGTTTTTGCCAGAAATCTGTTGAGAGGAAGTCGCCGAAGAAATATCTTTTCATATTTCGTTTTGATGGAAATGGCTGATCTGGGCTTTGAACAGTGGCCTCATCTCTAATAAGCCAACACACTACTTACAGTTTAAAGTCGATTCCGAGCGACAGATTTTTGAGAAACTTTCCATGGCAATTTTATTTACTCTCAGAGTTTTTGGCAGAGATCTGCTGAACTAACACACACAACATAAGTGATGTGGGAAGCTAGGCCGTTCTAATGAGTATGTATGGTTGTCACAATACTATTCGTGTACATGTATACAAGGGAAGCTTCGGAATTCAAATATGGAACACATGTACGTCATGGTCTTTCAATTGCATAAACCTTCGCCTAGAAAAGAGATTGAAAACTCGTAATGTAGCTCTTTCCAAAGGCAAAATTCGACAACCCAAATTTCTTTGGAATTAATCCTTAGGTTTAACTAAAGTCAAAACGAATAGAAATTATTTCAGATTTCCACGTTACAGGAAATTAATCTTCCAAATGGTGCATTCATCCATCAGAACTAAGCGATTTTATTGCACAAAAAAAAAAAATATTACAGAAAATTTTTGAAATTCTTCACTTGCTTTTAACCAACCCCATAACATTATCTGTGATAGCATCTGGTGTATGATTAACTCAATTAAAGCAACAACCCTCCACTTTAGCCAACTAACAAATGAGATCCTTAAAGTGATGCAACTGAGAGTGAAATATATTCCAATGTGACTAACGTACACAGAAGTCTGTGTGTGGCATAAAGTCACTATGGCATCGTATAATAGTGAAAACCAGAACCATGTTTTTCCTTTGTGTCACGCTCAGCAGTAGTGGCAGATTCTTGAGAACTTCTACGAATGACTTGCCCTATTGAATACGTTCACTTTCACAGTGAAAAGAAGAATTATTTCTACTTTTTGTGTTTAATTCTACAAAAGAAACTTTTTGGTTTGAAGTGGAAATGGAATGAAAGTAAGGAGATGAGTGTATGTGTGTGTACAATACATATACAAAAATTCTTTCTTGTTTTTACAACCACATAAACAGAAATCAGTCATGTACACATAGGTATGGATGTGTATGCATGCTGTTTACCAAGTCATATATAATGTTGGCTTCTTCTCTCATTGTGTGTGTTTAAACTTAAAGGGTGTTACATAAAGGGGTATGTTTTTTTTATTTATTTTACATTACAAATGTTTACGAAGAATTGTTTTAAAGCCTTTGGTAAATAAATAAAATTTAAAAAATCGTTTTTTTTTACCTTCTTTTTCATAAATACTGTGGAAGACTATTATGCAAGGCAATAAATGCTAAGGAATTTTATTATGAAAGAATTTCTTTTTTTTTATTCAAACGATAATAAAGTTGTCACAAAAGGCATGTGACATATACATCTTGTACGTGACTGTTTATAATTTATATAAACATTGAGTCTCAATGTTCTCATAAAATATGACAGACAGTGTATAAAAATTAAATTTTTATTATAAAAAAAAACAGACGTTTTTAAAATGATTTCGTTATGAATTTTAAAGAAATAAATTGAAATTAATTCCTTTCAGACAATTGAGAACTTTTAAGCTGTGTCTCGATAAGCGTGAACTTTTTAATTTAATTTTTTTGCACGTGGCAACTCCGAAATTTGGCAACGCATTATATAGTGAAAATTTAGTAAAAAAAAATTAGGAAAGTTATGTTGAGATTGCTCACAAATTTCGAAGAATTTTCAGTCGAGAAATTGCAGCTAATGGGTCAACCATACGAAGGATGGTCAAGGAGGTAAAGAAACTGAATCGGTTAGGGACAGTAAAACTCCAGTGCACCAACGTACTGGTCGATCTTTTGCAAACATCGCTGTTGAAAACCTGAAAATTTTGCATCGATCTCGTTCTCAACAATTTCAAAATTCACAAAATTCTACAAAAGGACTCAATCATGCCCACAAAAAGTAAATTTTTGGAAAAAAAATCAGATTTTCCGCTGAAGAATATTTCCATCTCAATGGCGTTGTAAATACACAATTTGTCGAACTGGTTGCTTAGAAAATCCTCTTGCAATTTGGGAGAATCAAAAACATCCACAACGAGCAACTGTCTAGTGTGGATTTTGGACAGGCGACCTTGTTGTGGTCCTAACTGAATGGCATGGAGCTGGAAGACATAGGGCTTCAGCACGATAGGGTCACCTGCAGCACAGTATATGAAAATTGCAATGCTCGTTGTCAGGGAAAATTATCCTGTAACAATTCGAAACTCATAATAAAGCTGCTGCATTACAAAAGCCCATGTGCTTCTTTTATCTGCAACATAATGCTGCAAAATATTTGTCTCTTTACCTTGTGCAAAAGTCATTTAATAAGATGACCAAGCTCTATTCGTCTTGCATGAGAGTGTTCAGTTCAGTATATAATGTTCTGTAATGAATCCAACAATGTTTGGAGTTTAAGCAGACTCCTTGCAATTCTGTTCTCCAACCTACTCTGGATATACTGCATTATATTGCCCATATTTGGTGCTGCTTATGCGGCATTATAAATAATAAGCTTGCAGATATTCCATAAGACACTTAAAGTGGAATATTTTAGCCTGTAACTTCTGCGGTTTTCAAAGGTCTGACAAGTTCATTTGCCCTGTATCTTTGCAGGTACCCATACGATGTAACCATTGTACTGCACAGCCTTTTTATGGAGAACCTTTGGCAGTCTAAAACCATTCTTGAGGTCTTCATGAGAGCACCAACAGACCTTGCCGTAGACAAATATCTTTCCAGCAGTTATTGATTTTTCCAAGAAAATAAAATCTTTGGAAAAGCCTTATCAAGTGAGCTATATTGTAGAAAAAGAGCCCTCCAATCACAATTTCGTTCAGTTTTAGGCTATTCCATAACGATCTGTTTAAAATTGTTGATCAGGTGCATTACAGCATTTGCCTAGTCTTCTCTGTTCTGATCTTCATTATGAAGTCATAGGGCACTGGCATGTAGTCTATTTTGTCAAATTTTCAAGTGCCCTTGATTGGTTTTGTGCCCTTCTTGTTTAGAGGAGCTGACTTGTATTAGCTAATGAGTGGAAAAAAATTGTAAATCGCCAATACCAATTTAAATGTACTTCGTAATGCAGTATTAATACTGTAAAGATGCAAGTGAATCTTTCTATCTACTACATCGGATTGAAGCTTAATGTGTTACCAAGAAATTGCCACAATTTTAGGCATCTGTAGGTTAACATACATCGTACCATTGCTGTATAGATTTAGTGTGGCCATTGTAGGTTTGAAAACCTCATTTCCTTTCCAATACTTTATTGCAGTTGAAGTGAGTAAGCATTCTATGGAATATATAAGGTTTCCATATCAGCTGCCTTAAATCATATCAAAATCCATGTCAAAATGTGGTTTCTGCAAAGAGTAATGACAGAGTTACTCAGGTAACATATCATTTACCACTTAATCTATGATTTTTTTTTATTTATTCTTAAAGTGAAACGATTAATTAAGAGCTTTCAATGCAATTCTAGCATCTGTATTGCATTTGTGTGAATTGTTTTAAATGTAATCAAATTTTTCTTTTTTTTGTAAATTTTCTCTACAAACTTACAATAATCCTTTCTCTAGAGCTCTCTTAGTATGTATTTCAATATTTTTCCTTTCAAATGCATGGTACTTAAACAAATTATTTAAATGCGTTTATCTTAGAAAGAAGAACAAAAAAAGTAAGAATTTGTGCTAAAATGAAAAGCATTGAAAAGCATTTCAATGTCTTAAGAGGACATGCTGGTGTAAGTCTTGACAAACTCTTTACACAATTTGTGTGAAAATGATCCTTTAAATGCAATTCTATGTATATGTGTGTGTATGTGTGAAAGTAATAAAATTTGTAAAATTTTCATTTTATAAATTTAAATTACTGCTGAAAACAACTTGAAATTGTTGATAAGAGTGTGTTGCTTTACTTTATTTTTTATTTTTAGTTAAAAAGAAAAGAGTATTACGGGTATCTGTAGTTCTTGTTATTAAGTTTACAGCAGCATGTGCAAACGCAAGTACTTCTATGCTGTCTGTAGTATTTTTCATTACAATTTCATTTCGTTTTCTTTTTTATTTATTTTTTATTTTTATTACATTTTTATATACATTTTATTTGCATGAATAAAGTGCATATTTTTTTTTGAATATTTTTTTTTATTTGAATTTACATAGCAATACTGCAGTCTGTAAGGGACATATTTGTTGAGAATAGTTTTCTATATTCAAATGAAATAAAAATCCTAGAGAAAGGTAACTTCTCTTAATGAATTATCGTTTTAATTCATCTTGATACTTATTTTTATAGAATGTTTATTTTTTTTTTTTTGGGTAGTTCATGAAATAAAACCAAGAAAATTAAAAAAAAATATGCAAATATGCAGTTTTTTTTTTGCTTCATTGTAAAGGTCATAAACTTTATTGCAGATAATGTTGACTTTGTAATAAATTAGTATTCAGCTCTCAACGATTCAGTGTTAATTACAGAAACAAATACAAGAAAGGTTGTTTGTTAAACCGGTTTTACATCATAAAGAAGTTCCACAGTAATAACTGAGAATATTGTTACGGTTTTACCTTTCTTAAAACGTTTAAAATATGAGCTCGTAGATTGAAAAAAATAAAAAAATTTGTGTTTAGTTTTAAATTAAATTCTTTATTATTCGCACAATTCTGTATGCCACTGTTCACAACTTGATGTAAAGAACAACAATTGCATTCCTTTGTTATTCCTCTGTTTATACACTTCGCATAAACAATACCAGTTACTAGACAATTGTTCGACAGATCTTTGTAACGGAGATCTTCAAACCACGATTACACTCTTCAAACGCATCGCGTTTGCACACAAAACTGACTGAACTTTTTAAAACTCGCCTGCTTTACATACATAATATAATTGGTCATTACAACACTTCAATCAGGATTATGAACCACCACATAGGTTAGGTTAGGTTAGAGGACGTGTACTTGTCAATTAAGACAAGTACAGTACTCGGAGGTCGAATTGATCCATTGTACAACGTCCTAGTTTCTCACACCACTTATGTTGTGTGTGTTAATCTTATACATGAATGGTGGGACCTACAGTTTAAAGTCGACTCCGAACGACAGTTTTTTATTTATTGAGAAACTTTTCGTGGCACTTTTTATTTACTCTCAGAGTTTTTGCCAGAAATCTGGTGAGAGAAAGTCGCCGAAGAAATACTTTTTGTATTTTGTTTTGATGTCTGGCCTGGGGCCCAGGGTTCGAGCCCCGTCTAATAAGCCAACACACTACCTACTAGACTACTGCCTTGCTTTTTATATGGCATGATGAATGTTCTTGAAGGCGAATGTTCATGACTTCGCCTTATCGGAATCGCTATAAATGTAAACATCATTCATTATTGTTGTTTATGTATTTTGTTTACATTTAGTCATGTAGTATTGTTTGTGGATTTTTGTTTACTTGTTTACCATTTTTTTATGCTGGTGTTTGTTGTTGTATTTTTATTTACTTGTTTATCATTTTGTAGCAAAACACCAGCATCTAGATTTTTCCAATTACGTAACAATCTATTTAAGTAAGATGGATGGCACCATCGGTTTATGCGTAGTCTTATATCAATGATGTACACATACGCCGTTTAAATTTGCAATTCTTGAAATGTCAAAATCAATCAACATTTTTGGTTTGATTTGGTTGTACACATCATAGACTGCCAAAGAAGACAGCATTTGCGGTAAGTTTTGTTGAGCCACTTTTTAGCAAAGAAAATTATGCATTTGACTTATGGTTTGCTTGTTCAATGACACAATGATCATGTTTCTTCATAAACGAGTAGGGTGTAACGAGTAGTTTGCCAGTTTCAAAAGAGATGATTTTAACATCAAAGATAAACAGCGTTCGGAACAGTTAAAAAATATTGAAGACCACAAATTGGAAACATTTCTCGATTAAGATCCGTGTCAGACACTAGAATACTAAAGCCGAGAGACATTTAAATACGATTTGATATGTATGAAATGCTGTTTGATCGTTTTAAAAAGAAATCATTTTAGTATCGAATTATCACTGGCGATGAAAAAATGTATACCAAGAGTAAGAAATCTTAAGTGAATTGCGGCCAATGAGCAAAATCTTCGGATAGGAAGAATATATTGCCGAACCCTTTAACTACTATACTATGTCATCTGACGATGAAACAATAGCGGTGGCACAATTTGAACTAAAATAATTTGGGTTTGTAAACGACTTTAGCTACTGCAGATGTTTTGAGAAACTTTTTCACGGCAATTTTATTTACTCTCAGAGTTTTTGCCAGAAATCTGCTGAGAGGAAGTCGCCGAAGAAATAATTTTTGTATTTTGTCTTGATGTCTGGCCTGGGGCTCGAAACCTGACTTTACGTCTAATAACCCAACACTTCTACCTACTAGACTACGGCGACTAACACTCATGTATAAAATTAACACGCACAACATAAGTGGTGTGAGAAACTAGGACGTTGTACAATGGGTCAATTCGACCTCCGGGTACTGTACTTGTCTTAATTGACAAGTACACGTCCTCTAACCTAACCTAACCTTGGCTACTGCATCATATAACCTTCCAGTGGCACAATACTGTTTACAAAATTAGTCAAGATTACGACTAGTTCCTGCCGCCACTTATGTTGTGTGTGTTAATTTTATACCTGAGTGGCGGCATATACAGTTTAAAGATGACTCCGCAGGACAGATTTTTGAGAAATTTTTCATGACAGTTTTATTCAGAATTTTTTCCCGATGACTGCTAAGAGGAAGTATTCGAAAAAAATTTTTTTTCGCTTTAATTGAGATGTCTGGACTCGCATTTCTTAACGTTTAGGGCGACTTCTCACACATACTTCATTTTATTTAAATTTAAAACTAGAAAGCGCTTATAATTTGTCATGATCTTTTAGAAATTTGGCTATATTTATAGAATTTGAAGTCGTCGTAGTCTAGTAGATAGTGTGTTGGCTTATTAGACGTGAGGACAAGGCTCAAACCCCTGGTCAGACAACATAACGCAATTTACAAAATATTTTTTCGGCGACTACATCTCAGCAGATTTCTGGCAAAAACTCTGAGAGTAAATAAAATTGTCGTGAAAAAAGTTTCTTAAAAATCCGTCGTACAGGCTCGACTTTAAACTCTAGGCACCAACACTCATGTATAAAATTAACACACACAACATAAGTGATGTGAGGAGCTGGATGGTAATCCTGACTGAAGGGTTGTAAGGAGCAATTATGTGTGTTATGTGTGTTTATTCAAAAAATACGGTGAGTGAAATTTTCGTAACAAATATCAATCTCATGTACAAATACAAAAACTTATAAAATGTAAAGGGTCCGCCAAATAACTTTTTTTTTTGAAAATGCTTTAAAAAAAACTACTGAATATTTTCTCAAATTAATTTTTTTATTTGAAAGTACAATCCTTTCTGTTAATAATGGAAAATAATTTCATTCAAATGGCTACGTCGGCTGGCCATGCAGTAGCCTACACGATCGGTCCAATTTTTAAGCACATTATCGATTGTGTGCAGCTGTATTTCACCAATGGCTTCACGAATATTGTCCTTTAAAGCATCAATTGTCTCTGGTTTGTCGGCGTAACACTTATCTTTGACGGCACTCCACAAATAATAGTCCAACGGTGTCAAATCGCAGCTCCGAGGTGGCCAAACGACATCAGCTCTGCGGCTGATAATGCGATCTTCAAAAACAGGGCGCAAAACATCGAGTGTAGCTTGTGTGTGGCTGTGTGGCACGTAGCGCAGTCCTGTTGAAACGAAATGTTGCCAATATCCTCCTCTTTAATTTTTGTGAACCAAAAATTCGTTCAACGTGGCCCGATAACGATCGCCATTGACTGTAACGGCCACTCCTTGCTCATTTTCGAAGAAAAATGGCCCAATTATGCCTCTGGACCAAAATCCGCACCAAACAGTGACTCGTTTTGGGTGCGTCGGCTTTTCAATATAAGCGTGCGGG